>CM067266.1:7768737-9174975 GCA_034195605.1 Santalum album | reverse complement strand
TACACGGACTCAAAGACGAGAATACAGCCAAATATTACTAGCAATGACATTAATCATGCTTTCAGTTTTCACAGTTTCTTCACAGACAGAGACTCAAAAGTGTGTACTTCCGTGCACTATGAACTAAGAAAATTTACAATTTTGTTCAACAAATTTAACCCGAATACAGTCTCTTCGCAGTTGACCTTAACAGACAAATTCAGTGGTTCAGAGCATTTACCTTCAACAGTAACAGTAATTAAGCAGGGAATTGAGTTGTGCAAGATCTCACTGCTAAACTGTAACTGCAAACCTGATGCATCTTCAAGTCTGGCAGCAACCGGCAAATCCACAGATACAAGAGAAACATTTGCATTACTATGCATCTTGAGCGCTACGCTCTTGCAGATTACAAGGAAAATATCTTTTGGTCGGGTGGTATCATTGATGCCATTGTCCAACTCCCCAATGTGGTCCGTGAAGGTGCACCTACCACACACGATGCAAAAAAATCAATCAGGTCACAAAAGGTTAAACAAAGATAAAAAGATCAATCAAGCAAGCTTTTCAGTATTCTCAGGGAGCCTTGGGTTACTCCTCGCACAATGGATGGTTTTCAAGATTCTAATTATTCGGGTATTGGGAAGTTAAAGAAGAATAAAGCACCCTTCTGGCTTGGGTGGCTTTTTTCATTATTTGGTGTATTTGGTTAGAAAGGAATAGTAGATGTTTTTTGGGGAAAAGCATGTCTATTAAAGGGTTGCGTTATAGAGCATCTTTTCCTTCCTTTCTTTGGATTAGAGCTTGGGGTTTATCCCAAGCGGTTTATAGTCGGGACATTCATAGAGATTGGAAGCCATTTTTAAGTAATTTTTGCTTATTGTTTCTTTGTTTTATCTTTTTCTGGTTTGAGGATTTCCCATTCTCCCTCATTGTATCTTCTCCCTTTGTTTTAATAAGATGTTCTTTGGTCATCAAATAAAAAAAATAGAAAAACATTTATGCCCACAAACTAGAAGGGAGAACATGAATCTGAATCTCATAGTTTCCCAAAAACGTGAACACACAAGAGTGTTGCCTCTCAACAGCAAACTCAAGCTTATTTTTGATACAGAATCGCATTGAATTTTTTGCTCTTTAAGGAAAACATTATTCAATCCCATCGCATTCAAATGGGCGCATGCGTGTGACTATGCGTTCATATGCCAGTTTGCTTGAGAGGGATATATAGAGAAGTAACTAACCTCCTTATGTGTTCATATGCCAGTTTGCTTGAGAGAGATATATAGAGAAGTAACTAACCTCCTTATGCATTCAAACATTCCAGGTAGATGAGATTCCTTGTCTGCAAAGGCTACTACATCCATTGGAAGTGCTCTTATAAAATATCCAATGTTTGGATGCAACTTAACAGGGAGTTTCTTGCCATTACACCATAAAGCCAGCTTCAGAGGCAAGAGATGGTGATGAAAACGAACCTGGAGAATTACCCTTGCTGTCTGACCTGGACCCAAGGACGTAATCTCTTCCATAGGAGCTAGAACTGGTGCATCATTATGAGATGTCGAGGACCTGCAGTATTAATACAATAGTGCATGATGCAATTAATGCACATAAAGTAAGGAAAAAAAAAAATCAAAGCAACAGAATTTACAATAAGATGAAAACATGAAGAATTCAACCTTACAGTCATAAAATAATCACTTGACAAAAGGACCAAGAGATGTGATGGTCAGAAGTATGGGGTGCATTTTAACATATATGAAATTTTCAACTCAAGCCACAACTCTAAAAAACCCAATCCAACTCAATGGATAACATTCTCATGTCCATACACTGAATGGATGGAACAAACTCAACACTCAGAATAAGCTAGAAGTGGGGAAAACCCACCTCATCTCTTAGCACATAATAATTTATACAATTATAATTTTAAGGGAAGTATAGCTAACTGGAGCACTTTCTGATTGGAAATAACATTAGAAAAAGCAGTCCTTACTCCCAAATGATAAACAAGTTGGCCTGAAAGTTCAAATTTGTCCAATATAAATTTAGAACATTCTCAGATCTTCATTATGGATAATTTATAATGTGGAATATTTCACTAAAGAACTAATGTAATGGATGTGCTATCAACACGCATGGACCAATGTAAATACCAAGTCGCTAAAAAATTAATCAGATTATCCATCTAAGGAAACAGAAAGGAGAAAAAAAACTTCTCACACAAATGCTTGCAGCATAAATCACCTTTCACTTGCCACTATTGCTGGGCTTGCAGAATCAACACCTCTGTCAGTTTCTTCATCAATCAATATTATTTTTGAGATAGGTTCTGCGGAACAGTTCTCAAAGGAAAGTTCTACACAAACAAGCTGCGGGGACAAGCTTGAAACTTCAGATGAAAATGAATAATCCACTTTCAAGCCATTACTAGTTGCAGGATTTAAGAGCGAGTAAGTTTTAGGTTTGACTCTGCCGGCAATATTCCCAAGAGAAATTCTTGCTGAAGATCCCTGGATTTGACCTAGTTGAGATGAATTTTGATTCGGGAAACCAGGCTGCTCATCCAACCATGATTCTAAGGATTTCTTCACCATCAAGTCCCCCAAACTGTCAGAGCCGTTCTGCTTTTTAGAAGAGAAATTATCTGATAACATGATTAAAGGTCCATCATTGTCATCACCTTCACTTGCAGAACCCATCTCGTCACTGCCACCACTCCCACTAGAGTCAGCAATAGAATGCTGAGAACTACTTCCGGAAGTGCTTTCCTCATCTGAATATTCTGAAAGTGCATCAGGATCATCCACCCCATAGGTGCTGCTATTTGCAGTCTCCTCCTGTAACTCTTGAGTACCATGAGCTGCTTCTGAGCATGTGAGATCCTCAAGAAGCAAACTACAAGGCTTTGGAAGAGGTTCATACCCAGGAGCTGCATGAAGAACTATTTGTGAAAGAGATCCAGGAAGATAAAACCGGTAGTTACTAGAATTAGGTAGTGGCAGTTTTATTTGTCGCCCAAATATACATTTAGCGAGTATACGTGGCAGATCTTTGTCTTGTGGCGGACTAGCTGTTTCTTCCTCCAAGCATTGAGAGCCTAGATGGCCTGACAGAAGCTTCTCTATAATGCGTGCTCGGTCACGGATATCATAGTTTAAGTCACATTTGGCTAGCTCAATGGCATAACTTAAAACTCTTTCAACTCTGAGCAAATCATCTCCGTTCGCACATAACATGACCTGAGGAAAAACAAGATGAGGAATAAAGGTGCTCCCATAACCGTCAAATTCAAATGATGAAAATGACTTTTAGAAAGAAAAAGAAAAAAGAAGCAATAACACGTACAAATACAGAGTGTCCATTGGTTCCAGGCTAATATATATTATCTTCGTTATTCCACTACAAACATCAAAACGCTTTGGCAGCCTCAAATTCCTCATCCTAAATAGACCTAAATCTATACAATGCATTCCTTGCTAGTAAAACAACAGATTTGAAGAGGCAAAATAACAGATGAACAAGGGTGTACAAATTATTGCATGTATGAGCACATTTTCTATTGCATATGCATCCTTGAGAGTTCATTGATCATTTCCATTAATTTTTTTTTAGTTCCACACCCTACTAACCATACGTCATTGATTTAATAAATAACAATTACATTGGTTGAACCAATAAAACCATTGATCATGTTCATGTTTCTCGATAAAACCACATAATCTCAACAAAGTAATACCCAGGTGTGCTCTAAACATCCCACAGGTTCACAATATAAACTCCTACTCACCCCACTGCAAGAACTTCACGTTAATGCAATTTTACTTTGCACAATAACCAAAACCAAGGTGATGGAAAAAGCAGCAAATATTTACCAACAAATAATGAAGTTCATTAAGTGACTAGAAACAAGAATAATCTGTAGACTCTTCCATACTTTGACTGTAGTAGTAAGAATCTGAAGTTTTGTTTCCACTGCTTCTGAAGTAAAGCACCGAGCAAGATACTGAAGTACTGAGGATAACATCCTTGGAATTATTTCCCCAGTAGAGTTGTACTCTCCCATGATCCAAATAATCATTGCACGGGCTGCAGGAACCTTGATGGAATCCAAACCACGAACCAGCTGAACTATAACCTGAATATAAAGGAGGCTCTTAATATGTAACAATAAAGCAAGACGCGACCATAAACAAGATTATTATAAGGCATACTGTCAATCACATGATGTATATGAAAACTGTGAGATCAGAAACTATGAAAAAGAAAAGGATTGTCTCAACATCATATCAGAATTATATTAACATAAAATCCTACCAATATCTATACACTACTAGCACAACATCAGCAACAACAAGAGGCAAAACATGGAGACTTGAGATAAGAACTTTTGCAAGAGAGGTTTTTTTTTTTTTTTTTTTTCTTCCATGAAAGATGTTATTGGACAGAGGATTGGAAAGCATTGTTAGGGATCTCAGCCGACTGTGAGAAGTATAATCCAAACCCGAGCATAAGTTTTTCTTCCAACTTGAGAAAAACTAATGTAGGAGAGTACAGAAACAAGGCGTAGTCACGGGTTGTATTAGAATTAAGTTCAATAATTGCTAAGCTGTCTTAGTCACACGACTGCCCTTTACTGAAAATAACAGAGGCCTGATGTTAGAAGATTTTATCCATGATTAAACATATTTGAGTTTTCTCTTGGACTCAAAACCCTAGAAATCCAACTATCTTCTTCGTACTCCAATATCAATTTTAGATTTAGCCAGATCTCTGTTTTAGTGTTGTTTGTTGTTGTTTATCCAAATCACATTCACGGGATAAAACTATGTTCCACCAAGGATTTGCTCTTAATTGAATAACAGGGAAAACACAACTAACCTGAGACGCATACTTCACGCACCACAGATGTTATTTCAAAGAGGGGGAAGGATGAATTTACAAAAAAAAGGGGTGGTAGTCACTGTTTGCGGGAAAAATAAGAATGCAAACTTATTTATTATTTGATTTGAGGGTTCATGTTCACAGCACCCTACGTATGATGGTTTTTTTACTTCCATTGCCTTAGGCAAGGAACACCTTTGATTAAGATCTCATAATAAAGGGTGAAACAGATAACTCCATGAAAGGAGAGGACCAAAGGTCCAGAACCTAGGAAAAAAGGAGGAAATGAAGAAAAAAGAACCTTTTGCCTTGAAAGGGGCTGAACCCATAAGGTTTCCTACATATCTCCATGAGAGAATCAGACCCATGTAGTTTTGGAGCTTGTAATGCAGTGAGAATGACTGCTGCATAGCTCACCATGCCATTTCTAGCTGTTTTGTTAGGTGGTTTGGTGATGAGAAAACTGGAGAAGATGTTAATCTTTTGCCCTTTCTTTTCTCTGTACGCAGCCTCTGTTTTCAGAAAAGGATTCCCCTTTCTTAATCCTAGAATCTCTCTGCAAAACCCTATAGTTTTGCTTATAAAGGGAGAGGGGAAAAGTAGAGGAATGCACTGCATTCCCTCCTGGCCTTGGGCCCCAAAAAAGGCACTTTGCCTTTACGGTGAATCAGGTACCACTGGTAGAACTGGTAACGAAGCCTGAGGCCTTGCAAAGAAGGCACTTTGCCTTCTTCAGAGCAAGAGAGAGAGAGAGAAAGAACCCGGGCCTTCAACTTCAAGCTTTGACCTGATTCGGATTCGATCTTTTCTGGGCTTCCAGCTCTCCATCATCCTTTACTGTGAAAACAGCCATCTGAAGGTGAGACCGCCCGACAATGGTGGATCTGTGTGAGTCTATGGTTGTGAAACTTGCAGAGTTTCAATTTTTGTTGCTCTGGTTGATTTTGCTTGTTAGGGTGAATCAGGTTTGGGTTTTGAATCATCAGGAAATGATTTCCCATGTACAGAAGGTGATTTGGGTAGAGAACTAGGGGTTCGAATTAGGTTGGAGAAGACAAAGAGTTTGAATTAGGACCCGGGATGAACAGTAGTTCAAATTAGGGTGGAGATGGAAACCCTAGTTCGAATTAGGGTTATGAGAACTAATGGTTCGAATTAGGATGGCAGAAACCTATGGTTTGAATTAGGGGCAAAAGAACCAATAGTCCAAATTAAAACATGAGAACCCTACAGTTTGAATTACAAAACAGAGAACCAATGGTTTGAATTTCAAAACAGAACCCTAAATTCGAATTACAAAACAGAGAATCAATGGTTCGAATTAGAAGGCAGAGAACCAAAGTGGTGAACCGACGGTTGAATTAGGTGAAATTTCTCTAACCTGAACAGAAGGTTCAAATCAGGGGAGTTTCTCGACAGAACCAGCATTTCGAATTAGGAGAAGCTCCAGAAAGAAGCTCCAGAAACAAGGACTTCAAGTCCAAGTGATGAACCAATGGTCCAAATTAGGTGAAATTTCTCTAACCCAAACAGAAAGTTCAAATCAGGGGGGTTTCTCCATAGAACCAGTAGGTTCGAATTAGGAGAAGCTCTAGAAAGAAAGACTTCAAGTCCAAGTGGTGAATCGACAATTCAAATTAGGTGAAATTTCTCTAACCCGAACTGAAGGTTCGAATCAAGGGAGTTTCTTCACAGAACCAGTTGCTTGAATTAAGAGAAACTTCAGAAAATGACCCAAGGGAACTTCATGGGATCAACGATGGAAGGTCATTAGTGTCCCATCGGGCAGTGCATGATTTTAGTTTGCGGGAGAAATGAGAACGTAAACTCATCTATTGTTTGAGTTGGGGGTTCATGTTCATGACACCCTATGGATGATGATTTTTTACACCCCCTACCTTAGGCAAGGAACACTTTCAATTAAGATCTCATGACAAAGGATCATTAAAACAGATAACTCTATGAAAGGGGAGGACCAAAGGTCCAAAACTTGGGAAAAAAGAAGAAGAAAATGGAGCTGAAGAAAAAAGAGTCTCTTGCCTAGGAAAAGGGCTGAAACCATGAGGTTTCTTAAATATCTTCATGAGAGAATCAGACTCATGTAGTCTTAGAGCTTGTAGTGCAGTGGGAAAGACTGGAGCATAGCTTACCATGCCATTGCTAGCTGTTTTGTTGGGTAGTTTGGTGATGAGAAAAGTGGAGACGATGTTAATCATTTGCCCTTTCTTTGTACACAGTCTCTGTTTTCAGAAAAGGAATCCCCTCTCTCAATCCTCGAATCCCTTTGCAAAACCCTAGAGTTTTGCTTATAAGGGGAGGGGAAAAGGAGAGGAATGCGTTGCATTCCCTCCTCGCCCCCAAAAAATCCTCATTTGTAAAGGAGGAGCAATGAAAGAGCACCCCTAAAAGGGATTAAGCCATAAACTCAGAAGAAAGTCGGCCAAAAGGCGCAAAAAGGCAATCCTTTAAGAATCGGGCCAAGGGCCCAAAAAAACAACTCTTCGTTGACTTGGCCAACGAGAGTCCGAAGCGAAAAATCGCAAGTGTGTTTTATAAAAGCTCAATTGAGAAGATTAATTTACCCCAGAAGGGAGAAAAGCAATGCCAACAGTCACTAAGTTGAGATTAATCATTACAAAAAATATAGTAGCTTTTTTTAATTACCAAATATATATATATATATATATAGTAGCTTTCTTCCAGTCTTCACATGTCTATCATGTACACTACATTAACGCTTTTCAAAAAAAATAAGTGCATACCTTTTCATGACGAGGTGGATCTAGCTTTATTATTGCTTTAATTGTCATTATTGCTTGAATTAATACAGTAGCTTCCCCAACGACAGATGAAAGATCACTAGCCAAAGATTCTGCAATGCTGAAAAATGTATATAAGAGAAAGAAACATTTTTTAAAATATAACTGTACGAATAGAAAGTTGACACGGACCCTGCTTAATTAAAGCCAAAAGCCCTTCCAGGCATGTATTTGCCACATTTGTGAGTCGTCGTGCACATAAACCAATTGCAGCAACAGTATCAGCAGCAAATCTCCTATCTGGATCTCTGATATATTCCTAACAACAAAGTAAAAGGTGAGCAGTAATTCAAGCACTAGAATCACATGAAGCCAACCAACCCAAACTGCCATTTAAGAAAAAAAAAAAAAAAGGAGAAACATTTCTAATCATTAGCATGAACTCAAAGAAACTAGTAAACAGTTGAATACATTTAATTTTAGTTCAGTTGGTGCTATATTTGGCAGCATGAAATTGAGATGCAGTTTTGAAATTCACATGAAATTGGAGAGGGTGCAGTTCCCAAACACGAAATCGGACCATGGATTAGTAATTCTCACAGAATTGTGGAAATGTAGTTCTGAACTACATGCCTTATATATAGACCAATTTCAAATTCATAAGTTCCACAAACATAGCAGCATAAAAGGATCAAGGAAAGAAGTACGCCCCACCAGGAAACCAGTAAAACAATGGAAAGGAGGTAAGAAAAAGAATATTGAGGTGGAATGTCAAAACTCAGATTTGGTCTTCACATCCCTTACAATTCATATTACATGCATATTACATGCAACAAGTTGACAGGTGTAAAATTGACACTTCACGCTGCATCATACTTCCAGATCACTGTTCTAATCAATATGAGGGGTTGTCATTAGAAACACAGAATATAAAAACTTTCAGCACGAAACATGTCAAACAAACTCGCTCTTTCTAATTCGTAAGCTAAAACTTTTCAAGAGAGACAACAAATTGGTTTGTCATAGGAAGCATATTTGGGTAACAACATTGACATCACTAGTGAGTATTATAGAATTTGTAGTTGACATAAGATGAAGGCATGTCTCTTCTTGTTTTTCTTTTTATTATTATTATTTTTGGATCAGTAAAAGATCAAGAATAAAAAGGGCAACAAGGGGAAGCTAGCGCAAGTACAAAGCTCAAGAAAGCAAAAAAATCTACAAAACATTGCAGATAAGCTAAAAGATGAAGGCACATTCGGACCCAGCTCTGTTAAAATTGGCAGTTCATGTTCAGCTAATGCCTTCCACATGGCAATTTTTTCCCACAGGATGCAGGCATTCTATTTGTTAAACCATACAAAACAATTTTTTATATGATATCAAAAAAGTCATTCTGCAGGGGAAAGGAAAAGAGATAAAAACAACAAAAAATGCTGGCAAATCTTGTCAAATATACACCACTAAAACCTCAAGTCTCATCATGGTGTACAACATAGACGTCAAAAAATCCCATGGCACAATCATTGCTCAAGTAGAAAGAGCTTAAAAGAATCTTGTAGCAGCAAGACTATATTTTGACCTCACCAGCCATCCACAGAGGCGAATTCTTTAATTTAAGAGCTAGCATTAGCATTGACCAAGAATCATGGGCAGGATGAGGCTGCTACAGACACAGAAGCTAATCACTGATTTCTTTCAACTACATATTGCTGCTCACCATGTCCATTAGCTTAAAAGTAGCCCCACCCATTTTCAAAGTAGTAGTAACCATTCAAAAAGTTTAGCTTATTAAATAAAGAGTGTAGAAGCTAATATCATCTACAACATATCTTTTTTTATCAAAATACACACGCACACAACTTAGTAACCACAAGGAGTCTAACCCTTGACCTTGCCCAGCATTAAGACTCTCTTATTGGTACCTCTAGATGCAGCACATTGCTGCTCACCTGTAAAATGTAGTCTCACATTGATCAATGGTCACCTCACTTAAAAATTTAGCCTCTTATATTTATATTTTATTCGAAGAATTGTAGCTACTAGAAGTTTGTGTAGTAAAATAAAAAAATAAAAATACAAGCCCGGTGTAGTTCTATGTTTAGTTTAACCTCAAATGTTTCAGTTTTTGAAGTTTATTGATCAATCTAATCAGAAAGGGTATTTGCTTCGGTCATCATTTTCAACTTCTCAAACTTCATAAAAGCTTTACGCAATCCAAAAAATCCAAATTCACCATTCCTATTTTGAAGCCAGAAGCTTATTCATTTACCTTTTCATTTGCCTAAAAGCCTCAATTCACATTTTTTTTCCCATCCACAAACCCTCCTAGAGAGCACAAGCATGAAAACAGAAGAGAAGGCTTTTTTCATTCCAAACAGTAGAGGTACTCATATTCAATGCATTGTTAAATAACGATAACATAAACCTGGAAATTATACCTCAAAATCTTGAAAAATATATGAAATTGATGAATCCATTAGCAATAGAAGACAATATTTCAAGCTTCAAAGCTTTTATCTGATAGGAATCTGAAGACCATATGAAGAAATCTTCAAAATGTGGGGCAAAGAGAGAAGGCACTGCCTTAGCAAACACTTGAATATTGCACAGAACCTGCACAGGCCAACCACAATAACCATCTGTCTCACCTAGTAGTGATCAGGTAACTAAATTTAACTATAGAAACTCCAGGAAAAAAAAGACTTTAGTATTAAATGCTACTAAAACAAAGCAGTCAAAAGAACTTACCCAGTAATGCCTCAAATAATTTATAGTGTTAACTGCCAACAGTTTCTTGAAACCCTTAAAATAGATCATTGTCATCGATTTTGTATGATATACATAATTATCATTGATTCTGTCTGATATACATAATGATATCTAGGCCTCCTGTAAATTCTTTTTACTCTGCTTACTTCATTCTTTTTGGAACTATCATTCAATTCAAGGAGTATTTTAGTTCTTTGTTGTAACTATTTCCATCGATTAAGACATTAATTATACTATAATTTCAATTCTAATCTATACATCCAAACCTAAAGACTTTTATCAACTTAAATATGGAATGCTATGCAAAATCTTGCAATTTTATAAAATTATTTTTTTTATAAAAAAAAAGCCTTATGGAACCATAAATGTTTGTCTATATGACCAGAATTATTTCAAGCCATAACTTCATTCTGAAATTGCCATAGAGTCCAAAATGGTTGGTATTTTTTATACACCTACTCTGAAGACTTTAAGCAATCACTCGCTCATGCAATGGTAAAAGGTTAGTGCGGACGCGCCTGTATGGATCCGCCTATAACCCGCCTAACCCATTTAATTATCATTTTTAATTAGGAATTTTATTTCTTGAGTTCAAAAAATTAGAGTTTTTGCAAAAAAAAAAATGATTTGTTTATGAAAGTATTAAACGAAACAAAAGTTGTATCGGCAACCTGACCGCAATATAACCCGACCCAACCTAACCTATAATATAATTTTGATCCGCTATTGATCCACCCATTGTTGACTCGTGACTGGTGTTTGACCTGCCGACAACCCGCCTACCCTGCTAAATTGCTGTCTCTAGTAAAAAGTAAAATAACTCAAAGTCTAAGCAGCTAATAGTCGACTAAATGCATGATACCACATATTTTGATGCATTGGATGATCTCAAGAGAAACAAGAGCGGCCTAACGATTCTTTTCAAATCCTCTATTGGCTCCATGATCCAATGTACACCAGCAGCTGCAAGTACCACTGCACTATTGTGACTCCATAACAAAGGTGATGTGCACTGCAGCAGGATCTTTAAATCTTCATTACTTTTTCCAGATATAAAACAAGCACGACCCAATCCACATGAATCTTTATTTTTGAAGCTTGAACGCGACAGATATTCATCTGATCCTTCAATATAACACTCGGAGACCATCTTTGCTACTTCAGATTCACAAAGCCCACTTCTCAAATCAAAATTATCTTGATCTGATACAATGTTAGCATCTACAGTATCTTTTTCATCATGCTGATTTTCAGCACCAAAAGAAGTAAACATCAGGGACTCTTTCACAAGACCATGCCGTGCAATAACATAGCGCAAAAGTATCCCAATTAATGCAATTTGACCCCAGTCTTCCACATCAGGAAGAGCCTCACATAACCTCTTATAGTTTCTTCCAATGAGAGACAAATCATTCGGACAAACAGTAGCAAATGCAGCAGCAGCAGATCCAACAACTCCAGGAGAATGGTCACTTAACAATATACAAAAAATCTGCATAATGGGACAATATCAGCTTTCTATTATGGAATAGTATTGGTCTCTAAAAGAATGAGGTAGAGAACCACAATAACGCACATCATAAACAAATCATTCTATTAGGGAACTAGACAAACAGTTAATAGATATGCTTAAGCGTGAGTTTGATAAAAATAACAAAGCAAGCTTTCACTTTAAATCAATCTAGCCTCTTCAATTGCAGAAGATGTTTTCCTCTTGCCGCAAATCATGCAACTTGGGAAGAGCATTGGCAGCACACTTTCTGACATATACGGATGGATCTCTAGCACACTTTTTCGCAGCCACTAGCACGAGAGGTGAAATGACATGTAAACGGATTCCTGCCATGGCACGTAATGCCCATGCCCTCACCAACGGATTTGGATCCCCTAAGTCCTTCTGGAAACAATTAATCGACAGCAACGCTTCATTTGGACGCCTAAACAAGAGGAAAATGTAATTAAACATGGACTACTATCACTACAATTAAGTTGTTGAACACAATATGTCCTAAAAACTAATGAGCACAGTAGAAAAGGACAATCCCTGATTCAACCAAATTAAATCACCCCTTCAGCTAGTAGATGACATATTCGAACGAAGAATGAAATTACATATACTGAAATGAATCAAAGAAGAAATTTATAGAATGTATGTAGCATACTTTTCAGCATAATGCAGTAGGTACAAGTAAACGAGCCTCTTTACTTCAAACGACTGAGACGCCACGTTCTTAACAACCTGTTCTTTCGTTCCATTAGTAAACCAAAAAGAAAATTCAAATCAGGACATTATTGCAAAATAAAAACCTAATCACTTGCTAAGTCAATTCGGAAACAAATCAAGCATTTGAACCTAAACCAAATGAAGCTGAGCAATATTCTAAACTATAGAACATCATCCGCAGCTTGCTTTAGCGTAATTTTTCGAGTACAAATTTAGATATCTAAGTGCGGAATGGCGAAGAAGAAGAAGAAGATAGGGACCTGACCTGAGGGAAGAAATTGGAGACATCGAAGCCCTGGGCGATGAGAGCGAGCAATCGCTTGAGAGCTTCGCACTTCTCGGAGTCGAATCTGCTGTCGAGGAGGGGAGCGATGTTGACGTCTTCGGGATCGTCGTAGAGGTGGGCGTCCGTGCCGATCCGGAACACCATTGTAGACGCCTTGCTCAGCGTCTCCGCCGTGGCCCCGAATTGCGGAAACATATTTTCCGGCGTTCCGAGTCTAGGGCTTTGTTGCGGAGAGACCGCCTGGGGGGGGGGGGGGGTGTTGTGCGTGGGTTGCTCGTTGAAGACGACAGTAGGGTGTGATCGACGGCGCGGGCTACCGTTTGGCGTCCCGAACAATATTACCGTGGAGTTCAGGAGACTTATATTTTTGCCGAGTCATCTCATAATCATTTTTTTAAATTAATTATTTTTTATTTAAAATAAAAAATTAATTAATTTTTATTCATGATTAAGTTATTAATTTAGAAATATTTTTACTTATTAATTCCACTCGAAAATTTTTTAAAAATTAAATTTATTTTAATTTTCCAATTTATCTAATATTCACATTTTCTAATTATTTTATAAAAAAATTATTTGCATAACAATTAATGGAAATAGCTTATAATGTGCTCCTTTTGATCATTTAATAGTCAATAATTAATTTAAGTCATTTTCTGAAATGGTTTGGCTATATAATCACATTTTAAAAAAATCAATTATTTTCCACCAAACACTGAATGACTTATTAAATTACTAATTTCAACTATTTAACAGAAAACATTTATGATTTAAAACTTCGAATCGTTTAAAATAAACTCTCCCAAATGGCTTATAACTTAACATAGGATTAGGATTATTTTGTGACGATTGATAGCACTGTTAATTGTGTTGGCTCGAAGTCTAATTGATCATGTTATTTGAAAACAAATGATTCTCGATCACTATAATTTTTAGAAAATATCGTTTAGATGTTGGACTTTAATTTTTTATAATAAAAAAAAAAGCATGACCATAAAATTACCTACAAAATTCTGAATAAAAATCATGTACAACTAAATGATATTTGAACATATACGATATGAATCATAAATCAAAGATAGAGAAGAAATGAGTTCAACCGGTCATAAATCATTCAAATTTGATATTATATGAACTTTAACAAATTAATCAAAGGTATTGAAATTTCGTAAAATATGTGCCTCAAATCCCACATCACATGAGTTTTGAAAAATTAATTAAAGATATTGCAATCTAATAAAAGGCGTAACTCAATTCTCGCGCCAATTCATTCTCCAGAATAACTAGTTTTCCACCAAACACACTCAACGTAAAGGCAAATGGTAAAATAGGAATTAAAAGTTATTGCAAATTTAAAAAATAATTAGAAGAAAGACACGTGTCAACATTTGAAGGGGGGCAGCAGCGGGGAGAAAATTTTCCCGGCTTGAACCAAAGTTTCGTTAACTTTTACTGGGAACGGCCCGATATAAGCGTGACTTGTCGTTAATACGGTGACTAATTAACTTTTATAAGTTTAATTTAATTTTGTTCTTGGATTTCAAATGAGTCAAAAGTAAGAGAAATACTACACATATTTTACGCATGGTCGTATCAGAATCATGACGCGTTAAAGCTTGTGTATTTTTTGGGATGTTTCAATTAAATAATACTAAAGGACTACACTAATTTTAACAAGTGATCACTTTTTATGCGAATGATAGAAATATGTAAGCAAGTGGGTTGGACCGATCTTGAACCTTTTCCACCCTAACCCACCTTAATTTTGAGACAGATTAAGAATTTTTCGCTCACCTTATGATAGATTCTGTGTGACAGTCAAAATGTGAAAACTTGTTTTTATTAACATAAAGCAAAATTTTATCCAACCACGACTAGCATACATTATTAACAATTTGAGAGCAAGTCTAGATTTTCTCAATAAACGTCAATGGCAAGTAATATACTACAGTAACTCAATCCAACAACAAGTAACATACTAATTAACAAAATTTAGTTATGAGTAATATACTAATTCAACAATAGGTTAGGGTCGAGGGAGGTTTTTGTTATGTGATACTAAGGCTAGTATGTTATTACTTGGGTGTGTGTGTGTGTGTATTAGAAAATATATTTTTTACGATAAGGGGTTTGGATTGGGTCCAATCAACTCAAAATAAATGTCATCCAAAAACCTAACCCACATCGAACCCAAAAATTCAACACGCCTCAGATGAGGCAGTTTTTGATTTGTCAGTTTTGAGGGTGAGTTAATTTGAGTTGGGTTGATTTTATGGCTGAGACGACAATCTTGCACACTCCTAATGAAAGGTATATATGTAATATTACTTCAAAACTAAAATAAAAATTAGTTTAATTTATGAATCTCGTGCATATCCTTAAAATGATTATGGCTAGTCTCTTAGAACCCACACCGACCACTCATCCTTGTTCTTTTTTTTTTTTTCCCCCCCCCCCTTTTTAGTTAGTCTTGTAAATTAGAGAAATTAAAGAAAAAGAAACAAAAAATTATTTTACGGTTCAAAAACCCTATCCTCCATCATAAGAAGGCACAGTACAACCCATGTGCTTGATAATTTCGATTATTTTATTATAATATAACTTTTAGTTAGTTGTCTCTTTAATGTATGGAAGATTTAGTTTTCTTCGATTATAATGTACTTGCCAGAATATCGTTACTCTATAATTCACTATAGAGTGAACTTCAATTCCTAACTTTTACCAACTAAACTGTTGCTTGTTAGTAATTTTTCAGTATTTATGATTATTTAAATTAACCTCGGTATAAGTCTGAAGTCCATTTATATTAATAGGCCAAATTTGAACCATGTAATTGAGACCCAGCGTACATTCAGACACGAATCTCGACCAATTTAGTTTTTTTTGATATACTTAAACAATTCGGGCTTTAATTGACAGGCCTAAAAATCGAGGTTGTAAAGCTCCTCCAATTGTTGTTTTATTATTATTATTTTCAGGAGCATATTGCCAGAGTCTTATTTTTAAATTTTATTCCTACTTCTTACTATTCTTATTTTCATGCTTCCCAATTTTCATTGATAATGAAAAATATATTTGATTTGTACATATTATTTTTATTTTTTACTCACTAAAATCTAATACCAGGAATCCGTCCAAAATCTGGTAGTGGTGGCTAGAATCCGATAACATTGACTAGAATTTGAACAAAATTCAGCGACAACGGTAACCGAAACTAGACGGTTGACGATCATGGATGGACTCGAGTGTAGGAAGAAGGTAAATTTTGTTCTCAAAATATTAGAAATTTTTGGGAATAATATTTTCTCACCCCCAAACTTGTTAAGGAGTTATCAATTTTGGGAATACTCTTAAAATTTATGAAATATAAATACAAACCCAAGCGTGTTTTCTATTCTTAATTCTTAAAAATTTGAAAATGAGAATAAGAAATAAGAAACATGAACAAACTAAAACAAGTCTTCGTTTATAATTAGGTGATGCTCAAATTTATTTTAGCTAACGGCCCCAGTCAGTTTACGCACTCTAACGAAACTTTAAAAAACTAATTATTTGACTCTTGCTTGCATAAATTACTGATTATTTAGGATTCCTTTGCTTCTTCGGCATATTCCATTGAAAATATTTTTTCTGTCAATAAATATTTTTTAAACACAATCTTTTCTACACTCATACAATCTTTTCTATCATTTATGAGAAAACGACACGTGGCAGTGGCAAATTTTGAACACATTATAATGATAAAGTATTAAAATATTTTAGTAAAAATGAAAATGCCTAGTAGTGGAGCCCAGCAGTAAAAAATCGCAATTTGTGGTATTTGTTCTCTCTTTCTACATTAAAATTTATGTTTTAATGAATTTTAAGGTATTCGTTTTTAAAATGTACCTTTACATATAGAAAAATATAAAGTTATGTAGTTTTTTATGAGATTTAAAAATAAACTATTCATCTAACCATATGAAACTCAATAATCAAAGCTTTTAAAAACTATACTAAAATTTTAAGGTTCGTAATAAAAAAATTTCAAATTTTTGAATCTAATGAAAATTAACATACTTATTTACCAGCGAAGAGGGGGGGGGGGGGGATGTACAGTTAAAATTAGATGAAGGTACTTCAAAATGGACTAGAAAGATTAATTGGTGAGAATATTGGAGAGGAGCAGGACCCTTTTTTCCTTTCTTTTTAACTTCCTCACTTTTTCCCATCTTAATTGGATTTGGTTCCTCTCCGATTCATTCTTTTAGTCTACTTTAAAGTGCATTTAGATATTTTTAACTGTAACGATAAAAGAACAAATAAAAATACGTAGGCATGCCAATTTTTGTTAGATTTGAAAATATAAAACTTATTCGGTTTAAGTATTGAAAATTCAATATAATTTTAAAAGGCATTGATTTCTTAAATTTCATAAGTTTAGATGAAGAGAAACGAGAATATGAATCCGTCCTTTACACAATTTGCATGAGTCCGCTCCCAAAACAACGTAGTTTTGCTAAAAAATTATTCCTATTCATTTATAGTTTTTAACAAAACTATGTCGTTTTAGAGGCAGACTCGTGCAAATTACATAAAATCAAACTTGTATTCTCTTTTTACTTAGATGCATAGGCTTTATATTTGCAAATCTTATAAAAATTAATGTGTCAATCCATTTTTGTTTGTTCTTTCCATTTGTACCGATGCTTTTCAAAAATAAATATCATAAAATTGATTAAAATGCACATTTGTATGAACTGGGAGTGGAGCAAAATCCGTGTTATCCTCCTTCCTTTGTATGTAATTAAATAAGTAAGTTATTTTGTGGGGAGAAAAATGAATAAATGAAGGAATGGATGAAAAGATAGAAAGTTCAAAAGAAAGATAAAGTTATTTTGTATCTGTAACCATTTTTTTTTAATATTTTTAAAACATGACTTTTATAAAGATCGTGTTTTGAAAACGATACATATTTGGAAAAACTCCCCAAAAACAGGCCTTGGCTGGAACCTTTTGTTTTTCTTAATACTTATTTGAGAATTCTAACTTAGATAGTGACATAAACACCAAAATACCCCTCCAGTTTTCACTTTGTTTTCAATTTGGTCATTTAATTTTAACTATGTGCAATTTGGTCTTGAAACTTTCATTTTCTACTTAATCGAAAATGAAGGTTAAGAGATTTTACCTGTTACTGACATGACATTCGACGTGTGTGTTTAAGTAGAGAATCATGTGTGCAACTTTTAAGTTCATATAACTCTCTTTTCTCTTCCCAATCCTATTTTCCCTCTTTTCTTCCCATTCAAATCCGTTTACCCTTATCCTAGCTCCATTCCTACTCAAATGTGAAGTTGATTGAGTAGAAAATGAATGTTCGAGAATCAAATTGTTCACTATAGAAATTGAAGGATCAAATTGAGAACGAAATGAAAGTTTGAGGGGACATTTTTGAGTTTTTGCCAATAAAGTATATAATTTAGAATGAAACATACTTAAGATGATGGATGACACGAATTTTAAAAAGTTATAAATTTGTAAAATTATGGATTTAAATTTTTTTAACCGTTCCTTTCATTTATCTCCGGTGATTGATCATTTGAATTTGAGATAGCCTTGAATTTAAAGAATGTTAATTTTAGCCATTCTCTTTTTTTAGTTTTTATTTTTTTCTATTTTTTTATGCAATAGTTAGGAATTAAATTATCCATGAAATTATTCAATTGGCCAATCTTAATCATTTCGACTTTTAATTTCTCCCTATTTTAGATTGTAATAAATAGTTTGGGTGTTTAATTTTATAAATCTATGATTTTTCAAGTCCTTGTGATTTGAATTCTTACTTTTAATCCTTTTTTCTATATTTTTTTAAATTAAATTATTAAAATAGTATAATTTCATAAATTTAGGAAAATTCAAATTTCGGAGAATCCAAATGCGATGAGGTATGGGTAGAATTTTTGCTTAGAATAACATAACAAAAAACTTTTATAAACGTAGCCTACCTTTTCGTACATTTCTAAAAATGACCTATTTTTGTAAAATTGCACTTGGGGAGTGTGATTTTACGAGGCCCATGGCTGACATCCGTGTCAGTGCCGCAGACCAAAGAAATCGCAGTCTTCGAGTGTGATTTTCCTCTGATCCCGAGAAACCTTAAAATCGCACTCGGTGAGTGTGATTCCCTTAAAATCGCACTTGGGGAGTGCGATTTCATAATAGTTTAAAACTACCTCTCCTCTCCAAGCAGTGTTAAGGTTCGCCATAAAATTTTTGGACTACTTTTCAAATCTTCCTTTAGTCCTCAAAAATTACGATGATTCCAATACTTTGCCACTTGGGAGGAGAAATCATGGAAGCAGTCACACTAGTCTCTTACTTGTGTTGGTGGTTAGAAGTGTCTGATATTTATTCATCCCCACGGTGTGACTCTCGAATCATTGCTTGACCAGGTATGCTATCTGTTGGGTATTGTACACACCCTTTATAGAGTAAGCATTGTGTTTAGGTGTACAGTAACGCTTGGGTGGGGAGCATTCTATGACGTATTCATCATGCCCGCTGTACAATGACGAAATGATCCAATACATGATTAACATGCACGTGCATTATACATCCTTAGCAACATTGGAGCTTTATGTAAATGTTAAATCAATCCAGTTCCCACCGGAGCAGAGTATAGGTGCTTACAGTGAATTTTTAATAAGCGGAGGCGAACAGGATGAGTTCTTAGCACCCATGGCAGGATTTCGATGTTGCCAGGCCTAGCAATGTCACCCCTTACACACAGAATGAGCAGTCGATGTGGTACTTGTGTAAGCAGTATGACTTTGATTTGAATGTGAAGGCTAGTGGCCAAAGCTATTATGAAGAGCTATACTACTCTCTAGTGTTGAACAACGAAACCTATAATTTGCTTCCTGACAATAGTTCCTTTCCCCAAAACATTCAAAACATGTTATTTGATGATCCACCCGTTGAGGACGACGATGTTGGGCTCGATAATGAAGAAGACATCTCACTTAACTCTGGGGATAGTGATGAGCATAGTCCTGGAGCCACTCATGGCTGGATATGATTTTCGCGATAAGAGAGGATTGGCCTGCCAACATATGAATAGCTTTGGCACGACAATTTTGATCCCGACACGGATAATCTGCGAATGGGGTTGGTGTTCGAACTCGAAGAAGACACTTCGATGAGCAGTGGACCACTACCACATTAGGGTTTCCAAGGAGTATTTTACCAGTCGCTCAAATACGGAGTTGCTACTCCTGACTTGCAAGCACACTCGTACTTCGGGATGTCAATGGAGGCTTTGAGCACACTTGGGGAAGGTTGGATTGTGGCAAGGTATGCGGAGGCCTACAGTTGCGATGTCCCCAGGCGAAACCTAAGGCCACTTCAAAGAGAAGGTGAGAGTACAGCCTTTCCACTTATAAAGTGGGACTTATCCAAGAAGACGTTTGTCAAGAGTTCAAGTATGTTTTGACATACAAGAAAGCATGGTATGGGAAACAGATGGCGCTAGCTGAGCTCTTCGGAGATTGTAAAAAGTCGTTCGAAGCACCACTGAAGTTCCTCATAGCAGTGAAGCACTACAACCCTGGATCAGTAGTGGTAATACAAGCAAGACCAACCCATGGAGCACCCAGCACTGCAACGATGCACAGTGTCTTTTGGGCTTTCAACGGATCCATCAAAGGGTGGAAGCACTGTCTACCCGTGGTGGCTGTGGATAAGACTTTCTCGGTTGGCAAATATAAGGGGTAAACTCCTTGTGTCAATGGGCACCGATGGGAACAAACAAGTGTATCCGCTCGCAGTTTCGTATTATAAGCAAGGAGACGACAGACAATCGGGCATGGTTTCTTAGACTTCAAATCAATCGAAAGAACGGGAGTCTGTCTTATAACAGATCGTGCGAACTTTATTCGGTCAGCCGTCAATGAATCGAGGAATGGATGGTGTGACCCTTGGGTTACAATCGCCTTTGCCTAGTGACATGTGCAGAGCAACTTTGTGAAGCATTTCAGTGATGGGCATCTTAAGAGGTTATATTAGGCTGTTGGTGCAACCCCACAGAAGAAGAAATTCAAATGTACATAGACAGAATTTGGGAGATCGATGCAGACGTATTTAAGTACCTTCACTGCAATTCTCAGTCGAGCAGTGGACTAAATCGCATGATGGTGGGCGTCGCCTTGGCGAGATGGCAATAAATATGGTCGAGTGTTTTAATAGGTGTGTTGAGAACTTCTCGTTCCTTGCCTATTGCAACTTGTGTTGAGTGGACATTTTACAAACTTAACAATTACTTTACTGATTCAAGGGATCGAGGATTGGTCATCGCTGATGGAAACGTCGGACCATTCATGAGTCGTGTGATGAAGATTATGCAGCACAAGGTCTGTAAGAGCCAGAGCGCACAAAGTCATCATTTTTGACCGCCAATAGGGGATTTATGAGGTGAAGATAGTGATGTACGTGAGAGATCTTCTAGTCACAAGAGTGGTAATAACTAATAATTAACCCCATGACCGCGAATTGTACTTGTGGGAAGTGGGATTTGGGTATCCCGTGCTTTAATGTCCTGGTAGTTTGTCAAAATCGTGGTGTTCCCCCTTCGCAGTGCGTGCTTCCGTACTTCACTACGGATGAATACATTAAAACCTGGGAGCCGAAGTTCAATCCATTAGGGGCCTCAATTTGCCGGATCTTCAACTACCCTGATGAGTGGCAGCATTTTCGCAAACAACTTTTGCCAAACGATCAATGGAGAAGGACCAAGTAAGGATGTCGAACATTGCGCCACATACGAACCGAAATGGATCAGACTGCTAGGGTTACTACTTAGGATATTTATGGGAATGTAGAGGGTTTGTAATTGTAATCTTGAATTTCAATGTCTAACTAGTATCAATGGTAAGTAACGTAATTATATTTTCTATAGGATGTGACATCTGTGAATGAATTATATAATCGAAAAATATGGTAAAACCTTCATATATTACAAGCCACTATTGTATACAACAAACATCAAAATAATGAGCCACCCGTAAAACATCTAGGTCGACGCTGGGCTCGTACAAGCCTACGGGATCGTAGGCCACCCTCATTTGCTACCTCCAGTTGCACCATGTCGGGTGCTGGGTCGACCGCATACGCAGTATCATCGTCCACATGTGGAGATTAAGACGCTACTGGTGCGATTTCCTATACGTCAATGTAAGTGACGTTGTCATAAGCCCCTGCGGTAGAATATGATATGATGGGAACTGGATCCTAACCAGCATTCTGGCTTGGGCCAGCATCCTCCGACCCATGCCACAACGGAGATGGCAGCTAAAGCACTGTGTACGCTGGAGGTGTCACTGTTGATGTCAAAAAAATCATCGCCTTGTGACATGGGTTCTGTATATGTAATGTAAATCTTAAGGCGACGCCCCTGCCGTGGCAGGGGGTGGTTGCATCGATGTAGAAGCCCCATCCCTAGAGCTATGTCGGGCTTGTCTAATTGACGAGATAACCGTCGCCGGTGGGGTTGCTGTTCGTCGTTGCCGGGTCGGCCGGGCCTGCTTGAGCTACGGCGCAGTGGCAGGATGTGGTGGTCGCAGTGCTTAGGAGGGGGTCTTATGCCAATTCCTGCATGGTGCCCATAAATCGATCCCGCAACCTTACCTCACAAGGGGTCACATCCTCTCCTAGCGAAAGGTCATGGACAGCATCCACGATAGTACCCCACTACAATAGAAATTTGAGAAAACAATGTTAGATCGAGGCATGGGCTACCAAAAAAATTTACAAGGGTATGGATGTTTACCATGATCTCTGTCGCACGTGTGTTTCCCTTAAATGCATGGCCCAACTCCAATGCCAGGTTGTGCACCAACCGACGTGTGATGGAATGGTACCATGTGAAATACTCATCGTCGCTAGGCATACGACCTTGAAGCCCCCATCTGGATCAACTCGGCATAACGATCCCCGAGACTAAACGAATCCCAAATAAGTTCAGATGATGAAGGGACCTCCCAAGTATCGACGGCTGATTCAATAGGTTGCCAGAATTCCGAACTATCGTAGGACGTGTGGTGAAAGATGCCACTCAACAATGTCAATACAAATCAACGACACTTCCAACGTCTATATCTTATGTTCGGTGATATAGTAGCCTGGCAACTATGTCCTAGAATACAGCTCACAATCGACGTCATCCTCCACCATAATGTCAAACTGGAACTAGTACACAACGAGCACATAGGATGGGAGGCGTCTCATGCGTAAATGGTCTAATCCAGCTGTCAACATATAATATGAATAGACTTTCTTAGATGTGAACAGGGATGAAGCCACGAATAAGAAATTGTGTAATGCAAGTGACATGCTTGGGACCAAGTGGGGGTGGCAATAGGTGGGGGAGAATACCCGGTGTATAAGGCTGCCTGGTGGGACGTATGTGGATTAAATGCTCCCACACGCATAACTGCATCCGAAAATCACGAAATTGAAGTATAAACTTTACGAATGTAACAAACGAATATGCGTATACTATATAGATATACAGTTACCTGTAAGAGGATCATGGGCTTGCAATCTATTGTACCAATTGTCGGGAACATCGACACAACCAATGATAAAGGGTCGCTAAACATGCACCACCCCAACTGTACGTGCGAACATCATCCAAGTTCGCCAAAAGGGGAAGCATGCGTAGGCTTGCCCGATGCCCTGACATATCCCCGAAAAGAACGCTGCCAAATAACATAAGTAGGTAAGCTCGAATATGAAATGTGACGTCCTGATCGGTAGCATCATCTGGGAGGGTGACATGAAACTGGTCGACAAACCAAGATATCTTCACGGTATCTCCTTCGTGTATCTCCAAAATAGTGGGTCGCACACCCAATAACTTGTGGCACAAGTCGGCTCACTGCTTCTTTGTCGATGGGCCAACGCCAACAATCGTAACTGCGCGACCATCAACGGGAAGACCGAGCAACACCTCAATAGCCTGCAAAGTCACCGTCACCTCCCCAATCAGCATGTGAAAAGCATGGGTTTCCTCACACCACCTCTCTACTAAAGCAGTGATCAATGCAGTGATCGAGCTTGATCCCTGCTAACCAGTATACACCGTAAAATCCGTAGTGCTCAAGCATTTGTACGGCATGAAAACTGGGCATCATTGCTCTCTTAAACATGAGGTCCCCCCGTCTGACATCTAACTATTGGTCAATATCACCAGACCAAACAGTCTCAGACCAATGCACCAACTGTAAGGTCAGAATAGATGGATCTAATGGACTTGGAGCAATGTGATGGGCCATCTGTGGCATTAAACAATATATTTAACATTACGTACTTTCACCATAAAAACATAAACAAATTATAGATAATTAAACAAATACTAGATAAGTCGACGAAGGCAACAAAAGAGAAATATGAACTGAATTTATGCCTGCTATTAACAACAAAGAACGAGCATAACATTTACAAATATCAGGATTCCCCATTTACAAATTACTTCGCATGCGAGTTATTGGACCTAATTTTACATGTTCATCTAAAAGTTCACTAAGCATACTTTTACAAATTTCTAACCCCAACATGAACAATAAAATTGTTCGTACGAATTTATCATGCTTCTTAATGCAACAATAACAATACAATTATGAACATAATATTTTAAGTTTCAGGCATTCCAAAATCAACAAGAACATATTTCACATGTTTCATGGTTTCATGAACAAGAACAATAAATTAAAGAAAATACCATATTAAATTAAGATGTTTCATAATAAATCATGCAAAATAGTAATAAAATTAAGTACATTTACCTTTGAATCGGTGTGGAAGAGGGTCGGTGGTTGGTTCAGTTCAGGTATTCGAAATTGACGGGTTTTGAGTACGGCCGCTGGAGATGTTGCCGAAACTAATGGTGGGGGGTTGGCTGATGGCGGTAGACGGCGGATCAAGGCGGAAAATGGTGGCAGACAGTGGATCACGGTGGACTGAACAAAGACGAACAGAGGATGAACGCCGACGGGCAGAACGGAGAAAAAATGGGACTGCTAGATGGACGGAGAAGCTGCTGGAACGGATTGCTAATGGCGGATGGCTGACGGGCGGCAGAATCGCATTTCTGGTTGTTGAGTGCGGCAGCGAACGGCGGAATCATGTTTACGGTTCTCGATTGCGGCAGCAAGAATGATTTATGCGGAGGGAAGAAGGGGGGAAAAATAGATCTAGAATTACACTACCTGGGTGCGATTTCTTTGGTCTGTGGCACTGGCACGAATGTTAGTTGCGGGTCCCATAAAATTACACTCGAAAAGTATGATTTTATAAAAATAGGTTAGTTTTGGAAATATGCAAAAAAAAAAAAAAAAAAAAAAGAGTAAGCTACCGATTATAAATTTATTATTATTATTATTTTTATGGTATTCTGAGCAAAAATTCGTATGGATGCCATCCCACTGAAACACTTCCCCCTGGCAATCAATGTTAAAAGTTTTTTACTGTCGGAATGGGGTAGCGTTGAAAATAAGGCGAGACACGACTTTCAGAAATCCGGAGCAGAGCGCGTGCATATCACGGCGGGTGGCCGCACCGTTCCTTTGCATTTTCACGTGTTGCTGAAAAAAGGGGAAAATCTAGTGGTGTCGATTCTCTACAGGACCAAACCTCCGCAGATGACTGACAATCGTCATCCATGCTCATAAAAATGTGACACGTGGTATTACTCGCATAATTCAAGGATCGAGATTTCTCCGCGCATTCTGAAGTCTCGGAGAAAACAAGAAGAAATAAGCGGAAAGAAAAATGAATAACAATTTTATTATATATTGGTTGCATTTAGATAATTCATTTACCTTCTCAAAATAATCTTTTAACGTTCATTTTTACTTTAAAGCACGCAAATGAGTTTGAAAAAAATTAATATTATTTTAATTTTAATATAATTTTATTACATATTTAATTTTCATCTATATAAAAATAATTAAGAGATTCAAATTATTTAAAATTTATAAATATTTAAATTCAATGAACAAAAAGTTTATATATTACGAGATTGTATAAAAATTCACATGAGTTTTATTTTTTCATACTCATATAATTTATAAGATTTTTATATTCAAAAAATTGATATTGGGGCGTTATTTTAAAATAATACATTAAACACACCAGAAAGTCCAAATTTTAATGGTTAAAATATTTTTAAAAAATTGAATACGGACTATTCAAATTGAATAAGTCATGCACATTTATAAAATTTAAAAATTATAATAGCTCATTTTTCTATCCGACTAAGATTACCTAACTTTACAGATGGGTGATTTTGCTGAATTCGGTCGATCCTTTGTTTTTTACCAAAGTGCGTTTCGTTTGCAGCGCTGGACGAGCATTCCCATGGTTTTGTCCGTGTCCACGTAAACCCTAGTCCATCCCGTTCCCCCTCACGCCCAATTCATGTATACATCAAACCTCAAGCTCGGTACTCTCCATCTTCATTTTCTTCCCAATTTTGTCAAGTTTAAATCTACGAGCCTCTGGCTCTGTCAGGACGATCTGAACTCATCCGTTCACATTTTGGTACTAATTGCTTCTCTCTAGGGTTTTGTTGTTGCATTTTGCTTTTCCGTGCTGTGAACTTGTGAATGTGTTTCTTTCCATCAGCAATGCAGAATATGCAGTCTAATCTTCTTCGCTCCCCGTAGTGATTGTTTTAGTCCAAAGATTCAAAGCGTTTGATCATGCAGTCTAAGGGTAATTGGGTTTTGGAAATCTAGCTATTAGGGTTGCTTGATTGTGGTCAAGGCGGCATGTTAAGGCACAGTTCTGTTTGCAGCAGAAAAAAGTTCCTTTCTTTTTCTGATTTTTGAATTTCTTTGCGTTATTTTTATGTGGTCGTAGCAAATTTACTAGAAAATACTACTACATTGGAGGTATAGTGTTGTGGTTAATTGAGATGAAGTACATCTATTTGTGCTTCTTCAATGGAGATCAATCCCTCAGTTTCTTTGCTGTTTCATTCTGCTCACCCAACGAGTCACTAGTTTAGGATCCATCTGATACTGAATTAGATTATTTATTTTTACATTTACTAAACTTTTTTGTTAAGAAGCTGTAAGCCATGTGTTCATGCAATCTGATTACTGAAGCTGCATTCATTGACTATTCCTTTTAGTAGCGCAAGTTACTCTCTCTGACCTCCCAGAGTTTATAGAATTATTGAAGGACGCTGGATTTGTGGTCTCAGTTGCATTATGACTGGTTTGTTCCTTTTGCAGGAAAACTTTCTTTCCTCTTTAAAGATTCATAATATTTTTTATATGCGGCTGCAGAAAACATTAGAGAATGCACTACTTAGTTTTGATATAATCTCATGCTTATATGAGATAATATTGTGGTTCTATATTTTATAATGTATCAGTGCATCTACTTATGCCTTCTTTGGTGTGCATTTATTCTCTGAATGCTGTTGCTGTTTCATTCTGCTCTATTACTGACTCTGTATTTAATATTCCTTAAAATTAAAGTTTTTGTGTATATATTTGAGAAAATACATGTACCAGTGATACTCATACAGTTGCGTACAGTAGGTTTTGTTTACGTGATCAATTGCTATTATTGACTTACATCATATGCTTGTCAAAATTAACTGATTATGTAGATTGCCCTGTCAGCGAAATGTTGTATTTGACTGTTCATGATTCTCGTTTTTCAGACTTCTTTTCTCTAAGTTTGAGGTTAGTTCGATGGGTCACAGTTCAGATGATGATACAGATCTAAGTGAAGAATGGGAAGTGGCTGCATATAAAAATAAATCGTATGAAGAACTGAAGAATGGGAAACACAAAGTCAGAATTTCAAAGGAGGCATTTGCCTGTCCATACTGTCCCAAAAAAAGGAAACGAGATTTCCACTATACGGACCTCCTTCAACATGCTACTGGGGTGGGCAGCTGCTGTATGTCAAAGAAGAGAAGCGCAAAAGATAAAGCGAAACACTGGGCGTTGGCGCAATACTTGGAAAAGGATTTAGCAGATGTCGGTGTTTCATCAAAACCTGTAGCTGGGGCCGGCATTCGGGCTGATGGCAGTCAATCAAAGCCCATAGCTGGGGCTGCTATTAGAGCTGATGGTAGTAGTCCATCAAAACCTGCAGCTGGGGCTGATAATGCGGCTAACGGTACTCCATCAAAACCCATAGATGGGGCTGATACTCCTATGGGTTGTGACCACGATGAGAAGTTTGTCTGGCCTTGGGCAGGTGTTGTGGTCAACCTTCATACTGAACAGAGGGATGGACGTTGTGTAGGAGAAAGTGGTTCCAAGCTGAGGGACCAATTAATTATGAGAGGATTCAACCCAATCAGAGTTCACCCATTATGGAATTATAGGGGTCATTCAGGATGTGCAATTGTGGAATTTAATAAGGACTGGCCCGGGTTACATAATGCCATTTCATTTGAGAGAGCTTATGAGGCTGATCATCATGGGAAAAAGGACTGGCAAGCAAGTAATGGCAAAGGATCTGGTCTTTATGCGTGGGTAGCACGAGCTGATGAGTATACTGCTACAGGCATCATTGGAGATCATCTCCGTAAGACTAGAGACCTTAAAACAATATCTGAAATCATTGCAGAAGAAGCCCGTAAGACAAATAAGCTTGTATCTAACCTGACAAATGTGATCGAAGACAAAAATCGACACTTGAAAGAAATACAGAGCAAATTTGTTGAGACATTGTCGTCCCTTAACATTCTGATTGAGGAAAAAGACAAACTCCACCAGGCTTTCAATGAAGGTATGTTTTGTTACGGATCTTGATGTCTTAGACATTTTCTTGCTCATGAGAGCTAGACCAAAAATATATGTCTTGTTATACTTGTCAAGCCGGTTATGGGACACTCAGATGTTGAGATACCAGTAGATTTCTACATCGAATCTCTTGAGTATGATTAGATCCTGTGTCATTGAGGAATTCTTATGACAGCAGCTTATGGTTTGTTTGTTTATATCAGAGATAAGAAAGATACAGCTCAGTGCACGGGATCATTATCAGAAAATTTTTAATGACCATGAGAAGCTAAAGTTGCAACTCGATTCGCAGAAGAAAGATCTTGAGCTCCGTGCAAATGAATTGGAAAAGCGTGAGGCTCACAATGAGAGTGAAAAGAAAAAGGTTTTTGATGAGATAGAAAAGGTACTGCACCTGATTAGATTTATGCGACTTATGTCATATTGATGGGTAAGCTTAAATTATTTCTGGTAAAGAATTGATCTTGGCAGAGCTGATCAGTCATGTAAAATTCCCATGTTTCGAGCATCTATGTCTGAGGATTTATTAAAAATGCAATTGATAGAAATTGGCAACATAAATGCCGGTGCTTGTTAGGTGGGGCTGTGGACCTAGAGTTATATTTAATCAAAAGCATACTTAGTTTTCTTATACATGCACAACTGATAAAAGGTGGTAACATAAATGCTGGAGCTATTAAAAGGTGGTGGAACCAAATACTTGATATGCATGAATAAAATAAATATATTTAATCCAATCATACTTATATTTGGATCGAATTTATTCCAATATATTTATGCTCTTCAACTTAGAGTCGGTGCAAAGACAAGTTGGGTGGGCTGAATAATCCCTGTGTCTGTCTTATTCTCTGCAGCAGCTGTCATGTATGACTGACTGCAGATGCACCTGAAATGTCTGCTTACATGCACGTGATCTAATCCAAGTGTGGTAGATGCTGGTGTTGTTCAACAATTATAAGATTCAGTATATGCAAGTTATGATCTTTATGTTTATAGATCTTGTACAGTTGGTCATACATTGGTCATCTAACCTTAGTAGATTCCGGTAAATGTGCTTTATATTTTATATTTTTCTTTGAGTTCTAAACATTTAAATGATGAGCTTCCTTTTGCATATTTAGTCTCAGTTGTGTATGCTTACGTATGAACATCTTATGTTTGCGACTTCATCTAAAATGTGATTTCTTTCGTAAACAATCATGGCGATCACAATTGTTTAAAGGTACTATAAGTAGCTTCAGCAAAGATTCATTTTTAATGATAAATAGAAGTGCTTTAGTGTTTGTATGCAAAGTATAAATGGTTTTATAAACAGTATTTCTTTTGTTGTTCTTTCAGAATGTTTTGAGAAATAGTTCCCTTGAATTGGCATCTTTGGAGCAACAGAAGGCTGATGAAAATGTACTAAAATTGGCAGAAGATCAGAAGGTTAGTTTGTTCGCTAATTAATTGGTCTGCTAGCCAATAACTAGAAAGGTCTTTGTCAGTTTGTTAAATCATTGGTCTATTCATGTGATTATCAATTGCAGAGGGAAAAGGAGAGGCTTCACAGGAAAATAATTCAACTAGAAACCCAGCTGGATAAAAAGCAGGCATTGCAGCTGGAAATTGAGAGATTAAACGGGAAGTTGAATGTTATGAAGCACATGGAAGATGATGGTGATGTGGAAGTTATGAAAGAGATGGAGGGGATTCTCAAACTCTTGAGAGATAAGGAAGGAGACCTAGATGATTTAGAAGCATTGAACCAAACTTTGATAGTGAAGGAGCGCATGAGCAATGATGAGCTGCAAGATGCACGTAAAGAATTGGTTAATGTAATACCTTTAATCCTCAGTCTTATTTCAAAAAATGCTTTCTCTATTGACAAATTCTTTTATTATAATCAGGAGACTTTATGCAGTTCTAGATGGTTGTTTACAGTTTGATACGGTTCCCGAGTTTCAAAAGTTTAAGCTGATTTCCTTTGTGACTTGTGAATCATGTGGCAGGTTTCTGTTTTCACCCTAACCTTAAATTATGGCAATCTATTGAGTTACAATTATTTAAGAGAGACATGAACTTCAAGCTGTCGATGTAAATGCTTTATGCTGAGATATATTCTCCAATATTCATACGTGTGATGTGATTTGCAGTAGTATCTGATGTTCTCCTCAAAAATTGTTATTTATAGTCTGTTATCTACTGTTTTTGGGCTTGTGATGGATTTATTTTCCTTGCTTTGCAGGGTTTAAATGACATATCAACTCGTTCCCATATTGGTGTTAAGCGAATGGGGGAGCTTGACAATAAGCCTTTTCTTGAAGCACTCAAGAGAAAGTATCCTGAGGAAGAAGCAGAAGAAAAGGCTCTAGAACTTTGCTCGCTGTGGGAGGAGTTCCTTCGAGATTCAGAATGGCACCCTTTTAAAATGATTAAGGTCGATGGGGAAGATGAGCATAAGGTGTGGATTTGCATTTAAGTGTTCTTGCTCTATTTAATTTAATTGCTTGTACAATTGTAGCGAAGAATCTACAAGATGATGTTGTCAAGGTAATGAACAAGGGAGATAGGATTTTACTTGTTAAACTTGTATTGTCGAAAGAGATTATTAATGCTATTAGTGTCTATCCGCCCTGGTAGGCTTAGATAACATTAGTATGCAAGAATGTTGAGAGGTTCTATATGAAGTGGAGCAAAGAATACCTATTGGAGAAAATGGGCATCTAGTACTGGTTTGAAAAAACCTTCAGGAGCGGGATATATCTTTGGAGGTGAAAATGATGCTAGAAAGATTATTTTTAGATTTCGCTATTTTTATGATTTGAGACTAGTAAACACATCTTTTAAGGAGAGTGACACACTTGGTTACTTATATAAGTGGGTCAGATGGATTTCCTTTTCACTGAAAGGGTTGATAAAGCAGCTGTAGAGACTGTAAGTTAGTACAAGGCTAGCCACACAACGTCATCTGTTAGTTCTAGATATCTGTGTGCATGGATGGCGAAGGAGAGTTAGCTAGTTGGTGTAACTTGAGGGTTGGTAGGGATGATAGCTTCTGAAGATGGGTTAGTAAAGGAGGCTGATTGGAAGAGCAATGAAGATGCAACCGGAAATGAATCATGTTAGCGGAATGAGGAGGTGAGGGCAGTTATAAAGGCTAGAAGGAGGGCTTTTTTCTCTCTGTTTTTTTTGTTTTTTTGTTTTTTTGTTTTTTTGAATGGAAGCGAGTGCTGGCGAAACAGGAAAAATTATAGGGACTTGGCAGGTTACGAGTGGTGTACAGCAGCCAATGAGAAGTTAAAAAGGTGATTTCAGATGCTAGGTTTAAGGTTAACAAGGTGTTTTCAGTGTTATCAAAGGCACTCGTCCACAGCACCTAGTCGCTGTGCAAGTTAGGAACACAGGAGGACTGAGTTTGTGATCTTTTGGGGCATCTGGTTGGAATAACTGGGTATTTACAGATCATATCTTGGTTAGGAGCAGCCTGTCTTTCTTGTGGTGTTATGAGTTACGCTTCCGATAGGTTTTCAGGCCTGCAACTTACAGACTCTTACAGGGAATTCACAGGCCTTTCATGTGTTGTTACGAGTTACGCTTCCGGTAGGTTTTCAGGCCTGCAATTTACAGACTCTACAGGGAATTCACGGCTTCCTTGCAATGAGCTTTTAGACTTTTCCTGTTTTCACTGCTTATGTTTTTCCATCTATTTTAAATGTTTTACGTTCTAAGGAGGATTGCTTGTACTCCACTGTGTGCTAGTTTTAGTTGTTTTTAAAGATATTCGGATTTTATCCAAAAAGTAAAAATGGAAGGCTGGGGTATATCTTTACAAAACTCGGAAGCAAGTTATACGAAAGGATGCAACTGTTAGGCATGAGTGGTTATAGAGAAATCCATATGAACTTGGCTAGGTGTATCAACCTCGAACAACTGGGATCTGAGCCTTAGTTTATTATTGTGGTTTTGTTGCATTATTTTCCTGAAACAGCTCTTTCATGGTCCTTGTTTCTTTTTTTGTTGGTTGTTGGATGCCATTTTGATTTCAGGAAATCATTAATGCCGAGGATGAAAGATTGAAAGGTTTAAAGGATGGTTTTGGCGATGAAGTGTACAAGGCTGTGACTACCGCCTTGTTTGAAGTGAATGAATACAATCCAAGTGGCAGGTATATTATTTCAGAACTATGGAACCATAACGAAGGAAGGAAGGCTACTCTGAAGGAGGGAGTTACATTTATCATAAACAGGTGGAAAGTGATCAAGCGCCAGAGAGAAATGCCTTAGAGGTTAGTATTAAAGTTTGCTATAAATATAGTTTTATTTATCAAATAGGCATGAAGATAGAAAAGGAGTCGGCCGAATAAAATGGCAGCTGCTCTACCAAAAAAACAAAACTAAAATGAAGAAATGCTGATTGTGTCAAATCTGTCAGATCCCCTAGCATCGCAATACCTGTATGAAATGTTACTCCTGTTGCAGGAAATAATGGATGGATGGAGTGGCAATGTGAAGCACTGAGACAGCGTGCTGGGAGACATTAGCGAGTGTAAGTGTGCTATCGTTTAACTGTTTATCGCGTAACCTTCTGTCTACTGTTTATCGTGTAACCATTTGTTTTAGGATGTTGGATGCGGGAACTGCTCAATTATGTAATATGAGTATGTGGGAACTGTTCGGCTATGTAATATGAGTATGTGGGAACTGTTCGGCTATGTAATATTAGCATGTTGTAACAATGGCTTCTCTGTATTGAAGGGTTTCGGCTATGGAATATTTGTATGTCGGAACAATGGCGCTTCTCTGCATCGAAGTGTTTGCATTTGCATTATCAGACGAGTTCATAGGGAAAGAAAATTGCAGTGTGTTACTGGGTGGAATAAGTTCCAGAGTACGTGCTTCAGTGTATTACTAATCACCATTCAGTGATTTCTCATGTAGAATTTCGATTATGGCCTATGCGCTCAAATTATGCAGTTCTAATAGCGGTCACCGTAACTATGTTCTTTGATACTTGGGCAGACCGACCCATTATTATTTCTGGGAAAGGTGGGATTGGTTCATGGCATGAACCGCTGACTGAAGCCTCTTTGATGGTTGTGCGGACCCATTATTATCTTTGAGAGAAATTCGATTGGTTTGATAGTAATAACAAACATGTTTTTTCATTTTTTTAAAAAAAAATTAATAAGACGAACGGTGAAAAGGTGATAAAAACACGAATGTATGAGGCTGATTCGGTGGACTAGTCTCCCTTTTCCTTATTTTTTTTTTTTTTGCGTGTTTCGAGTTAATTGGGAAAAAAATGAATGTCACAGATGCATTTTTTGAGGTATTTCTCAAGGTATTTTCCTGAAATTAGTGAATGGTAGTTCTGAATTTTTTCGTAAATAAGTGGAAAATTTACAGAGGGCTATTGGATGAAATCGCTCCATAAAGGCTCCGCCGAATGTGGTCTTATGATTTATTCGTAAAAACACATGATTTTCGATGAAATTCGTACAACAAGATATTCAGCAAAACACAAGGTTTATGACTTCGTGAAATAAGTAAAATAAGGTATGAAAAAAGTGCGGGACTTGTGATTTATTCATAAAAAAACACATGGTTTTTAACTCAGTAGGACAAGAATCGTAGGAATAAAGTAAAAGGGCTTGAAAAAAATTGGATACGGCTTTTATATGATTTGTGTTCATATGGATACAATATTTTTTTAATTAATAAATATGGTATAAAAATGGCATTATCTAATACCTTCTTCTATTAAAAATTGTTTATTAGGATGAGAAACCCTAAGGAAAAAAAAAGGTAAAAAGATAGCTTTTTAATAGAATACTATAGAAAAAGTGAAAAATCTTTAGGGCTTAAAAATGAGAAAATAGGATCAATCGTATAGCTCTGTTTGGTTTATAAAAAATATTTGTCACCTTAAAGAAATGATAAATTATAGTAAATTTGTGCTAATCGGAATGTTAGAACTCATTTCTATACGTCAAAATTTGGATTTCATGAATCAAAAAATAGACCTGTCCTCAAAAAAATATTATTTTACTAAAATTTTTAATGTATATTTATAGTTTTTAGTAAAATGATATTATTTTAGAGAATTTAATAATTGTACGAAGTTGAAGAAATAAAAAAGAATAAAAAAAGAAATAAAATGAAGTCGCTGCTTAGCCAGTGTTTCGGCGCGGTGTACGGTTGTTTATTAATATAGCCTACGATGGAGTGTCCACAAAAAAAAAAAAAAAATTAAAAGGAGAAACGAAAAAAGTGCGGGCGGCGACGATGGACGGAGGAGAGAGCGCAGAGGAGAAGGCGCAGAGACTGAAAGCCCTCGCAGAAGACAGGTACCGAAACGGCGAGCTCAAGCCCGCGCTAAAATGCGCCAGGAGGGCACTGCGCCTCTCCCCCAACCTCGACGGCGTCTCCGAGATGCTCACCGCCTTCAAGATCCTCCGTTCCGCCGACGGAAGCGCCTCGCCGGACTGGTACGAGATCCTCCAGGTGGAGCCCTTCTCCCACATCAACTCCATCAAGAAGCAGTACAGGAACCTCGCCCTCACCCTCCACCCCGACAAGAACCCCTTCCCCGCCTCCGAGGAGGCCTTCAAGCTCGTCGCCGACGCGTTCCGCTGCTTGTCCGACAAGGGTCGCCGCAAGGAATACGATCTCAAGCTCCGCCTCGCCATGCAATCCTCGGCTGCCGCGGCGGCCGCGGAGGATGAGGCGGCCGGCGGCACGTTCTGGACCGCGTGCGCGAGGTGCCGCCTGCTGCACCAGTTCGAAAGGAGGTACGTCGGTCATAAATTGATGTGCCCTAACTGTAACAAGAGCTTTTTGGCGGTGGAAGCCGATGATGCTTCGGGTTCAGGGGGCGAGGGGGATCAGGGTGGTGATACTACTACTACTACTACTACTAATAATTTATCTAGGGTTAGGAGTAGGGTATCGAGAGCGAGAAACGTGGGTTCGAAGAGGAAAATGGGTAGCGTTGAGGAGGTTCTGAAGAGGGCTCATATGGCCACCACTGTCCGAAGCCTCGACAAGGAAGGGGAGAGGAACAGTGGCGGGCCGAAGAGAGGGAGGCTTGGAAAAGAAATGACTTTGGCAGAGATGCAAGTGGAGGCGATGCGAAAATTGAGGCGAGAGAGGGCGACAAGGAAGAAAGAGGAGACTGAGAAGGAGAGTAAGAGGGACAAGGAGAGGCGCAGGTCGTCCAAGATTGGGAGCTTAGATGGTGAGAAGCAGCGCGCTGCCAAGGAGAAGGATTTGACGAAAATTTATACTCGAAGGAGTTCCAACTCGAAGCAGGGGAATTCGGAAATGGAAAGACTTGGGGAACTGAAGGGGGGAGATTCAGAGGTGATGGATGTGGAGGATTCAGACTTTTATGATTTTGACAAGGGCAGAGTGGAGAGGAGTTTTAAAAAAGGTCAGGTTTGGGCTCTTTATGATGATGACGACGGAATGCCGAGGCACTATGGGTTGATTGAAGAGGTTGTTTCGGTGAAGCCATTCGAGGTGACAATGAGTTGGTTGGACCTTCAGAATAGTGGGGATGAAGGGTTGGTTTGTTTGGAAGGTTTGGGGTTTCATATATCTTGTGGGAAGTTTAAGGTGTCGAGGAAGACCTCCATTGATTCTGTGAATGTTTTTTCACATCCTGTTGACTGTGAAAGAGCGGCCAGAGAGCTCTACAGGATTTACCCGAAGAAGGGTTCAGTGTGGGCCCTTTACAATGAACAGGTTCTGGAGATGGGAGGAAGAGACCCTTCGTTCAAAGAGAAGCGGTGTTATGACATAGTTGTGTTTTTGACAAGTTACAGTGAGATGCATGGGTTGAGCATGGCGTATCTTGAGAAGGTTGATGGATTTAAGACAGTCTTTAAGCGAAAAGAGATTGGTTGTCATGCTATTAGATGCATTGAAAAGGATGATGTGCGGTTAGTTTCACACCAAATTCCTGCAAGGAAGCTCTCTGGTACAGAGGATCCTGAGCTTCCAAAGGATTGTTGGGAACTTGACCCTGCTTCACTTCCCCCGGAGTTGCTTAGTATTCAGTGGCGAAGGTGATTTTCATTCAGGAAGCCAGTGTGTTCTCTCTTGTCTAGTGAAATGGAATGCGAGTTTTGTCAATGTTACTGATTTTAACTTAGCTTGTCGGACATAGTTCGTTTAATTAGCCTTATTAATTTTTGTCTATATTGTCCGTGTCTTTTAATTTTCTTTAAAAAGCCAACAAGATATAATGAGTTGCACTGGACGCCTGTTGGAAAAATGAGTTAATTTCTGGTGATGCTGATATTTTATGCTTTTGAAAAGCTTCAACATCAATGTTTTCTATCTTCTTGAAGCCACCAAGCTTGGGCTGCTTACAGAATTACACAGGGTCCTTCCAATTTCAACTCTCCTCCTTTTTCGTTTCTCTCTCTCTCCCTCTTTTCTCTCTATGTTATTTTCCTTATTTTTATTTCTGTCTCCTATTATTATTGCCAAACGTCCTTAAAAAAGGTGATTCAGCCCCTCCACCAGCTAGTTGAGCCGCACACTTTGCGTGCATTAATCAAGTCAAGGCAGCATCCAGATGCTTGATGTCATAGTTGTCTTCAGTGTTGATTGAATTGCAGTTCAGATCTAAGATCTTGAGATTTTAAGGTCCAGTAATCACAATAATTTCAATCCTATTCAAACTATTTCAGTGGCGGTGGGGCATGAGGATCCCAACCATAGTTGTAGAATCATGGAGTCTTCTTCAGGTCCTACTTCCCTAGACATTCCATGAAATCTTTATTAGTTGTTGTATGTGGCAGTGATATAAATTATCACGTGACCTTTTCTTACTTCCATAATGTAATGCATTGTTCTGAGAGTACTCATATAATTGGTTGCTTATGAACACACTCGCATTCTCAAAGTTTTATATCATGTTCTACTGTCTTTTGAGAAGAATGGTTGCTTCATGAAAATGCATTCTTGCTAAAAACTTGATGAAGCCTTTAGTCATCTGTTGGACAAAAATTGATAATTGATTGAATGCTTAAAATTTTTGGTTAGAAATAAATAGTGGGGAAAGCTTTTTATATTTGCATAAAACTATGCCTCTGAGTGAAGAGAATCACTTGATTGGTGCTGCCCCCTGCTTCCATCACCATTACTCAGATGCTACCGTTGTAACTGATCGATAGAAGTTTGTACCAGCTGCATAGTTTTATGGAAGTATAAGAAGCCTGTACTAATTTGGCGAGGGGAAAAAGGTCATTATTTGCTGCAGCGTTCTGTTGCTTTTCGCTGCTATCAAACATCAGCTACTGTGTGTTTGCTGAGGTTGTGCAATGAGGGTTTGTTACTGCTGTGATGTGGCCCTTGAATTGGCTAACTCAGCTTAGAACAAACTACTAATAGGTATTGAACTTTGACTTTGAACTATCATATTTTGCAATAGTATCCATCACATTTTTTCACATTCAGTAAGGTTAATACCTCCATGAAGTTATGTTTACTGTTAATACACAGTGTTTGCTTAAATTTCCCTCAAGTTTACGGTCTTTTTTTCCCCTGTGCAATGATAGAACCTGCCATGGGTACAATGCAGCAAATACAGTTTTATGATTTTATGAACATAAGTTAATTTGCCCATAATATTTTGCAATATTTGATGATGATGTTGTTTTACAGCTTTTATATACATAATATATGTAGAATTGACAGTAAGAAGAGTTCTCAGCTCATAGATGTTTCTTGATGGTTGTATTGCTGTCAGTACTTATACTAAGCTTCACAAATGGGGTGTATCAGGAGCACCCCTATGATTACACTGAATCGATCACTTGTCAGATACGCTATTGCAGCTAGCAGCTAACTTGCTACACATGATTATTTTTCTTATAGTTGGCATCCAGTCTCCTGTTTTGGCCGTTGCTTGCAGGAATAAGTTTTCTTATGTCTTACTTTTTGGTGAATTGGATACTCAATCATGAAGAGAGTTTCAACTCAGCTCCTTGAATTGCGCTGTTTTTCCTAGTACGATATGGAACTCTTCTCTTGCTCATTTTTTTGGTAAGCTTTTCTACTCTCTCTTTTTTTCTTTTTCTTTTTATATATATATTTTATCCCTTTCCCCAAATCTTCTAAACTCGGGTAGAAGGAAAGGTTTTTTTTTACTGGAGCGGACTTGATTAAGTAAATCTTGCTTCATAAATATAACAGGAATTTATTTCATTAGTGAGAGTAACTTCCAGGTTTGCGCATTCTTCTTGGATCTCGACTTTTTTACCTTGTGCTATTTATGTTCTTTGGTTCTTTCAAATGGGGCCTTTCCTATATGTAGCAGAGTTTTTAGCTGTTGCCCTTTAAACAGGATACACTACTGGATTTTGAGAAGGGTCATATTAGTCTAAACGGGAAACGAAATGGGTATAAACTGGCTGTATGAAACATTATTAATTAAATTGCGTTGATTCATTCACTACTATTTATATATAATATATGTTCATATCAATTCTGGTTTTTGATCTCCTTTCAGAGTGGCTTGAGGAACACCCGAAAAGTACTGAAATTGGCTTGAAGTTGCCATATTTTGAAGGTCAGCTGATTCTTTTATCTTCTTTTCTGGTACTGTAAGTAAAGAACTGGAAGTTCAGTCTCAGACTTATTAATTCATTTGATCAATATATGGTTCTCTATCCGTTCATAATCGAGGCAAAAGGATGGATTAACAAAAGGAATAAAAGAAATAAAAACTCGCAGCTATGTAAAACCTAGTGGACAAAAGAGCAGGCTTTGCAGTTTGGTATTCGCATCTAATGCAAATTTTAGATGGTTTTTGAAGTCAATTGTGTGATGAGCAATACTATATGTATATTTTTCACACAATTTTTATGTTGAAAGTGGTCATGTGGCAGAATATATCTGGTTCTATATTGTTATTTGATCAAAATACCACTCAAAAAGGATCACACATATTCTGTCACGTAGTCATTTTCGGTGGAAAAGTTGTGTGAAGGATGTACATGTAGTATCGTTCTTGTGTAATATGATAAAACAAGACTTTTTGGATAAAAAAATTGGAAAAAAAAAAAAAGAAAGTAACAATCCGGACATGCATATGAAAATACAAGCGTTCGGCAAGGTTATCGTATAACTTAATTTCTTCTACATCGTTCGTAAAACTGTATGATTCGATCTTTTATACGTGCTTGTGATTCGATGTTGGGGTAAAATCTCGATTTTAGCAACTGGGAAGGATACAGTTCTGTGTTTACCAGTAAAAAAGAAAGAAAAAAATCAATGATTGCAGTTGTACCTGAAACACGTGGAAAGAAAACGCAATCTTGTAAGCACATACAGAAGCCGCCGGCTAATGGTCTCACCCCCTTTTTCAGTATGTTCTCTTCCTTTTATTATAAGGATCAAGTACTTGTAAGATTCCAACGTTGTGGGCAATTTAATCAACGTTGTTAATAGCGCAATTTAACTATTAATCTTTTAAGTGGTATAAATTAATCACTAACGTTGCTAAACAAGATTATTCGATTATACACATGAGTTAAAAATTATAGATGATCTTTTTATTCCTTCAATCAATGTTAATTGCCAATAAACTTGTGGACTTTTTCAACAAAATTATTTTGATAATAATAGGTAAATATTTTTTGAAGTTAGTTTATTTTTACTATACTGACAATCAATTCAATTTTATTTTATTCAATATTTTGAAAATATATTATAACAATATCTCATAAAAATAATGATAATATGATATTTATGATGATGATGATTATGATTATGATTATTATTATTATTATTAATGGAAAAGAAGCGCTATTATCAAATGCTATGGGATGTTAAAGATATATATATATATATATATATATATATATATTTGATGATTCGTTATAATAGTTTATGATCTTTTCACTTAATGTATGTTATATCTTTTTTTAAAATTAATTTTTTCAAATTTATTTTTACTGTAATTGCAATTAATTTAGTGCCATTCAATATTTTCAAAATATATTAGGATCATATCTCAAAAGAATATTAACAATAATAATATTAATTATTATTATTATTTAAATGAGAGAGTGTTGAGGAGCCCACAAATTTTTATAAATGTATATACATATATATTGATAATTAATATTAATTAAGAGAAATAAAAGACAATTAAAGTGATTGAACTACCCAATTTAATAGTGTTAGTGATTAATTTCTACCACTTAAACTTTAGTAGTTAAATTACCCTTTGCCTATTATAATCACATGTTGGACACACTCATACCTTGTTAATCTCTCTCTCTCTCCCTCTCTCGTTCTCTCTCTCTCTGGGCCAGCTGTGGGGGGCTAGCTAGATACCTATATGTCCCAAAACTTCAGTAACCGGCCACAATCGCTCACATGCACTCTGATTCAGATCTCTCTTCGACTACAATTGTGGTTTACTATATATGTTTTTTTCCTTTAAATTATACTTGTTAAACTCAACTAGGATTTCGATTCGGCAAAATAATCGGGTCATCAGATAAACAGTCCAATCATCGGGTCAATGATAATCATAATATTTAAATTATACAATTATATCTAATATTAATTAATGACAAATATAAAAATGACTTATGAATTTGAAAAAAAAATTGACATTTAATTCATAGTAAAAGCTTTCAAAGTGAAACAAAAGGTTTAAATTTTCTGTAAATAATAATAATAATAATAATAACAACAACAACAATAATAATTAGACATGGTATTGTCATATACGGTGGAGGGCGTCACATTTAATTAAAATAATAAAAAGTGGCAATCTATGCACACTGCTTGGAAAAGAAAAATAAAAAAGTGGTGGATTTATTAAGATTTTCTAAAGTTTTCACAAAAAGTTGATATGAGATTATAGTACAAGATGTTGATTTCTTGATATGCAAATTAATTAAATCAACCGTAGGTATAACTGTAATTGACTTAAAATCAAACTAGCCACATCACACGTGCTTCGCGCGTGTTCAGTGGCTTTCGTTCGATGTATAATCTCTGTGTTATTAGATTTAAAAATCTTAAAAAAAATAATTTTAAAAAAAATAAAGAGATTTCGAGACCTTTAGTTATATTTAAGATTCAAATTTTAAAGCAATTAGTAATATTTTGAAATTTAAATTTTGAGTAGTTAGTTATATTTAAATTTTAAATTATCAGTTTATTTTCTATTATTAATTAACTTATAATAATAGTTAGTGAAATCAAACAATCCTTTACCTTTATAATCGTATAGAATATAGATAGTATAGATATTAGATAATATACAATTATGTTTGACCGGATGATCTTGTTGTCATTTGGCCGGCTACCCAATGAAAAAGATTGCGTGTGCTGCCATTAAATGCTTAACTTAAGAGAAATGGGTTAAGTAAAAGATAAGTTCAGAATATCGCCAGTATTACACGTTGCCGTCGTGGTAAGAAATGCGTGTCTGGTTGTCTATGGCCGGGTTCCGTTCTCTGTGACGGCCTATTCTAATATTCATTTTGAATGTTTTGACGTTTTAGGTCACGGCGTCGTGGGCGGGTTCGCCCGGGTTGGCTGGGTCGCTAGCCCGCCCACCCACCAAGTCAGCCGGTTTCTCCCGGGTCAATTGCAACTTTAGGTCCTGACCCGGTTCGTTGACCGGGTCATCGGGTTGGTGGGTCGAGCCGCTGGATGGGGCAGGGGTTAAAAGCACTACTTTAAATAACAAATCCTCTCCTTAAACATCAGGCAACTCCTAACCATTATTTTAATTAAATATTCTTCATTTATAACATATTTTAAAATAATTATCTTGATTAGTTGAGTATAAGATTATAAATAAACTTATTTTAATAAGTTTTTATAAATCCTCATTGGTTCCATTGCTGTGGAATATTAGATTTTTATGAAAGTTGATGGGTTCAGCTCTCATTCAAATACACTTTGAATAATTTTTTGCCCTTTTTATAAGGATCGAGTTTCGTGTGGGTCGACACCCGAGTCACCAGCTCATGGGTCAACTCGTTAGGTCAAACAGGTTTGATCGGGTTAATGTGCAAGGTTGATTAATTTATAACTCGAACCGAGTTAGGGCTTGGGTCGGTCATCGGGTTGACCAGCCGGGCTAGACCGGGCATTTTTTGTCCTAAATGCACGGGGGAGAAATGGAATATTTTTTTTAATAGCTTGAGGGAAAAAAACGAAAAAAAAAGTCATCTGAAATTACATTCGAAATTGCAATGCGCATACCCCACACCCCCAACCAAACAAACCTCAAGCATCTCAGTGATCAGAATCTCTCCCTAAAATGTAATTAATCCAAGATGAAAACACATTAAAATTTTTTAAAATAAAACCTAAACGAATACTGGCACAGAACTTCACTCATTTAAAAGCCTAAAGGTGCACTGGCATTCAAATCAGAAATAGAAAAATAGAAAGAAAAAAAAATCCCCCCTGTGGCAAAAGACCGCACCAATAAAAAAACAAAAACAAAAAAAAAAAACAAAAGAGAAGAGAGAGAGAGAGAGAGAGAGAGAGAGAGAGAGAGAGAGAGGGAGCACGGGGAATCGGAATAGAATTTTGGAATCAGAACCTGGGAAAGAAGATACCATCAGATCCAAAAACACAGGTCCAATCATAAGTGGGCCTTTCCACAAAGAAGAAGATGAGGCCCAGGTTCGGTTGGGCCCACCGCCGGAGTAGGGATAGGGCCCGAACCAGCGCGTGAGCATCGGCTACTCCCGAGGTCAAAGCGACGACGTTTTAGGACGAAATTGAGGAGCAGGCGGGTCCCACTTGGCGGCCAAAAGCACGAAACCGCCGATCGACTTTCGCGGGAGGGTTTATTTTCCATTACATGGCCCACCGCCTTCGGTGGTAAAATAAAACCCCCTCAACCAGTAACTCCCCAGTTACCGCGGGCCCCCACTTCACCGATCCCCACGAATCTGTTGGCTTATTATTACCCGCCCCATGAATCACTTTTGGAAAAAAAAAAAAAAGCTTTGTAAATTCTGTAATTTTTAACTAGCTTTTGGGCAAAGTAAATTAAAGGTGATTGTTGTTTTAAAAACCAAATGATGCTGGAGTAGATTGAGTCTCTCACTTTTCTTTTCTTTTTTTTTTCTTTCCCCTTTTTAGTGTATCATAAATCATATATGTTAATGTCGCATCGAAAACTATTTAATAATCATTTAGAAAAAAATAATTTAATTATTTGCAGGGGTTAATGGTTTAGGCCACCATTCCCCTATATTATAGTGTGTGTTGGGGGGGGGGGGTGTTGGGGTGAATAATGACTGTTATTCCATCTCTACCCTTTGAACCTCTGGCTTTCTTATTTCTACACGGAATTAATTGCTAACTTGTTATTAAAATTGACTGACTATATGATTAAAACATCTTAAGGATATTTAAGAATTTTATAATGGTTAATGAAAACGAACCCCCTTTTTTTGTTGCTGCATTAAACCAATATAATATTAGATTCAACGAAATATCTTAATTAATAGCTTATTTATAGGGTAAAGGAACTATAATGATAAGAAATCAATTTTTAAAAATTTTTAAACTGCACTTTTATCAATCAGACATAATTTTAACTTTAAGTTCATAGAATAAAAAGCAGGCTAAATAAGAGAGGACAACGCACGTTGAAATGGAGATTTTTCAATTTTATATTAAGAGGTGAATTAAAATATTATAAGTACGATTAAGAGAAAATTTTGGCATTTAAGAAGCCACTTAAAACATGTGCTAGACAAGAGGTTAAAAAGGATTATTGGCCCCTTTATGTCGGTGATGGAACACCCTTTTGAATGTGTCCTAAATTTTCCTTAATTGACAGCAGTTGCATTAAATGATTTTAATAAATTAAATAATAAGGAATAATAGTCGAGCTTATTTATTAAACCCCCCTCCCTCCCCGCAAAATGACACTTAATTGAATGTTCAGGGCTAAAATCCCTTACCTCCATTTAATTTGTCAAAGTCCACGATGGAAGGCCAAGCGCCACGTGTAACGGAGACAGGTGGTTGGAGTTGCCAAAACTCACGCTTCTTCCATAAACTATTTTCCACCTTATCTTCACATTTAAAAAAAAAAAAAAAAGAGAAAAATTTAAAAATTATACGAAGGGAGAGAGGGAGAGAGAGAAAGACGGAAAGAAAAAAGAAACGGCCTCACCTCCTGAGAGGCCTCCACGTGGCAGGTGACCTTTTGTCGTTGTCCAGGGAGAGAGAGAGGGGTTAAAGAAGTCGTCTAAGGAGGGAGGAGAGGTTTATGGTTGTGACCGGGTAGTCCAGGTGGATTACCGCCTTGTTACTGGCTGAGCCGGTTGCGTGGCCAGCGATATAAGATGTGGGGTTTAAGCACAGTTTTCTGGTGGTTTTTAGAGGGGGTTTTGTCCACATCAAAGTTCCAGAGAGAGAGAGAGAGAGAGAGAGAGAGAGAGAGAAATGGTTCGCGTTGGGGTGATTCGGGAGGAAAATTGAAATTGTTTTTTTTTTTCTTTTCCGGGGAAATTGTGATGTGATAAGATTGCTTGCAGATTGGATTTGTTCAGTTTTTTTTTTCTTCTCTCTCTCTTTTTCGGACATTGTTGTAAGAATTCTCAGATCTCGGAGTTATCGGCGATCGTGCACTTCTCCGGAATTCCATAGTTCTTCTTCGCGGAATTGATATGCTGATATAGATCGTTCGTCAAGAGGTATGCTAGATTTTGCCGTGATTCTCTGTGATTTTTATCACGCTTAATTTGTTCTGAAATGATTGGATCAGTGCCCGTCGGAATCCCTGTCAGGGGCGGTTGAATTGTACCAATATGCGTCTTTTGTTCGAACAAATTGGAACCTAGGGAACTGTTCCAATTGTTGTTTGAGATCTGATGGAGTGACGTGAATTTGATCTGAATTGTTTTGGTTTCTTGTGATCATTTTGAATTGATTGTCTCCTGATCTAAGATATGGTTGATTTAAAATTCTACACAAGTTTCTAAAACATTGGCTGCACATAGGAGCACTTTCTTCCCGCCAACTTGCGGGCACTACTGATGCGGTTATTTCTTTATTTTGGATCCTTTTGCTCTGAATCTTGATGTAGTTTAGGAATTTAGACTCCAAAAATAGAAGTCCTGATTTCAACATATTGCTGATCTGACAAGCCGCTGTAATTGATGTGAACTTTTAATTTCCCCTGGAGGGAATGTGCATGATAAATTCTATGTTTTAATCACTATCTTGTAGATAAGATAGAGGAGATCTAATTTAGCAGAAAATAGCAGTGCGATGAATCAGTGGTAAAACCTATAAAGCCTTTCAGATTTATTTCCTAGATTACTTGGTCTTGCTCCCTTTCTTTTCCCTGTTTAAAATGTTGAAAGAAGACTATTGACTTTAAGGATCATTTGCGACCACATTTTAGTAATCTGCGCTGTCTCAATTCATTTCAGATCACATCTCTAAGTTTTCAAATGCGTACCTGTGTGCCACTTTTCTTTTGGCAGAACCTCATAATATTTTGATCTTGATAGATACATTTTTAAAGGGATTGGTATGTGTACACTGGATTACTTTTTCTTTTTTTTCCTTATTTGTAGGCAGTCAAGAGGCCTTGTTTTGTACAATTGTTGTGGATGAGATTTTATTGGCGCATGTGCTTGAGTTATGGGGGTGAAGAAGGGAATTTATTATGGATTCAGTGGCTACAGGGCCCCTGCTATACCTAGAGCTCCGAGGTCAATTCGGGTAAATAGGTTACCTGGTTTTTTACAATTTTTTTTTTTTGCTAAATATTGTTTTAAACTTATAAACTGTGGTTTATTTTGCAGAAGCGGGGTTCTCAGAAGAAGCTAACTGAAAATACCAAAGTCAGTGCATTTGAAATATTGGCTACTGTAGCTGGAAAGCTATTGGAGGAGACTGAAAGTTCTTCTGCTTCTAGTAATGCAGCTGCTGTAAATAATCAACCTTTTGGTATCGATATGATTAAAGAAGAACAACAAGATATAGATAATCCTGTGAAAGCAGAGGGCGTTCATCAGGGAAGATGTGAAGAGAAAGTTTTTGTGTCTGGGCTTGCGTCACATGATAGGTATACTTTGGAGGAGTTTCCATGTGGTAAAAGTGATGCAATTTTGGAATGCGTTTCTGTAATTACTAGCTTAAATTACCCAGATAACATTAACAGTGATGTGAAACTAGCCAATACCAAAAGGAGGAACCTATCTGGGTTGGGGGAAATTGCTAATAAGGTAGTAAAAGTTACCCTTGATCATCAGGGGGACTCTCATGGCAGCAATATACATAATGGGACTGAAAGACAACCACAGAGTGACAGTGATGAGACTAGAGATTTGACAGTGGTTAATACATGCAATTCAATTCAAACAATTGCCCATGTAGACAGGAAAGTGGAGCTGCCATTATGCAAGCACCCGACTCCTGGTGCATACTTTGATAGGCATAGAAATGATGTTGACTTGGGCAGTAAGGATGATGATGAAAACTTCTCGCGGTGCCATAAACGTGGCACCAAAGTAAGGGCTTTTAGACAGCCACCACATATTGGGGATCGAAGAATAAGGAAGTTGCTGAAATCCAAATACTGGAAGGTAGCTCCAAAGCTGAAGACTTGTGAAACTTCTAATGCTTGTAAGCCACTGTTTTATAACTTGATCATAGTATGCTCCACTCCATTGTCTAGTGCATTCCCTGATCTTTCTATACTGTTTTATGATTTTTGCATTTCAAGGTGGGGAAATAAAGCCTGCTTACCACAAGAGGAAAGCCTTTTACACCCACAAAAGATCAAAGAGCGACAATTTTTTAAAGCGGAGGAAGTTGCTTGATCAAAGCTTGGTAGTGACCACTGATGGGGGATCCAGTGGTGAAAGTTTTGCTAATTCATCTGAGATGGGCATGTATGGAGACAAGAGTGCCTCAGTAGCAGCACTACAAGGAGGTACATTTACATCAGTGTTTCAAATGCTACTTTACTTTTAGAATCTGAGTATATGGTGCTTTGTTGTTTCATAAGATATGGCTACTTTTGTGCTGTTTGGGGGCATCTTTTTCTATTATAGCCACCAAGCATCATTTTCTTCCAGGGTTCTTTGTGGTACTGGTGCTTCTGTAGACTTTTGTACATAACTTTTTCCACTTGATTGTGCTTAGCCTTGGAGAGTTTCTTATATGAAATATGTTTATTTGCTACAGTGAAGCTTAGCATTAAGTCCTTCAAGGTACCGGAGCTTTTTATTGAAGTCCCAGAAAGTGCTACTGTCGGTTTGCTGAAGGTATGCAGTATTCCCATGGTTCATGTTGGCAAAGTTTTGGCATAAATGCCTTATTCTTCTGAACATTGCATTTAACTCAAAATTATTTGTGATCTAATCTTAAGATCTTACTTTTTATTTTAGTAGTATCAACTGGTGTTGGGATTCCCTAGCTGTTCTTTTTCCTTTGTATTTTCATTGTCCTGTCTAATAAAATTTTCTACTTATCTGACTAAAAAAAAAAAAGGTGATGGGATTCCCACAATCGAGTTGAAGTTTTATCTTTTTTCCCCTACTTTTTTGTTGTTATTATTTTGTAATCTTGATTCTCATTTAAGGGGAAATAATTGTGAATGTATTTTTTGTTTACTGAACATCATTTGCTTCTGAGCTTCTAATTGTGATCTTTTCCTTTTCAATCTCATAGAGGACGGTTATGGAAGCAGTGTCAGCAATGCTTGAAAGCGGCCTACACGTAGGGGTTCTTCTTAGAGGGAAGAAGCTAAGAGATGACAACACTACTCTGCTGCAGACTGGTATTTCTCATAATGACAGTCTGGATGCCCTGGGTTTTTCACTGGAGCCCACTGCTGCCCAGGCTCCTCTACTTTCGTCTCACGAAGACCCTCCCTTTTCGCTCTCATGTGATTCGCCTCAACCTTTAATTAGGTAAATAGATGTCCTGGCTGATTTAAAGTATTCATTGCTTGATCGTTTATTTGGGTGTGACTGAAATACATTTTTTTTTTTCCAATATGTCATGCCGCATGACAGAAAGATTTCCTCAATATGTAGGAAGAAGGTCAGTCCTTATTTATCGTCGTCATAAATGTATTCCCTTTTTTCCTTTCGATCGTGGCAGCTACATATCTTTTGGTTGGTTGGGTGTGGAAAACCTGGATCATATTTTTAGGAATTAATATTTGAGAAGCCTAGTTGATCTTTCTGGAAGAGAGCCAGAAAAGCCATGATGACTTGATGTTTATTGAACCATAGAAGATTTTTTTTTTGTTTAACTGCAGGAAGAGCCTATTTTTCCACTTAGGAAGAGCACCTAACCTAAATATAAGAATAGGTTACTATCCATCAGTTTTGTTACCTTATTATTGGTTTTCCGATGAAAACTTGCAGACGCTTTGATTAGTTGGATGGTAAGAATTTTTCTCTTTTCCATTGACTTCAGATCTGTCAAAGTGTGGTTCTCTGTTGTCCTGCAGTTTTAGCTATGCACACATTTTTCACGAAGAATCATTATTGATATTTTCCCCCCAATCTCCAGGCCTTCTGCCACTCCGGTTTCAGATGCACGATTCTCTGATGTTTCTCCTGATCTTTCTTTAGTGAACACTTTGGCCAACGATAGTGAAATCAATCACGATCAGCTTTCCTCCCCAACTAACATTCTAACAAACAAGACAGTGCCAGATTCTAAAGCCTTGGTTGCTGTTCCACCAATGAGCGTGGAAACACTGCCTGTGGCTCCAGTAAACCATAAATCTAGGCGTTCTGAATTCACACAGCGTCGAACCAGGAGGCCATTTTCTGTGTCGGAAGTAGAAGCTTTGGTTCATGCTGTCGAGGAACTTGGAACTGGAAGGTTTGAACATCCCCTTTTGCCCAATAAAACCATGAATTTATTAGTATTTAGTAAAAAGGAATTACTTTTCTCGGTGATTTCTAGTTCCAATGATCCTCTCATTCTACAGGTGGCGTGATGTTAAACTGCACGCATTTGATAATGCTAATCATCGAACTTATGTGGACCTAAAGGTAGTCATCAGATAAAATTTTATTGTGTAATTGGATATGTATGCACACTATAATTATGTTAAATCTAGCAGTTCCTTGCTTAATAATTACTGAAGGACGCAAACTTTCCATAATCTCATCATTACATAGTGTCATTGTTTTGTAATATGTCGATCTAGCTCTGAGTTCTAGTTTCTCTCTCCCTTCCTTTTTTTTAAAAAAATCTTTTTTCTTATCCAAGCTTGGTATTTATGAATCGCATAATTTAGTGCTATTTTCTCTTGACTTTTGCGTGAGCAGGATAAATGGAAGACATTAGTTCACACTGCGAAGATCTCTCCTCAGCAAAGAAGGGGGGAGCCTGTTCCACAGCAGCTACTGGACAGAGTTCTGTGCGCGCATTCTTACTGGACTCAACATCACGACAAGCAACACGGGAAGTACCAATCTAGGCCTCTAACAATCAGCGAGTCTCAAGCTGAGATCGTCAGAGTTTGATTGAGGTACCTAGTTTTATGATGTAAAAAAAAAAAAAAAAAAAAAAGGGAAAAGAATGTGTAGGGGGTCAGTTAAAAATTCTTGTAACATTTGTCACACTCACCATGATTCATTGCCAGCTACCTGACCTGTGGCCGGGTAGCTTGGCATCTGTAAATGCTTTAATCGAATAAGGAGCGGGTCTAGCAAATGTAGCACCGCTCTTTGACAAAGCAATTGGATTCAATTCTTGTAGTACATTCATTTTGTCGACCATCGAAAGTAATATCAGAACACACGGGAAATCGAAGTCCATTCATTGTTTCAAACAACTTTCCCGTGCGAGATCCTCTGTGATCGATCCATTTACTCTTCTTCTTTTTGTTGTCATTAGAATCTATGGGTCATCAATCGAGCAGATGATGTAAACTGTGCATGTAAGAATGGTCAATGGAGGGGTTGGGAACCCTTTTTAGTTTCGGCATGGAAGGCCGTAGGAAATTCCTGAAGAGGAGGAAGCAACGCGACAGTCAAATTTAGGGGTACCCCCACGAAAGAAACGCGCAAACGCAAAGGAATATAATATAACACAGTCAAAACTAATCCAACAGAGATGAAAAAGAAACAAAATCATTAATGTAAATGCGATTTTTTTTATAAAATTAATACTATATGTATGTTCTTCACACACTCTTTAAGTGGTCACGTGACAAAATATATATAATTCTGTATTATTATTTAATCAAAACATCAATTAAAAAAATCACACATACTTTATCGCATCAGCCTTTTATTTTAATTTTTTATCCTCAAACATATCTCTTTATCTGGTCAAGTATTCGGCGTGGATTGGTTGAATTTGAAGGTATCCTATCACCATCCAATTCATGAACACGAGAACTTGGTTCAGAAAAGAGTCATAGTAATGGTCTGTACACAAACTTCTTGGTGTAAAATGTTTTTGTGGTCTATTAACAAAGCAGCCGAAGAAAATCTTATCCAGAACAAATAGACGTTCTTCCTCTTGATTCGTAAAGCCCTAGATTTATGTAATTACATAATTTTAACTATTCATTATAAAGAATAATAAAAATTAAAAATAAAAAAACTAAATAGCTAAAATTATTTAAATTCATATTTATTGGAACAAGCAGCATCAAGTGCCCAAAATCATGGTGAATAGCTTTATGTACATAAAAAATTTTATAATAAAATCACAAAATATTTATGTGACAGAAATTAAATGAGGGTATTTTAGTAAATGATAACATGTGTTTTTATAAATTTATGATACGTAAGCTTTTCGTGATTTTATTATAAAATTATTTATGTTCATACTACTATTCAATAGCGATGGATTAACGACAAGTGCTCCCCCGTCAATGCCCAGATGAGGGAGGAAAGGGAGAGAAATTGTGTCGGCGTCTATTAATAGAAGGGAAGAACAAGGTAAAAGCTAGTATTGATTTTTCTGGGTCAAATCCTATTGATTCGTCCATTTTGGTAGGACACCTCAACTTAGGACGAGTGCAATGAACCTTTAGCAATGGATTTTGCATGGTAATCGGTTGGGCTCGATCACAAATGAACCAAGTTTACATTTCATTACCCATAAACTGACTTTATTTGAGAAACCCTCAGAGGTAATGATCATTGAAGGAATAGTTGGTACTTAAAAAGATGCTTTGAAATGTTAAAGGTGATTAGATCCAACCTTGTAAATTTTTGAAAATAAATGAATCTTGTGGTAGTAGGCATAGCGTTGAGTAGTTTTATTTCTATATTCTTCACGTACATCTTGAAACAGTATTTTTGAGGGTGTTTTGGTCTAGCAATAATAAAATACTTTTGCCCTGTTAATAATTTTCAAATGAAGAGCGTATAAAAAAATATACAAGTAATATTACTCTATATTATTATCTTGTGTTTCATGTGATTAGATTATAAACTCAAGATTGGCAAGTATTAACCTATCTCTTTATAATGGAGGCCGAGTCTCCTATACGTTGAACTATGAATTAATATTTTATGTCCCTTTTTTTAGGCTATTAACCTTAATCAGTAGTTGAACTTGTGCTTTCGTTTCACCTCTCGGATTTCTTTCAAGAAAAATGCACCTGGTTTTCCGTCCCCTTCGCATGGGATTAAGTCTCTAAAAATAATAAATAAATAAATCCAAAATGATGTAAGTTTTGAAACTTATATTATTTTTTAAATATCATAATTAGCCGCTACACCTTACACATTAATTTTTCCATATAATATATATACATATTAATTTAAAAAAAAATAAAGGTGGGGCTGATAACAACTCCACTGATGAATGAGTTTCACTCCCTCTACCAAATAAAAAGCCAGCGGAGCGACTGCGACACCGTGGGGAACGGACTGTTCCGATTGGACGGCGAGTCGCCGGTGATTTCAGGCGACTGACATTCTCCGTTACATTACTTGCTTATAACGACTCCTCTTTATCTTTCCTCCATATCCTATCGGCTAAGCTCTCTCTCTCTCTCTCTCTCTCTCTTTCTCTCTCTCTCTCCATCTTTTCAATCTCTGTTCTGGAGTTTCTGTGAACGGATCATCTTCATTTTTACTTTCTTCGAGTCCTGCTAGGTACGAATCTTCGTACACGTACAGATTGCTCTTTGATTTATGCTCTCAAGCACTGTCAAATAGCGAAAGGTATGATCTTTATGCACTTCTTATATAATCCGTTAATGTACTGTATGGTGCTCCTGTATATTTATTAATTCTTCTTTGTTGTGTTTATCCATGAAGAGAACTTGTGTCTGTGATTAAGGGTGATTTTGTTCATCCAAGTTGATTTTTAAGGATTTGGGTATTCTTAATTCTACTATTTTGGTTAGAGCCAATGATTATCGATCCATGAGTGGTAGCAGCGAAATCAATAATTATAGCCCTTTTCTGGATCCTCTTTTTCTTCCACCTGTGCCAGAATTTGCGCCGAGTCTGAATGGTTCCATGAGGGGTAGCAACAAAATCAGTAATGATGGTTCTTTTTTGGCTTCTTCTACTTGGGATGTTGACTATGGGTTAATTCTAAAAGATGAGTTTGTAGATAAGTGCTTTTTGGATCCTCCTTTGCTTCCACCTGTACCAGGATCTGCCCCAAGTATGAACAGTGGTACGAGTGGCGGCAGCAACATCACTAATGATGGTCCATTTCCAGCTTCTTCAAATTGCGATGCTGGGCTTAACCTAGAAGATGACTTTGTAGATAAGTGCTTTGTGGATCATCCTATGCGTCCACCACCTGATCCAAGAACTAGTAATTTTGATCTGAGAACAAATTCCGTGGTAGAATCTTGCGAGGACTGTGATTTTAGTGATGTAGTACTCAAATACATAAACCGAATGCTCATGGAAGAAGATATCGAGGAGAAGAATTGCATGTTTCAGGAGTCTTCCACGGCCCTTCAAGCAGCTGAGAAATCCTTTTATGATGTTATTGGGAAAAAGTATCCTCCTTCTCCCAATCCGCAGCACAATTCTTTCCATCAAAATTTTCACAGCTCAGAAGAAAACTACTCTGGGAGCTGCAATGTGCCAAATTGTGGGATGGATTGCAATTGTGGTGAAAATGAGTCGATCCCACCTTATGCAGGAAGTTCACAGTCAAGTTCTCGTTCATCTTTAAGTAGTTGTAGCAGTAACCATGTTGCAGATGGATTTGTAGAGTCTCCTTTGAGTAGCCTTACACTTTTGGATAATGTTAGTGAGAATGAGCGGACTTCGCAATTAAGGAGAGGGGTTGAGGAAGTAAACAACTCCCATTCAAATGATAGTGATTTGCCACCTAACTTAAAGAGTTATGGCTTGTTGATAAAGGAACCAAGAGAGGAGCCAAAAAATATCATAATTGAGGCAGGGAAGCATGAAACTGACAGGGGAAGAAAAAACCCTCATCCCGAAGTTGTAGATTTGGAATCTGAGAGAGGTACCAAGGTATCGGCTGTTTACACTGAATCAACTGTGAGGTCAGCAATGTTTGATTGGGTATTACTATGTAATGAGGGAAAGGGAGAATCTGAACTTCGTGAATCCCTCAAGAATGAAACGAGAAGGAATGTAGAGCAAATTGGTCAATCAAAAGGTAAGAGGAACAATAACAGTGGAAAGAGGCGTATTCAGAAACAAAAAGGTAAGAGGAATAATATGGTGGATTTGAGAACTCTATTGACTCTATGTGCGCAGGCTGTTGTAGCCAATGACCAAAGGAATGCAAATGATCTGTTGAAGCAAATTAGACAACATTCTAATCCCACTGGCGACTGGGATGCAGAGATTGGCTATCTATTTTGCTGATGCCCTTGAGGCGCGTTTGGCTGGCTCTGGAACTCATATATACAAAGGCCTTTTTGCGAGGCCCACATCTGCTGCCGATATCTTGAAAGCTTACCATCTATACTTAGCTGTGTGCCCATTTAAGAAGCTCTCGAACTTCTTCTCGAACACAACAATTATGAAAGTTGCTGAGAAAGCAATGAAACTCCACATAGTTGATATTGGAATCTCATATGGTTTTCAATGGCCAAGCCTCATTCAAAAGTTAGCATCCAGGACTTGGTGCCCCCCCCAAACTACGGATCACTGGGATTGATAATCCCCGACCGGGTTTTAAACCTGCGGAAAGGATTGAGGAAACTGGGCGTCGTTTAGCAAACTATGCTGAAAGTTTTAATGTCCCCTTCGAGTTCAATGCAATTGCGCAAAAATGGGAAACAATTCAATTGGAGGATATCAAGATGGAGCGTGATGAGGTGCTTGTTGTGAACTGTTTGTTTCGACTTAGGAACTTGCTTGATGAAACTGTGGTGTTGGAGAGTCCAAGGGACATTGTTCTCAATCTAATAAGGAAGATGAATCCGGATGTTTTTATACAGGGAACAGGTAAACGGTGCCTACAGCGCTCCCTTCTTTATGACTCGATTCCGTGAGGCTATTTATCACTATAGTGCTCTATTCGATATGTTGGAGGCTACTGTGCCGCGTGAGATTCCAGAAAGATTGTTGCTTGAGAAAGAGATTTTTGGGAAGGAAGCAATGAATGTGATCGCGTGTGAGGGGTCAGAGAGGATTGAGAGGCCAGAGCCATATAAGCAGTGGCAGGTGCGGAATCTGAGAGCGGGGTTTAGGCAGCTTCCTCTGAATGAGGAGATCATGAGGGCGGCCAGGGAGAGGCTGAGATCATGCTATCATAAGGATTTTGTGCTTAATGAAGATGGCAAATGGTTACTACTGGGATGGAAGGGGAAGAATTGTACACGCTCTCTCTACTTGGAAACCTGCCGATTAATCTAAGCACTAAATCATGGTTCCCTGTATGGAAATCCTCTGCAGTTTGTGGGACGTATGTATTCGTCTCGGGCTTCCTATTTCGTGGGATAATGGTACTTATATGTTAGATTCCAAGTTTTGCCTTACCCTTTTCCCTCACATCTTCTCATTGATTCTATGTTTGTTACTACTACTGACTTGATTATTATTATTATTATTTTTTGATTTTTAGCAGGTAAGTGAGAGTGTGGGGTGAAGCTGCTGCCTTGCCTTGTGATGCGTCTTATGGAAGATCCATGCTTGAAAATAGGAGGGCTATAGGAGGATGATGGTTCATCTGTCTGTTAGAAGAAATGATACAGTGATTCACGCGCCAGTGAACAGTAAGTTTCAATATCTGAATGCTCATCAAATAAGTAATGTATTGTGCAAATCAAAACATGGTCTCTGAAAAAGCACGAATTAATCTCAACTATTTTGATGCGCTTGAATTGTTTGCTGAATGAGCTGACGCTGTGACCCACCGTTTGCCTCACCCTTTGGGAAGGTTCGAGTCTCAAGGTTCCCATTCGAAAAGTGATTATGATCCTTTACGACAGATTCTTTTGACCTTTTCCACGCAGACTAATCTCGCTATACATTCATAATCATGATGATAAAAGTACGAGGAAAAAGGTCCCATTGATTGTTTTGGAGACAAAAGTATATTTTGTCCATTTTAGTCACCCAACCTGAATGAAGCAAATTCAATGAACATAGCCAGGGGCATGCACGCAAGCGTTTCAAGTCAATTTTGGGCTATTCTTCACCAAACCCACTTAAGACGGGAGGGGAAAAAAAAAAAAGACACCCAACTCTATAATAAAAAACTCATTATTTTTTGGTTTGATCTTAATTTTAGAATTTTATGACACTACTTAAACGTTCTAATTATATAGATAGAAAGAACTTGCAAAAATATGTGCATATATATGTATGTTTTCATGAGATTTGATTTTTTGCCATTTATATATTTTAGTACTTAAAAAACTTGAAAAATCGAGGCCTTTGAAAACCTTACCAAAACTTTCAATGCTTGTGTTAATTTGTTTTAAATCCTCAAACCTCATGAAAACTGCCATGTCTTTATATTTTTGTATGTCATGTACATCCGCACAATGAAAACTGGGTAAAAATATCTAAAAATTTTTAAAGATAGGTGTATTAAGAACTAATAGATGTAAAGTGTATCGCAAGGGAGCCAAATCTAAAAAATTAAGGTGGACGGCAATAAGATGGGTGGATCAGGTAGGGTAAGTTCAACTCATCATATTACAAGTTGTGGTCAATGTTCTCGCGGTTTCCAGTTTCTAGTCTTTTGACCCATTCGAAAAGATAGTTGCCATCAGGTCTATTTATCATTTAGGCCCTAGTAGTAGTGGAAAGAAATGTGATCCTATTAATATTATTTAATTTAAATCTCGAATTTTCAATTCAAACTTTCATTCCATCCCTTCTCTATTTCTCTATTTAGTTAGCATTGAATAATTTTAGGTACATAAAAGATTTCATAGTAAAATTTAAAAGGCTTAACACAAATCTAGTGAATGATATTTTAGTAAATGACAAAATATGTTTGTGCCACAGATTTTTTGTGATGTTGTAAAATTCTTTGTGTCTGTAGCATTGTTCCTTTGCTTTCATCTTGTTTTGATTTAGATCTCGAATTCCCATTTTTCTGATCTTGTTTCTGACTCATCATGTAGCTATTGGCATGAAAGTTGAGAAAGTATTGGTACTAAACGTGTTAAGTATTGTATCAAGTTATAATTTAAATAACGTAGATTCCTCTAGATAACAATATAAGATTTTAAGTTTATAAAGCTATAGGTGTAATAGAACTACATCACAAAAACTGTTCGCTTGATACAATATTTAGGGCCCTGTTTGATTTCTGGAATTTCATATTTCCACCTGCCATTACATTTCTTGAAAAGTGATGCTTGGGAATCCAATGCCTGAAGTTTTCTACTAATGCCCTTTAATATAAAATAATAATATTCAAAATATAAAATATAAAAATTATTTATTTTAATGTCAACACTAAAATGAAAGTTGTAGCTATTTTTTTTTATTTATTTTAAAGAACGAAGAGTCTAATTCAAGAATGAGAAACTTTAGAAATCACATATTCCAAAAATATAATAAATGTTGGAATATGATATTCCCGGATAGATTTCGAAGAGATTCTATGGATCAAATAGGCCCTTAATATCTTATCTTCATAGTTCTAAGGCTTGAATTGATTTACCCGTAAAAGTTCAATTTAGAAATAGAAAAAAATAAAAGTTTAAGACTTAAAATGAAATGACTTGAAATTGCAAGATTTTTTTTTTAATTATATAATGTGTTTGCATGGATTTGTTTTTGAATTTTTCTTGAAATATTATTAAAAATTATACCGACCTTTTGAATCATTCACAGACTAGACCCCATTTTTTTGTTGTGCATTTGCCAAACGCGTGATTGGAATGGAAATATTTAGTTATCATTTGGCAAATAATTTTTTAATGAGTTTTCTTCCCCATTTATTTTACTCTATCCAACCCTTGTTATTTTCCCTCCCCCCATTTATTCTCCATTCTTTCCCAAAATCTTTTTTTTTTTTGTTGTTGTTTTTGTTTCCTAAATTTTAAAAAGTTTCAACTGTTTTACTTTAAAAAGGAAAACAAAATTTTAATTAAAAAACGGAAATTTGTTTGCTTCTAAAAATACTTTGTATTTTTAGAAAAATGAAAATCTTTTTTTCCCTTAAAAAACAACTTTCATTCACTTTTTGAAAAGGAAAAGAGTAATCTTATTCTTTCTTCTCTTTTACCTTTATTATGGATCACTTACTTAAATTTTAATAAGAGAAAAACGGGAACTAACTTATAATCTTTTTTAGAGGAAACAGAAAACATAAAATTTTAAAAATATATATAAAAAAAATGGAACACTACTGTAAAAAGTGCAGGAGATTTAATTTTAGCAAAAAAAGAAAGAAATATTATGTTTGAAGAATTCTGCTTCTTATTTTTAAAATATCTGAAATTAGTTTTTTAAAAAGAAATAAGTTCTTTTTTTTCTTTTTTTGTTTTCCAAAAGTGTTGAAGGAATTTTTTCCTGAAGAATAATTTTTTTTTATTAATGGAAATGAGGACAGCTGATGGAGGAAATTTTTTTTAGTGTTTTCTATTAAATTTCATTTTCCTTTTTTATGTAAAACAATTGAATACAACTTGTACTCATTGATTCTGTATTTGTCACAATCATACGTTTGATTATTGTGATGATTGTTCTGTAGCTTTTAGCCGGTTACTAAAAGTTGGGTTAAGCTACTGCATTATCAAATGCTTTGATCCATGTCCAAAGCAAAAGAGCTAGGAGGATGATGGTTCCTCCTGTCTGTTGCAAGAAATGGTGAGTGATTCATGCACTAATGAACAAATAAGGGCAATCATTTATGGTGCCAATAACATAACATAGGGTGGAAATGAGCACTTCAATAGTCCTGACTTTTTGGGACATTTGGCTCCTCCTCCGGTCCATTGTACGGTTTGCATTATTATTATTATTTTTATCATTCAATGCAATTTTGAAAACTTTGAACTATATAAAAAGAAACAACAATTCAAAATACACATGCCTATTAATATTCAATTGATTTTGAAATGTAAATCTTATTCATCGTAAACATAAAAAATTCCATAACTGTTTCTAAGCCTGATTTTTTCCCCCGATTTAGATGAATAGGTTTTGTATTCCCAGATCACTTGAGAATTGATAGGCATTTGTATTTTTGAATGTTGTTTCCATCTATAAGGTTCAAATTTTTTAAAAATACATTAAATAAAAAAACAATACAAATTATATCCATGAATTGGAGAGGGGAAAGGGCGGGATCTGTCTCTGCATTATTTAGCCTGTTGTCATGTTTAAGTCAGTTGTGACATGAGCTTGACCAAAGCCATGCCTCTCCAAGTCTCTGTCTCTAATTTTTTAACAATGACCATTTACTTCCAAAGGCTGTGTTGTATTTTTTTATTTTATGATTTCTATGATTGACCAGCTAATATGACAATTAAAAAATTAATAGTGGTAATGATGAAATCATCTGACCTCACACTTGCATTCATTTTGTAAGGTCGTGAATTCTGCCTAACTTTAAAACTGTAGATCGACTTTTTCTAACTAAGGTTGCAGGATAAGGTAAAATTTGGTTTATAGATTTGAAAGTTGAACGTGGAGGCAGCTAATCCCTTGACATGGACTCAAATAATGATTCATGATCATCAGGCCACAAATATCCATGTAAAATGATTTATGCTTTCTCATTTTCTTATTAATGGGTTCATGATTTTAAATAGTTATCTTTCTGGCTTTTATTTAATTTAATTTAATTTTAATTTTGGTTGGGCAGATTCTTGGATGTGCAGATTATCACAACGACGACGTTTTGCTTGAGTGCGTAAGAGAGAGGGGGCGGGGGGGAGAAAGAAATAAAGGCCTCCTGGCCCAATTTGGTAGGCGTAAGGCCAAGATTTCATGGGAGGCAACTGAGTTTGCCATCCTCGGAGTCTAGATTGAGAGAAATACAAGAAGATCAGCCATGACCGTTCTTCAAGCCTTCATCATTTGTGAGATGATACTGTGTCCTCAGGGCCTGCGTTTGGGCTCACCCAACGAGATAGTGGGTTATTTCTTTTAGATTTAATTAGAGACTTTGTTTTACTGTGGTTTGTTCTTGTTTTCTCTTTCGTATTTAAGGGTGTTCAAATGAATCGAAAAATCGAACAAAATTAATGTAAGTCGAATTGATTTTGTCAATTTTTTTCAGTTGTTTCGGTCTCGATTTTTGATAGAAAACCGATGTGATTGGTCTGCGGTCGGTCATTCATGAAATAAAATAGCATAAACCAACCGACCGCACATAATTATTTTATATATATATATATATTATTTATACATATATAATTCATATTTATTTAAAAAAACCTTATAAACCAATTGACCATTATGTTTTTTTTTTGGGTTTTCTTGATTTTTTGACTTTCGGTCAACTGATTTTGATCCGTCGGTTCTCGATTTTCCTTCCTCCCTTTAAAAATGGTGCGTTGGTTGATTTTCAGCTTTTTCGTGAAAACCGCAAAAAAGGGATCGATGTAAGGACCGATGTGCACACCTACTTCTCTTTGGAGGATGTCTTGCCTTTCTTTTTTCACCCCCCGTCTCCTACTACATTTCTTTGGTTTTCCAAAAAATAAGAATAAGACTAAAAATTAAAACAACCAGAAATTGACAAAGGAAGTTGTGCTGAAGTCAGTTTTTGCAGATTGACGTATTATTATTCTGGCTAGTTTGAATGAAATATACAAGGGTTCAGGCCGCGCTAGCAAAATTTATATGACAAAAACTTTAATTAAATAGCAACGGAAGGAAGAAGAATTGGGGCTTGACTAATAAAGAACCCATTTGCTGGGTTTAGCTGCCATTGCAGAATTTCAAAGAAAACTCATGCTAGTCATCTAGTGCAGAGTCGGGCTTTGAAAATGGGTATTATAATAACAATGTTCTTCTGAAAATGTTGAGGGATAACATTATAAGATACTTGAGATCCATTACCCAATCAATTTAGATCTTTTCTTGGTCTTTGGATGAATTAAAATAACGAAGATTGACAGGGAAGTGCTGTCATAAATACCCACAACCGATCTGTCATAGCCAGACACAAATTGCTTGGTCCCCCGTTTTCTGAGAAAAAAGCCAGCAAGAACAACAACGTGTCGTCATTGTTCAATCTGGGACAAATGAACCTTCATGCAGGTACACAATGGACCATATCAAAGAGTAGTAAGGTGAGTTTCTATAAATTTTGATACACTCCATTTCTTTCGGTAGAGTAAATAATTTGTGATGGTAGGAGATCTGATGCATGTGATACTGCTGTTACAATGGGTAAAAGTTTGTTGTTGAGGTTGATGCTGTAGTGTTTGAAAATTGATAATGGAGTCTGGTGGATACAATGGGTCTTCAAGTGGAGGCAATCCTAGTCGTGACACTGTTCCAGCTCCCTTCGGTGATGGGTTCACCCTTGAGAAATCATTCGTAGACAATGCCGTTGCGAATCCGCCTCTGCTCCTCTCTGATCCAGCAAGGCCCGTCGAAACTTTGGCCGCGAGTGTCACCGAACGGGAAGGATTGTGGAAAGACCGCGATTTTAGCGATTCAGTGCTCGATTACATAAACCAAATTCTTATGGAAGAAGACATAGAAGACACGAATGGTACGTTTCAAGAAGATTCAGTAGCACTTCAAGCTGCAGAGAAGTCTTTCTCTGAGGTTCTTGGCGTGCGGTGCTGTCTTTCGCCTAAGCAACAACTTGGGGGTTCCTTGGATCAGAATTTGGATATCCCAAACAAGAACCATGCTGGCGAACACACTGAATGCGAAGATAGCGGTCGGTATCACAATCTGAGAGAGAATGGCTGCTCCTTGGAAGTGTCAAGAGGGAAAAAAAATCCTCATTCTGAGGACGTAGATGTAGAGTGCGTGAGGGGCACCAAGCAGCCAGCGGTATACACTGAATTGGGAGAACAATCAGTAATGTTTGATATGATGTTGCTATCATCTGGAGAAGTACGCGAATCTGCACTTCGAGAAGCTTTTCAGAACGAAACAAGGATGACTACGCTGCAAAACCGTCGCAAGAAACGGAAAGACAAGGTGGATTTGAGGGCCCTTTTGAGACATTGCGCGGAGGCCATTGCAGCCGACGACAGAAGGAAAGCTGACGAGCTGTTGAAGCAAATCAGGCAGCATTCTTCTCCTACTGGAGATGGGATTCAGAGACTAGCCACCTGTTTCGCCGATGGCCTTGACGCGCGTTTGGCCGGGCGTGGAACCCCGAGCCAAACCAACCTTATTCGCAGGCCAGAAAAGGCCGCTGACTGTCTGAAGGCTACCCATTTTTTCCTCGTCGTGTGTCCATTTTTAAAGCTTTCAAACTTCTTCTCAAACAAAACCATCATGCGCACAGCTGAGAAGGCCACAAAGCTCCACATTGTTGATTTCGGAATTCACTACGGTTTCCAGTGGCCATCCTTCATAGAACAGCTCGCTTCTAGGCCTGGTGGACCTCCTAAGCTACGGATCACTGGGATTGATTTTCCAACCCCAGGTTTCAAACCGACAGAAAGGATTGCGCAGACTGGGCATCGCTTAGCGGAGTATGCAAAAAGGTTCAACGTGCCATTCGAATTCCATCCCATAGTGCAAAAATGGGAAACGATTCAAATGGAGGATATTCGAATAGAGAGCGAGGAGGTCCTTGCGGTGAACTGCTTGTTTCGGTTTCGGTACTTACTTGATGAGAGCGTGGTCTCCTCGAGCCCCAGGGACACTGTCCTCAACCTGATCAAGAAGATGAAACCGGATGTTTTCGTCCAGGGGGTAGTGAATGCGGGCTACAGCGCTCCTTTCTTCCTCATGCGATTTCGGGAGGCGATGTTTCACTATTCAGCCATGTTTAATGTTTTCGAAACGATGGCGCCTCGCTTGATCCCAGAGAGGCTGCTGGTGGAGAGGGAGCAACTCAGGTGGGAGATAATGAATGTGGTTGCGTGCGAGGGGTTGGAGAGGATCGAGAGGGCGGAGACGTATAAGCAATGGCAGGCGCGGAACACGAAGGCGGGGTTTAGGCAGCTCCCATTGAATAAGGAGATTGTCGACACAGGGAGAGAGTTGGTGAAATCCTTGTATCACAAGGATTTTGTAGTTGATAGTAACGGCGAGTGGTTGTTACAGGGATGGAAGGGAAGAATTCTTAGTGCACTTTCATGTTGGAAGCCTCTTCATTAGTTTCATGCATGTTCTTTGTTGTATGTTTTGAGTATGAGCCTTTCAGACAAGTGTTTTGTGTGTTTGACTCATTCATTAGCACTGATAATAAAACTCCCAGTGGCGTTGTATTGAGAAATCATGCACATCTTATCCAATGCTGAATCCATTATCAAATGTGCAAATGTCTTTTTTCCCCTCCCCATTTTATCTGTTTGGAAGTACCTAAGTAACTCTGGCAATTCACTTGAACCGGATAAATTAAGCTCTTAAAACAGGCACAAATTCTATTTTCGATAATTTCAAAAGAAAGAGAAAAGAAAAAGATTGAAAATAAAAATGGAAGGACAAAAAACAAGAAATGGATGCCTGAACTCGAGGTGTGGTGGATTTGGACAATTGCCAATGGATTTGGGTCACTTGAATTTGAAACGTCATGAATTTATGGAATTAGATAATTCTAATTGTAGGAAGCTAGAGGCGGAAAAAAATAAATGGCTAAGATTGTTCAAATTCATAAATTTACAAATTCATGACTTTTTCAAATTCAAGTGATCCATATCCCAGTGAGAATTGCATCCTCCTACGCTGCCCTGATATGGATCCCTTGAATTTGTAAAGTTGTGAATTTTTGCAATTACATAATCTTTGACATTTATTGTAAAAAATAAAAATAAAAATAGAGAGACAAACTCTAGTTTTAGAAAATCTTAACCATTCATTTTGTCCACCTTTAATTTTTCTCTCTATCTTTGTCTATAATGAATGGTCTAGTTATACAAATTCAGGGCTTCACAAATTCATAGAATCCATATACGATAATAAATTGTTAAGATTATCAAAATTCACAAATTCAAGATCTGTTCAAATTCAGTTGATCCATATTGACGCTGGCATAGATCCAGCACCCTTCAATATATTTCTAGAATTTTTTAACTATTTAAAAGGTACTGATCTTAATTATGGTCTAAAACACATAGGAAATATAATTTTCATGAGATCTGAGAGTTTAAAACATATTACTCTGAACACTAAAATTGGGCACAGTTTTAGAAGGCCTATTTTTTCAGGTTTTTTAATACTAAAATATAGAAAAAGTATAATATTAAATCTAATTAAAGAGAAACTATCATTATGTTTTTCACATGTTCTTCCTATAATTGTATAGGTTAAAACTTTTAAACAGTATCTCAGAAATTTAAAATTAGGTGCGCTGAGAGATAATGTGGATCAAGTGTATTTGGGGGAGGCGGATCCCATTACTACATGCCGATCGGATATGGATTACCAAGATTTGAAAAGTTCATGAAGCAATCTCAGCCATCCCTTTTCCTTGGTTTTACTTTTTCTTTATTTGTTAAGATCATCTAGTTTCACAAATTCATGCCCTTTCAAATCGAGGAGATCCATATCCCGGCTACCTTTTGCCAATCTTCATGGAAGAGGATCACCTGAACCTTACCAGGCATCTGTGAGTTGCTCTGGTAAATGTTCTGGTAAATGTTGGTGAAAAATATATATAGAACTTGTTGTTTAATGAAGAACTCAATTTCTGACCCGGTTCAAAGCATAATCGTTAACTCTATATCCTTGCAATCATCTGTACGTTGATTATTCAACTGAAGGGGTGACGAATGAGGAATTGTTGACTCGTGTAAAGCCTCGAAATTGGGATGGAAATTTTCAGCTGATTTTTTTAATAAAAAAATCACAGGTTTAGGGTATTACGTGCTGTGCTGTTCTTCGTGGATCTGATAATTTCATAATGAGTTGTTGAATATTCAGTGTATTATATTTCGATGAAAGCAATACTATATGTACGTTGTTTACATAACCTTTACACCGAAAGTCGCTACGTGACAGAACATGTGTGGTTTTGTATTGTTAGTTAATCAAAATATCACTAAAAAATGATCATACAAATTTTATCACGCCACCCTTTCAATGTAAAAATTATTTAAAAGATATGCATATAGTATTGTTTTTTTGGAGAATGCATTTCTATCATATTTGTCCACTTTGGTCGTAGTAGGACTTGCGCTTATTCTTAATTTGTTTCTTCATAATATGGCACATTCCGTCCCTTCCGCACAGATTTCATTTTTTTTTTTTTTATAATTATTTGTATCTCAAGATTCCATATCGCGGTTTTGTTTTTCTTTAATAATTAAATAAAGTATCAAGACCAACCCCATCACTTGATTAACCACGATGGAAGTAAGAACGAATCATACGGCTGCTTGCTTGTCCTTTTTAAAATAATAAATTTCTAAGACGATAACATTAGTTATTTAAGCTTTTGAAGAAAAACGCGGGTGGAACCGGTCACAGGATCGTTCTGTATCTTTTTTAGATCTTGAAAGAATTAAAATATCAGAGAAAACGTGTATTCATATTCATATTTTTGGAAAACATGGATTAAAATATCGAACATAACATTACCAATCGTAGTACCGACGAGCTGAGATATTCATATTTTTGGAAAAAGAAAATCATAGAGAAGGGAAGAACGGAATTGTCTCACAATGTGGTGTTCATCTTCTTCTTCGCGTTCTTCAAGCTATTAGCTTTGTCAACACAAGTCGATAATGGAGTTTGGAGGATGCAGTGGAAGTCCTGCAAGTGGGAGAAGATCTGTTCATGATGAACTTGCAGACCCTCTTGGGCTTCTCTCCGACACAAGGCCTGGCGGTTTGGTCCCAAGAAGTGAAACCAAAGAAAAACTGTGGGAAGATCGTGATTTTAGCGACGTAGTACTGAACTACATAAACCAGATTCTCATGGAAGAAGACACAGAAGGCAACGACTGTATGTTTCAGGAGTCCTCCGCGGCGCTTGAGGCTACCGAGAAGTCCTTCTATGATGTTCTATGCGAGAAGTATCCTCCTTCGCCTGATCGTCGCCTCTCCTCTTTATTCAATAAAAATTTTGTCAGCCCAGATGAGAACTGTAGTGCTGAACACTACAGATTGTTACCTGAGAAGCCAATTGGAGAGGCTAAAAGTGATGAAGATGTGTGGAATACTGAACGTTCAGCTACTTCGACTGATTCTATTGACTTATCCGAAATGTTGGATAGGATTTTGTTATCTTCTTGCGGGGAATCCGAGTCCGCTACTCCGCGTAGCCTTCCAGAGCAAAACAAACACTACTTCTCTGCCCAGCAGTCGAATCAAAGGGTCGAAAGGTGGACGAAAGAAACAGAAGGATAAGAGGGATGAAGTGGATTTGAGAAGTCTTCTAATGCTTTGCGCTGAAGCTATAGCAACTGACAATATAAGAGGAGCAGAAGAGTTCTTGAATTGGATCAGGCAGCACTCGTTCTCCCACCGGAGACGGGATGCGAAAGACTGGCCAATGCTTTCGCGAACGGCCTCGAGGCACGCTTGGCACGCTCTGGAACCTGTAATCACACCTCCCGAGTCACCGTGTTTGCAGCGCCTGCTGATGTTTTTTTGAAGGCCCAACATGTTTTTCTTGCAGTGTGTCCATTCTTGAAGCTCTCAAACTTCTTTGCAAACAAAACAATTATGCAGGTAGCTGAGAATGCAACACGGCTCCACATCGTTGATTTCGGAATTTACTATGGTTTCCAATTGGCCTTCTTTCATTGAACAGCTCTCCTTTCGCCCGGAGGGCCCCCGAAGCTACGCATCACTGGGATCGACATTCCAAATCCGGGTTTTGGACCTGCAGAAAAGATTAAGGAGACTGGGCGTCGATTAGCGGAATATGCAAAAAGGTTTGACGTTCCATTCGAATTCCATCCCATAGCTCAAAAATGGGAAACAATTAGAATGGAGGACATTCGAATCAGAAGCGATGAAATTCTTGTAGTCAACAGTTTGTTTCGGTTTAGAAACTTACTTGATGAGAGCGCGACTTTGGAGAGTCCAAGAAATATTGTACTGCACCTGGTGAGGAAGATGAATCCTGTTGTTTTTATCCAAGGGACTGTGAATGGTGGCTACAGCTCCCCCTTCTTCTTCACGCGGTTCCGGGAGGCAATGTTCCATTACTTCTGCTATCTTTGATGTTCTTGAAACCACGGTGCCCCGCGAGATCCCAGAGAGGATGGTGATGGAAGAGTGGCTCGGGCGGGAGATAATGAATGTAGTTGCGTGCGAGGGATCAGAGAGGATCGAGAGGGCAGAGACGTATAAGCAGTGGCAAGTTACGGAATGGGAGAGCGGGGTTCAGACAGGTCCCATTAAACAAGGTGATTGTGGAGACGGCGAAGGAGTGGGTGAAATCGGTGTACCATAAGGATTTTATTGTTGAGACTGATGGGCAGTGGCTGATTCAAGGATGGAAGGGAAGGATTCTTAATGCACTTGCTGCTTGGGAGCCCGCTCATTGATCTTGTTTGAGTATTCACGGTTATATACGACTGTGGTGGCTCTTGTGAATCTGTCATGGACTCGCTCTTTTGTGCTTGCAGTGCAGTAAAAATTACAAAACATGCACGTGGAATGCGTTCCACGCCCTTTAGAGTAGCTTTAGCAACTTGTGGATAAACTTTAAATGTTGCTCCGTTTCAAGACTATGACTAGTTAAAGGCCCTCAGGTTGAAGGGCCCTTAGGTCGCGTTTGAATGGTCGAATGGAATGAGAAAAGAAAGGGTATGATCGCAAGGGAGTGAATGACCATTTCATTTTCTTTTATGCTATCAAACAATTGAGTAAGAAACCAAAATTCCTGCTATTCGCATTCCTATGTCTAGTCGTTTAAATGAGTCCTAACTCCTGCCTGGTCTCGAGTTCTCTGTGTATCTTTGCTCATTTTGGTTATGTATATGTGACAATGGTTTGAGCTGGGCCACCGTGCCCAGTTCTTCATGCTTCTCTTCTGAGAAAGTAGGGGTTTGTGTAACAGTCGCATCAGCTGGACTAACGAGATGTTCCACCTTTTTTGGTGTCTCTGGGTTTTTGCTATGTAGTTTATAAATACGAAGGAATCCAAATTCTTCATTTCTCCTGTACAGAATCCAATAGGAATGCTTACTGCCAGTAATCTATTCCTAATGATTCGTTTGTTTTTTATTCTCTAGTTGGTTTCACCACAAAATGCTAGATTGATATTGGTATCTTATACTTGCAGAAATATTATTTCACAATCTCAAGATTGTACGAGTTTTTTTTTTTTTTAGGGATAAGCCCTTCACGTAGAAAATAGTGATGTGTCAAAATTTATGTGGTCATTTTTTGAAGGGTATTTTTGGTTAAATCACAATAAAGAATTACACAAATTTTGTTCGTGTCAACTTTCAATGTGAAGAGCATACATGTAGTATTACTCATTCTAGTTTTTATTTTGTAGATTAACTTTATTTAAATATATCCTTAAAAAACTTAGTTTTCTCATTAAATAATTTGAGGAAATACTTTAAAACATCCCTATTTGGATTAAGCTCATTATTTAAGAGCTCCACGTGGGTTCAATTGTTTTCATTAGGATCTCTTAAACCTTCAAAACTATTTTAATAGGCGCCTAACATCCAATTTCATTCAAATTCAAATTGATAATGAAATGAATTATTGAATAACATTGTATCCCTAAACCTGCCTTAATTTCCACTTAATCATCATTTTTCATAAAACCTACCTTAAGCTCTTTTTTCTTTTACTCGATCTATGGAACAACTTTGTTAATGGCATAAGGGAAATGAAAAATAATGGTGGTGGGTTAATTGATGTTCAGGGAAAAGAGAAAGATAGGCTCTATGAAAGTTAGGGGTTAAAATATTATTTAATAAATTCTTTTTTTTATCAATTTGAACGGACTTGAAGAGCTATATTAAAAAGTTCAATATATCTAATAAAAACTTTTAAAATCAGAGGGTCTCTACAGGCTTTTCTGAAATAAAAAAAACTTCAATATCTTGCCTAACGAGTATGTTTATAAGAATAAAATTTAAAATAATTAATCTAAATCATTATAAGCAGTGAAGCATGTGATTTAATTTGATGAAAAGTGAAAGCCCTGCGGGAATTAGCATACGGCAAATCCTCGTGGAAGGGATGAGGGACCTCTTTATAAATTTAAATCTCACCCAATAATCGCAAACAAAAAGTCAACGAAACGTGAGTTCGTACTACATTTTTCTGTAAAAATAAATGTTTTTCATTAATCAGAGAAGGACAATGGTAAACCCTGTACCCTGTGAAGATTAGGGTTTAGTTTACAAAGCGAAGAAGCGTGAAGTAGGTGAAGGGTGAATGTGTGAGAGAATGAGCGCCGCAGGAGCACCAGATTTCTTCTACAGAGAAGCTCAGCGCCTCGGCTATGTCGCTCGCTCTGCTTTCAAGGTTTCATTTCCATGTTTCTCAATACCCACTAATCTCTCTCTCTCTCTCTCTCTCTCTCTCTCTCTCTCTCTCTGGGTCGATCTATCTAATCCATGATAACTACAGCTGCTTCAGATGCAGAAGCAATACAAACTGATTAAACCCGGCTCCTCCGTTCTTGACCTCGGTTGTGCTCCTGGTGCTTGGCTTCAGGTTCACCCATATCCTTTGATTTCTCTTCTACTTTTTCTTCTTCTTCTTTTGATGACATTTATTGTCTTACTACTTAACTTTAGGTGGCTTGTCAGAGCTTGGGTCCGATAAAAAATGGTGGGGCTGTTGTGGGTATTGATTTAAAGGTGTGATTTTTGCTCCATTCTTCACTTGAATCAAGTTTTATATAGCGTGTCTATACGACTGTAGTTGCGCATCAATTTGTATATTTGGTGACGTTAGTTTTGGACGGTATGAACTCCTCAGTTACTTTGTAAATGTGTGATTTGCAGAGCAGAAGGTGAAGGTCCCTTCTAATCACTGTGATGCTAGGGCTCAAACTGTTTGTGCTGATGTAATGAACCTTCCAAAGGAACAAGTTAGGGCGTTTTCTCCTCAGGTATTATGTCAATACTTATGCTACAACTATTAGTTGGAGATTCAGGTTTAGGTTCCTTTCTTGATCTTTTGATACTGCAATGATTTTAACTTCTATCTGTTCAGTAAGGCCTTTGATGGTTCGTGACCAATGTGGAAGAATTTTTGATTTGATATCTTTCCAGAATTTTCAGTAGCCTCTGGTGGTTGTGACCTATATGAGAAATTTAATGAAGTAGCTTTTCTGTATAGTTTGACTTTTTACATGCTAATAGGCTGTCCATTGTGTTACCCAGTTGCTGTTTTACAAAATTGTTAATATGCTCCAAGGGGCATCTCAGTTTTAACATGGGCATTCAAGGTGTTCGAACATCAACAGATACAACCTTTAAGAAATTTGGCCCATCAACAATAAGGAGGTGTGCTTACTAAGTTTAAATGTTTTAGATGGTCTTTCACTTAATTATCTTTGATGTTTGCTCATGGTAGCAGATATGTCATTTCAGTAAAAGGAAATATTTAAAAGGTACCAAGGAGGTGCCCACGCCATGCCATTTACACATATGGAAAAGGAAATCAAGACATTTACAAATATATGTATTAACAAAAAGGCTTTTAATAAAACTGCCCTCCAGTGAAGCGCTGTGAATTTTTGTATGCCATCTCTTTTTCACCCTTTCTACCCTACACTTTCAAAAGCTCTAAAATTATTTTACATCATATTGTTCACGTGATGATGTTCGGAACCATATCCCAAATGTCTCCAAGTCTTCTGCAACCCTTTGCTCAATGTCTATCATTTTTTTTTAGTTGCTTTCTTTATCTTAGGTTATGGCTGTTTGATGGTTAGATGAGTAATTCCAAACAAAGCACTGTTTAAGGTGACCTTATTATCCTTCATTACCTAGTTCTCAAGATATTGGGGTTGCTCTTGCTTCTTTTGTTCGATGTCAGCTGTGTGAGGTCTAGACTGCTATTAATCATTTCTGAAGATGGCAGGTTGATGTTGATAATACTTCTGATAAGGTTTCACACAGTGACTACTCTATATGATGTCATGCTTTGGCCCCACATCCATATGACTGCTGCGTTTCACGTGTGAACGTATTTCATTATCCATACCCATGCTTCTTTTCATACTCCATATAAGCAGCTTTTGCTTAGATATCAGAAAATGTAAAGGCCATTGGGATACAAATATATTTTTTTTTTCGGAGGAAGGGGAAATGTCCAAGACTCTAGAGAAATACAAAGAGGGAAGCCAACTGCACTGCCACTGGGCTAGTGAATTATGGGTGTCTGATGGAGTATTATATGGCTCTAAAGCCTTGAGGCGGTTTTCCTTGGAAGGCTTCTTTGCTTCCTCTTTCTTTGTCTCATTGGCTGCCCGTAGCCTCATGCCCAATCTTGATCATGATTGTCTCTCCCTCATGTTTATCAGTCGTCACAAACACCCTTTGCTCAGGCTTCGTGTGTCTGAGCCTCATGATGGCAGGAACAAGCTGGTGGCTCGGCAGTCAAAGGTAGATCGCCTTGATTTGTTGACAGTTGGAGGACTCCTTGAAGTTTCAACCAGCTGCTGCTGCTTTAGCTTTCCACTCCTTTCGCACCTCTTCTTTGCACTTGTAAGGAGTTGTGTATCCTTAATGAGTGTTCTTTCAGTATTCTCAGCTGGTGCTACCACCACTGAGGTCAATTGCAGGTCATGGTAGGCATAGCCTCGCTGACTTCTGTTTCGTTCTCCTTCTTATCAGGACCCATAGCGCTGGCCGCTGGGGCTACTTGGCGAGTGATGGCTAGCATAGGTCTTTGCTTCTGCACATCTGCATGTTCGGATAGCCCTTGCATTGGGACCTGCTGTTGGCTCTTGCGCCCTTTCCTTGGAATAGAGTGGGTTACCTTGGCAACCATTGCCTAGGGATTGCCCCGGGTCTTGGTTGTGACCTCTCTGAACTAGGGTTCCATGGTTGGCCCAGATTTGGAGAGCAGCTCTCCGAATCTCTTGAAAATGAAAGTGCATTAAGGCAATCCCAGGTTGTTGTAGGCAGATTTCTCCTCCTCGACAGTAAGCCTTCCCTTGGGTCAGGTTTCATCACTAGCTGGAGCGAGGATTGGTGGGGGCCTAGCTAAAGAGGGAATAATGGATCAAATAAAGTGGGCCAAAGGCCCAAAAGTCTGTGTCCCTTTAAGGCATTGAGGCATGGGTTCATAAAAGCTGGACCAAGGGGCCCAAATAAGAGGGTATCCCCTTAGGGGTTGAATTGTGGGCTCGGCAATGGGGTATTCCCTTAGGGATTGAGCCATGAACTTGGAAATGGATAACTCTTTATTGACTTGGTCAATGAGAGCCCAAAGGTATGTGTTTTGTTCATACCCGATTGAAAGATCGATTTCCTCCCAAGGGAACGAAAAGCAACGCCAATATTGTCAAGTCGGATGGGGCTTTTCCTTTGTGTTTTCTCTTTCAATTGTCTCAAAATTTACACCTCGTTTTTAACCTTTAGCAATAAAGTAGAATGGAAAAAATAAGCCGTAACTTCAAGTTACGAACTTTTGAAGCCTGTGAAATGAGGTGCATGCGCCTCAATGAGAAATATATTGTTGTAATCCTAACTCCTATTTGATGGTCTTGATATCCTGTTTTGCAGCAGAGAGGGTTTTCTGTGATACTATCTGATATGTGTCCATTGGTTTCCGGAATTCACAATCAAAGATGCAGCCTTGTCATTGGAATTAGGGATGCGAGCAATTGATTTGGCTCTTGGAGTGGCTGCCACAGCTCATCCCGAGGCTGATGATCAAAGGGAGGGAAAGTCAGAAATTTCTTCTGGCCCAGACAACAGCGGTATCCTGCAACCAGGGGGAAACCTTGTCATTAAGCTTTTAGAGAGCGAAGATGTTCAAGGTGGGAGTTATTTTGCAAGAGGATAATTTTTTCCTTTATTTCCTTTTAATGTTTGGAAAACTCATTCGTCGTTTGCAAAAGGATAATATTTCTTTATTTGGCTGCAGAAATTAGCCAAATCTGCAAACCTCTCTTCAAGAAGGCATCATGGTTAAGGCCTAAAGCTACAAGATCTTCCTCTAAAGAAATCTATTTAGTTTGTCAAGGATTGCAGAAGTGAGAAATTTTTTTCCCTATGGCTGTTAGGGTTCAGTCTATGCACTGCAATTTCTAGTTCACTGCTGTCAGCTATTATATTAACCAGAATATTGTTTGAGAGTTTCCTAATGCAATTAGAACGGTTGAGCAGTTCTTGGAAGACTCAAGATTACGAGAGATATCCAAGGTGCATTTGAGCAATCGACGTTACGATATATTAGCTCACACTCTGGGGGAAGGTCATAATTCGCAGGAACATTCTCTGGTGTTAGTAACAAGAGGTGGAGTGAAAGATTCGAGGAGTCGAGGATTTGCTGGGAATTCTGGATCGAAGAAGAGGCAGATCAATACATGGTGCGGAAAAACCCAAATTGATGTGAATGGAAGATGCCTATTATACAAGTTTTTGTTGCAATACCAGTAATATTTCATGCATGAAACCCAAATATTACTACTTCATTAAACTCCAATATCCTTATTTCATTCTATCCAAAAAAATAAATAATAAGAAATATTAAAAATATCAACTGTCATAGATCTTCTTCTGTGCCCTTGCGTGCGATCTCTTCCTGCATTTCTTGTGGCCACTTCAGTCCTTAAGAGTGTGTATGCATTTACAAGGAAAAAAGATGTCATCTTATTTGTGTTCGTCCCAGTGACCATAGACCCGAATCCTTGACTGGTGTCTGGATAACCAAAACAAAAACTTCTGAGCATTCGACGGAAAACAGATGACAAAAGAACTGAGAACATTCGATTGTCATACGAACCACTGTTTTCATGGATGGGAAAACATTCCAGAACCGCAATGTTTCGTCCCCTGCTCCAGTTACTATCGTCTGCAGGATCAAAGTTCAAGTTAGTACGTTACGAACGTGCGTATATTTTTCTTTCGGAAAATTTGAAATGATCAAACATAAGGCACGAATCTTCGTGATGTACATATTTGCATGAGACTGATTGCAAGACGAATTTATATGTACCTGCCCGTCCGGTGACATAGCAAGGTACAACACCCGCAAACTGTGCCCAGTTAGAGTTGCAACCTATTCAAACCCAAAATCTTCTTATGATGTTTCAAATGAAATAAATGATAACAATTTTACCAGACATGTTGTAATAAAACAAAAAAGTTCACTGAGTCTGCTGAAATCATATTTTCTCGAGGATTATAGTTCTGGAGATTTTATCTGGAAGACTGAATAATAATAATAATAACAATAATAATAATAAATAATAAATAAATAAAACCGAGAACCATTGTATACCTTTCCCATTGATGGATACTTCCACACCATTATTTGATTCTGGGAATAGCCATGAGTGCTGACCAGCTCGTTCACATTCTTACTCCAGACTAGATTGCATACCTACAGGTGAGTTGCTGAATTAGGCAAGTTCATTTTATACACAAGATGAGGATATACTGAATTGCTTGATATATTTTAAAAACTATCAATGCATAGAAGCCCCTTCAAAGAAACTATGACACGCATCATACAGAATGTAAACAAAAGGAAAAAACAGAAACCTGGCTCCCAGTGTCGATACTGTTTAATTGGTTCCCATTCGTTGTGTTCCAGAAGCGAATGCACCGATCAGCAGTGCCACCTCCAGATGCAAGAAGCCCAGTTTGGTGAGGTGACCAAGCAATGGCCTTGACAGCAGCTGTGTGTTCTGTCAGCTTTAAAATAGGTTGCTGAGAAAGCTGGTTCCAGACCAATAGCTGATAAAAATAAAAATAAAAAGGCACCATTTAAGTGTATTCATATTTTAAAGAATCGAAATTAGAAGATTGGAAGTGAGTGTTTCGCAGGTACCTGATTATCATTTCCACCAGACGCAAGCTCCCTGTCATCAGTGGGACCATTTCAACCCACACACCTGAGGAAATCAAAATAGACAAAATCATAATTTCTTTGGTCCATATGAAGTAAACGCATTTCTTTACTGCTACTGCACAATATAATGCAAGACCCTACAACTGATTGTTCTATATACTTGACATGACAATAGTCGCTTTACCTCGGATTTGTGACCAACTAGTTTGCTGATATAGTCACTTTGAAACACGGAAGATCATGTTGAAGTATGCTGCGGTCTCTACTTCCAGAAGACAGAATGCGTGAACTCCAAGCCAAGGCGCCAACTCTTGTATGATGTCCGGCCAAAGTCCGGACTCTCTTGCATTTAGTACCATCCCAAACCTGTAACAGCATGAAGAAAATGCTTCATAAGCTCAACTACATTTATATGGCTGTGTCAATAATATCCCACAAATCGAATCAAGTGATAATTAATTCTGAACATAGAATATAACTTGAGAATTAGCTACCTGAACTTGGCCAAGACTTGTACCAATTGATATGTATGAACCCTCTCTTGTCCACTGGACCGAGCACACACTATCGTTAGGCCCCAAATCACAAAGCTTCGTCACCTGAGAGCAAGCCAGGAAACATGTATACTCGTTTAAGGGAAAAAAAAAAAAAAAGGAAATGTAGAAGTTCCATTCTCTTCATCCTTAACAGGGATGACCTCGAATCAAAATTTTCCATGATAAAGAACGAAAAACTAGAACCTGTTATAGAGCTTCTAACTTACTTTGCTGTTAGAGGCAGTCCATAGATAAACACAGGAGCCCAATCCCACTGCAAGCACATTTTGCAAGGACCAGTCGACAAGGTTCAAGTAAAAGTCATCTTGAAGTGAAGGAGCATCCAAAACCTGCAACCATTCATGCTTTTAAGAAAATAATTTATTCTCCCTCTCTTTTAATTACACTTGCATCAGTTTTCTTATATACTTTGTTCTAATCCCTCTTCTAATCTTTGATTCCCCGCTTCAAGAAGAAGAATTAGTATCTTGGATCCCCATGTTTTAACTAATTGAGAAGCTTAAAAAAAAAAAATCGATTGCTTGCTTCTCTTTTTAGTTCTCTCTTTTCCCATTAACAAACAGTAGGTGTCCAAAGAAAGACTAAGAACAAAGCTTCTTACCTTGTGGGGTGTCTTGGGAACTTTCCTTGGTGGCTTGGGCGGCGTGGAAACATCCGAGGAGAACCCGCTATTTTGACCGAAAATGGAAGGCGAGTAGGGCGAATTTGGGGTCGAGTGCTCCGTCTTGAACCTCAACATGTTGGTGCTGGGACTCATAGGCGACCCCTGACCTGCAGGAGAAAAGGACCCAAAATCGGACCCAAAAAGTTCCGATTTCAACAACCTGGAGTAGGTGTCGTTGCCGCCCTCTTTGACCGGCGACGCCTTCTCGATCAGCCCGAAAGTGTGAAGCCGCGAGGATGATCTGCACGGTATGAACCGGTCACTGCAAGTCGCCGACTTCGAGGACGGGGACGAGAGGTTGGAGATCGGATGGAAGGATCGAGAGAATGAATCCAGATGCAGCGAGGTCTCGGACATTCCCGCCGGGAGATTCAACCCGCTTTTCCTCCTCTCGACGGAATCCATTTCTAGGGTTTCTTATGCTTTCTTTGATCTTTGAAACTTAAGGAGAACTCAACAAGAAGGGGTCGCTCTCTCTATCTCTCGCTGCAACCAAAACAGAGCTTTTCTTTTCTTTATTTTCTAGGGTTTGGCAGAGGAAGAAGCAGAGGGGAATGAATGTTCAACGGTCACTAAAGTAACCCAGTTATTGGGACAGAGAAAAGAAAAAATGGAAATAAATAAAAAATGGGGTTGGGTTTTTGAATACATATCCCAACGGTCAAATAATGAGAGATGAAGAACTGCCCCTAGCTCAAAAACTAGCGGGACTGCACAAAACTAGCCGTTGCTTTCAATTATTTTTAAAGGTCGGCTTTATGGAGTTGCCCCTTATATTTTGTTTAAATTGTTAATGATCCAATATATTTATTATTATGTGCTACTTATGGCTAATACCATGGGTTACTTAGGGCTAATACAATGTGGTTTTCAATCCCCATTAGAACCAACACAATGTTGATTTATTTATTTTTCTTTTTTGGGTTTAAACTCATATCTTGAAAGATCACGGTGAGAATCAAATAATCTTTAATCTTTTATAAAGACAAATAAATAAGTAGATGGATTTGTTTGTTTTCTATTTATGTTGCTATTTTTGTTTTATTAATTCTTTTTGAGTTTCACACATGTAAAAGAAGAAGATTTTTTTATAAAAAAAAAAACCCAAAGGAAGGGAAAAACCATTCCTCTTCTTGTATTTTTTTTTAATTGTTTTTTTTGGGGCTTTTTTTCCTTCTAAAATTTGTTGTATGAAGAGTTGTTTTCTCTTATTTAATACTTTAATATATTATTTAAATACACAAAAATCTAAAGCTTTAACATATTTTCCTTGATATCCAAACTTCCTCAACATACTATCCAAAGTTCCACATTTTCAAATTTGATGAAAAGTGACGTGTTCATGTATTTTTATTTATTTATTTCATCTTTTCGGTTAATATTATCTAAATGTGCTTTAAAATGGATTAGTAGGCTGGATTGGGGAGGCTCAAAATCCATAACTTTCCCTTAATTTCATCCAATCCCATACTTTTATTTTTCTAATTTCTTATCTGTCATTTCACCTACAAAGCAATTCCAGTCCTTCCCCTAACTTCTATTAATTTTCATCCATCTTTACTCGGAAAGCTCCCTGGACAAAGAAGGGTCCACGTAAGCATGCTAACATGAACATATCACTCCATATGATTGAACGATCATGGACTTTAGTTTGATTTAAATACCAAGCTGGCTTTTTTGATGCTTTATGACCAGAACTTGTATTAATTAATCAATCCAAGTCATGTAGCTATGAAGATAAAACATTAAATGCTGTATCAAATTATCTAGCCTTATGAACTAATCTTAGTAATTTGAATTTCTTTATTTGTCGCAGCTTGATTTGAGCGATTTGCATTCTTGGTTATTCAAGATCTCACATTGTTATTGTTGTTCAAGTAAATCAAATTTAAACAGAGCCAATACTTTCTTATTTCTCCTCTTCCATTATTGTTCATAGCTCCGTACAATGAACCTCGCTTGCTTCTTAATTACCAAATAGTTTATATTTTTCACATTTTGAGTTTGATTTTCTTTCGTTTATATCACACCCTAAATACGGCTTCTGAACAACGCATGCCAAATAAGCACTTGGAAGTATGTTTCATTTCCAAAGAGCACACCAAAATAAATAAATAAATAATAATAATAATAATAATAAATAAATTGAATATCAAATGATATTAAATTAGAAAAAGGAGCAATGGCAAGGCTTCATTTGTTTGTCTTGACACTGGTTTATCTCCATCCATAAGCACATGTAACTGAAAAACAAGGGTAAGATACATAAATTACAGTGTGTACTTTATTTGGTATCTGCGAAGCCAATCTTCTCCCTTCTCATAATAATCCATTTTGCTAAATGTTTGGTGTGGAAATTGCAAGTCCGCAGCATAAGCAGCAGCTCCCCGCCATGCATCCAAAACTGGATCCGACGCCCTGACGACTCTTATCGGTGACCCACATGGCCGGACCATCCTTATTCCAGCTTCCAACCGCTCGCTCATACCTGTGAGTTTGCAGCTCCCACCAGTCAGAAGTATCGAGTTCGTCATTCTTTCCTCTATCCTTTCATCCTTCGAAGACAACCTCCTTAGAGAGACCCCAGCCATTTCATCCAGCCCAGCTTGGTCAACTCCAACAAGATTGGGATGAAACAGAATTTCAGGACACCGAAATCTTTCAACCCCAAGTACAATCTGGAAATCTTCCCTTGTGAGGGGGCGGAACTTTGGGATCTCAACAATGGGCAGGCCCAGTTCAGGCCTGGGAACAAATGTTGGGTCGATATCCTGTCGCAATGGTAACAGGACAATGGGGATAAGTATTTGAACCCCTGCCAATATGGCAGAACATGAATGAGGGGTAAGCTGGTACTTATCCATACACAGAGTGTGATGTCACTGGAGGACCCTCCATTCATGTGTTGCCACATTGGACTTGTCGGAATCTGGTTAAGATAAAAAAGGAATGTGCTATTCTTAGGCTACGCTTGGTATGATGGAATAAATCGGATGGGACGGAATTGATTTTTAGGGTAAAGTGGTTTTCATTGGAATGCCAAATTCTATTCTAATTCCCATTTATCGCCAAAACAGAGCTACAATGGGATGGACGTTCCCAAGTGTGAGGATAGGAAAGCTCATTCTCATGGTTTAGCTCTTTTTGAGCTTTGTAAACACCAAATCCAATGAAACCCACTTTAACCCTTCAAATCTATTACGTTCCATCTGATTCAATTCCATAATATCAACCTGCCATAAGTATTTGACTTGTAATTAAGGTATGAGAACATGTGTACTGAAACAAATCAATAACCTGGAGGCGAGAGGAAAGACGAGCGAGCTCTACTTCAGCTGGATTGGGTCCATCATCTTCATCGTCATTATCTTTGCTCATCAGTTTATAGAGTTGCCAATCTTCATCCCTGGCACCGAATGTATCCTCACCCTTCCCTCGATCGAAGGCTGCAGTTGTTAGAAGCCGCATCCTTTCTTTCTGAGCAGCATTCAGTCTCTCACCACGCCCAGTGTTACCAGACAAATTATGGTTTCCATTTGTCTGGCTGCCATTCGTCTTTAATCGTTTTCGATGCTCTACTTTCTCGGAAAGCTCTCTGTATTTAGCACGCAGCTCATCCAAATAAAGCTCTGGATTCTCCCTACAGTAAACAAGAGGAAGGCAGCAAATGAAAATTAAATAAAAATGGGACCCATAAAATGGAAAAAGGCTAAATTAGACAACTTCGCTTATATTGCATGTGCTAATATCATATAATGTGATATTTTGTTTTATCATTGAGATTATCACGATAGTAAAAACTGAACACATACAAGCGTCTTTCCTCCTCCCGTTGATTTTGCCTCTCTCGCTCTAATTCCTCTTCGAAGCGTTTCTGTTTAGCTTGCTGCTTACCCTCAGACATTGTTTTAAGCAATACTTGCTTCCGCTTTTCCTTCAGCTGTAAAATCAAGAACTTCAGTGTAACAAGGCAACTATTTACCGTCCAAGAGATTTTCATAAAATTTGGTCTTCATTCATCTCTGGAAATAAGCAAAGATTTCAGAAAAAAAACAAAAAAGCATACCTGCTCAGGGGACAGCATGTTGTCTGGGACGTTAATAAGAGGAAACTTTTCAGATGTAGAGGGATCTATCTTCTCCTCAGTGTAAGCTTGGTCACCCTTGGCTTTTCTTAAGGATTGTGTAATTTTCACAATGGAAGATTCTATTTCACGCTTAGAGACATATCCAGTCACTGCCAGGAAAGATGGAATGTCAGTTTCTGCTACCTGTTCGAGTTGCCTAAGAAGAAACTCCAAACCCTGCAATTCATTTTCCAGTTCATTAATCCTAGAGGATCCTCTTCGCCTCCGCCATCTCTCGCAATCGTTGACCTTGTTTCTCCTTTATGGCTGCCTTTCTAGCAATCTCTTCCTCCGAAGGTTGTTCTTCAACAGGTGGTGGAATCCAAGGAAGCTGCCAATACCTGGTCTTCTCTTCAGCTTCCTTCACCCCTTTCTGTTCAAGAATTAAAATTGATGTCACAATTCAAAGGATAATGAAAGAAATATGTCTTGTTACCTGAAACAATCGAGCTTCTGAAGCGTAATCTGGTGCAATGTAACAATGCTCCATCTTCAGATCTTCAACCTTATCCCATGTAATCCTCGACCTGTCATGAGCGTTTTAAAAACTAGCCAGAAGTTAGACAACAAGCAAAGAGAGACCTCATTGAAACACTGTAGTTACACATCATCTAGAAGAAGAGCAAAGCAGAAATTGCAAGCTTACGTATGGTGAGGGTATTTAAGTGAAAGAAGTTGCTTCAAGCAATCAGAGACATGGTATCCACCAATGTTAGTTCGGCAGCTTGCTTTGTAAACAGGCTCTCCATTCACAAACTGGAAATTTATATACGAATCATCAGCAATCACTGGTCATGAATGGAGCAGAAATATGTTTAATTATCTAAGTTTTTTAAGAAGAAATATAAGCATGGCATTCTCTAAAATAAAAAAGAAAATTCGAGGTTGGAACAGCATACTGGGATAACATGAGTTGTGGTAAAGCCTGGGCAGACTGCAAAGCCATCTTTATCACAAATCCCAAGTTGTTGATTATACTTGTAGCTGAATGCAGCATCAACACCAAATGCTGCCATTTGAAAGGTTAATAAACAAACTTGGTATCAAATTAACAGCAGAAAGAAAAGTCAGCTGAAACCTTATATGATAATGATGACGATAATGCCATGATAGAATTGTAGAAAAGGTGAATCCCCTAGATGACAACCTTACATGCCCAACCAACAAGCAACCTTACATGCCCAACCAAAAAGCCCATAAACAGATGGTACTTTTCTTACAGAAATAGCTAGTCATTATACACATACCTACTGATGGAACTCCGTAAGTTTCAAAAAGCAGCTCTGCCATTTTACTGCGGGACTGAACTGGGTTACACACACACTCTGTCATCAGGATAGGATGATCAACCTGTTCTGCCCTCAAAGAAGGAACAAAAGGCTCTGTTTAGTAGATCTGTTAAGTAATGTAATAGGGGAAACCACCAACACTGCAATCCATTAAAATCTGCATGTGGGAGGAATGAAATTGCAAATGTACCTTTGATCCATCAGCACCCATTCGCTCAAACCCAAAATCAAGAATCTAAATAAGCCAGAACAAATATGTGAGGGTATAAAAACACAAAAACAAACATACTAACATGTTTACCGCTAGAAATATTTTCCATGCATTGGCACTAAAAAGACGCTGGTAAATGAAGTGAAAACCTCCTTACTTCTATAAACTTAAGTAAACACGAGTGTACACATTACAAACCTATCTGTTACAATTATGGCCATGTTTGCTAAATTACAAATTTTCAGGTGAAAGAAAAAACAAAAATGAGTTCATGAAAAAATAAAGATCGCCAAGGCATAGTTGTCAAGATGGCACCTAGGCATTCAGGCATTATCATGAGGAGAAAGTGAGTAACACCTCCCCACCGTAAAAGAAAAGCATTTTTTTCCCCACTTAAACAGCAAGAGAAACTTCAAAGTTGGCAAAAGCAGAAAATCCCTAACTGTTACAAAGCATAGGTGTAAAGTTCACCAGATAGGGGAACTTTGACAAGTAGGAAACAAGGTGTATCACTGAAAAGCAAGATACCAATCAAGCAATTAAATGCTCAAGCTCACAAAACTGGAAAACCTTACGTATTCCATAATTTCAAACTGATAAACAACATTGCTGTCAAAGGCTGAGCGAGGCGTCGATCTTGTGCAATCAAAGTATTTCATCAGTGCAGGTTCATGGTCGCCAACAATAGTGACAGCTTCACCTACACAACCAAATTTAAAAAAACAAATTACCTCAACCAACAAAACATGTTTATTAAAGGGATAACGCCATCACTTCATCATTGATGGAAAAGGGTCATCAAAGAATTATAAGGCAACCCATTACAATCTTTATCATTTGAAGCCTAAAAAACATTTAAAAGCAAACAAGATGGTAAATACTAGTATTGCAGAAAAATTACCCATGCATGAGGTCCCCACAGTCTGAAACCGTACTATTAGCATTATAACAGAATGCGGCCCAAACTTACATACATTAATGGTAACAGTGGGGTGAATTAGGTAGCACTTGCAAGGTAATCTGATCTAAAGCGTACTCAGAAAAAAACGTTCTGTCGTAACACTCAATTCTACTCGAAATTATTAAACTAACTGTCGCATATACTAACAGATGCCGCAGCAAAATAATTAATAAAATTGAACCAACTAGCTCTAAATACACAGAGATAAGTGGAACAAATGTGAACCAGTGACTTTGTGGCGAGGCCTTTGCACGATATTGCGGAAGGTGACGCGAGGATCCCTCTCTCCTGCCCATCTGCGAAACCGCAAAAAGACACATAGAAGTATAATAGAGTGCAGAACGCTGAAGAAGGGAGCTGGAGGATGAGAATTAGGGTTTCCAAGAGTACCCAATCCGGAAAGAGGAAGCGCCATTATCGATGACGATCGGACAGTTTGAGGAGTAGAGATTGTAGTCCGGTTGCCTTTGCGTTCTCGTGATGAAAGGCATCTTCGTCCTCTTCTTCTTCCTTACTGTGCTTGGCGAAGCAATGGGGGAATAGGACTTCGGTGCCCTAATTTCCGCGCTGCAAACCCACAGAAAGACCGAACGAACCCCCAAGGGCACCATCCCGAGCCAATTGCCTGGACCGCCGGTTCTGTTGAGCCGGTGAAGAATTGTTGAGCCAATTTCTACGGGCCCAATTGCTCAGCACAATGGGCCTCTCATACATTTTTGGGCAGAAGATGGGCCAGGTTTATGCTGGGCTTTCCAGATCCAATCCCCAAAGAAAATTGATTACTTGCAGTTCCGAGGCAGCTAGTGATCATGGTCATGTGTCATCACACGCTATATAAAACATGCTCTTTAAATAAAAAGGACATGAGCCATTTGTATTTGTTCAGGTTACGAGCTATGCTACAAAGTTTAAGTAAAAGGAAATAAAAATTTGTAATTCTTTCAAAGCGACCATGAGTTTGATGATTTATGGTAACTAACAATAGTGCCAAGACTCTAAGATTAGTGTTATTAAAGTGGATAAAATTACAGACCAAATACAATTGGCAGTAAGATTGAAAATTTTGGAATGATGGGATAAAATATCATACGTGGTGTTAATAATTGTAAAAGGCTCTTTTGTACAATGGTTGCTTTTTATTTCTTTCTTTTTTATTTATCTTTTTTGGAAGAGCTTGAGTACTGCGGTTTCATGATTCATGCCATGGCATAGGATCCTCCGAACTGTTTTTTTCTTTTTTTTTTCTTTATTTCCCCTTTCTTTTTATTTTTTCTCTCTCTCTCTCTCTCTTTTTTTTTTTTTTGGATTTTTGGGGGGGGGGGGGGGGGGGGCTTAAAAGGCCCGCAGTTGGTCCACTTTATCTCCCGTCCATGTGGAGCTGGGCCAACCCGTAAATATAATTGTACGGGCCTCTGTGGGCCTTCTCAATTACGACCTGCCCAAACTTTGCAAGATTCAGTGGCCCGGCCCACTCTCTCGGATTTTAGCTTCTTTTTTTTTTAAAAAAAAAAAGAAAAATCTTTTGTGGGTTGAGGACCTAAACAAGAGCTTGATTATTAGTAATTGCGGTGATGATTGAACTTTGATTTAAAATTCAAGGAATAAATCTGCAACTACTACTGTCTCAATGCATATGTCAAACGTAATCAGTTGCATGCATACGGCTTTTAATATATATAATTAGATTATAAATATCTTAACTATAACGGTGCCCTTAAAATAATTTTCATTTTCTTAATTTCCTATATGGTCTAAATGCTTAAAATCGAGAGAAATTTACTTTAAACCTTAAAGTGTACTCCTTGTATTAATTCGAACCTTAAACCTTTCTTTTTAAAACAGTTTAAACCTTGAACTACACAAAAAAAAAAAAAATTATCTAATTCAATAAAAACAATTAAAAATATCATCAAACGCTCTGAATTATCTCTCTTCCGTGATCAGGATAAACAAACATTACCTTAGTATTGGACGTCCTGCTGTGAAGGAAACAATTAATGAGGTGTTGACTGACTTCATGTTTACTTGACAGGTGTAGCCAGTCCTAAGAATAATTTGTCTGTGAAAGGCAATAATTAATTTTTCTGCAGATGCAAGAAAATGGCTAACAAATTTACAGCAGATACGAATCCATGAGGTGAGTTGAGAGGGTTTAGTCTGATGGGTCTGTTAGGTGCTGGGAGTTGCTTCATCCCTTGGTTAATCCGGTTCAAGCGTGTACGGAGCCGCCGCCGCCACCGCCGCTTCAGAGATCTACAAATTACTTCCTGATACCACCACACGTCAGTTCTTCGACACTGTTCCAGCCACACCGTTTCATAAACTCTTCAGTAAACGCTTTAGTGGTAATAATAATTTCATTATCTATTTTAAACCTTCTGATCCGTACAAAATACTCATTGGCGTTACCTATCCCTCCTGAGTAAGAATTAAATTATGGTAGTTCAACTCGAAGGAGAAAATGTTGGGGATGTTGAGTGAGAGCAGTGCTACCAAGGGAGAGCAGTGCCGCTCATACCAGTGGAGGTCAGTGAGGTCGGGAGGTGTTAGGGTTTTAGCGATTGCTTAAAATATTACAATCTAAACATTAAGTTTAAAATACCTAAATCTTTGCTTACAGACAGTGTATATATATATATATATATCTAAAGTTTAAGGGTTAACCCATAAATCTCGTTAAATTTAATCCATATCTATATAGCATACATATTAGAATATAAAATATCCTCAATGTGAGGAACATGTTGGGATCTGATTGGGTGAAGGAAGAATCTTTCGGTTTTTGTGGCCAATTAGCTACTGACATGTATCTAGGGAAATAGAGAGTGATCTCACTCAAATGTGATAGGTTTTAAGACATTTTTATGAGTTGAGAGATGTTGGCATTAAGATATGGAACCATCCGATTCCAAGGTGTCAAAATCACAACGCATCAAGTGTACCAAAGAGCGACATAAGTGAAACATGATGGCATTCCTACAAGGAAATAAAGGACGCCATAACCAAATCCATATCCATCCATGGCGTCTGCATGGCATCATCATCATCATCGTCATCATCATCCATCAATCATCGAACCATTAACACATCAACTTCTACAAACGAATCTGCTTAGTGGGTACCCCGGGTGTTTGGCAGCAGGTGGAGCTATATCCTTGTCAACATCACCGCTCAGAACTGCATGCAGGACTTGGGGTAAATCAAATGAAGGAATATTTACCCCACCGTTTGTTCAACTCCCATGCTACACGATTACCTCAAATCGGTTCAATGTCACAGATAATCTTTTGACGAAGGACGTAACTTTTTTTCACCCCCCATTTTTACCCTCTCCTCCACAAATGGACGTAAAGGGGGATACTGATACTCTGGACCAACAACACATGTCAAGGACCATCGGGGAAACCACGGGTGCAGCTCTCCATGCACTTCCTCTTGTTTCTCTAACCAACGACTGACGGAAAGGGAGTTGATTTAATTAAAATCATTGATCTGGGCGAGAAAAAATATAAAAGGAGTCAGAGGACGCAGCAGGGAGAAGAGAAATAGAGAGATGGCGTGTGTAGAACAGAAATAGGGGTAGCAGGAATAGAAGGGGATACGAGGAGGACACTTGAAATTTTTTTCCATTTGGAGTAAGCTACTAGTCGTACTAATTTTGTGGGTGTACTGTCACACACTAGTGTTGTATGTTGTTTGTTCAGCGAGATTTCTGGGAGTTTGACACATCATGTCAATGCCGCCAGAATTTATGAGTGATCCCAAAACACCACCCCAAATCAAGGGATCTTGATTGCCCTTTATCAACCACTTTCAGATAAACTAAATGCATAAAACTAAAAATAAAAAATAAAAAAGTTTACAAAATAAAATTGCATATTATGTTAGGGCTTTTATTTGCTGCAGAACGAGCAAATTTTTTTTAACCTTTTAAAACATCATGAGGAAGTGATCATCGTAGTGGTTTCTCGTGGTCAAAAAGTGATCATTTTTAGGTAGCCTTTTCTTTTTTCGAACAAAAAAGTGCTGTTCAAATTTACACCAATGCCTAAATTTTCTTCTTCTTTTTTTGATAAGCACTTTTTGGCCTAGAGCATGCGCGTGTCTAAATAGAGCCTTATTGGTGGTGAAAGGGGTCCACTGTGTATTTTTGGGTAAATTTATCGTGATTATTGGAAGGAAAGACGAATTCATTTTTTTAAAATCTATATTGTTTATTTTAAATATAAATATAATCCTTCATGGTATTTATTCATCTCAAACGTTTTTTTTTATTTTTATAAATCAATTGCTATTATGTTTGAAGAATACAACGTTAGTATCACATGGCAATAGGAAAAGAGACTGTTTATCTGAGGTTTCAAAGTTCAAATAAAGCAGGCTCGAAGCACGACAACGATGACTGAAACCTAGTCCCTACCATGCGATGTTTTTACGTTGAAAATTTAGGGCTATCTTTTGAGATTTTAAGATTAACTTCTTCGTTTTTGGTGCGAATTTTAAGAATAGCTTTGAGCTAACCACGTGACACATTATTTTGGAGAAATGCACAGTGCTTTAACGCGATGAACACTAATTAACGGATTCGGCTGCGTGGGGCGTTGCAGTGTTGGGCGCCAGCTGGTCACACGGGTAGCCACAAAGGTTCACTGTTTTGAAATTTCAATTATAAAAACATCAAAAATCGGATCATGTTTAAAACTTTCATCTATTAAGAGAGGCGTAAAACCGACACAAATATGATGCAATGTCAGCACAAGCACGGTGCACGGTTGTAGTGCTTCGATCAAGAAAGCAACGTCAACCGCATTGGAAGTGGCGCAATAGATGGCAATGCGCATTTTAATATTTTTAACTTCATGGGTGCTATAGCTAGGTTAGCTTAGTTTCAAAAGAGATTTTGATGGAGCCCTTACGATTCAAACCAGCTAAAACTAATGTTTTACTCGAGTCTCATGAATTAAATGTACACATTTGTTGCCCCTAAACTGTTGCCTTTTTCTCTTAGGAAAAAGTGTTTTCAAATTTATGTCATACATCTATTTTTTAAAAAAATCTCATTTTTCTGTGTGCGTATCTAAACAAATATTATCGGTAATGAAAAGGGTCCATGGTAAATTTGTCATGATTATTAGAAAGAAAGATGAGCTCATTTTTCCCATACTGCTTTTTGGGAACGAGGTGTCTGAATCCATGAAGGATCCAACTAATCCCCAAATGGAACTAGTGCAGCCCTATCACCTCAACTTGCGACCAAATCACAAGATTTTTGAATGCAAGGGTAGTAGGACCCAACCATATTTATCATTTTCCCCATACTGAAAATAATCTCAAATTCCATTATTCAAATGAATATTCATTTTAAAATATCAAAAAATTATTTTAATGATTCATTTTAACTGTACTTGAAGTTTACGATTTGAAATGAGAAACGGAAATAATATTTGAAAAATACAAAGTTAGCATAACATGGAAATAGAAACATGCAGTCTATCTTAGGTTTCAAAATCCAAATAAAGCAGGCTCGAAGCACGACAACAATGCGTGAAGTCTAGTACCTACAATACGATGTTTTTACGTTGAAAGTTGAGGGCTCTCTTTTGAGAATTTTAAGATTAACTTCTTCGTTTTCGGTGAGAATTTTAAGATTAACTTTGGGCCAACCACGTGACACTATTTTGTTAAAATGCACAGTGCTTTAACATGATGACCACTCATTAGCCTATGAATCGGGTTCGTCCACGCCATTCTTAATTTTGACGAAAACATCATTTCACAAAGTTTGATGCAACCATGTTTTAGGCCTTTATTACGCCTTGAAAGCTATTAATTATTTGTTTTTGGTATTTATCCACCGAAAAAATAAATAGCTCTAAATTACTAGTATATATTTACCCAATATAAAAGCATCAGACCTTATTGGGAGTTAAGTTCCAACTTTTTATTTTTAAAAATAAAATATTCCAAGGTAAGTTAAGTGTTGTAATTTTTGGTAATTTTTGGCAGGGCGAATGGAACTTTAACCGCACCAAGCACTGCTGACTCAACTGTTAAATTGAAAAAATTTGAACTTGTGTAAAAATGAAAAAAAAACCTAGCCTTTAATCCTTTTACAATTTATATCATGACCTTTTTATTTGTTGCAAATTTATCCCGAAGTACGGTAGGAATTTTAAATTTATTATCATCCAACATTAATACATAATAAAAATGTAACAAGGTAACTTTTATTTAATGAAATTACCTTTGAATATGAGTGTGTAGAATTTGAGAAAAATATAACTTTCTAGAATAGTTTGATTGGGAAAATTTGGGGAGTACTTAAGTTTGGTAAATAATTAGGAAAAAAATGTTGTGTCAAGAAAAAGTAGGGAAATCATTTAACCCTAAAAAAAGTTGTTATTTTATCTCCTGTTTGGTTCGCAAAATGATAAGTGAACAAAATAAAAAAGAAGTCATAATTTTTTAATAGAAAAATTAATTTCAATATTCATATAATCTAAAACAACAAAGCATTAAATGTTGTCCAAAATGTGAAACCATTTAACCCTAAAAAATGAATAAAATAGAATATAATTTATATTTGCTCTTAGAGTTGAATCATCTCAAACAGGTCAAACAAAAATCAATGAAATACAATGAATTAAATGCAAGTAAATTAATAGTTAAGAACAAATTTTATTTTAAAAAATCGAGTAGTATTTTTCTTAAAGGTAAATCATGTTCAAAATGGCAAAGACAATAGAAAAACGAAGGGAAGAAGGAAAAAAGGAAAAGGAGAAAACCAAACGAGGAAAAAAATGAGTACTTTTTTTTTTCCTTTTTTGTTTTTTATTTTTTTGGTGAGGTTGATATGATTATGATAACTTCCAAGTAAGATTGTATAATCCTACTATAAGCTGATAAGTGGGTCCAACTAGATTGCTCAATCCGTTGTACAAGTGTTCACCAAATACTTGATAGAACTGGAAATAGATTAAATAATCTAATACACCCCTCTTATCCGACTGATCAAACAGGGGCATTAAACTCGAAACGGATCAACTAGTAAGAGTGTGGAAAAAAGAAAAGAAAGTGCAGGAGCACGAGAAATAGGGCACAATATCGAAAAATGATAGAGCAGCGCATAGCGTGGGCCCAAACACAATGTGCGATCGATGGTGCAGCATCGATGCGAAGTGGTGGTGCTTCGATTGGGAAAGTGACATGGATCACATTATTAGGTGGCAGCACAATAGCAAGGTGATGGGCATTTTAATTTTTTTTTTTTAACATCACAAGTGCCCTAGCTAAGCTAGCTAGCTATATTTTAGTTTTTCATTATATTAAGTCATTTTTCAAGCTTAGCTTTGACAAATTTTGATCGTGCGCTTACGATTCAAACCAGCTAAAGTAAAAATTAACTCTTGGTTCTATTTCTATACACATACATTACTTTCTTGGTTTATAGCCGTTTTTATTTTTTTTAGTAAAAAAGTGCTTTTTAAATTTGTGCCAAATACTTGCTTTTTTTTTCCTTTCAAAAATTGCTTTTCTGGTGCATAACCAAATGAGATATTATATGCAATGAAAGGATTCGTGTTAGGTAAACTTTTAGTGATTATTAGAAAGAAAGATGAGTTGATTTTTAAAATTTATATTGTTTGTTTTAAATACAATAATAATCCTTAATTGCATTTATTCACCTCTAACGAGATTTGTTCAACTGCCATTGAGTTTGAATATTACAAAGTTAGCATCACATGGAAATAGTAAAATTGACTCTTTATCTGAGGTTCCAAGGTCCAAGTAAAGTAGGCTCGAAGCACAACAACAATAAGTTAAATCTAGTACCCACCGTTCGATGCTTTTGCGTTGAAAATTTAGGGCTATGTTTTGAGATTTTAAGATTAACTTCTTCGTTTTTGTGCGAATTTTGAGATTAACTTTGAGCTAATCTGTTGAAACACTATTTTGAAGAAATGCACAGTGTTTTAACGTGATGGGCACTAATTAATCTACGGATCGTGCATCCGCGTCAGAATCGGCTCGTCTGCCGGGCGTTTCGGTACCGGACGTCCGACCACCCTACTAAATTTTTGAAACTTTGAAATTTTAATTGTACAAATGAAGAGATCATGAGACATCGTAAATTTTCATGTAATTTGATGGTGTTTAAGGCTTTCATCTTTTTAAGTACAATCATAAGAATCTGAACTACTGAGGCTTTATTTGAAATTCCTTTTAAACTATCCTAAAAGCTCTCAATACCTTCGAATTATATGAAAATTTATAAAACCGTTTAATTCATTACTAGATCTTCATCTATAGGGTTAAAATTTCAAAGTTACTGTTTCTCCTTTGTTTTGCAAGTCAATCGGGCCCCAACCCATCAATTTAAACTTATTCCATTGAAATCAAGCATCACTTTATTCATTTTAAAATTTAGTTTAGCGTGAAGGAAAAATTATTTGACGTGTGGGGTCAACATGCAAATATTACTACAACCGAATCTCCTAGATTTGTGTCAAGGATTCAAGCTCAAATGAAGTTATCACACAATCTTATGCTTAATATCACCCAACCTGCTTAAATTTATTCATAAAATAATTCTGACTTTACTTTTAACTCATTTATCTTAATTCACCAACAACTCATGTAACTAGTCCAATTATGATTTTTATAGTTTTTTTTATTTAAAATTAAAGTTTTTATTAAATATTTATTGGTTTAAGAAAATGTTAAACGAAACAAGGGTAAAAAATGTTGTCATCTCCTCAACTATCTGAAAAAGTCTCTTAAACCCCCTTTCTTTTATAAAAAAAGATACCCCCAACCCTGAGAATATTTGAACTTATATTTTTACTCACTACAAGTTAATAAATGAATTTAAAAAATAATCATATTATTATTATTTTAAAGTGTCATTTATATAAAACAGAGTTCCTTTTTTTAAGGGAATAAAAATTTGTTGAAGAAATCCTTTTTTATTTAATAAAAAGCAGAATCGAACAAGGGTATAAATGTCTTTTCTAGTTAGAAAACACATTGCAAGATTTTGATGGTTTTCAATTTTTAATGGGCAAAAGTATAGTTAAAAGGATCTTTTTGAGTGTCTTTTTTTTATTAAAAAAATAAACAAACAAACAATAGGAATGTCTTGTTTTTTATATATATATAAATAAATGAAAGGGCGTCGATATTTTTTTTTTATCCATTATGTCTTTATATATTTAGTTGGTAAGAAGCAACTTTTTCCTCTTGTTTGGGGGGTGGGGGGTATTTATATTTTATTTCCTTCATTATATCAAACAGGCCCTGAATTTAAAATTCTTAGTTCTCCTCTGACGGATCTGGTCACGAATTTACCGAAGATTGGCCGATTGAATGGTAAGTATGAATCATAGATCAAATATTTATGGATCTAGTTCATATATTAAATATTCTATTCCGTGTTTCAGATACTAGAATAAATATCTGACGAGGTAGAACTATTTATATCAAGATGACAAATCCATTCTATGTATTCTCAATAGAATCAATTATAACAAGTCATGCACTCATATTCCGGAAATACAGAAACAAAGAAATTCTGCAGTTGAACTATCAAAATAGAATAATGGACTAGAAATTAAAGACCTAAATGATTTACTTTAGTATTGAAAGCTAAGACTTTGGAGCCCTTGTGATCTAATTTATTAAAATTTTATCCGGTAAAACAGAAGAATTATAAATTTCTAAAATGATAGATAGAAATATCGCAAATGGAGTGACAACTACGAAAAAAAACCACAATTTCACAGGGACCAACTGATCTGCCAACTATAGAAGGAAAAAAAAAAAAAAAATCAGATCTCCGCCAAATCAACGGGAGAAAAGCACAGGAAATTGTTTAATGCACTATTTGCTGGCGTATCTCCTGATCGAAGCATTGAACTTGAATCAAAATTTGAAACAACTCAACACGAGAAGTCAAACATATAATGAGTATAATAAAAACTTAATGTTGCCTAAGGTCAGTAGTTTGTGGTTATTAAATTGATGCAAAGGCACAAAAAGGAAATATATATTTATATATACACACGCTTTATCTTATTTAATCACCTGAGTTGGCACCTATAAACTATGTTGTTTTATTAAAAATATTAAGTGAATATGTGTTATTTTGAACAAAATGATATAATTTTAAGGCTCAAGCTCAAGTAAGTTCATGAGTCCATACTTAAGAACTTCAATCTTATTTAGAAAACTTACCTTCCAATAAAAAAATAAGTAAAGTAACTTTATCGCAAAGTATTGTGTATCGATATGATATTATTGTGAAAATCTACGATCCCTCAGCTTTTTTAATTATTATAACACAATAAATCTAGAACCAAACCAAGGATTCTGATTTGGCACACCGACGAAGAGAGAGAGAGAGAGAGAATAAAAAGTTGAAAATGTTGCATCGTGTCCCATGAATAATTCTGGGCTATGGCTTGTGAGGTAGGCTTCGAGTTTCAAACCCTCTTGCCTTAGACATAATAATTGTTGCATGTTCCCCTTACTTAATGAGGATAGAGAGATGAGTGGAACAGGTTTGATTCGTGAGATGCCCTATGAATTTGAGGGCGTCCATGGGTTCTCCCTTTCCACGAAAAAATTGTATTCTTCCCACTCTCATGAGTAGTAATATTAAAAAACATATATTTATTGTGCCATAACTATATACTACTTAGAACCCTTTGTGTAGAATATAGTAATTAGATTTCTTCACTCAAAAAATAAATTTATATTGCCTTTCCTTTTAACCGGAAATTACTTGTGGAAAAGAAAAGCCGATGGCGTATTAAATATTTATTGTGCTGATAATAATATGCTCTGAATAACAATATATCTTTTATTAGAAAGTGCACACTTGAAAGTAAATTAATTGCAAGAAACTCTAACTTATAACAATTTTCTAAAATGAAGTAAGTCTATGCATTTATCGAGAAAAAGCTAAACAATTTTTCATTCTTATTGCCATAAGCTTTAATATTGTAACAAAAAAAAAAAATGAATAGAGGAAAAGCATGCAAATTCAAAGGGACAAGGACTTCAAAAGTCATTGTTTTTGCTTGTCGCACGTTGTTTCGAGAATACAAAAATAAGTCTGCAACCTTCGTTGATCCCTATCTCATGAATAATTAATTACGTTGAAAACAACTTTATGGAGCACTACGCGTCAAAACTGTATGAACTTGGCCTCTTTTTACCTTTTTTATTTTTTATTTTTTTGCTGGGTGTATAGACTTTGTTTTTATAAAAAGAAAATCTTTTTTCTGTTTGTCGTAATTGTTGACTTAGAAAATTTGATTGGAAGGATAAGTTTTAATAATACTCTACGCATAAAACATGTTTGTTGCACAGGAATAGAGGATAAAATGCGATAAAATTTATCATAGTCTTATATTCAGGTGGTAAAATTATCCCATGAAATTTTTAATCTTGTTTCTGCGGCATTAAAAATTAATCCCTCCTTTCTCGTGTGATTATTAATCTCATAGGAGGTATAGGAGTGTTAAATGATACTTGTCATCCCTTTTGTAGCACTAGAAATATAGGACAACAAGATTGAATATATCAAAAGCACACATCAGCAATTTTTCTCCTTTTGTGATTGTTGCCCTATAAATTATCCTAACAATGTGATATGCAAAAATAAAAAATAAAACATAATTTATGTTTTCCTTCAATGAACAAAAGGACTATCTTTAAAAAGTAAACATTAAGGACCTTCTATTCCATCTAATCATATACCCAGTCTAAACATAGGATAGGATTTGTTTGAAAATAATCCAACTATAATACAATCTTGTACCAAACAAGGAAGTGGGATTTCTAATATCCCACAGGATTAAAAACTTATCACCGATTGGGGTATGATTGGATGTTTTGAAAGTTTCATTTGGAATAATTAATTGCCCGTAGAATTTTGAACTTATCACCAATCCTCAATTTCAACCTGAACTCACAATTGCACCAACAATTCTCATTTTTATTCTGAATTCATAATTATACCAGTCAGGTGATTGAATAAATCAGGCTCTTAGGCATTTAGGGTGAAAAATATACTCTTCAGTTTGCTGATTGATGGTCGTCATATGTATACGAAAATATCCTAACTATTTATTTAAATTTTATACTTATCAAATGTCTGTAGAATAAAACTTTTCAAAATAATGTAGCTTACAAAATGGTAAGTATAAAACTTGAATAAATGGTCAAGATATTTTCGTATATATATGACAGCCATCAATCAGTGAATTGCATAGTGCATTTCTCGCCAATTGATGAATGAATTTGTAAAATTGTAATTGAGTAATCTTAACATAACGGGTATTGGAACCAAGGCATTGCCCAGTAATTCATATATTACTTGTAAATGATAGAGGAACCTCATCAATTCTTAGTTTTTCCAGTTACGATAGATGATAATTAAACGTGAGCAAACAGATCTTCAGCATAATGGGAGTAGTCCTCTTAGCAAATGATTTGTTTATTAAAAGAAAAATGCATATACAGCTAAATAGGTATATTTATCTTGTATTTTGTGTGTTTTGAAATTTAAAAATTAAAACAATACTGTTAAACTATGACAGTAAAATAAATTTGTCTATTTTTTAACTACTGAATAATATTACTTTTTCTATGCTCCATTTTATTTTAACAGCACTTCATGTTTTTTCTTTTTCTTTCTTTTGATAATTATGATTAAATTTAAGTACCGATAGACTGTGCTACCATTTTTTCTTCTTCTTTTAGTGTTGAAAACTTGAATAAAACTGGAAAAAGGCCTTTTAAGATGTTATAAGGGGGAAAAAAAAACGAGGCAAAAAAGAGCCGAATAAATAAGGTATATTTGTGTGTCTATGCTACAATTTTTTCCCCTACTTATAGTGATAAAAAATTGAATAAAATTAGGCAAATGCCGTTCAAGATTTTATAAGGGCAAAAGAAAAAAAGAGGCAAAAAAAATGTGAATGCATAAAGTAAATTTGTGTGTGTATGTTTGTGTTGGGGTGAGGAGTATGGCACAATGGCTTCCTGCAGTCTGCATTATGCGTCCTAGATACAACCCTTTCTTTAAATACAATCAATATTTGGGGACATTTCTTTAATTATTGCCCCATATAAAATCTAAACATATTTGTTTCACTATATGGAGTGAAGCAATAGAATTGAAAGAAAGAAAGGAAGAAAAAAAAAAAAAGACATACAGAAAGTTAGCAGTGCAATGAATCAAAATTGTTGGCTTAAATAATGAGTTTCTTCCCCACAAATATTTGGCATGCGAAGATGGTATAGAGTGAAAATAGAACTATTTTCAAGTACCATATCCAACTAAAATAAAATAGAGATGCAAAAATTTAAGATAGGGTTTCAAGCGAAAATGCTGATTTTTTATTCATCATTTCAAATTTCAAATTCTAAAAACATATAATTTTCAATGGATCATTATAAAAATACATATAATTTAAACTCATATGCTAAGTCAAGCGACAGGAAGACAATTAGAAGCACATTGAATTTCATTTTTAATAATGACGAGACGCTCCGCGGCTCCTTCAAGTAATAAAAGATGAATTATTTTAGTAGAAAAGGCAAACAGAACCGCGTTCGGCCCAAATAGATTATGAAATGATGAATGAAAATCTGCCAGCAAATCTTCAGAAGAGGCCAATATTGAAGACAAGATTGCAGAAACAATTCTAGAAACACTTGTAAAATAATTCGGTTTTTTTTTTCCTCAATAAATAAATAAATATGAGCGACTGGACAAGATTGTTATGATCCATGCTTTTATATATATATATATATATAAGCATTCAATTAGTTGTTTTGAAGTGAAAAAAAGCTTAATTAACAGAAAAATACTAAACCCAGAAACAATTTTTCCATTGCGAGGGGAAGGGCCTAGAAGAGGTTCTAAAAACAGATAAAGTGGAAGGAAACCATAATTGCTAGGAACCCTCCCCTTAAAATCTCAAAGTCACTTATAATAGTGGGAAAAAACTTTCTCTAGTACTAGTACCATAATCTGACGTAGAGATATTGTTCGATAACAATTAATCAAATGTATAATTAATTGTAGGATCCTAATATTATATTTAGTGGGCCTCACACATGTAGCTATTTGTAACCTTTGCCATGCATGTATTGACACATATGGCTAAAGGGTTTAAAATTGATGACATGGTAGCACTATTCCAAAGAAGTTTTTATTTATAATACTGTAACGGGCTTCTCTACTAATCCAAATGGTGTTTGTTTAGTAAATAACTCGATACATATCAATAGCAACGTGTCATTAATCCCCTAACCTCAAATATTACCGCTGGGTTGTTTGTTTTAAATAAATAATAATATTATTACAAAAATAGATTAGTTTTCATTTTAATGGGTTCTTGCTGGTTTAGTTGGTGAAAATCCTCAACCTTTTTTTATGAAGAGGTGCTGGCTAAGAGGCTGGGAGAGCCATCTATGGCTTCCTTTTAATGAATTACTCTTTTTAATTTCATTTATTCTTTCTTAATATTAGAAAGTGGGCTTAGTGAATCTATCATGCTAGACAAATTTCCTAATGTAGCATCCAAAAACGATATGGTTTAACTAAAAAGGATGGAGCTGAACCATAAAAATAGAATGAGTGCATGAAAACAAGAGTACATGCCAATTTTCGCACTATATAGTTGTGTACAGTGTTCCCATTTATTTTGCGAACTTCAAAGGATTCAAATTCTCTGCAATGATTGTACCTGTACAATCATTGCAGTGCAATCCTCCATCTTTAACCTCAATTAAGAATGATACACATAATTAAATCAATGATTGAAAAACTCTCACTCTTTTCACGCTCTAAGTTTTCGAATTTTTATTTTCTTTCATTTTTTTTCATTTTATTCTCCACCTCTTTGCATTAAGGCTCCAACTTCATGATTTTTTTTTTTCTTTTTTCTTTCTTCCTTCCTAATATGCTCACCATGTATATTTTATTTTATTTTGCATTTTTTTTCCTTGTCATCACTTTTGCTTCGCATGCCAAAAATGGAAAACAAAATTATTTGAAGCACATATAATAAAAAATTATCGCTCAAAGCAGCAAGCTTATATATATATGTTAATTATGTCAAAAGGTCACCAATAACTTTACAAAAAAATTATTTTATGTGTTTAAGATTGAAAACTAATATACTATGATATGATTGCTACTGAAATAATTCAAAACTAAGATGGTTCACTTTTTCCTTTTTACCTTACATCTCCACCCAACTAGTTTTAAGTTATGTCCTTTAATTTTTCTCTTCCTTTTAAGATTAATTTTTTTTAGAGCACGAGCAAATTTGGAAGAAAAGAAAACAATCATAAAGTTAGAGGTGAATGCAAAGAAAATAGTAAAATATAAAAGGAAAGAAAAAAATTGCAAATTTGGAGTATGAAAGGAGGGAATCGGATTTTTTTCTACTAATTTAATTATTTGTGTCATTTTTAATTATTACTAAAAATAGAGTACAGAATTATAATAATTATATAGGCAGAATCATTGTTGATTATCTAGATCTACTTCGAAGTGATGCAAACCATTATGCACCTTTATAATTTATGTGAAGGTTTGCATGTCCTCTTTTTTAAATATTCATTCGATCCATATAGTTGAAATTTACAATAGACCCAAAATAATGTCATTTTAGTGTTGTCCCTCAAAATATAATATAAATTATATGGTATGGGGAATGGGATGGATAATTTTTTGCGCCTCTCTTTTTTGTCTCTCTTCCTTTGAAAAATCTCAATCTATTTTTGTCTCACCTCTTTTTAAATTGATTTAATTTTTTTGATATTACCCATTAAATAGCCTATTAATTACTCTCATATGTTCCACCCCAAAAGCCCTACAGACCATACCAGCCCTTATTTAAACCCCCTTGCAGTCCTCAGTCATCCTCACCATTTCTCCCTCTCAACTCCTCCAAATGGGTTCGTTCTCCTGTTAACCCTTTGCATCTTCAAGTTCGGTGTCATATCTCACTCTCGTCTCTCTCACCTTTTTCACTTTTCTTTTCCCGATCTAATTCAATTTTCCAACCCTGGCGTGATTCATTTTAGGGTTTCCATGGGTAGATTCAGAGAGCATTCTAGCATGCCATGTACTTTGTTTGCTGTTCATAAGTTTTTCTTCTTCCTTTACTTTTGTTCATGAGACGTGAGAGATGTTTTCTTTTTAATAAGCGCTAGGGTTAGCGTGACATCTAGTGAGAAGGATCTATGAAGAAGAAGAAGAAGAAGAAGAAGAATACACAAACAGTCACTTTTCGCTGGTGGAGCATCATCAAGATTCACAAAAAAAGGACAAAGAAAAAAGCTTGATGGGCGCTCGATCCGAGACCCCGACATGCTATTTTGATGATTTGTTTTTATGAGAATCTTGATGATGCTGCAGCGGCTACAAGTGGCTAATCAACCCAATCCCTTCTCAGCACAGAATATAAGAACAAGGGATAGATCGATCCAGTCCCACACTCGCAATGGCCTCTATCATCAGCTTCAAACTTACACGCAGGTTTGCATCCTTTTTTACATCTTATTTTTCTCCTCACCTCTTTCCATGGGAGGAAACTTATGTTTACTAAGTCAAATGTAAATTTCCTATTTTTTCAGTATTTTAGAGGTAAATATCTTATTTTATTTTTAATGGTACGCCCCCAGCTTCTTCTCCTTACCTCGGTCCATAAAAGGAATAGAGAAGGTTAACCTCTTTTATTCAAATCCCTTTCTTTCTTTTTTTTCTTTTTTTTTTCTTTTTGACATTCAAATTATTGCAATGATAATTAATTAACAAATTTGGGTTTTGTTTTCTATTTGTGGGTAGAGAGTAAAAGGAGAGTGTACCCTGAGATGTGATTCTGATATGACATGAGATGTTTGGCAGTAGCAGTACCAATGTATCCGACAACTCATGAAGAAATGCTAATTATTATTTCATGGACACTTGGGGTTTCTCTCTCTCTCTCTCTCTCTCTCTCCCTCTCTGTAGATCTTGATCGAGATCTTCTTCTTTTTATCTTTTTATCTTTTTTTTTTTTTGCAGCTTTTTAGATTCTTTTCCTCTTTGTTTCTTGAAGAGCAGCTTTTCAGAATATTTCTCTCTTTTTTTTTGACGTGTTGGTCACGCAGAACAGTGTTACACACGCACTGGAAGCAGATCTTGGTCCATGGAGTCCCAAGAAGGTGAAGTCATTCTTCACGTACAGGCATACGTACAAGTGTGTGTGTGCTGTATGAGAGAATTATTGAGGTTTTGTTTGCTTAACTGGCTTGATTCTCTACGTGGAATTGTGTTGGAAATTTATTGAAAGAAATTAGACTATCACTGCTACTCATTAGATACTCGTCTTCCAGAAGAATGAATGTAAAGAAAAGGAGACACACACATACATACAAAGGCAACCCCCAAAAGTGGCACCAGAGGGCCAAAACCCTAGGCACAGAAGATTTGAGGATCAATGGTGTCTGATGCGAGCACACCTTCTCTTGTTTGTAAAGTATTTCGTCCCCCAAAAGCCTTGCAGCACTGGAGGAGCTCGGCCCTAAGAGGTTGCTGTCAGGTGGAGGAAATGTAAAGGTTGTAGCAAATTTTCATCAATATCTCATACCATCCTATGGGGAACAACTGGTTCATAAGATGATCACTCGATTCTAAGCCAGAGTCATAAATGCCTTGCGTTATGAACCCAGTGCTCCGGATTTTAGATTAGTAAAGCATCAAATAATCCTCATGCTCTTCTCTTTGGAGGTGGATGAATTGTGTACTGTTGTTTTATCTTCTGCCCCGTGTAACACAAAATTTTCAGCTGTAATCTTCTCCTTTATAAATAAGTACAAAAAAAAAAAAAAAATGCCATGGCTTCAACTTAGTGTTGTAACCCTTTGACTTGATTGATATTGTGAATGCTACATGAAAACCTTGCAATAGAGTTAGAATACCATTTTCCATGTTATATTGATTAGGCATCAATCCATGACTTTCATATAAAACTACAGGTTTATGTTTTATTTTTTGTACAAGTTTTCACGAGATGTGAAAATTGGATCATGAATAGCGTACCTGAACGAGCTCATGTACTTGTCTAATTATTTAAGTTGTCCTTCTCTTGTTCGGCAATAACTTCACACACGTTCAAAACTTGAAAATACTCACTACATAGATCATAATAGAGTATAGTATCAACATGTCTTGATCTTTCATCTAAAGAGTGAAAAAATATTAGAAATTCTAAACTGTTATAACCTTCTCAGATTGATAAGTTCAGTGATTATTTTGTGTTGTTTTAATTTATAAGGTTGAAATTTTATCTCTTAATGAGTGCTAGACAACGATAAGCCCCATTTCAACAATTAAACGAGCATGTTCTTGACATGCTTCGTAAAATAATCATTATTATTTGTGAAACTCAACAAAAATAATTCCACTTCTAGTAGTACACATGCTTGCTAGGCAATTTCTCAGCTAAGCCTAAAATTTTATTTCATGAGATTGCATACGGGAAAATTATTTTCCTTAGTTAAATGCAAGGGACATAACAAAATTGCATGGAAGAGTCCTCTTTCTGGGGTACTTTTACTTGAAGGGTACAACAAAATTGCATGGAAGAGTCCTTTCTCTGTTGTACTTTTAATCGAAGAGTACAAATTTTACTAACAAATGCCCTTCTAAATTTATTGCTGTGAATGCACTATACCTTAATTTGGTGTCATCACTTCGCCTAAACAACTATGAATATGTAATTCTAGCCACCGATTCTTCCCACACAAAGGTTGTAAGGAAGAAAGAGCCCTTGTTATTTAGGGCCATTTTTATCTCCTAGCCTTTTTAGGTACAATGGATGGGGTGCCTGAACATACATGGGCCATTCTCAGACCACCTCCAACGCTAGAAACGTGTACCAGTTTAGTTAATGCTAATTTTTTATATTTTTTTTCTTATTTTTAGAAAAAAAAAAATAATTATTTAATACTATTTATTGGCAAGAAAGTGAAACTTTGTCAAAAAAAAAAAGAAAAAGAAAAAAAAAACAGATAAACCTTTTTAATATTAACTGATCCGGAATGCAATTTTGGGTTCCTGTGAAACCATTCTGAAAGGCCCATGCGGCAACTAAACTGGCCCACTTCGGCTGGGCCCAATAGAACAAGATATGAACGTTTTAATACTACCATTCAAGACAAATTTGAAATGTAGAAATAATTTTGTGCTTCCTTCTTATGGAACCCTTTAGTGTAATTTTCAGTTTGTTATTTTTCTTTAGCTCAATGAGTACCCCTTTCCCTCACAGTTTTTATGATCAAAACGGTATATTGCATGATTAATCTTAGAGCGAGCCCGCTTGTTTGCTCTGATTGAGTACTAAATCGGCTCAATCAATGATTCGGTCAGAGGTAAGGTAATTCAGATTAGTTTGGATGGTACTCTGAATTGCCTGTGAATGTCCATAATTGAATTGTCTCTGACCCATTTCGAAGTTTCACCCTCATTTATTTCATAATTTAAAATTTTGAGAGTAAAACTGTACGCTACTCTTATTTAGATGTTTTATAAAATTTTATTCGAACACATTTAAAAATCTAAATTCAAATTCTCTAATTTGTATTGAAATAATTCTGTTTAATATTCAGAATTCACTTCTTAGTGCTAAATTTTATCGGACGGGCCTTGTGTTTCCTTAGGTGTGTTTGTTGTGTTTTTATGGAAGAGAGAGAGAGAGAGAGAATTACGGATTTTGTGTGAAACCTTACATTCCCTTTCTACCACTGGGCCGATGAGTTCATGGGCCTCTGTATACCAGAAATAGGAAAACTAAAAGATCAAAAAGTACAAAGCCCAAATAAGCTGTGGGCTTCGTTAATTGAGCGACCAACATTTAGGGCTCTCTTTTCAGACCTCTTCTGACAATTTTAGAGCGTAAAATAATCCTAAAAGTGTCTTTACACTTTTCAAAAAGAAGGATTTTCTTTTTCATTCCAATCTTTGAAAATTTCTAAAGGTATATTTTCGAATAAATTATAATTTGAAACCTCTTCAAAAACTTATTTTTAAGTCCCAGAGCAACTTCTAAAAATGTTGTAAACTTAGGAGAATTTGCGTGCTATAGAAAACAAAAGAAAGCAAATATTGGACAGACAATTTTTAATTTGAAATCTCTCTCTCTCTCTCTCTCTCTCTCTCTCTCTCTCTCTCTCTCTCTCTCTCTGTGTACAAAATTTTATTACATTAATTGTCTATATTGAACTTATAAAAAATATTGATTCAGCTATTCATATATAGCAGGAAGATCCTAGTGCAATAGAGACAAATGATTCTCATGTTATCGCCGTAACCAATCATTAGATTACGGAATCAGGAGGATTAGTCAGACATAAAATAGGCTACCAGATAAATCATTATATATAAGATCTGTCGTTTGCTTCAAATCCCAGTTTAATCTCTCCCACCCTGCGACACAAACATATATATTGGGATTAGTGACTCATGTCCCATAATCTCACTCTCTCCCCTCCCTCTCTGAACTACCTTAGACTGTTCTTCACTGCAAATTATATATGCACCGTTTGTTGATATTGCTCTCTCTCTCTCCTCTCTCTCTCTCTCCTCTCTCTCTCTCCCCCACAGTTTAAACTACTCAAGATAGAACATGTGAATCCCACATGTAGGCATATGGGCCTTTCAAACAAGTCCTTTATTCCCTCATCACATGCGCATACATTTGATGGGGAGGGGTAGACCGCACAAGTGGGAAGATAAAGAAAAGAAGGGGGGGGGAAATTAAAAAATTGATGAGATAAGGTAATAATAATGAACGTACCCCGAGATTAAATGGGCTTGGGGACAAAGATGAACGTATTAGTAACTCTGACATGGTACTGGGTTTGATAAATTTACATTGGTGATATAGTCATTACAAATAATATGTTATTTTAACATAAGTTTGATGAGCTACCTTTGTCTCCATATGCATGTTTTTGTTGAAGTGCGGCAATCATGGTTTTTACAATTTTTCGACTTTAATTATATCTCCACTTTGTCCATCAAGGAGCAAACATAAATCAATTATTACTCTTATTTTTCAATAAGAAAGCTATTAAAATAGACAATTATATAAGATAGCGGGTGATTCTCATCATTTACATGCCCTTCACATTAGAAATAGTGACGTAAAAAAATTTAACCGGTTCTTTTATTTTTTTTGATCAAAATACCCCTTAAAAAAGATCACTTAATCTCATCGTACCCAATATTTTAGTGTACGAAGGACGTATGAAGGGTGTAAAAATAAAAATACGCTGTGATAATTTCTGATCTCATGTAACAAACAAGGAGAACAAATGCGATCTAATGCTATATTCCTGTTTCAAAAGAATCATTGGCGGTCCCAAAATCTCAAACTCCTTTGTTCACACTCTAAAAGGCGAAAGAGAGAAGAGGTGCAGTGAGAGACACAAGGGAGAGTAGGACAAGTGTGTTGCCTAAGCTTTATCAAGACAAAAGACTAACAAACAGGCAGCCCCCCCATGATCCTAGATACCTTCTCCCCTTTCCCTTTTTTAGTTGCCTTTGTCATTGTTTGTTCCATTATTTTTTTATTTACTTTTTTTTTTTTGGGTGGGGGGGGGGGGGGGGGGGGGGAGTGGGGGGGAGAGTTGCTATTGTTTGTTCCATTAGGGAGGGAGAGATTTGGGGCGGTTGCATGCATCAATCATTATGCATTTGAGAAGACTTTGAGCAAAAAGAGAGGTCAGATTATGATCAGGAGCCAAAGCAAAGATACCTTCCTTTTGAATAAATAATTCAAAGGTGTGGAAGAGAAACCCAAGGAACGTCCATGTTAGAAATTGTAAGTTGTAGGAATAGGGCACCCTGCCCTATAAAAACATGATGCCAAAGCCTGTGGGCGCTGGCCCCCTCCATTTCAAATTTTCACAAGTATTCTGCAATTTTGTGAGAGCAGCCAGCATTCTTTTTATAAGTATTTGGTGTATATATCAAATGGATGTTTGCTTACCACTTTTTTGAAAAAAAAAAAAAAAAGACAAAATATGCTAAACTAATGATCGTGATGATTCGCTACTTGGATTATATCTCGACAGTCAGAAAAACTCTCTTAAAGAGATGGTCTCGTGTTCAAATCTAGTCGAATTACATTATGAGCTAATTCCCATTTCTTTTATTTTCAATACGCCAGCTACTAACCCTACTATTATTTATCGCTTTGTCAAAATCAATGAGAATCATGATTCACCTGTGGATCCTAACTAAAAAAGGTGACTAGATTCCTATGTTTGAATGAGGATTAGGCAGGAATTTTATCATAGTAGACTACCAAATCCCCAGCATAAAATTTAATGATGATTTTAAGAATACGAGGTAGCTGCCCCTTTGCTGTGGGAAGTTGCCTGTTTTGTGAACATGAACAGAGAAGATCATCTGAGATCTCTGGCGGGTGGGTAATAAGTAAAGATGAATGGAGATCGGGAAACCATTTCTCCTTTTCCAAGGATTATTTGTCTATTTGCATGCATGTAATCTGACTTTAGATTCCCATTAAATTGATCATTATTATACCTCGTGTTTGTTGGATGGAATGGGACAGAATACAATGAGATTGAATGTAATTTTTAATCCAATGAGATATGAGGAATTTTGCTAGGGTGTTCAGTGACGATGCCAAGGAATTAATATAAAGGGAGATCGAACTTACAGTAAATATTTTTTTTCCCATAGACCAACATGAGCGATGATAATCCTAGTAAAACAAAGTCACATTTATAAGGGTTCACGGCGTGAAAAATCAAGAGAAACAATCAATATATCTTGGGAAATTAAGAGAAACTACTAACAAGGTGTAAACTATAAATTTAAGGAAAATATATATATTTCCTTTTCTCGATTCCAAGGAAAAACGTCAAGAAAAAAGATTTTATTTTAATTAATTATTTGTTTATTTCACGTTTTCTCCAACGGGAAACAAACTGCTCGGGGCCTCGTTAAGGTAGTCCGGCGCAGCAGGGCTCACCTAGCCATGGATTAACTTGAAAATCAAGGAACAGCACGTGAAAATTAAAGGGACATCTTCTGATTGCGTTAAATCAGTGGATTAAGGCCACTGATTCATTGAACGCGCCGGAAACTGGTGGCCGGAGCTGGACAACAACACGAGGACGGGTTTGGGGGTGTAATTGGGACGGATTGCACCCATTGTGAGAGCTGGAATGGAGGAAAAGTTACTGGAGTTTTCTCTTCAACTCTGGTGTGGATTCCCTCACTGAATTTTTCTATTCCCGAGCTCCCAAACACCTCCCTTTTCACTCAACTTTCGGCCAAAATTCCCCCCAAATCTGGTCCCATTTGGTCTATTTAAAGCCTCCAGAAGCCTTACCCAATCTTCATTTGAAATTGGATCTGTTTCCTGTTTCGTGGCCTCCGAAATGGAGAGAAATTGGGGTGTATTTCCGGGTGTGGCCGGAAACCATGGAGGATGCGGCCGGCCGTGCTGGAGGCCGCGGGGAAAGGTAAATAGGATGGGAAACTGGAATTACTCTTCTACCCCTAAGAATAACTCCTATTTACACAACCTAGGATCACAGGGGAAATCTCCACCAGTCATGTATTGCCACCCAGCACTTAAAATAAGAGTTAAACATATTTAAATGGTTTAAAAACATTTAAATTTATTTAGAAAAGTGGGTTATAATTCCTTGTAGGGAATTAATTTGTTGAAATTGAATTCCTTTGAAAGGAATTAAGAAATAATTAAAATTATTTTTAAGAGAATTAAATAAAATGGATAAATTCCTTTTAAGGGAATTAAATAAATATTAAATTTTATTTTAAGGAAATTAAATATTTAATTAAATTCCTTTCGAGAGAATTAAATAAGAACTTAACCTTGGTGCAGCCACCGCACCGTATTTATGTGAAACACACACACGTAAGAGAAGTTACATATATATTCAAAATGACGTCGTTTTTTTTTTTTTTTCTAAGCATCACAATGCAGCAGGTGCACCTAACTTATGTGTACCCGCTGCCTATTAGTTTTTCTCATTCAATAAATAATGAAAATCCTTTTAAGAGAATTAAAGAATTGGATAAATTCCTTTTAAGGGAATTCAAATTAAATAATAATTCATTATGAAGGTATTTCTTTTAATGAAACTTGGAATTTTGAAATGCTGGGGATACCTAATAAAAAGCATATCAACAGTTGTACAGTAACCTAAAGTAAGATTAAATAAAGGGGCATTAAAGGTCGAAACAAATTAGGAGAAATAACTTGAGATAAGGGGATAAAAGCTTAAGCCAGAGTTACAATTAGAAGGAAAATTAAGGGTATAGAATTTTTGGGGAAAAAAAATAAGGGGTGAAAATCAAGCGGATAATCAATATTTTAGGAAAAATAGGTGCCGCCACCCTTGAGGGTTTTTAGTACAACACTGAATTAAAGTCGAATTATTTTTCAAAAAATCATATTTTATGTTATAGAAGATTGGATAGGATAAAAATATATTAATAGTTACTTTCTGAAAATACACTTGTTGTTCTTTAAAGAAGAGAGTTATCTTTGAATTATTATTTTAAATTCTGTTAATTAATTATTTCAGATTTCCTAGGGGTGGGTTAGATAAAAAAAAGAAAACGAAAAGTGTTTATGCGATTTTAGGAGTAGTGTTTAGCGTCCGATATCTTAAGGGCCGATGGATAGTAAGGTCTTTTCTCCTTAATGCTGCCACGTGGAGGGATTATTAGTTTGTTCCAGAACATCCAGATTAAAAATACCACCTGATTTTACCCCTTTCGCTCTTCGAATATGGTGCAAGAACTATGGCTTATGAGTGTGGATCCGGATCCTCCATAACGATAACGATGATGCCTCCATAATAATTATAGTTCAAGCTTTCATTTAATCAAAGTTGAAAATGGCTCTTGACATCAATTTTCGCATTCACAAGAGAAATTCAATTTAAATAGTATCCTAAATTGTGGTGTCCTATTGACTAGGTTGATGAACTGCGATTTTATTTTCAAGCCCAAGACACATAGCCATAATAGAAAATTCAGTCACTTGGGCCATTGGGCCCACATATTTCCCGAGCTCCAACTCGTTAAAATTTCCGAGCCCCAACTCGTTAAAATTTCCCGAGCTCCTGCCTCGTTAATATTTCCTGAGCCCCGACTCATTAGCATTTTCCAAGCCCGAATTGATTGACATTTCCTGAGCCCCAGTTGGTTGACATTTATCGAGCCCTGACTCATTAACATTTCGTGTGTACCAGGCTCGGGAATATTTTCTAAGCCCATGGCTCACTTGCAAGGAGTCAACCCTTGTTGAGCCTATGACTCCTTCTTTTCACGAAATAACCTTTGGGCCTATGGCCCATTCAGCTGACCTCCCTAAATAAAGGAAAATGGTTGCCCTTTTTGAGCCTTTGACTGCATCACATTGCCCTAAGGGCACGTGGCCTATCTAGGGCACCTCTTATCATTGGGAATATTTTCGGGTCCAAGGCCCGAGGATGCACTACATCCTCCTTTGGCTCCTCCTCCCCACTATAAAGCCAATTCGCTAGGGTTTTGGGTAGGGGGAGGACTTTTTGAAATTCTAACAATAAGAGAAAAAAGAGAGAAGAAGCAAGAGAAAGCCGATACTCACTGTGAGAATCTACGGTGAACCTCCACGGTTCCATGAGCTGCAAGAACTACATGGGTCTAATTCTCTAATGAAGATATGTAGGAAGCCCCAATGAGTTCGGCCTCTAACAACCCTAATCATCCTAATAACCTTCACAGCTCCGATGGAGCCTCTAATGGTTATTGTTCCTCATCTTCGTCCATAGTCCATATTTTCCCCAAGAATGGGTCTATGGTCATGTTCTTCATTCACCCTTCATCCCTTCATCCTTTGTTCGTCATCGTTGGACTAATGGTTCATTCTAGATCTACCTCCTACAGATTCACACCCCCAAAACTATTTTCTACCCTCATACTGATCTTTTAAGGATCCAAATCAAAGGTATTCCACACCCATGGTATTGGATTCCACAAGTTTGTGGCTTTTTATTTTTCCCACAAACAGTTCACATTATCTGTTCATCATCGTTCCTCCATTTTTCTGGGTGTGTGGCTCTCTTTTCATCTTTGTTGTCCATTTTCTAGGTCCAGGACCCATTTTCGGCACTGTTCATCGTCTTCTCGAAAAATGGATCTACAACTTTTTGTTAATGGAATCACTCACTCCATTGACATTCATGACGACATCCTAATCAAAGTTATTCCTGACCCATGACAGTGAAGGTAAACAATCATCATCTTTTAAGATGAAGAGAATCTGAACCCCCGAAATAAAAAATCGACAAGTTTGCAAGTTGACCACTGAAAACTCGCAAACAGCGACACATTATTAAATCAATGAAATAAAACTCAATTCCCTTTTTTTAATGCTTCAAGTTTATGATTTTTTTTCCTTTTTCCTTTTATATTTTACTTTCCATTTTGCATCCACCTCCAACTTTATAAATTTTATCTCTTTTATTCTTTTCTTCATAATTTGCTCGTATTTTAGAAAACCTAAGCTTAAAAAGGGAAAAGCAAGGGAGGAAAACATAAAGTGAGTTGTTTCATTAATGAAAATTGATCTTTGAGTTGTTATTAATTTGTGTGTGCGTGCGTATATATATATATATTATGTGGCAATGAAGTCCATGTATATTTTAAATATTTTTGTTAGCTCCTTAATTGATTTGAGATCTTAAGCAGTGAAATGGGCATGAAAGTGACAGCGCAAATGGGCCACGCCCATGTGGGGACACATGGAATTTAAAAGAGCACCGGCGAGTGATTACCGTTGGGGGTTCTTAATTCTGCCATAATACCACCGCGGTCAATGTGAATATTAGAACTCTATTTTTTTTCCTCCCGATTTTTCATTCTCTCACTTTTTTTTTAATAATTGTGAATGGAAGTTGAAATTCCATTGTCGTATCTGCGTGCAGTTTTATTTCAAAGCTCTCAAGTGGAATAGAACGATTATTTTATGGCAACAAAATTTATTACTCTTTTTTTTTGGAATAAAAATTATGATTTAAGGTGTTGGGCTATATATGACAGCAATTGTCACATATGAAATGTCTAAAGTTGGTCAAATCACAATCAAATCGTGGCAAATCGTCTGTACTTGAATGCACTATTAGGGTTTGCGACTTCCCTAACAGCAATTGCTTATAAGAGAAGTGATAGTATCTGACGTCCCACATAAAGTGAGTTAGACATTTAACATAAAGTACTCTTGAATTTCGTGACTCAGTGTACCTATATTTATTTTGTATATAGGTATTCTCTTAGTTTATTTTATCTTACATCCCCTTCTTTTGAATGTTTGAAGGATAGGAAAGAGATATATATATTAAATTTGGGAGAATTGGAGAAGATTTTATTTATTTATTGGGAGACAGGAAGAAGGTTTTAACAGCACTATAATTTATAAATATCGATGAATGTTTACTTAACCTTAATGATCAAATCGCATTCTATAATTATGAATTTCAATGTGGCATACATACCTTTTAATTACCATTGCGCCCAATTGTTTGCTTTCTCTTTAAAGATGTTTATCGGTGAAACAATCTCGTTTTACTATTTGTTGAGAAACTTAATAAACTAGTATTTTTAAGTTTGTTTATACCGTTGTTGTTTAACCAAGCAAATCATAACCTATTACGTCTTACATTCATACATTCATACGTGTCATGCAAATTAGATGATTCTGAGAAGACAAATTTATAAACTTAAATATATATCACCTAATCAACTTCATGTTAATGAAGCATTCCAATATATTCAAATTTGAGCTATTGAAGAACAATTCATCAAACAATACTCTATCTAACTCTACTCGACAGTCTATATTTCAATAGGCTAATCTAGATGAACCCACAATTTCGAATTGAAAATATTCAAGTATGCTTAATATTTAAAGAGAATTGTGGGGGTTGGGGGAGAAAAGAGCAAAGCTTCTAGACCTACAAACCCCGTTAATAATTAAATTAAACCTATAAAAAAACAAAAAACAAAAAAAATACAATTACCGTTCGCTTAAATTCGTTGACCGTTGACGGCGGGATGGTTCCGTAAAGAAGCGAGACTTTCGGTCTGAGTGTCCAGAAACATGCACCCCCAGCCCCACGCCGACCCCCCCTCGTCTTCCACTTGCCGGAAGACACGTGCGCATCCCGACACGCCGCAACTTCCTACCTAACTTACCGATTAAAAGAAGGAAAAAAAAAAACGAGAATCTCCCGCAAAATCCCTTCCGTCCCGACTTTTGTTAGGTTTCGTTCGTTGCATTTTAATCTTCCAAACCTTAAAATTATGTCCAAAGTGTGTCACTCAATGAGACTTTCCCCTCCTATAAATTATGTATAATGTATTCCTAAAACTATATATTTTATATTATTTTCAAAGATCTAATCACATTAATGAAAAGATGAATGAATCGATCAATTTGTATTAAAGTTGGTAACGCTGGATCTCTTATTTGAATAATTCAAAAATCATTAAATCTCAAATGCCGAAAACAAACTGAATTTTTTAGTACTAATGTAAAGAAATGACGATAACAAATTATATTAAAATTTATGGATAGTCTTAGTTTTTTATGTTTTTAATTTCAAGATCCACCCTATAACTTATGTAAGATATATCTCAAACACATAAACCTCAAAATTTTATATCGTTATCATTATTAGGGGATGTCATTTTAATACAAAATATTTAATAAAATTAAATCAGATTAATTGCAAGTATGGAAAGAATGAATTTAAAACAATTAAATCGGAAAAATAAAACACACATGCGAGAAGACAACGGGCCATTACATCATCTTGAAAGATAATGAGACATTTGGAAAAAAAAAATTGATCTTTGTCATCACATACTACTTGATAACATCCGATTTTCGTAATAGGTTTAAATTCAATTGTATCAACTTCTTCTTCTTTTTTGCTATACTTACAATTAATTCAAATTTATTTCATTTATAATATATATATATATATATATATAATAATATTCATTTTTTGAGTATGGGGCCCATAACTTTTATATTTATTTTTGGTAATTTTCACATTAGGAGAATAAAAAAATTAAGAATCTCAACTAATATGAGTTGTTGAATTGACCTGTTCTGTTACTTTGTTGGTCAAACTATACCATTTCAAACATTTGTGTTCTAATTGTTCATAAATAGAAACATTGATGGCTTAGGTAGACTTAGCCATAATAAAAAAGGAAGATAGGGGACAAAAAAATTAAACAAAAATTTTAAAATCAATAAAAAATTTATCAAAAAAAAAAGGCTGATAATGATTACATAAAGCGCATTTTCTAAATTCAAGAGGTGAAATGTAACAATTAAAACTCTAAAAAAGATTTAGTATAATTTTCTCTCAAAAAATGAGGATTAAACCTAGGCCCAACTATTAGAAGGGCAAAAAATAGTGTGGAAAAAAAAAGAGTAATAATATATATGTACGTCCTTTACACAACCTTCACACCGAAAAGATGACGTGACAGAATATGTTTGGCATTTTTTGAGTGGTATTTTAGTCAAATAACAATATAAAACCACACATACTCTGTCACGTGGCCACTTTCGGTGTGAAGGGTGTATACGTAGTATTATTCAAAAAAATTGAGATGTTATAAAAGAAGTGTTGCGAAATGCCAATAACAAATATAAAACGGAGATGAAATGCAGTAAAATAAATAAATAAAACAACTGATGTGGGTTGTGACCTCAACAAGAAGCACTACTTGATTTTGAAAAATAATTTAAAGCAAGAGTTTAACCGTTTTCTTTCCAAGGATATGAATGTATATATATAAGATTCTCACACTCTTTTAGGTGATTATGGACTGAATTTAATTTTTTTTTTAAAGGGATATAATGTTTATGCAGTGCCGCCCCTCCTAATTAGGAATATCAAAACGCTATATAAAAATATAAAAGATTCTTGTTTTCAGAAAGAGTAAAATGTTAACTCTACTTGGTGTGAAATGAGTGACGCTTGGTACCCAACTAATGCAGTTTGACTTTGGTGAATTAATTTTCTTAAAGCAATTTTTTATATGAATAAATATAAGTATTGAAAGGTTTATGTTTTTTGGGGTGAGTGGTTGCGTTTTCTCATTATACAAAAGAATATCTAGTATGACTTTCTTCGTTTACATAATATATTATAAATCATATAAATGACACCTAAAATATTTATCCTGCTTACCTTATATATTGTAAGTCGAACACTCTGTGTATAAATATGAACACTAAAAATGGAGCCATTATCTCTTAGATTGCATTTAAAAGGTGGGAACGAAATATTCAGTGATGAAATTTGATGGAATGAGTATGCAAGTGATTTCAAATAACTCTGTAAATATAAAATTAATAAATAAATTTTGGAGACGTTACGTCAACGTGTTTATGGTGTCACCGAATGTTAATGGGAGCCATGCGATGTCATGGCGTCACAATGCCATGCTGAAATTGGAGATACGAATGATGAATTTTTTGCATTATGAGTGAAATAGGCATTCCCTCGTACGATTGAGGCTTGAGCTCATAACCAAACAAAATAATAAAAATGATCATTTTTATTCCCTCCATTCAAACGAGCCCTTTTTGCAGGTGCTTACTTAATTAAAGTGAAATTAGAGGAAAGTTAGTTTAAATTGCGTATCACATAATTTAAGTTCTAAAGGGAAAGATGCGAAATTATGAATTTTGTCTTTTATGGAAACATTATAAAATAAAATTACGTTGGTCAATTATGAGATGTGCTGACGTGTGAAAATATTGATAATCAAGGTGGTTGTATAAATCTAAACTGACTTCCTATACAGGGGAGTTTTTTTTAAATGTTGAGAGATGACACACTTGCTCCTTTCTATTTTTATTAGAATCTTTCATTAGTATAATCCATGATGAAGCCATTTAATTAAAATTTTTTGTTTACTTTATTTCGATCTTTATTATTTTATTTTACAAAGATTTTTGAGATTAAGTGATTTAGTTTGTTGACTGATTAAACGTATTAGGATTCTTCTATTTTGTGGTCACCTACTAGAGGTATGGGCGTTGGGAATCAGATTAATCAAGGGAAGAAAAAGGTACAAAATGGATTTATTTGACCAACCGACTTTCAGATTTGACCAACAGGTTATTTATATTAAAAAAAAATTATAAACCCATGAATAATTAAGGACCATGATTTTCTCTCCTGCAATGTAAAATACCTAACTAACTACCCTGCAAAGTTTATAATTCAACAGAGAAATCTACCTTTTTTCATAAGTTATCTGCTGTGTTACGGCATACTCACCAAGCTGGAGTAGGGAAAAAGTATTTGTGTTTTGACACAGTAGGTAATTCACCTAATGTGTCATCTCGAACAACGTCATTTTGGATCTGTTTTATAAATTTCAACCAAATGAGCATAAAAATATAAGAGCATGTATTAATTTTCATACAACTTCATCATGCACTATGTTCTCACTTATATTGCGAACTGCCAAGAGATGGAAACTATTTAGACTATTTTGAATCCTTAGACACGATTGGTATGAGGTTTATACGTAAGGTTATTGTATGAAACTAGGCATGTCTTGTTGTTTTTAGATACTTGTTCAATCCATAAGATCGAAATTTGCAAAATGGACATCATAGAGTCATTGTCTACTACGACACAGTAAACTAGCTAAGCGCATCAGTGGAAGTTGGATTTCTTTTTTCTTTTTTTCTTTTTTTTTTGTTAATTAGGGTGCCAAGGGGTTATGTTTAGACTCAAAGGCTAAGATCATTTGCATTTATGTGAATAATTCAAATGATTAGTGAAACACACGAGAAAGGTTCAAATTAATAAGGCAACAAATTTTTTTTTAAAATGAAACAAAATAATAAAAATGAAATAGAAGGAATTCAGAATACCCACATGTGGTCCACGAGAAACAAAAGGGATGATGAGGCGCCAACTGTCGCATTTGGAAGCCTTAAAATGACTTAACATTGATAGATCCTCGTCCCTTCGATGTGTCACGAAGATGATCCTGACCGTTGATCAATCATCAAACTGCAAAAAAGCAAGTAAAAAAAAAAAGAAAAGAAGCATATGCACGTCTCTGTTGCTCTGATCTATCTATGTTCCCATGTGTGGTCACCGTCGATATCAAGAACCATCTTTCCAACTTATATGATATAAGAACCAATAAGAAAGAAACAAGCAACATCAAACGAGCCCACATGCATATCAACTCACTTCAAGCTTATCCATGCACTTTCTAATTTTTCATTTTTTTATAATGGTCAGACGCATCTCCAACGTCTAGCGATAAATTCTAAGATTAGGCAATCTTCACTAGTTAGTTAAAATCGATGATAAGAAGCGAACAAACGTGAATCAAGGTGAAGTTTACGAAGGCCTTAGTGATCACTATAGTCTTCTGTGTCGAGCAAAATACACCCCTAAAGCAAAAAAAAAATGATAGGTAAATTTGAGAAGATTAAGTTATTTTATCCCTTGTTAACATGCAAGATACTTTATTTTCAAAAGATTTGAGTTTTCCCCCTTCTATAAGTTTTAGAGATATCTAATCTAATGTAGCTCACAAGAACCCATAACTAGGCCATAAGGGGCGTTCATAGTTTACCCTAATTAATTATAAGCAAGGTGCTAAATGCTGGCTATTAACAACACTTTTAAGTTCAATTTTACAGGGAAAGAAATCAAGTGCTAGATCTCATAGCTAATGAATTGGACTTAAAAGTCATCATTGCAGTCAAAGTTTGCATGGAAAATTACCTTTATCAGAATACATGGTGTCACGGATCCGGACTAAAAGTATGCAGTTCCTATGCAGTTTTATGACTTTTTATTTTTGATGAAATTTTAAATAATTTTAATCATACTGATGAAAATAAAATAAAAAAATACATCGGCATGTCAGTTTTCATGAGATATGTAAATATATAACCTATTCATCCTGAGGATCAAAAATTCGGTATAACTTTTAAATGTCTTTTTTTTTCAATGCTCAGGATGAATGGGTTATTTATTTTTAAATCTCATGAAAATTGACATGCTTATATATATATATATATTTCAATTTTATATCCATCTGTATGGTTAACATTATTTAAAAATATATATATAAAATAAAAAAAGTACAAAACTGCATGGGGAGCTGCACACTTGGACTGCAAACACCCCGGATGCAGTGTCACGATGTGCTCTGATATTGAGCATGTGGATGGACCGATTGATTAATCACATGATTTTGGAGTTCGACTCATTAATGTTTGAATTTTAATGCTCGAAGAATCATGCAAGTCACATGGGAATTTGAATTCGTTAACAAAGATGAGAGTTTATTTGCTTGCCGCAGGAAACTTTGGGAACTATGATGAGTTAAATTTGTGCGAACTTGGTTGGTAACCATTTATTAGGGTGTGAAGCTATTCTACTTAACTCCATTTGCACACTATTTCCACACAAAAAAAAAAAAAAAAAAAAAACTGTGGAGCACGGGTTATTTTCCTCTAGTGCCGAAAATCTAGACTTAAATTAATTACATAGAAAAAAATAAATTAAATTTGGGCACAATTTAACTTGTCGAAGAGTTTAGAAACAAGAAACTTTGCCTTTTAGCGTTTAACTAATCACCATCTTAGTGTAGGGCCCCTTTTTTTTTTTTTGGCATTTTTATTATGAATGAGGCTAAAGACTAGGAAATAGGAAATATAAAATTAATTTATAATTAAACGTAACGAAGACTCGAACTCTTGACCTCCACAATAAAGAGACAGGCCATTACTAGCTGAGTCAATGCTTGCCAGGTCGTAAGGACCTATTTGATAGCCTGATTTCATGCCTAAAATTAAATAAATTAAATACTTAGTATATTAATAGTGTTTGATAATATCTAGTGACTGTCACTCAAAATAACCAAAATCGTTCTCACTAAGGACTCCAAAATAATGTTTTCTTTATTAAATTTAATTCAGGCCTATAATTGTCTAGTCCTTAGAATGTTCATTCTTGAAATTTCAATACTTATGAATAACAGTACTTAAATTTTTCTATTTTATCAAATAAATCATAGGGTGCCATTATAAATTTAAGAGCTAAGGATCAAAACCTACCCCACAACCCCCACCCCCCAACTAAAAAAAAAACAAAAACAGAGGGAATTATAAACCCCGCGATAAGTTATAGCATTACCTATTCAAAATTACACAAAAGTCTTTATGCTAATCTTTGAACATTCTAGCCATTCAGATTATAAAAATTACAAACCCCGTGATTAAAAAATTAATTACAGGACTAATTGCAAGCCAGTCCAACCTGAGATAAATTTCAACACCACAGCCATTCAATAAAATCGAAAAAAAAAACCCATTTGAGGACAAAATTTAAAAAATAAAGATAAATATCAATCGTACAATAATTAATTTCCTTTCTTTCTTTTTTTTTTTTTTCCCTATTTTGCCGCCGCAAACCAATAAATATATCCCATCCGTTACGTGAAACCAAAAAAGTCTAAACCCTCTTAAATGTTTATTACCATTTTTTAACTCTTTACAGACGTAAGCACATTCACAGACTCCAAGGCATTTACACGTTGCAAACGTAATCACGTACGCGTTGATTATTTTTCACTCCACCCTTCTTCTTTTTTACGGTCTTTTCTTTTCTTTACCCTGCAAAATTTACTGTCACAGGAGCTCTGCGGGTCCCCCACAGTAGCCACAGTAGGCTCTGTGAGGAGGAAGAGAGTGTATCGGTGTGGGATTTTCTGTAGCAATTTACCCTCAACCCTCCCTACTCCCCTAGTCTTTGTACTGGTAAAAGTTAAATCCACTAATTTAATGTCAAAGACAAAGATTTTTTTATTAAAAAAAAAAGAAAAGAAGAAAAAAGAAGGATAAATGACAATTTTATCCCTACGAGATGCAACTGTTTTACACTTTTAATTCTAAAACTCGAACGAAGCCTAAACAAATCCTTTAGTTTGTTCGTTTGGCGTTTCAAACCTAATATGGACATCCATCCATATGGATGGGATTCAAAGCATTTGTGGTATTTCGATTATTTATTTTTCTTTGTGATAATTTTTTCCCTGATCTTAATAAAAATTCCATTCCAACGCATGAAATAAAGTCTTGGGTGGTGAATATAGAAGACACCATATTATTAGTATATCTTACTTTTAATAAATAAGTATTTTCATTAGAAAATCATTTTTTTTTTCAAAGGACTGAGTTTAAAAATTTTGGATATTTTAAGAAATATTTGAAAAGGTGGAATACGTTTATAAATTTTATTCAATTTAAAATATTTCAAGAAAAGACTCCATTAGGGCCTCAGTTCCTAACTCAATTTACCCACCTTTCCCTGTATACATTGAAGAATAAGAAATGATGGTGGGCCTACCGAAGAAGAAAAGGCCCATGTAATATGAGGCCCAATAACTCGGAAATCGACTATAAATATGGACGCTAGGCCACCGTCAGAGTTCTAAAAATCTACTCACTTTCCTCTTTTTCTCCTCTCACGCACTACAGTTCAGCCCGGTGGGGATTCTGTTTTTGCCCTTTCTCGCGGACCTGTTTGGCGAGCGGTAAAATCCTAAATTTTCCCGAGAAAACGCTTCTTGTTTCCTGTGCGACCATGGCTTCCGCTGCGACCGCGCCGCAGTTCTACCGGGACGACAAGTGGAAGCTGTCGAAGAAAGGGGAGGGATGTAGGAGCCTCCGGTGCCCGACGGCGCCGCTGATCAAGAAATCGGCGCAGCGGAGGTGCTCTTTCACGAGGAAATGCGCGAGCCTCGTGAAGGAACAGAGGGCGAGGTTCTACATCATGAGGCGGTGCGTCACTATGCTCATCTGCTGGCGCGATTACAGCGATTCTTGAATCGGGAAAAAAGGGGGGAAAAAAACAAGAGAGAGAGAGAGAGAGAAGGCCGAGTCGGAGTCGTCATCGTCGTCGTCCCCTCTCTTTCTTTGTTTTTGGGAAGTTGTTGCTGGCTTTTGGTTGGAAGCTACTAGAAATATACATGTACAGGGTTGAATTTGGTTCAATTTTGGGCGTTTTAGGGTTTCTGTTATGGGTCCGAATCTCCATTGAAGGGGACGACGGGGTTTTTTGGGTGGCGGTGTTTTTATTGTTGTCCACTGATCTCCGAACTGAGGAATTAATGTGAAAGAGAAAATCAAAACATTTTCTTCACCGCCAGTCCATGAATTTAATCACTCTCTCTCTCTCTCTCTCTCTCTCTCTCTCTCTCTCTCGTTTCTAAGAGTGTTAGTGAGCGTATGATGATGAATGTAGAGAGATTTAATCCATCAACCCATTCCCAGTTGCATTAACTGCGTGTTGATCCATCATCCGGTGTGCGCATCTGACACACATGATTATTTAATTCCTCACTCGATTTATTATTTAATTTTTCAGCAGAATGAATCATGGCCCGTGTAATAACCGAATTTAAAATTGTTGGGGAAAATAAATGTCTGCTTCTTCTCCTTCTACATCCTCCTCTGTTTTCCCTTTTTTTTTATAAAAATAAAAATAAAAAACAGAGAGTAAATTACAGTTAGAATCATGAGTTTGGAAATTAGTGAAGCTATAATCATTTTTATTTTGAAATCAGTAAAGTTAATTTCATGATTCTTGGGGAAAATTAAATTTAAAAAGAGAGCCCGGTAAGAAGAAAGCTCCAAGCCGTAGGCCCGATATGGACAGCACGAGTTATAAATAAAAAAAATAAAAAAATTGGGCTCAACTGCCGACGTGCTGTACCGAAAATGACCTTTGCTTACTGCAATCTCGGGCGCTTTGACCGCCCATGAATCACCCACCTGGACCGAATCACTCACTCCCCACCAGGGGCAGTTTCGAACTTTCACCTGATTTTGTTGGTCCGTATGAGTTGGGCTCTCCTGAAATAAAACGACAGTTCAGTAACATCGGGTGTTCTCGTCCATAAAATTACACAGCTGGGCTCCCTATAGTTTCTGCGGGTTTGGCTTTTCTTCGGTCGTTGACGATCTAATTGGTGTAAAATTATTAGATGATACTGTTATATTTTTTTCAAATACATTCAACGGTTCGTATGATTGCTAGATCGTACAGCGGCCGAAGAGGATTTTTGTTTTAATTTTTCCCATATAACTGTGTAAAATGGAAATCTTTGAAAATCGATAGCACTGCACTAAAAAGTCACCGTAGATAAAAATAATCACCAAAATAAAATAAAAAAAACTGCATATAATTATATAATTCTAAATTATTGGGGATTTCATAATAATATTATTAGATTTTTGATTTTTTTTAATTTTCAAATCATTTTTTGAGTGCAATATTCCTTCACCGGCAAAATTTATTTTTTCACCCACTAATCAGATGATTTTGATGGAAAAGTATATTAGAATAGGCTATTTAACCTTTAATTTTTTCGGGTGTCAAATCTGAACCGTCCATGGATGCCGGAGGGAGAATTAAAGGATGGCTGAATATTCTTAATAATGGCCTATGGTTGGTGGTGGGTCCCAGATTATCAGAATTTATAAATGTTACACATTTTTCTCATTGGCTATTATATTTGCAAATTTGTAGAGTTTGTATTATATGGGTTTGATTGATTTTTTCTTTTTTGATTAAGAAAATGTGACTTCAATGGACTAATGTGAACTCCTTTTTTTTTTTTTCCTTTTTTTCTCTCTTCTTCTCCAAAAGGATTAAGATCAAATAAACCCTAGATTTACATCTTATAAATATAGCCTTTCCAACATGATTTTTAACCATTTCCTACCATTGTAAGTTCAATTAAATGGTAGTTAATAATTGTTATAATACGATGAAGACATTCTCGCCCTCATTAATGACTTTTTTCGAGACAAATCACATGTTGCAGGCGTCTTTAAAATTATAACTAGTGTCGCAATAAATGTAAAGCTCGAGTATAATGAAATTACCAACACCCTTGTCTCTCTCTCTCTCTCCCACTCGAGGTCTATTAGTCTTACTTTATCCGGTCTCGACCGCTAATTTATTTACTTTATTTCAACGAGATAAGAGTGAGTAGGATGCTATCAGAATGGACATTATTACACCTATGTGCGAAGATAATATTCTACGATATTTGAGTATCATCAGTGAATTTCTATACGCAAAAATTAGAATATAATAACAGTGAGATAAATAAAATAAAATAAAAAGTAAAAAAGAGGAGGCTATCGAAATTGAAACAATCCTACCTAGTATCTTTTGGGAACCAAATAGACTACGTGGAAAGAAAATATTAAGTGCAATCGAGTGTCATGGGAGAATTTTTATAGAACCTAAACTAGCAAAATAATTTTTCTAGTCTTTTGACTTTTGTTGTCCCGTTGCTAATGTAGGGATCATTTTTAAATTTTTTTAAAAAAAAAACTATGGCCATCCGAATAATCCATGCCCATTAGTTCCTTTTTACCCGTGACAAAGCAATTGTGAATTTGAAACCCCCTGTTATACTTAATCACCCCCTAAGATGAGGGATTTCACTAGACACAATCAAAACTTAATCCCTATAATTAATTTTTGCTAACTCAGGACTCCCACGCCACCCGAAATACATAGGTTCGAAATGATTAGACTCCAACTAAGGGGCAACTGTCTCGAATCCCTATCATTAATTTTTGCTAACCCAGAACTCCCACGCCGCCCGAAATATACAGGTTCAAAATGATCAGACTCCAACCGAAAGGACAACTAGCTCTAAACCCTCAAATCAGCATTTAAGTAAATCGATGAATATTATAAATCTATACATAGAGCAAATGAAATCCGACCCATCTCGAAATTGGTCCAATGTGTTGAACTCCACGGGAATAGCTGTTGCCATTCATAAGTGTCCTGCAGCATCTTTGTCCTCGCCCTGGCTTTTTGTCTTTCGGAGGGTTTCACTTTATGTGGATTGCGTTCATGATTGAAGTCAAAGGAGAAGATTTGCGAGGGGGGAATTTGCATCTTTTTATGAGCTAATCGGCCAATGAGACGGCGGATTATTGATCACGCCCAACAAGGCCGACGGAGCTTTTTGAATCATTAGGGGATTTAATCTTTGACGTGCTCAGTGGTGGTACCCATGATAGTAATCCATATTAGACCAAAGAAGAACCCCAAAAGAAAGAAAAAAAAAAAAAATCCCAACTTGGATCTCTACTGATGTCGACCGGCGAGGGAGGCGTCCGCCACCGATTGGGTCAGTTACACCTTTTTTTCTTCTTTTTTTTTCGATGACGTTATTCATTTTAAATTCATATTTAAAACGAAACTACTCTGTTAAAAAAGAAAAGAATATTCTCCCTTTAGATGAATGCATATTATTTTTAATAAAATAACATAGTTTTAAGTCCGGACTCAAAGCCGGTACACCCTTAAAATTAAGTTACGTTTTATTACAATATAATCGAAATTTATTTGAAGGTGAAGTAGGCGATTTATATCTTGCAACAAATTGAGGCGAATATAAAGTTCGCAGGATCATAAGTTCACATGGGTATCCTATGAAGCCTTTGTAACGGGATGAATAGATTTATCCTTTTTTTTTCTGTCTTTGTCGTAAAACGGCATTTTGTAAATATTGGATAATTAAAGCCCTTGTAACGCAAACAATCTAGTCTAACATTAGACTGCTTTTTTTTTTCTTCGATTATATATAATTTTTTTATTTCACAGCTGGAACTTTTCTTTTTTTTAATCATTGTCATATCCCTTTTTATTTACCTCAGTGAAGGATTTGCATATATCTATTCTTTGCTATGATAGGGGACTAAACTTTTGCTAATCATTACACGTATTGCTCAATTCCGCATGGGAGAGAAAGTGGCGGCTTGGTTTAAAGTAATGATGATTTGTAATTATCCATCACTAGGCCCGTTCAAATGCACTCTCTCTATTTAATTAAACCAATTCATTGAGATTACTTAGCATTTCATTCTTTAACCCAAACTTTCAAAATTAATTCATACACATTACTGATGTCATAAGCCATATTTATTTTGAGTAGGCATTAAAAAAAAAAAAAAAGCACAATTATGAATATGTACGAATGTGACATGCTTCATATCACATGTAATTAGATTGCCAAACACAAGATAGCCTATTAGGAATGAAAGTCCCAACTTTTGTTCATCCGCCGACCTAATTGACCTATAAGAACGAGAGGGGGAGAATGAAGAACAGAGGAGAGTATGAGAAAAAAATGAATACGAGTTATAAAAATGAATGAGGAATCGTAAATAATTAACGGTTAGGATACACTAAGCACTACAGTAAAGTCTAGTGGAAAAGGAGATTTATTTGAAAGTTAAAGAAGAATTTATTCCAATTTTTTAAGAAAAATATTTCTTCTTATATTAAATGGAAAATTCCAAAATAAACGCGTATTCTAGAACCAGTTCACGACAAATATTAATAAAACAAAAATCATATTCCTAATAGGATAGGACCATGAGAATATTGCTTTATTTGTTATATTCGTTCTTTCGAAGTTAGAAACTTATTTATAATAAATGATTTGTTTGCTTCTAAACCTATCCGAATTATGAATAATTTAGTACTCTTCATGAGGGGCCAAATCTAAAAAAAAGCTTATATGGTTGCTTTTGCCAAAAAGTAGATATCGCGGCGGATTCTATAAGTCTGAATTTTCTTTATTCCCTTTTTATTTGGATCTGATTCGGTTTGGGGGACTTCATTATGTATTAGGTAATTATGGGATTATATATATATGAAAATTCTCAAAACAAATTCTATCTTATTTTAACTTTTGCCTTTTATTTTTATAAAAAACAAAAATCCCGAAAAAAGAAAACTAAAAAAAATTACAAAAAAAAAATAAAAGAGCAGGTAGAGGCGCGTATTTGGTCGCCGGTCACATCACGACACGCGCCCCGGTCAGATTTTGGCGTTTTCCCGTCTTTTAGTGAGTAGGGATGAAGATCAGTATTCCACCACGTGTCGTACATTCATTTGCTATTGGTTCCGCGTCTCCATGGACCCACCATCACGCGTCTGTACGGTTTCCATATGGACCGCTTTTTTAAAAAATAAAAAATTTATCTTAACAATTACGCACTGTGCATGCAAATTATTTTATTCTATTTTAACAATTATTTTTAATTTTTTTGGTTGTCAAAATAGGGCGCATTGCTTCTAGTCTTCTTTATTTCTTTTAAAAAAATTGTTTTCTTAAGGGGCTTAGGGGATTTTTCTTGTAATAAAAAATTGTGGTAATTACTCGAAAGTTGCCTCTAATTTCTCCACCTCTCACGGCATGATATCCTTTTTTTTTAACTTGTCATTTTACATGTTAATTTATCTTTTATATGATATTTGTTAGTTATAAGTGTACACAACGTATCAAACGTATCGAACGGAGATTATTATTCTAAAAAATGGTTAGAAATGACGAGTGACTAGATAAATAAAATAACAAACCTAGTTCGGTGATTACATGTTACAACTATTTAAAACGTGTCAAACGTATCAACACATATCATTACTCCGAAAAAGGACTAGATAATGACACGATAGATAAAATAATGAATCTAGTTTTATAAGGATGCGTCATTTTCAAAATTTTAAAAGTAAAAGAAAAACCATTTTGGTAAGATTGTGTTTAGTTTGAAAAATCGAAATGTGAAAGCTGGGACTCGATGGTGTTACGTGATGAATACATTGTGTTTCTCAATTTGGTTAAATACATGACTTCATGTGTCTTTGTTTTTATTTGTGATATTTGAGAATTCGGAACCCCAAAATAGTTCATTTAAAATATTTGGGATAAAATCCATGCTCGATGCAAATACTAAAATTTAATTAAGTAAAACCATTTAAAAAAAAAGGAGGAGGATTGGAATTGTCACAGCGTAGATGAAACTTAAATTTTGCTTTAAAATATCAAAATTAGGTTTTTTTTTAATTTTAAGAAAAAGGGCTTGTCAATTCCTTTCTTTAGCACCCAAATAACTCTTAAAAATGCACTTAAGCTATTGTCATCATCATGTTGTGACTTAATAACACAATTATTTATTTATTTATTTGGAGATTTCAGGCACTCAAAATAGCCTATAAATAGCACCAAATAAAAATCACTATAAAGTCTATTAATTAAATCTATAATCATAAGCTCAAAACAAAAGCTCTCATAAAGTCCAGCTTCGGGAGGGAAATGGGTTTGGGCTGGGATTAAACTTATTGGTTGCTGACTGGAGTTGGGCTTATGGCCCAACAACTCAATTGGATTGTGTTCAATGAGCCCAACTGGTGGGCATGCTGGCAAAAAGATAAAAAGCCCAATTTGCGTTTTTCACTTTATCCTTTTTGATGGACAACTTTTGTTCTCAAAGAATAAGTAAAAAAGAAAGAATGAAAGAGAAGGCTCTAACTTGTTACTCTCAAATGCCTAAGGATGAGTTTTGATCGTTGCCCAACAGATTTTGAGATTGAGTTGGTGGGTTTTATTCTAAACGGATTATAATTTTAAACCATAAATACTTTTTAAAACGGCCGAAATTAGTCATATAGGTAAGTTGTCGAGTGTTTGATTAAAAACAGCTGAAATTATTAAAATAAATGATTATATAAATTGAATTATTTGACCAAAAACTCCTTCAATCAATTATTGACTATTAAATGGTATGCTACCCTAAGTTTTAAGGTGAGGGTAAGGATTTTTCCCCCTTGCTCACACATGAATATGGATTCTCTAGAATTGCAAGGTCATGAATTTTAGCAATTAGACAATCTTAGCTATTCAGAAGTGGAGAAACTGAAGGGCGAAAATTGTCCAATTTCACAAATTCATGACTTTTCCAAATTCAGGTGATCCTTGTCTTAAATACATACCTATCAATACAAAAACAAATATTGGGACCATAATCGTTTAATAGTATAGATTACGTTCAAAAATACATGAGTATAACATCTAATGAAAAACTGATTAATGTAAGAAAAACAAATAAATGGAAATGAAGCGCATAAGATAAGAAAAAAAATGATTCTAAGGCTAAGCCTTAGATAAGCTTATCTAAGGTTTAGTCCCCAAAATTATGTAGTCTCGTTTAAAAATTAACTTAAACCCCAAAACTACTATGAAAAATAGAAAGATAATAAAAATTACCTCAAACTTTCACCCCCCCACCATCAATGTGTCCTGACTACCGACTTTTGCCTAAAGATCAAATAAAATAAACATAAGAATATAAGTAATAAAAATAATCATTCAAACCCTACCAAATATTCGGCAGCATCAGTATTTTCAATGAGATGTGATTGTTAGGAGTTTCTCCGTCCATGTAGTCCGAGTCAATAATGAAGCACTTACCTTAAACAAAATGGTACAAAATATATAATGTTTTTTTTTCCTTTTATTTAAAAGAATGACGAAATCAAAGAGATAAAAAGCTTCTCTCTAGTGAATGACAAGTCATCCAATGGCGTAGTAAAGAATTATTTACGGTCGAAGGAGGAAAAACGAACGGTTTCGATTTGAAAAAATATGACCGTATGTTTAGAGGGTCTAACATGCTCCAAATTAGCTTAATTTCATATATGTTATAGGTCAAGAAATCTTCTGCATGCTGTCCAAATCTCATCTCAATCTGAGTTCGGGGATGTTAATCTTTCGGCCTTTTAATTTATGAGATATTTCAGCAAACGCTTGGTATGAGTGTGCTGAAATTCCAAAGTAGACATCAATTTATGATCACCGTTCAATGGGCCTAACTTTACAGTTTCCCTACAGTAATGTGTATTGTAAGTTGGGCCCAAGGCCCATATTGATGTTAAACCATTTGGGCCCTTCACACGCACATGTGCTTCTCAATCAGGCCAAAAATTCTGATGGAACCAGGCCTATAGTAATATGTTACTTTAAGTTGGGCCCGAGGCCCATATTGATATTGACCCATTTGGGCCCTTCACACATGTGTGCTTCTCAATCAGGCACGAAATTCTGATCTACTTGGGCCGAGACCTATAGTAATTGGTATTAAAAGTTGGGCCCGAGGCCCATATTGATGTTAACCCATTTGGGCCCTTCACAGACGTGTGTGCTTCACAATCAGGCCCGAAATTCAGATGGACTTGGGCCCAGGCCTGCTCCCTTGGGTTTGACAGACAGCACAGAGATGGGATGGTCTTGACGGCTTGATAGACATGCCACAAGTTGACTAGGCAAACGAGCACTCGTGGGAACACGAATTAAAATAAGGTTGACTCTAATTTACCTATTTTATAAGGCGTGAAGAGTTTAAGGCCCGTTACCCGCCCGTTACGGGTACGGGTAACCCGCGGGTGCCTAAATTGCCGGGGCTAAACACAAGCGCGACAAGGCCCACCTGTGAACAAACCTGATTTGGGCTTATGAGCCAGCAATGATTTTGCAGTTGTATTGAACATGAAATAAACAAAGACCAAATTTTTCTTCGCAGATTAACGCAGCAAGAGCATAAATAAATCTCTTCCATGACGAGGCACATCCATGATCAAACCGTAAATGCTTGCCGCGAACAACGCCCGAGTGAGATTCAAAAGTGAAAAATTGAATGAAAATTTTCCGATAGGAAATTCATGAATGCAGTAGCGTAGGGTCGAGCGAACGAAATTTATGTTACTGTTGTTTAATCTATGCAAAGGGTAATAGAATTGCACTGATTGATCGGTGTAATTAAGTGATGGATCTTCCACTTGGACTCGAGTTCTCTCAACAGCATAGGGGTGTGTGCGCTGTCAAACCATGTCTGAAGCATCCAATCCATCCTCTCCATTCTGATGCCAACCCGATGTGGTCCTAAATTTGCACACAGGGCATGTCCCCTGCAGGCGCAGCCATGGATCAATGCACTTGGCATGAAACTGCAAAAAAGAAGAAGTCACACAGCTCGTTTAGGTTACGGTACATGTCATTCCAATAATCTGAAAGCATACATAAAATTGCCCATCAACCCAACCAAAAGGGGTATTTTCAGCAAGTAAAATGTTCAACCAATTCTAGGTTCGGCTTGTTCAGACAGAGACATAATAATCAAAGAACTCTTTCAGAACTAGATTCATCGGATATTGTAACATCGGAAAAAAACAATAAATTGAGCAATTGGACAATTCCTGCAAGAAGAGGGAAAACCTGATGCAAGCATGGCAAGCTGCGAACCAGTTCTCCCACATTCACTTGATCCAAGCATACGTTGCAAGTCAGGTCATCTTCAGAGGCCTTTGTGCCTCCGACAACATTCGAAGCCCCTTCCATCCTCTGCTTGAGAGAAATACTATTAACTGATGGCACTTTCTCAAGATGAAACACAGTGAAGTTAACAAAGGCAAAATAGACGACTATTGCCAAAAAAAAAAAACAAAAAATGAAGAAGAATTGAACCATAGGCATTGCCCAAAACCAAGACAATAATGGGAACTGAACACACGCTAAGAGAAACAATCATACTTGTGGTAATTGATGTACTCGTCAAATAAATAAAAGCAGGTCATTCTAGGATAAGTGAAATTATTTCTTTCCCAGTCCTCAGAGAAGTGATCTAAATACAACTGCATTCAGCATTTGTATGAAGAAGTCAGGTCACTAATAACAAGACTTGGCCCAATGAACTTGCCATTGATAACCCAAACATCCCATTACTATCTAGTCATATGCGCCATGCTCATGCCAATATAAAGTTTCTAAGAGAATAAGTTAAGAGAGGCAAGTGTTTCAACCTGTCTTAAACAGAAGTAACCCAAGACTTCTGCAATTGAATAAGAATCCAACTAAATGGACTTAATTTTGTACTGCCGTGTTCTATTTTCACAATACTTGAAGCTCAACTACATGAAATTCGACTCGTAACATGTCATTGAATCCACAAAGTGTAAAAGATATATCTCCAAAAAACTTCATAGCTATGTTTTAGTGCCTTCTTTATTTCTTTTTTTTTTTTTTGGAAAATTAAAAAGCAAACTACATATAATAAAAATCAATAAATTTTACTAAACATGAAATCTGAGATTAGAATCTCTGCCAAAAAGAAGAAAATGCTCCACTAAAAAGCTAGCACGAAGATTCACCATCAGAATATGTTTCCACAAGATTATCAGCTTTTCAAACCATGTGCCACAATAGAATTTCAAGCCATTTACAAGCCAATCCTTTGTCACTGATGAAGAATTAAACTAATAAATCTTAAGTAGATCAACTATGCCACGAGTGCACCAAAAGATAATGAGCCTGCAATTCTTCTTAAACAATTAAGTAGAAGACAATCCATATGGGTAGTGTTACCAAAACGGGACTTATCATTAACTTAATTAAATTATAAAAAGTAAACTGAAATAAAATACTTGCATAAAAGGATAACATATTACATCGGTTGAGGCAGGACATGAAGCATGTTGCATTGGTGAGCCAACACTGTGAACAAATCGACCAATAAGAACTGTATAAACAATTCCCACTAAATCTTATATGACATACTCACCAGAAAACCAACAATAAAACTACATATGTGCAAAAGGGGAAGCCCCATTCAAGGAAAAAAGCACGGAAAAAATAACAGAAAATTCTATTAAGTTTTGAACATTAGGCTGTTGAGTCACTTGGCAGAATAAGTAAACTGTATTTCAAGTAAGAATGAACCGTGTAATTATGTAGTTCAAGTATAAAACAAGGAAACCAAAGGATTTCCCAGTGTCTGGTTTACTGCAAGGATATTTTTAATCTATGAAAATTTTATTCTTTAGCAAGAAAATTTGGAGTCCTGTTAGGGAAATCACCCTTTAGACTTTCATCTCAGCCACTATTTAAAATAAGAACAGTCCATATTATGTACACTGCTGGTATGAGTTTTGAATTTGCGTTTCTAAAAAATATGTACCTTTATGTCTTCTAATACAGATAGATGTTTTAAAGAAAGCATAATAACTTACTGATGAGTGCCCTTAAGTTTGTATCTATGAACAGGAAGAGCATTTATCTCTTCTTCGCTCATTGAAGGAGCTGCCCGAACATTGTCAATATCTGATGCTATGGAAGTTTCATAATCTGAACATAACAATATATACCTATAATCAGTGTTGCTTTCTACTATAAAACCTATGTTCTATCAAAGACAGCATAAAATCATCATATACCCCAATGACCAAATTCACGATCAAGTAAAGCGAGATGGAATCTAAAGCCTTGCAATCGTCTTATAGCTGCATGTGATATTGTTGGTGGCATATCAGTATAACCAAGGAGCGCACTGGCTGCGGCAGCCTGAGCTAGCACCTCAGGTTGAAGTTGAAGACAACTTTGATATATTGTTGCCATTAAAAAAACACCAAACACTAGCCAAATCTGCAAAAAAAGGTTTTGCAATAACACCCAATAAACCAACTTAAGCTCCAACATGAAACCATAAAAAGAATTATGCCTATGCCTAACTTTAAACTTAACAAAAGACAGTAGTACCAGAAAGTTCGGCATCTGGTTTAAGTTCAATATCATGAACAGCAAGAGAACTGTTACATCAAACAAGTTTAATGTAGATTACAAATTTTCAGCAGCAGGTGCTCTTGATAGGCAGTAAAAATAAAAAATAAAAATGGTTGTAAGAAGTAAAGCCTATCAAAAGATGACAGTACCTGTAACAATAAAAAAGAGTGTATTGCTATTTGACTGAGCTGCATCAACGCGCTGGTGCATACAAATTTCAGTATCTTGGAATGAATATGGTTAGATAATTAAAAGAAATATGGCATTCACAGAACTGCTATGAATGAATAAAATATACCGCAGCACGATGATTGTGCATAAATCCTGGAAATCCAGTTTCTATATCAGCACTAGTCCCTCCATAGCCAAAACTCATGGTTGAGGATTTAACAGGAACTTGAGGCCCCTTGGATTTAAATCAGGAGAACAATATATATTTTGATAATCTGCAGACATTAGCAGATGAGATACTAATCAAAATAGATCTTAAGGCATCTCAAAGCACAAAATGCATGCATGAAATAGTAACAATAATATTTCAGGCCCAATGCAGCGCATGCAGTTACCTGAAGTACCTTCTGGACTAAGGTTCTCCAGAGTTCTTTTTACTTTTGAAATTTTCTATCCACTCTTGCAATTGAGAAGTTATTTTAATTTTATTTTAACTTATACTCTAGGATAATGTCGTGTCAAAAAACATAACTTTCACATTTTCAAATTTAACACACCGCAGCCTTTTTAAATTCTGCTACTAAAAACAGCTCACCCATGAGTAAAGAAAATCATATATATATATAAAATCGCAGATGAAGAAAATTTGCCCCAAGAACCATCAAGCATGACCAACTGGGATATTCAGTGAAACAATAAACATCGTGCAGAAGCTCCAACAATCTGCAATTCTCGCAATAATGTACGACCTAAAGCAATAGTTTATAAACAAACGAACCAACTCAAGGCACATAAAATTTCATAAATTGAACAATCAAATCGCAATATCACATTAAAATCAGGATAAACTAAAAAAATTAATCCCCAAAATCACATTACGTAAAATAAATTGCGCTTAAACATGAACAGGGAGGAGAACGATCACATACAGTATCGGATAGTAGAAGCAGACGGTAGTTCAACTTGGAAAAATTAGGGTTCTAACATATAGAAGAGAAGAGCCCGAAAGTGACGAAGAAGAAGAGAAGAGTGACTGGGAGAGAAAGGAACCGTCGGATTCCCAGAAAGCCGAGGCTTTCCCATGTCCTTCTCAGATTCTGATTCTGCCACCCAAACGTACAGCGATAGTTAAATTGTTCATAACGACGTCGTTTGATCCTGCCCCACTCGAAACCCCTCCAAACGCTGTCGTTTGCGCGATCAAAGGGTAAATAGAGGATTTATTATTATTATTATTATTTTCACCGTTAAAAGAAACTCTAAATTATTTTTCTATTTTAAGTCCCCATATAAATATGTTTGGGTTGGGGATTTCCGTTCTTATTAAGATTGGGTCTTTCTGCCGACAAATTTAAGCTCACTTAACATGACCATGCCTTCAAGGATTCAAGTCTTCATTATTTTAAATTATGCAGTAATTCTTATTTTCTTTCTCTCAAATTTTTAGTCTCCTTCTTTAGAACAAAAACTATAAACTCAAAGTTAATTTAGTGTTTTCTTTTTGCTTTTTGGACTAGTGGGCGGTTGGAATTTTCACTATATTAAATTATGCAGTAATTCCTTATTCACTTTTTTTTGGTTTTAAGCCTCCAATGTTAAAAAAAAAAAAAAAAAGAGGAATAAATTTATGAACTTAAAGTTAGTTGTGTAAGTTTTTTTTTTTCTCTTTCCTCCGTTTTTTAGATCAGTATGGCAATGTGCATAATGGAGTCCAATGCGGAGCCGCAGTTGAATTCTTGACCTTAGCCACCCTAGAATTTGTTTTGGACAGACACCCTATAATTTAAGACACATAAGTGGGTTAATGGGCTTACATGAGTGGACCTAAATAGATTGATTATTACATGGCCCATGTATGGGTGGAGCCTAATCCGGTTGGACGGGCCTAAATTAGTTAAATTTCAGCTAGGTGTTATGTATTTGTAAGGATGGAGGAGGGTCCTATGAGTGTTTTTTTCTTTTGGGAAAAATTCTAGAAGATTCCCTATGTTTTAATATTATTTTTAATGATTTATATTTAAAATAATTATGTAAAAATCTAATAGTCTGTTATGTGTTCACCTACTTAATAGAATTGGATGGCAAATGAATGGAAGGGATCTATTGAAAACAAATGAAAGTATAAATGGTGTGATAAATAAAATTTAAACTATAGGGGATCTATTAAAAATGACCCAAACTTTTGTGCGCGCTTAATCTGAATATTTGATCTCTAGCCTTTGCTTTGGTCGGTCCTTAAAAAAAAAAAGTAATTTTTCTAATATATCACATGTGTGCATACATGAAAATAAATTGAATTATGAGATAACATCAGAGTATACAAAAATAACTTGTACATATTAACTCAGTTAATAGTGAACTTATGAAGCAACTTTTCATTCCTTTTTTCATAAGCTTTACCTTCCTTTGTAACAAAAAAAAAAAAAGAAAAAGCTTCATTACTCCCAGAATAGGCTTTAAATACTCAAAGTCCATTTAGGTCCCATTAATAAACAAAAAATGTCAAGAGACGACATGGACACGTGTGGTGGACTCTTATGCTATGGAACCGAATACACATAAAAATAAGGGACCACCCAAGTTCCCAACTCATTAAAATATTTCAGTTTTTCCGGCAATACACGACCCCATAAATTAAATCAGTGGACTTAGCCGGCCATAAAATTGCCACCTCTCAAAACTAGGAGATTTTTAAAAAGGCACAAATATGATCACGACATATGAAACCCTAGTTTCCCTAATGATGAATCGACATGCATATATTTAATCCATGAGTTGATCATGACAGAGGCCATGACTTGGGGAAGGAGAAAGAGTGCATTGTCTCCCACTATACGACGCATTAGCACCCACGTTGACATCGTATGCTCTGATTGGAACGGCCATTATGTCAAACCAGAAAGTGAATGCAAAATAGAATTATGACAGAAGGTTCAAAGTGCCTTTACCGGAAGTCACAACACAAAAATATGCAGAAGCCTTCATAGAAACAGTAAAAAGACCCCTTTTTTTTTTTTTTTCTTTCTTTTGACAAACTCACTCCACTGATGAGAGAAACCATCATCACATGGATTGGACTATAAGGTTCGTTACAAGCACTCGATAAAGATTTTGCATTATATTTCAAAATAAAGAGGTACAACAAGCATTGACAAACAACTCTAGCCACCTAAAATAGTCCAATGCTCATGTGGTAGCTTTTAAGTTCACCTCCAAGCCTTTACCGTCAGACAGGTACCATTAAACGGGTCGAAACGGGTCAACCAGTAGGGTTAACAGGTCGAAATTCATGTTACCCCTGGGTTATCCACAGAAAGAGAGAGCGAGAGAACAAAAGAGGAAAAAATAATTTTATGCTACCACAAATTATACTCCGGAATTATACAAACCAAAACATGTTTAAAGAGCTTACCCAAATCAAAGATAAGTTGGATTGCATCCAATGGTCACGGATGCCTACAGGCCGAGTCGAGATGGGCGAACCCGTATCCTAATGGGTGCCATTTTCTGGACCCCATTACCCACAAAAATTGCAGGTACTCACAGGTGTGAGGCCATTTTGACACTAACAGGTATGGGGCCATTTTGACAGGTCTAATTGTGAAGGAAGCAGCCATCAACCTGCGCCTGGTGGCTAACTACAATCTTCCCGCGACTGTAAGGTACAGTCGCATCCATACGCAATGATCATATCCTGCTCTGAAATGTTATATTTAAGAAGTGTACAACTTCAATACGTATGTGTAGTACCAACAAGGCTTGAAGAACTAATTAGCTACGTTGACTTCCCCCAACCCCACACCTGCATTTTCTTGGATTTAGTTCATTTAACAATCAACGAGTTGGTGCCCTTCTCCGTCTACCAAACAGTTCTTTGACATGTTCTAGAACCGCACTCGATTGTAAAACATCTTTTCTTCTTCTTCTTCTTGCAGTCGACCAACCGCGCTCCACTCGGCCATCACTTTCAGTTGTTGGGCCTATACGAGACTTTCTTCTTTTCCTTTCCCATTTCTACTTCTGCAGTTTTACACAAGTTTTTCTCCCCCTACTTACTAGATCCACTACAGAAATCAGTGAAACTCCCATAAATTCCTACAGGGTTGTAATGTAGAAAGCCAATCAACATGACTTCCAACCCACAAAGCACCGGAGCCAAAAAAGAACCTTCTCCAAAGGAAAAAGGCAAGAAAAATGGACAATTACTCAGTAGTAAACAAAGTTCTATCATTCTTATTCTGAATAAGAGTACAGATATCTCGGCAATCATCAAATTCCCAAGGCATTATCATGAAGCCCTGACCGCTGAGAAAGATGCATTACATCATGTGTGCGAAATACTTCACTTCTGTTAACCAAAGTACATGGTACACTACAAAAGAAAGAACCCAGCAAATAAAGATAGGCTCCATACTGACAGATAGTTCATGCAACATGCTTCTTATGCTGAGAAGAAAGTATATATTTGGAAGAGGGGGGGGGGGGGGGGGGGGGGGGGGGCGCGAATATTGAGCTGACAACAAATAAACCGAAGATAAAGCGAAAGTTACAATTTATGATTTATGATACCCTGGCCAAGGCAGCAAGGCACACAATTAGGTTTATACCTTCTTAATTCTGAATGGGGCAACTTTGACCGTAAAGTTCCCCTCTTTATGGCCTTAACAGGCTCTCCCCCCTGCTGCCACTTCTGCTTCCCAATCAGCTGCAAATGATCCCCTCTCTATTTACATCTCTGATTTGCTTCGTCTAAGGAATTGGTTGAAACACCATTCTACTCCCGCTATTAACCTCAAAGGCCAAAGCCCTGCGCCTCTGTGAAGGTGTACTAAGAGTTAACAGCGAATTGCTCCGATTCATCACCATTGAATCAGAATTTACCGAGGACAAAGCCACCCCATTAGAACCAATTAAACAACCAAAAATATTACGGAAAATTCGACCCAACCCTCTACTCCTCCTTGTTCTACTCCCTCTTGCTTCAAACGAAACCCTCCTCGGAGGCCCACCATTGTTGAACCCACCATCCATTTCCGTGTAAACCATGGGAAACTCTCTGTCTTCACCTCTTCTTCCGCCAGAAAACCTCCCCACCGCGAATCCCCGGCCGGGGAGCCTCCATATCGTTAACCCTACAGTTTCTTCGTCGTTCAATTGATCATTTTGGCTGCTGCTATTACTGTTATTATCGGATTCCGGCAAGCCCTGGCCTCCCGAGGGCAACTCGTGGCGGCAGACCGGACATGAATTGCGAATGGCGAGCCAGGGGAGGATGCAATCGGAGTGATATATGTGTTTACAGGGCATTTTGCGAGCTTCGGACCCCAATTCGAAGAGTTCTTTGCAAACGGCACAGTGGGACTCGCCGTGTGTGTGTTCCTCCAAGATCTGAACCGTCGGCATGGACTCGATCGCCGCCTTGGAAGCAGGTGGGTTCTCAAAGCGCCCAAGGCCATTGATTTCGATCTGGGAGAGCTGATCCAGCAGGCGATCAAACCCCGAGCCCAGCAAGAACTCCGACATGCTCGGCGGCAACGGCCTGAGCCCCGAACCGACGCCGTCATCGTAGAACAGCTGGAACCCACCTCTCTCTCCACCGCTGCCGCCGGTTCCGCCACCATCAGACGGTCCGCGGAGCACGATCACTGGATTGAAAGGCGACCGATCCCCGCCGTTCCTCCGGTTTCTCCAGAACGCCGCACCGGAATTCAACCTGTTCCCAACCATTTCCATCGAAGGGAATTGCCGGCGCCGACTCTCCAACCCAGTTGGGTTCTCGATTTCTTCCACAAACCCGCCGTCGCAATCAGCACAGACGACCGGGTCTTGGGTCCGAGCCCTAACGAATCGAGAGCAGCTATGGCACCAATAAGAAGGAGGGGACGAAAGCCACGAAGAAGAAGACGAAGAAGAAGACATATATGCCCTAACGCTAAATACCTTTCTTCTTGCAGATCTGATTCAGTATTCCAACGCAAGCCCTCCAGAAAGATCACACCTTTACGTTAAAATCGACCAAAAAATCAATTCCTCTAGCCCAAATTCGGATCAAGATTCGCGAAATCAAGAGGAATGAAGATCGGGAAATCCCTAATTGCCCAACAGACAAATGGGGAAAGAGAGAGAGAGAGGGCTGTGTTTGGTGACATGAGAACAAGGAAGCTTCTTTAACGGCATAACAGCGTTATCTTCTTACGGTGTTATGACAATTTGCTACGCTTTTTTTTTTTTTAAATGTATTTATACCCTCCAAAATACTTTTTTTTTAATTTATTTGTACCCTCCAAAATAGTTGTCTACGCTTAATTATGCTGTTACATGTCTGTCCCGTTCAGTGTACTTAAGACGCTACGGAATCTTTATATTTTTTATGCGTTTTCATTTTTATACCTTTTATTAGAGAATACATAAACCACCTTAACAATAACAAAGATTAAAACTATTTTATTTATTCACCATCAATAATTTATTGTACAAATATATACGTATGTGCGTATGATATCGCCAGATTAAGTAACTAGTGGATTTAAAAAAAAAAAGAAAACTAATAATAATAGTACTTCAGATTTCTAATCTAATATGTGTATGGTGTATATATTTAATTATTGTATGATCATATGGTTCATACGTATTAAGATTAAACGCACATATTTTCCAATCTATTTGTGAATGAATTGTATGAACTAAAACAGCATAAAAATATGAGAGCTGGTTAATTTTTATACAATTCTTGTAAGTGTAAGTTTTTCATTTAAATGGAGAAAAACATATGTAAACTTGAACAATTTGATCGAATTTGAATTTTTTAACTGTTAAATAAAAAAGCATGCCCTAACATGAATTGTATAAAAATTGATGAACCCTCATATTTTTCTATACTCTTCCAATTCATGCAATTGAAATTTTCATATTTGGATCCATATAAACCTCATTGGGTGACACTGTGACTAATCTGTTTCCCTGTTATATTTTCCATGTTGACTCTAGTTTCACTGTTTGCGTTCTAAGCAGATAAAACAAATTAAACAATCCCTTCATATGCCCAACTCCCGATTCGAGAATGTCAAGCTCCTTTTTTTATGAATGTGAGATTCCTGAATCCAACCTTTCTATTTAGGAATATTGTTAAGCCTCCATATTTTAAGGATCTATGAGCCTCTTGAATGCTGTATTCATACAAATTTATTATTTTAGAACTATACCAAATACTAGAATATGACATCTCCAAACTTGTTCTGCAAATCAAATCATCCTATTGTTCAATATGGTTGAGTCTATATCCGCAAGTAGTAACTAAAAATGCAATTTTTTTGCCTTAGGTCTAGCTTTCTTTTGATGGATTACTTGATCGGTAACACTATATGTATATTTTTCAGATACCTTTTACACTAAAAGTGATTTTATAATAACATTTATATAATTCTATATTATTATTTGATCAAAAATATCTCTTAAAAAAACTATACAAATTTTATCACTATATCCATGGAGGGCAAGTGTTTCAAAGTCTTGGATTCAAAGTCTTTATAAGTTTAAATTTTTTCTTGGCCCCTAGTTAATTTTAATAAAAATACTACATGTACAGCATTTATATCGAAAGTGATCACATGACAGAACATGTATAATTATATATTATTATTTGGCTAAAATACTATTTAAAAAAAATTAAATATATTTTATTATTATCACTCTTTTAATTTAAAATTTATGTAAAAGATGTACATATAGTATCGTTATAATTTTAGTGTCTGACATACGATGTTCGAAACAAGAAGAAAATGGGGGAGAGAACATAAAAAGCGTAAACCTGTTAGCGGATCCCATGTAGAGAAGTCCTTTGGGTCAGATGGCTTACAACGGCCCATATGTGATTGGGCCTATGACAAGTGAAAATCCAGGCGTGGGCCTGACCGATTCTTCATAGGCTTACAAAGCAAAAGCTCGATAAAAATTGTTTGGGGAAATTTTACCAGTAATACTACCATTTTCAAAAAAATATGTCTCGAATAATCTCGCCACTTATACATAAGGGTGAACCTTACATATATATATATAGGTAGGTCCCATTTATTATATGTTAATAAAGGGATTTATTTGTGATCACCTTTTTCAAAATGAATAGATTTATCCAAATTTTATTGGAGGTCACTAAAGTTTATGGGTTGTGTCAAAATATTTGATGTACTTTGATTTATCTTATTTTTCATTATGAACTTCATAATATTACGATTCAATCATTATTATTAAATCTCTTTAAGAGGGAGTCGGTTCCTCTATATTTCCTCTATCAATTTCTCTATATGTTTCACTCCCCTAGTCAATTTCAATGTATTTTAAAACGTTTTTAACTGTATAGATTGAGATAACAAATAAAAATACATAGACTTAGAAATGTTGAACATATTCATCAGAATCACTAAATCAAGAAAATCAAAAATAAACTATAGCAAACTTTCGATACTTATGACAAATATGTTATGCATTTATAAAGCTCATAAAAATTGATAATCCTATGTATTTTTACCTATTATTTCAATCTGGTTAGTTAAAATTGTTTTAAAATGTCTTCAAATTAACTATGAGAATGAAATGGAGAGAGAAATTGATAGATAAAACGGAGAGGAGTTGGTTCCTGCTTAAAGAGACTTAACAATTATGATGAAATTGTGACATTATGAAAGCTTAGAAGGAAAAAGACAAATCAAGTTACACGGACCATTTTGAGACAACCCCCAAAGTTTTGTGACCTTTGGTAGAATTTACCAAAACTTTTATTTAAATGGGAATGGGTTTACCACAAATTGAATCGTTCGGAGTCATTTTGTAAATTTTAACTGTACTTACACATGACAATGCAATTCAATACATGACTAAATTTGTATGAAACTTGGTAATATCATCTAGCTTTTTATCTCCATTCAATCGTTGTCATTAAAATTTGCAGAATGAATACCAAAAGAGTCAGTCCTTGATTCTATGGTAATTAATTACCCAAAATGTTCTTCACTATAAACACTTTTAAATGTTAGCTGCAAATTTCTACCAAGTTCACCAACTTTTATGGGAAAAAAAAAATCGAAATGTTCAATCCAGAATTTATTCAGCATGACAACATATATATAATCCAACAGGAAACCATAGCCAGCATTACTTATTTTTGTACATTACTGAACACTTCTAGAAAATAAAAATAAAAAATAAAAAAACAGAAACAATCTATAAATATCTTTTCGCAAAGAGCATCTATAACCCCATAAGAAGGAAAAAAGAAAAAAAGAAAAAAAGAAAGAGAAAGAGAGAGAGACAGAGAGAGAGAGAGAGAGGAAAAGAGTAGAAGAAAACAAAAAAAATAAAACTCAAATTATACAAATTTTATTCAGTGAAGAAACGGCTTAAAAGCAGCGGCCACCACCCTCTTCACATACTCACCGCCGTAGGGAGAATCACCGGCGGCCGGCACGATCCCATCATTCCCCGCTAGAAGCCGGTACTTGTCCTTCCTCGTGAAGTTGGTGCACTCGAACCCTAGCGTGGCCGCGAGAATCCGCTGCACATAGTTCGCGATGTCGTGCGGGCTTCTCCCGGCAGAGCACGTGGCCTCCGGCGGCAACTGGTTCAGGAACGTGACCTCGTAGACCGGCCGCGGGTTCATGAAGAAGAACACCGGGTCCAGCCCCTTCCACCCCCTCGCCGTCGTGGCGTGGAAGAACCCGACCCGGTAGTTCATGGCGACTGGGACGATCCGGTCGGTGAGCTCGGCGAAGAGCGAGCTGAACCGCAGGAGGAACGGCTCGCGGCACGTGGTCCCTTCGGGGCACACGGCGAGGTCCCCCTTGGCGAGCTCGCGCTTGATGCGGTCGGCGTCGAGATGGCGGACTCGGGTGAGGCGGATGGTGGGGATGGGGGAGAGGAGCTCGGAGAGGCGGGAGATGGAGTAGGTGACGGCGGGGATCCTGCGGCGGAGGGCGGTGGAGAGTACGACAGGGTCCATGAGGGAGCGGTGTGTGCACACGAAGAGGACGCCGCCGGAGACGGGCGGGGGAGGAGGCGGGTGGCCCTTGACGATGACGATACCGCCGAGGACTCGGGAGACGTAGGGCACGGTGGAGAGTGGGAGGATTAGGCCGAGGAGGATGCGGAGGGTGGCGAGTACGATGCCGAGAGGGAGCCATAGGAGGATGAGGAGGGCGGTGGAGGGCGTCGGTCGTTTTACGAGGCGGCCGTCGTGGAAGATCACCGGGAGTGGGCGGAGGAGCGGTGGCTGGTGGCCGTCGATTTGGGCGGTGGTGAAGGGTGGGTGAGATTGTTCCTGTTGATCATCAACGGTCGTTTGAACATCCGTTAGTCTGTATGAATATGTGATTCATACCGTACCCATATTCGCCTTAGTAAACGGGATTAAGTACTAGCATACTACTAATATTATCAATAAAGAATAATTTGGCGGCTAATTTTTCAAGTGATACAAAATTGACCTCAATAAACCGGACAATTTAACCTTTCATGTGAATTAATTAATATTTTTAATTATCTTTTGTTTCTATTGATCAATGTTAATTATTAATATATATATATATATATATGTGTATATATATTTATAAAAGTTTGTGGACACCTCAACAAAATTATTTCACTTAAAATAACAATAAATATTATATTATTATTCTTATGAGACATCATTCAAATATATTTTGAAAATATTGATTAGCTAACACTAAATTAAATTAACTGCAATTATAGCAAATATAAATGTGAAACAATTAAATTTCTTTAAAAAATATAATATAAATTATGTGTTAAGATCATAAATCATTATAATGAATCATTGAAAAGAATTTATTTTTGAGATATAATATCCCATAATATTTGATAATATCACTTCTTTTACATTAGTAATAATAATAATTATTATAAATGTCATGTTATTCTTATTCTCATGAGATATCATTCTAATATATTTTCAAATTACTGATTAAAATGAAATTGTAAGTATAGTAAAAATATTAACTTCAAAAAATATTTACTTATTGTTGTTATAAGTGAAATAATTTTGTTGAAGGGGATAACAAACTTATTGGTAATTAACATTGATTAAGGGAATAAAAGGATAATTAAAAATCTTAACTCGTGTGGGTGGTTGAGTTATCTTGTTTACTAATGTTAGTAAGTACTACTTGAAATGCTAGTGGCTAAATTGCCCACTACTGACAACGTTGGCAGCCCACATATACTTAATCCAAAAAAATATAACACCATAATCTGATGTGGTGGTGTGATCTAATAAATAATAATTAACCAAATGCCTAAGTAATGCTCAATCCTATAATTATTTTCAGCAAAGCTCGCACTAATGATCATATCTTTCATTCCTGTCACACGCATATTATTACATGTAATTAACTGGTCACTACTCATTCATAACTTCTTGACGTGAGAACATTATACAAGGCAAGTTCTTTCTCGAGACACGCCACATTAATTTTCTTTTGTAGGTATGGGAATTTGTCATTAGTCGCCGCCACCGCCATCACCATTACAGATGGTGTGACGGTTCGATGTTTCATTTTTTTTTTTCTCCTCCTTGAAACGTAACGGTTCAGATTTTGTTGATGAACCGTCAAACATCGAAGCCCGAGAATAGCCGACATGTTTTACAAACGTTCTGATACGTAAGAACAAAATATATTCATAAGAAATGCTAACTCTTATTAACTTTGGCTGATAATAAAGCAGAGTAGCCTAATTCAGCACCAAAAAATTAGGGGGAAAATAAAAAATAAAAAAAAAAGCTCTTAAACCTAATCAGATCTTCAATTCTTTGATGTATGGATTCTTATATAAAATTTTATGATTATAATAATAATCTTCATTCGCTTTTTGTTAATACGATCAATTTATTAAAATTATTTAAAATAGTATAGTTTTAAGTAACGATGACACAAATAAAGATACAAGTATCTGTGTACCTTGCACAAGGAAAGGAATGAGGAAGCCTCGGCGGCTCTTCCCAACCCCATCCGTGGCGGCTCATCCCTAAAAGCCGCCGCAACTCTTTCAGCGCCCGAATCCGCTTTACCGCTAACAAACCCCGTGGCGAACCCGAACCGGTTCACGACCAACTCGCATCCGATCACCTCATCGACCCGCAAGTGTTCCTTCACAAACCTCTCCACCATGACCCTCGGCATTTTGGTCACCACAACCCTCTTCTCGTAAGAAGCAAACACGCTCCATGCCTCCATGTCCAAATCCTCCATGTAAAACTTCGGCAAAACCGCCCTCGCCACGGACTTGAGCTCCTTCTCACGGAGGCCTACGGCGGCAATGAAGATGGTCAGTTTAAGGGCGGCGTCGCGCATGCCGAGGAGGCGGAGGAGGGAAATTAGGGGCCATAGGAGGAGGAGGAGCGCGAACCGGAGTAAACCGGAGGCTTCGAACGCCACGAGCATGAAGTAGGAGAAGGGGTCGGGGTTCTTGAGAAGGGCCCCTTCTAGCTCGCTCACCACTGACTCCATTTTGGGATTCTCTGAGGATTTAGAAGAGGAGAAGTTTACTTATGGTGAAGGGCGTTGCACCGTTTATCGGTTTACAACCACTTCCTTTTATAGATTTCTTTACGCACACATTCTCTCTCTCTCTCTCTCATTCTTAATTATATCTTGTTTATGTTTTTTTCTTGAAAGAAATCTATTTTTATTTTTATGTGTATACAGGTGAATGGGTGAGACGAATAAATGGGAGGATTGCACGCCAAGTTAGCTTACAGAGATTTGATTACTTAACTCCAACAACTTATTTGGACCATGCATCGCTTTTTTAGATAATGATTACTAGTGGACGTGTTCACTGTTCTTGCGCCGAAAAGAGGGAGAGAAACATTTTCAAGAACTCCTTGAATTTTGTTTGAGGAATTGTTGAAGTGAATTACCCATTTAAATTTAATCCTATAGTCGGTATGTTATTGAAGAAAAAAAAATAAAACCAAGGGCAGCTTTTTGGAAATAAGGAAATACGAAAGTGAATTAATCCCGTAATTTCCAACATCATTGAGGTAAAAAACTGGAGACCGTGTGAAAAGTTATTTGTACTTTTAAACCATGTTTGTTGCGCCGGATTTGAGAACATGATGTGATAATCTCGTTGTCTTGGGATTAACTAACCTCTCCTCCCTCATGCGATTATAAATTCTATGAAAGGCATAAGATGGTTAAACGACCTCGTTACTCCTTTTTTAATACTAAAATTGTATTGTAACAAGATTGAATGCCAAAGATGCACATTAATCATTTTTTTCCCCTTCTACAACTGTTATACTATGAATTATCCTAATAATGTGATATGCAAAAATAAAAATCAACTTACGTTATCCCTTAAAGAATAAAAGGGTACTTTGGGAAATAAACATTAGCGACATTCTATCCCATCCAATTTTGTGCCTGTCCAAACATAGGAATGTATTTTTCAAGCAAAATCCGGCCCTAATCTGGTCTTATACTAAACAATGAGGTGGGATTTCTCATATCTCACGAGATTAAAAATCTCATCCATTCTTAGTGTATCCCATCCTGTTCTCTAATCTCTCGTAACAAACATTGTCTTACATCCTTCTTATACCCCTTTCGTCAGAATGCTAATCTAATCAAATTTAAGTAGTCATTTTCAAAGGGTATTTTGGTCAAGCAATAATAATGAACGAGTAATAGTACATGTATATCCTTCAGATGACTAAAATTTTTCTGGTACAGTACCACCACTTCATCAAGTTACAAACGGAGTTCGAAAAGGTAGCTCACCTAGTAATATGATAATAAATAATAGAGGAGTATTTAAAACTTTATCATTTTAAATCTTAACCGGATGAAAAGAATATGAAAATAAAAGTAAATACCTATAGCCCTGTGTAATTTAGTTAGTTTTTAGAGGTTCTGGTATTCCAAAAATTTTAGTATTAAAATAATTTTATATTCTAAAATCTAATGAAAGTTGACAATCTGTACTGTTTTTTCATCTTCTTTTCATATGTAACAGGGTTGGATTATTTAAAAAAAATTAAAACGTCATAATTTGAGGTAGTAATATAGGTTCTATATATGTGTGTATATATATATATATGTATATATATATAGTATACTTCCTTTTTCAAAAATAGATATATGAGCCGTTATTTTTACAAATGTTAGGACAGGCACACTCCCTCTCCCCCCTCGTTGTCCACAAGAGAACATGCAAGGAAGTTTCCGCGCCCAGTATGATTGTTTTCTTTGGCCCTTTTTTAGATGTTTCCTCGGCAAATAGTGCGTTCGCTGATGGATAGTCACCATTCATACATAAAAATATTTCGATTATTTATTTACATATTATCATTGCTATTCTATAAGTTATAATTTTTGAAAAAAATTTCACCCTAAATACAAAAGAACTCGATTGTATATTTCTACATTTTGCAGCATGTTCAGACCCCTCTTTATTATCTCTAGAATTGATGCCCTAAGGGCGTGTTGAGAGACTTAAGTATCTCAATAAAAATTTCAATTTTATTTTCTAATTTGTACCAATACATTTTAGCTTTTCAGAAAGCCATTTTGAGTCAAGCGCATGATTTTATAGAAATAAACTCTTCTAAAAAAAATTAGTTAAAGAAAAATAAGCTTACTTGAGGTGGTCCTTAATAAATTTATAAAGAATTAATAGTGTAAAATACAGTCAAAGTTGGTCAGAAATTCAACAAGCTCCTAAAATATATATATATATATATATATATATTGTTCTTTCCTTTTAGCGTTGCTATTGCAATTCGTCTCACTCAGGGTGCACTTTACTTGCACCTGAACTAAACACAGGAAGCTGCATAAGATTTTAAAGTGGGTGAGAAACTTATCCTCTGATCAAAATCTTCTTCCTCCTTTTCTTAGCTATGGTCGCTCAACCTCCTCAGGAAACATTCCTCTCTTTGGGGATTTGGACAATTTTTCAGATGGCTTGTTAGGTAAGATTTGGTTAGAAGCCTGTGAGCTCTCATGGCATTCTAAAATAATGCAACCCTATTAAAAAATTTATTTACTTATTATTATTATTATTATTATTATTATTATTTTATTTGGTTTTAAATCCAGCTTCTTCTTCTTCTTGTCGTATCAAATTCTTGTTCATACTTTGTTATACTTCAAGAACGGTAGATGCCAAGAAAGTTGCATTCCAAAGTACAACAGGTGGACAAATGAAATTTTTGCCTTCACAGATGCTTGTTTTCATTTTCTTCCTTTATAAGTTATTAGATTTATAACTTCATGAGATGTAAAAGCCAAATGTGAAATGTTCAATGACTTTTTATCTTACTGTAAAAATTATTCTGTATTATAAATAAAATATAATTTTTAATTCAAGGTTTCAAGTGCTACGATGAACATTCTAAATTGATTAGACCGGAAACTTCACTGAAATTTGTCACAAAATGACGACTTGGGTTGCAATCCAGTGATCATGATAAATTCATTTTGTATTCAAATCTTTTGAGCAACTTTCCCCCTTAAACACTTTTTTAAAAAATTAGTTTGAGGGCAAGCCAACCCTTAAAAAAACTAACAATTCTCAACTACGTTCAACTTATTCAATTTGAGGATGTTTTTGTTAACTCCATTTGGATCATTTTTTAAAAAATTTAAATGTTTTAATGCTCATAACTACTTTGCATAAAATTACTCACAATATAGAAATCAATCCAACTAGTCTACTATGTACCCTTTCTTGTCATTTTATAGTAGATTAGTGATTTAAGTTGTTTTCTATCAAACTGTTTAAATAATAAAATCACTTATATTAAACGTTAACAAAATATTAAACAACTTATTAGATTACTTAATTTTCATTTTTTTTAAAATTATAAATAATTTAAAATAGAGACTAAATCCTGTTGATGTTATCGGGTTTTTTAATTTTATTTTAAATGTCGTAAGTTACAACGAGATTAATCTCTCTTCCTTTTTCTTAAGAATTCCATAAATGCTATTTTTGATGGATGGGGGGCCTGGGCCTAGCTCTAATTCTCAGTTTGGCCATTGGTCCAATACCAAGAAACTGTAGTGCTTCATTATTCTCATGGGTTTGAAGGTGGGGGTTTGGCGGGTCAAATGGGTCAACATGGACAAGTTAATAACGATTTAAAATGGGCATGTAAATTATTCTAAGGGTCAGATCCGGTTATGTGACAGGTGAGTCGGAGGGGGAGGGGTTGGAGGGTCATGGGCTCGTTTTGGCACGAAAATTTTTGTTCCTGTTAGTATTTTTATGAATCAATCACTGTTTTGTAAAATCTCTAATTTTAAATCTAAGTAATAATAATAATAATAATCTTAGCTATAAATAATAATTAGATGGATCAAATCGTTAGAGGTTGGTCAAATGTAGGTACACGATCATTATCGGATTATAGAGGGAGCAGGGCGAACATGTTCAGTGAAACCCTGAGTCCTTGACTTATACAATGAAAAAAGGAAAAAAATTCTAAAAGACCCCTTGTAGTTTGCATTGCTTTTTAAGAAAGTCTTGTGATTTAAATTTTGTTTATCACACCTCTTGTACTTTTATTTTATTTTTAATATACCCCTTTCATTTATTTGTCATCCAATTCCATTAAGAGTGAGGACACATGGCACACTATTAAAGTTCCACATCATTGTTTCAAATATAAATTAATAAAAATAATATTAAATTTTTGAAAAGTACTTGAAAATTTAAAAAATTAAGAAAATCTAAATAAGAAAATAAGAAAAGCGATGCTCCCTTCGACGGAGATGTGCATATAAATTAAAAAAATATAAATTTTCAACTAAGACCTGGATGTTAAGATCCATGACAATTAAAAATATAGGTTAGGGTTTTCTTATTTTCTTATTTATGTTTTCTTAGTTCTTCCTCTTTTTCAAGTATTTTGGTTATTATTTTTAATAATTTATGTTTGATATAGCGATGTGAAAATTTAATAACTTGTCATGTGTTTTTTCACTTAACGGAATTAGATGGCGAACGAATGAAATGGGTCTATTGAAAACAAAATAGAAATCTAAGGATATGATAAACAAAATTTAGGACATGGAAGATTATAAAAAAATGACTCAAACCAAAGTAAGACATTTAGAATTTTTATTATAGAAGATAGGTTACTACAAATTGAATTAATGCTTGATAAGTGTCGTGTATTATGAATCTTTACGATTGAAGGAATAAGTACTGAAGACGGTCCGGAGGAACAGAGGAAAAATTAAATAGTGGTTCACGTGTTTAGCAATTGATTTTATCCTCTGGATTATGTATTTAGTATAATATTACGCAAAGAATTGTTTAAAGATCACGTAACGACATTATCTTAAAATTCAAGTGTTTATGTGTGTCTAAATAAAGGGCTGCTTGAATCTGTGGAAAAAAATGACTTTTTAATGTTCACTTGTATAATTTTAATGAGTTTTTTTAAAAAAAATATCATGTAAATTTTTATTCAATTTTATTATTTATTGAGTTCTCATTTATATTATGAATGACCAAAAGATTGATATTATTATAATGATTTTAAATATCTAAAATTTATGAATGAGAGATTTATACATAATAAAATCGTATGAAAATTAATATGTCCTTTAAATCATTTTTATATTTCATTGATTCAAAATGCATGAAATTTACATAATGATTCCAAAATAATATCATTTTGAGATAAAACATGAAATGTGTTCACGGGAAAACAGGAAAATAAATATAGATCATGGCAAAGAAAACTAAATTGAAATCCATGTTTTGAAATTAATTAGATTACGAGTTGTTCAAATTAAAGATTGAAGGATAAAAATGAAATATATATTTCATATATCGGGCCTAATTTCTTTTTCTGTTTCCTAAGAGATTGTCCTTTTTTTCCCTAATCCTTACTCTAAAAATATTGTGCTAAGGATCATTTTTTTTAAGATAGGGTTTTTCAATCATAAGAGTGGCGAATACAACCCTATATATGAAAAGTTTAATATTTTCAATTCACTCAAATTTATAAGTTATTTTTGTGGAAATATGTGCACTTTCCGGAATAATATTTATTAACTAGTGCCTATATCAAAAAATAAAGAAAAAAAATTAATATAAAATCGGAGTGCCATGTTATTTACGTCGCAATCCAAGTATTCTTGAACTTTATTTTTGTTTCGATGAAAGTGAATGCCAGCTTTTGCATCAATTCTTAAAAATTGATGAAATGATAGCTAAATAAAAGAAATATATTAAGATATTACCTGGCTATTATTTACTTAAATACTATTTTTTTTTTTGAATTTAAATTGAATTTGGTAGGATGAGTTCCGCTGCATTAACAAGTTTTTAAAACTTGGACCCGGATTCTTCCCATTTCATCACTCGTAGTCCACTTTGAGGTACTTTTAAATAACTTTAACTATGCTGAAAAACATATTAATTGCATGAGATTTTGAAATATTAAATATATTCATCTTAATTATTAGAAAATAAGAAAACTGAAAATCTTTTAAAATGGAGAATCTTGATTCCAACAGTTCGAAAAGGTTTGTTGATGATGATCGTTATATATATTGAAATATCTTGACTATTATTCAAGTTTTATACATATTAAATTTATTTAAAATAAAATTTTTAAATAACTTAATTTATGAAATAGTAAATATAAAATATAAATAAATAATTAAAATATTTTTGAATACATAGGATAAAGAATCTACTTGAGAACTGTAAAACATATAAATTATGTTTCATAGCCTGTCATTTGAGCAAAAGTTGTAAAACTAGCTCAACCTTTATTATTGTATGATTATATCGCAACCTTTTTAAATGATGCAATTTTAGCATACAACATTTTTTTTCAAAATTTTCACAAAAAAATTGTAAAGAATAAAATGTTTGAAGAATATTTATTTTTTTTCTAATAATAGGTCAAATTTGTAACAGGGAAAAGAATTCTAGCCCATTATCCTCCTTTATGGGGAAAAAAATGTGACCTTTTATAGTAAAATTCATGACTGATACTTAAGTGACGAAATTTATTTTAATTTATTTGTAATTCCTCCTTGTGATAACTATAGCATACAAAATTTATATTCCAAATTTATAAAAAGTAAAAATTTTAAAGAAGAAGAATGTCGGAGTAAATGATTGTAAAAAAAAGAAAGTTGGTCTATTGTCAACATTCTTTCACTGTAAAAATTGGTAAAAGAAAATTATTTGATAAATTTTGCTATAAAATCTATAATTTTACTATGAAAAAAATGTTTGTCAAAAAAAAATTATGTTATAAATATAGGTTAAATTTTAAAAGATATTCAAAATTAAACTAAAATTATACTCCTTTATAAAGATTGAGGTATGATCAATTAATAATAAAGAATAAGTTAGATTTGTACCTTTTATTAAATATTGGGTTTTAAAATACAATTTTACCCATATATTTTCAGCCGTAGATATACACGAAACTTGATTGCGTGGAGACAGCCTATCATCCTACGAGTCGGCCAGCTTCGGAAGAAAACGCGTCGACGCGCCGTGGTCGTGCGTGAGACGTGGGCCAATCCGAATGAATTGGCCGTCCGTACACAACCCTGACACGGAGACCGTGTGGGCCAAATGCAGGCGGTGAGATTCATTACGGGTCGGGCGTAGGAGCGGCTGTGATGACGTGGCCGGAAGAAAATATCCCCACTAATCTGCGCATGGTTGATTGTGCTGAAAATTCTATTTGTATAATTTTTACATATTTTTTATATAAAAAAATTAACGTTATAAAATTTATGTGATTTTTTTAATAGATATTTTGATCAAATAGTAATATAAAATAAAATAAATTTTATTACATTATAAATGATATATAAAACAAGTATATATAATATTACCTTAATCGTAAATCATGTACAAAATGATCAAATTCCGCTGAAAACTCTAGTAGTATAATTTTCACACATTTTGAATATTTTCCTTTTTTTTTTGTTTTTGCTTATGTTACATTGTAACATTAATTTCAAAAAGAGAGATGCAAAAACCTTATATATAGATATGTATCCAAATGTACGATTATGAAAACAAGCAGTTTTTTAAGTTTATTTGCTTCTTGCGAAGAAAATGAGTAGAATATGATAGACGACTTGTTTGATGATAATTAGAATCACACAACTCTTCATGTGTCATATGATTTCAATTATTCAATGTGTTTAATAACAAAAACTAAGAAAAAGAACAAAATTATAAAAGTTATTAAACTTGTTATGTGATTTTTCACAATAATTTTTATTGGGAGGGCCTTCAATGAAGACAAATCACATCAATAAAATATGATTATAAATTTGATTTAATATTTTGGTGCATAATTTTCAATACTAAAAATATTTGGTGCATAATTTTTGTTTAATCAAATAGGCCCAAGTCTTTTGGGCGAACCACATACGGTTCGACTCATAATGGGCGTCTAGAAATGATTCATGCTTTAAACTAGTTTTTACTTTTCTACGTATGATTAATTTCTTAATTAGTTCTTACTTATCCGTTGATCTATTCAACCTACTTATGTCAGGAACATACATGAATCTAGATCCAATCGAGCTCATCTACGTTTTAAGGTGAAAAATGTAACTTCTAGTTTGTCGTTAAATGGTCATCATGAATACATTGAGACTTCTAAACTTACTAAACCTATTTGGGATTAAACTTTCTAAACATTAAAGTTCGCAAAGTGGGTGTAACTTTAAAACTTAAATAAATGTCTAGGATTTTCGTTGTATCCAAAGGTCCGCAAGGTGCATTTTTCGCCCGAAAATGTAGATGGGCCCAATTGATCTAGACCATCTTTTGTTTGGATAAAATTTTATGGCTCGTTCAATTCGCATAATGAAATAGAGTAAGAATGAAATAATTTTTTCATAGAAATATCACATTACTAGAAACAATATTCATATGGACCATGGGTGAAATGACTACTTTAATAAATCATTAAGGAAATAGACAATAAATAGATATTACCGATGATCAATGACGTAATAGATATTTCTTATCTATTTAACTCATAATCCTTAATGTCCCATTTGATCGGCTGGATAAGAGGGGTAAATTTAATTATTTAATCTATCCCCAGTTCTATCAAATGTTTGATGGAGGCTTGTATAATAAATTGAGCCATCTGATTGGACCCACTTATAATCTTACAGTAGGATTATATAATCTTACTTGGAAATCTTGATAATCATATCTACTTAAAAAAAAAATGAAAAACAACAAAGGGAAAAAAGGGGGAAAAAGCACTAATTTTTTTTTCTTCATTTGATTTTTTCCTTTTCCTTTTTTCCTTCCTTTTTTTATTTTCTTTGGCATTTTGAATATGATTCACCTTTAAGAAAAATACTACACAATTTTTTTGATAAAATTTGTTTTTAACTATTAATTTACTTGCATTTAGTTCCTTATATTTCATTGGTTTTTTTTTTTTTACCTTTTTGAGATGATTCAACTCTAAGAGCAAATATAAACTCAATTCTATTTTTTTTTTCAATATTTTTAGGACTTGATGGTTTAACATTTTGGACAAAATTTAGTGTTTTATCATTTTATATTATATGAATGCATGAAATTAATTTTTCTATTAAAAAATAATGACTTTTGTTTTAACTTGTACACTTATCATATTTTGAATCAAAGGTAGGACGACAAATCTATCTGATCAGATAGTTATCTTGTCTACATCTGACCAGATTTTATTTTCACTTCTATCTTATCCGGGCATAAATACGTTGCAAGCTCCTCCTATAATTTATATTATATTTTTATAAAGTAATTATTTTTATTTATATCTTAACTAACCATAAATTATGAAAAACGTTTTTCGAAAAACATTTCTCCCAAACCCTACGGAGCCTTAGAAGCATCTTGCATTCTTTATGAAAAAGAAAAAAAAAAAAAAAGAAGAAGAAAAAGAAACAAGTTGTCTGTCTGTTCCAACCCCTAAAGCCCAAAAGCAGCACCGAATAAGGCATAGAAAATAATGGGTGTCCGTAATGCTAAAATCCAAATTAAAAAATAAAGAAAAAAGAAAAAGAAAAAGAAAAAAAGGAACTAATCATAATATCCAAAACCAGCAGTAATGAATGATCCTCCAGCGGGGGAATAAAACCCTAAACATCTCTTGTAAGAACGAAAGCCTTCAAAATCAATCTCCGCCGTCACCCAGCAATCCAACGGTCCACGCCTCTCCACCACTGTTCCTTATTATCACTCCCCTCTCCCTTCTCCACTCTCCAGTCCAATGCTCTCTCTGTTCTTTCCTCTTCTTTCTCTACTTGCATCTCTCAACGCTGAATATGATCGTCGTTCATCGGCCCTCCTCACTTCATTCCTGCAAGGTTTCTTCATTCCTCATTCGATCCCTACCCTCATGAGTATGGCCCCTTCTTCTTTTCATTCTTGCCCCTTCCTGAGCAATCGGCGGTGCCCGACGAACCCTTCTTTTATAGCTGTAAATAGTCTAGTTTCGGTTAGTGGGTGAGCTTTAACTATGTGTATACAGCGTAAAGTTTCGATCTTTGCACAGGTGTAGTGCTTACTATATTGGTCGTATGGAACAATCACTGGTAGTTGCATAGGGATGATGATGCCCGATATCACAATGCGATCGATAATGGGAAACTCCGGTTATGGCGAAGAGTTGGGGAAAACGCAAGAGGCGGGTGATCGAGAGAAGGAACCGAATATTTACCGCAGTGGGTCAGCGCCGCCCACCGTTGAAGGGTCGCTGAGCGCCGTCGGAGGGTTGTTCGGGGAATCAAACCCGGTTTTAGGGTTCGATAAAGGCGGTGATGCCGGAGGAAAGGATTTCGTGTCCGATGAGGAGTTAAGGTCTGATCCTGCCTACGTCTCGTACTATTATTCGAATGCGAATCTGAATCCGCGGCTTCCGCCGCCTCTCCTCTCGAGGGAGGAGGTGAGGCTTGCACAGAGATTGCAAGGGGGTGGGACTGGTTCGGTGTTAGGAGGGATAGGGGATAGGAGGAAGGTGAATATAATAGGTGAAGATGGTGGGAATACAGATTCCTTTTCTATGTCCTCAATGCAGAAACATGATAATGGACCTGGCTCCAGAAAAACCGCAGAATGGGGCGGGCAAGGGCTCATCGGCTTGCCCGGGTTAGGGCCCGGGATCATTCAGGTGATTCTCAGTCATGTTGTTTCTTTCTTGTTTCTTTTAAGATTTACTTCTAGTGCTAGTTTGATGATTTCGTTTCTTTTAGATTTTTGATACTTATGAATACTCCATTACTACGTGCTATTAATTGCTTATAGTATCTTGCAGGGTCAAATAATCAAGAGTTTGTATTTGGTTTATTGAGTAGGTTTCTCATATTTTAATAGGCGATTTATTATTATTATTATTATCATCATCATCATCATCATCATCATCATCATTTACTTGAAGATAGTTTAAAATTTTGTAGTCATGTGTAAACTTGCTTTTATATTTGTGTACTTAGAAACTATAAATGTTGAAGATTTGCTTACCATGGAATGGCATCATTAGTAATGTTAACGTATTTTTGATCGTTTTGGATTGATGATTAAATCGCATCATTTTTTATGACATGCTTAATTTTTTGTTGGTTTGTTCTCCTAGATGGCAACTGTTTTTTTGGTAATATGTCAGTTGCACCTTCATATTTTGTTGGAGGTGTATATGTGTATCTTCCCTTAGAGGGCGGAGAGAGAGGCAAATGGCTTTAAATGCCCCTGCATTTTGGTTTTGTTGAAACAATAGTATTTTTTGAACTATGACTTAGTTCCATCTGGTTGGGGATTTTTACGATAGGTTGACAGTGAGTATAGAACTTAACATCAAGCATTATTTGAGAGGCGTGGAGGTGATTATAAAAAATGTATGAATTGTTTCATTCTAGTAAAATATGGCAACAGTAAATTGAGATCCAAAAGGATAATGTGTGGTGTCATAATAGAGGAATTTTTGAAAGAATTTACTGTGAAACACTTAGCCAACTAAGTAGGTTTGATTAAGGTTTCTTAGTTTTGCTGGTTCTTGGATGGTTATAAAATTGTGAGGTAAGTTGCTTTCCTTAATTGTCTGACATAGTTAGATGAAACAAAGAAATATCTAAGGTAAATGGACTATTTGCTATGGATTTAGTGGTTCATTAATATAATGGTATATACGGGTGGCTGATATTTTTGCTTGTAGAAATACTGCTGTAAAAGAGCATAGACATATACACAAAATATAGGTATACTTCTCACTCTCATAAGTTGAAGTTTCAATTTTTATATTTTGTTGTCTTGGACAATTTCACTTTCATGTCTAAGGTGCTTGCCAAATTTCTCTGAAGCTCTGTTACCCTCTTCTATTTAGCCGCCCACTGTACATTTTGATGTAAGAGCTTTGCTTTGCTATGCAGGATGAATTAATCCAGGCAAAATCTGTCTCAAGGCACTCGTCTCGACCAGCCAGCCGGAATGCATTTGAAGACAAAGTTGAAACTTCAGGAGCACCGGTTGCCCAAAACGTCGGTTCTTCGGCTGCTCATACTTATGCTTCTGCCTTGGGTGCCTCATTGTCTAGAAGCACAACCCCAGACCCACGAGTTGTAGCCAGAACTCCTAGTCCACGCATTCCACTTGTTGGAGGTGGAAAGAATAGCTTGATTAATAAAAGAAGTGTTAATGGTCCTGATTCATTCACTGGCGTTGCGCCTGGTATGAGTGAGTCGTCTAATGATCTCGCAGCTGCATTGTCTGGATTGACTTTGTCAACTAATGGTAAGATACACGAGGAGAACCATATGCATTCAAAAGTCCAGCATGATTTTGATGATCACAAAAAACTCTTCAGTCTGCAAAGTGATCAGAACCATATAAAACCAGATTCATACTTAAATAGTGCTGGATCTGGGCAATTTAATCTTCATGCAATTCCCCAACCAGTTAAAGGATCGTACTCCAGTATGAGCAAAGGCAGTGGGGTAGGTATAGGTCTGAATAACTCTTCTTTGATGGCTAATGGAGGGAGCTCACCATCTCACTATCATGATATGGGTGCTACAAATTCTTCATTTTCAAACTATGGGTTAAGTGGATATGCTGTTAATCCATCATCCCCATCCATGATGGGAAGCCAGCTTGGCATTGGGGATTTTCCTTCATTTGAAAATGTTGCTGCTGCTTCAGCAATGGGAGTCTCTGGCATGGACCTTAGAGCATTGGGAAGAAATTTGAGTTTACGACCAAATCCAGTGGCTGCAGCAGACAAGCTACAGAATCTTAACGGATTGGGAAATCATTCTGCTGGAAACGCGCTTCAGGCGCCTTTCATTGATCCCAGGTATCTTCAATACTTGAGATCAACAGATTATGCTGGAGCACAGGTTGGGGCCCTCAATGATCCCACTGTTGATAGGGAGTACATGGCTAGTTTGTACATGGATGTACTTCAAAAAGCATATCTGGGGGCATCTCTTTCACCTCAGAAATCGCAGTATAGTGCTCCCTATGCTGGTAAATCTGCAGGTTTGAATCATGGCTACTATGTGAATCCTGCACTTGACCTTAGCATGTCGTATCCTGGCAGCCCATTGGCAGCTCATCTTCTTCCAAACTCTCCTATTGGACCTGTTAATCCTGTCAGGCATGGTGAGCGAAACTTGAGGTTTTCTTCTGGAGTGAGGAACTCAGCTGGGGCTGTAATGGGAGCATGGGCCCCAGGAGCTGGTGCCAATTTTGATGAAAATTTTGCATCCTCATTATTGGGCGAGTTTAAAAGCAACAAAACTAAATGTTTTGAACTCTCCGAGATTGATGGCCATGTTGTGGAGTTCAGGTATATGTTGCTGATATAAAATTTTACCTGCATCTCTCAAGTTCTTTACCTTCTGAGAAGATGCTAATTCTTTTTTAGTGTACATCCTTCGCAGTGCGGATCAGTATGGTAGTAGATTTATTCAGCAGAAACTTGAGGCTGCGACAGCTGAAGAGAGAGATATGGTTTTCCATGAGATTATGCCCCATGCCCTTTCACTTATCACTGATGTATTTGGTAATTACGTGATCCAGAAGGTATCTTAGTTATTTATTACTTTATGCACTTATTGAGATTGTCTTCTCTTGGTTTCTGTTTTGTTTTGTGGTGAATTCTTCAATTTGATGGGTCTTTTAGATAAATATGAATAGCTACTTGTTTGTTTTCTTTTGAGGCTAACCATTACTGTGACCTTTCAGTTCTTCGAGCATGGAACTGCTTCCCAAATTAGAGGGCTGGCTGACCAGCTAATTGGCCATGTACTAACCTTAAGCCTCCAAATGTATGGTTGTCGAGTGATTCAAAAGGTATTTGTAATCTGTCGAGCTCACCAATGACTTTGTGTTCTGTTCTCCTCTAGACTTGTTTTCTTGATCTGCAATTGATGCTGCATGCTTCTTGCTTCTGTTGACCTGTGCTCAGTTACAAGCTAAGTTATATTCTGAAATACCTTTTTTTTTTTTTTTGGGGGGGGGGGGGGGGGGAATATCTTGGTTGGCTTGGTTAGAAGTCAAAGCTGCCTGGCTCCAAAAGCAAGGACCAACTAACACCTACCCAAGTGGAAGCATAGGCAACAAGGCGTCCAGTCGCCCTAGGACTGAGGCGACCTTGCCAAGGCATAGAGTCCCCCTAGGACTGCCTAGGGTCGCCTTGACAACTATGCACCTGCCTTTGGAAAGAGGATTACCATAATGGCTCTTTTGGAAACGTTTTTTTAAACCTACCTTCAAGAGTGTTGCCTAGACCATATTGTGGTAACCTATCTTAAAGAATGTTGCCTAGACCTTATTATGTATGTTTTTGGGAAATGGATAAGGCTCAGTTTGGGTTATCTACAACCCAGACAGCCCGATCAGTTCTGACTATTCTTATATAAAAATTATACAGGGATTGTCTTTAATTAGAGATCAGTTCTTTCTTTCTTTCTTAGTTTTTTTAGCTTGTGGCACTTGGGATTATTGAGAATCCCACATTGGTTTGGGACCTATTATTCTGGTGCTTGAAGTCTCTTGGTTCTCCTCACATTGTCAATTGGTTTTGAGGTGGAACCTTAACAATGAGTTAGTTTAGGAAAGTTTATTTTGTTTATTTTAATTTTGTTTTTGTTTTGTTTTGTTTTTATGTTTTTGTTTTTGTCTTTTTATAATTTTTGAATTAGTGAAATGGAATTAGGGCTTTTCTCCACTAGTGGGTAAAACTTATTGATCAGTTCCATTTAGATGCTTGGTCTCTTGATTTAAAAGTGGTTGCTCATCCTATATGTGTCAATTGCATTATTTGAATATTTATCCTAAAGTCAGAAGTCATAGTCTTACCTCTCTTTGAAGTACTGTTTATTGAGTATATTTATACTGCTAAAAGGATGAGACTGATGTAGGCCATAGAAGTTGTCGAATTAGATCAGCAGACTAGAATGGTTGCGAAGCTTGATGGTCATATCATGCGCTGTGTGCGTGATCAGAATGGGAACCATGTTATCCAGAAGTGTATTGAATGTATACCTGAAGAAGCTATACAATTCATCGTCTCAACATTTTATGACCAAGTTGTCACACTGTCTACCCACCCATATGGGTGTCGTGTCATACAGGTTAAAGAAAATTGATACATTCTTTCTACTGCATGTTATTCAATATTCTGAATATGGTTTGGGTGGTTGGAAGAAAATGTAGCAAGATCTAACGTAGCATGATTTTCATGTGACAGAGAATCCTGGAACACTGCAGCAATCCAAAAACCCAGGGTATAATGATGGGTGAGATCTTAGACCACGTTTATATGTTGGCACAGGACCAATATGGGAACTATGTTGTTCAGGTTTGTTGAATATGTGTTTGTATATATATATATATATATATATCTTGAAATATTTTCATGTACTAGTTCATTATGAGCACATCATGAGTATAGCGTGACTTTACTATCAATCCTCTGATACCTGGGTCTCGGGATGGCGGTAATGGGAATGGTCGTTCCCCTACAATGGCCATAGCCTGATATGAAGTAATTACTATTCCATTCCTAATCTTATTTGTTTGCCATTTCATTCCTATTCCCATTCCTTTTTCATTACATTTTTATTCCCATTCCGTTCCTACCATCCAAATGCAACCTTAAAATTTGTTGAATTTGTTTTGTATATAATTCTGCATGGGTCCTTAGTAGCCTTTGTATTATTAGTCTTTGTCATAACTTGTTGGCTTTTTAGATGCTTGTTAGTGGCTGGAGTCTGATTCTAGTTGAAGCATTGCTTGTAAGAATGAATGAATTGGATATGCAGTGATCGTTATAACCTTCTCCTCCTTCCTTTCTGGTTCTCCTTGGTCACTGATTTGATGATAAAGCTACATTTTGTAGTTAACATGTCATTTGGTCTTGCCATTCTTTCCTCTCTTTCATCTATCCAGTTCTTTGGATTTGCGTTAATTCATAAATTACTCTCTCTAGAATTCATATTAATTGAGTGTAAGGCACAGAGCATGGTTTTGTCTTGAAAGGAGCATGAGCTATCAATTTTATATAAATCCAAAGAACTGAAGTCTCTCATATAACGCTGGTTGTTTTGAATAGGGCAAAAAATATTTGTCATTTGATTTTAAGATAACAGACGATAGCACTATTAGAAAATATATCTCCTGCTCCAGTGCTAGCACTATTTATGAGCTTCAATTCTGCCCTGAGTTGTCCCCTTTTTTCTTTTTTGAAATAAATATGTATGTGTGTGTGTATAAAAAAAAAAAAATACTAAAAAGTTCTTGAGAGCCAATCATTTTTATAAGATCCAGCCTATGTAGGATCCTAGGGAGACAACATAGAGGGATTTTCACTGCTGGATTAAAATTCAACCTATATTCTAGGTGCTACTAAAATTTGATTCTCATTAAATTATGGATGAAATTCCGTCCAAATAAAGTTTAAATGATTTATTGATTTCTTTGTTGACCAAATTGAAGTTTAACTTTGATTATTTATATAAAAAAATTTGTTCATACCCCTATGTAGCTCAAATTTTCATGGCTAGTAGGTTGTGTATTATTTTTAGTCCAATGGTTAGAAACTCTTCCATCATCATATACAGTCCTTACAAGGGTGGGCTCTTATAAAGAAAGTTTGGCTCTCTAGCCCTTGTTAGCACTGTTCTATGTGTGTGATTATGGGCTTGGTATGTATAATATGCCACAATAGGAATTTCCCTGCTGTTGCACCAAAATCATGTTGTTTTATTATTGAGATGATCATTTCCTTTTTTTACAAAATGGCATCAGTTTACGGTGCCACTCTAGGTAAATTCCTATTGTGACACCCTGTTAACACTTCTCATAGGGTAATATTACATGTATATCGTTCGCACACCTTTCACTCCAAAAGTAGCCACGTGTCAAAATTTGTGTGGTCCTGTATTGTTATTTGACCTAAATGCCTCTCAAAAAGGGCCACATGAATATTTCCATGCCATGCTTTTGGTGTGAAAGGTGTTTGAAGGATGTAAAAGTAGAAATTTCCCTTCTCATATTATATATATGTATATAGGGAGGGGATAGTGCGGAGGATACATATGAATTTGTATGTGTTTTTTGTCTCCATTCTTTTGAGTAGTATTTGGATACTTTTCTAATAGTTTCCACATATTTGAACAGCATGTACTGGAGCATGGGAAGCCAGAGGAACGTTCTATTATCATTAACAAATTAACTGGGCAGATAGTTCAGATGAGCCAGCAGAAGTTTGCCTCCAATGTTGTAGAGAAATGCCTGGCTTTTGGAAATCCCGTGGAGCACCAGATTCTGGTTAATGAGATGCTTGGGGCCACTGATGAGAATGAACCCCTGCAGGTTTATCACTTGGCCATTTCCATGTTTCTGTATTATAAAGTTGCAAACTTGCTTTGAAATTTCTTTTGCGTCTGAATATGTGTGTGTGTGTGTGTGTGTGTGTGTGTGTCTGTTTCTTTCTTTTGGCCACAGTATGTGGCCTCAAAAGACTCGGGCCTATTTTATGCGCTCCTTGGTCTTGTGACTTACTGAACCAAAAGACTCGGGCCTATTTTATGTTACCTTTTAAACCTTCCCTAACCTTAGTCCCCCTACTTTGTTCCCTAATTAGCTTAGAAACCAAATTAAAATAGGGCTCACACTTTGGCAGATATGATCTGTTCATTAACCAATGCTATTGAGTAAGTTAGGGATTTTGGGATCTGAAATGGTTGGGGAGAGTCTAATAATTAAGGTGATAGAACGAGCTTATGTAATCCTTACCATATAAAGGGATGTTGCACTTCCAAAGACACCTGGTTTTTTTTAAACCTTTGCCTGTACAGACAAAGATTTGGAGGAGTAAAAGTTTACTCATGAGCCTTCATCAATAGCTCTTATGATCCCTTTGAACTCTAATTTCTGTGCAGACTGAGCAAATGGGCTCTGTTTGAACAAGTTATTTTTTTTCATTTATTCAGCAATCAATTATATTTTCTCTGCTTTGGAAGCCGAATTTGCTGATTACAGATCATTTTTAGCTTGCATCTATTTTATATCCCTCCTCCTGGTGTTCAGGTGATGATGAAAGACCAGTTTGCAAACTATGTTGTCCAGAAAGTTCTGGAGACTTGTGATGACCAACAACTGGAACTGATCCTCAATCGAATAAAGGTTCATTTGACTGCTCTGAAGAAGTACACTTATGGAAAGCACATAGTTTCACGCGTAGAGAAACTTGTTGCAGCAGGCGGTAAGCATTCTTCTTTTAATTCTGTCTTGCAATTCACACTTTGGTCCTACTTTCCAGTTTTACAAGATTATGCCGCTTGTGTTTGTCCGAGGATTCCCCCTTCAGTTTCATTCCAATTCAAACTTTATATGAAGCAAATATAATTATATTCTGCAATATCCAAGCCTTTCATCATGTATTAGGCTGCTTTTGGGTGGTGGGAATGGAACAGAAATGGGAAATGGAATGAGATGATAACTGAATTGTCCTTTCGTACCTTTTTTGTGTTTTCAAGTAATGGAACTGGAGTCAACATTCTATTCCTGTTCCCGTTCGTACCGTTCAAACATGTCTTTATATCCATGAGCCTGTTAGTTCTCGCAATGGTTATGTGTTGACATGGGAAAAGTGTACAAGGATGTCAGGAAATAGTGCTCTAACTACAAGCGAACTCTATTCCTGTGCAGAAAGGAGGATTAGCGTTATGTGTCCAAACCCTGCGGCATGAATGGAATAGGAAAGGAAGGAGTTGTACAGCTAACTGAGACAAGTATGAGCGCCGCTCTTTGCTTTATGTTCATGTTCAGGGCATGCTTTGTCTATTTTTACTTGGTCGGATGGAAGCTGAATGAAAATATGAAGTGTTGGTTGTACTAAAAAGAAAACTGTACATTGTTATATATGTATACCCCTAGAATCAGGTCATAACCGATGCCCAGATGGTGGAAGCACCTGCAGAGGATTTTGAATCACTGTAAAAGTTTCAATGGGTGTAAAGATGGGAGGTGTGATGTGAGGAGGTAGTTATTTGTGGTCATGAATGTACAACTATCTGCAGGGTCGAGTGAGCCTTTTGTGTTGGAAGAAGCCATGAATTTTTCTGAATGTATGGCTTCGGTTATGTTCGCTTTGTATGAGTGCCTTCCTTTTAATTTCCGATGATAGAGTTGAGCTGCCATGTTTTCTTGCAGTCTTTGATTTTTAGGATTATAAAATTATTAGCAATGGATTGTTCTACCGGCCATTTAGATCTGGATTAAGGCGGCGGCCAGGGGTCTCCTGTAATTGTAGTATGGAGGAGGGTTCTTGAGTTAAGGTTATTTGAGTTGGGGCTTTATGAAATTTGATTTTTTTTTGTTTTGTCTTTTTTTTTTTTTTTGCTATTTTGTTTTGTTTTGTTTTTTTTGTTTTTGCAGATTTGGGTGGAAAATTGTAGATTTTGGAGTTTGAAATTCAATTTTAGAATTGATTTTGTAGATTTAGAAATTTATGGAAATTGATATTTGCAAATTTTGAATGGATGCTTGGGGAAGGAGGAGAAGAAAAACATGCAAGACTTTTTGGGATTGGGCTTTTTAGAATTTTGGGAATTTTGAATTTTTATATTTTTCTAAAGAAATTAATTAGTAGAACAATATGAAAAGGGTAAAAATGAGACTAAAATTCATTTAAAATTTCATTTCATTCAATAGAACTATAATTTATTCGTGCTAGTTGTTTGTGTATTCTGTTCTGCACACTTTCAGACGGGAGAGGATTCAAATTCACATATATATATATATATATATATATATATTATAAGGCATGGTGTTTCACGGTTTTTCCCTGCCAATAACAAGGAAAATGGATTCACAATTATTGACTTACACTAGAATTATTGACTTAGACCGGTCATACCTCATACTTGTAGTAAATCCTTTATACATCTTTTACATCGAAAATATTTATTTCGTGACTTTTAATAGAAATATTTTCTATTATTACTTGATCAAAATATATTTTTAAATGAATACTGTAATACTAGTAATAAATCTTTTAGTGCTCGGGTTTGCCATTCGGCAACTCACAACCATGGCACCCCATAAAAATTAGCTGCCACCTAAGATTTAATGGAGGATCTCTATCACATGGGATGTTATTATAATAAAAAAGTAATGAAATTAAGCATCGGTAAATGATAAAAAGTTCATAGAGTTAATTAATGAAGTTCAGGAATTAAATTGATAACTAAATCAAAATTTCGGAAGATGTTTTTATCGTAAAATAATACTTATTATTTATTAAAATAACGACGGGTTGGGTGCAACAGTTCTTAGTTAGCAACCACGATATGAACTGGCCCCCATTTGTCAAAGACCAAGGGATGAGCCTCCTACAGCATGTTCAACTCCCAACTCATCTTTATATGTCAACCGAGGTTGAAGAAGGGTGATTCAGTCATATTCTCCACATGCTTAAAATACGATGGGCTTGTTTAGGTATGGGAAACTATTGGAAGACTGTCTTGATTTTCATGATATTATTTACACAAAATTATAGGAATAATATGAAATTCACCATCAATATGCTTCTAACTAATGCACAATAAGTATAAATAAATTTTATCATAAGAGAAAGTAAGAATATTCTGCCCTCAGAATAGAGGCACAACATTCACTGCTTTAAGAAAATAATCGCTGGCCTTCATGTAGGCTATTGCTAGTGGTTACTCCTAAAGTGGTACGACAACCCTCATATCAAGATCCTCTTCCATGGACACAAATAGAGCAAGGAGTATTTGATCGATGTAAGATCTTCAAATGCTAAAAAAAATACTTTAGGAAAGAAAGAGTTTTCACGTTATATGATTGTCTGTATGTATCTCAAAGTCCTGTCAAACACACTTATACAGTTGTCTGGCTATGTAAACCTCATTGGACCTTAATGAACTGGATAAAGGCCCATTAAATAGAAAATAACTGGTCAATTAAAACTGAAAAATAAAGCTCCATTAATTATTTTTAACTTAATTTTTTCAATTGAAAATTCCAAAAATCTCCCCCCCCCCCAAAAAAAATGACTAACTTAGAATATAGAAAATAATTTAAACATTCTATATTATACAATAAGTGTAAGTAACTTTCGACTTTGAACTTACACTTAGCGATCACTATTGCAACCTGAAAAATCATAGTGGATAAAATCTGAAACTAAATTTCTTCGGTCAAATATTAATAGTTACACACAATATGGTCTTGATTAGTTGGGTTAAGAGGGTGAGCACTAATAACGGCCATGCATAAATAATGCTTTTGATTTTCATAATATTATGTACACAAAATTATCTTATAGATGAAATTCCCCATCAATATACTTACATATTACAAATTGGCTACACAATATGCATAACTAATAATAATAATAAGGGAGTAAGAATGTCCTGGCACCGACCTTTGCATTGGCTCTTGGTGATGATCACTTCCAAAGTGGTATGACAATTCCCATATCTAAATTTTCATTTGCCGAACACAAAGAAAGTAAAGAATACTCAAACTATTAGAAAGGGTCTATGACGTGTGACAATTACTTTTCTATCAATTAATATCTTAACTACCATATTTTTCTTTCTAACGTTCACACTTTTCTTTCTTCAAACACTTAAACATTCTTTTTTTTTTTTTTCCATTTTAATTATATTTCATTTTTCAGTTTCATTATTATTTAGTTTTCTATATTTAAATCAACTATACAAAAAAATTATAGGGCTTAACTTTGGTACAGTAGCTGCACCTAAGTTAGGTGCAACACACATACAAAAAAAAAAAAGATCCAAATCGACATAGCTTTGGAACTTGTATTTTTTTTTAAACATCACAAGGCAGTAGCTACACTCAACTTATGTGGGACTGCTACACAATAGTTTTTTGTAAAATTATATTAATATAAAAATCATTGCTTGACATGACTAGTAATACATAACCGAACTCCTGTTTGGATTATATTATATAATAGACCTACCTGTATATTATGATTCTTGATAAGCAGATGACCAAAAGCTGGATGTTTATATATATCAATACAGTTAATAACATCACCATCTTTACTATACAGAAGTACAATATGACTTCATCTTTGCCCTAAGATTAACTCCAACCAATCATGATCTCCCATCTAATATATTGAATTTGGAGTAGGTTCTACGTCAATAGAATACCAATATTAAGAATTTCACAACAAAATCATGAAAGACCGATGTGGTGCAAATTTAATGAAGCATTTTAGTGAATGACAAAATATGTTTTAATGAATTCAAGCCTTTTAAGGCCTTTCAATATTTATACAATCAAGAAGCTAGTGCCTAAATGAAAATCAACAAAATTCATAACACTTATTGTTTATTAAATTTGTACTTATGGTTCTTATAAGTTGGGTGTTAAATTAGCCATGTCAAATTTAAGTTCACAAATTTTCTTCCTATTTTATGAAGATATATTGACTCTGAACTTTGAAAACAAAGACTGCAGAATATTACAAATTCACCAAAGCTCAACCAAGAGCAAAGGAAAATGAAACGATGGAAAAACGGAACCATAAATAGAAAAAGGGTAAAAGACATTGACACCCCTTCAACTTTATTAAAAAGACATTGATACATCCTATATAGTTTCCATAAAGACACTCCCGTTCCCTAATTCTTTCAATTTGACTTTTTTTTTGCCTATGGCCAATTTATATAGGACAAAAATAAATTTTATTATGTTATTATTGCTTTAAAAAATATCATTTATCATGTTATTGTCATTTTCCTTATATTTTTATGGAATAAAAATTTGTGAGATGAATTTCTTATTTTATTTAATAAAATATTGGGATTTGATAAGAGTTCAGTATCATACGATTATAAAATAAATACTAAATATATTTTTATCTGGGTTGGAAATCTGGGTATACCTTGTATGGACTGGGCTTGATGCCTTTTGGGCCCTTGTTGGTTGCTCCAGGGCGCCACACGCGCTCCCATAAATGTCATGCCTTTCATAGTCATGCTTACTGCCATGCATATCATGCGTAATGAGTTTCTTGGCCATGACAAATCCCTGTCATCCCAATGGCACCCATCATGCTGCGACCTTCACTTTTTCCTTCTAGAAGTGCCTCCTCAACTATGATTTTTCGAAAAAAACTATTAAAAAAAAAAAATGAAAAGCCCTGCCAAGGGTCACTTTAGCACCACCGCCACCGCCACCACAACTATAGGGATAGCAACATAATGAGCGCGATAGCCATAAAAGGGAAATTTTCATGGCCAAGAAACTCATTACGCATGCCAAGCAAGACAACTATAGAAGACACGAGAAGCATGATAATTATGAAAGACGTGGGAAGCATGATAACTATGAAAGGGATTGACATCTATAGGTGCAGGTGGGCTATCATAACCCTATCCGTCGAAAAAGCAAAGAAAATATGGATTTTCAGGCTAATGAGCATATAACAGAGTAATGAACAAGAACATTACTTTCATGTTTTCAGTGAAAAGTGTAATGTGTACAGCTTCGACTACGTGATTGACCAAGCTTTGAGGCCAGATTTTGCACAAGGGTAGTTTTACCAGTAGTACCCACTTCACAGACGAAGAGGACATACTCACTGCACTCAGCCGAGCTAGCTGTTCTCTCCCAGACATGAATAGAGCTACGGATCGCAACGGAGGGCTTCATCTGGTCCCAAACTCTGAAAACCTAAATCAGAGGCTTATTTGGAAGGCATAAGGACAAACAGCCTGAGGGACAAGATGCAACAAATAACACCCCAATCATTGATCATTTCACCGGATGATGACAAAAAAGAAGGGGCCGTATAAACGAAGTTGCACGTGTAAGGTGATAAACCAGCACCCAGAAGGTTCAAAACCTAACCCGATCATTCATTGGCTCCTTCTAAGGAGATCCCTGCCATATAATTATGCATTCAATCAAATCCAATTGAGATTCATGTGCAAAACAATAGAAATACAGATGGCGCATCATTAATTACCACGAAGATATCAACCGCTAAACAAACTAATTACCTTCCAAGTGTAAAAGAATCATAGTTCCTCAATCAAAGCCCTGCATGTTCATTTGTGGAAGCAGAATCGACTGTGTCAAATGTACCCAACAACAAAAACAATATTTCTCATTTAAGATGTTCTAATGTGGGTCATTTTTAATGTAAAGATATGGTGTGCCTATGAGTCTTCCAATAATATCCCAAAAGGAGGAGGATTGATCCCAAGTAGCTGCTCAGAACTTGGTCCGATCTCAGCAAGCAGCTCAGAATTGGTGTCAAGCTAGATGTCACACTGCCGCTTGTGGCCCCTAGTGAACTTTAGCTTTAGAGTGTGAGACCAGACGGGTCCCTCAAATGTGAGGATCAAGATTTCACTGCATACGCACATTTAGGCAATGAGGGCGATGATCAGGTTGATGCAGTTAGGTGTATGGTATCGACAATTATGAATGATAGTGACCGGAAGCAGACCCCTGTTTTTCATACATTAGTTAAACGTGAGGACAACTCTTGTAAGTTGGTTATTGATGGTGGTAGCAGCATGAACATTCTCTCGCGCTGCCGTGGGTTGTCTGAACCTTGAGTTCGAGCTACACTATGCCTTTGATGGGACAACCTTACTCATCTCCAAGAGATGCTTGGTGCCTGTGCAGCTGGGAGATTATGATGACAGGGTGCTACTGCGATGTCTTACCTATGAATGTGATCCATGTCTTACTAGGTCGTCCTTGGCTATATGACTTTAATGTGACCAACTATGTGGAGAGCAAACGCTTATGTTTTTAGGCACAAGAGTGAGGACATCATTCTCCATCCTTGGAAGCCCTCCCCAAATGACACTAAGTATAAGGAAATATCAACCTCACAAGCCCCAGTCCAACATACTTTAGGTCGCCGAGCATTTGGCAAGAGAATTTGGAAACTAGTTATGTGTTAGCTATTATTGCTAGGGAGAGTCCCCATGAGACAGAGCCACTAAGCAAATACCCTGATGTTTTCCCTAACAGCTTCCTAGCGAGCTCCTGCCCATGAGAGAGACGTTCAGCATTGCCATAGACTTAAGGGATGTTTGTTTGGTCTCATTGAGCTCTTATTAATCTCTAAATCTGATTCGTTCAAATTTTTGGTCATTAAGATTGGTTGGTGAAGCATCCGAATTGCCTCTTATTAAGTTTGACTGAATCAGACGCAATTTTATGTCTGATTCGGTTAGATGACCCATTCAGAGGTATTAGGACAAAAATGCCTGTTAGCAAATTCCGACAGTGCTATGACAAATAATAACATAAAATAATGAGGTGAAGCAACAATATATATACACTAAAAAATATAATAGCTATTTAAGAATATCTATTCAAATTTCCATAATTCTAGTTTTACCGAAATGGCCCCTTAGAAAGTATTTGGCACATAAGATAAATGAAAACAAGTGGACTTTATAGTCTATTTAAGTAATTAAATGACAACGATTGAAACAAATCATAACTCTACGTGCAACATAATTTAGAAGATAAAACAAACAAGCAAAACAAAGATCAAGACCTTTAAAGGAGAGGGAAGGACAAGCTCAACTCCCTGAGCACTTAGCTGAGACATCATTGCGTGCACAGCACATTCGGCAGCTTTCCAAACAGAAACAACGTGACCAGAGAAAGAAACGAGAAGTAGTAACATTTGAGTTAACAGTTGGATCAAAGGGAGAGAAAAAAAAAAAAAACACACACACACACAAAAAGTTTAGCAATCTATAACCCACAAAACTCTATTCTTTAACTTGATTGATTGAACCCATAAGAATCATTCGTAAGCGCAGAATTACTCCCTCCGTACGAAATCTAATTTCTCATCAAGTCAAAAAGATCCAATCTAAGTCACAACTAAAGATGATGATGATGCATATACTGTTCAGAAAGGAGGAGATAAAGGAAAGGGATGAATATATATGCACAAGCAATTCAACACTAATAGTAAATTACTGTCCAAAGCTAAATTACTGCCCCTAGACATAACAAAAGAAAATAGAAAGGCTCCAACGGCTCCACAACATGTACTTCAGCGTATAAAAAAGAACATCGTAAACACGAGAACTCGACACTGTCAACCAACAACACACTGCTTTATGATCATGATGTCCATAAAAGACCAAATACATACAATAGGAGGCACCCACTTTGGCAACCAACCCCATTCTCAATTCCTTAAATAAAAAAAGGTAACAATGACCGAATAAAACAAAAAAACATAAACACACTAAACATATTTTAGCCTTCAAGCGAACTGCTAAAGCACAAAAAATATATGTCATGAACCGTTAGCACGTTATTTCACCTTTGTTTCCAAAACCATCAACAATGAGTTAACACCTCCACCCAAATTCCTAATTCAATAACAAATGCAGCGTACTTTCTTTGGTTGCATTAAAGGAGATAGAAAGGTTGAAATTGCCTACTGAACAGCCTCTGATGGAGTTTTTAACACATCCAGCAACTCCTCAATGACTGCATCTACTTTAGGATCATTCTGTTACATAGATGAATGAAGTTGGTCGGCGCTAGGCCTGAATATTGAAGAGTTAATCGCATCTATAAAGACGCGTAACTGACGATTCATATCTTAGCCAAAAGTTTTGCCAAAGCACCAGTGAAAATAGTTACACCCTCACTGGCCAAATCATACTTTTCTTCATCCGATGCCGTCCAAGAGTAAAGGTTCAACAACAGGTTTAGCATTACCGCAATAACATCTGACCATCCACAAGTACGCATAATATGAAGAAGAACACTAGCCTTTTTGTTCAAGTAGTTCTCAAAAATCGGAAATAGCATAGAAGCATTATCCTTCCCATGTTTGTCACGATGCCAGCACTGCAATCTAGGCTCTAGGTAGCTAGTTCACGGACCGATTGGGTCATCAAGAGACCTCCACCATTCCACTGCGCTTAAATAAGTCTCTAGACACCATTACATAGATGAATGAAATACCATAATAAGAACGATGCATCCGTTTTTATGAGTGAATTTCACATGACATCCTGTACTGGAAACAATTGCATGAAACTAGTGCAACACTAGTCTTAAATACTCCTTTTGCATTTCTGACCTACTAATATTTCAAGATATTAAATTTACCAAAAAATATATTTCAAGAAATTACCAAAATATTGAACCAGTATCTGATTGAGCATCATAGAAGACGGCCAAGTCCAGTGAGAAGGAAATTGATTAACAGCAGGAGGGTCCTTTGCATTCAATAGGTCTATTGTGGAATGTGGTGCCAGCTATTCCTTGTCTACCAAAACAATAGAAAACAATAGATATTCATGTCGTTCTCTTCTCAACGGCTGCATGTACTTTAGGATCATTCGGTTACAAAGACGGACGAAGTTGGTTGGTGCTGGGCCTGAATATAGGAGTGTGGATCGTGTCTATAAAGAGGCATAACTGGCAATTCATACCTTAGCCAAATGTTTTGATAAAGCACCAGTGACTAAACCCTCACGGACCAAATCAGACTTTTCTTCATGTGATGCATAGCCAAGAGTAAAGGATCAACAACCAGTTTAGTATTACCACAGGCGCATAGAACATGAGGAAGAAGAGGTTCTCAAAAATCAGAAATAGCATAGGAACATTATCCTTCCCATGTTTGTCAATGATCACAATGCCAGCACTAATCGTTCTTGATGATTGATTCAGCCTGTACGACTCACGGGATGAGTCCTTGAACACAATCTTTACAAGCTACTGCTTTATGATCATCATGTTCATAAATGATCAAATACACATAATAGGAGGCACCCACTTTGGCAACCAACCCCATCCTGAATTCCTTAAAAGGAAATTGACGAAGACTTAATAAAACAGAAAAACAGGACAACATAAGCACACTGAATGCATTTTAGTCTTCAACCAAACTGCTAAAGCACAAATATATATATATATATCATAAACTGGTAGCATGTTCTTTCACTATCCTAAATTTCCCTTTGTTTCCCAAAACCATCAACAAGCAGCTAATAACACTACCCAAATTCCTATTTCAGTATCAAATGCAACATACTTTCTTTGATTGCATGAAACTGCCTGCTGAACAGCCTCTGTTGGAGTGTTTAACACAGTCAATAACCTCTCAACAGCACGACGTACTTTAGGAGCATTCTGTCACATAGACGAACGAAGTTGGTTTTTGCTGGGCCTGAATATCAAAAAGTGAATCATGTCTACCTTAGGCAAATGTTTTGCCAAAGCACCAGTGACTACACCCTCAAGGACCAAATCCTACTTTTCTTCATCTGATGCCTGGCCAAAGTGAAGGATCAACAACCAGTTTAGCATTACCACACAATAAAATCTGACCATCCACAAGCACATAGAATATGAAGAAGAACACTCTCCTTTTTTTTTTTTTTTCAAAGTAGTTCCCAAAAATGGGAAATAGCAAAGAAACATTATCCTTCCCATGTCTGTCACGATGCCAGCACTGCAATCTAGGTTCTAGGTAGCTAGTTCATGGACCGATTGGGTTATCAAGAGACCTCTACCATTCCACGAAGTCTCAAACACCACTTGCAATAGATGAATGAAATAACGTAATAAGAAAGATGCATCAGTTTTTATGAGTGAATTTCACATGACATCATCCTTTACAAGAAACACTTAGCATGAAACTAGTGCGACACTAGTCTTAAATACTTCTTTCGCATTTCTGACCTACTCATATTTCAAGATACTACCAATTTTATTGAACCAGTGTCTGATTGAGCATCATAGAAGACCGCCATTGCCCGTGAAAAGGAAAGTGATTAATAGCAGGAAGGTCCTTTGCACTCAATAGGTCTAGTGTAGAATGTAGTGACAGCTATTCCTTGTCTACCTAGCCACCCACCCAGCGTCAACGTCGCCCTCACCTACTAATATTTCAACATCGCCCAGCATCAGCATCGTCTTCTTTTGTATTTCTGACCGACTAATATTTCAATATATTGCCAAAAAATTAAACCAGTGTCTGATTGAGCATCATAGAGGACGCCCAATGCCCGTGAAAAGGAAAGTGATTAACAGGAGGAAGGTCCTTTGCACTCAATATGTCTAGTGTAGAAGGCAGTGCCACTATTCCTTGTTTACCAAAACAATAGAAAACAATAGATATTCATGTTGTTCTCTTCTCAACGGCTGCATGTACTTTAGGATCATCCCATTACAAAGACGGACGAAGTTGATAAGTGCTGGGCCTGAATATCAAAGAGTGGATCGTGTCTCTAGACACCATTGTAATAGATGAACGAAAGTAACAACAAAGAGGCTTCAGATTCTATGAGTAAATTTACTGGAAACACTTGCATGAAACTAGTGCAACATTAGTCTTAAATACTTCTTTTGTACTTCCGACCTACTAATATTTCAAGATATTACTAAAACATTGAACTATTGTTTTATTGAGCATCATAGAGGACGGCCAGTGCCCGTGAAGTAAGGAAAGCGATAAACAACGGGAAAGCCATTACATGTCTACCTAGCCAACCTAGCGTCAACACTGCCCTCACGTACTTAGAGAGAGAAACTCGCTTTGTAGAGAGAGAGGAGGAAGTGAGAGGAGTCTGAACAAATCTCCCTCTCCCGTCTCCTCTTTCTTCCTCTCTCCGCCTCTGTGTGATGGGTCGTAGTAGTCTTCCTTTTATAGAGCGAAGGGAAGTGGAGGAAGCAGCTGTCGAGAAATACGGATTTAGGAAATTACTCGTTCATCCCCATATTACCGTTACCGTTAATTTTTTTTTTTTATAATTTTAAAATATCTCCACTCCTTTTTCAATGTCCAAATAGAATTTATATTAAAAAGTTTTGATAATTGTTTTACCACTTAATTTGTCGTCCGTATGCAAGACTGAGAATAATTAGTCGAACTGTTTTTTTTTTTTTTTAAGAAATTCAAATACTTCAATAAAGTTGGGATGTATTTATTAAAACTTACTGAACGAATTTTTTAATGCTAAATACTTATAGCTATTACTTTTAGTCGCTAAGAATTTTTTTAATAAAGTCATGGATTTGAATACTTAAAACCGTTAATTTCAGTACTAAGGAATTGTTAGTTTCGAGATGATATAAAAATAACATTATTTTTTTTAATTTTAAAATATCGTTGTGGTTGCAGAGAGGGAGCCTCCTCCACTCTTTTATCAATTTGCAAACCCCAGTGAAATTTATATTAAAAGAATAAATGTATGATAATTTGTTGTCATCGGATCAAAATTTATTTGTATTTTTTATGGTAGCTGTCAGAATTAATCATTATCCAATTTCATGATTGGTATAAAAAAATTATTATTATTTTTATAAATTTTAAAAATTACTCTTTTCTAAAGTCATGTACATTATACTTAAAGCTTTTTCTCTAAATTTAATGACCCCACTAATTATGGACTAATTTTAATAGGCAATGAATTTAGGCCGCATCTGATTGTTCAAGCATGAAGGTATTGACAACTTATTTGGTCCGGAATCTTACATTCTCATCTAACATCACATTTCTTCAGAATGTGATGCCTTGGGATGCTATCCCACGAATGTAATATTCTTATATTTGATATACTCAGTCAAATTTTCGGGATGTGACATTATTATATTTGGTATAAAATATTAAATTCGAAGAATGTTAAAGTTATTCATTAATGCACTTTTCTAAATCTATAACATAAAATATAGCAAATTATTTAAATGAAAAAGTATTTATTTTGAGCCAACACTAAAATAAAAATTTTGCCCATTTTTTAATTTTGAAGGAAGAAGAATTAAATTCAAATAATTAAAAATAAAATAAATATAATATAATAATAAATTTATAAAAATAATATTATCAACTCTTTATTATGAATAATATATTAATTTACTATCGATATTGCTATTATTATCATTATTATAAATATTATTTTAAGCTATATTAGCTATGTTCAAAATTTTATCAATTTGTTCATTTATAAGAATAGTTTCGACATTATAATTTACATTCTAGCCTATTCAGAATCTTATATTTTTACATTTCAATTTTGAAATGTTAAGCGTATATATATATATTTCTTTTTAGATTTATAGTAGATTCAGTGAACCGTACAAAGTGTGTTAGGGATGGCACCTGAAATGCCACTTATTACCCCTTAATTAATCGGTGGAAACCCCCACGCTTAGCGAATCAAATGCAATTTTGAGATGTCAAAAGACAAACAAAGCCGTTTACCAAAAAAGAAAAAAAAGAACAAAGCCCTTGCCATTTGAGAAACTACACCTTTGTACAAAACGCTTCTCCTCCACGTTCAACAATTTTAAGAAGTCAAAAAAAAAAAAAAAAGCATCTGATAGACACAAGCATTTGGGTTGAATCAAGGCTATGGTTTTGGTGAATAATAACTATTACATAAGACAATGGAGTTGCTCTTGCTTAGTCTGATGTCACTTTTGTTTCTTGACAAGTGATTTCGTGCATATACATAGATCATGAAACAAAATCTTTGACTTAAACAGGGATGTCAGCATGAGTGAACAATTGTTCAACGCAGCTGGAAGCGTCACCGGGTAGAATTGAGGCCATCACAACCCATAAGGATGATTGTTGAAAAAAGGTTAGGTATGCCTAATTTTTCAAAATTTTTAAGATTTTATTATGGAAACTCATCTTTAAATGCTCATGAAATTTGAAGCTGTCGTTTTATTATTTGAAACAGTGTGATTGAATTTATTTGGACAACTATTTGTAACGGAATTCTTTTTTTACCCCTGAAAAACAAAATGTAACGGTCTTTGTTGGAAGCCAAGTAATATACTTAGTGGTCTTAAGCAAGTTTAATTAGTATAATTAAGTCCTTTTAATGACTCAAATAATATAGTGGGTCTTTATTATCATTTTACTAGAGTGTTCTCTTCTGCCTAAAAGTATCTAATCAAGAATCAGTGATTGAGACGGTGCTTCTCTTCGTTTCCCTAGTCCTAGTCTCACAAGTGGAGCAAGAGAGGCCTTATTTGTTTCTTCCCTTGCACAGAGGTCCTTAAAATGACTTGAGATCTCTTTCTGGTGGAACAGATCCATGTATATGGTTGGTTTTGGATTGTCATGGCCTTTTTACTTTGTAGGGCTACCCTATTCCCTCACTCCACTCAACTCTCATTTAGTATAGTTTTAAACAAATTAACGCTATGATTGGATGCATGGATGTGGAAGAGGAGGGGTGATCAAATCCCTCGTAAGGGGTTGTACGCATGAAAGAAATGGAGGGATGAAAAGGTTCGACGTTTTTCATTTCTATTTTTCTAAAATGAAGCTTTTATAATACTTTGGTTTCCCTGTAAATAATGAAGAAAATAAATTACTGGTAACTTGTGAGGCGCTTATAATTAAAATTTTTTTTTTCCTTCCCTTATTTCAAAAGACCATTTGAAACTATGGATATTTGTAATTTTTGGTAAAATTTTGTAGTGGGCAGGTCATTCATTAAGAGGACAAAATGGAGAAAAATCCGGACATTCAACATCATACTCTTAATTTTGTCTAATTTGTCTCCCACAGAAGAACCTACAAATTATAAAAGTTTATGAAAATTTACAAAATTCTGTAGTCTGAATAATTTTTCAATAGATATGGATAGATTTCTAAAATAAAAATAGGTTCTCAAATAACTTGGCGAGAAGTGGAAGGGAAGAGCCCCTCCCCCCAAAACCATCAATTGGAGTCTGATCTCTCTTAATAATATTAAAAGAGGGCAAGAGGGCTGTAGTGTAACGCTACCTTATTCAATCATATACTTACTAGTCCTAAACAGTATTAAACGAGAGTGACACAATGCCCCCCTAGGGTTTGATTGAGTGATAAGGGATTATATTTAAACTTGGGGTGAGTTATACTTGGGTTCGAGTCCCCCTTCTCTTATCTTATAGTGTCTTGCGAGCTGAAACGAGGGATCATCCTAATTTGACATGGAAATTAGTTGGATCATTTTTCTTTCCCCTCTCGAATAAAGGGAGTAGAAGCCTTGGAAAAAAGAAATTGGCCCGGGGATTGGGATAAAATTATGCGATAACATGATTTATAAATGAATTAATAAGTTTTCAAATATTTTCTAATTCGATGAACAAATATATTCTTCTGCAACATAATTTCTACACGCCCACTCAAATCAGACATTGATTTCGCGGACCATTCACTGTCCATTGAGAATGATTGGGGGCAAAGATTGCCGGTGGACCGCATCTTGTTTTGCTCCTGTCCTTTCTTTGTTTTTATTTCTTATTGGCAGCTAGCATGTGTGGTGGGGCCCAAGTGTTTAGTGGAAAAAGAAGATTGGTGTGGGGTACAGTGGGACGACGTCGTTCCGGTCTGCAGGATGGCATCCTGCCATAACCTTGCTGGGGAGGGTCTGGTCCCCGTCCGTCGTCCATGGCTACCGAGAAAGAAGCTGCTCTCGCAGCCGTCCTCCCCGATTCCCCTACCAGGTAAGTCTCCCTGCTCCTTTGGTCCTAGATTTCCTTTTTTGGATTCCATTGTTCGGATTTTCTTCCCACTCATTACATCGTAGTTGATTGTTTACGTTTGGTTTAGGGTTCTTAAAAATATGTATAGAGAGAGCCCATGTATTCTGATGTTCGGTTTATGATTTCCTGAAGAATTCTAGGGGTATTGACTTGTTCTGGCTGTTCGTGTTTATAATTACCATATTCATTTTCTCTTTTAGTTTTCGATTGGGCTTACTTTTTTCTTTGAATTGGTGAATTCAAGCATGCCCATCACCATAGCAATCACAAGGGCTTGAGGGATTTAGTGTACATGTGAGTGCTATTAGACTTGACAGCTGGGGAAGGGTGAGCGTCGCTCACCTTTCACGTGGTTGAGACTTATCATTGTAGATTGGCTTGTCAGCAAGTCCACTAAGTTATGAGGCACATACAAATTACTTGGTGGCCGGGAAAAGGAAGAAAAAAGAAAGTCTATGGGATGTATACCACTTGGTTAAGTTAGGCTTTAAAGAAAATATGGGAGAAAACATTTAGGCTGGCCACCAGGATAAATCCGGAGTTTTATCTTATTTTGGGTGGTCGGGGTTTTAGCCAAGGCCCTGTAGGGTTTTAAGTCTTCATCTTCTCGAAAAGCTACAAACCTGAACAACTGAACTGCTACTAATATATTTAACTTCTGTTCAGTGTATTTATAATATAAACCATTTGGATTGGTGGCGGATGGATTTTTTCTTTTTTTTTTTTTTCCCTTTTCCCTAGGCTCAAAAAAAAAAAAAAAAAAAAAAACTCTGTGCTTTTGCCAGGATTTTAATTTCTTGGAACGTAAGATGACATTTTGAACTGTGTTCGTGCATTTGTGTTGTTTCATTATGTTGTTCCGTATTTTGCTCTTTGCCTCCTAGCCCCTGTTTTCCTCTTAGGGGTGTACATATTACCAACTTTTTGGTGATGTGGGAGTCCTTTATCGACTTTGATCTTCGATAATTCATATTTCATTTTTGGAATTCTGTTTGATAAAATAGAAAATTATGCACTGGAAATGAGGAAAGATTACGGACATCCATTTGATCCTCATCCATTTGATCATTTCATTCCCTTTTATGTTTTCAAACAATGGAACTGGAATCAATATTCTATCCCCATTCCTCCTGTTCTCACCATTCAAACGTGTCTTTGTATCCTTGGGCCTGTTAGTTCTCGCAATGCTTATGTGTTGACATGGGAAAATTGTACAAGGACATTGGGAAATAGCTCTCTAACAAGCAAACTCTATTCTGTGCAGAAAGGAGGATCAGCGTGATGTGTCCAAACCTAGCGGCATGAATGGAATAGGAAAGAATGAAGTTGTACAGTTAACTGAGACGAGTACAGCTGCCCTCTCTTTGCTCTATGTTCATGTTCAAGGCATGCTCTGTCTATTTCTATTTGGTTGGATGGAAGCTGAATGAAAAATATGAAGTATTGGTTACACTTAAAAAAGAAATTTGTAAATTGTATATATGATGATTTGGAGTAGTATAAACTTACTCATGAACCTTCATCTATAGCTGTTATGATCCCTTTGAGCTCTAATTTCTGCGCAGACTGAGCAAATGGGCTGTTTGCACAAGTTATTTGTTTCATTTATTCAGCAATCAATTATATTTTCTCTGCTCTGAAAGTCGAATTTGCTGATTATGAATCATTTTTAGCCGCATTTATTTTATATCCCTCCTGGTTGAGTTGAGGTGATGATGAAAGAACAGTTTGCAAACTATGTTGTCCAGAAAGTTCTGGAGACTTGTGATGACCAACAACTGGAACTGATCCTCAATCGAATAAAGGTTCAATTGACTGCTCTGAAAAGAAGTACACTTATGGAAAGCACATAGTTTCACGCCTAGAGAAGCTTGTTGCAGCAGGCAGTAAGCAAGCATTCTTCTTTTAATTTTGATTTGCAATTCACGCTTTGGTTCTACTTTCCAGTTTTACAAGATTATGCACTTGGAGGATTTCCCTTTCAGTTTCATTCCAATTCAAACTTCATATGAAGCAAATATAATTTTATTCTGCAATATCCAAGCATTCCATCGTTTATTAGGCTGCTTTTGAGTGGTGGGAATGGAACAGAAATGGGAAATGGAATGACAAGAACATGAACGAGAATGGAATGGTCATTTCATACCTTCTTATGTTTTCAAACAATGGAATTGGAATCAATACTCTATTCCCATTCCTCCTGTTTCTCACCATTCATACTTGTCTTCGTATCCTTGGGCCTGTTAGTTATCGCAATGCTTATGTTTTGACATGGGAAAATTGCATGAGGACATCGGGAGATAGCTCTCTGACAAGCAAACTCTATTCTGTGCAGAAAGGAGGATCAGCATACCCCGCGGCATGAATGGAATAGGAAAGGAAGGAGTTGTACAGCCAACTGAGATGAGTACAGACGCCCTCTCTTTGCTCTATGTTCATGTTCAAGCTGTGTTCTGTCTATTTTTATTTGGCCTGAAGGAAGCCGAATGAAAATATAAAGTGTTGGTTGTACTTAAAAAGGAAGCCGTACGTTGTTATATATGTATACCCCTAGAATCGGGTTATAACCGATGCCCAGATGGTGAAAGCACCTGCAGAGGATTTTGAATCACTGTAAAAGTTTCAAGGGTGTAAAGATGGGAGGTGTGATTTGAGGAGGTAGTTATTTGTGGTCATGAATGTACAAATATCTGCAGGGTGGAGCGAGCCTTTTGTGTTAGAAGAAGCCATGAATTTTTCTTAGTGTATATGGCTTCGGTTGTGCTCGCTTTGTCTAAGTACCTTCCTCTTTATTTCCAATGATGGAGATGAGGTACCATGTTTACTTGCAGTCTTTGGTTAATTCGTGCCGTTATGTCAAACGTGGGAAACCTTGTGTAGCCATTGTAGTTATCGTGCAACTAAAAGAAGTTGTGGGTGGCGGTGGTGATGGAGTCGGCGGCAGCCATGGGTCTCCAGTAATTGTAGTCTGAAGCAGGGTTCTTGAATTAGGGTTCGTTGAATTGGGGCTTCATTAAATTAGATTTTTATTTATTTATTTGCAGATTTGGGTGGAAAATTGTCGATTTTGGAGTTCGAAATTCTAATTTTAGAATTATATCTTGCAGACTTGGAAATTTATTGAAGTTGAGGCTATTTACCAAAACAATTTCTTGAAATTGATATCTGCAAATTTGAATTGATGCTTGAGGAACAAGGAGAAGAAGAAAAAGATGCAATTGACTTTTAGCTGGATTAGGGTTCTTTGGAATTTGGAAAATTTTAATTTGCAGATTTTTCAAAAGAAATCAATTAATTAACACAAAAACCCGAAAAGGGTAAAAATGGAACTATGATTTATTCAGCATGTAGTTTAATCAAACTGTGTCATCGGTTAACAAATTAGTACTCAGCATGTAGTTTAATCAAACTGTGTCATCGGTTAACAAATTAGTACTCTGCCTTGAAGAGTGTGCGTGTGCTAGTTGTTAATCTAGTTTCTTGTGCCCGTTCACAGTCTGGCATGGAATTTAAAACTGAGGAAACAACTTAGAAGTGATGCTTTACGTTTATCTTCTTTTAAGCCAATAATTAGGATTCACTAATTATTGACTAAGACTAATCATACTGGTAATAAATCTTTTATGCAGCTTTTGCATTGAAAATGTTTACCAGGTGACATTTAATTAGCTTTTTATATTACTTAAAATACCCTTTAAATGACCCTTGCAATCTTACCATGCCAATATTTGCAAGGAAATAAAAGTAGAATTAAGATAATAGTATATATATATATATATTACTCGTACAGTATTTTATGTTTTTAAATTGATGTGTATTTTAATATTATTATCTGATTAAAATATTTTTAAAATTTATATAAATTTTATCATGATACTTTAATGTTATGAAAAGCACATAGGAATAGAATTTTCATGCAGCTGTTTATGAACAAAATTGAAGTTGGAAGGGGCAAATGATTGGACAAACAAAATTGAAGCTGGGAAGCACAAATAATTGGATCAACAAAAAATTGTTGTCAGATTGTTATGATGAACTCACAGAAATTAAATCCAAGGACAAAGGAAAGAATGAGCTGCTCTATTTACACATACATTGGTTGAAAACCTTAGTGACCCAACTTTAAATCGACAAAGAAAAGAAAAGAAAAAAACTACCTAGCATCACCTCCACCGGAAAGAGGAGACGAAGCCGAAGCAACTTCCACGTCGACGCCGCCGCCGGAGGAGCACGTGCTCATCTTGTCGAAAAACGATGACGTCGGGTACGAATGCTCGTAATCCTCAAACCCCATCCCCCCGCCGCCGCGGCACTTCCCGGCGTCGTACTCGACCGGCGCGGCCAACTCCTCCGGCGGCGCCGCCTCCCCCTCCAAGTAGCGCACCACCTGTCTCATGGTGGGCCGCGCGGAGGGGCGATTGTTGGAGCACATGAGCCCTAGTTTCACAGCCAGCGCCACCTCTCCCTCGTCGTACTCCCCCGCCAGCTTGGGATCCACCACCTCGAAGGTCGCCCCCGTCTCCCACTTCTGCCAAACCCAATCCACCAGCACCAGCTCCTCCGGCAGCGCCTTGGGCTCGATGGGCCGCCTCCCGCAGATCACCTCCAGCAGCAACGCCCCGAACGCGAACACGTCGGAGCTCGCCGTCGGCTTGCCGGACCGCGTGAGCTCCGGCGCCAGGTACCCCAGCGTCCCCACAACCTTCGTCGTGCTCGGGTTCGCCCCGTGCTCGTACAGCTTCGCCAGCCCGAAGTCGCCGAGACGCCCGTTGAGCTCCGAATCGAGAAGGACGTTCCCGGCCTTGATGTCCCGGTGGATCACCGTCTGTTCCCACTCCTCGTGCAAGTAGACGAGCCCCGAGGCGACGCCTTTGATGATCTTGAACCTCTGTTCCCAGCTCAGAATCGATTTGGGCTCGTCGAATAGGTACTTGTCCAAGCTCCCGTTGGGCATGAAATCGTAGACCAGCAACAGATCGCCTCGCCGGCGGCACCATCCGAGCAATTGGACCAGGTTCCGGTGCCGCAGTCTGCCGATGCTGGCGATTTCGGACACGAATTCCCTTAAACCCTGCTTCGATTCATGGGAGATTCGCTTCACGGCGACTTGGCTTTTGGAATTGGGTAAAACCCCTCTGTAGACCCGCCCGAAGCCCCCGAATCCTAGAAGCTCCTTGTCCTTGAATCCCCTCGTCGCGCGCTTCAGCTGCTGGTACGAGAATCGGTGCGGCCCGATCTCGAGCTCCCACGCTTCGATCACATCCGCGTTCTTGATCTTCCTGACCAGGTAAAAGGCGATTCCGATCAAGAGGAGGACCACGAACACAGCGGCGACGGAGGCGGCGGCGATTAGGGTTTTGTGGCTCTTTCTGGGCCCCGGGAGCGAGGGGAGCGAAGAGAGATCCAGGGACTTGGCTTCACCGGAGACGTTGAAGCTCCATCCGAGCACGTAATGAGAGCTCGCGAGCAAACCCGTGGAAGCCGAGAACCCAACGTACATATACTCATCCAGAATCGGCGACAGATCCACATCGAACGACAGAGTCGGTCGATTGGGTTTCGCCGACGAAGGCGAGAGCGTGACATTCAACTGATTCTTCCCCGAATCGTACTCGATAAACGCCAGAATCGCGCTTCCGCTCGTGAGGTTGAGCCCCTTCAGGCGCTCGCCGGCAAAGTAGCTGGCGGGGGCGGAGGCGTTGGAGATCAAGCTGCTCATGTCGATCCCAACGTGATTATCGTCGATGTCCCTTAACTCGATGTCCTTCACCGTGTCAAACTCCACCGCGACGAACTGTTTGGAGGAGTTCCCGGCGTTGGAGCCGCTGAGGAGGCCCAAGTACTGGCTGGGGAGAGCGCGGGGGATGCCACGTGTGCGCGAGATCGCGAACGCCATCCCATGACCGCCGAGCTTCGGGTACTCAGGGACGATGGCGAAGGCGAAGCAGGTGGAAAACGAGAACGCCGTCCCATTCGGCGAGTCCTTGAACCTAGCCGGAGACGAAGAGAAGGCGTGACCTATCAATCTGGAGGTGTCGTTGGTGAGCCGGAGAGCACCGCTTTTCTGGATTTGGGCGCCGCCGTCTAAGATCAGGGTCTGGGCGCCGTCGTCGAATCCGCTGTAGAACAGCTCACCATTCAGTGGGTGCGAGAGAAGAACAAGGAATGTCCAGAAAAGGATGAGCTTTACCGACATAGAGAGAGTGTGGGAGGTGCTGCAATTGGGTATTGTATGTATTGCAAGACTGTAAATTGGTGGGTAAAATTGTGATTTTAAGGTTTGGTGGTGGGAGGAAGACGAAACAGGGTGGATGGGAGAGAGAGAAGAGAGAGAGAGAGGCGATCCAACTTCAATTGTGGGGTTGTGATGATGGGTGTCCATTTCAGCAGTGTGTGTGTGTGTGCTCGCTGTTCACTACGAGCCACTTTCCCCCACCCACCGTGTCAGAGGTGAAAAAGGTTTCAACTTTGTATAAAAGCTCAAGCCATTGTTGGTGACGTTAGATTTGAATCGGCATCATCCGTCTGCATCACTTATCTTGTGATTCATGGTTGCTAATATTTATTGTATTCCGTTTCTCAGTAAGAGTTGATTCATGGGGTGTGAGTTTGTGGGCCCCATCAGGTTAAACGGGGGCTTCGTAGTACTATAGATTAGGAGAAAAAGAATCGATGATTTAATTCCACTAAGGCTGCGTTTATGATGATGAAAAATAATAAAAAAATTGAAGAACTAGGTTGTCATTTTATCATATGAGATGATAATCATTATAGTAGAATGATAAAATAATAAAAGTCAGGAATTTTATTTTCATTTCGGGTCATTCTATTCAAATCAGTCTCTAATTTCTAAAAGAAAAGGTGTTAATGCTGCGGGTTTTCAAATGAACAATGTTAAAGCTATCTTGTTTTTTTATTTTTTTCTTTCAAAATAAAGTTGTGTTTCACCATGTATGTGTATGTAAGTGTGATGGCTCACATTAAGTGTCTATATGGTAATTAAGAATGTGTCCCAATGGTTGTGCTTATATATAATACACACTGCCCAGAAAAATGACAGTCAACGAAGAAAATATTTCAAGACAAATGAGTAATTGTATAATCAAAGACAACCAACCTCCAAGAATGATGGATTTGGTTGCTGTTTTGGTGGGGTAGAGTTGTTAGAACAAATTCAGTGGAGTGCTTCCTTTGGATTCGACTTTTTACTACTACTCATAGTTAATAATTTGTTCGAGAATTACTCTTTTTCAATTTTAGTTTTTTTGTTAAGGCGTTTGCAATTAGGGTTTTTAACGAGATATAAACTTATTTTGTTTTCTTCTTATTTATTTATTTATTTGTACGGTTAAACTAAATGATTTGTTCGAGAATTGTGATGATCCATTAGTCCATGGATCACTTAAAAATGCTCTAAATTTCACTTCTAGTGGCATTATTTTCTTCTTTCATTTGTTGATCCCTGTCTTTGTTTCCTGTTCTTTAACTTGTTTCTATTTTTATTTCATCTTGGCTTAATTTAGTTTGGTTTAGTTTTATTTTCATAACTGCGTCCACAACTTAAAGAAAGCTAATAAACAAATGAATATAGTCGTAATGATATCGCCATTGATGATGCAACCAGCAGTCCTGCCACTCAAGCAATCTTAACGTTCATCAACACATTCGCCATGTGGCTGAGTTTTTCTCAACAAAATATGGATATTGAATGAAGCACTTTGATTTATTTATGCTAAAAAAAAGGGTCAACTTATGGTCTCAAATTTCATATTTATACATATAATATAATCTAAAAAATTATCCAACGCGCCCATATCATGCTTTAAACAAGTTGGACAGTGATGCGCACTGTCAAGGAATCATTTATTGTATATCATTTTCATAGCTATGAAGAATAGGGCGAGGAAAATTTTGTACGTTTTATGAGTTTGACTCACAAAGTCACAATAGATCAATTAAAATAAATCACATTGTGTTTAAGGATTATTGATCGACTCTTATTTCAGTCACCTAATTGAATTTACAACATATATAACTGTAGGCCCCTTCTATATGTATATAATCCCGTGTGAACTTAGTTTGAATCCCGTGTGAACTTAGTTTGAGTGGGAATAGATACTGAGCCTTGAATGTAAAACGGACGAGCTCTCAAGTTCGATTCCTACCTTTCAAAATGTATTAGCTACTTACTAAGTGCGGGAGGGTCTTGAACGTCCAACACCCCAAGAAATAGTCTAGCACTGTATCTAATGCACTCGAATGACCTCAGCTATCAATGCATATTTGAAAAATTAATTCATACGCGGACGACCATGGTCCATATATTTTTAAAAATGAACCTCTGAGTCCAGAGAATAAATCCCAACAAATTATTCTTTTCCCACATGTTTCCCTCAACTAGCAAGGTGGTGATGCATCCGAATAAACTCAGTTATCAATATATAAATGGAAAATTATTTATACATGCATGGCCATAGTCCATATATTTTTAGAAATGAAGCACTAAGTCTTGAGAATAGGCCCTAACAAATTATCCTTCTGCCACATGTTTTCTCAACTAGTAAGGTGGTTTAATTTTTTTCTAAACTAGCTGTAAATCCTACAATTTGCTTTCTTGATTTAGGATTTAATGTAGTTCTTCAACCAATTATTGTCTAAAATCACAAGCTTCCCCAAAATTATTAAATAATCTCTCAATTACTACCTTGCAAAATGTCTTAGTTGTTTATTTGGTATGGGAGGGTCTCAGATGCCATTGCCCCAAGAAATGGTCAAGCACCACATCTGACGCATTCGAATCACCTCAGTTATCAATATATATATATATATATAAACGGAAAATTACTTTATACTTGGACAACCATAGTCCATACATTTTAGAAAACGAAGCACTAAGTTGTGAGAATAGCCCCAACAAATTATCCTTTTCCCACATTTTTTTCTTAACTAGGTGGTTTAAATTTTTTTCTCGACTTGCTGTAAATAATTCTACGATGAAAAATTCCTTGGAGGACAAGATATGCATAAGTCAAATAGAATGCAGTGTAAGTCAAAAGAGAATGAAAAATGTCTTAGCTGTTTATTTTGTGCGAGAGGGTCTGTGAGGTCACCACCCCAAGAAATAGTCAAAGCACTGCATCTGGCGCATTCGAATGACCTCAATTATCAATATATATATATATATGAAAAATCAATTTATACATAGACGACCAAATGAAGAACTAAGTCCTAAGAATAGGAGCATACAAATTATCCTTTTCCCAAATGTTTTTCCCAACAAGCTAACTAGCTATAAATCCTACAATTTGCTTTATCGATTTAGGGTTAAATGCAGCTCTTCAACCAATTATTGTCTAAAATGGCACCGTCAAGGAATTATTTATTGTATATTATTTTCATATCTATGAAGAATAGGTGGGGAAAATTTTGTATGTTTTACGGGTTTGACTCACAAAGTCATAATAGATCAATTAAAATAAATCACATTTTGTTTAACGATTATTGATCAACTTTTATTTCAGTCCCCTAATTGAATTTACAACATATGTAACTCTAGGCGTCTCCCCTTTTTATATATATATAATCCCGTGTGAACTTAGTTCGAGTGGCAATAAATACTGGGCCTTCAACGTAAAATGGACGAGCTCTCAAGTTCGATTCCTACCTTTTAAAATGCACTAGGCGTTTACTTAGTGCAGGAGGGTATTGGACGCCAACACCCCAATAAACAGTCAAGCTCTGCATCGAACCCATCCGAATGACCTCGACTATCAAGGTATATATGAAACATTAATTTCTACATGGACGACCACAGTCCATATATTTTAAAAAATGAAGCTCTAAATCCAGAGAATAAGCCCCAACAGGTTATTCTTTTCCCACATGTTTTTCTTAACTAGCTAGGTGGTGACGCATCCGAATGAACTCAGTTATCAATATTTATATATATGGAAAATTAATTTATAAATGCACGGCCATAGTCCATATATTTTTAGAAATGAAGCACTAAGTCTTGAGAATAGGCCCTAACAAATTATCCTTCTAACGCATGTTTTCTCAACTAGCAAGGTGGTCTAATTTTTTTCTAAACTAGCTATAAATCCTATAATTTGTTTTAATGATTTAGGGTTTAGTGCAGTTCTTCAACCAATTATTGTCTAAAATCGCAAGCTTCCCCAAAATTATTAAATAATCTCTCAAGCTCCTCTAAGTTCGATTACTACCTTGCAAAATGTCTTAGTTGTTTATTCAGTACGGAAGGGTCTCGAACGCCATCGCCCGAAGAAATGGTCAAGCACTGCATCTGACGCATCCAAATCACCTCTATATAAACGGAAAATTAACTTATACTTGGACAAACATAGTCCATATATTTTGAAAAACGAAGCACTAAGTTGTGAGAATGGGCCCCAACAAATTATCCTTTTCCCACTTGTTTTTTTCAACTATGTGGTTTAATTTTTTTTCTCAACTTGCTGTGACTAATTCTACAATGAAAAATTCTTTGGAGGACAAGATATGCATAAGTCAAATAGAATGCAGTGTAAGTTGAAAGAGAATGAAAAATGTCTTGGCGTTTATTTTGTGCGGGAGGGTCTTGGAAGTCATCACCCCAAGAAATAGTCAAGCACTACATCTGGCGCATCCGAATGACCTCAGTTATCAATATATATATATATATGAAAAATTAATTTATACATGGATGACAAGAGTCTATATATTTTTAAAAATGAAGAACTAAGTCCTGAGAATAGGACCATACAAATTATCCTTTTCCCAAATGTTTTTCCCAACAAGCTAGGTGGTTTAATTTTTCCCTCAACTAGCTATAAATCCTATAATTTGCTTTATTGATTTAGGGTTAAATGCAGTTCTTCAACCAATTACCGTCAAGGAATTATTTATTGTATATTGTTTTCATATCTATGAAGGATAGGGCGGGGAAAATTTTGTATGTTTTATGGGTTTGACTCACAAAGTCACAATAGATCAATTAAAATAAATCACATTGTGTTTAACGATTATTGATTGACTCTTATTTCAGTCACCTAATTGAATTTACAACATATATAGCTCTAGGCATCTCCCCTTTGTACATATATATATATTCCCGCGTGAACTTAGTGCGAGTGGCCATAGATACTGGGCCTTCAACGTAAAACAGACGAGCTCTCAAGTTCGATTCCTACCTTTTAAAATGTACTAGGTGTTTACTCAGTGCGGGAGGGTCTTGGATGCCAACACCCCAATAAACAGTCAAGCTTTGCATCCGACGCATCCGAATGACCTCAGCTATCAATCTATATATGAAACATTAATTTCAACATGGACGACCACAGTTCATATATTTTTAAAATGAAGCTCTAAATCCAGAGAATAAGCCCCAACAAATTATTCTTTTCCCACATGTTTTTCTTAACTAGCTAGGCGGTAACGCATCCGAATGAACTCAGTTATGAATATATATATATGGGAAATTAATTAATACATGGACGGCCATAGTCCATATATTTTTAGAAATGAAGCACGAAGTCTTGAGAATAGGCCTAACAAATTATCCTTCTCCCACATGTTTTCTCAACTAGCAAGGTGGTTTAATCTTTTTCTCAACTAGCTATAAATCCCACAATTTGTTTTATCGATTTAGGGTTTAATGCAGTTCTTCAACCAATTATTGCCTAAAATCGTAAGCCTCCCCAAAATTATTAAATAATCTCTCAAGCTCCTCCAAGTTCGATTACTACCTTGCAAAATGTCCTAGTTGTTAGTTCGGTACGGGAGGGTCTCGGATGCCACCGCCTCAAGAAATAGTCAAGCACTGCATCTGACGCATTCGAATCACCTCGGTTATTAATATATATATAAAAAAAAATTAATTTATACATGTACGATTATAGTTCATATATTTTAGAAATGAAGCACTAAGTCGTTAGAATAGGCCCCAACAATTATCCTTTTCCCACATGTTTTTCTTGAGTGGGTGATTTAATTTATTTTTTTTTCCAACCTGCTGTAAACAATTCTATAATGTAAAATTCATTGGAGGATAAGATATGCATAAGTCGAATAGAATGCAGTGCAAGTCGAAAAAGAATGAAGAATGTCTTAGCTGTTTGTTCCGTATGGAAGGGTCTCTGATGTCACCATCTCAAGAAATAGTCAAGCACTGCATTTGATGCATCCGAATGACCCCGGTTATTTATATATATATATGGAAAATTAATTTACAAATGGACGACTAGAGTCTATATATTTTAAAAATGAAGCACTAAATCCTGAGAATAGGCCCCATCAGATTATCTTTTTCCCATATGTTTTTCTCAACTAGCTAGGTAGTTTAATTTTTTTCTCAATTGGCTATGCGCCATACAATTTGTTTTATTGATTTAGGGTTTAATACAGTTCTTCAAACAATTATTGTCTTAAATGGTGAGCTTCCCAAAAATTATTGAATAATCTCTCAAGCTCCTCCAAGTTTGATTCGTACCTTGCAAAATGTCTTAGTTTTTTATTCAGCGTGGGAGAGTCTCCAATGCCATCGCCCCAAGAAATAGTCAAACGCTGCATCTAATACATCCGAATCACCTCAATTATCTATATATATATAATTAATTAATTTATACTTGGACAACCATAGTCCATATATTTTTTAAAATGAAGCACTAAGACGTGAAAATAGGTCCCAACAAATTATCCTTTTCCCACATGTTTTTTTTCTTAGCTAGGTGGTTTAATTTTTTTTTTCTCAACTAGCTGTAAACAATTCTAAAATTTAAAATTCTTTGGAGGATAAGACATGCATAAGTCGAACTAAATGCAGTGCAAGTCAGAAGAGAATGAAAAATGTCTTAGCTGTTTATTTAGTGCTAGGAGGGTCTCAAACATTACCATCCCAAGAAATAGTCAAGCACTGCATTCCGAATGACCTTAGTTATCAATATATATATATATATATATGGAAAATTAATTTATACATAGACGACCATAGTCTATATATTTTTAAAAATGAAGTACTAAGTCCTGAGAATAGACCCAGCAAATTAGCCTTTTCCCACATGTTTTTTGAAACTAGCTTGGTGGTTTAAATTTTTTCTCAAGTGGTTATAAATCCTACAATTTGTTTTATCAATTTAGGGTTTAATGAGGTTCTTCGACCAATTATTTTCTAAAATCGTGAGCTACCCCAAAATTATTAGATAATCTTTCAAGCTCCTTCAAAATTGTTAATTCTACAATGTAAAATTTTTTGGAGGACAAGACTATGTAGTGCAAGTTGAATACAGTACAAGTTGAAAGAGTATGAAAATTTAGTAAACTTGTCAATTCACTGTGGAAACTTGAACCCTTAGTTTTGTGAATACTAAGGGAAGATACATTGGTAAAACCATCATTTTCCTTATTTTAAAATTGAAGGAAAAATTACTTCACTGTCAATACTTGAACCCTCAATTTTCACAATAAAGTCACGGAACACAAACAATTTCAAAGTACAAAGGAGATTAAAGTATAGGAGAAAGTGAATACCTGAACCCTTCTCAATTTTCATAATAAGGAGACGAATCTGTTGAGAGGTGAATAGGATGTTTTCTCGAAAATTCTTCGCTAATAAGCTCTTGTAATCACCCACGATTAGATGTGGAATATAAAATAACAGTTTAAATACAAACAGACTAATTTGAACAATTTTATAGTTTGAACAAAACAGTTCGAACAATAGTTTGAACAATGTAATTTGAACCATTCAAACCTAGGAGAAAGAGTTTGAACAAGCAATTCAGAAAGAGTTTGAACAGAGCTGAAAGATAAAGAACACACAGGATTTATAGTGGTTCACTTCAACTTGAAGCTACAACCACTCTGTCAAGCATAGCCCACTGCTGCCTTGGAATAGCACTATAACCTAGTTCCCTTTACGGGTTCAGGAACAAATAACCCTTACAACTTCAACCTTTTTTTTATTCTAAGGCAAGAAAGTCAAGCAAACAAACCTCAAAACCTTTCTTATTCTAAGGCAAGAAATATGATAAACAAACCTCCTAGAACACTAGCCTTAAACAATTTGTCAAGCTGCGTTCAAACCTACCCAAATACAAGTGAAGCTACTGTCCACTCCTCGACATATTGGATAGTAACAAAAATGATATTAGATAATCATAGTTGCTCAAAAATAATTTTTAAAACAACTGTAAAATAGATTTTCTAGAAACCACAATAGTTCAAACAGTTAAAACATTTCTGAAAATCTAAGTGTGAAAAACTAGATTTCAAAGAGGTTTATTTTCACACAACAATTCCTGTAATACAAGTAGAACTTATAGTCCTTTTGGAAATCGAAAACACCAGGGATTTCAGTTGCAGCACTTCACAAAAGCCTTTTTTCAAATGAACAGAACGTTTGAAAAGTGAAAAGAGTAGTTTGAACACTTGTAGAGAAAAATCAGTTTGTGCTTGTGTAGCTTGTTATTTTTTCATATTCTTTAAATCAATGACGTTGCCTCTTATATAGAGAAAATATATAGCCATTGAATAAAATCTTCCAAGACAAAATTCGTGTAAGAATATTTCAATCAAATATCACGAATCAAGGAAGTTATTTTAAATTCAAATCTTGTTAGGGCTATTCCTCTGAGAAATAAACTTTCCTAAATCCTTTCCAAATTTGATTTTCAAAAATAATTGTTTAAAGAAAGTTTTTGAATTAGAAAAACAAAAACGGTGAAGTGAATAAAATATTTTATTTTGAGCAACATGAATATCTCTCTAATATTTTGAGAGATAGACTTACAGAAAATATCCTATCAAATCTTCCAAAAATCTTCCTGTTCAAATCTTCCAATTATATTCCCTTGTAACATATATCCTGAAAATAGAAATAAACTTCATGAAAATATATTAACATTACAAGTTTGACATCATTCAAAATCAAATACACAGGCCTCAGGTCAATCGGATCACAAGCAATTGAGTTAATGCTAACCAAAGTTCCAACGACTTCATTTCCTAACGGGAAGTAACTTCTTCATTGGTCTGCTGCCTGATCCTCTTTCGTCTCTCCAGATGCAACACGACCACCTCCAGGAGTTATATTCCCAAAGGAGGCACATCCTGATGACTCGAAGTACCTGGTTTGTCAATCGAATGTCTTAATTTACTGTTTACTGATTTCCGTTCTGTTTTGCTGCCATCAGGCTGGTTGCCGATTGGGATATAAACCTGAACCTGTTCTATGGCCTGAGAATTCTGGGAGGAGACCGTATGATGATGGAAGGTATATATTTCAGTCCTTATTTCAAGAATAAAACTCATTGTCATCATCCTTGTAAATAATACTCTTTTTTTCCTTCCTTCTGCTTCTACAATGGTGGTAGTAGGCCGCCTTTCAGGCAAAATCCACCCAGAACCATTACCAAGCGGCAGCTCGGGGATGCTGCGCGCCAGCTTGTTAGTAATAGCTTGCAAGTGAAATCAGACCACGGTGGATACGCTGAACATCATTATCGTAGCCCAAGAGACTTTTCTAGGTGGGGATATAAAAGCTAAGCCTGTTGTGGCACGAGGATTCTGGGAGGAGATCTATTGATGGTGAAGGTGTATATTTCAGTCCTCCGGTGCCATCATCCTCGTAAATATTGCTTCTTTTTTGCTTGTTCTTGCCTGCGCGTACACTGTGATGGTAGTAGGCCGCCCTTCAACCAAAATCCACCTGGAACCATTTCTTTGTACTTGAAGGTGCTGTGCGTTGACTCGTTATTAAGTGAAATCAGACTGCAATGGATGAAGAGACAATCTTGGTCAGAATCTGCCATCTGGAAAAGGTCCTTTTCTGTTTTCATCCTGTAAATATTTCAAACAATCAGACAAGTTTATAGAATGGATAGCGTATTTGATAAGAAAAGGTAACGACTATGTGAATGCTTGTAGGCAATAGTTCGAGAAAATGACACTGATTTCACACTACTGAATGTTTTCAAACTTGGACCAGTCAACTTGTTAAAACTTGCACAATCTAATTTTTCTCATATTTTTCTAGTTCAGATTTATGTGATGAAAATATGTTTGCATAATAGCAAAAAAACCAGAAGTCGTGTGCTCTCGCAAACTGGGGGCGTGCACTGAGGTCCTCCAATCCTGTTCATAATGACAAAAAAAAAAAAATAAAAAACTGTCAATTTTTACTCTCCTTTCAAATCATATTATGGCTTAGGATTAGAAAGCTTTCCCATGCTGGAAACAAAGCAGGTAATCCCACATGGAAGCTTGGGCTCCCGGAGCAAATGAATTTATTCAATCTTTTCTTGCTGCCGGTACACTCGGAAAGGTTTTGAGCCTGCAATTATTTCAGCGCCCTTGCAGTTTTGAGATTGATGATGATCGAATCAAAGTAATGATCTTATGAACTTGTGTCGACATTCTAGATCTATACATAGGCCCAAGGGAATGTTCTTATTGATGGTGTGTTATGTGGCGTTTGTTTTCTGCAACATCTAAAGAGTTGTTAGAAGCACAGGCTTGCACAACTGCTGCCTTCTAGTCTTTAACAGACGCCAAACCCCTTTCAACTCACTGCATAATTCTGAAGTCCACGTCCGTATTCCCCCAAATGTGATCGGTGAGCGAAGAATCATACCTTTCAGCGAAGAATCATACCTTTCAACTTCTTACGCGCACCAAATTACATTGACAGAGTGACAATTTCCAGTCACAGCTATGATCAGATGTGAAGAAAATGGAATGCTGGGAAATAATGCAGAAACCCAGGCGACAATCTATACAAATGACTTTTAATTCAGCTATATGAAAAGGAAATGAGAAATTAATTATGAAATCTGAATGATGCCAAAATATAACCACAAGAGTGATGCTATAACCTGGAACTCAGGAGAGGCCAATCTTATTTTAGTAGCTATACCTGTCTCTTTTACTGTTTTTTTACATACGCCAGATTAAAAATTGCCGATTGTCTCGCAAGTAAACCAGTGTCACTAGGTTTTAGAGTTAAAATTTCTACAGAATTGTTTGCCATTTGTAACGGGAAAAATAAGAACAGAAATCAGAAGCATGTGGCATGATTTGAATGCTTAAACTTTGTACCTATAGAGTTAAAAAAAAAAAAAAAAAAAACCCATGTGATGAAAGAATGTGAGGGCGTCATTCAGCTTAATACTCTTCTACTCTAGAACAGTAGTGAGCATAGTTATTCATCAACATGCCTTTAGTCTAATGACATCTCCTCCTCATGTAAGTACTAACTAATAAAAACAATACTGAGCACAGTTTAGAGTCAAAATATCTCATTCATCTTGATTATTGAGGACAGTGCGCATCTTTGATTACCTGGTTATTATGATCGGTGCGAGTTGCTTGAACTTGAAGGCGGTAGCTCAATTATAAGTATGTTCCTCCATTATTATCCAAAAAAAAAGAAAAAGAGATTTGAAATAGGTGTTTCCAAGAAGATTTTCAACCTCACTCCATTTAAAGTAATGCTAACTACGCTCAGTAGACTTCTCTAGAGAAAACACAACCAAAATGCTATTTATTCCTTACAAACTTCAAGTACCAGCCAGCATTCTTTAAGTACAATGGGAAGAAAAGAAAAGAAAAATCATAAATACAGAACAATTACACAACCACATGATTGTAAAAACTAATCAATACATTATATTAGTTTTATCCAAAAGGTATGGACCACTAAACATAAAAACCTCCCTGCCATGACCCGAAAGGTAAAACATGTAGACTGCTTGGAACTACCTAGATGAAATGAAAAGAAAAAACCCAGAGGATTAGTGAATCAAAGGGCGACAGTCAAAACAACTTTAAGAGTTTGCACAACCCAAACAAAGAAAATAAAAAGAAAAACCTTATGCAATAGGTCATTAAAATGCTGGTGCATAAGGGACAAATACACATAATTATCTTCGGATCCAGGTAACCACCATGCTAATTACTAAAACCCGATTAGCCTAAATTGGGTAGCACCAGTACAATCTAAAATCAGTAGATTTAAGCATCAAATTCAATTAATAAGATCCTAAAGCCACTCCAATTGAATTTAAAATTGAAACCTCATAACTTTATCGTTCAAACTTTGTCATTGCAGATACCTGTAAGGGATTTTGAGAGAATGTGGGCGCTCAAAGAGGAAATAAAGATCTTAGAAAGGTTTTAGTGCGAGAACCTTTACAAACTAGTGTAGAAAATTAAGATGAAGTAGGGGGTTAGTGAAAAAATTGACCACATCCCCAACAAAGACGCACATGGTGAAGAAGGCCTCCCACAAACTCAACGAGCTGTTTCCAAATCATTAATCTCCCTCGTAATCGCCAGAATGCAGCTCGAACTCCTCGCGATCCCGCGGCCATTGCTTGCCCCATGGCCTTTTTCCCTAGGACTAAAAGACTTACCTCTAAGTGTGCTCTCCTTGAGTATCTCGCTTATGGCCTTGGCTTGGCACAAAACAGGATTGGCCCTCCCAGTGCTTGTTAAATTTAACATAAGCACTCATATGAGCACTCAAGGCATCCTCTTTTTTTCCCTCCATTCTTCTCATTCTCCTCCTTTACCGCCTCGGCGCAAAGCCGACAAATCCATTTCCCTGAAAACCTTTCTTGGACACGCATGACGTACTCCAAGGTGCACTCCTTGCTCATGCCGTAACACTCGCACTTGGCCTCCTTACTAAGTTTTGGACTTAAACAATCAAACATGTGCAAAACTAAGTTTTGCGGAACTCAATTTTAAAATTAAAACTAAAATTTTTAAAATATAATTTTGAACTCGATTTTGGCATGATAGTTAAACAAGCCCCAAGAAAACCCCTGCAATTGTTTCCCTTAAGGTGGGGCTTTTGTCGGTGTGGCGAGCTAGGGTATTTTCTTTATTTATATTGCAAAGGAGCCAAATTCTCCGCCTGCAATGCATCTGAATCACGTAACTCACCATTCAAATATCAAAGATAAGTGTTATGGACCCTAAATAAATTCACTGCATGGATAATTAGTCAAGAGAGTATGATCCGCCCCTAATATAACCTATTTTAATGTATTATATATTCCAACATGTCATGGTCCTAACGTAACTTTCTCCACCTCTGAAATGGAGTAAACAAGTTTTTATCCAATAAAAAAAAGGAGAAAGTAAAACAAATCAAAACCACCAATGATCTGATGAATTTGGTATCCTACCAACTTGGTTCTGGGAACTTTCAGTAGAAGAAGGCATCCAATTTCCTCCACATTTTTCTTAATACAAACTTTGTAGCTCTGAATATTGAGACTGATTTTTTACCCCCAAACCCTCGTACACGCAACACAAGGACTGAGGCGATAATGCTTTTTCCACAAGCAAGAATAAAGAACCTGACATAGACAAAAATGTCGGAACAATATAAAAAATAATAACACAATAATAAATATATAAAATTATAAGTTATTTGACATTTTATTAAATTTCAGCTCAACGATTATAATCAGTTATATGCTAATTTATAAGGTTAACGGTGACAGAGACCCCTATCTCTGAGAATTGATAAACGACCATCGTCGTGAAAAGAAAACTTTGAATAATTTTTATTCAATGTTCATTTGTACCCTCATATCATATTTAGGGAACGTAAGGCTAGTATCTGGGGACCATTCCTGTAGGCCCAAGCAACACATGCCCTCTATTGGGCTTCGGCATCTATTGGGAGTTTAAGGTCTCATTTGTTTGCTTTGAATGAGGTTTAAATGAATTCTTTTTCTAATTTGCTTAGAATCAAACCCCTTCAGAGCATTTAGTACGCACCTTGAATAGGCTTTGAATGCCTCTGGATGAATTAGAGCAATTTTTTGTCCAATTTGTTGAACACATACCATTTAGAAGTAAAAGATGAAATTACCCTCAACTTTTTCAAAAAATTACAGAATGCCCCTCCCACTTATCCATTGCAGCTGACTCTCCTCTCTCACACTCTCTCAAGACTCTCTCTCTCTCTCCGCAACCCACACCAGCGACCACGACGGCAACCCCCTCCCCCACTGCTGCCAATCTCTCTCCCTCTCACCTCTCACGTTTCCTTGTTCCATTTTTGATGACTTGGGGGTTTTGGGTTCAGATTTGTGATTTCTTTTGTTCTTTTTTCTTTTTCTTGCTTTTTTCTTCAAATTTCGAGGGTTTAGGTTTGGATTTAAGAGTTTCCTTATTCCATTTTTCAGATTTAGGGGCTTTGGGGTTTGAATTTAGGGCTTCTTTTGTTCTATTTTTTCAAATTTGGGGGATTTGTGGTTCGAATTAGGGTTTTCTTCTTCTTTTTTTTTAGCTTTGTTGGTTTTAGGGTTTAGATTAGAGTGTTTTTGTTGTTCTATTTTCTTAAATTTAGGTGTTTTAGATACGAATTTTGGGGTTTTCTGGTTCAGGTTTTGCAGATTTAGGGATTTGTGGGTTTAAAAATAGGCCTTTTTTGTCCAATTTTTGTAAATTTTGGGATCTGGGATCTGGATTTAGGGGTTTTGAATTGGGGTTGTGATTAGGGGATTTTGATTTTGGGATTAATTAGGGTTTTGATTTATGCATATTGTGGGTAATGAAATTTGAAGTTTATTTTTGCAGATTTAGGTTGAAAATTGCATATTTCAGTTGATTTTAGGTGAAGAAATTTGATTGCTTGTTAGTATTTTTTTTTTGTGCACACCTACAAATTCTTGGTGTATGCAAGGTGTTCAAAGAAATGCTCTAAGAAAAAACCTCCTTTTGACCCCATTTTTATTTTCTTTCTTTCCTTTTTTTTTTTTCATTTTAATTGGAATAAAGAGGAGGAAAGAAAGAGGAAGAAGATAAACAAAGACAAATAAGATTTTTGATTTTTTTTTTCATTTTTTCATTTCTGTTTGCGCTTTTTTTTCCCCTTTATTTTTAGAAGAAGAAGAAGCAGGAGGTTATGATAATGGAAAGGCTTAAAAATAGCTTTTGACTTTTAATAGTAAACAAATGTAATCATTTTTTTTAGAAGAATTTGCTTTTAAGGTGAAAATATGAACTTTTTGTCCATTTATTTAGTTCATTTATTTAGTTCATAAATATTTCGATTTAGATCTTTCAACAACATTATAATCAAACATATCACAAAATCAGATCAAGTACCTCTAACTACACATCTTATCAAATCAGCAGAATTTAAAATGATTTTTAATATTTAGAACTTAATGCTTAATTTTATCAAATGGGGCTTAAGACCATACTTATAAATATAAACAAGGGCCGAAGTAGGAGTGAGGCAAACATTGCACTTCTTTTAATATTAATGAGGAGCCCTAAATTTTGCATAATAGGGATGGAAAAAGAGGGTGTAAATTGAGTTTCAATTCTCAAAATGACCTATCAAAATGTTATATTATTTAATTTTTTAAAAAGATTATTATAATATTTTTACCGGAACAATGTCATTTTTGAAGTTACTCTCGTACCCCTACTAAGGACAATATACAACAATTACAAGTCCGCTCAAACACTACAACAAAATTTACTTTTTGCTGACATTTTTTTTTTTCCCGGTGCCGTTTATTTTGTCCAGAAAGAAGAAGAGAGCGCCAGTGTCATAGTTTATGAGCATTACAAATACTTTGGTGCCCAAGGAAAGAGCAGCCACACATGCTCAACCTTCTTAGATCCTCAAAAATATGGACAGTCTGTTTCAATTCAATAAAACACAAAGCACCCAACTTTGGGCCATGAAGTCACAAGAATGGCCACCATCCTATTCCTTTCTTCCCGACCAGTCCAGGCAATACTCCGATCCGTTTCCGTCAGCTTCTCACGCGCATTAGGAAGGACAGAGAAGGAGACGAAGCCGAAGCAACTTCAACGTCGCCGCCGCCGCCGGAAGACTACGCACTCACCTTTTCAGAAGACGGATACGAATGCTCGTAATTCCTGGCGTCGTACGCGTCCGGCGTTGCCACCTCCCCCTCCAAGTAACGCACCACCTGTCTCATGGTGGGCCTCGCGGCGGGGTGATTATTGGAGCACATGAGCCCTAGTTTCAGTGCCATCGACACCTCCGCCTCCTCGTACTCCCCCGCCAGCTTCGGATCCACCACGTCGAAGATCGCCCCAACCTTCCACTTCTCCCATACCCAATCCACCAGCACCAGCTCCTCCGGCAGCGCCTTGGGCTCGATGGGCCGCCTCCCGCAGATCACCTCCAGCAGTAGCGCCCCGAACGCGAACACGTCGGAGCTCGCCGTCGGCTTGCCGGACCGCGTGAGCTCCGGCGCCAGGTACCCCAGCGTCCCCACCACCTTCGTCGTGCTCGGGTTCGCCCCGTGCTCGTACAGCTTCGCCAGTCCGAAGTCGCCGAGGCGCCCGTTGAGCTCCGAATCGAGAAGGACGTTCCCGGCCTTGATGTCCCGGTGGATCACCGTCTGTTCCCACTCCTCGTGCAAATAGACGAGCCCCGAGGCGACGCCTTTGATGATCTTGAACCTCTGTTCCCAGCTTAGAATCGACTTGGGCTCGTCGAATAGGTACTTGTCCAAGCTCCCGTTGGGCATGAAATCGTAGACCAGCAACAGATCGCCTCGCCGGCGGCACCATCCGAGCAATTCGACCAGGTTCCGGTGGCGCAGTCTGCCGATGCTGGCGATTTCGGACACGAATTCCCTTAAACCCTGCTTCGATTCTGGAGAGATTCGCTTCACGGCAACTTGGCGTTTTGAATTGGGTAAAACCCCCCTGTAGACCCGGCCGAACCCCCCGAACCCTAGAAGTTCCTTGTCCTTGAATCCCCTCGTCGCGTGCTCCAGCTGCTGGTACGAGAATCGGTGCGGCCCGATCTCGAGCTCCCACGCCTCGATGACGTCCGCTTTCTTGATCTTCCTGACCAGGTGAAAGGCGATCCTGATCGAGAGGAGTATCACGAACACAGCGGCGACGGAGACGGCGGCGGCGATTAGGGTTTTGTGGCTCTTTCTGGTCCCCCGAAGCGAGGGGAGCGAAGAGAGATCCAGGGACCTGGCTTCACCGGAGACGTTGAAGCTCCATCCGAGCACGTAATGAGAGCTCGCGAGTAAACCTGTCGAAGCCGAGAACCCAACGTACATATACTCATCCAAAACCGGCGACAGATCCACGTCGAACGACAGAGTCGGTCGATCGGGCTTCGCCGACGAAGGCGAGAGGGTGACATTCAACTGATTCTTCCCCGAATCGTACTCGACAAATGCCAGAATCGTGCTCCCGCTCGTCAGGTAGAGCCCCCTCAGGCGCTCGCCGGCGAAGTACGCGGCGGGGGCGGAGGCGTTGGAGATCAAGCTGCTCATGTCGATCCCAACATGGTTGTCGTCGATGTCCCTTAACTCGACGTTCTTCACCGTGTCGAGCTCCACCGCGACGAACTGTTGTTTGGACGAGTTGCCGGCGTTGGAGCCGCCGAGGAGGCCCAAGTACTCGTTGGTGAGCGGGCGGCTGACGCCGCGCGTGCGCGAGATCGCGAACGCCATCCCATGGCCGCCGAGCTTGGGGTACTCCGGGACAATGGCAAAGGCGAAGCAGGTGGAGAACGAGAACGCCGTCCCATTCGGCGAGTCCTTGAACCTGATCGGAGACGAAGTGAAGGCGTGGCCCATTAATCTGGAGGAGTCGTTGGTGAGCCGGAGAGCACCGCTTCGCTGGACATGCGCGCCGCCGTCTAAGGTCAGGTGGTGGGCTCCGCCGTCGAATCCGCTATAGAACAGCTCACCATTCAGTGGGTGTGAGAGGAGAACGAGGCATGCCCAGAAAAAGATGAGCTTCTCCGAAATTAGAGAGATCATGGGTAAGAGTTGCAATTGGTTAAATTGTTATTTTAAGGTTCGATGGTGGGAGGAAGAACACGAAATCGGATGAGAGAGAGAGTGTGTAGATCCAATTTCACATGTGGATCGTGTGATGATAAGTGTCTCATTTCATACTCGAAGAAAAAATCGTCTGATTGGTCACCATCATCCGTCACTAACTGTCAGAGAAGTAATGGTGTAAACCTATTTTGACTGACCATTCACAATTTCGAATTTAATTGTTTAATTTATTTTTTTAACACTATTAAATATTTGATTTGAGTTCACTTATTATTTCATTTTATATAGGAGATTATACCAGCCTCACAAAAAGCGATAAATAAAAAAAATAAATAAAAAAGGTAAAGCGCTCAATGCTCTCGCCGGCCGGCCGTCCGGAGTCTCAACTCGCGTCTTTGTTAAATTATTACTTGAACTTTCCCTTTGATTCACTCCAAGAAATCTAGATTTTTCTGTAGCTCTGAACATTGAGGACTGAAGCTAGAATGTCTTTCCCACAAACAAGAATAAATAATCAAACATAGTTAAAAAAATAACTTTTTCTTAAAGTACCCTATTAAAAACCATTTTATAAACATATCAATGGCAGAGTCGAAATAAAAATTCGTTCAAATTTTACTCCAATAGAATTTTACTTTCCACCAAAAAGGAAACAAAATTGAAAAATAAGAAATCCGCCTTAAAAAGCCACTTTATTTTGAAATAAAAAATTATATTTTGAAGGGATAATAATATAAGAATAAAATAGATTATAAATTATAACTATCTTTGTGAAATTTTAATCGTACGAATTGAAATAGCATACAAAAATAAATCTACATTTGGATTTTAATGAGATTTTTGAAATGTTGAATATATCCATCTTAATTGTTGAAAATTAAGAAAATCAAAGGCTTTATAATAGTATACTCTGAATTTTCAATCCTTAGAATGAATAGGGTGTAACAACTATTATTTGTCTATTCTACTAATGGAATTTGAAAGGAGTTAACATATTAAATTCATCATTCATGATACGTTTATATGAAATAACCATTCTATTTCCACCCTATTTCATACTACAAACCAAACGAATGATTAGTTTAAGAACCAAAGTTACTTTATTTTGATTAAAAAATTAAAATAAGATTCATCTTTTAAAAGAAAATCTTAGCAAAGGGATAGTTTTGGCATTCAAACCAAGAAAATTTCCTTATCTTTATTTTTTTTTTTACCTTTCAAAACTTAGGGGTGAACTCATAAATAGTATAGTAAAAATTAAAATTAAAAAAATCCACGTGGGGCAACTGCCCCAAGTCATCCCCTGCTAGCTCCGCCCCTAAATCATACCCTACCTTTTTAGGGTTTTCTCAAACAAGCATACTTTTTCACAATTCCACTATAGTAAGTCTTACCTTTGATGAAATATAATACTGAAAGTTATATTAAATTTTATTTCCGTTTCATTAATGGCCTCTTTGAAAGAAAAAAAAAAGAGAAATTCATTAATGTCTTTTTATTTTTCTTAGGTTCATTCATTACCGTTTTTTATTTAACTTATCAGAAGGCGAAACGAAAATTCCTTTATTTTTTGTATGTTCAAAGAATAATCAGAAGTTGTAATGAGACATATAGGGCAAGTTATATTTTAGGGGAAATTATATTTTTTGGTCCCTCAAGCTTGAAATTAGTGTTAATTTAGTTCCAAAAGTGACATATTTAAAAGTAACTAATATCGTTCTAAAAGCTTTATAATAAACCTAAGAAAAATAGAAAGACATTAATGAAAATCTTTTTTTTTCTTCCAAAGAGGACATTAATGAAATGAAAAATAAATTTAATACAACTTTCAATGTCATATCTTGTTAAAGGAAAGACTTACTATGGTTTTTAAAAGAAAAGTAACAGCGGAAAAAATTATATACAAAATGCTGCAATGAGGATTTGAATTTGTCACCATTGCCCTCCTTACAAAAAACATTTTACCACACGAACTACACATCCAACATATAATTAATTGTCCACATTTTTAATAACTTATCCAACGGGAGTGGCGAGGACATTAAATGAGATTTCACTTTAAAAAGTCGATTTAAAAATCACACTTTGAAAGTGTGATTTCTCTTTTTCCTCTTGTATTAGCAGGCATTGAACATAAAATCATACATCTAATGTGCAATTTTGAAAAATACCCTAAAAAAGCAGGGTATGTTTCTAAAATACTTTTTTGGAGAAATTGTATTTAACTCCCTGTAATTTAATGTAGTTGCAGAGAACCTACTCATGGTTTATAAATCAGCACATAACTCTCATGTAGTCTCAATGGACTTGCAAAAGTTGACTTTTACATCAAATCTAATGATTTGTTCTTCCACCAAGTTTTTAGGATTTAATATGAAAGAAAAGACTTTACTCTCCCAAATTACTTATAAACTAATTTTTTAACCCCTATCGTAGCAGTACCCAAATAAATGGATGGTTTTATACTTCTTATATCTTAAAAAAGTATATATTTGATAGGGGTTATATATTCATAACATCAACTAATCATGATCACTAGAAATAGATATACCGAATATTATAAGCATCTAGATAAGTTTTTTGGCAAAAGTATAGGTGCACATACAAATGCTTCTTTTTGGTACAATAATTATATCTTTTTCATGGCCTAAGAATTATAAAAATAATTAGATCGAGGTAGGAAGTTAATTTTGGATAATTTGATAAATTAAAGTCTATTATTTTCCTATTAAACACTCTAAAAATTTTGTAGAATAACAAGCAGTTAGATTTAATGAAAAAGTTAACTTTTGTAAGTCCATTAAAATCATATGTGAATTTTTTGCTGATTCTTAAAATTTAGGAAGGTTTCCTACTATAATAAGATCAAATCACAAGAAAATTAAATATAGTTTTTTTTATATTTTTTTTTAAGAAAAAGTTCACCGGAATGCTATCAAAATAATAAAGCAATAATAATATAAGAACAAACAGCACCGCGTCGATCACGAAGAAAACGCTTGAATTTTCCGTGTGGCAATTCAAAGGGCTCGTGCGTGGCTAGCCGTGTGGGACCAACGGTACATTGGGGAAGGGAAATGCCATGCGAAGTTTCACTACGCATCCCTGTGTCCAACCGATGCAAAAATAAAATTACAGAAAAATACGTAGATTTAAACTTCATCTTATCAGATCCCAACAGGCCCAACAGGTTGACCATATGGCTCACCAAACACTAAGTTGATTCGAACCTCGTATTATCCTATGTTTGTTGGACCGGTAAAATCTGCTAGGTCCGACTGATTAAATCATGATCCGTGACCAAGACTCAGTGAAATAATTAAAATTATAAAAACTTAAAAAGAAAAGTGGAACCTCCAGCAAGCCCGGGAGGAAATTTGCAATCCCAAATAAAGCCAAGGACTAGAAGCGTACCTTGGCAAATGAAGGAGATGTCAACGAAAATAGATTCAAATGAAAATTTTACAAACAAGATTTAATTGACAGAGATGGAGTTCGTGAAATTCATGAGATTGCCCCGCTAGATTGTGTCTAGCTGTTGGAGTCCATGCTCCTTATCTGAGATTTGCTTTCTTATTGCGACCCCATAGATCGGATTTCATAGATGGGATTCATTCAAAAGGAAATCAACGTCGCTATTTCCTTTTATTACTGTAGCCACCGTTATCAATTGATGGAAGAAGAATGACGCTGGGGGGTGGGGAGAGGGACTTTTGACTTGCGAACTCAGAAAGGTAAAGGCGAAAGACGGCTCTAGAATTCTATAAAAAAAAAAAATTTTAAAGTGAAAAGAAACAGACTTTGATCTTATGTGAATGAAAGGCCACCATAAAAAATAATTAAAAAATTAGTATAAATTTACTTTCTATTATTCATCGATTTATTAGGGACATTAGAATTAAAATTTCCATCTCATAATGATTATATATCATGTTAAATTTTCATTTAAAATATGTTTTATTGATTACTAGTATAAAATTATGATCTAATCATAAATTTCATGAGTTATATTATAATCGTTATTGAACCGATGGTTCAACCGCTGATTCGACAGTTAAACCACTAATCAGGTGATCCAACCTCTTCAGCGAGTCGATCTATCGGATCTGATAACTATGCTTGCATCATATAGAAAACTAAGTGCTAACGATATTAATTTCATTACACGTAATCATCATCTCATCATTTGATTACCCTCCATCGCCCCAAAAAAACATTCCTCACTCCATCTGGATCAATTGCATAGGAAAAAGTTAGAGTCTGTATTCCTTAGACTTTCTTGAAGTAATTTTGAAAGTGCAATGGTGTCACCCTCCCCGAGCCTCAATCGCCCTAACCTTCTCCATATAATCTCCACAATCTTTCTCCAAGAACGGCAACTGTTCATGGCCCCCAGCCTCGACCGCAAGAGCACAGAAAATTCTTGTTCATTCCAGTGCCGGCTTTGTCGTTTGACTCAAGTGTTCTCTTCATGCTGGATGTCAACTTTCGATTGCGTCGGCAATGTCGAGATTTCTCAGGGCTAAGTGTGTGATTATATTTAGTTACAATGATGGTCACACACTATTTTCCATCCCCCAATAACTTGGATTCAGCTCTAGCTTCACAATGTTTTTTTTTTTTTTTTTGTATATCGATGACATCCCACCGAGCATATGTGACCATGCCTCCAAATTATTTTGAACTTCTTTGATATATATATATATATAAGTCATGGATACTGAGAAACATCATATCCGTTGACAACATTATCCTACATTCGGAAAATAAGCCCTCCCTATTTAATTACTAAGATTTTGCGCCACCTACTGTCAATTGGTTTTAGGATGCACACCTCGAACTCTATTATGGTATTAGAACTAGGTAATTTTCACTTGTTTGGTGCTATCGTGTTACCAAGCGTGCTCCATGTTACAATCAAGTTATTATGCACGCCTCTAGTGCTATCATTTTTACGCGTGAAGGGCTATTTTAAGAGCATTATCCTGTATCGAGAAAATAAGCCATATCTATTTGATTAATAAGATTTTGGGACCATTGCACCTGATGTCAATTAGTTTCAGGACGGACATCTAGAATTTTATCGATATCTAAATTAGGCTCCTGAGCAAAATCATTTGATATTCAACATCATTTTCATCTCCTCCATCACTTTGTCATTAAATGAAGAGGCACCATCGCCTTCCATTTGTGCTGTCCATTACCATATCTGGGGAACATAAGAGCAGCACCTGAGTTCCTCAAAAAACCGAAAGACTAGTATCTGAGGCCCATTTTCCGCAGGCCCAAACAATACATGGGCCTCTATTGGGCTTGAGCATCTATTGGGAGTCTAAAAACCGTTTGAACCTTCGTTGTGTAGGAGCGAGAAACATAGTGCGCTTCTTTAAATACTAAAGAGGCCCAAAGTTATGCATGGCAGGGACGGACAATACATAACAATTACAAGCCCAGGCAAATTACTACAATAAAATTTATTTTTTTGCCACATTTTTGTTTTTTTTGGCGACAGAGAAAGAATTTTAGTGCCATACTTTATAAGCGTCACAAGTACTTTATTGACATACTAAAAACAAACTAACGCCAAGTATCACAAAGCACAAAGCTTTTGCAATGCCTATGAAATTATTTATGATGCTTATTTTTGTCAAAAATAATTTAATTTAACAATGATAGTACTAGTTATTAGCAATAATAAGGTTATTACTGAAAACTAAAAAATTTAAAAAAAATATCTAGCATACCCCTATTATTTGGGTGAGTGTTGAAGAGATTCCCGTAGTTTCAAAAAAAAAAAATCTGCGTTCCCTAAACTTATGAAAATAGCCAATAACATAAAGATAATTAAAAAAGAATAAAATATAAAAAAAAAATTTAAGGGGAGAAGAAAAATAAATTATTGTATATAAAAATATAACTACATATATTTTATAATTAAAATACAAAAAATCATTTCTCAAAATCTCTCCCGTTAGATCAAATAGAAATCATTCTTTCTCTTTGACCTAGGGAATCAAAAAATAATATTTTTTAATTAAAAAAATTTAAAATAGTTTTTATTTCTCATTTTATTTTATTTTTAATAATTTTTTCATTATAAGTTGTCTCTCCAATAATCACCCCATGTTTTAAATAACTATCGAAAAAATTATTAGTGGCACTTAACCACGTCACTAATACTATTTTAATTTATTTTAGGGCTCAACCAAGAGCATTTCACTGATTTGCATTGCTGCATTCTCTCTTCACCCGCTCTCTCATTTCTCTTTGATAGTCGTAACAATGGCAGAGAACATGAAAAAATAAGGGGACTAGTCAAGTTTCGTTAAATTAAAATACCATGTGACACCTAAATAAATTTTCCAATGCTCAATGTAAAGGTTTTATAATACCATATGACATGAAAATTTATGAATAGTCTTAATTTTTAATATCTTTTTTATCTATGCAGTTGGATCTTTTTGAAAAAAAATAAAAAACTATATAATTTTTGTTAACTCTACCTTATATAACTTATGTTAGGTGCACCTTATATCCATGAACATCTTATTATGAACCTAAATTTTATCAAAAATAGATTACTTTCTTTATAACCATTTTAAAGAATGTGATTTTAATAGGATCATACACAATTAAAATATACTTATATTCTAATTATAAAATAGGAAAATGGAGTCGAAGAATCTTCTTAAATTTCTTACATATAAAAGGGATAACCGCCCATTATTTAGGCTCCATGATAAAAATTCTAATCTTACAGATTGAAAAAAATATTAAGAAAATGATGATAAGCTGATTTTCCTATAGTTTGTGTTTCCAGATGCTTAATATTTAAGCAGCAAAAAATTTAAAATAATTATATTAGTTTAAATCTTTTAATATTTCATTACTTATATGAGTATTCTATATATTACTAAATGTATAAAAAATAATAATTTATATAACTCCTGCTGTAGTTTTAATTCATATGATTAAAACAATAATAAATGATTATCTTTATTATAGATATATATATATATATATATATATATATATATATATAAAAGAAGGTTGCTAGATTCCGTTTTCCCTTGTAAAATATCCATTCCATTACCATGTACTTGTCTGTCGGTGCATGAGGGCCAGGGCAAAGACGGGAAGGCATGATGATGATGGCTGCGGCCGGGGAACACGATGGGCCCAAAAGGCCCACGCTAAAGGTCTCCCCAGCCGACCCATTAGTCAATTAGTGGCCAACAGCCAAACTGTTTTTAAAATTTAATTTTGGGATTTTAACTTAAATAAGCATGCAAAATTAAAAAGGACATGTCCCGACAAACTCCTCCTGTCAATCAACCGAGAAAACTCCAAAATAGCGATACCTTCGAGGTTCAATGAGTACAATTCACACGTTGTAGTTCAAAGAGATAATGATGACCGAGAGACTCCCATCAACAAGGTTTTATGTGAGTAAATTTTTGAGGAGAAATTTACCAAAACATTTATTGCACATCTTTTATATTTTTATTTTAATATATTGACGTGATAAAATTTAAAGTATTTTTTTTAAAAGACGTTTTAATAAAGTAATGATAAAACATTATTGAACATTTCATACACTATTATTTTTTATGTAGATAATGTATGAAAGATATATAGGTAGTGTTGTTTTAGATTAAGGTAATATTAGATATTTTTTCTATTAAGGAGGCAAACACATTTCACCTTGGTACATTTCCAAAAATTTCAACTATACAGATTAAAATAACATGAAAAAATATAATGATTCGTCAATTTTTATACAATTTAATGATATATAAGGCCTTCATTATAATTGTGAAATATTAAGAAATCTGTGAGCACTAGCAGATATTGCTTGAAAATTGGTAGGCAAAATTTTAAGTGCGCTCGAGCTCGACTTGGCTTTCTACCTGGCTGCTCAAGTTTGGCTCGTTTGAAACTCACGAGCTATCGAGTCAAGTTCTAGCTAGCTCGTTTAAGAAATTAATTGAGGGCGAACTCAAGCAAACCTCTCTTTTTTTCATATATAAAACTCCAAACTATAAAAAGAAGCTTGACTAAGTTAATTCCAAAATAAATAAACCTCTAGACTGGATGGGCTTTCATGATATCAAACCCAACATGTTGGCTAAAAAAAGGAAATTGTATGACCTCTTTCATAATAGACTCATCTTCCTTCCTCTCTTTTTCGTTTTCTCTTTTTAATATGGGATTGAATCCTGATTTAACTAATTGTCTTATTAAAAATGCTTGATAATGTGACTCGGGAGCTTATATGGATCGAGTTGGCTCATGAACTTATAAGCCAAGCAAGCTTGTGAGCCTAGCGAGCCAAGCTGGTGGTTGTTCAAACTAGGTTGGTTTAAATAGTCGAGCTCAAATTTGGGCTCATATATAACTAGTGAGCTTAGGAGTCGGGCCTCATCGAGCTTTTTCAAAAGCCATACTTATAGCCACTCATGAGCTGCTTGGCTCATTTACAACGGTTATAAGTTTTAGAAATAAACTCAAATAACACATATTTACCTCTTCTAATTGGACTCCTTATTCCCATAAACTGAATCCGAAATAGGCTCCCAACGAGCGTGAATTGTTTGAATAAAGGACTTACCCTAATGAGAAAGAAAGATCACCCCCCAAACCTGAGAATGACCCTTGTAACCCATGAAGGAGACCTGAAGAGAGCCCATCTCTTTCTATTTAAAGCCAAGAGTGTCCCATCCTCACAACACCTCCATTTTTTAATGATGGTATGTTCATAAATGGGCGGCTATCTTTGGCGATGGTTCTCACGGACGGCTCAGTGTCAGATGAATCGAAACTTATTATGAACTAACACCCTTATAATTTTGTCCATTGAGAAGTCAAAGATTTATCACACCACAAAAATCTATTCAAAATAAATGGCAATACTGTAACAAAACGTATATAAAAGTTGACTAAGTGGCGAGCGTGTGCATAGTAAGCACATTAAAAAAAAAAAAATTGAAAAAAGACCACCAAATTCCCCTCAAAGCTTTAGTGAAACCCCGATTTTTTATTAGTTTTAATTATTGCATTATATTCTTTAAATTTTAAAACTGGTCTCAAATGTATCACTTATCAATAATTACTAGTGATATTTCATTAATTTTTACAACTTTTCTTTATTTTTTTTACCATCCCTGCTCCTCTGACTAATATTTGCGCTCTTCCTTTTTAACTCTTATAGGTTAACTAGTGTAGGAAACAAAAAAAAGTTAAAAAATTAATGACAAATTGTTAATAAGGAACACATCGAGCATAATTTTAAAACTTAAGGGGTAAAACATAACAATTGAAACTCAAAAGAAACATAAAGATTTCATTGAAACCTTAAGGAGGGATTTATGTAATTTTCCCAAGAATTTTCATAACTCCTATTATGCTATTTTACACCTTTACAACCCTGCATCAATTAGTGTACGTGTAGAACCATATGAAGTGGCTATAAATAAACCTCAGCTTCCCCCAACGTAGCTCCAATTTAACAAGGGAAATCCTAGCATTCAGTACAATCTACCCGCATATATATAGAGAGAGAGAGAGTGAGCAAGTGAGGGAGAGTTCAGTTAAAGACTTATTTGGGAAACAATGACAGGGTCTTCTTCATGTGGAGCTTGCAAGTTCTTGAGGAGAAAGTGCGCCAGCAACTGCGTGTTTGCTCCCCACTTCTCCTATGAGGACGGCGCAAGCCACTTCGCGGCGGTGCACAGAGTGTTCGGTGCAAGCAACGTCTCCAAGCTATTGTCGCACGTTCCCACCGACAGCCGAGGCGAGGCCGCGGCCACTGTTGCCTATGAAGCCCTTGCGCGGATGCGAGACCCTGTCTACGGTTGTGTTGGTCATGTCTACGCTCTTCAGCACCAGGTTCACTCGTCCATTTTCACTCTATTTCATTGATCTTTTTCACCAATCAAACAAGAGAAAAGAAAGTATGCACCCGAATAGACGGAATTTGTATACATTTACTATAAGAAGCATATCGGTTTACTAAAAACTTTAAGTACACTATAAATCTGTCTAGCAAAGCAGTGTCGTTCTCAAGGCAGATGCACCCAAATTGCATGCACCTAATTACATGCTCCCTTTTCTAATCAGACAAAAGGAAGAAAAGACATCCCTTTATTATCAAAAAAAATTGTTTGTAAGTTGAGTTTTAAAACGCTATTTCGCTACTCATTCAACTCAAAATTAGAGCAGACTGCACCACATTTGACATATTCTTCTTAGATGAAACACCCTCATATGGGCCAAGTTTTGAAAATTCTAGTAGTATGGATTGAAGGAACTTAGAAAAATAGGATAACCTACAAATTTCCATGCAATTTGGATATGTTTACACTTATCATCTAACTTGCAAAACATCAAGAAATCCAAAATGTTATAATTATTTTAAATTTTTCATCATTTGGATGACAGGTTTACACCAACTTGAATTGCTTGGAAATTTGAAGATAATCTTACTTTTCCAAGTTTTATAAACTGTGCAATCAATTGGGTGCCAAATTAATGTGACTCCTACAAAAAGATGAGAAAAACTTATATGGGATGATAGCACGATGTCACTCTTACAATTTTGGAATGATGCTTTATTTATTTATTTTTTAACAGCTATATGTATAATTTTCTCCGCCACCTCAACAATTTTTTAACATTTATTTTTACAATATAGTATTTTATTTTAGTTTTTTTGGTAAGTAATATAATATTCTTTTTTTATTGGTAAATTATAATATTCTTGTGTTGGTTTGATGCAAGGCCAAGAATTAATCATGGTCTCAGAAGTCACTTAAAAGGTGTACCTGAATTTTATTGTAGGTGGCCAGTCTGCAAGAGGAGATAGAAGTCATCGGGAATCAGATGGCCCTTACATCTAACAATTACCCTACCGATGGACTGCAACTTTGGGATTCCAGAGAACAGAATCATGCACGCCCTTTTACATTAGGGGCTGCAAATGTCCATAATAATAACAACAATGTGGCTTTGAATTCCCAAACAAACTTGCAAATTCCTCTTGTGGAAGGACGGATGAACCCAACCCATGCCTGGGATTCTGATCTCGCGATGATTCCTTTACTGGGAATCCACGACGAAACAACAGAGTTCCCGATGCATTATTCGTGTTTGAACAACAGCAGCAGCAACAGAAGCAGTATTTGAGACTAGGCCTGTACCAACAGGAGGGGGGGTTTTGTGTTATATTACTAGGGATTTATGAGCAAGTGTTTTAGGGCACCTCCTGTATGCAGGCCTGATTTTGAAACTTATTGTGCTGTGTGTTTGAGCATGATTTTTAACAAGGTCGTCTACATGGAGGATCGCTTTATACACGTTGCGAGGATTCTATGAACCCATCATTTTGTTTTGATCTTAACTTGGTACTTAGTCTGATTTGTCACTTAAAAGAGTGTTTATTTTCATAATGAATTGCCTCGAGCCACAAGGTACAGATTTGTCGCTTCACCAGTAGAGCACCCTGTCCATAGAACTTCTCACCAACTTGCCTCTTGCGGTATAAATTATGTTTGAAATTTCACAACTCAATACACAAAATGAATCCCAAACGTAAGAGGACCGATTCCACACTTCCCTCCCCATCTAGAGATGAGCTGGGCAAGTCAGCAAAACCGACCAAAATTTAAGGACGATATGAGAAATTTTGATTGAAAATCATAGAGTTGAAGTTCAATTACTTCAGCGTGCGTGCACTGCTAACGTTGCATTTGACCTTCATATGTGGAAGGGATCTTTGGTTGGACTTGACATCCCCTAATTCAACCTCTGAGTTTGCATCGACCAGTTCATCACAAACCATATGACTCATCTCTAACTTTTACTTTGTTATCCATTTGATCATTCAACTTCAATTAAAACCAATTTGATCGTCAGATTTTCATTTTCAACTCAATCAAAAACGAACATTAAAAGACCTCATCGGTTACTGAGATACCATCCCATATGTGCGTTTACATGGAGGATCACGCACTCGACTTTAAGTCTACATAGCCCTCTTTTTCCTTTCCAACCCTATTTCCCCTCTTTTTCTTCCAACTTAAACCCCTTTTCCCTTGCCCTAACTCTGTTTTTACTCAATCGTAATAGAAAATAGAAGTTCAAGGACCACATGGCTCATAATTGAAGTTAAATGAGCAAATTGAGAATAAAATGAAAGTTCAAGGAGCATTTTGGTGCAAGAAGCGAAAGCTTGAGTCGATAATTTTGTTTGGATCCTTAGGATAAACTTGCAAGGAAAATACAAATAGGTCAGGCATGCCTCAATTACATTGATAAACTTGCAAGGATAAACATTACATTGATATCCTATGTGATTAGGTTTTCTTACCTTAATTATTGGAGTTGTGGAATTAACATGGCTATCAGCCCATGGAGTCAAAACCAAACAAATAAATAAAGCAATAAATTAATCCCTTGACCTATTGGCCTAAAATGTGCCACTTGGGAAACATCAGTTTCATGTCCCATGCTGGGCTCATTTTTCTGACTAGTGCAATTGACCATGTGGTTACCAATTGTGACTGAAAAAACCTCAAGGCTCTCCTACTACATGCCAAAAATGGTTCGGGTTCAACGTATGTCCAACTCATGCGCGAGTCTATTCTCGAATTTTCTACCAAAAATGGTTCTGGCTCAACGTAGGTCCGACTCCTCCGAGAGTCTATTCTCGAATTTTCTTTGGAACCTTGCCTGCCGTTTCCTTTTCTTTATCATCCTTATGAACAATAATAAATGAACCTTATCTATCTCAGTTGGAGCTCATTTTTGAGCGTTGACTGTTTCTCCTCTGAAGCTCAGTTCTGAGAAATGGCATAAGTACCGACCCTACCACTGATGCATATCGCTTCATCAAGGGGGGAAAAAAACAAAAAACAAGTAGCATCTGTAACACAGCTGAAAGGCCACTTGGAGATGCAGCAAATATGGATACAAGAAGGCCCCAAAGATTCAAAAACATGCATATATACAAACTGTAGTCAAGTTTATAAGCAATAACACGACTAAAGCTATGTTGTGCAGCTCATTACACGGTACAGACGGATATGAAAGGGAAAAATGATGAATATTAACCCTGAAATAGATTTAGATTAACCAGAACAGGAAGTTTGTCGTCTGGGGTGTGTGTGTGTGTGTGTGTGTGGGTGGGGGGGTTGTGTTCACAAATATAACACAACTGTGAATGTTCATAAGTACAGCAAGTACCAAATTTCTACATATTGACCCTCTACTTAAAGAGGAACTCAAAAAAACTTCTACGTGTACGTTAAACATCATACAGAAAATGAGGAAGCAAAATCACATTTCAGCATATCATATGCTCACATGAATGACCCAGAAAAAGATAAAAAAAGTAGATGAAATGTAATGAGAGAATACACCAGTCCACCCCCCTTCCCTCCCCTCTTCTCCCACTAAAACATATGCTTACATCAATGACCTTTGACTAGAAACAACTCTTGCAATTAAGGCACCAAACACCAAATCAACCAGGCGACACTGCACTTGCATGTATCGTAATCAACGATGTGCCCTTAAATTAGCATATAATGAACCGGCTGTGATTCATCAATGTTGTACACATTATACTAGCCAAACTCCCATCAACATTTTCGCAATAAATACTGGATCCACATACGTACGTCAATGACCATTGACCAAACTAATAACAAATAGCTCACATCATTCACCAACACGGCTTTGTCAAATGAACCCAAAAAAAAAAACACTGTACAAGATAATAGAACTAACCCGTACGTGGGGGCGAGTCATCAATTATAGTGGTTAGTATATATCGGGTACCTACCAGTACGCTTATATTTCGACTTCTGGAAATCCTAACTCTTGTCAGTCTTATCGCTCGAATAAAGATGGCCTTTCACATTTACCCCAAATTAAACATTTTGACATTGTACATGCGTAACAAGCATCAAATGAAGTCGCCAGATAGTATATATGTGCTGAAAAATCTTTGAAGTTGAACATGTGAACTATACGTTCCAATATATGATCTTCATTAATGGCCAACCTAATCTTGAAAACAACGATATTTCAAGCTTGATCATCATTGAGATTCGAATAACAAGAATGATTGTCTAGGTCAGCAAAGAATAGAAAATGAATGGCCAACCACAACACATTCAATTACCAAGAAAGGATTTCTCATACATAGAACACTCATCCTCTATACTTCAATCCTATCGCTTCACATCATCATTTAACACAAAAAAGGGGGGGGGGGGGGGGGGGGGGGGGGAATAACTAGTCAACTTGATTTAGTTGGAGGCTCTTAAGCCATTTAAACTAGTCAAATTTTGAATCATTATGAGTAGAATGCATTAAGTACTATCCCGTATGCAACCAGCGCCATTGATGGAAGTAATGAATACCCTCATAGGTGAAAAATGGTGTCCTTGTGATTATGTTATCCATAGGTACTCCTCAATACCATGGAGAGAGGGGGGGGGGGGAGTGTGGAGGAGGGAATCTACCAGAAAAGTAAAAGCAAACAAAAGGAGGAGTCTGACCCATAATGCAATGGAGTGACATAAATGGAAAACTGGCATCCATGACAACTGACAACTTGCCATATTTGGGCAACTACAGACGATGGACAGCCATAAAAGGAAAGGACACCACCTACAGATTCAAAAGAACTGACCCAATCTCAATTGCAACAGTAGTCCTACTATAATGAACTCAGGATGCAATTACCCAGGTTGGAATTATAGGAATCAAGTACAAAACCATTCTTGTGGGGGAAAAAAGGGAACAAAATATTAGGGATTGTGTGCTTACCATCGAATAGAAGATCATGCAGTAATCCCCCTCAATGCCTGCCTTCTTTCGTCTCTCCCTGGATTATAATTAAGGTTTCGCCTGCATCGACAAATCGCAAATACTCCCAAAATGGAGGTTAGAACTATATAACAAATATCCAATCATCAAAGTAGAAAAGCATTCCATAGAATGCGACACCAAGGAATTAAATAAAGACTGGACAGAAATCGAATAGCATAAAATGTTGTGAATTCCTTGCTTATATGCTAGCTAGCTAGGTAGGTTACAAAAATTACCGCAGATTTTTTAAACACAACAAAAAGAAGCTAGCAAATGGAAAATGAACCACCATCCCTCTCTCCGTCTTCACTTCTATCTCTCTCTTGATTAGTAAGAGGGAGGGGGGCGTGGAGGAGGAGCCCAAAAGACGTCAGGTGGCATCTCCCCGTTGGCCAACAGATTCGGTGCAAGATTGAACATCGGCATCGGACCACCGCTAGCCATCGACTGGGTCACCACCGAGTTGTCATTCCCACTGGTTCCAGTAGTCGCAGCACCGCCGCCAGAGTTCGTTTGTTCCAACTGCATTTCCTCGCTCGCCGTGGCAGCCTCGTCCTCGAGCGGCAGTCTCTCGTATGTGGCATTCATGAACGTGGCCGCAATCACCATCACCGGCCCCGACGCCACGAGCGGCCCGGCCACGCTCCCGCCCACCACCTGCCCCTGCCCGCCGGCCAGGTACACGGTCAGCCCCGTGGCTCCAGGGGGAGACGGGGCGGGCAGGAACGCCCCCGACAGGGACAGTATCTCGAACCTCCCCTGCAGCGTCACCACGCCCCCGCCCGGGGCCGTCGAGGGCTGCCGCAGCACGACGTCGGTGACGGCCCCGCTGCCGCTGAGGACGGAGACCCCGCGGCGGCGTCGGCCAGCGAAGGCAGCGATGCTCTCGAAGACGTCGCTGCCGCCGGCGATCTCCAGCACGTGGCTGCGGAGCGAGTTGGGGCTGTCCTTGGTGATGACGATGGGCGGCTTGGGCCGGTTCTTGGAGCCCGGGGGACGGCCCCGGGGGCGGCGCCCAGAGCTTCCGGGCTCGGAGGAGCCGCCACCACCACCGCTGGAGATGTTGTCGAGTTCGTTCTCCCTCCTATGCTCTTCTTCCACCTCCTCTTCGCCCTCTTCGGGGTTATGAAGGTATTGGAGATTCTTGGGAGTATGGTGATGAGGTGGGGTTGTGTTGAGTCGGGTGGGGTCGTCGTCGTGGTCGGGGTTGCGGAGGTGGAGGGAGGGAGGAGAGGAGGAGATGTGGTCTTGCTGGATTTCTCTCATCGCCACATTTCCGGCCCACCATCGGTTCGCCATTTCTTCTTCTACTCCCAAGGATTTTCAAAGCTAGGGTTTTCCCTCCTCCTTGCTCGCTTCCTTCACTACTCGTTCTTTGTGATTGAGATCTGAGGAAGGGAAAAGGAAGAAGAAAAGGAAAATTCCAAATCTAGGGAAAAGGATTCGAAGGGTCTATCTGTTCTTCATGGTTCTGGGGGAGGGGAGGCTGGCCTAGAGCATGAAACCCTAAAATAAAATTTTGAGAGATCTAAAACAGTGAACAAGTTTAGGGAAGATTAGCTGGAACTTCGTTCTCCTTCACCGCACACCACCACCAGTACCTCTTATGTAGATGATGTAAAATCCAACTTCATACAACCTAACTCACGTGCACTCGCCTGGCTTCTGGGGTATACGGAGAGAAACGAGCACCCTCTCTCTCTCCTTCACTCTCTCTCTCTCTCTCTCTCTCTCTCTCTCTCTCTTCAGAGTACGGCTCAGCTCAGACGGGGGGTTTTGTTTGTTTTTGACCAGGGATAGGATGGAGGTCGATGTCTTCACACTTCCCTACCTCTCTCTCTCTCTCTCTCTCTCACCCCCTGTGTGGTGGGCGTACTTAACAAAGAGCACTCCGGGGGCGTACGATAACGGATCCGAGTATTCTTTCTTTCCAACATTTGGCGGTTTTGCAGAGAGCCCTGCTTTGAGTTGATGCCTAGTTTTTTTTACATGGGAAGAGCGCTTGTCTCGCTTTAAACTGATTTCTTAATTTTTTTAAAAAAATTTTCAATCTTAAATAAGCATAAAATAACTACATAAAAAAAATATATAAAAACATATATATTATAATAAATTTTTATATAATTTCTTTTTTACGTACCAAGTGTATTTATTTTTATCTTACAAATAATTAAGAGATCAAAATTATTTAACTATTTTGAATATTTAAACTTGATAAATAAGAGACTGATACATGATCAGATTATATGAAAACAAATTTAACACCCTATTTTTTTCATATTCTTTTAATTTAAAATATTAAAATTTAAAAAATTAACATCAAAAAGATAATTTTAAATGACACGATAAATAACTTATACGCTTTCTCATTGTAAATTCGCCAAGCACTATGGGGAGAGAAATGGCCGTTTCGTTGTTCTCGAATGGACAACAGAAAACGGGAGCTTCTTTCGGTAAAATTTCTAATGTCCCGAAATGAATAATAACACAGGTAATTCCAAAATGACTTTTTAATGGTAAGTTTTTCAAATTTCAACCTTTTGAATTAAATAAGTGTGAACAAATAAGAAATCGGCTCAATTTTTATAGTAATTTCAACGTCCATAGGATTTTCATTTATATTGCCAATAATCAAGTGATTTAAACCATTATAACTACTTTAAATATTTAGATTCAATGGATAAAAAGTTTATATATTACAAAATTATATGAAAATTAACATCTCTTCTTATTTTCGTACATGATCATTCACTCTATACAGTTAAAATTAGCACAACAAATCAAAAACAACATCATTGTGAGATGATGCTGTAAATTACTCACTATATATCACCGTACAAAAACATTTTCCCATAAAATGGTATAATTGCACTCGGCAAAGCCTCAATATACCCCTAAAATTTCGGTTATTACCTTTTATCCCATTATCTTTAAAACTATATTTTATGTGTTCCTTATTATTAATTTCTCATTTTTATAAATTTATTTATTTTCTGACTTAATAAACCTACAAGGGTGAGGGCGAGAGGGAAGGAATAGAACATGAACAAATACTTGCCAAGATCAAGGGAAAATATCAATATTTGATGGCAAGGAGTACAATAAACCTAACTTAAAAATTTTAACGGTAAAATCAGGAAAGTTTGATTTACGGAATGAAATATAGTGAGAATAAAATAGGTATTTCATGTTAGGGTTTAAGTGATTTCTTAAAACATTACATTCCAGTTTTGAATATCTAGCCCATTGCTTATAGTTGTTATATATAGAATATATTTACGTTTCTTAGATTAATAAGTATTAATCTGTAAAGCCCGTTCAACCTGATTCATAGCTATCTAGCATGTATTAGGAAATAAAATATCCTCAACATTTCACAAAAATATAACCTGAACCGAGAAGAGCATTTGAGGAGTAGCTCTCATCAAGGTTTTTGAGTGAAATAGATTAGCAGTAGTTTTTTTTATTTATTTCTTATATATTCTTCTCATGATTAATTGAAATAGCAATTTCATTCATGATCCAGGTGAATATTATTCCTTATACATTATATTTTTATTAAATAGTTATTCCATTCAAGTCAATCAAATGAGTGGTAAAACTCTAGGGAACATTCCCAAAAATATTTTGGAGAGGAACCGGTATAATCTTATCTAAATACAACGGAGCAATAAATCCAACAAATAAGCTTTTTGGCTTAGGAAAAGTATGAAGTTATGAAAATTAATTTTATTAGTTTATAATCAAAAATAATTTTGATTATTAAAATTTATTTGGCCGATATTTAAAATACTATAAATCACTAAACTGATTTATTAAACTTTTATATTTATTCTAGGATTGAAATATCTATACTATTAGCCAAAGGATCATTTGGTTCAATCAACCATATATTTTTCTTGAATTTCTATTAATACCCTCAAACATTGCGATTATTTACTTGCAGTTATCGCAAAATTATTTCCTATTTTTATTCATACATTACAGTGATCATGTAATAATTTCTATCTTTTTTCTAAACGTTCTGTGCAATACTTTTGATCGTAAAGATTCAAAATTTTAATTTTTAAATATTAAATTAATTTAATTTTTTACATATATATTTTTTCAGATATTATATATTAATCAAAAAAATTATTAATCATGCTCAAAGCAGATGAGATGCGAGTAGTTTTAAATAAAGTAAAGAAAACGTTGTACAGGTGTAGGGCAACGGGCCACGCGGCCCGAAACGGCCACCTCGTGGACTGACATTGTTTCGGGTATTGTGGGCGTGGTGATAACGTGCGCATGAGGGACACCGCAAACGCGTTGCCCACTGCAACGCTTAGAGTGATGGAATCGAATTCCAATGTCCCCAGCCGCCACCCACGACTTCGCCTTTTCCCTCTTTATTCATCTCTTCAGGGTTCCTCTTTTTCCTTTTTCATTTTTACACCAATTACGAGTTTTTATATTTTGTTGGTAAATCGTATTTTAGTTTTCTAGATATGATTTCATTCTGTACTTAGAATCCTAAACTTTAAATATCAGTCAAAATAAATTCTAAAATTAGATCATTTGATAATTTAAACCTTTACATAAACTAGTTATTCATTTAAATAGATGGACTGAAGGATATTTTTGGTACTCCACTGATTTGTTTTTCTAATTTCACTCATTGATCTTATTTTTCTCTTGATCGACTCACTAATTTTATTTTTTTTTTTTGGGCTCACTCATGTAAAAAGAAGGTTTAGGCGACGGGGAAAGAAAAGACCAATTAAAAAAGAAATTAAGATCTATGAAATTTATTAAGAAATGATATTGGATCTATTTAGAAATAAGTCAAGCTTGATTCCTAGTATCCACAACCTTATAATATCTATCGAGTTACATAAAGCTTGTTTGAGGGGTCAAACCAGTTTTCCCCCATTCAGAGCCTAACTATTTCAAACCTGTGTAATTCAGAAGTCTAGATTATCAAAAAAAGGAAAAATGAAAAATGAAAATTAGTGAAGTACCATAATACCCTCAATTTCATCATTTAAAATAGATGTTCGTTCATAAAAAGTTTAAAATATCAAATGAACGACCTTAAGGTTCATTTTGATTACATTTTAAGTCAGTAATTCTAATCAGACGCTATCTTGAAGGGATACGAATACAATTTTTCCTCTCTTTTTTTTGGAAAATCAATAAAATATTGACAATAATTTCACCAATTTTTTTAGGATTTCAACCAGCTAAAACATTGAACTTGTGGCTTGAATTAGTGTTGGAGAAATCAAAATGGTAAAGGACCAAACGGCATTCGCTTTAAACGGGCTCTTTGGTGTCATGTATGGGATTGAAATCCTTGCCGGTTTGAATGCAGCATAGTCTAACTTTGTACGGAGAGAATTATACTAATTCAATAATAAACTTATTAATTGCTGAATTTGTAAGATCTTTTCTATATAAAGTTAGACTGTACTGCCGTCTAATTGAAGAGGATTCGGATCCCATCTAAGATCAACAATCAAATTCTATCACTAATTAATAATTTTTTTATTACGGTGTTATCATCTTCTCCTCATGTTGTTATTGTTAACATGTTCTGAAGGTGATTGTACTAAGAGAGACAAATGCGGACGTGCTTGTTTTTCTTCTCGTGTGTTGCTTCTTCTCAGGTTTGAACCGGAGAGATGTTCTTTTAATAAAATTACTATTGGAGGAGAAGTGCATGTAGTTTCTTACTTTCGGATCAAGGTGAAGCACATTTAATTAGAGAACTGTTCATTTCTACATAAATCATGTAGCGTATTCGAAAAGGGTACTTGAAATAATTCTTCTTTCCCCCTCCCGTAAAAATGGAAGCCAAACCCTTTATGAATGGTTGAGAGTAATTTTACTCCCTTCAACACGCAAGCGATTAAAAAATTTCCACATTTGTCGTAATGGCTGAATCATTGTGGATTAAGGATTAGGAATTATAATGGGAACGCAAACATAAAGCAAGATTTATGTATAAACTGCTTGACGCCGATAGGGGGCTCCCATAGGGTAGACCTGACTAAAATCTAGTGCAACAAAACCTGAATTATGAAAATACAAGGCATGACATCGTGAATATAGCAAAAACTTCCGGTTTTCATGATCACAGCTTAGTGAAGTCCACAAATGAACCCAATAATGAAAGCAACACCTTATATGATTATTTTGAGACACTATTGGGAAGCTTTACAATTATAAGTCAAAACGTTGCACAAAGTGGGGGAGGGAGAGGGTTGTGTTAGTAACCGTAAGACAGGGAAACCTAAAATCTTGGACTTAAGACAGATCTAAACTAGACAAGACTGTTTGAATCTACTCCCTCCATTTCGATGCGGTAGCACCTCAACCTTTGCATTCCCATGTGGAAAGGTAATTGTTTGCTTTATTTAATATAGACAGAACAAATACTCTTTGAAAACCTCTTTTTCAAATATATATCGAGCCCTTAGCGCCCGAAGAGTCTTCATGGGGTTTTGTAAGACTCTTCTTGGGAGAGTCAATTCTCTTCAAAAGGAACACTAGAATAATGGGGACCACCTTCTTGTTGACTATTTCTTCTTATGAGAGAATAATCATTCTCATATCCAATCCCAACAATGAGGTCGGTTGATATCATAAATATCTTGATCCAACGTTCCTATAATTTATTTACTTGTTTTATATCTATAAAAAAAAAAATTTGAGGTTGCTTGCTCATTCTATTTTATTTTATTATTGAGCAAATCAGCCGCATGAATGAAAATGAAGTGAGAATGATTGTTCCATTCTCCTTCCTATTATTACCATCCAAACGCAATCTTGCAGTTTTGGACATTGCGATTCCTTTACTTGGGGTTTAATTGAGTTGAATTCCTTTCTTTATGCGCAAGCCATCTTTGTTTTCTTATATGCCATGAAACGCTGCTCTTTTGCCGAGAGTTGATTAGAGAGGAAGGGAGGAATGGTAATATTGTTAAAGAGAGTTAATAAAGAGAGAAAAGAAAAGAGAAGAAGGGAGGACATTTTCCTTCATTTTTTATTGAGAGTTTATAAAAGAAAATAAAATGAAATCTTACCTTCTTAATAGTAAGCTAAAAAGAAAAAAGGATCTAAACGTTAAAAACTGTCTAGATATTATTTATTTTTGGGAAACTAACATTATCTTGAACCCATTTTGCAAATTTCAAGCGTATGATTGAACAAACATGAACAAAAGGATAATGCCAATTTTTATTTAATTTTTATTATATATAAACATCTCATCGCTGCGGTCTAAATATACAAAATAATTATTAATGGTATAAATCTCTTGGCGGTTCGAAATCTAAACGAGAACTCAATACATAACTAAATATGAAAATAGGCATGTTCTCCTATTTTTTCCTGCTCATTCAATCCATGCAATTGAGCCCCCTCTTTTTTAGTAAAATAACTTCATTCTTGGGCGTTGCAATAGGTAACTTGCCTACAGTGTCATGATAGATCCACCAAGCCCTTTATTTTTTCCGTTCATCATCTTTAGGATAATTTGAAAATCATCGAAGTTTCACTAAACTCATTCCCCCCTCCCCTCCCCCCACCAAATCAGGTGAACTTTGAGATCGGACTTAAATCATTATACTTTGATTTTTATTTTACTTTTCATACTAGACTTTCATAATGTCGTAATTCCATCAATGCTATTAAATCCTCTTAAGGGAAAGCCTACTTCTCTAGCATTTTATCTATCAATTTCTCTCTCCATTTCACTCTCCTAGTTAATTTGAAGCCATCTTAAAATAGTTTCAGCCGTACGGATTGAGATAACACAAAAGAAATACATAGATTTATCAATTTTCATGGGATTTAGAAATATTGTATATATTCATGACAATTATTGAAGATCAAGAAATCAAAGGTATATTGAATTCTCAATACTTATAATTAATATGTTTTGCATTTATAGAACTCATGAAAATTGATAATCCTATATATTTTTGTATGATATTTTGATCTCTACTGTTAAATTATCTAAAAATGCCTTCAAAATGAGATGGAGAGAGAAGCTATTATATGAAATGAAGAGGAGCTAGCTCCCTCCTAAAAGAGATTTAAGGGCAATGGAATTTTGCTAATATGAAAGTTCAGTATGAAAAATAGGACAAATCAAAGTAGAGTTATAATTTTGATACATCCTCACCTTAAATGAAATTTATCCTACCAAATCATCCAAGTTTTGGAAGGATAAAAGTGGGAAGCATTCTTCCACGTTTCTTTCAACTCCATTCCATTAAACTCTCAATTGACGGATTTTATACTGCTTTTCTCTAAATCAATCCCCAAGCCTTCAAATCCTTCCATCCAATCAAAGTTTAGCCTTACTGTCCCAATTGTTTTTCGTTTCCTTTTCCTATTTGGAAAAATCACACCAGTTCCCCATGTAGTTTTAGCAAAATCCCTATATCCCCTATAGAGCTTCGATTGTTGCATTTTATCCCCTAAACTTTATATATACGCTCCATATTTCTCTTATTAGCAATTTCTCATCGATTTGTGTAGCTTTTTTTTTATATATTTTCTTTCCGAATTGACCTATAATAGTGCCGGTGGTTAAAAGTTATAAAAAAGAATAAAAAAGAATCATCCATAATCGATGGTAAAGGGATACAGTGATCCCAATTTGTAAATTTAAGTTGACCATTACAACTCTGGGGGGACTCGGGATTTTGTTAAAGCATCAACGAGGATTGGCGTAATTTTCCCCTCCTGTTTGGTGCCCCATTGTGGGCTTTTTCATCCACGGCCAGCCCCAATTAAATTGAAGCCCGTTTCTATTGGGCCAAATTATATGAAACAACTCGGCCCAAAGTACTCAACCCCGGATCCCACTTCCTTTCTCCATCCAAAATTTACAGGGTTCTGTGCTCTTGTCCAAACAGACTCAGGAGCTTCTCTCTCTCATGGAGAATCGGTAGATACCGCGAGCATGCTTGTTTGTCCTTCCTCCTCCTCTTGTCTTCGTGGACACTGCTCTCCCGTTTGAGGTATGGATTCACGTTTCTTCGTGGACACTGCTCTCCCTTTTGAGGTATGGATTCACGTTTGTTTCGCTTCATTTGCTCTCTGGAATACTTTTCTTGCGTTTGAGACTAAAACTTTCGTTTCTGTTCTGAATCGTCTAATGTTTGGAAGGCACTCCTTGAATGCTATGGGATTTAGTTTACTATTCAGATTGATTCGCACTATTGATTGATTTGATAATGGGAGAAGGGGTAGGTATATCTAGGGGTCACGTGGAGTGTATGTATTGGACTGCTCTATAACATAACGAAAGAAATCCATATTCTCTAGGACATTATTGCAATTTTCAAACGTAAGTTTGAGATTAGAGTTGTCTAGTTTAAGCAAGCTTTGGTTTGACTGCATAAATCTAATATGGATTTAGGCATCCACTAGTATAGGATGTGAATTTGGAGATATTGTCAAATTAGGTCTTAGGTCGGGATAAATGCATCACCACTGTTAATGTAGGACCTTGGGTGGGGTGATTTGATATGATTCTAGCTTCAAGTTTTTTGCACGAAGAGTAGCATCAGACTGAATAGCAAAGGGGCCGAATTTTTATGACATAATGAAACTCAAATCAGGGTTAAACTCAAGTGGAAGCTGCCTTGCCCCAAAGCATTCCTTATCTATTGGCATCTTTAATTTGAGTTGGGTCTTTGTTGAATTGGTTTCTTGCTACAGATTGAGTGCACATCACTTTACAGTTATTAATGTATGTGAGCCTATCTTGAACATAAGTTCATAATTTTGGTCTTCCAGCTTCACTACTTTGAATCCCTAGCGAAGTTTATATTTTAGTATTGCAGGACCTGACCACTTGCTTCCCTGCTTTTTAATTGCGTAGTTATCATTTTTTGTTTAGTGTGAAGCCCAAGAAATATGCAGTAAACGATGTCTTTTAATATAGTTTATTTGCATATGCACACTATTTCTAAAGGTATATTTGAGCAGTGCGAGCCTGGAAGCTGCACTTGCTACTGCCAATGCATCTCTAGGGGATGAAATATGGTGTGTCCAAATGCCCTTTACCATGTTTGATATCTCAGGATATGTTCGCTTGAATATGGCCATATTGTCATGCAGCAAGTGTTCACTAGTAGCACAGAATCAAATATACTTGTAGTAGTGAAGACATAATATTGACAACCTGCTCTAACTTCTGTGTCAATTGGCTTTTCTAAGGATCATATGTTCTCATGACCCTGTAGCAGTTTTGAGTATATGTTTGGGATGTAATGTGGTGACCAGTCTACTGTCTGAACACTACGTAGTCTAAACTAAGGGTGACCGTTGATTTCTCGATGGTATGTACCGCTGCTCTACACTTGATATACCAAGAAATCTAGCTCCATATTTTTGTTAATCACATAATAAAGCAATTCAGTGGCCCGAGAAGAAATACTTCAGGATTATTCTTAGCAAGGATATCAGTTACAAATCTCCTTGCCAACACATAGTACAATTCTAGTGAAAAATAAAATGCAACGGAAAGCCTGAAGATTCAATTTGTTCTTCGTAGGCTTAGACTATGGGATACACATTAGCCAGCGTCAGCCGATTTGCTGTGCATGCTTTCAGACCTCACCGATGCCCCCTTGAGAGAAGATCAGCAGGTTTGTGGTTTGTCAAGGTAGGTTCTCCTGAGTAAATAACTCCTCCAGATAATTACAAGTTCAGAATTTTAAAATAATTATAAGTCCTCTAGATAAATTTAAGATGATTATAAGTCTCTGAACTAAATGACTCCTCTAAATAATTGCAAGTGCAAAGCTCAAAATAATTATAAGTTTCTTGATAAATGACTTGTAATTATATCAAATTTTGGACTTGTAATCATTTAGATAGGATCATTTATCTAGAAACTTGTAATGATCTTAAATTTTGGATTTGTAATTATCTAGAGGACTTATAATTATCTTAAATTTTAAGCTTGTAATTATCTTGAATCTTAGTCACGCAATTAGCAAGTATGTGGCCATTTTTTCCTTAATAAAATATTGATGATGCAACTGTAAATTACATGACTAAAACTTGCTTTGGGAAAAAAATTAATCCTGTACACCTAATTTAGAATTTTTTTTTTTAAATTATATTATTCCAAGATTTTTTTTTTTTCCCGAAAGTCGCAGCTAAATGCAGTCCCATAAAGCACCGGTCGGAAATGATTACCTCGGCTGTTATTGTGTTGTTGTTTTTTTTTTTTTTTTTAATAGAAACACTTCTTGAGGTATTACCCTTACATAATCATTACAGGAGGAAATGCATCTCCCTAGTTACGCCTAATCTGCAAAATTAGCTAATTAAAGTTGTGCCAGCCGCACTAAGTTCAGATTCCCCTTCTAAGTTCCTCCTAACCTATCATTTCTTTATAGCTAGTGGTTTTAATCCCACTAAGTGAAGTTTCACCAGAAACAGCTTTCTCAATTCTAGCAATGAATCAAACTAGGGGTACAAAAATTCATCTTTTTCCCAGATCAGATCCCACTGTGGGCATCTAGTTGCTCTTGCTTATGGCTGGTCTAGTGTCAAACTTAGTGGGATTAAAAGAGGCACGCACCGGCTGAATTAGGCAACGAGCTAGGGGTTATAAGTGACACAGATGGCGTAACCTAATTCATTACATTTGGTCAATGATATGCTATGGATCTTGTCAATACTTTGGGGAACCCATTTTCAGAACTTAAAGTAAGCACATATTCATTCATGGTGCCGCACTTGGGCCAGTGCTAGCTTAGTTGACAGCAATAGGCACCTGATGCCACCCAAGATTTTTTCTTTTTTCCTTTTCAATATCCCTTGTGTATTCAATTTCAAGGGCTTCTGAAGTGCCAAACTGAAACACCCAAATCAACCAGGGTTCGATTCTTCGGACTCCTAGGGCTGTCTGGGCCCCAAAAGTAACTCGCAATTTACAGGTACGCCCCTCTATTATATTTTCGTGTATCCAGTTTTACTTCTCATATTAAAACGTACTTCTCTGACAGTAGCTTGCCTAGTATGCCCATAAAGACGAGGAAAAGGAAAAAGGATCCATTGTCTACAAACTCATAATCTGAAAAACTAATGCAACTCATACTTTCTAACCCCTAATATTTACAAAGAACATAAGCAAAATGCGAGGGAGAGTTCCCCTCCCCTTAGCCCTTAAGTAGTAACCCTTCCCTGGGGCTTGCACTTCCTAATGCTTACCCGCAGAATCCTCCTCCACAGGCTCTTCCCCAGTACCTCGCAGCACTGCCTTCTTGGCGCCTGTTTAGAGCCGATACAAAATCAGTATTTTTAGTACCCGTACCAAAACTTATATATATAGACACACACATACATACATACATACACACACACACACACGTGTATATATGAGTGTAAAACAGCACTAGCGCAAGCAAGTGAACAAGCTTTGGTGGGTTTTAACAGCAAACTCGCGTAGGACCTACAAGTGTGTTGGATACAAGATCCTATATGCATCCTCCTAGCTAGTGACATTTGAGTTTTATCTGACAATGGATGCAGTTCCATCAAAACAATCAAAACTATAGGTTTATTTGGTTTTAAAAAGTCAGCAAATAGCGCTATGAGCTTCGTCCATTATTGGAGGAGCCTTAGTTTTATAGGCTACTAGAACATGACTGATATTTATAATCCAATGGTCAAAACATGTTTCTATGACGTTGCTAAAAGCTCGTTCACATGCTCGAATTAGCGTTCCCATATAAATGCATGTATGTCTATATAATTGTTGTATTTACCTTATTCCAATCTCGTGGATCCATCTTCACTGAAGAGACTTCAATTTTATCTACCGCCATAGCATTTGCATAGTCTGCTCGCATACACCCTTTCCCTCTAGTCCCAAACCTTTGATAACTGGTCAGGCTCTTCCCCTTCCCTATATCTTCAACCTTGTCGAGGAAAAAGAATACGGGTCGTTCACACGGGTCGGCCTTCACGGTTCGGGTGTTGAACACGAACGGGCCATTGGCCCAGCTCCGCCATGTCTGGAACGTCAACAGTGGTTTCTCCAAGTCCTTCGGCATCACCTTTGATGGGTATATCTGGGCGGTGTAGCCCCAGGAGACCGATACCGTAAAGTTATAGTTTGCACTGTAACAGAATGTCTGTTGGACGATTCGTGGTGGGTCGACCCTGTACGCGTTGATCAGGGAACTCAGCGAGCCGAGCTGGGTCTGGGAAGGGAACAGCGGGTTCACGGAGTCGAGGTGGTGGAGGGACACCAGCGGCGCCACCGGGTGCGCGGCCAAGAGACCGTAGGTCTCACCTCTGACATCAATCTGAGGAAATCTCCGAATTAGTTCAACTTTTGGAGAAAGGAACCTACTTTAGAAAAGCTTCATCTTATGAGAAATCAGCACAAGTAATATAGACTTACAACACAGCTAATACACATAAAAACAAAAAAAAAATTCAACCATTTACTTAATCGGGTCTTCCCAACCGTGTAAGATGTATCCTTGTAAAAGTATTTCCTTGTTAAATTCATTATTGATTGGATATAATTCCTTAAGAGATAAGTCTATTTCATTTTGAATAAAGCTCATCAGTAGCAAGTGATACTCGTCTATGTAGACAAGACGGGTCCTTGGTTAGAAAGGGGAAATCTAAAGAGGACATCTTTATTTTTGAATTTGAAAGAGACCTAAATAGCCCTAAGCTGCCAGTAACACTGTAGAAGATCCTCAAGATTTTTTCTTTTCTTTATTTGGTGGATGGGACCCATCGATTAATGGGCTTCTAATCTCGTTCCAACACGTATTAAACACTCCTTAATTGGGCCCCACAAGAGCACCCTTACAGAGGCCCGAAGAAACTATTCCCTTTAAAGAAAAAGTTGGAACCTTTTGTTCGAAAAAGGGGGGTGTCGTAGTCGAAGGAGCAAAGGGACACCACAGGCTTTAAAGACAGGTGTCTTCTATTGGGGAGGGTCGAGCCCACATCTGATGAGCGTGCTCCTCACACCCTACGGGCTACGCGTTCCCTACCTTAAAACCCCCCCGGCAACGGCACTAGGGAACCACACGTAATCGCGCCCTCCGGACACGTGTCCTGATGCAACCATTGGTTTTAACGCGAGGTGCTCGAGAACAACACACGTATATGGTCTTGTCGCCCGACCTTTGAATTCTCGGTGAAATTAATAATAAAAAAATGCAAGCACAATATTTAAAACAGTGAGCCTTTTTAGGTAGACCGACCGTTTCCTTTAAAGAAAAAAGAAAAAGAAAAATCAAATGGATTCCTCTCCACCTTTCAGTTTTTCTCCTTTATTAGGAATCAGAGTTTTGGGGGGATTTTTTTTAACCCTAATTAATGTCTGGATTAAAAAAAAATTCAACCCCCAAATCTTTTCATCCCTTGACTATAATCTGTAATAAATTGCGACCATTTTAAGGTTAATGTTCGTACGAGAGATGAATGTGGGTAAAAAACCTAAATTGAAACTCAAAGGGTGGAGGGTCATTTTTCCAACCAAACAGAAATCAAAGGGAGTAAAAATAATAATAATAATAATAATAATAATAATAATAATAATAATAATACAATAATTCTAAAACACAATTGAGGTCGGGGGACCCAGATGGGACACGTGTAGGATCCTAAACCGTCGAGCAGATAATTTACCACCGCCCGCCAATCGGTGACCGTACACGCAATGAATGAAGCGGAAACGTACCTGGTGGAAGCCGGGTTCCCTGGTGAGCGGTACACCGATCTCGCTGATGCACGCCCAGATCCGCTGATCCGAGCCGTAGAACGAGTAGTAACGATCGATGCAGCCGTCCAACGCCCCCGCCAGCGCCGCCGCGAGCGGGTAGCTCACCGCGAACCCCCCTCCGCCGAACGCCATGCCGTACGAGTGCATCACGTCCTGCTCCACGCTCTCCGAGCAACCCCCGATATAATACATCTCCCTGTGATCGTACTTCCCCAGCACCGACACCAGGTTCTCGGGGAAGAACACGGTGTCATCGTCCCCCATCACGAACCACCTCACGTTTGGGAGCCCTAATCTGAATGTTTCCTTCACGATCCGCGCGATCCGCACCGACGAGCGTGAGCTTGAGTACCTGAACCGGCTCCAGTCCTCCGAGACCCGGTACGGCGGCGAGGTCTCCGGCCACGGCACCCCCGGGTTGGGCTCCCCGTCCAGCCACACGAACCCCCGGGTCCGGTTGGGGCGCCACCAGAGCTCGCTGTACCGGCTCCGGTTCGGCCACGTCTTCACCGATCCCCCCATCCCGAACACAATGTGCGAGATGTTGGTCCGGGACTCCGAGGATTCGGAGCCCACGTTGATGGAGTCTCGGACGAGGCTTTCCACATCGGCAGCACCGTCGCATTGAGGGGAAAAGGGCCACGGGGAGCGATCGGAGTAGGCAGAGAAGAAGAGGGAGAGGGAGGTGATGAGGAAGATGAGGAGGGCTCCTCTGATCAACAGCGATTGGAAGTCGCAGGGCTTCTTCTCCCATGAGAACACGAAGCATTTGTACGCTTTGAATGGATCTTGACTCGCCTCTCGGATCTGAGACATTGCTCTGAAATGTTGTACCCACCGAAAAAAAAAACCCCCTTTTTTTTTTTCTAGATGAGAGAGCAATTGATCGAGCCTCAGCAATGGTTTGTTGATCGTGGGAGCAAATTAATCCCGATGAACAATAATGGAAGAGAGACGGGCTTCAAGGGATGGGACGGAGAAGAAGAACGTGGGGCTCATTTGGGGGTTGGCTCCTCTTCTTCAGTGGAAGGGAAGTGTTCATATATGGGGACAACAGGAGAAAGAAGCGTAAAATTGGGCGTGCGTGAATGCAACAAAATCCATTTTTACTGGAGTATTTATTTACTTTTTGTTTTCTCAAAAAAAAACATTTTGTTAGTTTTTTTTTTTTCCTTTTTTTTTGGCTTGCGTGCAATCATGCACCCAAGCAGCCACATGGAGATATGATTATCATTTTAAACTTTCAAAATATTTGATTACCGTCATGCAGTAAAATTGGGTGTGTACGGGTGCAATAAAATTCATTATTCTGTGGGATTCATTTACTTTTTGTTTTCTCAAAAGAACTTTTTTGTTAGTTTATATTTTTCTTTACGAATATTTATTTTCGAATGCTTCGAGTTAGCTGTAATTATTTATAGTGGAAGCCTATAATATACATTCACGTACATTTCGTAAGTGTCTTTTTGATTTTCGATTTTGAAATACTTTGAGTTAAGTGTAATCATGTGCCCTGAAAGCTTATAATGCACATCCACTTGAATATATGATTACCATTTTAAACTCTGAATTTAATACCTCACTGCCGTGAAATTGGATGTGTGTAGGCACAATAAAATTCATTTATTCTGTGGGATTTATTTACTTTTTGTTTTCTCAAAAAAAAAAAACCCTTTTTTTAGTTTTTTTTCATTTTGGCTTTCTGTGCTTGCAATGCTTCGGGTAGGGTGTAATCGTCCTTCATGGAAACCTGTAATGTGTATCTGCTTGGAGATATGATTATCATTTTAAACTTTTCGTTAGTTTTTTTTTTCGATTTTATGTTTTGAAATGCTTTGGGTTAGGTGTAATCATCCACCGTGAAAGCTTGTAAAGATTTGCTGGGCATCACAAATAAGACCAAAAGGCCTCTAATTTACATTGATTTGATTTGATTTACTATTTAAAATTATATTGGCTCAAAAATACCCTGTAGTCTCTTTTATCTTTCCCATCTCTCTCCTTTTTCTCCTTTCTCCTCTCCTCTCCCTTATTTATCTCACTCCCTCCCTTTCATCTCTCTATACCCTCCTTCCCCCTCTTCATTAAAATAATAAGAGAATTATATAATACAACTTTTCATATTTATTATTTTTAATATTATTATTAGATTTCATTTTCCTAGAACAAAATTATTAGTGAATAAAATATTTTTATTTAATAAATTAGACTATCATACATCTTTACTAGTATAGAAGGATAATATTGTCAACTCGAGATATTCTTATAATTTTTATAGCTTTTTAAAAAATAGAATCGAAATGATTTGATTTGATTTGTGTGAGTTTTCAAATACCGAATTTGATTTCTAGATCAATTCAAATGAAATAAAATTAATTTAATTCATTTATTTATTTGATTCCAAATAGAGCGTATACAAATTCTATTTTTAGTTAGTATATGTTTAACTCAAAAATATTTTGTGATTTTTCTCATCCAAATATGATAACTCTATTATAGATACCAATCTGGCCACTTTCATAGACTTTAGGAACCAAATTAACCAATATTTACACAATGAATTAAATTTAAACTAACTCTAGACCTGGGGAATTAAAAAGATAAGGGTTTAGGGTTTGAAATACGCATACACTCAACCTAATAATAATAAGGGTTTGAACCATGTATCGGCAGGATAATGTACGAGTGATAAGCCTTTCAATCCGGCCTATGAGTTTGGGCCTTTCAAGCCCATTACATCGAGTCTCAATTATGATCCAAATTCGGCCCATTAAATTATTGACACATAATGAAAAGCTTTGACAAAAGGTTAAGTTAAAGAATACCAACATTTTTTGAACGAAAGTTCTTTATTTTACTTAAATATAATTAGTGTGATGTTCCGATTCCACCCCTCACAGTTTAATGCGTCCACCCGATCCTTTTTTTCAGTTGAGAAAATCGAGGTTTATGATTTATTTAAATTTTATATTCACAAATTAATTTCTAAAACTCATATGACATTCGGATCTGAATAATATAGATATCATTGAATTTATTTCATTGTTTTCTTTGACATGAGACCTATATAAAATAATTTTTCAGATTTTATTTAGATGATCATTTTTTTTGTTCTGAAATGATTATATTATTAAAAAATATTTTTATGATTGCGTCTCTTTGTTTATATCCTAAATAATTTTTGAATAATAATAAGAAGACTAGTAGAATTCTCTCTTACATGAATTTTAGAACAGAATTTTATAAATGTTTTTTGAAAATTCACCATAAATTCACTGTGTCAAATTTACCTGTAAAATTTTGAAACAGAAACCAATAATTTAAATAACAATCGAAAATTTTCCATATAAGTCTTATATTAAAAAAGGAAAAAAAAAATCTAACAAAAATGATAATCGAAAGTTTTTCCATATAAGTCTTAAATCAAAAAAATAAAACGAAAAATAAATCTAACAGTGCATAAATCATTCAGAGATCATGCGTTTAAAGTGACGGACACGCGTCGAAAGGAGGGGAGGGGTAGAGTTCCTCCAAAACGGCTAGCTGGAAAAAGACATCTCACCGTATATTATGTGCTAATAACGTACGTGTTTCCATGAATGTGGGGATAAAACTTTAACAATAAAAAAATTTTATAAAAAAAGTGACCAACATTCAAGTACATGAAAGAGTATTTTATTAAAGGGCAAGGGTTTTTTTTTATTATTTTTTTGGATTTTTAACTTTTAATGTTCCAAAAATTGCTTGAATATTTTGAAAGCATTCAAAAAAAAATTTTAAAATGGGAGGAAAATATTTAAGAACATGGGCAGTTCAATGATGGGCTGTGGTCCTAGGAGGTTAAAGCTAGAATTATCAGAGATGACGCACAAATGTAATGCATCTATTAAATTATAGCAATATAATTAGTACATTTTTCATATAATTTTTATACCGAGAGTGACTATGTAATAGAATATGCATAATGTATGCTTCTGTAATATTATTTAATAAAAAATTCATCCAAAAAGGGCCACACATATTCTAATACGTTATCCTTTTAACATAAAAGATAAAAGATGTGCATATAATATTATTCATTAAATTAATAATAAAAAAACTAAATACTTTTCCTTGTAATTCCAAAGTCAGCCCAAAACAAGGTATCTCTGCTAGAATTCATCTTTTTCCCTGTGAGAGAACTGGACGAAATCTGAACTCTCCACATCCTCCATGGGACTGAAGTCACACGTAATAATAATAATAATAATAATAATAATAATAATAATAATAATAATAATAATAATATTCACACTTTCAAATATAATATAATTATCCAATCATAGAAACAAGTAGCCAAATGAATTGCTCCACGTTACTTCTTTATCAGATCACCATACACAACTCTTATTTTGTCTTTCATGATCAGTGAATACGTATTGTAATGCACAATTATCAAAATCAATCTAAACAAGTCCCCCGTTATTATTATTATTATTATTATTATTATTATTATTATTATTATTATTATTATTATTATTATTATTATTATTATTATTATTATTATTCAAGACTACACCAAGTTTACGGGAACCCCAGTAAGCCAAACTTTTGGAGCTTTTCCCGCTAAAGGGTATCTATGACATTTGTCGTCGCTGGAACAGTAATTGCAGACCTAACTTCATCGCTAATTACTCTGATTACTGAACCCCCTCCAAATATCTCCTTTACAATAAACAGTAATATTATATGTGCATCCTTCATAAAATTTTCGCACCGAAAAGCCTAACGTGATAAAATATGTGTAATCTTTTTGACTGATATTTTAGTCAAATAACAATACAGAACCATACATATTCTCTCACTTGACCACTTTCGATATGAATATTATATGAAAGATGCACAAAAAGTATTACTCCTCGATAAATACATGCCCATGCATATGGGCGGGTGCATACGCTTGCCCAAGTAAGAGGAGTATGGACCTTTTAATGGACTTTTATAATTCTCAGTGGCACATTCAATCATATATGGGCTTGTAATTTTGCGATGTAAGTGTAGGCATGGTTTTAGTATTAATTATATTTCACGTATAAATAATATAAGATTTACACCAATCAATCAAACGTGTAATTCATCATACAGTAAAAAAATAAAAATAAAATAAAAAGTTAGCTCCACATAGGGCCAATATGTTCCATGGTCAACAACTTTTATATTAATATAGTTTTTATATAATGTATTTAAATATAATATATTAAATAAAGATGATTAAAAAAAAAGAGAACGGATATGTATTAAAAAAATAAAAGTGGGGGTGAACAGTAGAAAAAATAACTTTCATAATTATAAAATATAAATAAGGGTACTCTAAATATTTTAAAATTCTAAAATTTGATTGTTGAAAAACAACCCCTTTCTTTCTAATAGCAGTGAGATAAATCCAAGGTATTTGAAACAACGATCCGTATAAATAAAAAAAAATGTTCCAACGGTTGCGGAAAATTTCAAACTAATTTGACCTTCTCCATGAGAGAAGATGGGCCTAGGCCTGTAGTCAGTCCACACATGGGCTTAGAATTTGAATTTGAATTTTGAATCCGCATGGATTTGAATGGGCCCAACATCCTCTTCAACAACTGTCTCGTCCAATGTCCGCGATTTAGGTTTATAAATTGGGTTTGTCCCATGCTCGGGATTAGTGTCGTTTTAGTCCAAAATTTGGTTCCTGAAATTTTTAAGAAGTGGCCTACCTAATCATTAGAAAAACACAATCATCATATTTAAACAAAAGATAATGTCCGATGCATGCAAGGACGCACGTACGGGTAGATTTGAGAGCTCGTTTAGTACGTGAAATCTCACTATTTCCAATCAACTTCATATCCCAGGGATGGAATACCTAAAATGTAATATTCTTATGTTTGGTACACTTAATCAAATTCCTTGGAATTTGATATTTTCATGTTTTATATAAATAACTAGATTTCAGGAATATAATATTATTATATCATATTTTTCATTAATACTCTTTCATTCCAAATATATATATACATAATTTAAAACACAGCAAATTTTAAAACATAGCAACTTAATTAAACATAACATTATCATGACACATTCTAAATAAACACCCTTTTACTTCGAAAAAAAAAATATCCTTAACTTAAAACATAGCAAATTAATTAAATATTCTTTTAGGTTGAAATCCGGAGGAAAAGAGAATGAGAAATTGTTTCACATTTTTATTTGGGATGGGAAAGGGGTGGGGTATTTAATCTGTAAAGGGTATTTGAAATCTTTATGAAAAACCCCACTTGGGTACCTTAGGATTTTTCAAATTCTAGGAACTTTGAGAGGATATGTACTAGTTGGGAAATTAAGAATTGTTAATTTACAAATTATTATAAGGAAGTTTTTATTATGGGTGTTCATGTCTCCGTAAATGCAAAGGGCAAGATCTCAACACCTTAGGATAGCGTGTCGATCTGATCTTATATCACAAGACAAGGAGATTTTGGCACCTGAAACTTGTAGCACAAGTTTCAAACAGGTTCCCCAACCTTTACTTCGTGAAGGACCAATTAATGAGGTCTCGTCGCTTTAGTGAATCACTTGAGTCTTGATACATTTTTAGTGCCATGGAATTAGACGAGTGAGCTATGATGATGGCTGCTTCCAAGCCTACCACCTTATTGTTATGGCTACTTAACTGAAAGTGAATTCGATGAATTAAGTGACCTAATCCCCAACCCATCTCTCATTAGCGAAAACTACCTACCTTGCTTGCTGAAGCTCTGCTAGTGTAGCAAGATGGTAAGATCCTAGCATGTTGTAATACTCGACAATTAGGGACTGGTGAGAACTCGAATCTCTGAGATCCCATGACTTCAAAATCTTGGTGAAATTCGTAGGACGAAAATTCTTTTTCAAATAGTTGTTATAAATCCAGTATATGTAAATACTAGATTTCAAAATCCTGATCATTTATTAAATCCCCAATATTTATGAATGCCATATCCAAACAAACACTTAAGATTTTTTATCAAAATTTTTCGAATTTGTATCAAGCTAAAGCAAGCTCCAAAATCTAGAATTGAAAGAAAGACTAGAGGCTAGTTTGAGTGGGCTTTTTTTCCATTTTAACTTCTCTATAAGAAAGGGTTCTTTTTTTCACTTAAAAAAAATAGGAGTTTGACAAATATTCAAAAATCTCAAATTTTCAAAAAGCGCAAATATACATACGAAAGCTAAAAAATAGCTTTTATAAAAATTTATTATCTGAGCAGTATTTGAAAATCTTTTTATTTTTTTTCTTATGGAAAAAATAAAGTAATACATGTATAGTAATGCTATTAGTAGAATCATAAATTGAAGGGATTTACATGTTATGCTTTATTATATTTTGTGTACTAAACCTTAGCAGCATGTTTATATATAACCATTCTATATTAATACATGTATAGTACTGCTATTAGTTATTACGATATTACAAATATCTTTAACCTAACAATTGAATCTTTGACCCAAGTCGACATTTAGGTCAACTCTGCTAACTATGCATTGTATCCCCTTCTTCCTTTTCCTTTTTTCTTTGGTTACAAAGGATGCTGAGAGCCCGAGATAAGGAGAATGAGAAATTACTTTACAGTCCAACATAGTGAAGGCTCGAATCTATGATTCTCATTATGAGGAGGTAAATTCTATTAAAGATCACTAAATTTTGGGGATTGTTTCAAAATGGTCATTAAATTTTGATTTGTGTCATTGTTCATACTAAACTTTTATAATGTCACAATTCCATTGTTACCATTAAGTCTCTTCAAAAGGGTGCCTGTTCCTCTCCTTTTCATATATCAATTTATCTTTGCATTTCACCCTTTTAGTCAATTTCAAAGCATTTTAATATAATTTTAACCATACCAACTGTGATAACATTCAAAAATACATCAACTTATCAATTTTCATAAGATTTAAAAATGTTGAACCTATTCATTGCAACCATCAAAAATTAAAAAAATCAAATGTAAAATATGCTGAATTTTTCATGCTTATGATGAATATTTTCTTCGCATTTATAAAACTCATGAAAATAGATAATTCAGTGTATTATTACATGTTATTTTGATTGCCAAAATTAAAATTATTTTAAAATGTTTTCAAAATTACTAAATGAGTGAAAAGAGGAGAGAAATCGATAGATGAAATAAAAAGGAACCTACGTCCCTTAAGAAGACTTAATAGCAATAATGGATGTAACAACGTGAAAGGTCAACATGTAAAATAACACAAATTAAAGTTCAATGAGCAGATAACCCTTAAAGTTCCGCGACCATCAATAAAATTTACTTGTTAGGAGGCAACAGCTATGATATTGAACGAATGTCAGGCATGTATGTAGGGAGAATTTAAACTCGCACTTTGAGAGTGCGAGTTTCAATTGGTCCTAATTTTTCCAATAAAAAATTTATTAATAGGAAAAAAAAATTGGCCCTAACTTTTGAACGAATTATTCTAAAAATTTTATTGCCACGGAGCACCTCCTTAAAGATTTCCCAAGGAAGCCAAGTATTTGACTGTGTTTCTCTCTCCTCATTATTTATTTCGGAGTAAATATTATTTTGAACTTCTTTTTTTCATTTCCCCTTATTCATGCTTTCTGCCCACACAAAATAATTTCTACATCTAATTACAAACATATATACTTTCTTCCCCACAAATTTTTTTTATTGAATAGAAAACGGTTTATTTTCTCGAAATATGGCCGGAATTTATTAAATGAAAATGGAATTGGGAATTTTTTTTCTAACAAATCTTTCTTCTCATTTTCTTCAAATCTTATATTCCTTTTCTATGTAGGTCAGATTCTAAAAAGGGGAAATGAAATCAAGAACTTTTTATTAAAAAAAGATCTTATTTTCCCCATTTTCTAAAAGTGAACTTTAAAAAAAATAGAAAATTTGACTTTTATATATGCGTCCATCAGCTGATAACTTTTTGAAAAAAATAGTAACTTTTTTTAGAGAGGACTAATTAACTTATTACTAAAAATATATCATTCATTACAAAATATATTATTATTTGAAAATGACTCTTAAATAAAAATATAAATTTTCACTTTTAGATATACACTCATAAGCAGATAAATTATCAAAAATATACAAATATATTATTCATTACCCAAAAAGTAAATTCTGATTGTATTTCAAAAAAATAAAAATTAAATTATTAAAAAATTACTTTACTAAGTGAAAGAATGTAAAATTGTTTTTTAAGAAAACAATTTGTCTCCTTTGTTTCCTAATTATTTTTCCTACTCTTTCACTTTTTTTTAAATATATGTAATTAAATAGAAAAGCTGTTTTTTGTGGAGAAGAATATATAAATAAGGGGAGAGAGAAAAAGGAAGTTCAAAAAAATATTTAACATAAAGTAATTAATGAGGAGAGAAACGGGACCAAACACCTTTACTTAGAGGTGCGAAAAAACTTCTCTAGTATGATACTATAGTCTGATACGGTGGTACCATCCAATAGTGATTTATCAGATGTCTAATTAGTGTTGAGTACGATAATTATTTTTAATGAGGCTCACATAAGTGAGTTAATCCATCATCCGACCACGCATGTATTGGCACATACGTCTAACTATTATTAGTTTATAACTTGACATTACGGTGGTATTAAACTCTATAAGTTTTTCTGAAAAGATGTACCCCGCAAATAATTCTTCTGTCTTTCTTTCTTCATTTATAATGATTGTATCCTCTTGAAGCACATGATTGAGAACGGTGGCCTATAGTACAGTTATACCGTCTTTATATTCATAACCAAACTGTCATGTCGCTAAAATCACGTATACAACTCTCTCAGTGGGCAGGAATTATTATAGCTAGCCTTGTTCATTATTTATTAGTCCATGATTATCTTAACGAATTCATTTCTCAAAAACATAGAATAAAAAAATAAAGAATGAAATTTTTTTTTTTTTTTGTTGTTTTCTAATCATGGCAAAAATTTGCAGAGGCATCTCTTAAACACTTATCTCTCCACAAGTTGAGAAAAACGACACTTTAGTTAGAAAATTAGTGCTTCAATATGAAACAATCTGAGTGGCAATATTTTACAAATTAAGAAGGCCTACAGTCTTCTGCATTCAGTCATATATTATATATATATATATATATAAAATGTCATTGTGAACATAAGAGCATAACTAAGCAGATTATGTGAGGAGTTACTTAAAGATAACAGAAGAAACTTTCAGTTATTAAACTTTTAGTTAGAAAATTAGTGCTTCAATATGAAACAATCTGAGTGGCAATATTTTACAAATTAAGAAGGCCTACAGTCTTCTGCATTCAGTCATATATTATATATATATATATATATAAAATGTCATTGTGAACATAAGAGCATAACTAAGCAGATTATGTGAGGAGTTACTTAAAGATAACAGAAGAAACTTTCAGTTATTAAGTTAAAAAATTCTATTCATATACTACAAGCTAGTGAATTTCGAAGCTCGTAATGTAAATTTAATACGCGATCAGAAAGTTCAACTAGCATTATTCCCTTTTGTAGATGCAGGTAATTGCCAAATAGCGTAAAATTTTCTTATTCTCTAAGGGTTTTAATACTGCTCTTTATTATTAAAATTTAACATGGTACTCTTGATGCTGAACATCATCATCATTATTAGATTTTAAGCAACTCACTCAGAGAACGTAAAGTCGTATGCTAAGTGGTCTACAGTCGCCATCTACTTATGTTGACCCATCTAGCGGTCAGGTTTTGGAAGCTGCCATTTAAGTTGGATGAACCGATACTTCATCTCCATTTCCAATATAAATGTATAGACAGAGAGAGAATGATCGGTATGAGGTGCTCCATCCCAGGAGCCTTTTAATTAGATTTTTAAAACGATGTAGTTTTAGTTCAATTTTTGAGTACACTTAAATGAAATGGCTAAGAGTGAGATCATTTTAGGGATGCGACTGCATAGTTCCGTCGTAGTAGCACCTTATACCTATTTTTCACACATAAATACACATATATACACACACACACATATATATATATATATATGAGTAAAACTATTCTTTCTAAAAGTGTATATTCCAAATAAATCTTATCATTCACATGAAAAGGTATACCCCATATTTATAAATGAATTCCACTTTATCACTTATAACCGATAAAATTTGTTTTGAATTGATCCTTTTTTCGGAGATTTATATGAATAGAGAGACAGAGGTATGAACGAGTTGACTACTGGTCCGAGAAGATCCAGCAGCTCCTTTTGACCAATTGAATCCTGAATTTGAGGCCTATAAAGCTACATGGGGAGACTCCCCCTATACGTCACCGTTTCAGGGATCTATATATATATATATATATATATATATATATATATATATATATATATATATATATGTTGCTTCTAAAACTGGTACATAGCTCCTTCAACCCCTATACTTTATTTCTTCCTGACAAGAAATTAACTATGTAACATATTTGTCAAGTCACGGGCTGTTCCGCATCTTAATCCCTTAGATTAAAGATAAAAAAATTGTTTCCTTTTTTTTTTCTCAGGAAATCAAAACTTATATAGAAGATATCTGTTTAATTTACGAATATATCATGTAAAAATGAAAACATTAATTTGAGAAAAATAGAAATGGAGTTTATGATCAAAGAGGGAGAGAAGGGTTTTATTTTTTTAATTTTGACCAGTTGGATTTGACGTTCTTTTCAAGGGAACACCCTAACCAAAGGAAGATACCCAACACGTCCAAATTATACCTACTAACCCATTATATTTTTGTTATTATAAGGAATTTAAATAATGAAGTAGGGTTTATCATATCATAAACGCATACGGAATTATGATTTTTATTATTATAAAAGGTATTTAAATATTGAAGTAGGGTTTATCATATCATAAACACATGCAGAATGACACTTGCAGTAGAAATATTGTTTCCATCAGCAGGGCATATGGATGGAAGATTCAAACAGATGACAATCAATCACCTAATGGGATTATGGCACTATCTCACCAATTATAATATACAGTAGTTATAAATAATTTATATTTGTTATGATATATTCTCAATCGAGGCATACATTTTTGTGATATATAAAATAAATAAATAAGTAAACAAAAACATTCACACGCATCTCCAAGTATAATTGTCTCATTTTTTGTTATACTCGATCGATCAGTGGTCGTGGATGAGTAGCCTTTCTTTCATACCAATTATTATTTAATTTCAAATGTGTTGTACATATATACTGTGCATGACAATGTGCAGGGTTTGTTCTTCATGCTTTCCAGGCTGGAGTAGGGATTCAACATGTATCAACTCAATAATATAGCAAACGACATAATTTTTATATATATAAATAATTACTCACTCTAATTAAATCTACTCACTAGATTTAATTTCCAAATTTTGTGAGTATGAACACCTTTATACAGCCTACTCACAATAAGACGTTACATTTAAACTTTCAAGGTGTGTAGAAACATAAATATACATTGAGGATTGATCCTGTGACTTAAACTTGATGAAAAATTCTTTCATGCATGTATGAACATTTCAAAATTACATTCAAGACAACGGAAAATTGCCCCATTCTCGAGCCCGTGGCTCGATAACATTTCTTGAGGTTCAACTCAATAACATTTTTCGAGCCTTTGACTCGATAACATTTATGGGCCTATGGCTCCGCCCCTTAAGGGGGTATAACATTTCCAAGCCTATGGTTTCGTCCCTAAGGGGTATAACATTTACCATTAGGGCTCCATTTGGTTTAGGAAAGTAAAACCTTCAGCGGAAGAATCTTTTTTTTTTCCAAAAAATATTGATTTCTCTTCCAACCAAATAAATAAACTATTTATCCTTCATTTAGTTTTTCTAAGGGTTTCATCCCTCTGATTTCCTCATTAAGTTTTTAATGAGGTTTAGGCTCGATAGTCCCTGGTAGTCCCCGTATAGGTGTGTACCCCTTAGTGCTTCACTTGACAAAAAGAAAAAACAAAAAAAATTATTTATTCGAGATCTTAAATGGATTCCACAAGTTAGTTCAACACTAGGACAAATGGTTTAAACTAAAATAAATTAAATCTACTTTTCGAGAACCAACCAACATTGTATATCCAAAGTTGAAAACCAAGGGCATTCAGTTGAGAAATTCTAATTTTTTCTGACTAGACAAATATTTCCCGCGTGAAAATTTTTCTCCATTACCAAGCCAAAACAAAATTTTCTGCATTGAATTTTCCAAATCTCTCGATCATCGGGGATTTTTCTCCAAAAAATAACTTTTGCCTGAAATTCATACACTCCTAGCTATAGATGAATGAAATTCGCCGAAGAATCAACTGAAGATTGAGCATGTCACACCGATTGGAGTTGAAACTGCGTAGCATTTGGAAGAGCCCAAACTATTAAGATTACAAATAAAGATTCTGTGGCTACGCTTTGTTGATTCTTCATCCCACCCGTTCTGGAAGGAGGAAACAAATTCTCCTCTCTAAAACCTAGAAAACCTCAGGCTATTGCTAGCCCTCACTAGCCGAGCCAAGGAATTAAAACCCCAAAAAGAGAGTAGGCTTTTTTTTTTCCCTTAAAAATAAAATAAAAAAATAACATAGCAACAAAAACTTGCAGCAAAAACATCTCCTGGCCATAAAGTAAGATCACGACACCCTTCTCTATGATGAATATGGATTCTATCCTATTTCCCTCTTCAATTCATGGTGCAGTTTATATTATTTTTTTATTCAATACATTCTTTTAAAAGTTTAACCATATAGATGGAAACAAAATACAAAAATATATATGTACATCTATTTTCAAATGATTTGAAAAGGTAAAACAAATTCATCCAAAGTAGGAAAAAATTCAGACTTAAAAATAGTCCTAAAATTTTTTTGTGATAACGATGAATAGGATATACATTTTCAAATCACTTGAAAATGGATAAGCATATATATTTTTGTATTTTATTTTTCTCTCTCCTTTATTTGCAAAAAAAAAAAAAAAAGACCCCTCTCCCTCTCTCGTTTATTATTCTCTAGTAGCTTTCATGTCTTCGATTCAAATAATAGAGAGAGAGAGAGAAGGAAATGACTATCTCTACTCCCATGTAGCCATAGCTACCCCTACATCTTCCTATCCCATCCATAACCCATCTAGATCATGAACAAGAACCCCAAATCCGGTACTGATTTTCGACCCGGTCACCCCGTCGGAAGCAAAAATATAACTACCACCATGATGGGTGAACAAGCCGACGGCCAGTGCTGGGCGTGGGCGAAGAGGAAGCACGTAATCGGCGGCATCTCTCCTTTCTCGTCGGACTATTACGATTCGTGGGAAGAACAAGCCTTCGCGGAGGACTCCTCAGGCCCCCTCGGAGGGTGCATATGGCCTCCTCGGTCCTACTCCTGCGGCTTCTGTCGTAGGGAATTCCGGTCCGCCCAAGCTCTCGGAGGACACATGAACGTCCATAGGAGGGACCGAGCTCGCCTTCAACAACAACAGCAGCAGCAGCAGCAGCATCAAGAACCACAACAACAACAACAACAATCGCCACTAAATAGTCACACTCCTAGTAAACCGACAATTTCATCTAGGGTTTCAACTGCTACTACATATGCGCCTCTTCATAACTCTCCCTCCTCCTGTGCCTCGATCTGGTCCGAGTCGGTAAGGTTGGTGAACGCGGCGGCTTCAAAACCGGATGATCATCAGTGGGGGGAAACCCTAGCTGGGGAAGAACCGATACTTGTGGATAATCATGAGACTTGGGTTGAGACTGATCTGTGCGTGGGAGTGAACTCCGTCGACGCCAACGCGATGGTGCTTAAGAAGAGAAAGATGGAAACAAGTGCCGCGGGGGGTCCGACGCCCCGAACCGTGAAGCGATGTATGCAAGCTGCGGAGGAGATTGATCTGGAACTTAGGCTCGGTGGCGAACCACCAAAGGTGAAGTAGTAGATTGCTGTCATACATTTATGATGATGAAAATAATAGGTAAGTAAATAGCTTGTTTTTTTTTTTCCCCCTTTTTAATTTGGCATCAATGGTTCATCTAGTGGCCGGGGAAAAAAGGCCTCGTGTGCAGTTCTTCTATCAAAGTTTGAATGGATTCATAACTATTTCATGTCTCAATCTTCAAAATTTTATTGGGTAATTTTCCCACACGATTTATTCACTATTACTTGATCGCTTGGGCTGGTTAACATCATTGCCAATTTTGTATTTATTATTGTTGTTATTATTACAATCTTCGCCCAAAATTCCCATTAATGACAAGAAATTATATGAAGAAAAATCAAAATTAGGGGTTTTTTTTAATGAGCAATCCAGGTGAATTAGCTAGGTACACAAATATAAAGATGCAATGATGAAAGAAGTTTTAAAGATCTCATCGATGATAGATCAGTAATGAAAGAAGTTTTAAAGAACTCATCGATAATAGATCGGTAAGAAGGATGATTTATAATGAAAGAAGTTTTAAAGAACTCATCGATAATAAATCGGTAAGTAGAATGATTCATGATTCATGTTGTTAAGGTTGCGGAGAACTCCATAATTTTGTCTTTACACTGTCAGTAACACTACAAGCACTTGCAGGGTCAGAGGTTGAGGAGAGAGATTCACTAGTTTTAAGGAATGAAAGAAGTGGCAGTATAACTGATGTTATGTTATCACTTCAGATCAGAGAAATCCCTAAAGGACTAGAAGCAGCATGCGTGAAATACATGTATTACAACACACAGATTCCTTCTCTCTCTCTCTCTCTATATATATATATATATATTTATACACATACATATATTTATAATCTGTACAATACCAGGCATCATATTACAGCAGATCTGCCACAAGGCACTTCAATCTTTCATGCACGCTTCCAAAGAAAGTCCACCAACTCTGTGGAATCAAGTGATTTAAGAATTATAGCCACAACAAAAACCACTCGATTATATATATATCAACCCCTCAGAGAACAATAATATCACATCACATCAACACTACTGCCAAGAGTACATAAACAACCACTCTGATTTATCCTTTGCCATGCTGCAAACTCTTGTTGCCCATAGCTAGCTTCTATGCCTATCCTACCCATAAAATGTAAAAGGAAATGGAAAAAAAACCTCCTAGGTCAAAAGCCTTAGCTCTCTCCCCCAGTACAGATACACATCCATAGGTTAATATAGGGATCCGTTAAGTAGCTAAAGCTCTTTCTAAAGTTTTGGGTCTATCCTCAAATTTATTTATTAGAAGATTTATTTTTTATGCAGTGTTAAAATTCCTAATTAGTCATAAATGTGCCTCAATATGAGATTTTTCTTGATAAGATAGTACCTCTAGAAAAAGCCATTTATCAGACTGTAGTTCTACTGTCCATGCCTTTCTAATATAAAACTGTGACATATCCTTAGAAGTATGTTTGTACTTTTTCTTTCATTTATTTTTGAATTCTTTCTTTCCCCAATAAATGAAGTGACGTGCAGTGTAGGGATTCGTTAGTTAGGGGTCAAAGTAGCGGGCATAACTCTAGGAGATGCCTTTGCAGTGTATAGTTTTAAGAAGGAAATACACTGCAGAGGTCAGTTGAGTCGTCACATACACAGAGAGGTCTTCTTCATATACATTGTTAAAGACAGCAAGGAGAGTTGTGTCCTCTCTCTCTCTCTCTCTGTCGTGGCTTTAACCAGAGAAGTACTAATACTACTGCAGCGCTCTCGACAGGGACACACGGAGGCGCACATGGGAGCATCCCCTGTGTCTCTTTGTTTCTCCCTCTCTCACATTCACTTGCTCTCTTTATTTATTACTAACTACAGAATTTAATGTACCAAAGCATGCTTCATGCAACTTTTTTATTCCCTTTCTTTGACTTGATGAGCATGCCGCGTTTTTATTTATTTACTTATTCTTTGCAATGAAAAATTCATTTATATATATATATATATATATATTTAATTTCAAAGCAAGGAATAAAGTTTAAAAAGTTTGTCCTAAGAAGTCAAGCCAAAACAATTAAGTTCACATACCGATGCAAAACGAGAATCTGAGTTCAAGTTCAACTTATTATTACTTGAGTCTTGATCCAAAATAAGATTTTGATTGAAAAAGAAGATTAAATGTGTTTGCTTATGACGACGGTCACTTTTTTAAAAAAACGTATTAACATGACATCATTTTAGAGTGCAGGCTTGTGTTCGATCCCAGATTCGTTCCCCTATGATTAAATATCACTTCTCAGTCCACTTAAAATAAGAATGGAAATGAGCCATAATAGATCAAAGTCCATACCAAATCGATTAAAAATTGGGTTTGTGATTGATGAATATAGTATTGTAACGGTAGTAGTATATTATGCAAAGCCAATTATTGGCTTCTGGATGTACATTTTCATTGTATTTATTAGTGCATAGAAGTTTTGGTGGTTGATCCCAAATTGGAATAAAACCCCATGGCTGCCTTCACCGGTGAATAATTTAATAGTGTCCCGCCTATAACTAAGTGTTCGGTTAACCTATGTAGTTATCCTATGTTTGCAAAGAATTTGGTGAAGACTTGCAAAGTTGGTTCAACGCGAGTTTGATCGTTATTCAAAACTTATTTTTATTTAAATTTATCTATATGGTGTGTTTGGCTGCCATGAACTTAGTTTTACAAATACTTGGACAAGGATGCATAAAAAACCATAATTTTTTATTAATATAAAACCAATTTTTTTATACCAATAAATGTGACATTGTACATGTCATTTAATAAGGTCGCTTATTGAAAAAAAAGGGCTTAGTGAAAGTAATCTGATAAATTTGACATTATATGCGCCATTTAATAAGGTTGGTTATTGAAAAAATGGGCTTAGTGAAAGTAATCATGCTAGGAAGTTGCAAAGTTTAGTAATCAAAAAAGCTAAAAAAGATGGAGCATTTTACAACATGATGCAGTTTTCGCTCAGAAAGAGGAGTTGGCCGAACTTATCACTCCTATGATAGTTTTGGTCAATTGGAAGTCATATCGTTTCGACCTTTTCGGGAAAACCGGGCGCATCGAGCCGTAGCCGCAGGGTTCGAAAGTTAGAGGAAGTCATCTTTGACCCCTCTTTCTTAGAAACATCAATTACAGGCTTTCTCGAGGAACAAACGCGCCGATGGCAGTGTAACACAAGCTCTGCCCCGATACAGACAAATGGGGCAATCCCCCTCTTTTTCTATGCATTCTATCTTCTGTTGACCGGCACGTCTATTGCTTTTGCCATGGATCTGGATCCTTCAGCGTTACCGGACATGGCAGGGGAAAATCCACCTCACCCATCCACTGACGCCTCCGAAGGAAGTTCGTCTTCTCAATCCATGGGTGCATTTGTCCGTCCTAAATTCTCCTTCAAATGAGAGTCCCGTGCAAGAATCCAACCAAGGCCAGCCCGTGGGGGAGAGTACAGCTGGGGGAGAGGGCTGCTCCACCGCTCGAAAACGCCCGATAGCCGCTTTGGAAATAGGCGCGGAAGGGCTAAACCGGGGGCAAGAGCAGGCCGGCCCAAACCAACAAGAAGTGACATTACATGTTAACAAAATGACATTACGTTATAATTTTTTAAATAAAATGATGCCGTTTTGAAGTACTACACTATGCAAGGCAACTACATAGTGTAGCAGGCTATAAAAACATTTCCTATAATGATTTTATCCTTTCTCTGTTTCCTTCCTTGTAGTTCCTGGTATTTTTTGTTTTTCTTCTTTTCCTGAACAAAAGCTTTTTTTTTTCTTTTTTCCCTTCCTGATTCTTTCTTTTTTTTTCCTTTTTTCTTTTTTCCCCCGGGCTGGGTCGGAAATCAAAAGGACTTTCATTTTGCCAGAGTATATTTGGTGGGATGGGCCGGGCCTGGTTGGGCTTAGGCTAGTCGGCACATTGCGTATGTTTGGTGTTTGGGCCGGGCCGAAGAGCCCATAAACAACAGGCTCCAAACGGTTCAAAACCCTCAAAATCCCCTTTCGTCTTCTGCAGTGTAACAGTCACTGAATCTTCATTCCCACTGAAACTGAGAGAACAAAGCTCATGGCATCCGTCGACTCCAACTCCAGAGACTCCTCCCGATGGTCTCTCATAGGCATGAATGCTCTAGTCACCGGCGGCACTCGCGGAATCGGGTCTCTCTCTCTCTCTCTCTCTCTCTCTCACCCTATTTTCTCCATTTCTAGTTGTTTTTGGAACTTTTCCTGCGGATTGAATTGACTAATTACTGATTCCCATTAAATCCTAACCCAATTCATAGTTAAAAATCCCATGAATGATTCTTGCAATCTGCACAGCCGTGCCATTGTGGAAGAACTGGGTGGATTAGGAGCCGCAATTTATACGTGCTCCCGGAAGGCGGAGGAGCTCAACGAGAGCTTGGCGGCGTGGGAGAAGAAGGGTTTTTCAGTTTCGGGTTCTGTCTGTGATGTTTCGTCTCGACCCGAACGCGAGCTTCTCATGGAACGGGTCTCTTCTGTTTTCAATGGGAAGCTCGATATCCTCGTAAGGGACCCACCTCCTTATTCCGGCTTCTTTTTTTTTTTTTTGGGTACTATATGTATATGGACTAGCATTCATGATGTCATTGCTTTATGCTATCCCCCCCCCCCTCTTTTTTTTTTACTGGTATATTCCTAATTGTAGAATTGCATGGAAAATTGGATAGTCTTGGCTTGTATTGGTATTCACTGCTTCCTTAATCATGTGGTATAATTTTTGGAGCTCTGTTGGTGACAATGCTTTGGTACTTCATCCCTATTATCCTGAGCTCCTAGTTGCTATATGCTTCTGTAATCTTTAAATATTGGTTTATATTTGTTGATTGTCGATCTTTCTTGTCCATACTTCCTTTTAATGATCAGTAAGAACACACACACACACACCCTATCTCAAAACTACAAGAATTAGAGCCCTTGGCCTTGGCTTAACACCAAGGTTTTCAACAAACCACCATGCTGATATGATTGTTTTTAGTGAAGTGGAGTTGGGGTGCTGGGTTCATAACTGCTTAATATATAATCCTTTCGTGTATGGAAGATGCTAGATAAGCACTAGGTCGTCAGTTTTACAATCACAAATGTGATATGTATGCTGACATGTAACACCTTTTGTCCCGTACCCGGCTGAGATTTCATTGTTTCAGCATAGTATGGTGAAATTTCAGAAAAAATTCTATATAATCACAAACATGTGAAATTATCTGCCACAAATAATGAAATTGTGGTAAAGTTTTTAGAGAAAGAGTTGGCGGTTACGTTCTAGCAATTTGTGGTCAGTTTACAATCTCATTGTTATTGCTAATGCTCCATAACCTGTGTTGCCCTGAGTGGCCCTAATGATTTGGAAGTTGATCCAAACAGCATATGGACAAAGCAAATAATCCTGAGAAGGGGTTCTTGGAGAAGAATTGAGCTTATTGCTGTTCTGGTTATTCAGAGCCAGCAATTGGCTGCTTCATCCCACCACTAGAAGAAGATCAGGGAACTGTGAGCATTAGAGTCAGACACTTAGCTAGTGCGCTTGCAGCGCCTCTAGTAATGATTTTGAAGTGTAATATCTTTCTGTTCCCGGGTATGAAATGATTTTGAAGTGCAATGTCTTCCTGTTCCAGGGTATGATTGCTTCTTTCTTCGGCTTAAAGTTATCGGCCTGGAAGGAATGAAAGACTGGTACATTGACTGCAAAAGATAAACAACTTAATCCGCTTTCGCTTTAATATTTCAGTTAGTTAGGAGGAATCATTGTAGAGGGAGAAGTAATCAGTTGTTTTACTTTCTCGAAGGCTTCACAATGACCAAAGCAGCCAAAACTTGTTGAATCACTGCGAAATCCTACGAATACGTATTTGTTCCCATAACAAACACGGGCACCTTGATGCCGAGCAAGGAAAGAGATAAAACTCCTCCCTCAGGACACTCTTGCACTGCCCATGGGGACGGTGTAACCCTGACTTCCATAACAACCTGAATATGCCCCAACTTAACCTAAAAGCTTAAGCTGTTGGGTTATGGGCCCATCCTTCAACTTCCTATGTGGGATCTATAACTCAATTGTCAATTGTTGAGCCAACAAACTCCCCCTCATGGTTGAGTTACTAGACTCTTCCTCAAACCAAGAATCACGCACCCACATTCTTGCCCTTCTGGGCTTGGTGCGCTTTCTACTCAACTTCTCGTGAGAGCACTGCATCTCGCAGTTGACTACTGGCACAGTGACAAACCATGGGGCCTGATACCAATTGTTGAGTCTAGAAAGTCCAACCTGAATAAGCCCCCAACTTAATCCAAAAGCTCAAGCTATTGGGTTATGGGTCCATCCGAGTATATTAGTCGCTCTATTGTACATTCAACTTTCCATGTGGGAACTGTAATTCAATTGTGACAATCTGTTTATGCCAAACATCGACCAATGGACTGCACAATATTTTTCACTATTTTTCACAGCGATGATCATAGTACCCATCATGAGACCTTGTTTCTGTAGTAATCGATTCTGATTTCTATTGCACTTGCTTCCGGTCTGCCCAAGGCAACAGATAAGTTTTATATATATATATGCTGTAGTTGGAGAGCTTCATTTTTCAATCATTTTATATTTCCCTTGATCTCTTAAAGAATAATTTTGTATGGTTTTCATGGTATAGGTTAACAATGCTGGCACAAATTTCAGAAAACCAACAACTGAGTACACTGCTGAAGAATATGTGAAGATTATGTCTACCAACCTTGATTCTGCTTTTCATCTGTGCCAACTCGCACATCCTCTTCTAAAAGCATCTGGAGTAGGAAGTATTGTGTTTATTTCCTCTGTTGCAGGTATGGTTAGCATCGGTACTGGATCTATTTACGCAGCTAGCAAAGGTAACTTAATTTTTTTATTTTTGCATCTTTACCTTCCCTGCATGGATATGAAAGGATATTTTTCTACTCTGGAGTTAAAAAAGGTTTTGTTTCCATGTGGCCAATCTCAGCTGCAATGAATCAAGTGACAAAGAATTTTGCTTGTGAGTGGGCGAAAGACAATGTCAGGTGTAATTGTGTTGCACCTTGGTATATTAGAACCTCGCTCGTGAAAAATGTACTATCCCTCTTCACTTTCTAAGGCTTTCTCGTATACATATTTATCTTGTTAGGGAACAACCAGAGTAGACAATTTCCTTCATAATGGATGAACTTGAAGTAGATATCTGGGAAGCCTAGGACATTAGTGAAGAAATTTCCACTTCTGTGTTTGGCTTAAAAGTTACTGAAACAATCAGTATTTTATAATATTTAACAGACTCACCATGCAATTTTCATATACATATATGTATATGTATATATATATATATATATATATATATATATATGCCCGTGTCATATCGTGTCAAACCTAATGCCATTGCTTGTGCATATTATTAATTTACATTTGCTTTTAGGTAGATCAAAACTTGCAAAGAATTGCAAATATTTATCGGCCCAAGGAAGCATACGGTGCAATAGAAAATACACGAGATGAGTGGAAAACCTTACATTCCGTGTGGGGCTTTGTTTAAACTCACAAATTGTACAACTTGGGGTTTATGTGCGGTTAAGGGCACCAAAGTGAAAAAAGTAGTCAATTTAGGAATTATAAGATTTAAATTGAATTCAGACGGGGAAAATGATTTAAGGTCCAAGCTTGTCAGCCAGATTTTATTAATGTGATTATCGGAACTTATCCAGATATGCCTGAACTCGAACTTCTACTCCAACTAAGTGGTTTTGTTCCTCGCAGTTGCTCGATGACAAAGAGTTCCTTGACGAAGTAATATCACGAACTCCTCTTGGGCGCCCCGGAGAACCAGAGGAAGTTTCATCTCTGGTGGCATTCCTTTGCCTACCCGCTGCTTCTTACATTACTGGGCAAGTCATCTGCGTCGATGGAGGGATGACTGTCAACGGTTTCTACCCGAACATATGAAGCGGAATCGATCCATTTTATCACAGATAAGTGCACATTGAGCAACACCTAGAACCATGCTGAGAATAGAACTCAATCTTATTGTATGCTCAAGTATGTTCTCTGCTCAACAATGTGTTGCACTGTTTGATGAGTTTGAAGTCCAAATGATCTGTATTTTGAACCCCTTTGTACTGTGTTCACAGTGGTCGGTGCTATAATATTAATTCATCAACGTTCATGGTGCTGTTGGATTTCCTAGTTTGAAGCATATAAATAAGCATATTAAGCGAGGCCCACGTAAGAGGATTCTTAACCATGGTATCACATACACTATAAGCCCATAAAAATGGTTCTTTAAATGTGTTCAAGTTTAAGTTGTATTTTTTAAACATAATTATATATGTTCTTTTTGTTAATTAGAGATTTTTTGGCATCTATTTAAATTTATATATATATATATGAGAAAAGTGTTTGTGCATAGATAAGTGATCTAATATGTAATCCCAAATTGATTTTTGGATGTTTATTTTTCAAATTTCAACTTTATTGACCGAATGATCGTGGAATAACAATATGGTAAGGCAATTTTTATACAATTTTATCATCTACAAGGTATTCATTTATATTATGAACAATCAAGAAATTTTTAAACTATTTTAACTAATTAAATATTTAAACTAGATGAATTAGAGGTTTATATATTACGAAATTCTATGAAGATTAACATTACATGTTATTTATTTATGTTCATTCAATTTATAAGGTTTAAGTTTTAAAATTGAACATCAAAAGTCAATTAGAGTGACATAATAGATGACTTATCCACTATACCATAATATAAATACTATTATATATATATTTCGAATAGAATGGTACATATTTGAGGTAACATTAGTCGATGTAAAAATATTTTTCTTTTTTTATTTGTTGGTCTAAATTGGGGGCAAGGCCCACGAAGCAAACACCATTTTTAGAGTCGTCGTCGACAAATAATTAATTGCAAGAAGATTAATCATTAGTGGGGGAGGATTATCGATAAAATGAATCCAAAACTTGCTTCGATACTGGCTTTTGCCAGGAAATTAGCACAATAGTTGACTTCTCTATACACATGTTGGGTAAGGCATTGCAAATACCTTAGAATCAGAGATCTACAATGGCTCAAAAGAACCCAGTCAGGGTGATGATGATCAAAGGCACCTTGCAAGAGAAGTTCCGTGGTGCTAGAGTCAGGCTCAAGAATAATGTGTTGAAAGCCAAGGGTCCAAGCTACTTCTAGGCCCCTCAACACAACCTAAGCCTCGCCTCTATCATTATAACTATTACCAATATTCTCCACAAACCTAGCTAACCATCTTCCATCGTAATCTCTTATAATACCCCTTGCATTATCAAGCCCTAATGCACCTTTTACGCAACCATCCACGTTAATTTTGACTCCATCGAGTAGAGGGTGCTCCCAAGCAATATAAATCTCTTGTCTCATCCGAAAAGGAGCATCAAAAGAAATAGATTCAAAACATTCTTCCGTTTTTTTAAAAATTGAGGCACATACTCCATATGGATATCGAAAAGATGTATCAAAGAGGATGCTACAGCGAAAATTCTGTATTTTTCAATAATATTAGTATAAAAAAGAGCACCATAAAACTTAACCTTTGAAGATTGTAGCATTATTGGAGTTACTCTGAACCCAATTGTTAAGACAATCGGTGAAAATGCTCGAACTAAGGTGATTTCTCCTTAATCGACTCCATGTAAAAGGGAGACGGGTAATCCTATAGGTAATGTAGGAGGTCCCGTCTCGCAAACCACAAATCTGATAAAGGGCATCGTTTATAATGATTTTCACTAATCATTTAAGAAGATTCAATTTATGTAGTCAAGCCACAGTAAATGCATTGCCGGGGAGTGGGATATTTTTCATCGTCATCATGAGATGTGACCTCATGAGTAAGTAGGGCCCATTGGGCCCATTAGAACCACTTGGGCCGGCCCAACCGTCGAGGCATAGGAAATATATCCTTTTAATTATTTCTGTCGGACCTGGGGCCCACCTAAGGTGTCACATTTCTGTACAAGTTTTTTTGGGCCAAATAAAGTATGAAAGTTTCACACCTTATGAGTTACTTCTCAACCTTTTATTTTTCTATGAATTTATTTGAAAGGGTGTTAAGTATTATAATTTTTTACATAAGCACATCGAATTTTAATATTAGCTAATATTATTAACATTTGATCCTTTCGTAATTTAAATCCTAATCTTTCTATTCGTTTCAAATAAGAATTTTTCATTTTCTATTTGTTACAATAAGAGTGTAGCGAGTTTTTTTTCCGCCTATTAAATGAAACTACCTATGAATCGGGTATGTAGAATCCAAGAAAATTATAATTTTTCAAAATAGTTTTATTTGGAAAAATGCTTCAGTTTGATCAAGAATAGGAAAAAAAAAAATTTGTGTCAAGCTAGAGAAATTCCTAAATTTCTAGTTTGAAAATAGCTATCGATGAATAAATCTGTGCACGCTAAAAACTACAACACTTATTATATTACGGATAGATTTATAATACATAAAACAAATATTAGGATTTGAATTATGAAAGGATCAAAAGTTGGGCATTTTCGCTCAAGTTTATTTTTTACCAACTCCAGAGTCAAGTTAGCAAAGTTAGACAATGTTAAATTCTATTTACTTATACGAAAAATTACAACACTTATCATACTTTGGGATAGATTTACAGAAATTTGATGTTCGGATTTAAATCACAAAGGTATAAAAAGTCAGGCATTTTTACACCATTAGGCCGTCTTCTTCTTCTTCTTTTACTTCTTTTTTGTGCCAGGCACTATCACACTCATTGTAAATATTTTGGGACCGGTGAATCTACATTGCTAGCAACCAAAATTTAAATTGCAACCCTTCATGTCAAATTTTCAAATTCTAATTATACATGAGCTTTTTAAATTAAAAAAAATATTTATTGATTTTTATATAATTTTATCATACATAAAATCTTTATTTATACGTGAATAGTTTAGAAATCTAAATGGTTATATAATTGTTTGAATGTTTAGACTAAATAGCTGAGAAACGTATACATAATGAAACATCTTCTTATTTTTTCATGCTTATTTATTTGTATGGTTAAAATTTACAGAATAAATTTAAAATAATATTATTGACCCTGAGAGTATAATACAAATATTTTTTTCTATTTTTAAATTTATAAATAAAAGTAAAATTTTAGCGAAATTATTGACTTACAAACGTAGCGAACTCGTACCCCATGAATTAAGGATCGGAACCCTCTGATAAGAAAGGAGAGAAAAACAAAGCAATCGCAAGAGCTCCGTGAATCCGAAGCCACGTGAGTCAACTGCGAGAGAAACACAAAATTCGACCGGGAAATTTACCGTCACGTGCCGACACAGCCACGCGCCTGCGTGACTAGGGAGGCGTTGCGTCCCAGCTAATACCTTCAACGTGTCATTCTTTGAGCAGATCACGGATGCGCTTAACCTACAGCTGGCCGGTCCCCACTTTTCGTGCTGTTTTGTCCTGGGATTGACACGTGTGCATTTTAGGACTTCCCCGTCATTTGAGGAAAGTCTCACTGCGTTTATATGATTATTTTGTTATTTTCCAATTGGGTGGTAATCCATTATAAAAATTTTCTTGAAGCGTAAAATCTATGTGATATGGTATCATCGAATCATCAAATTAAAAATTAATGATAATTAGGTAATTGTACCTATACGCATGTGAACAAGGTGACAGCAAACAAGACCTTTTATGTGGGTCCTATTAAAGTTAGTTATGCAAATCCATCTTTAATTGTAAGAATTGATTAAGTATCGCAAAAAATAAAATAAAAAGATGATATCAATTTTTATATAATTTTAAAAATTATTGAGTTTTTATTTACATTGTAATTCACTAAAGGATCTGAACTATTATAACTGTTTTGAATATTCAAATTCTACGGACGTAAGACTTATATGTAATGAAATTATATAAAAATTAATAGTATTCTCTTATTTTTCATACTCATTTAATTTGTATAGTTAAAATTTATAAAATAAATATCAAAGAGTCATTTGAAGTGTCACAGTAGGTAATTTTATCTACGTGTATAAAATTGTTTTCCCCTTAAATATATGTTAAACATTAATCATTTTGGCTGAACTTATGGGAAAAAGGGTGCTCAAATTTTATAAAATTATTATGTACAATTATTATATCATAGAATATGAAAAATTCTAATCAACTAAAATATTATGGGCTGAATCTGAAGACTCGATCACCAAACGATCCAACACGAATCGAAAATGTTTTAATTGGGATTAAAACTGTTTACCAACCAAGTTAAATAATTAGACCGCCGTCAAACGATTGGCCCGCAGATTTCATTGTTCTATTAAAATAAAGGTAAAATGCCACTATTCATCCCAATGTGCAATTTAATTTTTAATATATTAATTTATTCAAATAAGCACTAGCATCTAATTAATGAAATTTTTAATAGAGTGCTCAAACGGCATCAATTTTTCGCCTACATATCACCCATTATGTAAAAAATAAAAAAAATAAAATAAAATTATAGTTATTTAAATAATACTACTTATATATCTTTCACATACTATTCATATTAAAAATAATTACACGTATCATTTTATTCGTATTTAATGTATGATTATATGTGTGTATGTATAACTTGGACTTAAATGAAATTAAACCTTTCAAGGGGCGCACTTGTGGATTTGACCCCAGTGTGGCTTCCTTTACTGCTTTTAATCAGATTTAATCTTTGAAGCCTACCATTTGGATGGGACAAGCCGAAGGGATACACAAGTGAACTCCGTCCACAAATTTAAATAAAAGGACTGAGTAATATTTTAAAAAATTCTCAAAATAATACTTAATTTTTTTCCCCCAAAGGGATGTACACATCGAAACTTTCCTAAAATAAGTTTTAGTGTTATAATTGTGAATTACAAAACTCACCGACTCTCATTTTTACAAGACAAAAGCATCAAATAATTAAAAAAAGGAACACGGGAAGATCTCCACTCATTCATCTCTTCAATTCATGGTGCAATTTATACTATTTTTTTTGTTAAATATATTTTTGAAAATTTTGAACCGTAAAGATGGAAACAATAATCAAAAGCAAACATGCTTATCAATTTTCAAATGATTTGAAAATGTAAAACATATTCATCCAAAGTATGAAAAAATTCAAACTTAAAAATAGTCCTAAAAATTTTCTTGCTCAGGATGAATATGATTTGCATTTTCATATCACTGGTTTTTCGGGTGAGTTAGCAAACTAGTCAATTTTTTATTTTGTAGGTTCAAGTTCTCATCATCCTAAAGGAAGGTGATTATTTATATACACTGTCATAGATAAGGAATGCCTTCGGTTAAGATGTTGTGATGAATGTCAATGCAGTGAGTGACTCTATTAACGGAATGCCATAGACCCAGATTTTGAAGAATGGGGTTGTGGTGGAGAAGATGATGAATAGTGAAAGAAATGGGTGCATAGACCCAGAAAATGGAAGAACAAACAATGGGGAGGCTGTACCCACGAGGCTTCTTACATATCTTTATGGGAGTATCAAGTCATTGTAGTTCATTTTTGGCTTATGGAGCCATGGAGATCATTGTGCAGTACTCACCTTGCCACAAGCAATGAATCGGTGAATTGAGGAAGGAAGGAATGGAGTTGCTGTTTCTTTTCTTCTCTTTTTCTCTCTTATGCGGCTGTTAGGAGTGCTTCTTCTTTGCAAAACCCTAAGGTTTTGCTTATAAAAGAGGAGGGGAGGATGGGAGGATGTTTACGTTTAAAATGATACAAATTAGTGACTAATAATATAAAACGAGATGACTCGACGACTCTTATGAATTAATATTATTAATTATTTTTTTATTCTTTTAATTAGTATGAATTATTAAATATACAACTATTTCATTTAGAATAATACTAAAAAAATAATAATGATACTTCTTATGTGATATCATTTAATTATTATGATGCAGTTGAATTCAAAAAATATTTGCAAAAATCTTATGTAAAGTGGGTGATAATTATCAAATATTTTGCGGTGCCAATATCTCAAAAGGAGAATTTTTCTAGTAATTTATTCTAATGTTTTGTTATCTTCTCTCGGAAGGTATGCTGTATTTTTTTTAATATATCAAATTCATTTAATTATACTTGCAATTCATTTAGTTTAATTTCATTAAATAATTTGAAATATATATTTAAAAGATATCTTATGGTAATAATGACATAATATATATTATCATTATTTTTTGACTGAAATAGTTTTTACGAAAGGCCGCCTTAAAGTTTTTATATTTATTTTTGATAATTAACATTGATAGATAGAATAAAAAATATAATTAAAAATCCTAACTAGCATGATTGGTTGAATTGTCACACTTTTAACATTCATGACAAATTCGTGCCGCATCAAAAGTTAGTTTTTAGATTATCCACTAATGACAATATTGGTGTCCTGAAAATTACTTGAATGTTTTATTTTTTTAGTATATTTCGATCGTTTTTGACAATTTAACTGTTTCGACCTTTTGATGATTTTCTCTTCATTTTGAATTTTTGCAGTATTTTAAGTATACACGTCATGTAATCTTACAATGGATCACTTAGGGCCTTTTAAGCATTTCGAGCTTTTGGGAGTATTTTAATGATTTAGAATTTATAGGGTACTTTATGCATTTAAATTGTGGAACTAGAAAACGGATCATCCTAAATATCGTTTCTCTGCCTAACTTCAATTTTTCTGTTTTCTCCCGAGGTTCATGATGTTTATAGAAGGTCATAGAAAGTTTATCCAAACGTTCACAAAATTAAGCACAAATCTAATCTATGATTAGCAGATCTAACCCCATAAAATCTCAGTTTAAATATTTAAATTCTCAAACTAACAAATCGCTAATATTTAAACCCTTTCTAGTAAATATAAAAGTAAATATTAATACTGAAATTCTAAATATACGACCATATCCATCGTCATTATATCCGTAATTTTGACGGGAAGAACGCATTTAAAAATAAAAAAATAAAAAAATTACGGTTAATTTACAGTCACCTCTAACAAAAACATGGTCCATGTTTAGCAATTTAATAGCGGAGGGGTTTAAATGTTGAAATTTCGACTTTACGGCGGCAAATTCGAAATTGACGTCCCAGGGGTAAAGGTGCAATTAAACTATTTTATTTTTTTACCAGAATTTCGTATCCACGATCACCCCACGTGTCCGGATTCGCGCAACAGCTTCTTCGAAAAGGGAGACGACTATAGAACCACATGCGTGTCAGAAAAGGTCGTTCGTCCTCACTACTCGCGTAAGAATCCCATTGGTCCAGCACTCTCGTCAGAGAAGAGTAACTCATACGTGGCGGAATTCGGGGAGGAGAGAGAAGCCGGCACCGCCGGATGGACGGCACCGATTAGCCTATGTTCGTTCAGTGACGCTCCTACGTCACAGCAACGTGTACCTGTCGGGTCCCTGCCCGTGACAGTGACGCGCCACTGCCCGCAACTCCCCCCGCCCCCACTCCCGGCCCCGCGTTGGGTCCCACAAGCTCCCACGATGGAGCTCTTTATAACGGGGCTCTAGCGATCAGCGCGAACGTGTTTTTTTGTTTCTGAGCCTTGAGCTTCGAGAGCTTCGAGAGCTTTAAGAAGCACGCGGTGATTGTGGGTGATGGCCGGGATGTGTTGTGGGGTTGTTGGTGAAACTGAAACCGTTCCGTTGCCGTTGGAATCCACGGCTCGAACGTCGAGGCATCGGGGACCGGAGATTCGGCCGTTGAAATTCGTCGCCGACGAGGTGAAGTGCTCGCCGGCCGAGAATATACGGAAGCGGAGGAAACTAGACTCACTGAGGGGGTGTGAGAATGCCAAACAGAGGTTAAGCGACGGGGTTGAAGGATCGGTGACCGGTGAAGCGTTGTGTAAGAATCAAGGGGTGGTGGGGGGGAGCCCCAAGTTCGGGATGACCTCTGTGTGTGGGAGAAGAAGAGACATGGAGGACACTGTAGCTATTCGTCCCTCGTTTCTCCCACCACGCCCCGACTCTCCTCTCGGATCGCAATTCTATGGCGTCTACGACGGCCATGGCTGCTCTCATGTAATTCCTTCGCAAACATGCGTTGTAAATCTGGGTGAAAAGCTTAATCCTCGTCCCCTAACTTCGATTTGCGTGATTTTGGTGTAGGTGGCGGCGAAATGCAAAGATCGGCTGCACGAGATAGTGAAGGAGGAGTTCGAGAGCTTCGACGAGGTTGCTGCGCCGGAGGCCTCGTGGAGAGGCGCGATGGAACGGAGCTTCTCGCGCATGGACAAGGAGGTCAAGGAGTGGTGCAGCGGCGCCACGAAATCCGATTGCCGCTGCGAGCTTCAGACCCCACAGTGCGACGCCGTGGGATCCACAGCCGTCATCGCGGTCGTGACGCCGGAGAAGGTCGTAGTCTCCAATTGCGGCGATTCTCGCGCTGTGCTCTGTAGGAGCGGCGTCGCAATTCCCCTCTCCTCCGATCACAAGGTGAGATCCGAAGCTAATTCCTCTCTAATTGAACCTGAGGATTCGTTATGAGTCCTCGAAGGTTGGTTTAACTTGAATTTCTTTTGCGGGACAGCCGGATCGGCCGGACGAACTGGACCGAATCCAAGCCGCCGGCGGGCGCGTGATATACTGGGACGGACCCAGGGTTCTCGGAGTCCTCGCAATGTCGAGAGCAATAGGTACGCACACAGATCAGATCCGATCGAATCAGATCATTACTCCTCCTCTCTGGTAATCTGTACGCTCATGTAATCTCTTCAATCTCAGGCGACGACTATCTGAAGCCGTACGTGATTGCGGAGCCGGAGGTGACGGTGACGGATCGAACGGCGGCGGACGAGTGCCTGATACTCGCGAGCGACGGGTTGTGGGACGTGGTGGACAACGACACCGCGTGCGGCGTCGCCGGCATGTGTCTGCGGGGTCACAGGACGGCATCACCGCCGCCGCGAGACTCCGCCGCGAGCTCCGACAAGGCGTGCTCGGACGCCGCGATTCTGCTCACCAAGTTGGCGCTGGCCCGGAACAGCACGGACAACGTGAGCGTCGTCGTCGTCGATTTACGAATGATGCTTTAGGTTTTTTCTTTTCTTTTTTTCTTTCCCCCTTTTTTCCTTTCTTATGATTTAAATATTTAAGTTGAATTAATTATTTAACCGGGCTCCGAAAGGGACGCCCTCGATGGTCTTCGTGAATGAAGTGTGTCGACATCCAAATTCACAGAAAATTGGTTTATGATACAATTAATCAGATGCTAAATTTGTAATGCATGGAAATCGGAGATTTTTACATTTTTTTTTTCTTTTAAGGATTGGGACCACTAAGAGGATTGCATCCATGCATGATAGACGTATTAGAAAAGAAAAAAAATTGGATTTTCACGAGTATTAGTCCTCTATTAAAGTATGACAGATCGCTTTTACTCATGAAAAATTTGTTTTTCCAGTAATATTATTTATATATTTTTTATATAATTTTTACGCTAAAAGAATAATGTTTAAAACTATTTATAATTTTTTTTAATGATATTTTAATTAAATAATAATATATAATTATTATTGTGTGAAATTTTTTTAAGTAATATCGCTCTTATTTTTTCGGACCCACATATATTTTTTAATTACTTATTTAAATGAAAATTACGGAGATTCCTTGTTCCACTCCGTCAGTATTATATCACATTGCTGTTGCGGCGAGAGGAGTCCAGCTGTGGGTAACACTGACAGGGCACAGTGCATCTTCAGGGGAGGATGAGCCCTGCGGCTGTGGACAAATCTAAGAACAGTGGAATCGCATTACGATATCCCAATCAAATCATAAAATATGCGATAAGATAAGAGATTTTTGTGCTCTCGCGTTGCATTACGACCGCTGCCTGCATTCATTCAATGCCCACCCCACGTTCGCAAAGTTCTTGCATCTTATTATGGATTGACTGTAATTTGGAATTAAAAAAAGGAGTTTGACAGTAAAAATTAATTTTTTTTTGATTATTTACATGGAATATTGTCGATAGTTGAATGAGCTGCAAAATTTATTAAATGTAAATTTAATGAAATAAAAATTATGAATAGCGAGGGTCCCTTCCCGAAAAGTTTCTATGTAAAATCATGTAAAAAGCTTACTCATTCTCAAAATTTTGTACTCTCAATTTTCATGATTAAACGTACTGAAATATATTTAATGATTTTAACTGTTATCAAGAAGGCTCTAACTATTGGAATTTATATTTGATTCCAAATCTAATAGCAGGAATATTCTTCTTCACTGATCGTATGTGAATCCCTCGAAGGTGAGCTCTTGTAAAAGTAATTGGTTCTTCTAACTCCTTTTTAGTATATTTTTTGTAGGAAAAATTAATATACAGCAGTTGCACATAAATTAGGTGCAGTTGATGGCCTGTCATGCTTAAAAAAAATAAAATAAAACACTCAAAATGATATTGTTATGGATTTTATTTTATTTTATTTTATTTTTTCTGTATATACTGTACCTTATATATATATATATATATATAATAGTAAGCTCAACATCTAAATGGGAGTACTTTATAATTTTACTAGAAAAATTTCCCGACTCCGTCGGTAGATTTGAGGGAACAAAAATCGCCATTGGTCCTGCTTTCGTCGTCTCTGTGTGGTCCGAAGGGCCAAAGACATTGCATCCATCGCCATCTCTGGGCGGGACTTTGATTGGGATTTTCTTAACATTTGATTTTGACGGCATGATCATCATCATCGACCGACCCTATCCCCTACACTTCACAGCCTTTTTTTATTTTTATTTTATTTATTCTGAAAGGATCCTACACTACAATCTTCACATCATGGAGTTCGAGTCAAGAGAATATAATCATTGTCATGTAGTTTTATAACGTTATTTTAAGCAAGTCATGGAGCAGCCATGAGAGCTCGCGCCCGCAACCACGAGTCCAATGACAAAACAGAAAATTGAATTATGATGAGAACACGTTCAGAACTTTTTTGACATATTTATCCAATTACGTAAGAGGAACCCCATAGGTGGTAGAAAGAGACTGGGTGTGTGGGTGTGGGAAAAAAGAAGAAGAAGAAGAAGAAGAAGAAGAAGAAGCATAGGAAGACTTTGGCAAGGAGAGGACAATGATGAGGCACAAGAGGCGTGGGGGTGGACCCAAAAAGTATGCATGAAGCTGCGGCACCATGTCATCTATGAACAGATTTCGTGAGAGCGCGAGACTTTTGTCTATGCTATGCTAGCCCCTACTCTAAAACAATTGCAAGTGACCACATGAATGAATAATCTTTGTCGACTCGTGGTAGCACGGGCGACGTGGTGGTGCGCGTTCACGTAAAAACGGGCCAAAACCCATTATACGAAGAGTGGGGTGGCTGCTCCTACTCTGATGTGGAGATGTCACCACCACATGCAGTGAAAACCAAGCCTGGGTGAACTCCACATATTCTGACCAATGAAAAGCAAAATACATGCAGAGTCCACTTAGGAGTCAACATCCAATCACAGGGAGTTTTATGGGCTTTCCTGAGTGTGAACCACTTCACAATCTCTTGCATGGAATGCACCATGAGCCACCCCAGCGAATGAGAAGCCACTAGACCTGCATAATTTTAATAAACTCCTGTTTGACCACTTCCATTGTTCCATCGGTTTCTGACTTCTGGAAACAAATCATTATCACTTGAGATTTTTGCAAGAGCACAAGCTTGCAAATTACAGATCCCACATATATATATATATATATATGTCTTTTGGGAAAATTCTATTCAAATTTTGATCAGCAGCAGAGTTGACTGGGTGCGAAATAGAATTCAAACATGCAATTCGCGTATCCAGCTTCATTTCTCCCCAGTGCTTCAACATTATATCCTTGCACAGATGAAGTACAGAAACATACGTGTAGGTGGTACTAACATTTTAGAGTTAGACTACGAGCCAGATCCGTTTTGGGTAAAGGAAGTCGTAATTCTGAGGGTCATGTTCACATTGCAGCTCGTCTTTCGTTTCACATGGTTTGAAAACTCTTCGAATACAGTAGAAGAATAGAACAACACAGGAATAGGGATGCTCAGTCCACAAACCCAAGTTGATCAACTCAAATGAATCCATTAACGAGCAAATGAAAACTACTCCCGAGAAAGTTACGCTAAACAGTATCTCAACGCAAATGGGGTTAGGGGGCAGTGAGGAGATAGAACTGAAACTACAAAACGAGGCATTACCATGATTAAAGAAATTCTGCATGTTTGCTGAGTGTTAATGTTGAGGACTATACATTTCTACACTTTTCGAACAAGTTAGAAGTAATCGAAGAATGCAAACAATTCAGTAATGGAAGAATGCAGACGAGTTACAAGTATCGAGGAATGCAACAATTCAGTAGAGCAAAATGGAGGGACAGGAAGAGCAATGCTAACACTTCTTCAAGTTATGAGGCAAAGGCTGTGGTGGAACGTAACTCGAAGAATTTACTACTGATTCGTGCTCGGTAATCTGGCTCTACCCAAGGTTATCAGCGGGCATTTTTTTGTCGAACATCAGTTTTGCATTCTTTTCTTGGCTACCCACGAGCTATTTTAGGCCATAATTTTCTTATTTCCCAATCAATTGTTGGAAAATCCAAATAAAGCACCCAATTCCATAATTATGACACACTCGTATGTATTCGTGAAGCATCAACACATTCTGCATAAAACTGGAATTACAGATTCTAGCTCCACTGCCAGAACACTTCCTAATCATGATCATCAACTAAAGTTTCAAAAACCAAAAATAATGCATAGGGCATCATTGCAAGTAGCAATCTAACCATAAATGTCAACAGATTTAAAGAGAAGTCAAGAATTCTTAGACCCACAGAACAATTCTCAGTGCAATGCCAAGGACATTTACACTCAAAAATTTGTATGAACAAGCACCACAGTACGAGAATAGACCATGGCACAGAGCTGAATCCTGCAGTACGTATTGGGTAGACGAACTAGATGCACTTAAGTCAATAATGAAAAATAAAGATTTAAAGTATCGCTGCAGAAAACGTAAGGTTGAGGGGGGAGTTGGTGGTAGAGACGAACCGGGAGGAGTACAGACAATAATGCGCGTGAAACCCTTGATCTGACCGATCAATAAAACGACGGCGTTGGAGGAAATTAAAACCGCAAACTTTAACCTCCTTGGGCATGGTATACGTGGTTTTATCGTTGAAAACAACTTTTTTATTATCAAAATACTGACAACTAACCAATAAAATATTAAGAAGACCTGACATTACTTAAATCAAGGATTATACACAAAGGAACATGTTAAGCTCACCATATTTAAGCATAATGTATGGGAGCACACATATGTTTTATGAGATTAAAGTTGTATAAGGATGAAGAACCCCTGATATTTCAACCTTTAAATTTTCCCAAACAATAACTCTGTTTTCTTAGTTAAAATATAAGTCACATATTAACTTTAAGTATTAATAAATTAAAGCGCTTAACTTTGATGTAGCTATTGCGCCTAAATTAAGTGCGATACACACATTAAAAGGAAAAAATACAAACAAAACTCAAAACAACGTCGTTTTGAGTGTTATGTGGTTTTGTTAAAACATCACAAGGCACAACTGCTAGGGGTGTGCATAATTCGAGAAAACTCGAATTTTTCGAAAAATTTCCTAACGGTCACAAAATTTGGGAAATTTGGTCAGAAATTAGAATTTTTGTAGGATAATTCGACATTCAAGAATCGGGTTGGGAAAACTTTTGAAAATTTGAAAATTTCCGAATTTCTCTAATGATAAAGTTTTTTTTTAAGGTTTACATTTAGTCTCTCACCATCCTCCTCATTATCTCCTCGTTAAAGGAACAATGTTAGTTTTTTGAGGGATTTGATTTCGGTCGGCAAATGAATTTCCCGAATTTTTCATTGGGAAATTTTGGAAAACATTTTAGTTCGGTCAGAAATCAGAATTAGAAAAAAGTTTGGGAAAAAGTTAGGAAATGATAATTCAATTAGAAAATTCCTAAATTTTCTAAATGAACACCCCTAATAGTTGCATCTAATTTATATGTAGTTACTGCATATTAATTTTTTCCTAAATTAAAGGTATGGATCTCTTAAAAAGATATCATTTTAAAAAAAATAATATAATATTTTTAATTAAAAAAATATCAAATACGATAACATTTTAATCAAAATGCCGTCGTTTCGAGGGCTGTAATCCCGACGAGGCACAATTTAAGACCTGCGCTTTCAAATCAAAACGTCTGCGCTTTAACTGCTTTTAATAAAATTAGATTGGGAATAGTTGATTCAAGTTATTAATCACCTGGGGGATAGTAAACCAGCGGATTAATTAATTAAAATAGCGGATGAAGGGTTTGAAGAAATCTGCAGGCAAATGCGTCGGCCCTAATCTGTGAGCCGTTTCGCGCTCCCGTGTGTGGGTATGAACACTTCCTCATGGGCACAAGAAGAATGAGAAAAAGAAGCTACTTTTTCCTTTGATACAAAACCCAAATGTGGGATCTTTAACCCTCTTTCGGTCGTATTTCCGCCTGATTAAGCAAACCCAGAAAATCTTTTTTGTAGATTCGTGAGTATGCTTCTTTGTCCTCTTATGGGTTTCTCTGTACATGAACTGTTTGTGTGATTGCTCGTGTTGACTGGGTCCGTCAAGCAGAGTGTTTTCCTTTTCCCTTTTCGTAAAGGATGTTTCTTGGTTCAGACCTGGATTCTGTGGTGTGATGAGTGATGCTGCATTTCTTGTTTTGTATGAACTTTCTCAACTCTCTACTTATTTTAAAGTTCTAGGGTTTTTTAAGAGGGCAAGGGAGAACTGTTGGCACTGCAATTTATGGATCTAGAATATTTCTTTGCTTTTGATGCTCAGTGGTCGGATCGTGGCTGCTGCTTCTAGAGTTTTTTATGGTTTGATTCATTTAATATTTCAAAATTGTTTGGTTGTCAGATTGAACTGAAGTGGAGAAGGATTTTAGCATATCAGGTGGAGCTTGACCGAATATACCATCTACTCGATCCCTTGTTTTGGCTGTAAGGTCGGTCTTATACTTGATTCTTTACATGTTCTGCTGCATCGGATTCTTTCAGTGTTAAGTGTGCATATATAGTCTGATGGCTCCGATGTGTTTTTTTTTTTTTTTTTTTCCTTTCCTATATGGGCCAATTACACAATCAACTGCTTAATTACAAGGATTTGAATCATTGACTTTGCCTAGCGTTGGCAGAGTTATTTGTATGCATCTTTACGGAGTGGAGCTCAACACCGACTTCGCAAGTTGCATAGGGTAACCGGTTCCGCGTCACATGATATTTTAAAATGAATGCCTACACTAGCTTGGAGCCTATTCTCAGGGACACCCTTCTTGTAATCCAACCCTTGAGGGATGATTGGACAGTACGACAGCATGTCATAAGTGAGCTTCGAGCTGTTGTTCAATCTGTGGAGAGTTTGAGAGGTAATGGATTTGGTATTGCAGTGGTTTTTTCCCCTTTTTTGTATCTTCAATTTACCTGGTTAACTGAGTAATTTTGTTAAACGCGTCTCTGGGCCGTGCTTTAATATGAATGAGAAAAATGGAAGTTTTTTTTGGAACACGCCAAGAAAGGAGTGGATTCATTGTTGAAGTCTCAATCCCCGAACAAAAATACACTCTGATATTATTTAATTTAGTTCATTTCATACTCTTATAGAACTGATTGTACATTTGTACAAAAATACACTTTGATATTATTCAATCCTTGCCTGAGGTTTGGCAACCTTGCTCTTCTCTTTGCTTCCCTTTTCTATTGGATCACACGTGACCAAGCAGACCGCCCTAAATTGAACTCTCCTGACAGCATGTTTCCCTGATTCATTTTCGCTTTCCATTGTAAAATTACTTGATTGGAAGATCCTTTTTATTGGTTACGACTTTTAGGACTGACTTATGGGTTATCCCCTAAATGGGTGCAAACAGGTGCAACTGTTGAGCCATTTGGATCATTTGTCTCTGATCTCTTTACACGATCAGGAGATTTGGATATATCTATAGAGTTACCAAATGGTTCATATATTTCGTCTGCTGGAAAAAGGCGCAAACTAAATCTACTAGCAGAGGTACTGAATGCTCTGAGGATGGCAGGTAAATTAATTTGACTTCAAATTTTTATTGTTCTACATGTTTATTTACTGATTATGTCATACCAGGCACTTTCTCTATAAACATGTGCCTTCCAAGAACCTTTTAGTCTTTTTTTTTTTTTTTGACTTTTCACACGCAGTCTGGTTCCTGATTATGATTGATTGGTTTGATCTTCATAGCTAAACCGCAGTTTGCATCAGGATTTCCTTGTTTCCTATTTTGTAGTTGATGAAAGCGATGTTTTTAATGCCTTGGAAGAGAAAAAGGGAAAAGAATTACTTAACATTCTTTATTATTTAGAACTGTATGAAGATTTACAATAGCTTCTCCTTCTGCCCGCGTGGTAATCCTTAAACAGCTACTTCTCTATATGTGACCCGTCAGATTTCTAATTTTCTCTCCTACTAAAGTTTTTGCGACGTTGTTTTCCATAGTCGATTCCTCTTAAAATGCTTTTTTAAGAAATAATTTGTCTCTCTACTTCTATACGCGTGCATACACACAGACGTGTATATGTATCTATGGACATATAAGCATGATTTACAGTCTAGGATTCTATAGCTTATCTTCACCGCTCCCCAGTTATCTCGTTTATTTGATTGCAACCTTTTTTAGCAGGTGGATGGCATAAAATGCAATTCATTTCCAATGCGAGAGTTCCAATTCTAAAACTTGAGAGCAAGTTTCAGCACATCTCTTGTGATATCTCAATCAATAATCTGAAGGGCCTCATTAAGTCCAAATTCTTATTTTGGATAAGTGGAATAGATGGGCGATTTCGTGAATTGGTTTTACTGGTACTTTGTTATTATAATATTCCTATATCTTCTGCTGTCAGTGTATCATTTTGTCATGTGAGTGTTCCATTTTCATCCAGGTCAAGGAATGGGCCAAAGCACATGCTATCAATAATTCAAAGGCTGGCTCTTTGAACTCATATTCATATACTTTGCTTGTTATCTTCCATTTACAGGTAATTATCTGTCAAGATTTGTCATAGCTTGTTGAGGCTTTGGATTATAGGCGCATAATTTTCCTCATTTCTTCGGCTATTCAATGACATGGATCCAAGATGTTTGTATAGCACATACTTTATCAAACCCATGGGAGACTGACGTTTATATTGTCATTGTCATTGATGAGGGAAATATTTGGATGTGAAGGTGTATTCTGTATTGCCTATCTGTGCTGTGGGCATTCAAGATAATTGAATTGGACATCATTGGCAATTGTGTGTTTTTATATACACGCGCATACATGCATGATTCATGTCTAACGCCTACCGTACATTTCTCACCAGACAAGGGAACCTCAACCATCACTTGAACTGTGGCTAAATTGGTTAAGCTGTATGGGATTTGAATTTGGTATAGATTCTTCTCACCAACATGTCCTGCTTTGCACACCAAAGGATATTCTCAGCCATTAATTTGAAGTCAGCTTGTCTTGTTGGTTGAGTTCTTAATGGGGAATCCTAATTTTTCCATACGAAGCTTCACATGAAACGATAGGTTCTCTGCAGTGTCATGTCTAAGCTTACATATTTTTGCTGTTACTTTTTTCCTTGCCTTTTTGTAAGGTTTTCAGGCTTTCCTATTTTGCATTTTCAGTTACTAATATAATATTCTGAAATTTCAACTTTTCTTTCTTGTCCTTTTTATTGGCTATTTCCAGACTTGCAACCCTGCAATTATGCCTCCTCTGAAAGAAATCTATCCTGGAAATGTTGTTGATGAACTTTCAGGTAATGATTATTATTATTATTATTATTATTATTATTATTTTAAGAATCTTCATTAACTTGCCAGATGGAATGTTCCCTCTTCATACTGGGTAACTTTGTTAGAAGGCTTCAACAAGTTGCTCTTTCTGTCTTTAAGTTTTCTTCTGTTTTTGGGTAAGCTTCGATTGACCCTGGTTCCATGTTCTTCCAAGTAGGAAGTGTATACTAGTCTTTTGGTCATGATTTGACTGTTATGAACTGTATAAGCGTTGAATCTCCCTTGCTCTGTCAGCCTACAATTTAACAAGCTGTTTACATTCAATTTTCAGAAAGTCCTTGAATGTAAAATATGTTATTTAAGGACTCCCCCTCTCCAATATATATATATATATATATCATATAATATGAGAAAAGTGTTTGTGCTGTGTCACCGTAGATAAGTTATCTATTCTATCACCCCAAATTGACTTCTTAATGTTCAAATTTCAAATTTCAACCTTATTGATTGAATAATCATGGAAAAACAATATGACATTGCCAATTCTCATATAATCGGGAGATCTAAACCGTTTTAACTATTTGAATATTTAGGCTTGATGGATGAGAAATGTACATTTTGAAATTCTATGAAAATTAACATTACATTTTGTTTTTTTTTCATTTACCAAAAAAGAAAAACATTACATTTTGTTTTTCTATTTTATGTTCATTCAATCTATAAGATTGAAATTCAAAAAAATGAACACCAGAAAGTCAATTTGGGGTGATCTCCTTTTTGTAAGCCTTAAAGAAAACAATTGAAAACCATGACCAAATTTTAAGTGGAGAATTGGTCAGCAGTGATGACAATATACAGCAACTGCAAACCAAGCCTTAATTGTGAGAATTTGGACCTCGCCACAAGGAACCAACATTATTAATCATATTCGGTGAGTGGCTGTGGTTCCCTCCTATGTATGTATTTATGGAAAGAATTCTGTTGTTGCATTTAGCTATTTGTTAAGTAATCTCAGTGTGTTTATAAGGAAAATGAAGGGTCAGTCACTCTCACCCTAGGTGGCCCATCTCTATTTCTTTTCCACGTAATTTGAATGGGTCGGAGTGATTGATCATATAAAGTTCCTCCAGTTTCTAAAAGCCCATAGAGTCAAGTTCGTTGAGCCCTATCCTGTTTACCCATTTATTTTCTTAGGTGCTTGCTGTCCTGTAGTATGGTAGAATACCATTAGACTTTGCACTCACAGATTTCTTTTTGGTTACAGACCCTCAACCAAGATTCTGCTGGAAAATTGGTTTTAGTTCAAAATATTGATTTGTCAACTGAGAATGAAGGCTATTGATGGGTTTATTTACAGGTGTAAGAGATGCTATTGAGAGACGAATTGAAGAAATTTGTGTTAGTAACATAGCGAGGTTTAAGTCAGACCGGCATAGATCAGTTAATAGAAGTTCTTTGTCTGAGCTGTTTGTTTCATTCCTTGCAAAGGTACCTTCTTTTCCCTCATGATTTCCTACCATTAGGGAAGAAATGTGGAACTCCTATTAACTTTCATTTTACGGTTTGTTTCATGGCTTTTGTTTTATAGGTATAGTTGAAGTTAGGCCACTTTGTTTTCTGTTAACTCTAAATGTGACATAGAAGCTCGTAAGGGGAAAAATAGGAAGGAAAAAGAAAAAGATTGTAAATGGAGGATTCCTGACAGCATGAATCACCTTATTTGCAATAATAACAAGGTCCATTACTTGTGTATTTTGCAGTTCTCTGACATTGGTCTGAGGGCCTCAGACCAAGGCATTTGCCCTTTCACAGGGCAATGGGAAGATATAGGAACCAATATGAGATGGCAGCCAAAAACTTATACAATGCTTGTAAATCTTCCTCCCTTGCTCTGTCCCTCTTTCCCTCTTTCCCTCTCTACAGTAATACTACTACTGCCATTGTGATTCATATTTTTAAATATGGTGTCTGACTTAATTGTTGATGGTGTAAAGATTGAAGATCCTTTTGAGCAGCCGGCAAACACTGCAAGGGCTGTAAGTAGCAGGCAATTAGCAAAGATATCGGAGGCATTTGGGGCATCTTATCGTGAGCTTGTCTGGGCCAATCAGAATCAAAATTCTGTCATTGCCACTCTAGTCAGGCCACAAATATCCAAGTTCATCACAGTGCCACCATTTCGCAGCCCAAGTGTCTCAGGTGGAAGCCACTTCATGTCTCATGCGCAGGTGCACAGGCCCACACAATTGCAAACTCAATTTCAGAACATGAGTTTGGGAAACCACCCTCAATCTTGGAACATGAGTCTGGGAAACCGCCCTCAATCTCGGAACATGAGTCTGGGAAACCGCCCTCAATCTCAGAACATGAGTCTGGGAAACCTGCCAATCTCAATCTCAGAACATGAGTCTGGGAAACCGCCAATCTCAATCTCAGAACATGAGTCTGGGAAGCCGCCCTCAATCTCATAACCTGAATCTGGGAAACCTTCCTCAATCTCAGAACATGAATCTGGGAAACCGCTCCAACATCAACACCAAGCAAAGACCCGCACAGGCATCTCAAGGTCAGAGGCCAAGGGTTTGGAAGCCAAGATCTGATAAATAGACAAGTCAAGACCTTGGGAATATTTTTGTTGGCCCTCTCCAGTTAATTGGAAGCGTTCTAAAAGGAAGTTCGTACTACGAGTTGTCTAGCTTAATGGTACGACTATGCATACTAAAACCTTGGTGCGTGTGTATTTACCAATCAAAAAACCTTTTCTGATGTATATTCTTGGCTTCATATGATATGAAAGGAGGCCTGCTTGCTTAACTCAGACTGTCTATCCCAGTTGATTCCTGAATCCTGAGTTATTCGTGTAGTTTGGCTAGTTGGGTTTGATGTTTCAGCAGTAGTTTAGCTCGTCCAAAACATAGACCAAATGATGCATACCATTAGTCGTGCTAGTGCATTTTAAAATAGAACTGGTGCTATCTGATGCTATCTTTACCATGGGGGTGCAATTAAGGAACAATGATTCTTTTAGCTCATCAGTCAAAAAAACCGAAGCTTTGTGTTAACTCAGCGTGAGCCATAACGCTGATAATAAGGTTCTTCTTTAGTAATCACAAGATCATGTGTTTTGTTTTGTCTTTTCTGTTTTTAGGATAAAATAGCATCAATGTATTACTGAGAAATATCCAAAGATACAAGGATAGGGTTTGGAGGGAAAGGGTCTGCCCACACAATCTTGCTCCGAACCCAATGCTAACAATCTTGCTCCGAACCCAACGCTAACAGATCAGTAACCATGTTGCCTTCCCTCTAGAAATGCAGTATCGAGCTCAGAACTTCTCATACAAAAGCCACCGAGGAATTGGACTAAATAATCAATGAAAAATACCCTTGATCCTTTGCTAGACCAGGCCAATAATAATAGCTTTTGCCTCTGGCAGATGAACAGACTCCACTAGGTCTTGAGGGGCAGCAGCAACCATGTGAATGTGCCCTTGATTGTTCCTAAGAACGAAGCATCAACATTAATCTTTAGAGCTCCCTGCCCCCCACACCCCGGGTTGATTCCCTGTTCAAATCCCAAAAGTCTTCAAGATACGTGAAGGTCAATTCAGCAATGCAATTAGGCCTATAGTTTTAAAAATCCTTCTCAACCTTGCAAACTGGCAAAGGAGACTTGCGAGCTGTGATTTGCCCAAAGCAGTGGCTCATGTTATATAGATTGCTTAAACGATAAATGAAACTCTGTATAATTAGATTTCAAACTGCATCCTAAGTGCAACTTCGCGCCCATGAAGGACGTGTAATATTGTGTTATCCTCTTGATTCCAAGAGGACATTCCTGCAGCACATGGCAGGCTGATTATTCAATGCAGTGTAATCACAAGGGCCGAGCTTAAAAGAGTAGTTAGAAGTGACGGGGCTAACAAGTGCAACAGCTGACAGAGCAGCAAATTTAAATGTGCAGAGGGGCAGTGATCAAATTGAAAGGGCTGTATCATAAAAGTCTGCTACAACCGCTAGCGTCAAATTAAAGTTTGCGCCCTTTCCAGATGATTTATACCAACTGGTTGTGTATCTCGAGCCATTTCTCAATGTTCAACTACCCAAATTAACCAGCAACATCATACAATTTTTCCTTTCCTATATCTCCCCTTTACAGTAGAATTAATGGGAAAATAAGTAAACCGAAAAAAAGAAAAGAAAAAAAAAAGAATCATTTCTCATTCCAAGTCCTAGCTGCTTCAAGACCGCAAGAGTTGCTTGTCACATGTCATTACCCTGTAACTCGCATGAGGGCCTTCAGATGTCTCTCGCAGTCCTACGTGCCAACCCATGGCCTTCGCATGCTCTTGAAGTTCATCCATGACAGAGATAGAATCGCGAATATACACATGTCCACCGGGCCGCAGCATACGATCCATCTCAAGCATGATGGTAGATATATTGCATCTGTAAACCCCAAAAAGAAAGCAAAAAAGGTGAATTTTGTTGCTTCATCAGTAAGTCCCAGCGTACATAATAGCAAGGTCCTTCAAAACATTCATAACTAATGGGTATTACAGCACTTTGGGAAGAAATTTCTCAATCCAGCATTCACCAACTAGATGATTGGACTCTCTAAATGATAGAAGATGAGATTTCAATCCATCGTATAGAAGGAATGGATGCACCCATTACCTATGGGAGTCCATCTTGGCTCGTCATGTGCTGCAGTTACACCTACCCTATAGCATGTGGTGAGTCATTGGCTAATTTAGGTGATAGAAGCAGCCATAACTATAGGTTACTATAACAGGAAAGGTGCCGCAAAAGTACATAATAAGAATGTGTCTTTCAAGCTAAAATAGGGATAAGACATACCTTCTCTGCTCAATGGAGAAAAGGCCAGCTGCATGCAAAAAATCATACGTTCTAGGGTATGTGTCAAATGGCTCACACCTGACAAAGAACAATTACAGTTAAGCTAGTGATATTTAGTTCAAGACAAATACCAAAGGGAGCTTTGAAACATGCCAAGGATTACAGTATATAAAGGTTTAGAATTGGCGCTTTTACTGATAGCTAAGTTTTTAAAAAGTAATCTGTAGAGTTATAGACATATAACGTGAGTGATCTCACAATCATGTTGCACAGATTCAACAGAACATATTGTGAGTAAATAAGGCAAGATGACATTTAATAGAACCATAGTTTCTACTTTAAAGATGGCAAATAGACATGTGGCAGATTATCTGTTACATGCTTTCTTGTTTCTGCTATAAATGATTAAAAGGGATTTGAATAACACTTGGACTTGACTGCAGTAATTGATTGGAGGAAGGTTTGGGAATACCAATCATGCATAACTCCAATGAGTCCGCGGTCATATATAACGGGCAACGTGTTGGGCCCACTAACTGGTACGACATTCAGAACCCAACAATCAAATTTCTGCTCAATTAATGCTGCAGCAAACCTGCCAAACCAATAAAATTGACACTGGAAAAAATGAGAAAATTGAAATATTAGAATAAAGGATCACAAGAACAGAACAATGTACCCTCCAAAACCAGCTCTCATGTCCAGTACATTTCTCAATCTAAGCTTCTTCCAACGTAGAATACGTATGTAGCCCGAAATAATCTCACTCCAGTATCTTGATTCTGCCTTGAAGAGCTCTTTTCTAGATATGTAAGCATCCATTTGAATGGTTTGAAGCCTATCAGGTGGATTTTGCAGGCGTTGAGGCCATATCGTGACATTTCGCCCAGATCCATTCTCAGGCAGCCGAGTGATGCATGCCTTCAAATTAACATACCTAAAACAAATTTTGAAGAGAATCCTATCAATAACAAAAGAAACAAGGGAGCTCGCTGAAATGGGGGATAAAATGAGAGACGTGAGGCCTGGGCAGTTTTAGAGTAAGATGTGCCAGTCATGGCAAATTTTCCGGAGAAAGGCAGAGCAAGGGCAGAGAGAGGGAAAGAGGGTTTTCTTCGGGTGTAGTTGGAGGGGGAGAGGGGGGCTAATCTCGTTGACAGGGGATCGGAGAGGGCAGACTGTTTCTTGAGTGGTGATTTAGCATCGTTCACTAGGGAAAAAAAATTTAAATCATAAAACTAATGAGCAAGAGAAAGAAAGAATTAGACATACCAAACCTTGTCGGGATCATCATCTTGATCACAGAGAGGAGGGTGTGTGTCTGCCTCACGGCTTAGATAGCAGCTGTTGTTAGAGGGCTTTCGCCACATCGCAATATATCCCTCTTTCTTCACAAGCTCCCAACAAAGACGACTGGTAAGGTTAATCATCTCTGAGAGAAAGGAAGAAACTCAATTATGTGGTATCTTATGGTAACAGGAGATTATACACCATCCATGCACAAGTCATTTGCTTTCTAATCGTAAAACACAGCACAAACAGCTATATTAACTAGGAATTGTACAGTGAGTTTACTATTTAGCAGTGTTATGCAATTGAGGTGGTTAATGTAATCGGGTTTGTTGACCTAGACCAAACAATAATGGCTGCTAATAATATGCTTTAGAAGTTCCCTTCTTCATTGCTACCAATCCAATTATCTCCAATAATCTTTGAAGCCAAATAACTGGTTGAAGTCCTCCTAATCCAGATTGACCCAACACGCACCCATTACAATTCTCTCGTTGAAATGGGTGACTCACTGGCAATTTTCCTTCATAAATGTTTTGGGACAATCACTTTTAGCAACTCCAGGTTTGAGTGATAGAAAATCAAGAAGTTATATCATCTTCGCAGTTCTCCAGCAAAAAGCATACGATGCTACCACAGTATATTTCACTACTTCTCATTAGCAGAGCAAAATTTCCCAGCTGATGAACAATTAATACCTTTCCATTGCTCTTCTAGGTTCTCCTCATGCTTATAAACTGGCTGTGCTGCCCATGCAAAATATCCTCCTGCCCGGAGCATCCTGTTTACCTCAAGCAGCCAAATTCCATCTTCATCACAAAGGAAATGAAAGGAAAATAACAAATCAGAATATATGCCTTGAAGCGAGTTTGATACTCAAAAAGCTCAAGGATAATAAGCCATACATACAAGGTAAACTTGTTGAGACTGTCAAGAAAATTATTTACGATTACTGAAAAATTTTCAATTAGCCCATAGAAAAGGAAGCCTTAAGGAGTTAGACTTTCATTAGTTTGAATTTGGTATTTGAGCACTTGTTTAAGAATTATTTTATTAGTATTGGACATTTGGAGCTAAATTTTTCTCAAGTGATTTGAAGATTATTTGATTATTCATTCTTTTTGGATATAAGCTCTTATGTTCATTGCTGGATTGGTTAGTTTGGTCATAATCAGAAAGAACAATCTTATTTTTCCCTAGTAAGATAATTAGGAATCAAGCAGAATGCTTATTATAGAGGAAAGCCATACCATCACGAGTCCAATTGATTCTACATCTTGAACAATGTATCAACTCAAAGGCCTGACTTGGATACAACAAACGACGTGTTGTGAATGCTGCCACCATTGCAGGCACACCCCGCTCAAGAGCAAATTGAATCTGGTTCTCATGAACATCTTTTGGGGCAATAGACATAGTGATAACATTGCGCGAGAGCATATAGGCACCAAAACTTGCCACACCACATCCAACATCCAAAACAACTCGGGTATGATGACCAAATGAAATGTCAGAGACCATCTGCATTCAGAAATGTAACAGCGCGAACTAATAAAGACCCAAAATTTTCCCATTTGAAATCCCACTGCTATTGATATCAGACGCACCTTCTCAATCTGATCTATGTATTGATTTGCTCCGTGTATAAACTGTGTACCACCCCCCGGGAACTTGAACTTATCCTTCTCTTTGTAAATCCAGTTTTGCCCCCCTTTATCTTCCACAAGACGGGTGTGAGGAACATTGTTGAACCACACCTGTAATAATGAAGTCTCAATACCTAGTCATACAACTCCAGTTTGCCACAAAGGCACACAAGATGAAAAGAGGCTTACAAAACTCCTTTAATTGCAATATGGGAAGACCTTAACAAATCGCAGAGTAAACTATTCCGAAACTTCATAAAAATCTGATCAAGGAAACGTAATTTGCAATTGATCTGCGATAAAAGGAAATGCATACCTCATCCCGGCTTCTGGGCCAAGGGATTGGAACCTTGTAACCCTTGGGCGCTGGAACCAAGCAATTCAAGGCGCGTCCCTTCTCGGGGCAGTGCCGCTCAAACCTCTCTCCCCTCTCCGTGGATTTGAGCTTCCGGATAGCTTCCACGTTATCCATACAGGGAATATACTCCCTCATAGCAGCCGGACACAACGGGTACTTCTTAACTCTAACCCTAGCCTTCCCAGTCACCTGCGTTTCGGTGGCATTCTTCCAATCCTCGACGTACTCGGGATCGAACTCCCCGACCTCGAATTCCTCCGCCATCGTCCCGTTCTCATCCACAACTCCGAATCGCTGCAACGGAGGCGGAGGAGGAGGGGCCAGCGGCGGCGGTGGCGGCGGGGGGGTATGATCGGAGGCGGTGTGGGTTTGGTTGTCGGCAATGAGGGAGGAGAGATTGAAAGATTTGTGATTGTTGGGGGAGACGGCGACAGTGGGGGATTTGGAGGAGGCAAGGGGAAAATCTTGCTTGCTGCTGAAGAAGAGGAGCTGCTGGTAGCCATCGGACCAGTGGCGGCCGAGGTAGAAGAAGGCGACGGCTAGGAAGAGGAATGCAGGGATCTTGACCAACAGCGGCGCTCGGAGAAGCTCGCCGCCATTGGTGAGAGCTTTCATAGCTCCACGTCAAATTCGTTTCCTCTAGTTGGGTGATCTGATCGGATCTGTGTAAACCAAACTCTCCTCCCACATCTCTCTCTCTCTCTCTCTCTCTCTCTCTGGGGGTTTGCGTCGTCGAGCGTCGTAGATTAAATTGTGGGTGCAGTCTTCGGTACGGCGGAGTGAAACGGAATTTTACAAAACCGATTCAAAGCCGCTGAAACGTGGATGATGGGGTTTAGAATAAATTGTTTAGCTATTAGAGCAATATTACATGTATATTATTATATAATTTTTATATTAAAAGTGATCACATAGTTTTATATTGTTAGTTGATTAAAATATTACTAAAAAAGAATAACATATATTTTACTACGTCACCCTTTAGATGTAAATGTTATAGTGAAAAATATACGTGTCTTATTACTCTAACTCCTATTATGGTTATTAGAAAGAGTAATATTACATGTACATCTTTTATACAACCTTCACACTGAAAGGGTGACGTGGTAGAATATATATGATCCCTTTTAAGTGGTATTTTGGTTAAATAATGATATAGAAATCACATATATTTTACAACGTGACCACTTTTGGTGTAAAAGATGTACATGTAGTATTATTTTCGAAATATATATTATTTTGCTTAAAATTTTTACCATGCAATTATAGTTTTTAAGTAAAATGAAATTTTTTTAGAGTGGATGCACACAAATTGTATGTGATCGAGTGCATACTCCCTTTTCTCTATTGTTATTAGGATAAAAGATATTGACGCCCCTTCGTCATTTTTTTTGGTACATCTTTTCTATTATAAGTAAATAAATGGACTTGAAGAAAAAACGTGGGTACCAATAGGTATCCACGGGTACTCTCATTTTAAGCAGGTAATGGGTAAAAAAACCTAATAAAAAGAATAAAAGGATACTTTTACCAGTTACCCATTGAGTGCACCCAAACGTGCCCGTACACACGGTGGGTACCCCATTTAAAAGATAACATTTTTCTAAAATTTGCATTTGAGCCCTAGATTTTTAGGTGATTATGTTAATGCAACGGTTATTATGTTGTTTAAGTTGTTCCCTACCCATGGTTGAATGAATAATTTCTAGCATTTAAATAGCAGAGAACTAAGACCCGACGCTCCTCGACGCTCATCATGGCAAATGTGCAGGAAAATGTGTAAACTGCGTGCAGCCCGTGGGGAAGAATAAGGCAGAGTGAATGGGATTTTACTGAACTTTTGGTCAAACAGTTGAGACGTGCAGAACAGGGTTTACGTTAAACACTTCTTCACTTCCTTTTTTCTTTTCTTTTTTTTTTTTTTCTCCCCTTTTCAGGTAAAAGACATTGACATTCTATGCGAAAAGATGAAAATACTCTCGCCTTTTCATGAAGTAAGTGCATGCCATGCCGTCCAACTTTAACACTTTAAACAGATGGGAGGTTCAAAATGCACGTTTCCTAAAATTCAAGGTTCTAATTTTCAAAATTTAAAGTGGCTTACTTGATTATGTACATACAATTATACATATAATGAACCAATTGCGGATAAATAACTGCTTCGGGGCCTAATATAATTTACAAGTGACTGCGACTGATGAATGTGAGACCCGTATCATCACACCCAATGCTTACAAAATCTGAGAAGTTTTATCGGATCTCAGCCTTAAGAAAGAGCTATGATACGAGTTGACAGAGGGAGACCATGCCCATTCATTCATAATATTTGATTTAATATAGGTGTTGAGTTTGTAATGTTACCCAAGTCATGTTGCTTTATAAATCAGAGATAATAACTTGAATGATTGAAAAGCTAAAATATGCATTAATATTGGATCAGACATCCAATCACCCTTCAAAGTCAAAATCCAACAGGGTTACAAGGATTAAGATGAAATTACAAGATTTAAACTGCAGCGGTTTTTTTTTTTTTTTTTTTTCATCACAAATATTGTACTGCATTTTTTATTGTAACGTTGGCTCAATATATTAATTGACATTTGACAAAACAAAACTTCAATAACGCAATCCTGATCCAAGAGAAAGAACAGATAATACAAAGCCTCGATGAATTGAGGCATCAAAAATTCCAGGAGATATATAAAGGAAAATTTTAAAAAAATAAAGAAAAACACCCTTTTTTGGCCGAGTCATCACTACCATCAGTCATCAACCTCAATTCCAGACATAGGTACCACAGCAACGATCTCATCATTAGCATCATCATCCTCATCGTCCTCCGCACTCTCGCTGCCATTACCGATAGCAGACTCGCTTCGGTTGTAGTCCACCTTAAAGTCATAATCAGCATCCATGGCATCTCCTGTGCCCAGCAGTTTGTTTGCCTTTTTCCTCCTCTTCTTCTCTGCTTTGTTTATCTTCGTATTGAGCATGCCTTCTACAGCATACAACTTCTCATTTTGCTTACTAGTATCACTTTTCACCTTAACCTTCCCTGCATTATCTTCTTCACCTTTCATGGGTTCATCACCACCATCAGTCATTTCATTAGCTTCTTTGCCACATTGGCTCGATGGTTGCAGCTGCGTATCATCCTGCATATTCAGAAGAAATAAATGTCAGTTAAGTGTAATTATTAAGCATTAGAACTGTGGAAAATGTAGTTGTAAGTGGTGATTGGATATCAAAACAAAAACATAACAGTCTATATCCATATATTATAAATTAATTTGTAACTGTAAAAATAATAATAAATTGAAAAAAAAATCAAAGGCTTATTGGAATAAAAATTCTTTAATGATTTTGACAATTGTATGCTGAATACATTTACTTTGCCCAGGATTATAAGCTATTCATGTTTCATGATTTCATGCATCCTAAACCCTACCTGTATGGAATTAGTCTAAGCAGTATAGCAATTCAAGGGGAAACATCAAACCTCAAGCATCTTCTCATCAAAATTCAGAGGGCAATTTGGAGGAACTTCGACATGATGAAAACTATCAGCCAGTTTAAGGCTTCCAATAAAGGAAGATTCAGAGCTGTAAACTTCATCAACATTGAACTCTTTACCAAACTCAGAGACAATCTTTGCCTCCAAAATCTCCCCTTGATTCCTGGTTGGGGGCATTGTGTAGTACGATATTTTGCCTGAAAACAAGTGAAGAAAAATGAAATGCAGTAATGTAAAACTCAACTACAGTATGGTGCCTACTCTCCTCACATATACTGGTATTTTTCTATTGTTATATTTGCATTCTTATTCGAATTCAGAAACAGGAAAAGAAATGCGTCACATTAGCACCCTACTATATGTAGATACATATCACACGTACCCTCATTCCAATCATGCAAAACAATTCTTGCAGCTGCTTCAACATCCACAATACCGCCTTTCTTCAGTTTCCCTCTAATCCTAGCCACCTTCTGTAGGAAATCATCCACTGAGTCAAAGCTTGGGATCTTGTATAACGTCACCAACATGCTGGCTGGGCAAAGTTTAAGAATTTCCCTCACTACATGAAACACAGGACAGATGAGTACGTTCATTAATTAGATGCACACGGTAAGGATCATTGAAATAAAATCAAAACAAGTAAAATAGAATCACACAGTTCTCCATTCACATGTATTAAATAAGCCATTCATTTACATCATAAAGCTTGGGCTATCTGATTTCATTAATTTAAGATCAATTCTTCTAATGAGGCCAATCAATCAAAACAGAAGTGATTGTCAGACAAAGATCTCTGTAGGGAGTTCAGTAATAGTATCAAAACAGAAAAAGTAAGTAGACATAGTATCATTAGAGCGCTAGTTACAATCCAGAAAGAAGAAATAAAGTTTAAGGGTATTAGATTCTAGAATGAAAAGTGATCGGGAGAATGTAAGATGTATTTTTTTCCTCCAATGATGAAAAAGGAGATGCCAAAAAGAAAGATTACGACAGAAGTTTAAAGGCTAGAAAATACAAAAAAGAGAAAAGATTGAGCGTCAGAACAGTTTGCATGAACAGTAGAGATTTCTCAGCAGAATATTTCAACAAATAATGCTCCGTTGACAATTTATTTCAATTACATAATAGCCAATGAATACTGACAATGATACAAGCTGCCAAAATTTAAAAATTATCATTACAGTTCCTGTATAATCCATTAATAATCCACAAAAAATTATTAACTGCAATTATATGACACAGGTTCTTTTACCTTCAGAATACGAAAATAAACATTGCATTACCTGGACCAACCGGATCCTCTAGCTTCTCAATCCTTTTGCAATTCCTGAGAGCAATTGAGGCATCGTCCCCAGATTTAAGCATTACAACACCAGGGCAATCCAGTAATCTAATGTTCTTGTCTAACTGAATTTCTTGCATTGATCTTGTTAATCCCGGAGTAGCTCCAACATTTACGACATGACCCCTCTTCAAGCTATTGATCAGACTACTCTTGCCAACATTTGGGAGGCCAATAACACCCACAGTGATTGACTTCTTTATCTGTGAAATAAAAAGGAATCCATGAGGTGCGACAAATTATCAAGACATCACAACAAATAATCAAGCAAGGAACCTTTTACAGCTCAAAGGAGTAAGCAAAGTCTAAAATTCAGTGGACTGCCCAAGAAGAATCGCCATTAATAGTAGCAAATGGCCTGGTCTCCTTCACAACAAATCAGGGTTGGTTTTTCTCTTTAACAGAGGCCCGCTAAAGGACCAATCTCACTACAATGGGAAACAGGGCCACTGGCTGACTTTTAAACTTCTCAAGGGGGGTGAAGGTAACAGTGAACATAATCTCAATCTTGGGAGGATATCAGCCCCATAAAATCTATACATGTGTACGTATAACTTATATTATTTGGCCAAAAGAGACAATAAGCTTAATTTTGATTCGACTTAGTTGTTATGAGAGTTATACTCTATATGGAACACCTACAACTTTGCCAAAAGTGACTGCAGAACATGCACAGAAACATATTCAAAATACATGTAAACTACCTCATGGCTTCTCGTGTAATTATTCAGCAATTTCATGAGAGCTTCAGCACCAAGACAGTCACTCGTCTGCAAAAAGGTTTTGCTTGATTTTGAAGCCTTTGAGGATTTCCACGATAAGTTTGATTTCTGCTCTTGCGTGCTGCACTTAAATGCAACTGCTGGTAATTCTTCTCTAAGATACTTGAGCCACTTTTCAACAGCTTCACGAGGGACAAGATCTAAGATAGAAATGACATAAACAATCAGAAGAATAAGGACAAGTAAATAGATGAAGCATGTCTCAACATTTTGTTTACATACTTTTGTGAGCATACATAATGATAATCAACACAATAAAATTCACACGGAAACACGACTAGGTACCCAGCCTAGTGGAGGAAGCATGCATGTAAATTCTTGGCACTAGGAAAGGTTTGAATCCTGTGTTGCTAGGTTGGGGATGTGTGTGTCTATACACAATCGGAAGAAAAATTACATGGACACAAAGAAAAGATGCATGCTTCTGCTTCTTAGACTTCAATGTGCTAACTCAAAAACATAGAGTAATATAGGAGAAATGTTGGGATCAAAAAGAGGGATAAAGTGAAGTACTTACCAATTTTGTTCAAAAGCAACACGAGATTTTTACTGAGGACCAGATTTCATCGCCAGCTTTTCCATATCAACACAACGGGTACCGAGAGGATCTCGAGCATCAAGAACTTCCAGGATGACATCAGATGCTTCAATAACTTTGACCAACTCCTGGTAGAATGCCCTATCTGAGTTATCTGTATGGGGAAAAAAAAAAGTGAAAATAAGGAAAGGGCAAAACAAGAAAAGTTGTATCCATTTTCAGTCCAGCAAGAATGGCACATAGGAACATACCTCGTTTCTTATTAATCCCAATGAACTTATCAGTATCCTCCTCTCCAATGTTTTGTCTTTTATTAGCAACGTGAGAAACATCATTATCATCTAGTAAACCCAATTTTCTTTTTTGAGCCTGAAGAACAAAACCATAACCTATTTCATTAGTAAAAGACTAAATCCGAATAGAATATTTGGTCAAGTGTGTACACATGAGCAGAAGCATGCACACACAAATGCAAAATTGAAGAATGCCAAAGGAGGAATAAACATAAAACTTATGGCAATGGATCCCCACTATTAGGTTGAACTTCATATCAAGATGTCGTTCTCTCATATAAAATAACTTTTATGGATGTTATGAGCTCATCAAATAAGTGCAAACACAGACATACTCAGCTAACACATAATCAGAGAACACCGCACCAGGCACCAAAAGCTTATCTTAGGGAAATACAGTAGCCGGAAATCTACCAACTCTTAAAATAGGATCAATCTACGAATATGGAAACAAATAGATGTTAATGACGGTGTTGCATGTAACACGTTCCATTAGCCGCAATGATAGATCAGACCTTTTAAATAGGACAATTTATATTAAGGATCTTCATGCTCAGTGGGTATGTAACACCTAATGGCGACAGCAAAAGAATGGATGATCACTCTACATGCCCTCACGTCTAGGAACACTACCTTGTCCATTTTCTTAACTAGATTAAGAGAGACTTCTTCAGCAACAAAATACTTCTACAGGTACTGTCACCATGTTTGTATTTTATCAATGCTGAAAACAGAATCATGAAGAGTGCTAATTGATCATTTCTACTAACCTCAAGCTACCTCCTTTTTTGAAGGAAAAAAAGAGTTACAATATTAAAAAAAATAAAACTAGTCTTTTTTATACCCAAATTTAGTGAGATGAAATTCTTAGTGGAGACACAAGTGCTTGTAAAATGGGAAGATGTAGGAGGTTTTGCGGAAAGAATCATATACCCTTTCCTTGCGGGCAGCTTTTTTCTGCTCCAACTCCTCAATAGCACGCGCCCTCCTCTCTTGAAGAGCCTTGAGTTCCTGCTCCCTAAAAGGCCATTCATTGGGAATACCTGGGTCCTTCTCCACCTTGTTCTTGCGGTTGGACCCGATCTTCTTTGCCTCCTTGGCCTTCTTCTTGTGGTGCTCCTTCACTTTCCGGATGATTTTGTACTTCTTCTTCAACGGCACTCTCTTACTCTTGCTCTCTGCATTTTGTAGGAACAAACACAAAACAGAAGTCAGATCCAAAAGCTGTATGCTGAACCAATAAAGAAGAAAAACTACGGGATTAAAGCGAGAAGATAACGAAAATTGAATCGCATACTTTTGCTCTTCTTCACCATCTTGATCCTCAAAAGATCTTCTGCAGAGGAAAGTAGGGTTTATGAAATGCGGAGAGAGGCCGCCGAAGATATACTAGGGTTTTATGAGGCCGGATGGACCGAGAGGCTGGTAATGGGTCGATATATGGATCGGGTCAATGGCCCAATAATTTTCATATTACATTATAAGAAAATGTGAAAACTATTTTTTTATCCTCGAAGTTTAGAGTCATTGCTGATTTATTCCCGTAAGCATAGAATTAAAATTAAAATTTTAAAAAATTGATCGACTCAACCCCTAACTAATGACGCCTGTTAGATTTGAATGGAGGCCCACTGTGCGACGCACATGCAACATTAAAAAAGAGTATGTTTGGACTTTGTTGAAAAAAATTATTAAATTTTTTACTTTTTTCCCCTCCTAAAATTTAAGAAAAAGAGTATAGTGTTACTGTATATGAATTTTTTTTAATGAATAGTACCATTTTCAGTATATATATGAAATTTCTATGTTCTTTTTTTTTCCTACCAAAATTTTGGGAATAGAGCCAAAAAAATTTTTGTTACTTTTTATTAATTATTTTTTATAAATAAAATATACTAAATTGATGGTGTCGTTTTTTCCATTGTTTCAACGTGTTAGGAACGGGACTCAAATTTTAGATGATCATTTTCTAAATTGATAGCCATTGTTTTTGGAATAAAATAAAAGACCTAATAGACGGTTTCGCGAACTCAAATTATGCCTTTTTGTAAGTCAATAGATGCATGGTACGGAGCTTTTCCATCGAAATCTAATGGTTTCCGTTAATTAGGGATCAAGTAAGCCACTCTCTAAAAAGTTAATGAAGCCAATCTTTTATTTTCAAATAAGAGGAACTAAATCGATTACAAATTCCAAACTTAGGAGATCGAAATGAATAGTTTTCCCCAAGAAAATGAATGAAAAGGAAAATCACACCATGGCCCCTAGAGCTTGATCGAAATTCACAAACATCCTCCTTGAAATATCAATCTTGACATTTAATCCCCTAAACTATTAACTTCAGCTCGACGTGCCCTGCTATTACATTCATCTTCCCCTCACAACTCCCCTCTAGCATCGGGTTTGACCGTGCCGCCTCCGCCGGAATCATCAATGAAAGAGGCTGTTTTTGGCACCACCTATGATGGCATCGAGATCCTCCATCTGGCATTTTTTATGTTTGGTTCACAAAATGACCGATTGCATGAAAATATAATATGTAAACAATAATATTTATATGGATCCTAATCGAAATAGGTTACTCTTATGAATCACAAGTGGAATAGATAAGGAATAGCAATTACCGGTTGTCAAGGTTGTAATAGCTATTCGTTGTCTATTCCTTTTGTGATCTATGAAAGTATCCATTTTACCTATGTCCCATGAATTTATTATTCCTTCCATCATGTATTTTCATGAAATACTTATTACATTCTATTTCATGAGCCAAAGGTAACCTTATTTATTTTCCTTCTGCATGTTAGACATGGCTTACTACAACGTACCCATATTTTTATCCATTGATTCTTTTGAATTAATTAATTTTGGTACGTGCCGGTGGCTTACCCATGACCGGTTCGCCTCCTATATTGGATTACCCGTGCTTCCTCGGGTTGTTTGATGACATTATCTTGTTCTTTTGCAGTATGAATTGGCTGTTTTCGGACTTGGCTAATTTATTGATCGAGTTTTCTGAGCATTTGTTGGAAATTAGAGGTGGTAAATGGACGGGTAGGATGAGTTGTGGGCGGTTGTATCTGATTATCATATGAGTTGATCAAGCGGGTCAATGACTCGCAATACCGATACAACTTATATTTCTTTTGATATTTTCATAAACTAATCATATTTAACAATAACTATAATTTTAAACCTTAATAAATAAATAAAAATTTAATTTGAAAATGACAATCAGACGAGTTAGGTGAGTCACAAGACGAGATTATGAGCGGGTCGGATTGATTCAAGTTATCGTGTGACTAAGCTGTGCGAGTTGGTGAGACTTGAGTTATGATTGACGCCTCTATTTGACGCTGGTGTTCTTCGGTGGAGTCATGGTGACCTTGTCTCACCCAGAGTCAACCCACAGAAGTCCAAAAAATTCAAAGTGGCTCTAAGAAAATCTGAAGGGTGTTGCTTCCTTTTCAAAGCATTGTTGAGTACTTGACCTATGAATATGATGTTTTGCTCCGATCATAAAGTTCATATAAAAATATCACTGTGTCTGTGCTGTTGTCCTCACTGCAGCAACTTTACTTTGTGCTCTTGAATCAATTTGAAAGGACCCACTCCATTTATGTGATTGTGCATGAATGCTTCGTTCTCAGTCACCTTCTATTTAAGCAACCCTGTCCTTAAATTTTTATAACCTTGTATCACCAGGTCACATTCTGTATTTGGTATTTTGAAGAGAACTGTTTGAGCAATATTGGTCCACCAGCTTCCAATTTATAAGCCATTATGTTACTTATAATTAAATATTTACTTAGATTTAGATCTACCCTTTTGATTAGCAAGTTTGTAGCTTCGGTAGGTTGATGGGAGGGCACTCATCTGCAATGTCAACGAGTCCCGCTTTTTCATATACTAGTTGATTCTCTCCGAAATGAGTTGAAGTATAACAGTTGACCGAAGATTTAGGGTTAAAGCACTGTTTCAAGGAGGGTAGCAAGAGCGGTACCAAATCGAGGCAAACTTTGGATACTAGATATGACTTCAAACTAACAGGGGTTAAGGTCGGCCAGTGAGATAATGGGAAATAAGCTTCATTGTCGAGAGGGAAACAGCCCGGACTACAACTGGCATATCGTAAGACTTTGCTTTCTTTACTTTCTTTTATTGGTTTTTACATTGTTAACATGTAATTCTGCATACTCATACATGTAGATTATAGTACATTCACCCATGTAGATTTTATATATATATATATTCACCTTGTGTGCATTTTTTGTTATCTTCAACTAGTACCATTTACTTTTAGCATCACCATCCCATCTCTTTTGAGGCATATAAACTTGCTTCGCAGACATGGACGCCAAAATCAAAGCAATGATTAAGGTCGTAGAGGGAGATGAAGATACCTTGGCTAGGAGGGCAGAAATGTGGTAGAGGAAACCCCCAGAACTTGTGAAATTAGTCGTTGAGTTATACCGTGCTTTAGTCGAGAGAACTGGCCGGTCTGTCTCCTGTAAGTGCTTCAATAGGGACGGAACCTTGTAAACCTTGAGGTCCAACCATTGTTTTTGACATTGATGAGTTGAGAAGGGCTGCTTGTCAAGTTTCCTAGTCGCATTCTCAAGAAGTCAGAAGGAATATTGCTTTCACTGAATATTCTGATTCAGTGAAAAGCGAAGAGGGTTCAGAACAGCTCAATGATTTGACTGGGCCTAGAAGAGTGCCAACAAAAGGATCCAAAATTTGCAGAAGGGATGGAGAGAAAAGATCTATATTTCACCGAGATAGAACAGGATTCGAAGTGACTCGATGAACGAGCCATGTTCAGCAGACTGGAAGTTGAAAGAGGAGCTGGTCCCTCTTTAAGTGCCAGCCATGCTCGGAGACGATAAAATAACCCTGTGAATAGTAGTATCGCTCGAGGCCAAGAAGGTGCTGAAGAAGATATAGAACGAGCTAGTAGCTGAAAGTGAAACTCAAGCCTTGAAGCATGATATTTCAAGAGTGGAGGCTGATAATGAGGCGTTCCTATACAGCCCAAGCAGTCGAAGGAATTAACATCGAAATTATAGAGCGAGTTGTTGCATGCTGAAGAGGCGGCAACAAAGACGAACAAACGAGCTGATAAAGCTGAAACAGAAGTTAGAGCCTCGAAAAAGGCGCTTTCCTCATCGAATGAAGAGAAAGGTGCTGCTGTGAAGAAAATATATAATCTAGAGCATGAAATATCCCGTGCATAAGAGGAGTCCTGGAGGCTTAATGAAGATAGAGTGAGATTACAAAGTTAAAAGGATGCTGAAGAACAATGCCTTCTGTTGCGTATATCTCTGTGTTCAGATTTGGAGTCTATGGTGCTGAAGAAGGGCACTCAAAATCAAGAACTAGAAGAGAAGCAGAAGGAAGTGGGGAGTGTTTGGACTTGCTTAAAAGAAGAGCCGTTCCGACCCACGGTGAGAGGAGCTGAATGACTTGAACAAGAAACAGTGCACTATGGTTGTGGAGCTCGCTTAGTAGGGTTGGACCCCAAGTGCCTTGGGTCATCTGTGAAGAAAATGCAGGACGAGAGCACGAAAGCTTAGAGAAATTTACCAGAATGAAATGAGCGAGAAAGAAGCTCTCTTCATCTCTTTAATTGAGAAAAATACAGTCCTAGAGAATTTTCTCTCAGATTTGAGCACTGAATCTAAAGTGTACAGAGCTAAGGTCGAGGCATTGGAAGAATCATGCCACATGCTTGCCAGAGAGAACTCGCGCCCCCAGGCAGAGAGGAGTAAATTGGTAACTGGGTATATTACATTGAGATAAGAATTTTGTGTTCCTCGCCGATGCATGTTTGGAGCTTGAAGCATTGAGAGAAAAGTTGCAGGGCTTAGAAAATTCTTGCCAGTTTCTCGATGATGAAAATCTTGTCCTCAACACTTGGAGAAATATCTAAGCCACTCGGCGAAGACTTGAAGATCTAGAGAACACATGTATGGGGTAGAATATTTCTTAATCTTATTTCTTATATATCAATATTGTAACCATGGTCTTCAGCTATAAACCGTAATGAACTCAGTATTATAATCGTCTTGAATCTGCTGTTTCAGCAGAAATGTAACTTTTATCATGGTTTAACAGATATTGGATTTTCAAGTAAGGGATAGGAGGATACAGATGTTGTGGTTGGAGCCTTCTATTTAGAGTGCTGCAAGTGTTGAGATAGCTTTCTCCCTCATTGTTCTCCCCAATGGATCAACTTGTGTCTCTTCATCTTTTGACCCTAGTCTCTCATCTTTGTGTAGGTTCTGGGGGAAAGACAACCAGAGGGCTGATGGGTAGTGGATTCGATGGCCCATCGGCCCTTCTCAGTAATCGATCTCTCCTTTCACCATTTACATTTTGATCATTTGCATATCGTTCTATGTTCGGCGATTAACCGGACGCCTTGTGTGGGTGCTGTTTCACTTATTTTGATAGCTCCTTACTCGAAGAAATCTTAAAGGGCACTGACAAATGGTCACTATAGCCGAACAAGATGAAATACTTAGGGGCATTGTTACCTCCGAGATGGAAAGAAATAATGCGTGTCATGGCACCCAAATTCTTGAAAATAACTAGTGTGATCTAAATAAATTCATTCAACAGTATGCAAAGGATGTTCACAACTCGTATAAGATGCTGGAATCTTGTAATGTATGGGTTCAAAGAGAGGCGGATCGGTAAGTCAAGCAACACAACCAAAATTGTTTTATCTCCTGCTATGATTTGGCAATTTCCTGTCCGTAAATTTATCCCTCGCTTAACAGGAAATTGCCTCTTCAAAGAGAAGCAAGTTCCTGCAACTGGCATTCATACTTGGGAACTCAGAAGATTTTCGGGTGTTACAGCATTTTCTCATGGAGGTGGGATTGGAAGACTGTGGTTTGCAGTGATGCATCATCTGGAGATGATAATAGTTACTCGAAACTAGGCCTGTCAATGGGTTGAGTCAAGACATAGACCTGACCCATACCAGACTTATTTAATTGAGTTGAGTCTATTATATATGGGTGCAAACCTGAACCTAAACCAAGACTCATTTATAAATTGTATGAGGGTCGGGTTTTGTTTAGATTAAAAATAAATTAAAAAAAAACCTGTATAGTACAATCACCATTTTCTTTTGTTTTTGTAAAGAAAAAAGTACAATAACTACTTTTGTACACAAGTAGAATGAGTTATTTGAGCTTTTTATGTTTGTATTTTCTTTCTCACTTTACTTTTTTAATAATGAAGATTTATTTAATTAATAAAGAACATAATCCTCTATTTACAGGTTAATTCTCTAGCTCTCATTTTTAATGCTTCCTGTGATTTGAAATTATACCATCTTGAGTTAATCAAAATTCATTGATAGAAGTCATCTAATTTAATATAAGATACAAAGCTAACTTGAGCATAATTTTATTTATATTATGGAGTTTTATATAATATTATGCTCTTCTTTGCATTGCTATATTGTTTGAATATTTCAAAATGGGTGTAGAAAGTGTCGAGCACACCTCCACAATATAAATTGTAGAAAAAAATGGAATAAAGATTGTAGAAATAGTAAATTAAAAGTTTAAGTCCTTGTAAATAGATTTAGGTTACAGCTGTTTACCCTAATGGTTTTAGCGAGCTTTGGTTTGATTTCAGTTTTTGAACCTGCTGTTTAAACGAATCAGGCCTAGACCAAGTAAATCGGACCCAAATCTGACCCATTGACAGCTCTACTCGAAACGCTTCAAGAAAACCACCTATCAGCAACGAATCCCACATTCTATCGTTGAAAGCTAAACTGAAAATTAGAATTTGATCAAATTCTTTAGCGTGCATTACATATCTCATTGAGCCTATACATGTTCATTTTTCAAATTGTTTTTTCTAATATAATCAAATTTTGGAGCAGTCTTAAAGAAATGAAGCTAGAAAGAGTTTCAATGAAGAATAATGGGCACCTAGTTTAGCGTACCTTGCCTGGCTTTTCTACTTTTGCATTACAAAATCCATCGCTTGCAGTTGAGTAGACTTGAATGCTCTGCTGAGTCTATAAATTTTGCTGGGATGAACTTGTCAGTAGCCAGATTTCGTGGGGATGTGCTATTGTACTTTATTGGGAAACTTGCATGTCCATGATGTTACTAGTAGGGTCCCTTATTATGATATTTTCTTATAATTATGGTAAAAATACAGCCTCAAAACAAAGAAAACAATACGAAAAAATAAATCGCAAAATAAGTCTATGAATTATTATTTTTTTAATATAGGTGTCTCAGAATTATGAATTGTGAGACCAAGAGATTCGTAGTTGTAAATTGCGAAATCAGGAATACTTGCAGTTGTGAATTGAGAGTTTTCCTCAAAAAAATAGGGTACTTTTATGGAGAGAAAGTGGCATGTGAAGAGAGAGCACACAAATTTATGATGCACTTTGCATCATTCTTTTATTCAATGCATTTTAAAAAAATTTGAACCGTATAAATGAAAACAACATCCAGAAACATATTAGCCTATCAATCTTCAAGTGATTTAAAAATGTAAATCCTATTTATCCTGAGTAAGAAAAATCTTAGGATTATTTTTAAGCTTGAATCTTTTCATACTTTAGATGAATACGTTTTACATTTTCAAATCACTTAACAATTAATAGGCATGTGTGCTTTTAATCTTGTTTACATCTGTACATTTCAAAATTTTAAAATACATTTAATAAAAAAATGGTATAAATTGATCCATGAATTAGAGAGAGAAATGGAAGGAGATCATTTTCCAAACCCTTGTTTTTTAATTATTTTTTTGCTTTTGTATTGCAATGCAGTTCTCACCAGTTCACAATTACGAGATTACATTTTTAATTTTAGTCTTCGCAATTGTGAATTGCTGAAACTAAAACTTATTTTCTTTGATCCATACACTTACACAGAATTTTTTTTTAAGTATTATTTTGAAAATTTTTTCCGAAACAAATGTAGTCTCTTTTTAAAATAAAATAAATGTAAGCTCCATCGTTTGGATTACCTGCCTGAAAAGCATCTGGTCGACTCAAACCAAGAATTACATCTGAATGGCTCAGACCCCATTTTCAGATCTTTGGAACAGTGATGACCCTCGCAGAGAAATTCCTCTCCGCTCGTCGCCAACATTGCCAACGTCGACTCCCGCCGAGCACCATCGCAACAACGATCTCAGTAGCAAACCCACGATGTCATCACGATTTGGGTAGAAAGGAGACGATTTTGACTGGCCATGATGACCTAGGTTGAAAGGGAACGTTTTGGCCAATGATGATCTGGGTCGACTCACGATCTGATCGGAAGATTCGTGAGTCGATTGGTTCGATGGTCGATTTGGGTTTGTGGAAGAACCATTCCAGAATTCCCAAATTTGCAGAACCAGGGTCGAAGTTCTTGGAAGGAAGAAGAAGATGACCAGCAATTTTTGAGCGCAGGTTTTAAATTTTAATTTTATTGGGAATATCAAGCTAAAGCAAAATAAAAAACACGTACCGAACACAGTAAAATAATAATAACTTAAAAGGAAAACAAAATAAAAGGATAGAAGAGTGGGTTTCAATCTTGATTTATTTTATTTTATTTTATAAATGCAAGTTTGACATTTTATTCTATTATATGTTTTAATAAAATAGCATTACGACAGGTTAATATGTTATCTAATAATAATAGGTAAGTATTTGGGATTTTATACCTATAACCTTATAATATAACTATTCATCCTTTGAACGTACTCAACAAGTTTTCTATTAATATAATTTTTTGTATAAATTTATCTAAATATAGAAGACTAAATAAAAGAATTTAAGAAGAGAAATAATGGGTATGTAATGAAAGAGATAAAAGTGAAATGACTAGAGAGAAAAGTAAGGAGTTTGTAGTTGAGAGGATAAATGTAAAATACTAGATGTTGACACCGCTTTTTGTTACCCGTTTTTAACAAACTTTCGAACTTTCAACGAAATAAATTCACTTCCCACTTTCGTTGACCAAGCCAACAGAAAATTAACATATCCCGAGCCCTGGTTCGATAATTCTTTTCGAGTCCATGACTCATTTTCTTTGCTAGGAAGCCTTTTGGGTCCATGGCCCAAAGGTTCTCACCCTTTTAGGGTTTTCTCATTCCTTCCTCGGAAGGAATGTTGAGCTCAAGGCCCATTCTCCCCTCCCATTTATTATAAAAACTATAGGGTTTTGCAAAAGGGAGGAGAATTCCAGCCGCAAAAGAGAAGGAAGAAGAGAAGAGAAAACCAAGGTTACTCCTCCTTTCCTCCATTACCCCTAAGAACTACATGAGTTTGATTCTCCAAGGAGATATGTAGGAAATCTCATGGGTTTGACTCCTCTTAAGCCAAAATGGCCTTTCCATTCACAGTTCACCATCTCCCCACCATTTTCATTCACTATTCATTATCTTCCTCATCATCCTTCCTCCATTTTAATGGGTTCATAATCCCTTTGCTCATTCTTTTTAATCCTCCTCATCACCCTTTTTCTATTTTTGGGGTTCACGATCCATTTTCGTTCACTATTCATCATCTTCTCTATTTTCTAGGTCCAAGACCCATTTTGTGTATACTGTTCATCATCTTCTTAAACAGCCTTTGTTTTCACCCAAAATGGGCCTATGACCCATAATAACCCTAATCCTTCTAATGGCTTTCCACAGCTCCTATGGAGCCCCCAATGGCCACTATTCATTGTCTTCCCCAAACATGAGTCTATGGCCCTCCATTAATGTTGTCTTCCCCAAACATGGGTCTATGACCCTCCATTAATGGAGTCACTCAATCCATTAATAGTCATCACAACATCCTAATGGAAGGTATTCCTTACCTATGACAATGGATGCAAATAATCATCCCGGCGACCCTTTTTCAATATTATAGATAATAATCGCAATAGGAGGTAATAAAGGTAACAAAAATAATTTTTTGAATTATAAAAAGAATTGATAATATATGGATATGTAGGAAATATAATGAGAATTGAAGGATCCAATATCAAAATTTATGAATATTATGTTATATTTAACTTGAAAAGTTATTTATGATTATAAATATTAAATTGCTTTTGTATTTTTTTTAAAAAATTATGTTTGAATGTATAAGGGTAAATTTGGAAATCCAACTTAATCATACCTTACAAAAATATTGTGAACAAACAAACGGGATTATAAATTCAGATTTAGTAGCTCTCATTATACCTCTTGATCATTCTCTATAGTTTAAATTGATATCCTCTGTTCAGGTCTTAGCATAGAATTTTACCTAACCACACCTTAGTCTAATGCTCCATATGAATTAATTCCATGATAAATTGAATTGGTTTCATTTCATTTAAATAGATTTAGAATTTAAATATAGCATTTGGATGTTAACTCAAATCAAAAATTTTAATTCCACTAATAAGTTAGAAAATTTTCTTCGGTTAACAGTAACACGCCCTATAATTTAAAAATGTATGGTTTACTAATAACATAGCAATAAGGTAATTCTCAAGGTTGGAAATTGAGAGAGAAAAGTGGGGGAGAGGGGGAGAGAGATGAAAGAAAAGGAGAAGAGGTGGGATGAGAGGTGTATTTTAGGGTTAGCATGAGTTTTGAACTCAAATCAAATCAATTCCAAATCAATCAGACTTTTTTGGGTTTGAGTTGTAGAAGCCATATGACACAAATTCATCATCAAATCAAATCCATTCTTATTTTTGAATTTCAAAGCGTATTGTCTATTCAGTAAATCTAAATCAAATCTTATTTTGACTTTTAAAATGGGGTGGGGGATGAGTTCTCTTGATTTAAAATTAATTAGTGAGCCCAATGATTTAAGGCAGGCAATAAAAAGACACTTTACTATCGAGGAAAATATTTCATCTACATTAGATGCAATAATGTAGGATTTACACCCCACTAATGACAGTTAAAATATTGTTTAATAACCCTTAAAAGAAATTTTAATTGATTTGTGTTTGATAGCAAGAAAAACTGAGCTCAAGTTATTTTAACTGTTCAATGTATTGATAACAAAAACCGAGAACACAAAATTTCATAAATCATTGAGCTTGCTGTGTGATTTTACACAGAAATTTTTAGTTAAAGCACCTTGCTAAAGATACAACACATAAATCAAAACAAGGTCATTGATTTGATTTAAAATTTTCAGTACTAAAAATTTTCATCCATAATTTAATGTTTTATCAGACAAGCCACACTTATTAAGAAAGAATGTTTTACGTGTGTAACTAACATCATTCAGGAAAATGCTATTTATTTCTCCATAATTTAATGTTTTATCAGACAAGCCACACTTATTAAGAAAGAATGTTTTACGTGTGTAACTAACATCATTCAGGAAAATGCTATTTATTTCTCGCAAATCCCACACAAATTCCTAGACCACTCACAATTTAAAGCTCAAGGGTCTTAAGTGGAATTTGTGCCCGGGGGGGGGGGGGGGGGGGGGGGGGGGGGTGGGGGGGGGGGGGGGCGGTGTTGGGTGAGTAGCATTGCTCTATAATTTAGTACCAAAGAACTGCAACAAAAGTTTTTTGTAGACCTCATCAGCCTCAGGGAAGAGCCATGATATGAGTTGACAGGGAAGACTTTGTCCATCATCATTCATAAATTATTGGATGCTTAGTGGTGCAATCAACAATTTACAGACTGTCCCACCAAATGGGAAAAATCTCATCACTTTTCTCAAACATCCAAGCTTTTCGCATTTCAAATGAACAAAAGGGAAGGCTCTCTTGAGGCAATGTTTAGTTTATTGAGGACTAATCTCACTTTTCCTCTCGTAGAGTTGCAATACTGAATCACAAGAGGGGTTTGGAGTTGGTTTTCTTTTTTTTTTTTTTCCTTTTTGTAACAGCATTATGGCTGTGCTATTTCTATAGTTTGCAGAATGAAAAAGAATTCGATTTAAATAAAATATGTAAGAAATATTTATTTGAAAAAAGGAAAAGAAAAAAACAATTATAGAATTGCCATGCTTAAGGTCCCGCAAGCGAAATGAGAATTCTATCGTTTGAATTGAAATAGTGCATGCATAGGAATATACCCTGAAATGAATTAACGAGGCTAATAACTATCCTACTGAGAATAGAATTGGGGTAGAATAGTGCTACTGTAAGCTAAACACGTCTTTGTTGATAAGGGTATGTGGGTTGCGAAATTGTTGCATGTGAATCAAAAGTTTCTAATGTAATCAAGGACTGCACTTATGCTAAATTCTTGATTTGGGCCAATTGGGCACTGAAGGATAATTGAGGAGTGCACTTTTACTGCATGACTTGGCTCTTCTCTCATTTAATCAAAGAGTGTGTAACAAATTTGGAACTTGACCTACCAATCAATGCACTTACATTATCTACCCCAAATTTTATTCTATGGGTTCATCTGATCATCCCCTAGTGGAATCATAACTATAGGAGAAAATGACTTGCATATATTTAACATATAAACATACTTTTCAAAAAGATATCAAAAGCAAAAGTTCAATTCAGAGGATAATACTTGTGGCCCACTACCTTTACAAATAATCATCTCTTTCGTTGAGAAACTTCTTATTATACACTAATCAATTTCATTTTGTCCACTCCTTTTTATAAAGCTAATGCTCCCACTTTGATGGATTTCATCTTTTGGACCTGCCAAGGAGGAATATAACTGTGAAAACTTAGTAGTTACTTAAATTAGGTCAAGTCAAAAGCTTATTTTTATAGCTCCAATCTAAAATATATGACATTTCGGTATTTATTTCTTATAAAAAAAACAAAATCAGGGGAAGGCTTGGTTGGTGGATTGGGTGAGGCATTATTGTCTAGGCAAGACTGAAAAAGCCAAAAAAAAAAAAAAGGGAAAAGAAGGAAAGAAAAAGTTTTAAAAAGGAAACCTCAATTTAAATTCAATGGCGAGTAATGCATTTTGTATGGAGGTCTCCTACAATTGATATGATTGTGCAATTATCAAAGGAGAAAGATAGAATGTGGGTCACACCATCTTCCTTGATTTTTGATATCATATTTGCAAATGAAAGGAACAGTTTAATGGGACAAGAAGACTTGAATGCATGTGGATTCATGTCCCCTTCCCATTTCTATCTTCTTCCTTCCTTTCTTTTACTTTTTTGTTATGCACATGGTAAAAACGTACGGCATGTGCATGTTATTAATTTTTATGAAATTTGACAGATGAGAAAATTTTCTTAGGTTAAAATGCCGTATGACTTGGAGGACATATGATTTCTTGGTTAAGTTAAAATGTCGACCGGATACAGCTGAAATTCATGGACTCAAATTGAATTGAAACTTGTGATAGTTTGATCACAAATATTAAGGGACTATCGAAAGTATTTAAGTGGATTTTAAAAGACGAACTAAACCAATGGATATCGACAACGTCAATTGCAAATTCCTATACATATATCATAAGTCCCCAGCAACAACGAAGTTTGGGAGTGACTATCACTTTTAAGGACAGTAAAATCAATCCATGCAAGTTGAAATTCTTGAATTATGAGTCCCTCTGAATAATGCTTTGATTAATTTTGGTGACTTTTGCTAGCTACACCAATAAAAACCAACATTTAGGGCCCCACCCTTTTATGATATGGCAGATGACAGGAAATGCCTACCTAAATGTGTTGACCTTGGGATATCAATCATGCTATCATACTGTTAATTGGTTACCTAATAATAGAAGAAAACTATGGGGCCGTAAAAGATATTTGAGGACCCTGGTGAGTGCATTTCAAATTAAGTTATTTTCTTTTTGACCAAAATATCAAATTACCCCTAGTTAGTAATTTAGTCCTTAAACTCTAAAATTATATAATTTATCCCATAAACTTACTAATACTTTGCGTCGTCATTCCTTCATCATAATTATTGATGTAAGGAAACAGAAGAAATTTTTAGTTGAAGATGAGATGAATGTATGTAAAATTTAATGAGGAACACTGCTCTCATATTTAGGATGCCGCATGTGAAGTTCCATAAGCTATTATGACTGAAGATGATGATATTTAGTATTGGTAAAGTGGAAGAAGTTCATGTGGCTAAATTGTTTGGTTTAAGGTTTAGGGATCAAATTGGTAATTAAACTAAATTTTTTTTAAGGGCCAATATGATGTTTTGACCTTTCCTTTTTGACAAAGTGATATATTTTGATAAAGTTACAAGTCAATATTAGTACAAGATGAGAAAACGTGAATTTAACCATCACGAAATTTGATCACTGTCGAAATTTAAATATCAGACCTTCTTAAAAGAGGTATGTGATGACTAGTAGAAAAAAGTCGAAATGACTAACCATAAAAAGTTAGTTTGTGCACTTTCACCCCGTAATATGTAAGAATAAGTTATTCGATAAAGTATCATAGATTAATGTGGAGTCATCCTATAATAATTAAGTTGATGTATAATTAGTGGTGAGTCCTATAATTATTTTGAGTAGAAGCCCATGCTAATGATCTTATCATTCGCTACCTGTTACACATTTATTGATACACATAACTAATTATCATAAGTCCACAGCTATCGAGTAGTACTACTCTCTAGAGGTGTGCAGAATTTGAAAAATTTTGAACTTTCAGAAAAATTTCTTGACGATTGAAAAATTCGGTCGAAAATCATAAATAATTTTAGAAAAATTTGGAGATTGCGAATCGATTGGAAAATTTTTTTCTGGAAATTAGAAATGCTCAAATTTTCTGAACTTTTTAAAATTGTATAAAAATTTTAAGTTTTTTTTTTTATTAGATCTTACATTCTTTCCTTTTATTTTTTTCATAAATATTATAAAAATGTAACTTAAAAAAAATTTTAGAAAAATTTAACTTCTCGATTTCCTGAATGAACACCCAACCTGCTCCCATTTACCAATTTGGCTGCAATTTTTCAGAAATTAACCCCAACTGTATATCAGAGCTCGAAAAGCGTCAGGATGACGGTGTTGATGACCAACTCCTAAAAAGGTGGCCTCATTTACAGATCTCAATCAAATGTGGGACCATTGATATTGAAGGTAGACTTATTAGTAAAAATTTAATTATATAAATTTTCTCCCCATGTCAGCATGATTTCATAGAGAGCCTGTGCTAAAACTCAATTAGTTTCTTGAAACCGACTTCTAATATTAAATTTTGAGTATTTAAAAATATTGTCTTTAGTCATAATAAAATGGATCGATAATATATCATTTCTTGCAAAAACACGGTCCGATTCTTAACATTTTCATCAATTTTCAGAAGAAAAAACGATATCAAGTAATTTCATATATATATATATATATATATTGCATTGCCTCATGTTTTCGGGTGGCGGCGAGAAAAGGAAGTGAGGAGATAGAGAAGGCGGTGGAGGTGATAGCAGGGTGGCGACGGCAGTGGGGAAAAGAGAGAAAGGTGGAAAAGGGGAGAAAAAAAGGATGGCCAATGAAAATTTGCCCCATTTTACCCTTCAAAAAAGTATTGTGTGAGAGTTGAATGACCCTTTTTCATTCGCCCATAAAAATGATCTTAGGATTCGATTGAATACATAAAAAAAATTTTAAATTTAAAGTTAAAAAAAATATCAGTATCTAATCTCAATAAATTATAAAACTTCAGAGTTTAAAATGTGATTTCTCCCGAGAGTGATTTCATAGGAGGGCGATGTAGTGAGGTTTAACAGGTCAACAAGGGCTCTTCATTGTAAACTCTAGGCTTTAGTGCATAATCAAATTTAGGCGTGGAGTTATTATTATTAGTAGGAAAAATTGTAATTCATATATAATACTATTATGGTTTTAATGGACTCATAAAATTTGACACCATTAACAAAATTCATGAAATGACTGCATCACCCCTATTTAACTCTCTTATTACAATATTCTTCATTTGTCTATCATAAAATCAAATTTTCTTAAATTTTGAACTCCATTATTAGGTATTTTACTTTACATTCTCTCATTCTTAGCTATCCTTAAAGAAAAAAGATCCAATGGGGGGATTTTTCCCCCGTCTCACATAATACAAGGATAAATTAGTTAACTCCATAATTAGGTAGTATACATTTAGTTTATTATTCTAAGAATTTTCTACGGTTAAAATTATAATCTATTTAGTGTATTTAATATAAAATATTTTTTTTAAAAATAATAATTCATAATGAGATTATTTTCTCACATCTATATAGGGGAAATTTGGTCAAAGTATAGTGAGTAACTAACAATGTAAGGAGATTATCGATGATAGGTTGAAATCCTTAGAAGGTTATGTAGTGATTTCTAAATCATGCTAGTGATTTGCAATTCAGTCATATTATAAAAGGGTTAGCTATAATTTCACCTTATTATTCTTTTTTCTCTTCTTATATATCTATTTATTATTATTATTTATTTTATGATGAATTGATGGATATATTTCGATATTCTTTGGATTCTATGTTTTCAATTTTTCTGCTTAGTAAATCATGTTTTCATTTTTCTCATTTTTCATTTTCTTTCTTAATAAATTTGAGGGCAGTGGGCAATCACGTGGATTCTATGTACGCCACCACTAAGTTTATGAATTCTATTCTCTATTGCAACGTATATTCAGAAATTATTCCAAATCTTTGTGCAGGGAAAAAAGGATCAAGGATAGATAAATTTCAGGAAAAATGCATTTTTATCCCTTAGAGATGAGGTGTTTTGCACTTTAAATCCTGAAGTTCATTCATTTGGAGTTTCAAAAAACCTTATATGAATTGAGAGCATTTATAGTATTTTATCAATTTTATTTTATGTTCTTAATTTTTCCCATTGATCTTTTCTTTTTCCTTTCCCACTTATCATCTAAACACCCCCTTCATATATGCAAATACAAAAAGAGGGCGAATTTTCATTGAGGAAAAATTAAGATTATGAAAAATTAACCAATAAAAAAGCATTTTTTTAAATGCCATAAATACCCTCAAGGCATGTTAGGTTTGTCGGAATCTGCTCATAAATATCAGATTTAGTGTTTAGTATGGTTCTGAAATGTGATATTCGTGAAATATCACACAAAACCTTATATTCCTAAATGTGGGCCATAACATTATTAAGTTGAGTGATAAGAATGCAAGATTACGAGTGAGTTAGAATGTGCACGTGAAATAAATAGTCCAAACTATCCTTATAAATTAATATATTGAAAAATTCTCATTTAAGTACAAAGCTCATATAACTTATAATAATAATAATAATAATAATAGCAATGGTAAATAAATACATTATTCATGGTAAATAAATGCGTTATTCATAGTAAAGGGATGATAATACTGTTTTTAAAAAGTTCATTATTATATGAATTATATTTTTAGCTAGTAAATATTTGAATTAAATTATTCATTCTTTAAAAATAAAAAATAAGCAAAACTTCGATCTGTAGCATTAACTTCACAGTAACTTTTCTTTTATCATGTAAATAATTTTTTCTTGTTAATAAAAGGGTATTAATGAAAAAATTACCATGATAATATAACATTCCTTAAATTGAATTATTTATACCAAACATAATAATGTCGCATTTCGAAGAATTCAACTTAATACATCAAACAAAAGAATATCACATTTCGAGTATCGCTTTCGGTAGCATTATATTTTGAAAAATGTGATCTTATGTGAGAATGATAAATTTTACGAGTCAAAACACATACCCTTAATTCTGTCCACTCAAAGAGGCGATGGTCTATCTAAGATTCAGAACTGCCAATAGGCAAATTTTAAGATTTATTTTGGTTACATTTAAAATTTTGGATTCGAAATGCAAAACGATCTCATTTATCGGGAATAAAAATACAATTTTCCCTAATAAATTTTTAAAAGTGAGCCCCAGGAGATGGCGTGACGCTCCCACAAAGAAAAAGAAAGCATTGAGCAAAACCCCATAATAAAGCTCTTTAAGTCAAAGATAGGTTTCTTGGAGAACCAGCCAAGCCTTTTAAAAAAGGTGCTTACGGGTTCTTTTTCTTTTCTTGCGGCCCCTGTCATTTTACATCTCAGCACCCTTTTAGTTTTCATTTTACATCAATGCCCCTTTCACTGATTGTTGACTGGTTCCTAACTCCAATTTGTCTTAGCTTGTTAAAATAGAAAATAGTAAATAATTTATTTACTGTATTACTTTAACATTACCTTTTCTTTTATTTTAACTTTACTAATTAGGTGAGCATGGAAAAAAAATATGCTGCTAAGTTAATTTCATACAATTTCATCATATATTTAGTTTTTGTTTACATTACGAACGATCAAGAGATCCAAATATTTTAATTGTTTTGAATATTTAGACTGAATAGATAAGAAATTTATACATAACAAAATTATACGAAGGCTGGTATTGCATAAGTTTTTTTTTCATAATGTTTATTCAGTTGATAAGGTTGAAACTTGATATCAAAAATCTTTAGATAAAAATTATAATGGGTGGTTTCACTTTAATTTACCAGGGTTTTTTTATAGGTAAAAATTCATGTTTTTTTTTTTTTCTTATTTCACTTTAATTATCAAAAACCACCCATTATAGCATGGGTGGTTTCACTTTAATTCGCCAGGTTTTTTTTATAGGTAAAAATTCATGTTTTTTTTTTTTTCACTTTAATTATGAAAAACCACCCACTATAGCGCGGGTGGTTTCACTTTAATTCGCCAGGTGTTTCTTTTTTTAAAAAAAAAATTATAATGTAAAGGGGGTTTTGTGTTTGCTAGGCAGTCAAAGAAGACAACTGTGAATAGAAGGTTCCAGTCAAAAAGGTAAGACTGATTTACCTAGTTTTTCATGTGATGAAGGCTGTGCATAATTAACCGTACAATTTATATAAATATATAAATGACCCCTTAATTAATCGATATTATCTAAATCTTAATATGTACCCTTCACGAGCAAAGTTTGTTGGTCGATCATAAAGAAAAGAGAAAAATACTTTAAACTAAATTTGATTTCATCACTTTAGATGGCATCCTAACTGTACTTATGTGCAATGCACCGTATTTTAAAGACTAGAATACAGAAACCCGGCAGTGTTAAGTGTGACACTTGAACTTAAAAATTACTTCCATTTATCTGTTAAAAAATCTAATTATGATAAATTAGAAGGTGCTTGGCGACCATGAGTTGAATAGTATAAACGAGTCGAGGTCACATCGAAAATTTGTGAGATTGGTGTTACCATAAATGGACTTGTCCACTTAGTTTCTTATTACGGTTTGTGTACCCAACGGGAACCGTGTAACCCCGAGCACGAGCTGTGTGCTTAATAAAGACTCTGTGACTCAAACACATGATGTCTGCTAATAAGGATTTTGTAACCTCAGAGGAGCGGATTGACCATGGCTGAATTTTTTATGGTCGTTGTTTGAAGTAATGGTGATTGTACCAGTCGGTTGGATGCATGTGAGTTCATCCGACTATTTATTATTGATAATACTCTAGGTATTGTTTGCTCACCCTTTTATTTTAAATGACAACATGCGGACAGTTGTAGATTATGGAAAAGTCTGATGACGAGTAGTGGAGATAGTGTTGTATAGTCTTGTGAGTTTTTGGGTATATCATATGACCTGTAAGCTTTTTGAGTAACTTTTGTACCGAAACTATGGATCAATCTGTGTATATATACATATATATGATATTTTGGGATTATAGTTTTGTTATTTCTAATACTGCGATGCTCGATAGGTCTGGAGAGCAGGGGCGTTACATTAAGTGTGTATGGAACTTGCACGTAATGAATACAGCAGGATTCATATTCGTTGCATCTATTCTATATCCATTCTATGCGCTAAAGTCACCGCCCATAAAATGAAAGGATGTTTGTACCCACATGGTTAATGAAAATATCCGGAGATCAAAAGGCAAAAACTTGCATATTTTGATCAGCATTATTCTCCCTTTTCATTTTTCTTCCTGATACCGTTCTTCCTTTTCTCGTGCACTATATTATTCCTTGGTATAACGTAGTGTCATACAACTATATAACACATTAATAATAGTCACATGTGAAGGGCACCGCCGTCAATTCACACGCACTGGGTATCAAAACTTTTCACATACACTTCCACTAGCTACGTTAACTTTGGTCATTGGTTCTCCACAAATCTCTCCCACATCTTCTTTTGCTGAAGCTTCTCCATCTCTCTCTCTCTCTCTCTCCCCCTCTCTCTGGTTTTCCTTTAAGCAGCCTTGGCCTGGTTCATGGATATTGATGTCTTGTGTGGCGTTGGGGGGGTGGCTTCTTCTTCCAAATTGCATGGCACCATTCAAACCCACAAAAACATTCCTTTCCCTTCTCTTCCTTGTCATCTTTCTTTCCCAGCTCATAATAAAACCTTCCACGGCTTCCCCACTCAACGCCGCTGATCATCGCCCTCCCACAAAGCTAAGGCTCCTCTCCGCCGTCTCCTCCTCCTCCGATGCCGCCTCCGAGTCCAAACCCCCCGATTCGCACCAGAAACGCGCCGCCTCAGGATCGGATCCTCCCGCAGCCCGAGGTCGACGGTTCGGGGCCTCGGCCCGTGAAGTTCCCAGCGGCCCCAATCCCATACAGAACAAGTAATTAATGTTATTTACTTAGCCGATACTGTGTAATGGATTATATATGGCTCTAGCTTATACATGGGGTTACTGCGCATATATATATATATATATATCGATCTTCACGGTCAACATTATTATTATTATTATTATTAATAATGCATATATATCTTTTATGAGTCAATCGATTCTGAGTGAGTGAAGAAAGGTTTTTGTATTTATCAGCAGTGTTGTCTTTGTTTCCACCTTCATCAACGCCGATAATTAGCATTATTTTGGTTTAGCTGTGTTCTTTTACATGCGTTTTAATAGATTACCGCAATGACTCATTTAAACCCTTTTCTTTGGACACCTAGACCTCATACAGTAAAAGTAAGTAATCATTTCGTCCTGTGCCATCCTTAATTACGAAATTTCCTTAATCTTTGAGTTTCCATAAAAAAAACCGATAAGTCTTTGTACTCGAGTGCATGAATTTCTTTCACTGTATATAATGCATGAGTAATTAATTGAGCAACTTAGGTGATTTGCACACTCAAGTTTATCCGTTTGACGGGACTTAACCTCATTTGTGTCAAGTCCCTTAGGTCTCTTCCTATGATTTTTCCTTGTTAATTATGCTTTTCTTCCCCCATATAAAAGAAAAGTTGGGGTGTTTGGGGGTGGGACGAGCAAAGAAGATTTGGTGATAATCATAAGGAATATGATTCCATGGATTATTATTTGGTTTGGGGGAGGCGATATAAATGAGAAAGGAATCTGAAATGGAGAAATGTGGTCAGATCTGGGTAAAGTGAGGGACCCATGCTAGACTAGGGACAAGCCCCCTTTTTCTTTTGTTTGCCTCTTGAGAAAATAATTGTATGATATCTGTCTCTCCCTCTCTTGGACTTTGCCTTTGTCCTCTCACTGTGAAACATCTTTATTTTTTCTCTCGCAAGGGCAAAGCTGCCCTTTTCTTTTCCAAAGTCGATGATTAAGAGCCATCATCTGACAATAATGGTGCTATTTTTAACGATGTCTGCATTTACCCATCAAAAAATATATATATGCATGATAACTTCATGTAAGAGAGAATCGGTTCTTTGAAATCTTTCCTTTCTTTAAACGGAGCAAACTGTAATAAAATCAAACTGATTCCCGAAATGCCTTTTTAGATATTCCTCATTGTCTCGGCTATTCACGAAACGTGTACAATCATTTTTACAATGTAGGTCCTACTAGAAAATGTGTAGACGCAACATGATCGGCATCAAAACTTATCCGTTGAGAAAAATTATCTTATCTTCAAGCTGGATGATAGTGCAATTTAAAGTTATTTTTATATTCACGCTTTTAGCTATGTCAAAAAAATAAAATATCTCATGCACCCAAGGACCAAACTACCATTAGTTATCCAGCCTAAAAGTACTAGCATGTATAGTAAACCCTTATCACTGGGCCACGTCAAGAGTTACTATCTTTGTAGTTGCTAAATTGGATGCGTAAATGTGTATATATATATATACAGATTAAAAATAAAATTTATGCCCTACACACACTAGCTAATTTGGGTTGATTTGGAACAAGCTTCCTCTTGCACGAGTTAGTAATGTCTTTGATATAAACAAAAACATTCGCATCTATACTATATATATATATATATATATTCTACATATATGTAGGTAGGTTGTAGAGGTAATGAAAGCCCTAGATACATTAGACATGCATCATGGTACATAAAATTTAAGGCAAAGAAACAAAAGTTCCTTCTGTATTCCTCATCATGGCCTTCCTTTTATATCACATGCACTCAAAAAACCTAGACCCTGCTGGGTTTCAAGAAAAAGGAAACATATAGACATGTTTTCTTTTTGTTTTTTGTTTGTCACCCATCAATAATGAATTAGGAAGCAACGTAATTTAAAATGGATACTGCAGGAGGCAAACTCCACGTGATCACAGCAACCAATAATGAAATACTGAGAATTCAAATGCAACTTCAATTTTTTTTATTTTATTTTTTTTTGGGGGGAGGTCAAGATTACACCTTCCTTTGATCAATAAACTAAAGTCCATGGGGTGACAATAGACCAAACTAAATATAGAAAGCATGGGGCACAACGAACCATGCCTAGAAAGATAGAATGTTGGGCCTGCTATACAAGAGTCCGAAGAGTGCAAACGTCAAATTCGTACGAGATTGACGAAATCTAAAAATTGTGATGAATCGATTAACTTGGTGAGCGGACAATTCAAACGATAATAGAGGCGTGATAGGCAAACACGAGTAATCTATTATGTTGAGATTGCTCTAGAGGAAGAACATAAAATAAAATTCTAAACGTCCAAATGAACTCTAATGAGTTCCGAGATTTAATTTGCACTTAGGTATCGATTTAAAGTCAAACATTAGCAAAGAAATCTCCAAAACAAATCCAAATCAGTTGAGGAGGCTTCCTTATAGAACTGAGTAGATGGGCCACGAAATCAAAGATAGAAGAGCCTACTCGCAGTTCGTAACGGGCCACAGCCCAAAATTTTCCTCCCATGGGCCTGAGCCCTGAGCAACAATCACCAATAATCCCCAACCCGGCGCTTAGTGGCGAAGGGTAGGGGTTTAAACAGGATGATTAATTATACAGCTCGCAAGTAGCTTGAGCTTGATTTGATTGATTCTCCATCCCTAATAAAGAGATTGGTATTTGAAACTTGAACAGACTCAATTTAAGAATGTTTATGTTGTTGAGGTTAACATTTTTATAACTTTTTTTATTAATATAACGTCGTTTTAAGGAGCTAAAATTAAAAGTTAATTTTATCAAATGCCCCTAAGACAAAGAAAATATCCGAATAGAAAAGAGGAAAATAGGGAATCATTGCAAGCTGTTCGTTCCTATCCTGTTCGGCAACCTCTTGATTGCAGCATTATATTTATAAAATAGCCCATTCCCCAGGGCTTTGTGGCCAATGTATTCAATATTATCATTTGGTCCGTACTGTCTATCATCCCTCTGTTGATCAAATATTTAAAAAACACAAGAACAGCCAAAAAAAAAAAACACAAAAGAAATAAAAAACTCGGGAGCCATGTTCAATTATTATCGTCTTCAATAATTGTTATGGGAGATTTGTCTGTTCATTTCCTGCCGTGTCAACTTACATGGATTCGTTTGTTGCTAATGAGCATAAAAATAAGGAGATAATATTAATTTTTATATAATTTTATTATGTATACGATTGTTATTATATTATAAATTATTAAATAATTTGGATTGCTGTAACTTATTTTTCATGAACATTCGATCCATATTAATTGAATTTTATAGAAATAAACCTAAAACAATGTTATTTTCCTACTGTGATGCAATGGGAACACGGGCCTACTGTTTTATGAAGGAATCCTCGCACCCTAACGGGAAAAAAATTAAATTTTGAAAATTAAAATTTCTCCTTGAGATTTATCTACTACCACAAAATAAAATAAAAGCATCAAACCACCTAACCCTCTCAATAATTCTAACATGATTTGTAGCAATAAGAGCAACAGGTGGAAGGAGATTCATATGATAAGACTGACACAAAAATTTAATCCCAGCATAAGAGTTTGTAAAATAATTAAAAAAGAGATTAAAACGAAAGTATATGATATTGCATCAGAAACATCTGCATCCATTTATGATATAATTTCAATATGATCAGCAAAAATTATTCACCTGGATTCAAGCAGTGGAATCGAATATGATGAAAACCCGAACCATTGACGAACCTAACCATATGGCCCCCGTAGGGACCAGCCATGCTCAATTATTGACTAGAGAGCCTCTTTGTTTGCCTTTAAAACTCTTAACTATGTGTGTTTTTCATCGTTGCTTCATAGCTCAGCATAGCTAGCTACGGCTCAATGGTTTTCCAGGGAAGATGCAGTGCAGTCGTAGCTCTCTTTCTTCTTCTCACGCTTCAGTATGAGACCGCTCGAGCTGCTACTTTTAGCGTTGGCGACAACGCGGGTTGGACTTTCAACGTCGAGAATTGGTCGAACGGCAAGAAATTTAAGCCCGGAGATGTCCTCAGTTAAGCCGTCCTATTCCTATTCATTTGTTTTGCTACTTATTCGTAGCCATCAGAATTTGTTTCCTCGGTGTTTTTAGGGCTTTCTATTTATGTAGTGCGATACTTTCTAATTGTGTAGTAGCTTGCACGTAGCAACACACAAAACTAACGTTCCTTTAATAAAAAATATTAGGAATTTGAACGGTTGGTTGAAGTATTACGATCTAGGTATTGAGTTCTTGTATGCATAGAATATATCGAGTTCTTAATGAGTGAAATTTGACTGCTCTGCTCGTAATTGAACAACGCTCTCTCCTTTCAATGACTAACGACTAGAACTAAGTAAATATACATGTAAGATGGGTGCTGAACCAAAAATTTTAATGCTTCTCGTCCTGCTGGTGAATTTGTTTTGGTGGGTGGTGTTTGATGCAGTTTTCAAGTATGACAGATCACTCCACAATGTGGCAGTGGTGAATGCCGAAGGCTATAAGAGCTGCACTGCTTCTTCAACCTCGAAAACCTACGGCAGCGGACTCGATCGAGTGAAGCTCTCGAGAGGCCGTAATTACTTCATTTGCAGCTTCCCCCGGCACTGCAGCCAGGGCTTGAAGATCGCAGTTGATGCCTTCTGAATCCATCAAAGCTACAGTTTGCGAAGTTCGCTTCTTATGCCATCTGGGTCCATATTATTATTATCATTATGTACTAATAAAAGGTCTCCTTGGGAAAACTGTTTTGACTTTAAAATAATATAAGATAATCCGATTCAGTCGGTTCATAAAATAATATAAGTATCCCCTTTTGATCCACTCGCAACCTATTCAAATTGACTTTGAATTATCACTTTTAGTAAGAATTTTATCCAAGCTACGATAGAGCTGATAATTAACATGATATGTTACCTTAAATGGCCCATTGATTTTAATTTTTAAAATTTCAAACTTAAGATTATATCAGCATTAAAAAAGCAAGTTAGGTGTCAATTTTCATATAATTTCATCACGTATTATTGAGTTCTCATTTTCATATTGCAAATTATTAAGAGATCTAAACAGTTATAACTAATTTGAGTATTTAGGCCCAATGAAAGGTTCCCATAACTTTAAAATGAAAAATATAGAAACAAAGAACATTAATAATAATGTAATAAATCAAAGCAAGTGAAAAAAAAAAAAAAAACAGACGCAATTGTATATCATCTTAGAGAAAAAACACAAATAATAATTAAAATAGTAATAATATTGTTCTTGAGGAGATAAATGTAATATTGGAGGGAAAAAAATAGCCTATACATTATTTCCGAGAAAGGGGAATGGGTATGGGACGATTAAATGAGGCAGGAACCCATTAACCGTCCCCGTCCCTATTCTCCCCAAAATTAATTAGAGAATCCTCACACCTAATTAGTTTGAGGAATCCCCATTTTAATTGGGACTGGTATCGGGGCCTTTCTCGGGTTTTGGATAAAATGTCTACTCCTAAAAAACTATATGAAATTTGACACTCTCTTGTTTTTTATCTTTATTTCATGCTCATTGAATTATATGGTTGAATTGTGTAATTGATCCAAAATCACATTGTTTTGAGATGATATAGTAAATAAATTACATCCAGAGCTGTCTCAATGCTAGTGCTTTTCCAATAATAAAATATTGGCGTACTAACTTCAATTTTAAGATACCATTGAAGGAGCACCGCTCATGTTAGGGATTGGCAATTTTACGCTCCGTTTTTTTTTTTTTTTTTCCTTTTTTCTTTTTTGTGGAGATTTCTTTTTTTTTTTTTTTGTATTTTTTGGTGTTTGGGATGCTTAAGAAAATGAGTCAATAGAAAATATGCTTAAGTCTTTTATATAAACATTTTATATTTTTTTCGTGTAAAATATTTTCCAAATTTCATTCTTAAGGTGAGCATAAGCAAGGTTATTAAATACGTTCAGAAAGCCGGGCCAGAACCACATTTGCAAGTTTCCCTCCCACCTTATTTTTTTGCCACGTCTTATTATTATACTTATTTTACCCCTTTTTACTTGCATTCATTCGTTTAGATTCTCAATTATTGTTCCTAAATTTCTGTATATGTTCTTATAGCAACTATATTTTCTATTTTTTTATAAATTTTTATTATGTCAATCAAACAATGAAAATTAACAAACTTTCGAGAAAATATTTTCAAAAAGAGAATAATTTTCGTGAAATAAATGAAGCCTTAATGTGGAGAACTAACGTTGTGATTGGGCACTGTTCCATGATACAAATTATTATAAAAGTTATTATACATTGTAATGGGAAATTGAAGGGTGTATGCTCCTGTTATAAAATGCATCTTTAGCTTTTTATCTATATCTATACTATTATAAAGGCAAAAGAGTTTTTTGTTCAATCAATCAAAATTAATTTAAAATTAATATTTTAAATTTTAAATTTTTTCTGGATATGGAAGTTATTCTCTTAACCCGCCCTCAACTTTTATCTTTTTTAAGTATATATTCATTATTATTATTTTTTACAATTTTATATTTAATTTTTTGTATTTTAATAACAAAGTCCTTACGCCCGTGCATTGCATGTGCGAAGGGACTAGTTGTTTATAATGCTAAACATGAAATATTTCAATTATAGAGCTACTAAATAAAGTCCTTGTGTTATTTAATAAAAAAGCCCGTATTAAATATGGTTAAGGTATTTTACGATTATAAAATATTTGATAAATATATTTTTAATAATTATTATTTTTTAATGGGTAAAAAAGTAAATTCGGGAAGATTTAATTTTATGGAACGGACAGAAGGTTCGATCGAAGGGGCTCCATGTTAGTGGGAAACGTATCTTTTCCAAACGGAACTTCGCGAGTTAGATGGACACGTGTCTTAATCGTAGCGGCCGGAAAGCTCTAGAAGGTTGTAGAAGGGGACAGCTCCGTCCAAGTCGCCGCCGTGGACGGTTCTCCGCTATAAAATACGCCTCAAAGCCCTTTTTCGCCCGGTTTTGGCAGCGCGCCCATTAGACTCCCCCGCCTGAGGTATGATCTCTAAAGCATTGTTTCTTTTTCTATTTCAGGAAGACAAAGTTTTTGTGTTTCTTTTATGATTGCTCCGGATTTTGATCTTGTATGGGTGGATTGAAGAATGATCCATGCTATGAAATCTTAGGGTTTTCATAGTATGACATTGGAAGAGCGACATTGGGGTCTGGAATTTGGAGTTTGATTTGCTAGGTCAACGCTGGATTTCGGAAAGTTATATGTATTGATTGATTATGAATTCGGGGACTTTGTCTTAAATTTTTGGTCAGCTTTTCAACTGGCAGTTTACATATAAATATCAATAACTGTAGATCTATAAGTATAGATCGGTGGGATTCTTATTGGGTAGGTAAATTTAGAATCTTTAGAATAAATTGATGTTAATGTGATTTATGGTACATTGCCATTTTCTTTCAGGATTCTTGTGTCTACGTTAAGACAGAATACTTTCTATTTAATTTTATATAAATGGTACTATATTGATGTTTGAGTATAACGAGATTTAGACCGTGTATTTTAGGTTGCCTGAAGTAGTTTGATGCGAAGGCTTTTTCACTTTTTTGGTCTTCATTCCTGTCCTTGTTCTTCCTTGTATGATTCTGCTTCATCAGATTCAATTCACTGTTAACATGCGTAGCATAAGATATGCTATCTTGTTCCTTCTACAGATTCCAGTACAAGTGAATATTTTGTTTCGCATGTAATTAATAACTTATTTCTTTTCATTATGTATTTGATAGGTCAATTTATCTCTTTCATTAGGAGCATCAAAAGTTCAACCTATACTATACTGTTGGAATTTGGTTCATATTGGACTGTGATAGATGGCTGAGGTAAGGGTGCTCTTGTCTTATTTTATATTGTTGGTCTTAATTTATGCTCTCAAACCACCATTCTTTATTTCCATGTTACCTGCTAAACTAATTTTATGATCGCAATGTAAAAAAGGTATATTCATGGTCCATTTTTTCTTTTCTTTCAAATGGTGACAGGAGGGTCACAAGGTTACTTTGAACATATATGACCTAAGCCAGGGAATGGCTCGTCAGCTTTCCACGGCCTTCTTGGGCAAAGCTATCGAAGGCATATGGTAAATTTCTTTTCTCACTTGAATACAGAATCAACATTGAACTCTTGAATGCTAGGTCGGCTGACTTGGTTTAGAAGCAGTATTGATTTTTTTGTTCCTTACACTCTCTTTGCAAAAATATACACACTGGCTGAGCAGCTCAACTAAAAGAAGAAGTGGATTTAGCAATTTTTTTCTCTGTTTCTTCTTATATTCTTGCATGTTCCTCTAGAATTTCAGTGTAGTTCTATAGATCAAGCTAAGCTAGATGCTGCAATGCCTATCCCTAGCCGATTCTTCATACATGACTAAAATAAATCCTATTCATTTGATGTGATGTAACCGATTAGGAAGCTCCCGGGATCTTCATGGATGTAACTCATCCATGAGACCAGTTGAACACCAGTTCCAAAAGCAATTTCTTGTGGATGATGATTTTAATTGGAACTTGACTTGATAGCATCAGTTTATTATAATTACAGATGCAGCAGGCGTTAAATGCATATTTATCAATTGAGACGCTAAGTAGTTCTTATCTAGTTTCCTGAATAGGACCACTTTATACTAAAGTGCTGTTACAAGACCCTCCTTGTGCTTTAAAAGGAACACACTATGGCATCTCCAGCTATTGGAAATTGTTAGTTTTCTGCGCTCCAGGGGTTGATTGAGTGGTAAGGGCTTGGGCTTTGGGGCGAGTCATGCATAGGTTCAAGTCCTGCTACCTTTGCCTTGTAATATACTGCGAACCTGCGGGCTAGGGTGAAGGAGCACTCTAATTCTTCTTAGCGATTAGTCACATCCTTTGTGGATTTGGACCCTCCAATTTCAGAAAAAAGAAGAAGAAAGGTTGTTACTTTTCCATGCTAGTGAATCCAGACAATTTTAATGATGTCTTAGCTTTGGTAACCTAAAGAATCTCATCCTAATCTAGATGATGATGTCAACCTTAAATACAATAAAAAAGCATTGGAAGGAAGACAGAACTACCCTTAAAGTTTGACGGGTACGTGATTTGTGTTTTTCCTTTTTGGGTCAATATGTAACTCCAAGTTCTCCAATCTGTGTCTGTCCTTGCCAAGATAAACCAATTGGAATAGTTCATAGATTGCCCATTCACTCACCTATGAGCTCTTGTGCACCCTTCTTGATCTGGAGTCTCCTCAATGCAAAGTGCGTTAGCTTTTCCAACAAGTTGTGTTGACTTTCCTTTTCTATTCCTGATGGAGATTTTCTGCAATTTGTTGCTATTCTATGCATTCGCCTGTTTCCTTGGATCTACAATTTATTGTTGTTTGCTGCTGTTTTTCCACATCACAGGGGCACGGCTCTCTTAGTTAACCATCGTTATTTTATGGATGACAGATATTTAGTAAATGTGACCCAAAAACAGTTTGTTACTTGTAGAGTGGGAGGATGCATTGCTTTTTGGATCCATAATTAACAGCACTAAAATTTTTTTTACTTCTGGTCAAAACATTGCTTACGATTATTAGAACCCAACTCTTTCTGGTAGAGCTGCTCTCTGCTGGTGTTAATGATATTTCTATCTTGAGCTATAGTAGACCAGTTTGCTGAATTTGCTGTAGGGTTCTTATTTTCTTTTCAGTTTTGCTTCTTAATTTAATAATTTGATTCATAGGTATGGGGTCCTTTTGTTAGTAATAGTTAAAGAAGGCTAACCAGGGCCACTAATGGGAACATGGAAAGGACATGCTTTGAAGCCTGCCACAGCCCAAACATTGTTCTGGGAAAAGGCAGTGCTATCTGCTGCACAAGAATATCTTAATTTGTCGTTTGAATGAATGACAGGCACACAGGGATAGTTGTGTATGGTAATGAATATTATTTTGGTGGAGGTATTCAACAAGATCCTGTCGGAAGAACGCCATATGGAATGCCTCTCCGTGTAGTAGATTTGGGGGTTACACATGTGCCGAAGGATGTCTTTGAAATGTATCTACAGGAGATCAACCCCCGGTACACGGCTGAAACTTACAGTTTGCTCAGTCACAACTGTAACAACTTCAGCAATGAGGTGGCTCAGTTTTTGGTGGGGACGACCATTCCAGACTACATTCTGCAACTTCCTAATGAAGTTATGGGCACCCCTAGGGGAGCCCTCATATGTGAGTTTTCATTTCTTTATCTGTTTTACCTTTTTTCTTTTTGAATTACTGCATGCAGCATTTCCTTTTTTCATCTGAAGGATCCTGTTGCATTAGTTTATGGTTTTACATCGTATTTTAATTAATTTCTTCACTATGTTCATTGTTGAGTGTTATTTTACAGGTCCTTTAAGTAATATAATTTTGTCTGGAAACACTTGAATCCGATTTCTCTTTTTGGAGAAAGAAGTGATTGATTTTTTATGAAACAAAAAAAAGAAAACTTAGGTTGACTTAAAGGTTGCTGCTCAGTGGAATATAATAGAGAACACTATTTGGAAGTAAACCCTTTATTTTGTTTCAATATTTAAGCAGGCTGATATATCTTTATGTACTTTTGTAGATTAGATTTAAGATTGCTTAATAATAACTTGTGCTATATTTGAATTATTGTTACTGCCTAGTTAGCTGGTCTCTCTAGTCATCTTGAAAAGGTTTTGCAAGAAACATTTAGGGTGTTGCATATAAGTTGTGCTGCATTTGAAGTACTGTGGTCTCCTAGTAGTTTCTCCGGTCCTCTTTGGAACAATTGCGAAAAACATTTATGGTCAATATGCTGTTATTTTAGAACTATTTCCCCTGAAAAAGTGCTCCGGAACAGCACCAGACAGAAAATGGCTTTCAAGAAACTTTTGCCCCTATCTCTTGGTACCTTTACGTGATCGGGAAGCAGAAGCATACGTTAAGCATGAATAATTGAAGCACACATCAATTCCAAATGCGCTTCTAGGTTTCTTGAATAGATCAAAAAATATTTGGGGGTGATGCCGTGTGCTTTAAGCAGTTGGGCTAATAATATATGGGTCTCTGTTATGTTGACAATTTTCTGAGCCCAATTTTCAGTACGACACTTGATTGTGTAATAATGAATAAGCCAACAGATTTTCAACTAGGGAGGCTGCGTGCATAGTTATAAGTCCTTACCACATTGTTGCAGTGCCAATGATACAGCAGCTTGAGACAACTATGAGATCAGGTGCAGTCCCTCAAGCTCCACAGTTCAGCCCAGCTCCATTTGCACAGCCTTCGAGGCCTGCGACCACTCCTTCGAGGCCTGTGGCTGCTGTTCAAGCTAACCATAGCAGAAGCACAGCGCCAAGTACAATTCAGTCCACTGGAGAATCCACCCCCAAAGCCACAACCGGAGAGAGTTCCATTCAAAATGAAACGCCAAAGACACTAGAGAATACCATTCCTCCGAAGACAACATTGAATGTTGCAGGAGACCCACTTGGAGATGCTCGGAGCAGAGTGCAGGAAGAGATTGGGCGTGAGTTCGCTGCCATAATGGCAACTGGGACGCTGCGTGCAAGTGAGGCTGCGGCACTTGCAACAAGGAGAGTTATGCAGAGATATGGACATGTGGACGCTGCAATGCCGCAGGTTTAAAAAATTTGAAACTAAAGAACAATTAAATTGATTGTTTTCCACCTATGATGCTGAGAATTTCAAAATGTTTTCATGACTGCGTCAGGTGATGTTATTGACTGTCTGTTGGCCTCAGAAATTCCGAAGGCATTTTATGAAAATGATTTAACTATTAAAACATTTCAATGGTATTACTTGATTACCTTAATTCATTTATTGTCATATTAGATATTTTGAGATTGGTGATGTGTAACATTACTGGTTAAAAAAAATTACTGAAAAAATTACCACCTAAGACATATCGTTAAAACATGTCATGCACTCTACATAATTTGTCCCTTTTTTTTTTTCTTTTTTCCTTTTTCGGTGGGGTGGTGGGGAGGGGGAGCTTGGGGACCTATGAGGAAACCAGCAATCAAGTAGTGACCCCTGTAAGTGAATGCAAGCCATCAAGACCTAACATAGGAGCCAATCTCCTTATCTAGTCTCAAAGCAAGAAAGGAACATTTTAGTCACTGCCACCCGCAACTATTTTCCTCTACAAACGGCAGTATACTTCCGATCATGGAGTTGGGCCCCTTTGGAGTATAAGTGTGGGTTACTTCAGATCTTTGTAACCACAGTATGTACTTGTTTCGAATTAGTGAAAAACCCGACTTATCCCACATTTACCAATGTGAGGATAGTTTTTCCTCAGTACGTATCATCAGGGTGAGGACGTTTGTCCTTGTTACTACCTTGATAGCACGGATCATCTGTCATTTACTTCTTCGAATCAGCCAAAAAAGAAAGAAATTTACATCCCCTTCAGTAGTTGTGTAACTTAGCATTGGTTTATATACAAGTTTCCCTTTTTTGTGTAGGCATAGGCAGCAAGGCATGAACTGACAAGTTCTAGACTAGTCTAGAAATCAATACTTCCAGTTTCCGACAACTCTGCCATGAATCAAAGCCAGTGCTATGAAATTGCGATTGTCGGGGTGCGATCATAATTGCTTGATGTAAAGTTTTCTAACTCCAGATTTGCTTCTCCTGATCTGAAAAAATCAATGGAAGGGATGTTGATACCAGCAAAGCCAACCATGACTGCAGCAGCTCCAATGTAATCCATTGCATGGGGAGCATTGCCTTTAACTGAATCCACAACAGCTGCCAACGGCACCTGAATCGTTAGGCCAGCAGACGCTGCGGTCGTTGATGTTAAAAGAACAGCCTTGGCCCATAAGTAATCGCTCAGAACGTTATCCAACAATCCTGAGAAACAATCAAGAACATTTTTTTTTTTAAGCAGAACAGATTCTAGGGTTACAAGTAGGGTCCGTCTGGTATATGCAAAACCGAATTTGGGATGGATTTGTTTATATAAAATCTTTATAGCAGACATACAATTACGAGTTTGAAGGCGGGCTATCTATATATAGGAAAAGATTGATATTCATGTTTTGTTTTAATTTCAACACACATGAGACAAAATACAACGGTGGCTTAGCATGGAATGAACAGTAGTAGTTTCATATGTTTCCAGATGATCTTATAAGAAGTACCAAGCTATATGGATGCAAGGCATCTGGACTTGAGACTACGGTACCAGGGATTTTTAACGGAAGTAAGCTATGGCTAGCCCAAATGTATAAACATGTCACTTTTTTTTTTTTTTTTGCTAAGCAAACATGTCACACATGAACACAGGGACACGGACATGATTAATTCTTAACCTAATTTTTACAAATGCATCACCCACTGCATATTTAACAATATAAAGATCTATTCCGCATGAAACAATAGAACATAGCAGGACCTCTTTTTCAAGGGATTTCTAGAAACTCTACGGGCCCTTGTGTAAGATCGACGAGTAGAACAAGGCCTGACAAACTTGGCAATTGAGTTCCAGTAAACTATCTTCTCATTGTAAATAAACTTCACTTGAATACATTTATACATAAAGGCCTAATGGCAAAAATAATCCTCTACTTGCACTTTTATTTGCTTTTAAATCCTAAACTTTTATTTTTCTAATTTCTAACCGAACTTACGTTAGTAAAGCAATTTCAGTCCTCCCTCTAACTTTCATCCATTCTTTGCATGTTGTCCGCTTACATGGGCAAATAAGTACAAGTAAGCAAGCTAACATGACAAACATGTCATTGTATATGGTAAAACAAAATCTTATACTTTCACCTTACATTGATTTAGATCCCGAACTTTTATTGTTCTTTTTCTTATTTCTAGCCTCTACTGTTATTAGTGAGTCAATTTTAAATCTTAGATCAACAAAGATAAAATATTAAATGTTATATAAAGTGAATGATTTTTGGTCTGCAATTTCACTGTAGCATCTAGTCTTATAAACTGATCGAGTGATTAGGATTGCTTTACTTGTTGCTACTTGATTTAAATAATGCACTTGAAGCTATTTCAAATTTCATATCGTAGAGGATTTCTGTTGTTTAAATTATAACTTTTTACAATGCTTGAAACTTGTTGAATGAGATTTCCTCAAAAATTTTCTTATTTATACTATTCCATTACTTTCAGTAGCTCTATGATGGTAGATTCTTCAATAATGAAAGTATAGGTTAAAAATAAGGGAAAAAAAAATAAAAGTTCGGGATCTAAATCAAAATAGGATGAAAGTATAGGCCTTTTTTCACCAGAGTGCCACGTCAGCAGGCTTACGTGTACTTTGCCAATGTCAGCAACCAACTAAGGTAAGAATGGATGGAATTTAGAGGTAGGATGAAAATTGCTTCACTAATGAAACTCTAGGTTAGAAATCAGAAAAACAAAAGTTCAGAATTTAAATCAAATAATAGTCAAAGTATAGGATTTCTTTCACTATTAAGCCATACATACATGGATAAAGTAAACATGATTGACGATGTCTCCATTACTCCGCACAGGAAACCAAATAATTCACTAACATGGGCTACAAAGAGAGCATCAAGTTTAGTCATATTATCTCAAAAATCTTATCAAACTGGCATTGGCACGAGAATCATTTTATAGCAGATATGTTTTTAGCCAATGGTTTAACACTGCCTTACAGCCTGCGGGAAATGCAGTAAAGAAACTAGAAAAAACTCGAACAAGTTCTTCAAGAAGCATTGGAAGCCAAAAGTGCAGTAGTCAGTACTACAGCTTAAAAAATGTAGCCTTCTAGAAAAAAGATTTCATGATTTGTAAAAACAGTACTGAAAATTCTCCATCTGTGCCAACTTTTCCCCCTGAACATAAAGGTGTGCATGTGCGTGGAAATTGAGAAACAATGCTAAATGCATGGTATAGCATAAAAAACATTAAAAAAAATGATGGCACACCTGTGTCTTGCCGCTTGAAGAATGCCTAGTCTACATGTGTTGGTAAATTTGACCTGGTGAAAAAATGCGTAATTGGTATGTCCTAGCTACAAACTGTGCATGTTTCATGACACCCCATATTTGCATTATGAAATGAACAACACACTCAAGAGAAAACAAATAAATTTTGTAATGCTAAGATGTATCAAGTATGGGAGAAAAAGAAGTAATAAGAATACAAACCTTTACCGACGATTAGACCAAGCTGCTTCCAGGTAAGCACATAAAAAGGCTCCAGCTTCAGAAAATTAATTAGAAGAGCAACAGGCAGAAATATCAAGAGGTTGAACAATCCTAGGAATCCAAGGAACTGTGCCATGCTGGCATGACCACTTGCACCATCATCATCAGGTAGCTTTTTGCGAATGAGGGTGATATATACAGCATAAAAGCCTGCAGATAAGAGAGCAAGAAGGTCCCCAAGAACAGGGTTGCCGGCAGTTGCACTCAGGCCTGCTTTGGAGTCGCCCAAGCTGACAATTATTGTTCCCCCCATGCAAAGGAGAACACTGACAAGCTTCACCCAATTAAATCTCTCTCCCAAGAATGCTAAAGAGACCAGAAAGGTGAAAAGACTGGAAGAACTGCTCAGGATGGTATTTGACTGAACAAAAAAAATAATCTCAATACACAAACAAGATAAAACATACCATTTTAGTACAAAGAGGGAAAGACATTTAGACACTTACTGTAACTGTGGTATACTTCAAAGAGAGATTAAAAGTAAGCTGCGCCAGAAACCAGAAGGGGCAGATTAACAGGCTGACCCTTGCCACTCTGGAACGCGTCCAACGGCCCTTTGCATCCAGTTGTTTGTTAGCAAGATCACTGACTCTGGTTTGGTCAACTGAAAGCCTTTCAACTTCTTCTGACTCGAGTTTAGACTCTCTAATCCTAGGCTGACTTATTGCTCCCTCTTCCACAATGGAGGAACTCAAACCATCGGCTTTCAGAACTGAATCATCTCGAAGAAGAATTACCTCCTCATTATCTCCTAATCTTTGCAAATGGCTGTCCTTATTTTTTCGAATCCATAAATTACCACATGAATCCTCCAAATAATGTGCAATTTCAGCTATAGGTATATAAATAATGAACAAAGAATTGCAAATATAAGTAACAAGAAAAGGTGAAACACCCGCATCTACAACAGACTGAACAACGAAACTGGCAGCAATCCAAATCATAGCTACAGCAATTATATATGTCAAACCCAGTACCCATCTCCAAACTTGATTTCTCATATCTTTTGTACCATATATCAAATAACTCAAAAAAAAAAAAAAAATTGCTCGGGCAACTCCAGCTGTAAAACACCCCTGTTACCAACTGTGCTCTACAGTTGCGATCACACAAGGGCACACCTAGAACACCAAAAACAAAAACATTAAAATACGTGCAAGACATTAGCGTAATAAGTCAAGCAGAATGCTAAATCCTATCGATATTGTTTTGCAAAACAAACCAATTACAGTAAGATGTTCACTGAATTGAACACGGCATGCTATGTATCAAGCTAAGCAAAAAACAACGGTGATGTGGCCACAGCAATAGTCAGTCCATCCTAATATTTCCAATAAAACAATGGGAAAAAAAAATGAACTCTGAGTGAATGTAAGTTTAAAACTTCCAAATTTAAATGAGAAGCTTCATTAACAATTAAACCTTTTGAAGTATTAAGCAAACATAATACCTTAAAACTATAAATTTTATTAATTTACAGTGATACTCTAACACCACTACAGCACTAGTTATAATCAAACTTACGATCACATTTTAGTCGTATCTTGCCTGATGGAGGCAAGATGTAATTGACCAAAAGAAGAGAGAATCTCAGTTACACTGCAGGAAAAAAAATTGCAGGGTTTCAAATCTACTGTGAGTGAATGAAATATAGATATTTTGACAAGAGAAACTACCACTCAGGCAAACAATCGCAGAATGCTCTCAGTACTTAAAGAAAAGTGATGACTTTTTCCCATGCTGCCCCTTCCCTCGGGATTGGGCTCCCTGTTTTTGTTCCAAATCAAGGAGTGGCCCCAACTACTCTGCTTTGGGGCTTTGGAAATGGAAAGGGGCAAAGAGTTTGGTTTAGCACTGTGTTTTCCAATATTTTGTTTTTGGCATGTGAAGAAAGCTAGGGTGCTTTGAGGAAGAAAAATGAACTACAGCCAAATCCATGTGGCATTCTTGACATCATTTCAGTCGGTGGCTTGGGGACACTTTAAGAAGTTTAGCGGTATTCAGAGAGATTGGTTAACTTTATGGCTGATGCAATGCTGGCACTGTTTTCTTAAGAAGAGTTTCTCATGCTCCTATGTTGTACAGGATTTCCACCCCTGTAAATATATTCCTCTATACATGACAAAATTAACAAAATGGGAACCGGGAAAAAAAGGGAAAAAGAAAGAAAAGAAAAACATATGCCTAATATAAGGAAAGAAACAATCTAAAGTGGATAGGTTGTTGAAACCTGAAAACAGCGAGAAAATAAAGATGTGTTCCATGACAAGACAATGCTGCCACTGCATCAGATCCTTCGCAACATAACATATATCCAAAAAGATGGACAACCCATGCAACGGAAGGGAAGAAGACACCATTCTTATACCCCACAGAAAGGCTGACATGCATCCGTTCCATGCCCTAAGATACACATAATCAGCCTACAGTTTCGATTTCTATCATTTTTCTAGTTTAACAAAAAAAAAAAAAAAAGACACTATGCCACAGGTAAAGGTACTAAATTCCATCCCAAGATTAAAACAAAAATAAGAAACAATTTATCAGTCTCGAGGAGGAACAATACGCAGCAGCATCAGTAGAGAAGTCGGTAAGCGATCACAGGACTCACATTGATAGACAAAAGCTTACAGAAGAAGATACAAATCGAAAGCACACCCACGTTACAAAATGAAGCCGTGCAATGTCTCTCACAATTTCTAAGACTAAAGCAACAATTCAAAGAGAGGAGAGGAAGACCGCATGATCCCTAATTCGGACGCAAGCATTAACATTCCAAGAAGCACAGGCATAATCGATTAAAATTCCCGCCCCCCCTAAAAAAAAAAAGGGTACGATTGTTTTCAAAGAAGGGAAAAAAAAAAAAAAAAACCACACCTTATGCTCTTTTATTTGACAAATCAATTAAATCTCAGCAATTTGATCACTCCAGCCAGCGATGCGACTCCCCCTCATCGCCGTCTACCGTTTGATGCCCAAGAACTATTGGGGAAGAAGCTTCGTTTCTGGTTAAAGAAAGAGAGAAAAAAAAACGTCAATGGAAGAGTGGAAGGATTGGAGATGGAAGAATGCGATCGATGGAGGCAGTTAAGGAGAAGAAATCGAAAAGGAGAGAGAGAGAGAGAGAGAGAGAGAGAGAGAGAGAGAGAAGAGAGATCTAACTGGAGAGAGGGAAAAATATTCGCATGCTCACAATCAAAAATTTAGTCATTGCCTTCATGCGCCAACATTGGAGCGTCATCCGGGGTCGCAAACGAACCGGGTGGGGGGCTCGCTCATGCTCACCAACGAGCCATCCAAGGCTCGCAAGTTCAGGGGGCTGATTCTAAATCCCATCGATTCACCGAGACATATATATATAAGTTTAAGTTAAAAGAAATAACTCAAATTTGATGAAGGTTACGAATTTAGACTAATTTTTATTATTATTAGATGTTTGTATTTTAACCCTTTTAAAGTCTCGCTCTCGTTTTATCTCCAAATTTTTAGGATTCTTGCAATTCTTTTCTCCCCAACTTTTCGCAAAAGTGCAGGATTTTTCCCATCTTTGTTCCCACATTCAACATATTGGAAAATTTTATAGGATTCCTCTGGTATACTTCAATTGAATATATATATATATTGTAACTACAATATTAAGGGAGAGATATTTTTAATTCATTATGCTAAATTTGAGGAAGAAGTATGATCCGTCAAAGGTCTGGCTGAAAATTACAATTTGGCTGACGTTTTTCTTCATCATTTTACTTAGTTTTAACTTGACAATTAAATGCCGCTTTTGCACAAAATTAAATTTTATGAAATTTGATTTTCGAGTCAAAACTAATTTTTAGGCAGCTGACTTGTGAACTCAATTCTGCTAGTGCAGGCAAACAAATGCTAGGACAATTTTGGAGATGAGAGGAACATAAAAGTCAAAACATAAAAGTCAACAACCACAATGTGGACCTTTTCATTATTATCACCATCAATCAAATAATTATCACAAAGCATTACTGTATAATCACATTACTAACAAAAAGAGCGGGAGATAATTTGTTTAGAAGATGCTCAAAAACGTTGAAGCTTTAATGCAAGGTCCCAAGTGTTAATATACAACTCAATTAATGCAAGGCCTCATGAAATTTCTCTCCAAAGGAAGGGAACTTTGCATTGCTAGTTGATTGATTTGCTTAATAACGGTGAATCAATCGTGGTATAGTAGGTAAGGTGCCTATTGTAGCATTCAAAACGATATCTTGATGCCTATTCTCCAAATTTCAACCTTACGAATTAAACGAACATAAAATGCTATGAGAAAATCACGTATCAACGACGGATGTTCCCGTCAATTAAAAGCACTTATGATGCGTCGTTGAAGCCTTTAAAAATCAAGATGACATGTCAGTTTTCATATAATTTCATCATATATTGAGTTATTGTTGTTTATATTATGTATTGTCAGGAGATGTAAACCATTGTTAGTGTTTTTGAATATTTAGACTCTATATCTGAGAGACTTATACAAGAACGAAATTATATAAAAATCAACAATGACGCCTTATTTTTCCATGCTTATTCAATTTCTACGGTTGTAATTTACAAAATAGAATCAAAACAGCCTCTTTTCGAGATGTCAAAGTAGGTAAATTAGCTACGGTGGCCCATTACGAATGTCATTCCCTGCAATTTATTAATCAAAAACACTCAGATTAAGTCCATGGAGACCGTCCAAATTGCCTGTTCAAGACGATTTGATCACTGACACCGTCTTGTCAATTATTCAATAGTGTATATTATAAATGTTTTGAAAGGGGTGTGAAGGAAATCCTCCGATACAAGGAATGTACAGTGATGGCAATGGAGTATGAAGCACGTTAGCTTACTGAAGGCTGCGGCAATAGTGCTTTTCGAACCCGTAAACTCATACATCGAACACTTTCTTGCCGAATCTAAGGTAGTGTTGGACTTCTGCTAGTACAATACTAAGTCGTTATTATTGGGTTATATGTGTCAGTAATTGTTAGGTAATTAAGACAAAGAATTAACTAAATTACAGTCAAATCATTAGTACTCGTGTACTTGAATGCACCATAAGACACGGGTTGCACTTTTATTAATAGCAATTACTTTGATGAGAAGTGGCCACGTAAGGTTCTATGACGGCAATGCACATTAAAAATAATTATGGGACCTATTCTAAATTATACTTTTAGTTTACGGTTATTGGATGATAACTTATGGTACTTTATGAGTTTTTTTTTGAAAGCTGGCTTCATACCAAAAATCGATCGTGGCTCACCTAGACTGAAACTAGGGTTAGGTTCCTTCCCACTCACTAATTTTTTTTGTTTTTTTTAATTTTGTATTTTGTTATAAGGAAAGAAACTCAATCATGCCCGTAAAAATGGGGGATGAACTAATCTAGAAAAATCTCGAACCTTTGACATTTTTCATAAAGTATCGAGCAAATACCATGTGAGTTCGGGAGCATTGGCTCTTCCGTTGGACACTTGGGTCTTCTGGGCACCTAAAGGGCATGGGCTCTTGTGGGGGCGGAGACGATGGCGCCGGCCCTCCTAAAAAGTTTCATTTATTTTTAGGCATCAGGAATTTCCATTTTTCATTTTTCCTTTTTGGGCGGGCAAAAAAAAAAAGAAAAAAAATCAATCCTTTTTTTTTTATTTAAAAAAGGCCTTTTTATTTGGGTGTCCCCAAGGGAAAAAAAAAAATGTAACTCTTACATTTGTGAAGCCATATTCCAAATAAAAGTCTCTGCTTTTAAGTTTGTCAAGGGCACTACATTTGTTTTATAAGGCCCCAACGTATCAAATCCTAACAAATTAAGTAGCAAGACTACTCTACTTCAATTATTTTATTATTAGGTTTTTTTACTTGACAAAAATACTAAATCGCCCCTTGAATTTTAGCTTGACTGCCATTTGGTCTTTGAATATTATACCCGAATAATTTATCCCATGAACTTCTCCATACTTACAAACACTTGATACCGTTACTCTTCGCATAGTCGTTGATGAAAACATTTCATGGGGTAGTCTTTGTAGGAGAGGTATTTCTTATTAAATCCTACATAGCAGTCATGTCATCCCTAACTAGAACTTAAGTCTCCCTTTCCTCTAACTTATAAGCGGTCCAAAATGCTCAATTATGTGCAAATAACACTTTAAATGGGACTTTTGGACTTCTCATGAGGGGATGAGAAAGAAAGATTAAAGTTTTAGTTAGGATTTAATAGAAAATATCTTCCCTATAAAAACGATGTCACGTGAGAAGTTACATCAACAATTTTGACAAGGGAGTAACTGTGTTAAGTATTAATGAGTAGGGAGAAATTTTCATGGGCCAAATTGTTTGATTTTAAAGTCTATGGATCAAATCGGTAACTAAGTAAATATTTAAGGGACAATTTGATGTTTTGATCTTTTTCCTCCTAATCCAAAGGGGTAATTTGATGTTTTGGTAACCAAGCAAAAGTTTTAGTACAGTAATCTAATAGTGAGACTACTCTACTGTCATTCAACCCAAATTTTCATAATCATATATTTTTGCCATAGGTTATCATTAGCAAGCATTAACACTTTAAAAGCCCAATGCATAAAACAACATATGGGGGATTAAGAATGTCAAGCAGCATAAATTTTAATCCTAATCTTATAATTAAGTTTTTATTTAAGCGAGTTTTGAATGAGTATTTTGAGTCCAACCATACATTAAAAGTAATAGAGAATTGTAGTTGGACTTGTAAGCCCATCTGCATAGATTTTCAATCGTATAGACGAAAAGAATGTAAAAATAACGAGGAACTTAACAATTTCCGAGCAATTCAGTGAAAAACTGAATCATAATTTTAATCATTCAACTTTTTTATGATTTATGTTCAAAAGACTGATATTGCTCTATTGAATATCGAACGAATCATTTTCGATGAAAATAAATTATTTTTAAATTTTGTTTAAAAATTAGGAAAAATTTCTGAAAGACTCTCAGTAGTTTGGGGCATTTTTAAAGATACCCTATGTGGTTTAGATTTTATTTATCACACCCCTTATACTTTCATTTTGTTTTCAATTGATCCCTTTCGTCCATTTGCCATCCAATTTCGTTAAGTAAGTGGACACATGGCAAGCTATTAGATTTCCACACTATTATTTGAAATATTAAATATTAATATTTTGAAAAATGCTTGAAAAATAGAAAAATTTAAGAAAATATAAATAACAAAGCAAGCAATCTTCTATTGTTATCTTCAATCGCCATAGATCTTGACATGTACGCCTCACTAAAATTTTAGTGCATTTTTCCCTAAATGAAATTCTAATTCTATTATTATATTTACATATGGAAGAAGTCTTCGTCTTTCTTATCTTGTTATTTAGATTTTGTTTTATTTTATTTTCATTTTTCAAGTTTTTAATATTATTTTTAATAATTTATATTTGAAATAATGGTGTGCAAATCTAATAGTTTATCATGTGTACATCTATTTAATAGAATTGAATCACAAATACATAAAAGAGGTCTATTGAAAATAAAATAAAAATATAATAAATATAGTAAATAAAATTTAAAGTATAGAAAGTCCTACAAAATAACCCAAACTACATAGGACTTTTAAAATTTTTCCCAATATACTTTTAATGTCGCCTTCGGTTGTGCGTCAATACGCGATCAAGAATACTGGCACTGTATATAAAGAGTTTTCCTTTATTTATTTATTTATTTCTCCCCAACCTGTTAAAGTCCCTGTTGCGCTATAGTTTAGTTACTCACGGAATCCGTAATTTTCCCGAGAAAGTGCTGGATTTTCTCGGCTCGATCGTGGTAAGACTTGGGAGCTCTTTTCATTTTGTTAGCATGTTTGAATTTCGATCAAAGCTGGCGTGCGATCATCTGCATCTCAATTTTGTTTCGTGATGATCCGGGTGTTGCTCAGCACCAAGTGTTGAATTAATTTCGTTTCTTCCTTTTTGTAGGGTTTTTCTTAGTTTGAATTAGGGTTCGGCATGTGTAGATCTCGTGAGAAGTGACGTATGGATTGGTAATGTGGGCTTCGATCCATCACGTGGAAATGAATTAACTGGAATTGGGGTGAAAGTTCTTGGAAATTTCTCTTTTGTTTTCTCCGTTGACATTCATGCTCTTGATTGTGTGAATTTGTTTTGACGAATTAATATATATTGGAATTCTAGCAGATAAAAAGAGTTGGCATTCGTGAATTATTTTCTTTGGATTTCGAGCTCAGCCAGTCAGCCATGGCACAGAGTAATTGGGAAGCTGATAAGATGTATGCACTCCTCTGTTCCCTACTTCTATGTTTGAATTAGCTGATTTTCTGTTTAAGAATTGTTCGAGTGAAGGAAGCAAACGTTGATCCTTGGACATACTTGTTGTTATTGTTTTTTTTTTTTTTTCCTTGCTAGGCTTGATGTATATATTCACGATTATTTGTTGAAAAGAAAACTGCACGCTTCTGCAAAAGCTTTCATGTCTGAAGGGAAGGTTGCTACAGATCCAGTAGGTAATATTGTCAGCTCATGTACCCCCAGTACTTATTATTATTATTTCTTTGGGTCATATAAATCATTTTTGTTGCAGTAATTAAATGAATTATATATTTAAGTTTGAATCTTTATGGTATGATATATGTTGTTTATGCAAGTTCTGGTTTGACTTCGCAGCAATTGATGCACCTGGGGGATTTCTTTTCGAATGGTGGTCTGTGTTTTGGGACATATTTATTGCAAGAACGAATGATAAACATTCTGAAGCTGCTGCAGCTTACATAGAGGTCCTTATATGTTCAAATGCATTTTTACTTGGACTGATATCATTTAGAAAACAAAATTATTGGTAGAAATGAACTTGATGTTCTTTTTATCATTTTATTTTATTTTTCCCCTGAAAGGAAGAAGTAAATTTCCTTTCTCTTCTTTTTCTGTAAATCAGGCTCAACAAATTAAGGCAAGGGAACACCAACAACAAATGCAAATGCAGCAACTGCAAGTCATGCAGCAACGCAATGCACAGTTGCAGCGAAGGGATCCCAATCACCCTCCACTTAGTGGTTCAATAACTGCTATGAACACCGAAGGAATGCTGGGGCAACCACCGGCCAGTGTATTGGCCATGAAATTGTATGAAGAACGCATGAAACAACCTCATTCAATGGACGCAGAGGCCTCTCCTGCTCTTATGGACGCCAATAGGATGGCACTTCTAAAATCGGCAACTAATCCTCAAAGGTACACTACTAAATTTCTTAATTTATTATTTATGCACCTGCGCCGAAGTTCAATTTTGTTTGCCAAGTTGAGGGAATTGTTCAAATCTCTTGTTCTGTTAATTCAGCCCAATGGTGCAAGGAAACTCTGGGGGTATGTCCGCAGCTTTGCAGCAAATGCAAGCACGAAATCAAATGACCAATGTAACTACCTAATCTAAAAGTTCTTTCAATTGCACGTTTCTTTTTTTTTTTTGCCATATGATTCTTGGTTTTTAAATTTTCCTTCTTGCCATATCTTAGCCATGTTGCTTTGGAGTTTGTAGGACATCAAAGGCGATGTTTTGGGTGCAACTCAAAAATCTTTGCCCATGGACCCTTCATCAATTTATGGACAAGCAATTTTGCAGTCAAAATCAGGACTAGGTGGTGCAGGTATTAGCAAATATGGTCGAATTGTTTTTGTTAAAGAGTGTAAAGGCTCTCTTATTTCCTGTATGGATTTTTCTTACAATTTTGTCAATGATCGAAACATCTTAACCAGAGTGGGTGGATATAAGTTTGTGGAAGGAAGCATAGGTAAATAGTGTTTGGGCAACTTGTCCTAATCTAAGTAGCACGGCCATGGGTGCATGGTTCATGACTCACTAACACGTAAATCGTTAAAAAAAATCAGGTTTTTGACATGTTGGGACACTATGTAGCATATATTTTAAATATATAAAATTAATTATACACTTGAAATTGCGAAACATAATTTTCTTTTTTGAACCAATTGAATGAGTATGAGTAAAAGATCCATGGATGAAAATAGAAAAGCAGATTTCTAAGTGTAACTAAATCTTCAATTCTTGATTTGAAGAGATGAGATTGTATCTATGAGGTCCGAGAAAATGAATTAATTATATGAATGAGGGAGGGGGATATTTTTGGGGGAAGTAGGATTGGTCATTTTGGGTTTTATGACATAAGGAGGGGGGGGGGGGGAATTAAAAGGGGAGAAAGATGAATAGTCACCAAACATGTCCCTTGCATATCCCACACATGTCTGGTCATTATTTAAAAAAAGAAAAAAATTGGGGACGCGTTATGAGCATGTCCCACGCATACCTGAATCCCGAACATCTGGGATGTGACTCATAGGCTGTTTTGGAGTGACCTTCCTAGATCTTAATTGGGAGATCTATTTAGTGGAGAAATAAGGTAAAGTAGGTTTTCATGTACTTCCATCTCTAACTGCATCTTATACGCATAATCACACTCCTATGCATAACATGGGAAATTTATCAGCTAATCTTTTGGCAGGAAAAAATAATTTGTGTAGTTTAAGTATACACAAGATAGAGGATTATATAACATGGAAATCGAGGTAAGGGATCATAATAATAATAAAATAGGCATTTACATTAAAACACTTGTCTTGGAGGTTAGCTACAATTGGCATACATTAACCAAAAGTCATACCCCTCATAGGGTCACAGTGGCAGTCCTGCCTCCTATTATGTTCTTTCCACTGCTGTTCCTTAGCTTTGGAAAATGTTCTGGAACCCAAAAAGATAAAATTGTTTATCCATGCTTGTCTGGGAGGTCAGTTACAGGTATCATGCTTTGATGTTTACTATAACATAATTTCATTCTCCTTGTAACACTCCTGCTTCTAATTTTATTTTTCCAAATAATGTTGGGCAGTTTCTCCTACTCTTCAATGTGAGTAATTGCCCCGGCTAAGGTTGTAGACAAGGGTACCAAAAAAAAAATCACTTCATAATCTAAAAATGCAGGGTCTTTATTATAGGATCATAAGTTGAACTGACAAACTACATAAAATAAACAGAAACTATGATAGAGCTACATCTGGCAAGCAACATCCATCCTAGATGTGATAGTTCAAAGTTCAAATGCATACTTAACGCAAATTGGTCATGCCTAAGTGGCGTGAAGTTAATTAGCCCAGAAAAACAATTTTACACTATAGTTTGCGGTCAGTTGATATTCATAGTTAAAATAAATGAAATTAGAAACATTGCTCGAATTGATTTACAAAACTTTAGAAATTCACAGCAATTTGCAGAAACACATACCCTGAAATTCACATTCCTAGGACATAAAAAAATTACTTGGAGCACAATATTTATAGAGCAGATTTAACCGTTGGATGGATTTTTTTTTTTTTTGCTCAGATCTTACAGGAAAGAAATTTGCTTTAAAATATTTTCTGAATATTGATTGTCAGATGTCTAGTATTGCTTGAAACTTATTTTCTCAATATTTTTCTGAATATTGCTTGTCAGATGGCTATACTTGGAGAATATTTTTTCCATTTTATTCGTATAATATTTTCTGAATATAAAAAATTTCCATGACTTGTTTGGGAGAGGATGGGAGGTTGTGGACTTTAGAGGGTTAGATGTTTCTATCTGTTGTTTCTTTTTAATATTGTGCTTGTGCTTGAATCTGATCTTACCATTTAATAACCATATTTGGAAGCCAAAAGTACCACCTAAGGTTAGGGCTTTTGCCTGGTTGGTAGTCACTAAGTGACCTGTTGCATGCTCAGAGGCCTTATAAGAGGATTTCTCCAAATATTTATGTGATGTGTCTGTCTAGTGGTGAGCTTACCTACTGTTGTTTCTTCATTCAAATTCTTGGAATCTAGTGTTGACTCTTACACTGAGTGGTTATTGCTGGGTTTGTACTAGTACGGCTGCTGATTTGCTGGCATTTTATGTGGTTTTGGACAACATCTGTTTTGGCTCTCTTGGGGTATTTGGTTGGAGAGGAATGCCAGGTTCTTGATGGATCGTTCTTTTTAGGAAGAGTGTGTGTGGAGAAAATTACATATCTCGCATTTGTTTAGGACTGACTTTCTCCAACTTAACTAGGGATTAAAAGCTTACTTTGGTTGGAGTCTCTCTCTTTTTTTTTTTTCCTCTTTCCTCTTTGTTGCTCTCTATATCTAATAAAATTTATCTTTTCATCTAAAGAAAACTCCATTATTTTTAGGCCTACCCAATTTCAGAAGATAACTGCATAGAATATTAACATACTAAAGTGGAACCCACAAAATATTAATTTTGTTAGCTATGTCAGAATCATTTGACCCATTAAAGTCTGACTACCTTTTTTTATTACCAAATGTCATATTTGTATGTTCTTTTCTAGTCAATGGCCTTAATTTATCACAATTACTAATACTCTTTGCACCATTCGGGTACAATTGTATAAATGAAGATGGATGTTGATGAAGATATAGCCATATATGATATTTACTGCCGTAGGAAGATTTAGATCAGTACACAATGCAATTTCTTGTTTTGGTTCCATTTAGCTCGCCCAAACTGTTGGGACTACCCTACCCGTTGTCAGTGTTGATGGATGCACATTAATGTGATATATTGATTATTGTCACAAAATAAAAGGAAGAAAGCTTACCATGTTATATAATGGAAATTTGGTCCAACTGACTTAGAACTTAGCAGACTGAATTTATGGATATCTATAATTTTTATTTTATTAGTCTTCTGCATTCTCAGGCTTGAATCAAGGTGTCACTGGTCCATTAAAGGGTTGGCCTCTAACTGTAAGTTTCACTCATCTTACTATGCCCCTGTATCTCTCTCATATATATAGTTTGGATATGTACAAGTACTTGACAGTGTATTTTACCAAAATGAACAGGGAATTGACCAGCTGCGGCCAAATTTAGGTGGACAAGTTCAAAAACCTAGTTTGCAGGCCAACAATCAGTTTGTTTTGGCATCGCCGCAACAGCAGGTCATTGCTCAGGCACAGGCGCAGGCTGCACAGGGCATGATGGGAAGCTCTCCTAACTATGGGGATATGGATCCTCGTAGGTTTTGTGTACCTAGGGGTGGTGTGAATTCTAAAAGTGGTCAATCCACAAGAAATGAGGGATCGATATGCTCCCCTGTGCAATCTAGTTCTCCAAAGGTTAGGACACCGTTCCGTGCATAATATCTCATGAATTTCAGTATTCATAGCACACATAAAATGAATTTTCTCAAATGGTTGATATTTGAATTTTTTTTGCTAGTTTACCTTTCATTGATTGTTCATGGATTATCATGTTTTTAATGAAAATAGGAAGGGTGGATTGCAAAGAGAAGTTAATATTCTGGAGTAGTCGGAAATTGGGAAATTTATGCTAGTCCGTCACCTATATGTTTGCATTAGTACTATGGTTATATCGTGAATTTGTGTTTCTTCGTGCAATTAGTGAATCTTTTTATTTATTTATTTATTTTTTTTTGGGGGGTGGGGGGGGGGGTGAAGGTGGGGGTTAGGTTAGGTGTGGGAACAGTTTGGACCAGTTCAAACCTGACTGATAAAATAAATTTATACTCATGTAATTCATTTTATCTGTTTTGACTTTTAAAATGCAAAAAATAAAGTGAAGAAGAGACAAATTTTGATACCACAGTAAGTTTTTAAGTATTATAATAGCACATTTGCACTATAATACATGTATACATTAGTTGAATATGTAATTGTACATTGATGCTAAGCTTTCAACATAATATGTTAATAGATTTACCTTATTAAATTAATATGATGTTGGTCCCGGTCTTCCAACAGTTCTGTACCAGATGGTCTACCAGTCCTTCACACGAAGTCCAGTCCAGGCTTTAGTTCATGTCTGCACATCAATGTTTCACTCCGTAGCATGCTTTTAGTGTTCCACAAGAATTTTGTGTTCTAATTCCTTTGGTTCTTTAAGACTTTTCAGTCTTCTTTCTGAGTGTTGAGTTCCCTGCAGATGAAGATGGGACAAATGCAACAATCTTCTTCTCAACAACAGGATCAGGTGCAGCAGCCACAATTGCAACAGGTTGTGCTTTATCATTCCATCTTAATAATGGGTTTTCTTTTCATAAGTTGAATTCTGACAAAGTAACACTTTCAGCTGCCTCAATAAAAGTGCAATTTTCTCTATGTGTTCTTCAAAAATGTTTATTTTGATATTGAGCTAATTACTTTCCACTGGCTGTTTACAATGCTATAGAATAACAGAAAAAGGAAACAGCATTCTTCGTCCGGAGCTGCAAACAGTACTGGTACGGGAAATACTGTAGGCCTGTCACCCAACTCTCCACCGTCAACTCATACACCTGGTGAAGGAGTTACAACCACTAGTGGCTTGAACCATGTCAGCAGTGTGCCGAAAAGTTTAATGATGTATGGTCCAGAGGTGACAGGAGCGCTAGCATCATCCTCAAATCTGCTGGTATGATGCCCATTTAAGTTTGTGTAGATCTTTTTAAATTGTGTGATATGCAACACATCCTTGACATAGTTTTCTTGAACCTGCACTGTAGGTTTCCATTGTCTTATTTGTACTGATAAAGTTCATGTTTCTTATTACATGTTATCGTTTGTCTATTGAGATGACAATTTACATAATGAGCTTAGATTGTGGCTTTAACATTCTTTTTTGGTAATTGTTTGTGGCCATAATTGTTTGAGGAACAGGCTTTCTTGTTTTAGGCAGCTGTAGTGATGTTTCTGAGGATGAAATTTGGAGGATATGCATTTCTGATGAATGCTGATGAGTTTCATATATTAAGCAATCATTTTTTAATGCAGGAGGACATGGAACATTTTGGAGATGTTGGTTCCTTAGATGATAATGTGGATTCATTTCTGTCTCATGAAGGGGCAGATGGAAGGGATCTATATGGTTCTCTGAAACAAAGTCCTACCGAGCCAAAAAAGGAGTCCTCTGAGGGTATGTGTAGGCATACAACGTTTCTATAGGAATTTGAGTAAGTTTTGAAATCTGACGTATGTAACATATTCATAGTCCCAATTTCAGGTTTTACATTTGGTGAATTTAGTTGTATACGGACAAAGAACAGCAAAGTTACCTGCTGTCATTTTTCTTCTGATGGCAAGTTGCTGGCTAGTGCTGGACATGACAAGAAGGTATAGAACATTAATGCATATAAAGGGAGCGATCCACCGACGGCAACTTATATTTACTGGGTGAAAGAATCACAGTATTTCCTACATACAATTTACTGTTGCAATGTGATTCAAGGATATCTTCCTTATTAAAGAACTGTGCTTGATGTCATACATTAACAAGCATCATTTACCTTCTGGTCAGAATTATATTGAGATCTTTATTTCAGTTCCTCTGTGATTTCACAAGGGTTGTAAAATGGAAATGTGAGATGGAAACAATATTCATTTATCAAGAGCCGTTTTTCTATGTATCAGGCTGTTCTATGGAACATGGATACCCTACACACGGAGAGCACAGCAGAAGAACACAAATATGTAATTACAGATATCCGCTTTAGACCAAATTCGTCTCAGTTGATAACAGCTTCGTATGACGCATCTGTGAGATTATGGGATGCAGCCAATGTAATTATCCATACACATTCCTGTTTATGCTTATTTTCCTTAAATTGTTCAGACATTGGAACCTGCAATTCAAACATATGTATATTCATTGTATAATCATGGTTACATGTTGATGTTGCTGTTGCAGCCAAGCTGTTCTTTGCATGCATATAATAGTCACAATTCACCTGTCATGTCTGTTGATTTCCACCCCAAGAAGACCGATCTGTTCTGTTTTTGTGATGCGAATAATGAAATCTGTTATTGGAACATCTCTTCATTTTCCTGCACTCGAATTTCAAAGGTTGTTTCTCTCTCTCTCTCGCTCTATCTCTCTCTCTCTCTCTCTATTCTCCTACACTTTTAAAGCTAATATAAGATATACCCTAATTCTGATTTTCCATTGCCTGGTGGGTATAGGGAGGTACAGCACAGGTTAGGTTCCAACCAAGAATTGGACAATACCTGGCAGCAGCATCAGGTGAAGTGGTTTCCATCTTTGACGTAGAATCTGACAGACAAACACATTCATTTCAGGTATTCCAGTTGTGTGCTAATTTTATATGGTTGGTGATCTCTAGTAAAGTTAAAAGAATCAATGCAGCCTTTGTTCAATATTTATGCATTGAGTACCTTGTCAACATTGTTCGCAGGGACACACCAAATCGGTAAACTATGTTTGCTGGGATGAGACTGGAGATTATTTGGCATCTGTTAGTCAGGATTCTGTGAAGGTTTGGTCAATGACCTCAGGGGACTGTGTTCATGAGCTTACCTCCAACGGAAATGAGTTCCATTCCTGTGTTTTCCACCCAAGCTATTCAACGCTCTTGGTTATTGGCGGAGTTTCGGTAATTTCTTCTACTCTTGCATATTTTATTACAAGAGGCGATGATCATATCAATGACTGTTTCTCTACTTGACACTGATAAGGCTTTCTTTATATGACACAATTGGACTCCCGATCAATTGCATCTTGTTGGGCCCGTTTGGTTATGGGAAACCTCTTCTTTTTTTTTTTTTTGGTAATTTAAAAATATTAAACACCAAAGAGAACTGAAAACACAACATGCAAAAAGACAACAAAATATACGTAGGATATACAAGAAAAGACAACAAATACAACCGTAGGAGCCATAGCTATGCAACCCCGACCTCAAGTAGGGGGAAAAGCTACAAACTCAAAAACAGAAAACATGAAGACTGGTATCACCAACTGAGCCAACTGCAGTCGCCCAAAAACACCACAGCAGCCCCAATCAATTAATCAAAGACTGATGCAGCCCCCAAGCCCTCTGAATTCTGATGTTAACTTTGTTTATGGAAACCTTTTTTATTTCCTATTTCCAAAGGTTATGATCTAGTTTATTTCAACCTTTATTTTCAAGTTATTGAGAAACTTTGTTTTCCGAAGGGTCTTAAGTTTGGGAAAGTAGGGAATATGTTTCTAGTGATATCTAAAATACATGAAAATTATTAGAATGATATGAGCATAAACCGTATAATAATTGCATTAATAAACAACGATATTAAAACATGAAATCATATTTGGAAATGGAAAACTAGTTTCCCATAACTAAAAGGGCTCTTCCTACCTCTTTAGCGTTTCAAGGAATGCATCATTATACATCCAGTCATTGCAAAAGCCTCCTTTTTTGCGATAGATTCTCTTCCAAATGCCAATGCTTCCTTGGCCTTTCCAGCCATTTTACCTTGTATTTGGCTCCTTTTCCGCTGGATGGAATCATTGCCTGAGGTCACTTTTGTATGCTTTTTATTTGCAATATGACTCTCAGTGCAGCCAAGAAAAGAGAGAGCGAGAGCAAGAGAGAGAGAGAGAGAGAGAGAGAAATAAAGAAAGGAAAAGACTCATCCAAGTTAATGTAGTGTTGATCTTTGTTTGTCAAACTCTGAGTTGCAGTCTCTGGAGCTGTGGAACATGGCTCAGAATAAGAGCATGACGGTTACAGCACATGAGAACATAATAGCAGCTTTGGCACAGTCGCCTGTCAGACGATTGGTTGCATCTGCAAGTCATGACAGCTCGGTCAAGTTATGGAAATAAGGTGAGTGCAGATGGTTTTGCATCAAGTTTGAAACAATTTGCGAAGAAGAATGCATGGAAGATGGTACTACCTCCTCGTGTGCCTTTAAAAAGAAAGGGGAAAAAAAAGGAAATTTCTAAAGCATTATTATTGTATGGAATGTGGTGTTAAGTGTGTTTTTGTAGAGTTTTTACTGGTTCTTAAAATTTAAAACTTGCAGATTTTTTGGTAGAGCTTTGGTAGGAGGAATTACGTGTTATTTATTTCGCTGCCTTCTTGGTACTGGATTTTCAGACCCAAGTCTTGTTCCAGGAATACACACTTCCAGTTTACGCTCTTATTTTTTATTTTTTGACCGGTAAAATACGCACGCACCCAACTTTGTTTATGCGATCCGGTGCATTAGTTCAAGCATGATTGCAATCACATGACCATTTTTTGCTCCTCTGCTGTGTATGCGAGGATTATATTTCAGGATGTCCAGGTTTACCCTATATGAACTTGTTTAGTGCCCAATTTGAGGTAGGGAGCCCTAGAATTCATATTCAAGGCTTTCTTTTTTAAGATGGCTTTTTTACATCTATTAATCCCTTGTCTTTACTGTACCTTGCATTATTTGGTGTCTATTTCTAGACTTTTATTTAGCCTCTCTTTTAGAACAGGGTGTAGGATCTCGAAGGGTATTGATTTCCTTAGGGCATGCCAAATGTGGACAGGTATGGATGCTATGTTCTAAGTACCTCCCAACACAGGAACCTGTGAATTTTTTCTTTTCATCGGTCGTGACAAGTACCTCTTTCGAGCCACAAGAGAAACCAGGAGAACCGAAAAATACTGGAGCTTCGAAGAAAGGGGCATGATATGATGCGAAACGGGCAGTTTTTTCCGTACTCTTGTTATATAAAACAGTCTTCTTTGGATGAGAACTAGTCTTAGAACAGCTATTTCTCTTCTAGGGGAACACACTCTTACAAACATTACTAAGAACTAATCTTAGATTTCCATTAGAAACGATAGCATGATCGGATGGGCTAGCCTCCAGAAAAGTTGTCTATGATAATCTATAAAGTTCAACCTGAAGGACTGAAAGAAAGTAGAAAAACAAGGGGATTTACTCAATTATATACAGTGTAACAACGTGTAGGCATCGGCACACCCGCAAGGTAAAGCAGCGAGTCTTATGAAACCCTCGATATCCTTTAAGGGGAATAGCAAGTCTTTTCACTTCGTGTAAATTACAGTAAATCTCTCTCTATATATATATATATATATATATATTAAATTTGTGTCACATGTATCTTATTTTTATTTTATCGTCAAATTTTCGGCGTCCGCGCAATTATTCTTCTTAAATTGTATGAAAATGAGGACACGGTGAAAAGTTGAGCGACGCGCGCTTTGAATGTGCGTGCCTTTGACTTCACGAATCTGAAAAGGGCGGGAGGACGTGAGGCGGTCGTGGGAATTGGGTTTAAGAAAAGCGGAGAAATCCGGCTGCCATGATTGGATGGGGAATCAAAGAGAGCATTAAATATTTTTCCTTAAACGTCTGGAAACCTAGGCAAAAAGGACCATGAAATTTGTGCCTATGTGCCCCTTTTGTGAGGGAAATCAAGAGCATTTATTTTATTTTATTTTATTCAATTAGGGAAGGGTTTAGTACAATAAAGCTCCTCTTTCTTCCTTAGGACGTCAAATTATACATTATAATAATTATTCAATAAGTGATATATATATCACTAAAAGATTCTCACTGTTTGTTTATAAAAAAATAGGTTAAGGTACGGTTGTAAAACAAAGATTTTTAAAATACCATTTTAAAAGATTTTTTTGGTAAAATAAAGACACGAACATGATCTTTTAGTGACATGTGTCACTTATGAGATAGCTACTGCAGGATGTAGTTTGGCACCCCAAAATTAGAGGAGCTTTATTCGGGTTTAATACCCACACACCACTTGCATTAATTTAGCCACTAATATTTGAAGCGATATAAATTAATCATTAATATTATAAAAATAAAACAATTTCATTACTCATGTGAGTAAAGATTTGTAATCATTTTTTTATTCTAATAATATATTATTAAAATAATAATATACTGTTTATAATCATTACTTTTTGTCTAAAACATTTTATTGAATTGGTTCATAATTCTTATATTTATTTTTGGCAAGTAATACTGATTAGAAGAGAATTAAAAAATAATTAAAGAATCTTAACTAGTGATTATTGAATTGTCCCATTTTATAATATTAATGGTCATTTTGTAATTTCAAACATTACTGGCTAAATTGTCCACTACCATTAAGTTAGTGGCATGTGGGTACTCAACCCTTTTGGAAAATAATGATACTCATCCCTTACAAATCAATGCTCAAATCCTTATACGTAAAACCCACCAAAAGTTGTGAGCGCTAGGGTTTTGGGTGGGATTTATGGTGATGAGTGGCACTGCTATTTTATTTATCAATGGTTAAGCACCAAAATAAAGTTTATAGACAATTTAAAGGGATGATAAAATATTGTACTAATGAATGGAGTCCACACATTATTGTGCCTTTTCTCTAATGTGCATCTAATATTCTAAGAAACTAATCATGAAGATACTTTTATTATATAATAAAGTAAATTGAACTTATACTCCTTATGATTTGATCCCATGGTGCACTTAACCTTTCTTTGTTTTCATTGGAGTTGCAGTAATTAGTTTTTCTATTATAACGGTTTGTGCATTTCAAGTGTTATGAAATGATGAAATTATGTTCTAATATCTCCAAAAACCTTTACTAAGCTCTTTAATTTCTATTAAGATATGGGTTATTCTTTTTTTTTTTTTTTACCAACACTTAAGATGCATGAATCATTAACTTTAATGAAAAATTGACTGTTGCAACTCCAATGAAAGCACGAGAGGACTCAATGCTGATTTTCAATTCTTAGGCAGGTTCCTCGTAAGTCGTTCAAATCACTAGGGAGTTAAATAAAATTTTCCTTATAATCTAGAATGCTTATGAAAATTGTTAGGATGGTGAAGATGTGTGGGAGCATAAGTTGAAATTCCTAAAATATCCTATTATGATCATTTTGTATGTGTATTATTATTAATATCTTATTCAATATTTTGAAAGCATACAACACTAGTTGATAGTCTAGTGACATTAGACACATAATAGAATCTTGAGTTGGGCAAGGCCGAGGCTTCAAATCCTTATAAATATTAGGTTAGTGCGTGTATATTTTATAATTTTATACCTTGACCCCATCTTATTGAAAAAAGAAAAAGGGGGAATTACATGTAAGGAAGCCTACAATAAAAGTAGGTTTAAATGATGTACACCCAGCATTAATGATTTAAGTGCATGTTTAATCAATGGCTAGATCACTGATTAAATGAAGCCCTTCAAGTGCTGCAAAGCCAGAGCAAGGCTTCCAGCATGACAAAAGTCCCTGAGAGGGTGTTAGGCTTAGAATTAGGGTCAGGCTCCCTAATAAGCTTTGTTATTATTCTAGTGTTAGGGTTTCAGGAGATTTCCTCTCATGTAGCCTGCCCAGTATAAGGACAAAACCAATATCATGGCTTAGTTGTCAGTATCCATTGCTTATTATATTCATACTTTCTCTTCTCTCTTTTTTTCCTATTTAGCATCATTTTTTATGTTCATTTTAACTTAAAAATAATTTTTTTCCTTTCACCGAAATAATTAGGTGCGCAAAACGTTGAGTTCACATGGTTTTTATCTATAATTTAATTTAAATATTAGTGATTGAAGTTGTCGATAGAAAATTAAGAATGTAAAGATTATTTTATTAAAATTAAAATTATCTTCTATAAATAATAATCCAGGCTGATTGACATGTTTTATATCTGTTCTGTAAAAATAAATTTGTGCATCCTTTTTTTTATTTTATTTTTATTTTTTGGTATACCTAGCATTTTTTTACTTAGTCTAAAGTATCGGCTGCTAGAGTTGCACCTTTTGGCGGCAAGGTGAGAAGAAGATTCTTCTTTTAAAATTTAATTTGTCTTTTGTAAATTATAATACGGGATGACTCACTTAACGCCTTTACACTTCATTGGTACATGCCATTCAATGTCCTAGCAAAACTGTTATATATAAATAAAAAAAATGCTACATGTGTTTTAATTAATTTAGTTCATTTATTTATATATTATTCCATAAAGCCCTGAATTAAAATAAATAAATAAATAAAGTCTTAAATTAGAAAAAGAAATGATGGTTGCTCCTTGGGTTGTGTAGTAAGGCATCGAGTCTATCTAGAGATAAATCAAGTTTGATTCATGCTTCCTGTAATTAGAGAGTTTGATAGTGCAAGATTTGTGTAGTCCGAGAAAAAAAGATGCTTTTGGGCTTTACTGAAAACTCATGCTCAATGGGTACCCTTTCACTCACTGCGATTCCATGCACATGCAGAAGGTAAAACAATCACAAGAGATGAACAAGATTTAAGTGAAAATTCCAACTGCAGGGAGAGAATCAGAATCTACAATTAAACTTTGGTGAATACAATCGTTGCCTCTCAAATTCTCAAAGTGCAAAACCCGAAGAAATACCCGTAGATAGAACTCCTTGCATCGTCGATAACAAGTACAAATTACCCTTGTAAATAGGGGTGGAACCATCGAAAGAGTGTATGTTGTTTCATCTAAATCACATCATTTAAAATGATCACCCCTAGTTGCCTATTAGATGGTATAAGCATTTACAATAAATTCCTGGATTTGGTAAGGTTATGGGTTCAAGTCCTTGTAATACAAGATGGTTGCGTGTGCATTTATCGATCAAATAGAAAAGAGGGGAAATGATAAAGAAAACAGGTCAGCATACAAAGAAGCTGCTATAGACCAACTGATCGCAATGAAGCCACTGTCATCCTAAAGGGTGTTTTGATCGACCAATAATAAAAGGACCACTTAAATATTGTCATGTTTCATTTTTAATATTAAAGGTGTTTGATGTGGATGAGGATCTCCTCAATTTCTTCTCCTAATCAATTTTAATTATTTTTTGTAATAATTTTAACTGCTCTTATGGAAAAAAACATACACAAAGACAAGGATATCAATTTTCATAATGTTTCAAAGTACAAAATTTATCCATCTTAAGCACTGCTATTTAAGAAAATCAAGTATTTTTAAAAAATATTATGAATTTAAAAACGGGTCCATAGACTTTTTGCTGTTATATTTTATCTCTTAAACTTTAAATACAATGGCCAATATACCCTTTATTAACAATTTCTCGATGTTTTTTACATTTTTTGTAAAAATTGAAATTTCCCAAAGAGAAAAAAGGGTAGGAGTCCAAACTTGCAATTTAGGTGAGTACGCCTTCAAAAAACATAGTTTTGCAACCAAAAAAAAAGACTATTTATTTATAATTTTTAGCAAAATAACATAATTTTGGGACTTTGCATGAGTCCAAACTTATATTTTGTTTTCACTTTCCCAAATTTTAAACTAAAAAGAGAATATGAGTCCGGGTTTTGTAAATTACTTGAGTCCGCCCCTAAAACAAAATAGTTTTACCAAAAACTTTAAATGAATATGAACAATTTTAGCAAGGCTACATCGTTTTGAGGGATGGACTCAAGCAAATTACGTAAGGTGGAACTCATAAGCCTCATTTGGTCTTGTTGTCATTTCCATGTTATTATTTTTCAAATTTGTTCTTGTTTACATGTTCTCATTTCCCATTGACAATGGGAAATATGCTTGGTTTATAAGTATTGTTTCTATTTTTTATCTAGCAAGGTCCAGTGGTGGTGACCAGTGTCCAATAAAAGTCACCAAAATTTGGTCACAATGGTAGTTAAAGTTAGATGGTCAATATTTTGTGAATGGAATCGGGTGTAGGAAGGAGGTAAATATTTTTCTCAAAATTTTAAAAAATTTTGCAAGTGATTTTTTTACCCCTAAATTTGTTGAGGAGTTTCTAAAAAAACACACTTTAAATTTATGAAATAAAAATACAAACCAAACGTATTTTACGTTCTTATTTTTTGAAAATTTGCGATTAGGAACATGAAAACAAAATCAAACGGGGCCATATTTTCTTTTTCTGGAATTTTGAAAAAGATGGCTTACTTTACTTGCCGGTCATATAAATTGGCTCGCTCTCTCTCTCTCATCGCGCATTCCTCTCTCCCCCGACTCCGATATATGTACTCTCTCTCTCTCGCAAATGCTCCTAAACTCGGTGGTATCATAAGCTTAGAGAGAAGAAAGACTGCGCTTCTCGCACAGAGAGAGAGAGAGAGAGAGAGAGAGAGAGAGAGAGAGAGAGCGATGGTGAAGTACACGAGGAAAGGGAAGATCACGGGTGACGTAGCGGTCATGGAGGTCTCACAATCCTCTTCTCTCGGCGTCCGAACCAGAGCCAAAACCCTAGCTCTCCAGCGCCTCCACGCCTCACAGACTCTCCACCAAACCCTAGAACCCGCCGCCTCATCCTCCTCCTATCTCGAGCTCCGTTCCCGGAGGCTGGAGAAGCCTCCCCCCCTCGCCGACCCCAAAAAGCGCCAACAACACCCCGTCAAAGGCGCCGACTGTAGACAAAGCCCTAACCCTAGCGCTAGGTCTGGTTCCAGGCTGAGGCCGGTGAACTCGGGCTCGGGTGGGTCGGTGTCTCTAAAGCTTCCCGCCACTGCAGGGCGCGGGTTTGGTGAATGCGCGAGGGTTTGTGGGGTGGAAGAAGGTGAGGGGGAGGAGGAGTTGGGTGTTGAGGGTTCGTTCGGGGAGAACAATTTGGAGTTCGATGGAGGGGAGAGGTATATATCCGCTCCCCTTTCTTGTTTTAGGGTTTTTTTAATTTCCTTTTCGAATTTGATTTTTAATTCACTTTTTCTCTGCTTCCAGAGTTAAAAATGGTGAAAAATTCCCTGTTTTGCGATATTTATCAAGTAGCTTTTACTCTCCTAGTGGCGATTTTGCTAATTTGTTTTGCTTCGGAGAAATTCTTCCCTAAAAGCTGTCTAGATGGGAAATTCTTTCTGTTTGATTCCCCTCCCCCTTTTGGGTTAAAGATATATATATATATATGGGGCAGGTTAGAGATAAGCTTTGGAATTTAAGCACTAAGCTTTTGCTTCAGTTTTACTTCTCTCTTCTTCTTTTTTTTTTTTTTTTTTTTGCTGGGCTTCAATTTTAATGCTTGTGTGTGCCTTTTCCCCCCCTTATGTTTGCTTTTTGGTGGTAAAAGAAGCTCTTTCTGGGGGCCGGGTGTTTCCCCTCCTCTCTCGGTGGGCTTTTATCTTGAAAAGGACTCTCCTTTTTATACTTATGTAAGGCGTTGTGATACTACCATCTTTAAACGAAGGATAAAATTAGTACTGATTTTTTTTTTCACACATGGAGTATGTTCATTTTCTTTTTGTTAAAAAAAAAGGAATATTTTTTAATCTGATTTTTTATGTTCAAAATTTCCTCGCCCTGGTCCCCGCTCATTTTTTCTAGCATTTAGTGAAATTTGTTGGTCATATTTAATGGCAGTAGATTTATGGGGTATTTATGTTTAATGTTCACTTCTGTTTCCAAAACAATAAATCGAGGCTACAATTTATTTTTCCCGTAACTCTGAATCTGATATCGTTGATTCTACTATAATTATTTATAAGATTAAAAATATTAATACTGTTAGTGTTATTATAGATTGGCCAGCTCGTTATTCCTTATTCATTTCTTGTAGATAATAGATTTTTTTTTCTTCTTTATTTTGTGTTTATGACGTTTAGAAGTATTCTGTGTTTTCTCCATGCATTAATGTTACATCCGATAGGTCTTGTGCTAAAATTGCTTTCGCCAAAAGGTTGTTCTATGTCTTCTACCTGTGAGAGGTTAAATCAAGTAGACAACTCCGTTTCTGATGTTGTGGGTATCTGCCAGCAGAGTATTTATGGTGTAAGTTGTGCTTTCAACATTCAAGCGAACTGATTTAATGATCTGGCTCATTTTTAGGCACCAAAGGGAAAAGTGTGAAACTGTAATAGTTTCATTCTGAATACTATTTACCTTCTTGTGGGCAATTGTTGAAACAGGATATTGGCTAGAGAGTTTAGTTAAAGTACTTTGGAATTGGGAAACTCGTGTAATTTGTTGCCATGAATGCGTTGTGACCTCCATGGCAGTACCACCTCAATGTTGTCGTGGGCTTACCTAAAATTGTCACTTTAGCAATTTAAATGAATGTGTGGGTTCACTTACTAATATTTTATAAAGAATAAACTTTGTTTACAATGGGTTTATGGTTTAAAATTTATGCCCGCCACACCCATGTAATGTGTTGGACCCACAGATTTCTTATCCAGTACACCACATGGGAGATCATGATTGTCATGAAATCATTCATTAAAAGTGTTGATTGGTTGATTTTTTATTCGGCCGCGGCAAGAGTTGTGTGGTGCCCTACGTTTAAGTATTTTTCCATTTGCCTTTGGGATTTCTGGTTGCATTTTTATAACCAAAACGTAAAGTGAATAAAATTTACCTTGTCACAGTACTGGCAGCATTTACTCTTCTGCCTCATTTGTGTTTGCAATGATGCATCTGATTCATGGGTCCACACTGAAGAGACATGAATGTGGGCTACCCTGTTTTTTGGGGCATCCTCCACAAGTGACAGAGTTGCAGTTTTCGTGTTTCTTCTCTGTGTTGCTGCTGTCTGCGCAAATGAAGCTTGTCCTTTTTAATACTTGTTATTTTACCTCTATGAACTTCATTGCCACACTAATTTCTGTTTTCCTTTTTTTTTTCCATGACTATTTTTGATTATGAGCCGATAGATTGAGTTTATGGGTACAATATATTTGTGCTGATGAGATTGGCAAAAAGCTGAATACTTCTATGCTTGTTTGGCAGTAGCACAAGGGAAAGCACTCCTTGTAGCTTATTAAGGGACCCGGAGACCATTGGCACCCTGGGTTCGACAAGACGGACATGCTCAACAACTATGCGAACAGTGCAGAATTCCTTGCAACGAAACATCCCGACAACAAATGAGATGGAGGATTTCTTTGCCTGTGCCGAGCAACAGCAAGAGAGACTATTTTCTGAGAAGTATACAATTCTCTCTCTAGTAATTGCTTAATAATAATTTTTTCCCCTTAATTATCATAGCAGGGCAGCGGTTTTACTCTTATTAAATAAAAATAATAAGAATAATGGATGATTAATTTTGTGCATTTTCTTGTGTTACAGATACAACTTTGACGTCGTGAATGATTTGCCGCTGCCTGGGCGCTATGAATGGGTGAGCGTAAGCCCATGAACAGGGTTTACTTCCACTGGAACTTGGGAGATGCTTAGAGGACAAGGATTAGTTGCTGACCATTATGATCTGTGTAAAGAGTAATTAGGCCTGTGAAAGTTGGGTGTAATCTCTTTATCTGTAATATAACAGAGCTGATGAATTACTCCCTAACCAAATTAGCCATGACCAAGACCCTCGGTTAAGGTAGTGAATGATTTACTTGAGAGGACTATGGAGTTGTAGGTGTAGCTTATCATAGGATCTAATCATTGTAACGTGTAACTTGGTATCCCTATTACTTGTAGGGAGTGGGGGGGTTGAAGCCATTATTGCACTCTGGAAAATAAATTTACTGTTGTCTACCCTTGTCCCCTTTTTTACCATGCAATTGTTTTTAGTCACTAATTACTGTTGCTTATCCTTGTCCCATTTTATGCCATGCAATTGTCTTTAGGCACTTCTTAGTGACAAGTGATCACATGATGAGAAAGGATTGTGGGGTTTTGGTCTCCCCACTGCAAACCAGTTAGGAGCCTTTGGCGGATAATTCTTAGATCTGTTCCCGCAGCCAACGTTTTCATGCTGAAATGACCATTTTACTTGATGAGAAAGCAAGTGAAAAGCTTAATTTGCATTCCTTTGGTCCCCATATGGGGCGTGTACTTGGCCTAAAGTTCAACAGTCTTCCCTTCATTCGTATTTTTTTTTCCTTTCTTTCAATGAATATGGACCGAAGAATAGGTCTACTAGCTCTATCCGTCACTTTGACTTTCAACTTTCAGGACGGGTTTGAACAGTAGAAATGGGAATATTAGTTGTAGGGATGAGAATATAGGGGTGGAAGCATTGATTCTCAATTTCTTGCCCTTCTCGTTTCTTTTCCTTATACCGCTCGTTATTTGGTGTTTTAATGCTAATATGTATAAGAAAGCCTTGACTGTTGGACAAGATCAAATGGTTTGAATCCTTTCAGCTGCTAAATTAGGATACACGTACATATTTATCGATCAAAAAGAAAAAAATAAACTATCATCCTATTTTCACCGTTCAAACAGTTTAAACTCAATAATAATAATAATAATTAGTTAGCACCCACGTCACATTTGATGTAACAAACAGTCATTCAGCCACAAAAAATGGTTTGGATTGTTGTGCAGCATTTGAGGGTGAGGTGCATGGTAAATGAGTTGTTCTGGTTGGGATTCACCCTCAACGTCTGGTGCTAAAAGGGCCAAAAAGCTGCCCACTCAGATGCTTCAGATGTATATTTATCTGTATGTGTCATGAGAAGCCTTACACAGCTTCACATGCCAATCTTTCCAATCTTGCCCGCCGCTGGTTTTGCAAGTACGGCAGTGCTGTTGAATTTTGAACCCTAGATCTGCTGATGTCATAATCATTTTTCACCTTATTATTATTATTATTATTATTTTAAAAAGTCTTACTGTTTGTACTGGTATTTCAGGCTAGGCCCTTCCCATCCATGGGATTAGATTGATGGGTAGGCAGCTGATGAGACTGAATCCTAAGGTTACAACAATTTTGGTTATTGTCCCTCCTCATGTACAATAATTAATAGATTGTCCACAAATAATTGCTCATTCTATTAGAATAAACAATAGCGTGGAGAGAGTCCGAGGGACCATTTAGTTATTTCATGTTTCATTTTAAAAAGTTAAAACCTAATGTATCACGATTTACTTGATTTCAAGCTATTTATATAAAATTCACTTCTGAATGGATAATATTATATACACGCCCTTCACATACACCTTTCGCATCGAAAGTGATTATATGACAAAATTTATGATTTTTTTATTCTTATTTGATCAAAGCAGCCTTAAAAAAGAAGCGCACAAATTTTATCACGTCACTCTTTCATTGTGAAGAGTGCTTGAAAGATGTACAAATAGAATTTTCCTTTATTGAAACTAGCCGTATTGCACGCGCGATAGGCGTGCTCAACGTCTTTTTCGATAACTTTCAATTGGGTAAAATATTTGACACAATTTATATGTAGGTCCATTAGTATTTGGAACGGAACAAACTACCTGTACCATTCAAAACAACTAAAAATTATAAATAAACCCTAAACACAACCCTGCCAATTAAAAGAAGATCGTGAAAAAAAATAAGCATCACACCTGTGGCGTGAAACTGAGTCCAAGATTCGTTGAGATAGTTCAGAAGATCCCCAACTATAGATGCATTCGACCCAAAAGCCACCAAACCTTGCTCGCAATTTTTCAATCAGTCATTAATAGTGTTTGTGCAGAGAGAGAGAGAGAGAGAGAGACCTGGAGAATTCGGTCGGAGCAGAGAGAAGGACCGAGTGAGAATTTCTTGATAAAAATTCTCCGTTGATGATTTATGGAGATGGAAGGGTGCGGGGAACCGCTGAAAGGGAGCTGCATTTGGAAGAGGAAGTTGAAGGATAAAGTTGCTGAAAGTTAAGGGAATTTCAAATTCTGAGGGGGATAACTGCTATATAACTGTTTGTAGAGAATCAGGGGATCTTAAAAAGTTTATGATTATAACCCTCTCTTTTTGTTTTTAACCCTAGAGTGCTTATGAGAATCAAGAAGATAGATTAGAAGATATAAATGTAATTTTGAGTAGATGATAGGGTTGATGGAACCAAGAATCCCTTTGCTTTTATAATAGTAGAGATGATCTCAAGTTCAAAAAAATCGAGGCAACATATTCCAACCATAGGCTAATGCACACGAGAGTTAGAAATAGTTGGAAAATCTCATTTTCCAGATTGCCCCAGCAAGCAAACAGTGGTATTATGACATGATATCACTCTCTTATGTGGAAATGGAAAACTAGTATTCACAACTAAACAGGTCCTGCCTGAAATGTAGGGTTGGAACCGATCCATGTTCAATCCAGAATTCTCAGCTTTATGAAAAATGGCTGATTATTGTACACGCCAATGTCTCTAATCAGTTGTTCCTCCTAGCGCTATCAACAAATATCGAACATATTTTTCAGCATTCAGATCTCGACAACCCTCGGCATTAACATAAACGATTTCTTATTGTTGTCAACGTTATTAACAGGCAGACCGATCAAAGAGTAAATGGTTAGAACCATAATTGAGTGAGTTTCCTGTCAGGTGCTTACAATCCACAACATTCCCAGCAGGCACCATCGAATCATCTGAAGAAAAGCAGAACCAAGCAAGCCCATCGGTTAATGTTTACAGCGAGAACTAAAGAGAAGGACTAGTTTTAATGGCAAATAATTTAGCAGAAGAAATACATAACTATAGGTTTAAAGAAAAGGGGGGAAAAAAAAAAAGCATTACCTGCTGATCCTGTGCCTCCGCAGAAATGGAATCAGTGCTAATCTTCTATAGGAGTCTGATTGAGTACACTTGTTTCTTGTTTTGTCTCTGCCATTTCAACTTCATGCCCCCCCTTTCCTGAATGTTTCCCATTCTCATTCTCCATCGCCATCTTTCTCAGTTTGGCAACACGGACTGCACGAAGTTCATATCTGGTATGACGAAGTGGAAGTGCACGTTGTTAGGTGAATGTGAGGGAAAGGGCGGAAATGAAACACAATAATCAGTAAATTATTGTGATTTCATTCAAATTGAAATAGCCAAAATAGCCAGTAATATTCATACTCATAGGTATCAAAGGTAATTAACCTCTCATGGGAACACCATAGCGCACCTTTCCCTCGAAAAATAGTTTAGCTTTAGGTGGGAGACGAAATTCGGGTTTTATTTTTTCAAGACATCAAATTATTTAATTATTAAACAACATAGCTAAGAAGTTTACAGAACAATAGCTGAATGAGCTAGCTTTGCAAAAAAAATAAAATAAATAAACAAAACAAAAACCAAAAAATTCATGGTTGTTTTAAAGAATCTTAGGCTGTGGAAAGCAAAGAACTAGTACCACGGCGCTGCAACCCATACATCCTAAACAATGTTGCCACCTATATGATAGAGACAACACGGTAAACGTACTTCCTTGGGTTAACATTGCATTGGACATTTATTTATGGTTCGTTTTTGTTAACCTACATATGAAATATAATGCACATGGTGTAATGATTTCAGTGAAAACAAAGTGTCCGTATGCAATACTGTGTCTGCAATATGATTAAGTCGCACAAGTTTGCTTCCTACTTTTCCAACCGGCTACAACACGTCCTAAATACATTAACAAATCAACATACACACACACACCCGTATATATGTGTGTATGTGTGTATATAGAAAGAGTTGCACCTAAAAGATCTAGGGTCCCTCTATTATCCTTTACCAAGGAGAGATTAACTCTGAAAAAGAGAGAAATGTATGGAGTTTTACAACTACACAGAAAACAAAGAAAATCTCACTGGACAATAGATTCATGAGCATACACGTCATCTAGAAAACTAAAATACTAAAACCAATGTTAACGACACTATTGCTATGAGAATAAATGAAAATTATAAATCTTACTCAGCAACGTAGCTTTTGACAAGTGAAAAGTATATTCTCCAAAACTCTCGCTCTTTCAAGTGCCGAGGACACAACATATATCTCAATTGTGAAATTTCCTGGAAGGACATGAAGGGGGGTTGAGAAGAATAAACATTTTCATAGTTAGTTAATAGTTAGAACAGTTGAAACAAATAGAGAACGTCAGTTGAAGGGAAAAAAATATTGGCAGATTCCAGGGAAATATGTCATTTGAGTTGAGAATTAAAGAAACTTGATGCAGGAGCATCAGGTCATTTTATTATTTTAGTAGTCATGTGACCAGCATGCGATCCTTTTAACCATTAAGTAGTCATGTGACTAGCATGTGACCTTTTAATAAGTTTTGATGGCTAAGATTAGTTACGTCTTTTATGAAGGGCTGAGATCAGCTCTTATCTCAACCCTAGTAGGCCACAAAGGTTCTTTGTACTGGCACTATTATTTTGATATGTCAGACTTTGAGGGCTTTCTCAAACCTAAACCTTTGCATATCGTTCCAATAACAATCTAGCAGATTCTTGACAATCCTCTATCTTTAATTGCAGTGTTTCTTGCTTTCCTGCAACAAATTGGTTATCAAGGCCTTCAATTCCTCACCTGTTCTGCCAGAAAACACGTTCACGCACAAACACTGTTCACCAATAAAAATCAAATCTTTTGCCTCTAATTGGTTTGCTTTCATGGCTACTCGTGGTAGAGGGCGTCATGGAGGAAGAGGTCGTGGAAACCAGGCTCAGCAAACAGAGATGGCTGAGATGAAGAGTATGATTAAAGTTTGTCGCGAGCTGTCCAAGCAATACAGCAACAGGAATGTGCAGGAGCCCGTAAGGAGATTGCAAAAGGAAACCGTTACTCTTTGGACTTATCAGAAGGTAGTCTTAAGGAAGAAGAACTCAACGTGGAAGATGAAAATCCTTTTCATGATGCTACTAGACATGAAAATAACATGCACCAAACCAGATTGAAAGAGAGGTTAGTTCGAGTGAAGTGGTGGTGGAATTAAAATCGAAGTTGCTGATTTCTTTGGAAAGATGCACGTGGAAGATTATTTAGATTGACAATCTAGTTTGGAGAATTATTTCGAGTGCAAGCCCGTGATTGAAGAGAGAAAGCTGTTGTTTGTGAAACTTAAATTGAAGGGGACTGCACTTCAATGGTGGAAGAGAGTTGAAGAGCAGCGTGCTCGTCAAGGCAACTTAAAAATCAGCGCCTCGGAACATATAAAGGCTAAAATGCAGAAGCAGTTCTTACCAGCAGATTATACAATGGAGTTGCATGAAAAATTACACATATTGAAGCAAAGAGGCATGTTGGTGGAGGACTATACTTCTGAGTTCAACAATCTTTCTATTCAGGTTGGTTTAAATGAGAGTAATGAATAAAATAACATCTTGACATCTTTCTGGACTGAACTAATCAGTTAGAGATGAGATGGGAGTAATTCACCTATTCAACCTAGAAGATGCTCAACAATATGCCTTGATGTCAGAGAAAAGGGTTTGGCGATATGGTATGAGGTGGCCCTTAACTGGTCGAGTTGATGGCAGCGTGCAACGAAATCCAATCGATGTACAGGGCCTTCAGAGTTATCAAACAGCTCAGAACGCCAATCGAGGGGCTGTCCTGACCAACGAAACCGGTGGAAAAAGTGCTTGGGTTGCTGATAGAAATGAAAAAGGCAAGGGAATATCAAAGTTTGAAATGCAAGACAGTGCTGATTCAAGTGTTTCAAAGGCGACCAGCAATTCACAGTTCCATTGTTTCTCTTGTGGATGGAGGGGTCACACTTCTTATGCATGCCCACAATGACGGGTAAACTTCTGAAGGAGAATGGAAAGAACCATCCGAACCCATCTATGATGTTGATGGTGATGAAGAAGAAGTTGACATTTTTCCAATGCAAGAAGAGTCTTTGATAGTGCGGCGAGTGACGACAACACCCAAAACTGAAAAGGAAAAGGATTGGAGGAGACATAATATAGTTCAAACATGTGTCTTTTATGGAGGAAAAGTTTGCAATGTTATTCTTGATTGGGGTAACAGCAAGAACATCATTTCCAAAGAGGCCGTAGAGAAGTTGAAGCTCCCAATCAAGAAGCATCCTAATTCATAAAAGGGCGCATGGTTTCAAAAAGGAAAAGAGATATTGGTTATTTCCCGTTGTTTAGTTCAATTTATCATGGGAAGCGATATTCAAGATGAGGCATGGTGTGACATTGTGCCTATGAATGCATGTCATATTTTATTGGGGAGACGACTGGTTATATGACAAAAATATGTTCCATTATACGAAGACCAACACTTACTCCTTTAAGAGAGGTGGTAAGAATTTAACTTTGCATCCTCTAAAAGATGAAGTTGTTGTTTCATCTAAAGCTAGTAAGGTTGCCAGCTTCCTGTCGGCAAAGAAATTCTAGGAGGAGACCCGAGAAACAGGGATCATGTATGCCTTGGTGGGAAAAAAAAACCATACTGATTACCAACAGGAGGAAGTACATGGATATCCAACAGAAATTCAGCAGTTATTAGAAGATTTTAAAAAAACAATTAGTGATGAATTGCCATGTGGTCTGCCACCAATGCGAAATATCCAACATGCCATAGACTTAATAGCTGGTGCAGCCTTGCCAAATCTGCCAGCATATAGAATGCCACCTGCTCATCAAACTTGAAGAAGTGCTCCTTTCTGTTGCCAAAATTGTATTTCTTGCTTTGTTATTTCAGCCAAAGGCTTGCAGCCAGATCTAGAGAAAGTGAGAGCTATTAAGGACTAGCTTGTAACACGATCTATGGGAGTTGTCCACAGCTTCCATGGGCTGGCTTCTTTCTACAAGAGATTTATAAGGAATTTCAGCTCTATAATGTGTCCTATTACAGAATGTTTGAAGAGAAAACTCCTTTGAGTAGTTAAAATCAGCTCAGAATGCCCTTGATCAGGTTAAAACTATGATGACTGAAGCTCCAATTCTTATCCTACCAGATTTTGAGAAGCTTTTTAAAATTGAGTGTGATGCATCGCATTTGGGAATAGGGATTGTTCACAACCAAGATGGCAGACCCATCGAATTCTTCAGTGAGAAGTTGTCTGATGCTAAACGCTGTTATTCAACTTATGATCTAGAGTTTTATGCATTAGCGCAAGCTATTCGTCATTGGGAACATATTTTGGCATATCGGGAGTTCGTGGTTTATTTAGACAATCAAGCACTTGAGGTACTGGAATTCTCAAAAGAAATTAAATCTGCAACATGCCAAGTGGAGCTCTTATTTTCAAGAGTTTTCTTTTTCCATTAAATACAAAACTAGTAAATCTAATAAAGTTGCAGATGCATTGAGTAAACAATCCTTGCTGTTAACAGTGATGAGTACTCAAGTTACCGGTTTTGAAGAGTTGAAAAATCAGTATGAAAGTGCACCATATTTCTCTTCTATAATGGATGGATGCAGGGGCCAATGGGAGGGCAGAAGAAGCTGTCGTATGCTCTACGTGATGGTTATCTATTTAAGGGTGATCAATTATGTATTCCAGAAGGTTCTTTACATGAACAAATCATAAGAGAACTTCATGGAAATGGCTTAGGAGGATACTTTGGAAAAGATAAAACGATGGCAATGGTAGCTGATCGGTATTACTAGCCCAAGCTGTACAAGGACGTGGATAAACTTGTTAAAAGATGCCCAGCATGCCAATTCGAAAAAGCGAGCTCACAAAACACTGGTTTATACACTCCTTTACCAATCCCAGAGGTTCCATGAGTTCATGTAAGCTATGGATTTTGTGTTGGGACTCCCAAAGACAGCAAGGGGGCATGACTCCATTTTTGTTCTGGTAGACCATTTTTCCAAAATGGTGCATTTCCTTCCACGCTCAAAGACCGCTGATTCTTCACATATTGCTGATTTATTCTTTAAACATGTGGTGAGGCTCTATGGTATCCCATTCATTATAATCTCTGATCGCGATGTTAAGTTTATGGGACGCTTTTGGAGAACTTTGTGGCGAAAGCTTGGAACAGAGCTAAAATATTCTAGCACATGTCATCCACAAATAGATGGTCAAACTAAAGCAGTTATCGGAGCTGGGGAAACTTATTGAGATGTCTTGTGGGAAAGTATGTTAAGTCATGGGATTCTACTATATCACAAGCTAAGTTTGCCTATAATAATTCAGTGAATAGGAGTATAAAGAAGGCATCATTTGAAGCAGCCTATGAACTTAGGCTGCAACATGTTCTTGATTTATTTCCATTGCCACAAGAAACTCTGGTGGGTGAATATGGCGAAGCTTTCGCAGAGCATATTCGAAAAATTCATGAGGAAGTGAAAACAGTAACGAGAATTAGTAATGAATCTTATGCGGCATCAGCACACCAGCATCGACAGGCCAAGGACTTTGAAGAAGGTGACATTGTGTTGGTATACCTAAGGCGAGAAGGAAACCTACCATAAATTAAAAGGAAAGAAATTTCTCCAATGCTTATATATTGGAACTGCCACCAGATTTACAGATTAGCCCAATTTGCAATGTCGCTGATTTGTTTCCATTGGAGGGTCTTGATGGATCAGCATCGATGGATACTCAAGTGGAACAGCTTCCAAGATCACAAGCTGATGTTGTGAAGATGTATTGGATGTCAAAGAGATAAATTCTCAAAGGGGCAACCAATACAAATGTTTTCTGGGAAAATGGTTGGGTAAACCAGCACGTGAAAGCACATGGATTGTAGAAGATGAGCTAATGAGGATTGACCCAGAGATGTATGCTGAGATTGTAAAGATCATTTCGACAGAGCAGACTTTTCTTCCTATCCTGAGGGATTGATGCAGAAGCATCAGACTATTTTATTATTTTATAGCTATTAAGTAGTCATGTGACTAGCATGTGACCCTTTTAATTATTAAGTAGTCATATGACTAACATGCGACCTTTTAATGAGTTTTGATGACTAAGATTAGTTAGGTCTTTTATGATCAAGGGCTGAGATCAACACTTATCTCAATCCTAGTATAAATAGGCCACAAGGGTTCTTTGTATACTGATTATTACTTTGATATTTCAGACTTCGAGGGTTTTCTCAAACCTAAACCTTTGCTTATTGTTCCAATAACAATCTAGCAGATTCTGAGTAATTTCTAGCTTTTATTGTTGTGTTTCTTGTTTTCCTAGGTCAAAAACTGCAATGGAGACTATTCAACATGGTTTGACAAAAATGTAGTTCAATAGTAATTTCAGAAGAATAAAAATTAGACATTTTACCTATCTTAATTTTTTCTAAATAGAATATCCTGGCGAGCAAAATGCAATCATCCAGTGTTATTTATAAACACCCAGGCAGTTTTAAGGTGCTCTATTGCCTGAGGCTCTCGGTGCCACAAAAGGCGCTCGGCCAAGCGACATGAGGCCCTAATAATAATTTTTCCAGAATTAAATAATACCCATATCAACAAAGATAACAATTAAATAAATAAATAATAAAAAATATAAGGTCAACTGATTATTAGCTAATGACTATGTGACAGAATGAATTATTTTTGTATCACTTCAGTCAGCTTTTCTCCCTGTAATACAATGTTTTTTGCCCTAATCTAGAGTGCTCTACTGGCTTTCTGCTTTTTCTATGGAAATGATATAGGGCAATAGAAGCAAAGTGGAAGACTTCGAAAAAGAGAGAAAATTCTCTAGGATTTTGTATTGAATAATGAAGTGTCTGTGAATGGAGGCTTGCAATGCCTCCTACAGGCGAAGGGGGAGCTATGAAGCACCGACACTCTAAAATGGCCTACCTACCAGAGTCCAACACTCTCCCGGCAATGACAAGCGTCCAACACGGGCCCAACGCATCTGGGACATGCGGTCACGCTCCCGACACGCATGTCCCCCTAAACAAATGAGGTATGACATGTTTTTTTAAACCCCGTTTTTTTTTTTCCCTTCTTTTTTTTTTTATTTCTTCTCCCCCTCCTCTCTCCTTTTTCACTTTACCTTTCACCCCCACCCTGAGCGTACAAAACTTCTTCCCCCCCACCTGCACCTCCCACCCTCATAGAAACCTAAACCTAAACTTAAATCCCCTTCCTGAGCAGCACTCCGGCAACCGACAACCAAGTTAGTCTCTCACTTTCTCTGGCGGCCACCGGAAGCTATTCCGGCCAGCTCTTGTGGGGCTGCGGCCATGATCTGGAAGCTTTCTTTCTCTCTCTCTCTCTCCCCTTCCCTCCCCTAACCATAAATTCTTATTTTTTGTACTCATGACTACTGCAAGTAATTTGTGTTTTGTTTGCTGAATTTTTTTCTTTTTAGATGGCTTATATATATACGTGTCGAAATTGTTCATTTTTTCAAAAATCGTGTGCCCCGTATTGCTAATGTGTCGTGTCGTCATACCAGTATCGGTGCATCCTAGGGGGGAAGTGCCCTAACTCACAATTACAAAGGGATAGCGCAACAAATTGCGGATAGCGGTTGACCAGTGTATAGAGCGGTACCTTGTAGCATATGAAGGTTCCACCTTAAAACAAATAGGCAATGATGGAAGTGGCCCAATAGATAATTCAAACACCAGAATAACAAGTCTCAAATCGATATGGGATTGTCAACATAGTACATGAACCTTGAACACTCCCCTTAAGTTTGCCATCAATATTACTAATGCCTAACTAGGATAAAAGTAGTTGAACTGGAGCTTAAATAAGATATCAGCACAAATGCCTGCCCACTCTTGATCTGTCAGCACACAAGGTACGTACAGCCTTTTTGTCCTCGCACATTCTCAGATAAAGTATTGATCCACTTCAATGTGCTTTGAGCGATCATGCATGATAGTATCGTCAGAGTTGTTTGATAAAAGGGTGGAAACCCCCGGAGGGGGGGAGAGACTGATAGTATGTAGGTAGAAATCTCGAAAGCCTCATAGGGTTGCCGATCCAATACATTTATCATAGAGTGATTAGGGCTACATGAAGTTCCAATGGCCAACCTTCGACCAGGCCTTTATTTGAGCATTATAGTGCTTTCCTGGTCGAGCATGTTGGTTGTCCAGGTGACATGTAAACATCTAAAGTACGTGAAGTAGGTCAATTCCAAGTTCCCCCACAGGTCCATCAATTTTATAAATTTTAGAATTTTGAAGAACATCTGCAGCTACTTTTAATAAACAGAAATAACATAACCAGTACCTAAGTTGAAAACATAATAAAATTTTCAAATAAATAAACAAAGCATCCCATAAGGAAGGGGCCAAGTTTAAAGGCTTCCTAAATGAAAATCAGCTCAGAAACTGTAATTTGAACTCAATGAGTAAAAAACAAAATATACTGATCCAGAAACAATGAAATAACAGAATTCGACAAGAAAGCCAAGAGAGGAGAACCTTGACTTCGGAAAGCACGAGAGTAGCGTGACGCTGCTGCCACTGAGAGAGATCCTCGCTAACATTATCAGAAGTAGTCGGAAAACCATCAACCCAACAACCACTTCTTTCTTCCTCATCTGAGTCCAAACTCAATCATTTTCAACAATGAAACTCAATTTCATCTCAATTTAGTGTAAATTTCCCAACGACAACGACAACAGCAAACAAAAACAATGCTGTAAAACAAAAACTAAAACCAGAAGATATAGGCCATAACAAACGAAGCCATGATCAAAGATTAAGAAAAAACCAGCGTCAATTTTGACTACCTTGGAGAGAGAAGCTCTTGAAGGCCTCAGGCGTGAAGGCCCTGACGAAATCAATCAACTGCTGGCTCACTCCGAGCTCCTCTTCTTCTCCTTCATCATGACTCTGTTTGATTTGTTGTTTCGATAGATTTAGGCTCTCGTTCGATCCGGGATTCCTCAACAGAGTGCGTCGGATCCATGACGAGAAGGCCATGGGTAAAAAAACACAGGCGGTGGGTTTCAGGGAGGATTCATGCAACGGGAAGAGGGTTGAAGGAGTAGAAATCTTTCAGGCTTTCTTTGTTATTGGGCCACCAGGGTCCAGCTCAAGCTCCATTTCGGTTTGGGTTGGATCGGGCCGGGCTCTACCGCCAATTTTTTAGGGCCCAATTTGAGTTCGGGTCGCGGGCCGTTTGGTCATGAAATATGCTTGGGAGCTTCACGTTTCAACATTTGGTGCCTGCGTGAAAAATGTCGCATCTTGGGCTTTTTATAATCCTATAGATGAATAAATGGAGAAAATTCTGATTTATCTACATAGTTTGTATAACTTATATGAAAAATAAGAAGAGAAGTAGCACTAATAATAATGATAATAATAATATAATGATAATAAAAATTTATAAGGAAAAAAACTAATATGTAGTAGTTTCATATTAGTTAAGTATAGATATGCCTTATGATGTTAAAGAAAAAAAAAAAGCCCAGACTGATAATGTTTTTAAGTTTGCCATTTTTTTGTGTAATGCAAGTGTACCAAATAAAAACCCATTTATAAATAGATAAACTATTTATAATAAAGGACTGATAATACTATTTTTAAGAGTTCATTATTATATTATATGAATTCAATTTTTAAATTAGTTTATGCATGAATCAAATTATTTGTTCTTTAAAAAGAAAAAAAAATGGACGAGACATCTATACTTAGTGTTAATCTTGAAAATAAATATGTTTTATGGGGTAAATAATTTGATATATTTTAAGTAATGAATATGAATTTTTAGTATAAGAGCATTAATGGAAAAATTTTCATATTATTTCTAGAATTTAATCGTCTATACCAAACATAATAATATCACATCTCGAGAAATTCAATTAAGTATATGAAACATAAGAATGTCACATTTCGAGTATCACACGGCCGGACATATCCCAAAAATAAGACGTCAGATGGAGATGTAAGATTTTGCAAATCAAATGAATCCTTAATTCGTCCGTAGGTTTATACGTTGAGAAATATTTCAATGGATTTTGCTCAACATATGACTGTCTTCACAAATCAACATCATAATTATAAGAGTTCAATGATCAACTTGTAACGAAATCGGTCCAATAAATCTCATCTTTCAAACGAATACTAAACTAAGCAATTGTATGCATAGCATGTGATAAAAGACACAAGAGTCGAACTCATCAGTGAGACAAATGATGCTCAGAATAAAAACAACAATCAATTGGATTGCCTGAAATTTGGTTGATCATCAATAACTGGCCTACATTATCCGTTGGTCAAGCCAATCTTCTTTGAAACCAATTAGCGCAATTTCATTCAGGTTCAAAGGATGAAAGCATTTTGACCTATAGTGTGTATGTACATTGGATAAGTGTGTGTGCCCTCTGTTCTCCTCATAATTCATAATAATATAATAGTTGCTATGTTGTTACACGTGAGCTATTGGATGTGTTGGGCATGGCGTAAGCCCAAAAATCTAGGAGACTCGTTGCTAGAAAGACAAATTTAGGATTATTGTATTGAAGCAAACAAATTCATGGATCTAAGTTAACTTATTGGACGTTATCATCCGTTGTTTAAAAATGACATAAATTTATAGATTTAGACTAATTTTAATCATTTATTTTCCTCACTTTTAATTTTTCCCTCCATCTTTTTTTTTAACAACAAATTGTCTAAATTAGCTAATTATATAAATTCATGACTTTACGGATGTATACACCTTTGTTGGGTGTGACCACAGTCAAAAAGGTTATTTTTTATTCACAATTACGTTTTACTCTCACAAAATAAAAGGCCCATGAACCCAAAATGAAACGGGGTTGTAATCCAAACTTAAGTGAAAAAATAAGCCCATAAGCCCAAGGACAATGAAAATTTGGCTAAGCCCAACCTTATTGGGTTATGCGCATTTTTTACACATTCTTTACGGTAAAAGTAAACATGAGATTAAATTTATATAGTCTTAAATTATTATTTGATCAAAACACCACCACACAAATTTTATTCACATCACCTTTCGATGGAAAGGGTGTGTGAAGGGTATATAAGTAGAATTTTCCTCTTCTTCTGTTTTCATCCAAATAATGCAATTTGATCTAATAAAAATAAAAGAGAAAAGGAAGTATGCATCCAGACTCATGCAATTTACATAAGTCCGCCCTCAAAATGATATTATTTTACTAAAAGAATTTATCATGCACTTATAGTTTTAGCAAAATAACGTTGTTATGGGAATGAACGTATGCAAATTATATATGCTCGGGTATATACTCTCTTTTCTGAAACGAAAATCCGAACTTCGTCCCGATTCTTCCTGGGAGGATTGTCGCAGCAACACATAAAAGGGCTGGTCGTTCAGCGTGGGACTGTTGAGTTTCATCGACACTTTCTTAAAATCAAAAGCTATATTTCGGGTTCGACAGATATTCATTCCCAAGTGCTCAGTTCCAAGACATATGAGATCATTGTATGACTACAACATCCGCAGCTATATTATGTTTTCTTCATATTTCAACTGCTTCATTGCTCTTCACGTGTATCTGATAGATTTAAGTTCCAATCATTTCAGGCGTAATATGGAGATAAGAGATATCCATGATGATCTTTTGACTACGCAATTCGTAGATGGAGTAGAAGTTGTAGGAAGAATTAAGGGTATGGGTGCATTTGACCAAGGCATTGAGGTTAGGCTTTCTTCTGCCCCCGCATTTTTCCGTATTCTGGACTTTGCACTGCCAACGTTTCCCACTAGTATGGATCTTGGTTGCATCGTGAGAGCCATCTTCAACTGGTTATCAGAATTCAGCTCCTTCCATTCACAGCAATCTCGATATGACAAAGGTGGTCGAGGAGCATGTTCCCCTTCGGGCCACCGAGTTGTGGATCTCGATTTTTCTGCAATTTCTAGTATTCGTCCTCTGGAAAGCATGTTCCCTTTGAGACACCGAGTAGTGGATCTCAGCATGTAACGTAGGGACTGACTGGAGGCGAAGGAAGGCAGCCATTTGTGCCCTTGGATCCATATTGGTTGGTGCTACACGCAAGGCATTAACACCCTTCATAGGGAATGCTCTAACTTTATGAGAAAGCTTGAGCACACTTTGTCACAGACAGATATCTGCACGATGAAGGACAGGTGCATCATGAACTGCGGCGGCGTGTTCTGCGTTGGGGATTGCCCGTCATCATGGAGAAACAATCGATCTTCTTCACAGTGGGATCATGGTGACATACTACTCAATGGCAGTTCCATACATGGAAGAACTGCTTGAATGTTGAAATCGACTAACAAGAAGACTATGAACGGAATAATTAATGCGAAGCGGAGAGATCAAATGCTTGCTTTCGGTGTTTATTTTCATCTAATGTAGGTTGGACGATGCCCACGTTTGTCCTTTTCACTTGTCTCTTCATTTTCTGTTGAGCATAAGCTAAGCTTGATATTGCTGTGCTAAATCTTGTTGATTTCATAAAGCTTCCATGTCATCAATGGCTCGTCTTTCCTGAAGATGCTTGCATGATTGTTCTTAGGCCTACAACATTAGTCCCGCTTGCCCCTGTGCTGAAAAATTGATGAGGAAGCACAAGCGTAGACTCAACTTTATTTGCTCGCTATAAAAAATTGGGTAAATTCTGTTAATGGTTTTGAGGGTTGTTTCAAAATGATTACTCAACTTTGATTTGTCTCATTTTCATATTGGACTTTCATGATGTCGTAATTCCGCAATTATTGTTAAGCCTCTTCAAAGGGAAGCCGATTCCTCTCCATTTCATCTATTAATTTCTCTTCTTTTTTTCACTCTCCTAATCATTTCAAAGCTATTTTAAAGTAATTATAACCATATGTACCGAGATATACAAAAATACATTTATTCATTAATTTTTAGAGCTTTAAAAATATTAAACATACTAATCACGATCATTGAAAATTAAGAAAATCAAAATTAAACTAGACTGAATTTTCAATGCTTCTTTTGTATATGTTCAACATTTTGAAATCTCATGAAATCGATAATCTTACTTATCTTTGAATGTTATCTCAATCCGTACGATTAAAATCACTTTAGAATGGCTTCAAAGTGACTATGAGAGTAAAAGATGGAGAGAAATTGATAAATAAAATGGAGAGGAACTGACTTCTCGTTGAAAAGACTTAATAACAATGATAAAATTATAACATTATAAAATTTAAGCATGAAAAATGAGATAAATCAAAGTTTAGAAAACATTTTGAGATAACATCCAAAGTTAAGTAACCTTTAATACAATTTACCCATAAAAATAATAAGAAAGCAACCAAGATGTCATTTCTTTTTGGCCACTTCTAGTCTTGGGGTGAAGGACTGGGGTGTGGCAAGGAGTGACGACTTCCTTTGGTAGATTCAAGTAGGTCTGTGGGTGCAGCTCAGTCAGTTAAGGGGAAGAAAGAGAAGAAAGTTATGACACCTCAATGTGTCTAATTTTCGTTCATTCTTATACGCAAGAAGAAGACCTAGGGAAAACAAAGTTCGGATCAAAAAAAGCATGGTTAGGCAGTTCCTTCGTTCAGCACAACGGAATGAAGAGGAATTTGTATCATTTTCTCAACTCTAATGGTGGATAGTTCTTTACTTCTTCGCATTTCATTGCATCGCAAAACATTGGGTTGCTGGTGCGTAGGCGGGCCTGCAGTGGGAGAAAATTCTCGTCCAATATGTTCATGAGCTTCAGAGTCTGATACCTTAGGTTATGTGTCTGAGGAACGTTATGCAGAAAGGGCTGCAGTGTATGAAAGCCCCAAAGATGTAGTACGGGGTACTAGTGCATCTGAGAACAGTGATGTGAGGTTTTCTGCTACACGTGCGAGGTGCACGGCTCTGGAATTTTCGGTCAGTTATTTTACCAACTAGACTGGGTGTGGCGATAACATAAGAGCTGTCTTGGAGGCAACCGGTTCCAGAGAAGCGACATAGGATCGGTTGCATGATTGTTTGGTCATCATTTCTTCAACTCTATCCGAAAATTCAGATCCTTACAGTCAGGAGATGATCAATATCACAGAGTAGGTTATGAGGGAAGATGAGGAGTCTCCTTCCCTACAAGGCATTGAGTTCTGGATCTCAATGTGTGGGGTAGAGATATCCTATATTCGTTGTTTTTGTTTTAGCATGAAAGCAGTGTCTGCTGTGGTCCCTCTGCTGTTAAAGATGATTGTCAATTGGAATCAAATGCAAGGGTGCTTGGAATCTTACAATGGCTGGAGGCCGCGGGAGGCGGCCATCCATGCTCTTGATTCCATCTTGGAGGGTCCTATTCCTGAAGCGTTATTCTCCATTTTTGACGATTCTCTGAACTTGTTGCTTGGGGCTGGAAAGATGACCCGAACGATCATGTGAAAGAGACAGCAGCACGAAATCTCTTACGAGCATTCAAACTCATTCACAAGTCAACTGTTAAAGCACCGCTTGCCTGCCACTCTCAAATCAGGATTAAATGAAGGACTAGTTGCAATAATAATACTGGTGTAATCATTGTAGAGAATCTGAATCCAGGAAAAAGAGCGAAAAAATGGATTGAAACTCCATTTAAAGAAGAGAAGATATTTTAGGAGAGATAAATTTAATAGTTTTTAATATATGAAATTTTCTTGTGTCCTTGCCGTGCTTGTCAAGGAAAGAAGCAATAACTCATCATCAGATCAAAGTAAAACGTCCCTACTTGTCCCAAATTTATGCCAATTCCAACACAAGGAAACAAGAAGGGGATTCCAACCACTATATTTCAATTTATTCTAAATGCCTGTCTGAATTCGATCATTCTTGCAATTCTCAGGCTGATTTGGTATAGAAGCGAATGCCGACAGCCAGGCCCAGGATCAGCAAAGGAACCAAAAACTGGAGGAGCTTGACGAAAAACTCCGAGGACCTGGCTTGATCGTGGTGAGGCTGTGTGGGAGGAGTAAATTGTTGCCTGGCAGGGATGGTTGATGTGTCCATGTCACCTATGTACCATTCTTCCAACATCGCTCTCGCAGTGGAACTGTGCCCAACATCCTCGAAATCATCTGTTGCATCCTTACCTGCAGACCGACCATATCCACTCAGCAAACACATTCCCCAATTCTACCTGATCAAGATAGCTCCAGGGCACTCTTGTGATAATTTTAGTAGCGTAGCTTCAAAGTTTCATCACATTATTCTGTTTTGCAAGGAACAAACCAGGCCTTTATGTGAACAGAAGATGGTATTCTGAAACTTACCCATGCCCGAAGGTCCCTAATTCTATATTTAGGGCCTCCACAAAGAGTCACAGATTAATGATTGAATGCTATTGTCATGCTTGGTTCACTACAATAGCTACTTCATCCGCTTCTATTCCTACGGCAACAGCTATAAGCTATTTTCTCATCCAATTCATTATAGAGCGATCGGCTCAATCAACAATACCTATTCCACTTATAACCCATGAGAATTTCTTACCTATTCTACGGTGCTTGAGAATAACTATTTCTTGCCTATTCCACTCATAGAATAACTATTCCATTCCTATAGAATAACTATCCAACTCTCATTTTATTCCATTTCACGAACCAAACATGCTATATGTCCTTTATTAAGGAATATATGAGGAAAATGTGAAAAAAGGCGATAGACATATGATAGACTAGGAAAATATCTTATTCTATTAGAACTCTGTCCCTTAACAATTTGAATGCCTACGAATATAATTATGGATAAGCAAATAAGTTCTAGATTTTGCAGGCCATATCTCTTTGTTTATATTTTCATTTTAAATTTTATTTTCATGATCCAAGCATAGCAGTTTTGTTCTACCTGTGGCTGATATCAGAACTGCGTCACCACCAGGATGGTCCTCTAAGAACTTTGTCACATCATAGACCTGTTCCGACAAATAAAGATGTCAAGAATCAAAAGCAAGCCAAATTCAATTAGGGAAAAAATATAAAGAAGGTTCCAACAAATATGTTTTCAATTAAATTCTGCAATAGAAGAATAGCAAATATATATATAGGCGCCTGACCTACGACCTATCTTAGGCTGGGGTTCTTGTTTTTTTTTTAAAAAAAAAAAAAAAACTAGTAGTTCTATGCAACTATTTAAATAAATTCATAAATTATTATTGAACATAACAGAACACAAAAAAATCAAATAAATAACATCATTTCACAGCTTACATCAATCATATCCTTTCAAGTATGCATCCACATAACAACGGATCTACAATTGTAATTTTGATTTTTTTTAAATAAATGCCATGTAGTATTGCTGTTAAAAAAAATAAAGTATGCCTAGGCTGATTAACAATAGCCTTTGACTGATTAACGGAGTTGACTGCCTCGGGGAATGCTTTTCTCCCAAGCAAGGCATTTTGTGGCCGCTTTTTAGAACACTACAACTGTGTGTGCGCGTGCGTATATTTGTATGTGCTTGTGTTTTGTGTATCGGGAAAAGCACATCCAAATCACAGGAAAACTATCTACTCAATCATCTGCAACCTCCAGCTGCTGGCCCCCTTCAGCACGAAATCTAGCTTTCCACTCCCCTCAATTCCCTCTCAGACCCAGGCCCATGCAATGACCACCAACAAACCAAACAGAAACACCCCGAATCACAACCCCTCTCAGATCGCAGCACCCTCCTCTCTTCATCCGCTTCCATGAATGAGTAACCAGCTTCTGGTTGGTTTCCACTTTGGTTTTTTCCCAAAAATTGTCAGTCTTATATTTGTGGGGTAGAATATATGTCTCTGACAGTTAGTTTGTTTACTTCAAACAAAATTTAGAAATCAGGTTCATGCCAATTTTTTAGGCTTTTTGGAGAAAATGGGAAGTATCATTAAGAAGAAAGAAGATTACAAAGAGGAGGAGGACCAGAGATCCTCAAAAATGAAAAAGACATGACAAAACAAAACAAGAGAGAAAATGCAAAACAATTAAACAGTAGCAGCCTACCAATCTCTAAACATAGACTGCTAAATAACCCTGAAAATTGAGTCGTCGGACTTACAATGAAAACACATTTCTCCCACAAGCATTCTCGAAAGGCAAGGTTCTCTAAAAATATCTGTTGGTTCTCTGGAGTAGTTGAGCCGAGCTTTGCCCTGCTTAGGCTCGGCTCGCCTTATTTATTTGAGGTTCACGAGCTTCATGAGTTCGAGCCTTAGCTAAGAATTTGATGTTAAAGCTCAACTTGTATAATATTTTCAAAGCTCGAACTCGAAGTCAGCTCGAGCCACCTAAAACTTAGCTGCAAAAAATAAATAATAATAATACATAAAATTACTAACTGAACGTTTGGACAACCTCAAGCCCACCAAAACAAAGCCCACAGGCCCAAGAAAGCCATGTGCCTTGAGAGAAGGTACAACATGCTCTTTATAATGCCCAATGTCGAAAGATTTTGAGTAGCGATGTGGGATTCAATGCAAAATTCAGAAAACAAAGAAAGCTATGAATAAATTTTTGGAAAATATATGTTGATCTCAGAATTCGAACTAGGGCTTTTACACATCACAAAGAGAATGCCAATGGAGGAAGCAAACTAACTTGAAATATCACTTATCCATCATTTATGCATAAAATTTTCAATCCCTTAATCGAGCCAAAACTCGGAAAAAAGGGGGAAAAAAAAAGGAAAAAAAAAAAAAAAAGAGCTCACTAGTCTTATGATCTGAGCTGGCTCACAAGCTCAACCAGCTGAGTTAGGGTCTGCTCAAGCTCAACTCATATAAGGTTCTTGAGCCTTATGAACCAAGCCTTATCAACCTTTTTTACGAACTGAGAACCAAGCAGCTTGGCTTGTTTACAGCCCACACATCCCATAAAATAGCAAACCCCATAGCGCTCCAAAAGATCTTGGCTTTTCTAATCCTTGCCAAAGCCCACAAAAGCAACAGTAAGGAAATCTGGAGCCAAGGCTGGGCATACCCAGCACTCACCGCAAAGGTCAAACACACAACACCCCAAATTCCAAACAAGAGAACAGTGAAGGAATAAATGCAAGTTGATCTCACCACTAGCAGGGCGTATCACTCACATATTTGAAGAAAGACGCCTTAAAGGCCTTCAAACTTGCAGCAGCTTGTTAGTCTGGACTCGTTTAAGAGCTACCAACCAAACAAATGCTTTAACCTTAGAAGACACTCTAAATTCCCAAATATGGTAGGAAAAGAGAATCGGGTTAGGCTGAAGGAAACTCAGAATATAGGAAAGAAAACGCGTATAAGAGGAATGCCCCTGAACCCTCTAGCAACTAGGACCACCTATCCTCCCCTAAGGGTAGAAAGATTCCAGGTTAGATAACAAGGAGATAAGTTCTCCAAATCATTGAGTTTACCAGGGCAGGAAAAAGGGAAAGTCGCAGCTAATGAATCCCTTGAATGAAAGGTATTACAAGGAGATGGATGCGTGATGGAGCATTAGATGGTAAAGGCGAGGGGAAGCATAACATAAAAGAGGATTTTTTTTCGTTTTTCTTAGGCTTAGTTTCCTTGTTGTTGCTTAGCTCTTAGCTTAAGCATCAATGATATATCTCGGGAACATGGTGAGGCAGTTGGAATCTGCAAAGTGCATTACTTCTGCGTTTGCAAGATTTCAAAGAATAAGATTAAATTAATTAAAAATATACACAGGGAGCACTGAGTGGCCGAGAACCATAGCCAACAACCATATGGTGCCACCCAGGTTTACTAGCCTGTGATTCCCCTTACAATTCAAAATAATTTGTGATATATATTGTTAGAAATTTCTGTGAAAAATGCCAATTTTATCTGAGAACAAAATTTATGACAAGAAAACCCAAATATTGGACAATATTTGTCACGGGAAATTCTTCTCATTCATATACAAGTAAAACAAATAAATCAACAAGTAAGCATGCACGAATCTAGCAAGTATGGGGGCTAGGAGCTATTGCTTGGGCCAACACTAGGATTGTCCATGCAAGATGGGCACCAACTAGGCTAAATATCAAACAACACTTTTCAATTGAATTTTCAGATTAAATAAGTTGCCTGATAATTCAGCTTTAATTTCAAAGGGATTATTTTACCTGAACAACTTCCTCAATTCAGGGCTATAAGATGCTGTAGCCTGTCCTAAAATTTTAGGAGTAAAATAAGCACCCTTATTTAGTTAGAATACGATCTATAACATCTTTCAACTCTGGCAGTTTGGTCTATCAGAGGCAAGTGGGTTGTGAATTAATATGGCAAGAACAGAGATCTAAAAAAGTCATAACTTGGCACTGCCAGATAGTCAAATTCAGACTCAAATGCACAAAAAGGAAAATAATAATAATAATAATAATAATAAGGGAATAAAAAAAAGCAAGAGAAAACGGGTTTAATCTTTCTATGAAATTTACATAGAAAAGGAATCCAGATAACGCAACTGATCCAACCCATATGATCATTACAACAATGAGAACAACATATACTCGGCCGATTGACATGCAATTGCAGAGTAGAAAGATTATAAATACCTTGCCCTCGATAATGAGCCAGCAGTCCTTGGAGCTGTTGTGCTCAGAGACCTCAGACAAAGTGAAGACCTTTCCTTCGCCTTCCATTGATCTCTCCTGAAATATTTTAGATCCGTAATTTACAGCTCTCTCTCTCTCTCTCTCTCAATATAAGGAGCTCCCTTGTCCTCGAAGACCACCGAGCTTCAGAAGAAAACAAATCCTTGCAAAGGTGAATTCCATTGAAGGACCGAAATTTAAGGTTGGATTAAAATTTGATTGGTGTCATTCTTCAAAAAAAAAAAAATTCCCTGTGATTAGTTTTGATTATAAATGCGTAATTAATTGGGGCTAGTTAGATGAGAGGTATGATGAGAGATACTGAATATAAAATAGTAACACTGTTTGATTACATATTTAAATGAAAGTTTAAACGACCTATTTTTTTAATTTTACCCTTGCTATTATTTTTATTTATTTATTATTAAGTCATGCTTTCAAATTTCCAAAATTTTTAAATCTCGAATATTTTTTATTAATCTTCTTTTAACTTTCTATCTCACTCTGTGTGGAGGTGTACAATTAGGAGAAAAAATAAAAGTAATAAAAGTAAAGCAAAAATAAAAGTGAAAGCATCTCACTCTGTGTGGAGGTGTACAATTAGGAGAAAAAATAAAAGTAATAAAAGTAAAGCAAAAATAAAAGTGAAAGCAAGGAAGGGAAGTTAAACTTGGCTTAAGTGAGTGAGAGTGAAGCGATGCGATTTTGCCGCCAAAAGAATTTGAACTTTTGTTTACAAAGGTCTTTTTTATGATTTAAGTTCTAAAATGAACAGTATTCAACATTCAACATTCAGCACCAATTTGAGTGCTAATTCGATGAGAGGTCATTCAGAGCTATTTAAAAACGTTATCAAACACTTTTAATGAGCCCACCTCTAACCGATTCAGCATTTAGAGTCATTCAGCACTAATTTAGTGCAAACAAATGCAACCTAAACTCCCCTCCCCCTGGCCCAAAATTAGGTATATGGTTTGGTCACGTAATTGCCAATTGAGTGAGTGATCACATTGTATTAGAACTTTTTATGCTTGTAAAAGACTTAACCAAAACTGCAGTTTTGGGTACTCCATTTCTAATGCTTTTAGAACCTTTCAACAAGGATGAAGGAGCAATTCATACTACAATAAGGGGTCAAAAGATAAAAAATTCACATTATACTAGAGTCTTTTCCCCTAGAGATAAACTTTGAATTGCTTAGATAGCCCTCTGGCTTTGATACCAAAATCACCCAAGATAAAATCAAAATCACGGAAAGGAAATAATAATGCAAAATGCAAAGTGCATAATTGAAATAATTGGAATTATATTGATAATGTAAGACTTAGACTTAAAAGAGAACTTGATAAGTTGATTTTGCTGAATCCTTGATCTTGATACAATAGAAGGAAATTAAAATGGATAATTTTTTTAATACAAGGAGATTGGAGAGGAACTCTCTGAGGATGCTTGTCGGAGACCTTACCAAGACGTAATGAGTCATGTTTTTCTTGTTAAAAGAGAGTTTGATTTATAGCGACTACCTAAGCCTTAGATACTTGGTAAAATAATTGATGAAGACATCATTATTGTCTGCGAATAATTTTAGAAAAGCTACTTTTATTTTTCAAAAGTTGCTTTTGCTTTTGAAGATTCACTCCGCGTGAATGCACGCTAACAGCTCCGTGAAATTTCATTGGAATGATTGCTTATATGCTTTCGATGCTGCCCTGGACCAAACTTGCTGAGCTGGCTTCACCATCACTACCACTCATAATTGACAGTGTGGTCACCATCTAGGGGTTTATGAAGGTAGGGTTTTAGGGTGGGAGGAAAATAATAAAATATTGTATGATCATATTTTATTATTTTTTAGTCATGCAATTGGCAATTACATTTCATACACCTAGGTTGGGAAAAAAAATTTGTTATATTATTTGGCAAAATTTTTCCATTTTTCATCATAAACTTTGATAATGTTATAATTTCATTATTACCTTTAAGTCTTTTTAGAAGGGTGTGGGCTCACTTCTCCGCGATATTTATCAATTTCTCTTTATAGCAAACTCTTCTTGTCAAATTTAAGGCACTTTAAAATAATTCTAACCATATGAATTGAGATAACATTTTAAAATATATAAACTTATTAATTCTCATGAGATTTAAAGATGTTTAACACATTCATTACAATGATTGAAAATTAAGAAAATCAAAAGTAAACTATATTGAATTTTCGAAGCTTACGATGAGTATGTTTCACATTTATGCAACTCATGAGAATGGATAATCCTGCATATTTTTGTATGTTATTTCAATTTCTACTGTTAAATTATTTTAAAATGTCTTCAAAATGACTAAAAGAGTACAAGGAGGAGAGAAACTGATATGTAAACTAGAAAGGAAACAATTCTCCCTTAAAGAGACTTAATAGTAATAATGGAATTGTGATATCATGAAAGTTCATTATGAAAAATGAGACAAATCAAAGTTTAGTGGCCATTTTGAGGCAGCCCCAAGGTCCAATAACCTTCATTGAAATTTACTTAAAGATAAACTGAAGAGCATTTATGATCATATATCCAACTTATCTATATTTAGGGCAAAAAATGAACATATAATCCATTATTGGTGGATTGACATTTATATGTTGGAGGGTAAATGGGTAAATGTTTATGATGATATTTGTAGAGTTTGCCTGTCACAAATAATTAGGCTGGTCTGCATTTCAGCATACACGTTGTGATCATCCAACGGCAAGTTATATGTATATTTTCACCCTAAAATACTGATCTGCCTGAATATTTGTGAGAAACAAACTCACCATATATCATAATAAAATTTTCTACTATTTATCCTCTGGCGTAGTAATCCTCCATTTATGAATTATATGTAGGTTATGCGGGCCAAAACTTCAGCTCTATTCGTTCATATAAACAGTTTTTTCTATGTAGGGTAAATTGCACTTTCCATCCTTGAAGTTTGGGAGTGAGTTGTACAAAAGTTTCATTTCCTTGTTTTTGTTTTCTTTTCTTGTTTTTTTCTTTGCACTCTCTTTTAGAGGGATAGTGATTTCTCAAAATGTCATCATTTTGAGCAACTTTTGTCCCATGTTTTGGATGTCCATCCAATTTTGGGTTGAAATGCTCTATTTTCATACTTTAGTGTTTATCCTATCAAAAATAATAATAATAAACGTCGAGGTTTTATTTGTAACTCACCTCATACTTTAAAGGGGAAATGTGCATTTTACCCTTCTACTTAACAATCTTAAGAAAAAAAAAAATAGTTCTTTAGACAAATATATAGTTTTTATACAAAAATGATGGAAGGTAATAATTTGAAAAATAAAATTAGTTTTGCATAAACCTAATGCATTTGATTGCAATGCGTTAGTTTTGCAAAACTTTATCGAATTCAAAACCGAGTTTCGCAATTTGCGTAAAATTTGTGTTTAGCTGCCCAAGTTAAAATTGACCAAAATTACCTAAACAAATCGATTAAATTCAAATGGTAAAAACTAAGTTTTGTGTTGATCAAAACTACGATTTTCAAGTGCCTCATTTCTCCTATATTTCTAAAACTTAGTCTTATGAGGTAAAATTAAATTTATGCTAACCAAACACGTCAGGTCAAAGCTAAAGATACACGTCTCTAACAATAAATTATGTTCAACAAAATAGTTGGAAGGGCATGTTCAACTATTTTTGGCAAAGTACACCTGAGAAACCACTGACGATAAGCAAATCATAATATTTATCATGAAATCAGTTAATTCATACACTGTATATTCTGAAATTAAGTCAGTGCGCGTTATTATCCTAAAAAATTTGATCATAATTATTTGTTCTATCAATCAAAGCTCTCTTCACATGGAGTTACAAGGAAAATCGTAGTATATTTCCCAAAAATAATTAAATATTAGGGGTGCAGAAAATGTTGACACAGAATATTGATGGGGTAGGTGAGGGAAAAAAATGAAGGTAGAAAAGCTTGGGATCCAAAAGTTCAACCTAATCTTAGTGAACCCATTTCAACATTAACGCATAAAAGTCCACCTCAATCTCTTCAAATTCTATGCCAAAAGTTGGTCTCACTCCATCATTCCCTGCTAGAATCATGCCCTTGATTCAAAAGGAATAGATTTGACTCCTCTTTTATCATTTTGAAAATAAAAAATTTATTACAAAGTTGAAGTTTTTCGCGACAAGCTTTTTTTTGGTTTTATTACAAAACCTAAAAACCAAAAAAAAGAAAAAGGAAAAAAACCAACTCTAACCATACGATTAGAAAAAACATACAAAAATATAAAAATACGATCATTCCCATCAGAATTAGTAATATCATATTCGTGAATACTAGTACCCTAAAATATCAATCAAGACCTTTTAAAAAAATTGCACAATAATTTTAAGAAAAAGATGAATATGTCCAAGGTTTTTCAAACCCCATGATGCTTGTGATGCTTGTATAAAGTTCTATATGATATTTATACCCAACAGGTTATAATTATTACAATGTGTCTACAAGTTTTTGAAAATAGATGCATTGAGGAGTAATCAAAGCAAAAAGTAATTATGTATGTATTTTTGGCAAATGGGTATTTTCTTTAAGCTTGGGGTGTGGGCTTAATTATCCTAAAACAGAAAGGGACTAGACAAATTTGAACCCTTTGTGACCTGGATTCAATTGGGCAATTATGAAATAAAGCACATACTTGGGCCAACCAAGTATCTTGATGCTTCTAATGAAAAATTAAGAAAAAAAACCTATCTAGATGCTTGACTTATTTTGTACTCGCAGCTTTAGGTCGTTATAGGATTTTGGTTGTTTTAAGGTGCAATTCGGACTATGTTGTTCTCATAATTAAAACCACGTAGTAGTACTAGGATTATACTCCATGCAATTAGGTAGAATATCATGATACTTTTTCTAAATTTTAGTGCATGCAAAATGCCTCAACATGTTATATGAATGTAATACATTTTTGTTTTTCTTTCTAGGAATTGAAGTGTCTGAAATCACGAAAAATCTGAATAAATCTAATATATTTTTAAATGCCTGTAAGCACAAATAATATTACAAATTTTAATACAAGTGTTTGAATAAAGCTTGTTTTTCTATTATTTTTACACGAATACAGGAAGGAGACCACTGATAATTTAGTATAGAAGGCATTGGCCATATAAGTAGAAGAAGATGTTTTGCTGTAGATTATGTTTAATGAAAATACCTTGACGAAGAGCAACGTTCATATTTAGAAGAGAGGGGAAAAATGGCACTTGTGTAAAGTTATAGTGAACAAAGTGAGTGAGACACTAAACATGGAGGGCCGAACTGCAATTACACCCACTCTTTCTCTCCGTCACAAACCCTAGATCCCACCATCTTCTCGTACATATACACGGGCGCGCACGAAAACCCTAATTTTGTCAACACTCCCACAGTCGAAGCAGGGGAAAAATGGTGTCGGGGTCGGGGATCTGCGCGGCGGCGGTGGTGGTGGATGCGCGCCACCACATGCTGGGGCGGCTAGCGTCGATCGTGGCGAAGGAGCTGCTCAACGGTCAGAAGGTGGTGGTGGTGCGATGCGAGGAGATCTGTCTCTCCGGCGGCCTTGTCCGCCAGAAAATGAAGTACCTTCGGTTCCTTCGCAAGCGCATGAACACGAAACCCTCCCATGGACCCATCCATTTCCGCGCTCCCTCCAAGATCTTCTGGCGCACCCTCCGCGGGTACCCTAATCTCCCTCCCTCCCTCTATCTCTCTAGAATTTTTTCTCATTTTTTTAGGGTTTTCTGTTTTGATTCTTGTTTTGGTTCGTGTATAGGATGATTCCACACAAGACGAAGCGAGGAGCGGCGGCGTTGGCGAGGTTGAAGGTGTACGAGGGGGTCCCTCCGCCGTATGATAAGAAGAAGCGGATGGTCATTCCTGATGCTCTCAAGTTAGTTATCTTCTCTCTCTCTCTCTCTCTCTCTCTCTCTCTCTCTCTCTCTCTCTCTCTCATTTGTATATTTGGTGTTTAGTTTGATTGATTTCTGGTGATGGATTCAGGGTTCTGAGGCTTCAAGCTGGACACAAGTACTGCTTGCTGGGACATCTTTCGAAGGAGGTTGGATGGAACCACTACGATACTATCAAGGTAAGATTTGAACTCTCTATATCTCATTTTTCTGGTTATCCTTTCTGTGATGCACAAGATTTATCATTTCGTTTTCTTATTTGGAAATGTTAAATTCTGCGATTTGGAGACTGTTTTTTCTTCTTTCTTTTTTTTTTCCCTTTTTTTTGTCTTTTAACTTTTGTGGGTGTTAACTATAGCATTCAATTCATCTAGATCTTTGCGAAGAAATTCTTAAAATTAATTGTCCGTTCCCCCCCCCCCCCCCCCCCCCCCCCACAACACCTAAACAAATACTTAAAAATCCAAGTGAAATGGCGTCCAAAACTTGGCTCCCCATAACCACTTTACTCATGTATAATACATACTGTCCTAAATCCTTGTTCGAACTAGCTTGTGTTTTCTTTTAGCTCACCATAGAACATATGACCAAAGTTTTAACAATTGCTGGCTCAACTGTCTGAGCCGAAATCTGGATTGTTACAAAGTTTTCGATAATGAAAAATCATTAAACCTGGAGGTAAACAGCTCAAGCTGGCTGGACTACTCTGATTACTATTGAGGGTGAATCTAGTCATAATATGTAAGGTTTCTTCTTTGTCTCCAAGGTTGCTGATTCCTTTTATGATGGTAATAGTTACTTTTGTCTGCTGCTGAGGTTGGATACCACCTTTGCTTGCATTGGCGAATTGCTATTTCTAGCTTTTGAACCCAGTACTTTTGCTGCAATATTTGTTACGCCACACCTGTTCCACTAGCATTTTTTTGCATAAACCTTTTGATATTGCATTCAACCTGTTAGTATTAGTATTTTAACGATACAGTATGTGTTTTATTACATGATACATTATGATAACGTCACTACTCCATCATGAGTAAACCTGTAGTTTGGCTTAAAAAACCTGTAACATACTCTTATAATGCATATACATACCCTTTTTTGACAAAATCACAAGTCAACAAACTTTGTAAAATCATTGGGAAATAAACGCCTACTTTTGGTGTTGGAAAAAACATGTATAAAAGCATACATACGGATTCCTATGGAACTTGAATTTTATCAACCCATTAAAGAAGATTGTTTTATTTAATTATTTAATTCTAATTCTGATTTTGCTCAAGAATTATAACTTTTATGTAAAAACAAAGTGATATACTGTACCTATTTGATTAAGAATTAGAACTTTCAGCATCGTTTTAATTGCTTCTCACCCTTGATGTCGTACCATACCCATTTAATTCCTGTACTTCATTTTTCTGTACCATGTAATACTATTACTAACTATGCAGTTTGTCTTGCCTTTAAAACTGTAACTGTTCGTAAGTCAGAATCCTTCACTTCTGATAGCGCGTCCTATGTATTGTGTGAATGCTCATATTGTTATTTGGATATTCTCATGGGTTTTTGAATATTGAAGCTAGAACTGTACGAGAGAGCATGTTTTTTATGATATGTGAAGCTTGCAAGATTGTTATTATATATTTATGGACGTGGGTTGGTGATGCTCAGCATTCCCATAATGAAATTCATTAATTTTTGTGATATTTTTGATAAAATTCCTTAGATATGGTCATTTTGTCTGTGTTTTGAGAGATGTATATATGAAATGTATCTCCTTGTATACTGCCTTTTTTTGTGGAAAGCTAATATGAGTCATGTTCTGAACTGTTTTCTTCCTATAGGAGTTGGAGGAGAAGAGAAAGGAGAGGGCTCAGGTGGTATATCAGAGAAAGAAGCAGTTAACAAAATTGAGGATCCAAGCTGAGAAGGTTGCAGAGGAGAAGCTTGGCTCCCAATTAGACATCCTTGCTCCTGTTAAATATTGAACTGTTCTATATTGCATTAGCCTCTGAACCTTATTTCCCAGATTTTGTCTCAGTTTTATTTAGAAAGCTTGGAGGCTGCAGCAGAGCAGAGAAGCTTGAGACCTAATAGACATTGTTATGCCCGTATTAATACTTCAACCACTCTACTCGTTATGAACAATTTTCTTGAGGATTTTTGCTCATCAGTTCTCTTTCTGGTTATGATGCTCGTGCAAACAATGAATTGAATGCTAAGTTTGATAATTTTGTGTGGCGGAGTCTCTTTTAGATTTCTGCAGCATCATGGTTTCTACGAGTCAGATATGTTTTGCTGTATGCTTAATGATACCTAAAGGGGCTTATTTTGTGTGCTTATCCAGTTGCCTTTCCAATGGTTAGCCATGGTTGCCTAGTCTGTGAGTGTTCTCTGCGCCTTATGTGTGTTCTATTAGGTCACTTTGTTTGAATACAGGGTTGGAGCATGGGGTAATGTGGTTTTCCTGTGCAGGAAGATATGATGAAATTACATTGAATCCCAATTATGAATTTAAATGGGCCCAAATTTCTAGCATTGGGTGAGTCCTTTTTTTTTTTTTTTTTTCATTGTATAAAGAATAATTTTACTTATATATCCTTTTTGCCTTTTGCAGAGAAATGCTGATTGCAAAATTTAAGTTGTCGCCATGGTGGGGTACAAGTAGTATTACTCTCTTCATTTTGCATTTTTAAATCCAGTGTATTAATAGATGAGTTTCTCTATTAGATGGATCTGACTTGAGGACACCATTTAATAAACGCAACCTGGTGCATGCTTGCTCCATTGTGAGGTGCACCTCGTAAATTATATGAATTATGTGTACTTCTAACGTCATATAACCTTTGATTACTTGTCAAGATTCAAACTGTATAGATAAGAGTGGGGGGGGGGGGGGGGGGGGGGGGGGGGGGAGGGAGATGTGGGCTAATTAAATTTGGTTACGTAGGATCTCATATCATGAAAGAAAACTCAGCAAATTTGATTCGTTAAAAAGTAATTAAATTTCTCAATATACAAGGTAAAAGTACCACAATGTCAAATTACATAAAAATTTATGAATAATTTTAATTCTTCATGCTGTTTTCATCCATATGATTAGATCTTTTTTTAAATATCCAAAACTGTGAGATTTTAACTAGTATAAAATGTACCCCACACCCATACGATTCTCGGGCTTAAATTGAAAATGAAAACAGAAATAAGATATTTTTCACCTGTAATTTTCCTGCTCCTTCAACGCTGTATACGCAGCTGCTGTGTAAACTTAATCGATTATGATTGGGTAACAGCGGGCACTTGCCAAGAAAGAAGTGAGCGAGATCAAATTACTGCAGAAACTTGTCATTGGGCTAGCTTCAGTTCCAAGCTCGGCCACCACGCTCATCCCACCGCTCGAATCACAATCACCCCTTTCTCACGTCTTTTTAGGTCTGACCTGACATGGAAAAGTCTTACAGTTCCCTAACTACCACGCAAACGTGCCGTCTCAATAGATGCTTAACCATTGATAAAGTTCTTGTGTTCAGCAGTTTAGATCATCCCATCAGAGGCCCAGCTTTGATCGCTTTAAAATATATACTCTTCCTCGGTTTAAATAGGCCATGAAGCATTGGCGGCTCCATTCCCTTAAAAATAAAAAATAAAAAATAACACCGACCCAATTGCGGGATGGGTGAAATGGGAAGCAAACATGAAGTGGTAAGTATATGTCGGGGCTCCGAATTCACTCCTTCACATCAGCATAACAAAATAATGAACAGTAATGTTGCAGCGCCACAAGGAGTGCCATGCGAAGCAACCCATGTCAGACATGCAACAAAATCTACATGAACTAAAAAAATAAATAAATAGGGTTTTCTTGGACAAGAGAATCAATCTGAAAAAAAACCCACTTTGTTATCAGAAGAAGGCCGGAAGGAAAATGTGGAAAACGGAGTCAGATAATATAACTGGAGAGAGAAGTGGAAAGCGGCCTCTGTGTCTCGCAAGAAAAACCTAACAGGTGAGGATGTAAACGGCGAGACAGGAAGAGTAGCATCGAAACGCCACCCTTTTACAGTAACAATAGCCTGTTCTCTTTGAAGCTTAAAGTCTAAGAGACTATCTGTTGGAGGTATTGACCCAGATTTGGATGCTCAAGTGGAATTTGGAACGTTCCAAAAACTTGGAGATCCTGCAGGATTAGTAACAGTCCCTTTTTTGGAGAATGTTAATAAATTTCAAAACCCGTTTCGCCATCCAGTAGCAAAACGCCATCCTTTTACGGTAACAATAGCCTGTTCTCTTTGAAGCTTAAAGTCTAAGAGACTATCTGTTGGAGGCATTGACCCAGATTTGGATGCTCAAGTGGAATTTGGAACGTTCCAAAAACTTGGAGATCCTGCAGGAATTTCAAAACCCGTTTCGCCGTCCAGTAGCGAAACGCCATCCTATTACGGTAACAATAGCCTGTTCTCTTTGAAGCTTAAAGTCTAAGAGACTATCTGTTGGAGGTATTGACCCAGATTTGGATGCTCAAGTGGAATTTGGAACGTTCCAAAAACTTGGAGATCCTGCAGGATTAGTAACAGTCCCCTTTTTGGAGAATGTTAATAAATTTCAAAACCCGTTTCGCCGTCCAGTAGCGAAACGCCATCCTATTACGGTAACAATAGCCTGTTCTCTTTGAAGCTTAAAGTCTAAGAGACTATCTGTTGGAGGTATTGACCCAGATTTGGATGCTCAAGTGGAATTTGGAACGTTCCAAAAACTTGGAGATCCTGCAGGATTAGTAACAGTCCCCTTTTTGGAGAATGTTAATAAATTTCAAAACCCGTTTCGCCGTCCAGTAGCGAAACGCCATCCTATTACGGTAACAATAGCCTGTTCTCTTTGAAGCTTAAAGTCTAAGAGACTATCTGTTGGAGGTATTGACCCAGATTTGGATGCTCAAGTGGAATTTGGAACGTTCCAAAAACTTGGAGATCCTGCAGGATTAGTAACAGTCCCCTTTTTGGAGAATGTTAATAAATTTCAAAACCCGTTTCGCCGTCTAGTAGCGAAACGCCATCCTTTTACAGTAACAATAGCCTGTTCTCTTTGAAGCTTAAAGTCTAAGAGACTATCTGTTGGAGGTATTGACCCAGATTTGGATGCTCAAGTGGAATTTGGATCGTTCCAAAAACTTGGAGATCCTGCGGGATTATTAACAGTCCCTTTTTTGGAGAATGTTAATAAATTTCAAAACCCATTTCGCCGTCCAGTACCGAAACGCCATCCTTTTTTTGATCTCTCTTCTTTCTTGACAAGTGCACGCTGTTAACCGATTATAATTGATTAAGTTTACACAGCAGCTGCATAACAGAAAGTAAATGCAACAGCATTAAAGGAGCCAGGTAAATGCTTCCTAACATACAGATATAACATGTATGATCAATTCGTCTAAACACTCAATTCCTTAAAAGCATGTCTCAACTAAATCACAAACATCAAGGGGTAAATATTGGCAACGCTGAATGTTATATCACAATGTAGGTGCATTTTATAATGAAAATGCACAGAAACCATATCCCTACAAGCCATATCTATAAAGGCAATCTTTCAAAATTCAAAATCATATCACTATGCATCTGCAGGTTTTCCTACACATCAAGAACTTACTATGTTGTACACGAGCATGGGTATGATTTTTCAATTTATAAATTGCAACTTTTTACCATAGTATAAACTGTTAACTGAAGCTCCAGTACATGCCAAGCGTACTTGTTTCAAAGTCAATATGGCATGCGTAAATTGAGACAATGTTTCAACAATGAAACAACCCTCCCCGACAAAAGACAACTTTTAAGTATGTCCAAGCTCCTCCTCCAGGACTGGTCCATCTGGAACCAGATTTTCTACAATTTTGAAACAGATTAACAGAAGACAATAGATAATCCACACTGGAAAAGATGGAATAAAGCATTTACTTGCACATAATTCATTAGTGGGATGGTTTTGCGTATCAGAAGGCATATGACCACCTATCACTTTAAAAGAATAATTTCAAAAGGATCACAACATCTCAAGCATTTTCCATGAAACATCAGATTCACGTATCTGTCACCAACCTTTCCAAAATACCCAGCCAACAGTGGGCTGTGAAAATGATTTGGCTCCAAGGAGAAAAGCAAGTCCATTAGCTGCAAATTTTAAAATTAAATGCAGTAAATAAGAATCGTGAACCATATTAAAATTTTAACATACATAATCTAGGTAAAATATGATCATGCTTGCACACCGTATAAATTAAATTTGATCAATTGTTTTGATCAATTGTGGGTAATGCAAAAAAACCATGAATCATGGAGAAAATATGATCATACTTGCACACTGATAAATCAATTTGATCAATCATTTTTGGCTTACCATGGTGATTCTAAGATATGAAAAATATTATTATGTGGCATCAGATTATTGGATTTATTTGATACTTCGAGGCTATTACTTTTTGTACAAGGGGCATCTAATTGATTACTTTGTAGCGATTGGCATCTCAATGGTCATTTGTTTATAATTTCCTAAAGCTATTACTTCTATGTATCTCCTGTGACACCCCATCTTTCCGATGATTAAAGAAAACAATGGGTGTTGGGGACTATAAGACTTCCACTTGAGTTTAATAATAAGTTGAGTTAGACATCCATCATTTAGATTTGACTATCATTACAAAGCCCACCCGTACCCTTTCACAGGATCGTAGGGTCGGTGAAAACACAAACACATTATACTACAACACACGCATCATTCCTTGACGACCACCCAAAGGTTAAGTGAGTTGCTAGGTGATTGACCCATCTAAGCATAGGCCATGCTTTGGCCCTTAGACTAATCACTTGCGACGGGCTCTCCTTTAGAGATTATTCCTAGTAGGGATCAACAACACAAGGAGTGAGTGAAAAAGACGCTCAATAGGTCAAATAAGCAAATCCTACCAGTTCATATCCGGATAAGGGATATAACAACTCAACAATTTAAACAACAATCTCAACAAAGCAACAAATACCCAACTACCGAGCCAAATGGCACCATCATAGGTTTGAACGACTAGAAACTGTTCTGCTCACTTCTTAGGACCTGAGCCACAGTCCCCCCTTATAATGTCTAGTGGATCCACAGATGGCCTCCTCAAGCATAGACATGCTTCTTTCGCCAAGCACGGGTCTCAATAGTTTCTGCATAAGCGGTCGTTCATCTTAGTAGTTGGCACATACAACAACAAATCCACAATGGTTTTAAAGAATCAAGCAATAAGTAATATCAACAAATAAATGTCCTTACGAGGGTAGAAACAAGTACATCCAAGTAATACAACCTCATGAAGAGATTAGCCACAAAGGAGACAACAATACTAGGAAAGGAAGATATGTTGAACATCTCCAACTTAAAAGAACCAAGAACTGATCTCTGAGTGTTCTATCTTTAAAAGATAAATAATTCTTTGTAGAAAATCAAGGACGCTTTGAAAACAGCAAACTTTGAGTCATTGCGTTGAAAATCTTAGCCTGAACCCACAGTTTCCGGGGCTGTTTTGCCCCAAACAACAGTTATGCAGGGCAAAACGGCACTGTTTCATAAAACAGCAATCGCTTGGGGCTGCTGCTGTGCTTTCCTAGCTTAAGGCTTACCATCAGGGCTGTTTCGGTCCAATATTAGGACAAGATGACTTGTTCTAGCCAAAACAGCAGTGGCTTAATGCTGCCATTGAGTCCCTGCAGCTTAACTTTTATAGGTTTAGAGCTACTTTTGCCCAAACAACAGATAGGTTAGCAAAATGATTACACCCTTTTTGAGATTCACATTTAAAATGATTGATTTTGAGGGGAAAAAAAAACCCAGCAGTGCTGGAAACCCCTGTTTTCCCCAGATTTTGGTGGTTTTATGTCAAGGTTAACACATCAAACACTATTTCTGGAGTTGACAAAACTTTCCAGCCAACTTATCGTCAAAACAGAGACAAAACGGTTCCGTTTTGCCCACACAGCATCTAGACAGATTTGCCATTCCGAGCCTCGACCTTGAAATGACACTTTTAAAACTCCCGCCAGTGTTTAAGCTCCCCAAACCCAGATTTAAAACTTTAAATAGTAGCTAACGCATGAAAACATCATTTTCAGAAATGGTAAAAGCTTTCCAGCAACCCCCCCCCCCCCTTTAGAGATGGTCCAACAATCACTTCCTTTCCGTTTCAATAGAGTGTGAAGTATCACACACATGCAGCACAAGAAAAAAATGTCAAAACAGAAACAAAAGGGGAAGGTGACACTACCTCAAACTTGGGATTAGCATGCTCCTTCTTCCTCCTTAGACTACTCCTAAGATTTCTTGTTTCTCTCTCTTTTTTTTCCTGATCTGGTGCTGTCTCCAGGGGCTGCTGTGCCCTTTTATAGGCAGCAAAAGAGAGAGAGAGAAAGAGATAGACACATATGTGTCCCATCACAATTAATGAGCACATATGTGTCCCATCAACATTGATGAGCACATATGTGTCCCATAAATATTGATGAGCACGTGTCAAATCAAGGGGACACCTCACCCCCCACATGTATCAACCGTAGCCACAAATCCCTTGAGTTTCCTATAAGTGGACACATGTCCCCCCCCCCCCCCCCCCCCCTCCTCTCCAAACACACACACACTATCCTTATCTCAAGATAATGGGTGGAAAGATAATTAATTAGAAATAAATATTTGCAAAAAAGTCCCTAAAGTTTATGGGTATTACATCTCCAGAACCTCAAGAACAATGTCAAAATTATGTTTTCCGAAGCTCTCATAATAGTCAATATGTGGTTGGCTCGGAGTAGTCTAAGGGCATGACAGTCTCTCTAGTGTTCTATTACAAATAAGTTGCAAAGAATATTAGTTTATAGTAACTATTATCATGACATCTGCCTTATAGAAAAGGCAGAAACAAAGAGGCCACAAAAATGGCCAGAAACCTTATAAAGGACACTGCAAGAAACAATGAATGACAAACCATAACAGAACACTATGCAAGTTCGAGATAAACAATTGATAATGGAAAGCTGATCCAGTTATTCTAGCAATTTTAAAGATCCTAATGTTGCATCATCTACCCACCCTTCAGTCACAAAATAGAACAGAGGTTCACCCGTGAAAAAACGCAACTCATATCCCTGAATTTGATGAGACCCATCTACAAATGGGAACGAGCCCCTGCTTTTTTCATCAGGTTAGCACTAATTAGACAAAACAAAAACAAGATAATCCATCACAGGTTAATCATACTTTATTCTTTAAAGTACCAAAGCATATCAAGATGGCAGCTGATGTAGTATAGTGTGTCATTAGAGCCTAACATAAATCAAACCCTCTATAATAATAAACTGAAAGCAGAAATGCAACACAAATACGTAAACTGAACAAAACATATGATTACAAATCGGAAGACGCATCAATATTATAAGATCCGCATACCTTGAAGTGAACTCTGAGATCAGCCTTGGCCTTGCATGTTGCATTTTAAAGATGACACAATAGAAGCTCATTTTGAAATCTGAAGGAACGGCATAAGAACCCTAGATCTACTCTCTTGAAGTATGAGCCGAAATTGAGAGGGAGAATCACAGCGAAGAACATGTGAATAGAACAAAAGGATTAAGCACTCACCCTTGGTTCGATTGTCCTCTCGAATACTTCAAATGAAAAATTCGTAGAATCAGAATTAGAACTTCACGAAATCAGAAGAAGAAACCGAATCCTCTATATATGCCGACACAAAAATGAAACCCTAGACGTGTTGAAGCCCTAGATAGAGGTTCCCCTTGGAATCAAGAGATGCAGGAGAAAGGAAAACCCTAGAATTTGAGCGGTGCGTCTGAGTATGTGGCCCTTCTCGAGGAAGAGCTTCACGGTTCGAGACGCGATGAATCTGTCCATGGTTTCGGGGAGAAATTGCTGCATGGGTTTTGTCTCCTCTCTTCTTGTCCTTCGACTTCTTGTTGTGCCCACCTCCGATCTACCCTTAATTTGTTGAAAGCAATATGACAGGTGGAATCGTGCTAATTTTAATAAGCATTTATACATTTATGTTTCCCCTACTTCAATCTTCAATTATAACCCCCACCCACCCCATATATATATATATATATATATATATATATATATAGCAATTTAGCAAAAATAATTAGAACAATTTAGTAAAAGAAGTAATAATAACCATTCTTGAAAAATCAAAAACTCTGTTATCTTGGGTTATACGACCTGCATTTCATTTCCTTTATCCTCTCTCTCAATCGTTTGTTAGCTTCCATTAATTCAACTTTCATCATTCATATCTATATTATTATAATGTCAAAGGTTTTTTGGTTCAATCAATTATATATTTTTTCTAAATTTTCATTAATACCCTCAAATATTATTGTTATTTACTTACAGTTATTATCACATAAGTATTTCTATTTCTACTCAAACATTACAGCTATCATGCAACAATTCTTATCTTTTTTTTTAAATGTCCTACAATGCTTTTGATTATAAAGGATTCAAAATTTTAATTTCTAGATATTAATTAATTTAAATTTTTACCTATACATTCTTTTAGATATTGTATATTGACCGAAAAGTCATTAAGCACGCACAAAGGGCATGCAATGCGACTAGTATGACTAGAAAAGAAAAAAAAAAATCAATCAAATCCCTTAGTTTGATTTTTCTTTTTCTTTTTTTTTGAAGGAAGGCTTATGGAATGGAGTAGTGTGGAAATATAACAACTATTTCATATAAATATACTGTGAGAATATTAATACTCACATGGATCATTGATAAAACGATCAAGTATAACTACTCTGATGGACCATAGCATAGGTGGTAAATGATGATTGTTACTAATAAAGTGTTATTCCTCATATACTCCCCATTTCATTTCAGCCAAATACATTTTATTCTAATTCTACTTCATACCCCCATTTCATTTCAGCCAAATACATTTTATTCTAATTCTACTTCATACCGTGAACCACATCACACAATACATCCATTAGGGCAAAGGGTGCTTTCCCTGATGCATCAATCCAAGTTTACTTTCATGTTGAGCCAAAGTGGTTCATTCTTACCACAATGTTTCGCATCTTAAGACGTATTGTCTAATCCGGAGTTGGTTTTCACCACCTCATATTTTTGCCCTTCCACCCAGAAACCTGTCACTTCCCTAGGCTGCAGCAAGACGAGCAATGAGAGGATGGCGCGAAATCAGTAAGGAAGCTCGCATCGTAAATGCATATTCATTGTTTGGTTCACTATTCGGCAGGATGATAGTTAATTATGTCGGTACCTATGGGTTACTGGAACGAGAGAACAGTTAAATCTAAAGCACTATTCGGCAGTAACACCAACGGTTCACAAACACTAGTGAGTTCTGGTGCACCAATCAAGGGAACCACCAGTCACATGAGCCTTGCCTTGAGCATCATATCTTTAAGCCTCAATGCTAGAGTGAAAACTAGGGAACTAACAAAACGGGGAAAGGGAGGGGGGGGGGGGGGGGGGGGGGGGGGGGGGGGGGGGGGGTGGTTTGTTGGTGAAAGAATGCTGCAAAAAAAAAAAAAAAAAAAAAATTACAACAATTTCACAGAGAAAGATGATCATTGACCTAATTTTTAGTGAATACACCAGAAGCCCTAATATTCACAAAATTTCCAGTGCCTTTTGCCCATTACAATGACAGCTACAACCTTGACCCAGAAGGGTAATAATACAGCACTAATCTATGGGGAGGGCAAAAAAGGAATGTGGTCCCACCGCAACATGCTTCTGGGGACCCAAAAAATTAAGGCGAAAAAAGAAAAAGAAAAGAGAGATTAAACCTGTACAGACACCTCTATATCCATCAACATCCCCTGAAGCTTTAGGCCAGTGGCAATATACATAACATTTCGGGGGGAAAAGAATTTATGCCCCACCAATATCCATCCACTTCAGCAGAATCCAAAATATAACAATTAATGCCTACCTCGCCCCATCTTCTAAAGTGCCCTCATGGAATGACCAGCTTTATCTGCATGGAACCACCATGGGCCTCAATTAGCTTCTTACCCATTCAACAAAGAGAACCCATAGAACTAATAACATGGCGAAAAGAACAAAATAATCTAATGGAAAACATAAGACCACACTTCATCTATACATAACAAGCGGCCGAAACTTTCCATAGATGCATAGCTTTAGCAAAACAATTCAACCTTTAATCAAATTGATCACAAAAGGAGTTTCATTTTAAATACACATTCCATCAATAGAGAGTGTCTCAGCTGGTGCACAACACTCAATAGTATTCCAGTCCATTCATGATTTGCAATAAATTATTTCCTCTACTTTCTTTTAGCAAAAAACCAAACTCAAGACCAATCCACAATATCAAATGAACTTACTTCAAAGACTCAAAAGCAATCAGGAAAATTTTAAGTTGTTTAACATGTCGGGTTTCCTTAGCTGTCGATGTGCATCCATTTCTATATTTTATCTGAGGGGTGGGGTTCACCAGTTAATTTAAGTTGCTGAAACACAGTTAAAAAAATCTGAGCAGACTCCAAATCATGATTAAATTGGTTTTGTTAGATTGAATTGCCTGTGTATGAATTTCACTGAAAAATTATTGAAATCGGCTCCCTTCACATTTTTGAAAATTAACTGGTCTCGCAAAACAACAAAATTATATTTTCATGTTATGGTTGCATAAGAACTCAGAAGCAAATATTACCTGTACACTGCTGTTTCAAGGGCATGCAGACTCAACTGCGGCAAGCGAACCACCCTTGGAACTTCCCAATCCATTAGGGAGCTTCATTCCAGTCTGGAGTCTCCTGATCTGACATACATACTGCTTTGAGCAACATGCTGTGAATTTGGTTGTGCTACTAACTCTTGTTGAGGTGATTGCTGTTGGGATTCTTCTCGCTGCTGCTGTTGTTGTGATGGTGGTGGTGGGAGTGCAGATGGTGAAGGATGTTGTAGCTGTGGCTGCTGCTGCTGCCACTGTTCTCTAGTGTTATGCCCATGAGGTGACAAACTACCCGACAAATGTCTGTGGCCTAACCCTTGGCTGACCCGTGCTATTGGCTCACTTCCAGCAGAATTTGCTAAAGATGGGCTGCTACTTGAACCTGATTGTGCTGCTGGATTGGGTAAAGCAGCCTCATATACAGGTTCCGTCGCTTCCCACTGAGAAGAACCAGCAGAGGAAACCACTGGAACCACAGAGGTAGAATCAACACAAGCCAGAGGCATCGTTGTGGCCGTAGCCAACTGAGACAGGTTGACAGCAGGCTGCTGGGCAGCTTGAGGCTGTTCCATCTGAGGCTTGCTTGGCATGTCAGAATTCATTTGGCAGTTTTGTTGAAGAATTCTGTGTACAGTTGACTGACTTTGAGTTCGCTGCTTTGGGAGTGGCTGGGCTTGGGGCTGTGGCTGCATCTGCTGGTGGGTGGAAGCCACCAGTGGTGATGGAATATCTTGATGTGAAGTTGACAGTGCCTGACCAGAAGGAACAGATGAAACCTGACCATGAGGTTTATTTTCAGAAAGAGGAGGCATGTGAGGGAGTTGCTTCGACAAAGGGGGAGCAGCGCCACCAGAATAAAGCTTTTGTTGTGGCTGGGGCTGGTTTGAGGATTGAGACAGTGCCAGTGGTTTAGCAGCTTGAACAGAGTTAAGACCAGACCCAGAATATAAGCCTTGACCTTGCGTCAATTGCATGACCTGCTCACCTTTCTCCATAGCTTGGCTTCCTGAGGGTGTGGTAAGGCCATTCAGATGAGAAGGGTCGACGGGAAGGTTCTGGTGCATTAAAACGTTACCTCTTCCTATTCCTTTCAGAACTTTAGCCTGCTGCTGTTGAGACTGGGACGATTGCCGTTGTTGTTGAGGGTGATTCCTGCCAGCCTGTTGAAACTGCCGTTGCCGCTGCCGTTGCTTCCCCATGTGATTGGTCAACCCACTCGCAGCAGCTGGCAGAGAGTTCCGACCAAGCCCGTGTGGGGGAACATGATGTTTCTGCTGAATCTGTGAAGACGTGGGGGTCATTGGGGAAGTTGGTGTCAGAGGAGTCAACGATACTGGCTGAGAAGAAGCCTGCGGTTGAATTTGGGAACTATTTGGCACAGCAGATGATATGGGCATCTGGGGCTGTGATTGGACATGTGGCATCAAAGCATTTGATGCCGCAAGCTGTTGTTGCTGATGCAACATCCTCTGCTGCATTTGCCTTTCTTTAGCAAGGCGAATAGCATAAGCTTGCTGCTGAGTGCTACTTGGGGCTTGATGATGAGAGTTGTTGCTGAGCAAATGGGACTGCTGCGGCGACATCTGATGTTGCTTTGGTGAATGGACTCTGTGAGTTTGAACAGGTGAAGGGATAGACTGATTAGGGAAAGGAGAACTTAACCCACTGAAAGGAGCGATTCCTTGGTTGCTCCCTTGAGTCACCTGCATTTGAATATCTGGCAACATTGTCTGTCTTTGATGCTCCGCAGTCTGGCCAGGCTGTTGCAAAATAATCATACGAGTATGAAAACTAATGCAATATTTACAATTTGAAATTGCAAGCAATTCTGGAGGCAACATATCAAATAACTACTGGTGATGCTCTAGCATGTACGTTAAGTACCACATCAATCACTTTCTATGGCAGAGAAATACTCAGGAATACACCTGGGGAGATCAAATCAAAATATAATCTAAATCACAGCCATTAGAATTTCAGATGCACAATTCAGTTCAACCCAAAAACACATTGGATGCTAAGTCATTTTACACCTTGAATCACGTGATTCATGAGCGATTAGATCACAATTCGATCTTTCAAACTTAAGAATTCAAATTTCCTTCAGAGTTCAGTGAGGCTTTTAAAGAAAACCCTAAATGTAGGGCTTTCAAAATGGCATACATGCCACGCAAGTTTGGACTGCTAGGTAGTATTGAGCAGTTAAAATAATGAAATAGCGTCTAAATGCAACAGGAATAGTATTATCCAGATGATGGCCTTCGATATGGTATTTCTCTTGTAATGGAATCTCTAAGCATGTTCTTCAACCTTATGATTTGGTTTGTTCACGATTCAGAAAATCAGCTCTCCTATCCACCATTTGACAACCATACTCTAAAGCATACACGTAAAAAGGAGAAAAGAAAAACGAAGGATGAGAGGAAAAAAAACATCCTTAGAACATCATGGCAATTTTTATCCAACTACTGCAACGGCTCACTTCCCCCAACACTTAGAGACCAGGACAGATGTTCTAAATACACTAATAATCAAAAGTGCTCAGCTTGAGGTCTACAGATCCATTGGCCAAAACATTCTTACCCAGAACAGAACCAGCTAGCTTTTTATTTTCCTCTTAGGAAAAGGAATATAAATTCATTTAAGAGAGAGAGAGAGAACAGGGGGAGGATGAGAGTTCTCAAACTTAGGACAAACCCAAGCCATAGAAATTACATTGAGTGCCAACAAATAACTTTGAACATTTCACAAAGAAAACCATTGGGACAACCCCAAGCCACCAACCACAAAGAGGTTAAAAAGACGATTCTCTCTGAAATTCTAACATTCCTTTTGATCTAAATGCACCAGATGACAGAAAACACAGTGCCAAGAGGCTTTCTTCATCTCTCCTTTGAGGACACTGCTTCATCTCTAGGAGTCCTCCCCAAGTTTTTGGACATATAAGAGAAACCAAACTTCACCAAGAAGTCAAGAACAGGTGCGATGCAGCCCTCCCACAGTTCTGAGAACTGTTTGCGCGTGGCTGCAAGCATGTGAACCCCTGTAAGGGTTGCTTTCCCACACTCCCCTCCCCTCCCCCCCCCCCCCCCCCCCCAAAAAAAAAAAAGGGGGAAAAAAAAAGAAAGGGGGCAAAGTTGTCATTAAAATAACACATGGTGGACATTATCCAAATATTTGGCTTGGAGACGGTGGAATCGGTGTCTATGGCTACCAGCTTGGGGTCGTTTCAACCTTCAGAGGTTTATAGGAGGGTTTGGTCTATGAAGGGATCAGGTGTTTTCCATGCAGTTCTTTCTTTACTCATCTATTCTGCATATGTCGGGATCTAACCCTTCCCCTCTTTACAACCGTATCTGGAACCCCATCTCATACGACCGGTCAAAGCCAAAAATCTGATGAGAAAGGAGATCAGAAAGATAGGCGGACGACTTTATAGTATAGGTCGGATGTTTCCGTGAGCAGTAAGCAGCGGATCTCCCCTTATTTTGGGAAAGCTGGTGGCCGCGTGTGAATTCTTTCAAGGCAAGGGGCGGCCTGATTCGACATTGTTGTTTACTCTGATCCGGTCGAGGTGATTTTCGTTTAAATGCCGGCTAAAGTTAAGGCATTCTCTTGGGTGGTTCTTAATCGAGTCAACAACAACAATCTGCTAGAGACTCATAGGCCCCACAAGCGTATTTCCCCAGAGTGATGTGTACTGTGTTCCTTCACTGTCCTATTATTTGGAAATTGTGGGGCTGCCTGTTCATCATAGAAGTGAGAGGTGGATGTGCCCAGGTTCTGTTGGTGGACTTTCTTGCTATATCTTGTTGGCTTTGGCCATTAGGAAAAAAGCAAAGACATTATGGATGACGGGTATTTCTGGCATTTTGTGAGGAGAGTAGTTGGAAGGTATAAGCATACTATCTTGGACCTTTATCTTGAAGTTAGAGCAGCTGCAGGACAAGATTGTGTTCTTGTCAAGACATTGGACATATTGCAACAGGCACATTCTCTGGTTCATCATTGTCTGAGTTGCATTGGGATTGAAGGGCAGCTTTATACTAAGGCTCTCTTTCCTTTAACATGATTGTATTCATGCTTTTTCCCTGTGTCTTCTTTGTGGGATGTGCTACTTCTTAACCTTGTACTTTTGCCTACCTCTTTGTAATGAACACCCCCCCCCCCCCAAAAAAAAAAAAAAAAAAAAACCCGCCACTCCAAAAAAAAGAAAAAGAAAAACAACTTTGCTGCACTGATCTGACATCAAAACAATACATGTTCAAGAAAATTCAATCTCGTGCATTTATTTAAACATTTGACTATTCTAAACACTTGGTAAATCCTATGAAAAACAAAAGAAAACAAATCAGCAAGTGGAATCAAGGCTACTGCAGTGCATTCACTAGTTTCCACCAATTCCATAGATGAGTAGAAAAGGAACAGGACAAAACTGTAATTTAGACAAGCAAAAGTATGAATTAAGCATTTCAACCCAGTCACTCATAAAAGTAGAGTAACACAGCATAAAGGAAGTTATAGTCCGCCATTCTCTTGGTAGGGGCTAACATGGAAAAAGGCACACACAAACACAAGAAAAACACACTTAAGCCAAAATCAGACTATGTATAACCCGCCAAAATGATTACAGGAACAGAATTAAGGCAACTTTGAGAAAACGTGTGAAACTAGTCAGCCTCTAATTGACATTCGAATTTTTTGGATTAAATTCTGTCAGATCATATAACCTCTAAAAAAAAAAAAAAAAAAAAAAGAAACAACTAGTAAGAGAAGCAGTGTAGAAGAGATAGCCAACCCGTGTTATATGCATAGCCTCATGAGGTCTCAACATTGAGTTTCCTTGACTAGAACCAGCTCTAGAGTGAATATTTACAGGACTTGGCATCCCCATCATACTGGAGGAAAGCATGCTCCCTGCATTCAACATAGATGATGAGGGGATTGCCTGTAACCCTGGTCTTGACATTGGCATGCCTCTGTTCATCCCGCACATCATGCCCATACCATTTCCACCTGGTAGCATTCGAACACCGCGACCAGTTCCTGAAACAGCCCCAGAGACAGACAAGGTGGACTGCGGAAGGTTTCTAACAGATAACATGTGATTATATTGTTGCATTCTTTGCTGCTCATCAACTGGTAATGATGTGGCTCTTGGAACACCATATGTACCATCCCTGACAATGACATGATACAACAGGACATTAAAAAATAATAATAATAATAAGAGAGTGATTGCCAAAGCACAATCAAAGGCTAAGCTATATAAGAGTTAGCTACCTAACAGAACCATTGAGTGGACCAGGTGGTGATGACAAGTTACCACCAAGAATCATACCAGAAGATCCTTGCAGAGAAGAATTCGGACCAGAAGCCGGAAGTATTGATGCTACAGGACCCTGTGGTGAAATAGCTAAACTACTAGTATGAGATCCTTGATACCCAAGTGGCAGACCTTCGGGGTTTGATGTGGCCGCATCAATCAGATCCAGAGGCCTTCATTAAAGCATTCATTATATATATGTTAAAGCTGAGAACAGTAAAGAAATAAAGCTTACAGCACTGTTTCACAAGCTAGAAACACATTCTAGAAAGTATGAAAGAATAAAACAGAACTGAAAAAGTGAAGTATGAATACCAATCGTTTCTTCTGGGTACAAGTAAAAATAATTTAAACTGCACAGTAAGTTGCAACACTAAAAAACCAGAACATAGGAACTTACGTCAAAGGCGGTCCATTAATGTTATTTGGGCAGGCTTGGGAAAGAGCAAGCATGTGAGAATTGTGGACCGGTGCTATCTGTTTTGGTTCCTGCTTATCATTCTTACAAAATAAAAATAAGTAAATAAAAGGATCTAAAATTAGAGAATTAAAATATTTAAACTCAGCACTGCATTGTAAACATCGCAGGAAATAGCTTTTAGTATATTGTTATCCTGGCCTGTTTTCACAATTCATGATGTTCATAAAGGACTTGTGCTCATAGTTAATCAGTTCAATTAGATCTCCCATGGCTCCATGAGCCAGATGATGGTCCCAAATTTGAGGGTCCGCCTACTTGACTTATCTAAGTAGGAGATTCAGACACTCTCTCTTCCTGTCTCCTCAAGCTAGTACCATATATTTTAAACTACAATATAGACAAAGAGACATGGTATTTAATCTAATAGAAAAAATTCACAAGTTTCAGTTAAGGTCGTACATACAGTCAAAAATAGGAACAGAAAAGAATTTGAACACAAGAACCAATTATTCTGATGAATAAAACTGAAGGAACTCCAGGCACATACAAACCTGTTTTTTCTGATAATGCTGCTGCTGTACAATTGAAATGATTTTCTCAAAATGAGCCTTAAGAGTGTCTTCTTCCATTGGTCCTTGCAAGCGCTGAAACAGCTGTCTAGCACTCCCCTGTGACAAATGAAGCAACGACATTACAATCAATTCTTTAAATTAGCATTAGCAATACACTACATTTCTGATGTTAATACGCAACTAAAAGTTGTGTTTTGTGACAATATGGCTTGTCAAGGAAGATGAAGGAGAAGAGGTTCTTGCCTTGGGAATGCCAGGTAACGTAGATGGATAAGGTTGAGAAGATCCTGAATCTTCAGCACTGTCAGCTCCATCGCCAGTAGTCCTATCCATTAAAATTTTGTGACGCTCCTTGCATTCTTTAGGCTTGCGGAAGATGCACTGGATGAGCCAGACAAATAGCAACATTAGTAATCTCAAAGCCAAATGTAAAAACAATAAACCATGCATATTATAATAAGAAATAACAAATACGGATATTTATTTCTGCCCTTTTAACTTCAATTTCAGTTTGAGAAAACTTTATCCTTGTTTTTCTTCCATTAATTCTTTATCAAAACAAAGCAAAATTGGGGAGAAATAGAGAAAGTGCTCCACAATTGACAAACAATCCAAACATACTTTGGACGGATTAAAGCAAATAATATAACACCGGAAAATGATTCAAGATATATGTACCTTAAGTTGCAAAGTACTGTTGATACAATCACTTACAAGCTCCCAGTTAGGACCCATATCATGTACAAGGACAACAAGTGCCTAGGAGTATCACAAAAACATATTTCAGGCACGCTATTCATTCCTCCAACAACAATAAAGTGATAACAGAACGTTAGAAGAAAATAATCCAAGACCTGATCTTCAAACAAAGACCAAGGTCTTCCAGACCCTGGCTGTCCAGAAGGAATCTGCAAATAAGAATATATGTCAAACTTCTCAGCCACTTAGACTTGAAGTTAATCCAACAGCCTAGAGAACTAGTACATCCTCAACTACAGAGTGTCTACATTGTACCTTCAGTACTTTCGATTTCTTGCCCCGATCACGGCCACCAATCATTTTAATAAATTTATTTGAATTGGACATGTTGCTCATTTGGGAAGCCACCGGAGAAGGAATTGAACCCGTATCAAAGGAATTATCAAGAGGATGCTTCACTATCCTTGGCTTCTTTATGGCATGCTGCCCAAATTGACCTTTGTAGACAACATTCAGAAAGGAAAAATTAGAAATACTGATGCAATGCAGCATTAACCAAATAGCAGTCGTAACATAGCAAAATATTAAAAGGAAAATAAATTATAAATAAATACCACTGTTTCCATTAGATTCAAACTGATGGCTCTCCAATCTCCTTTTCAAGTGATCCCTCTGCATATTCATGAATTAAAATTGAATAATTACATTAGCTCGGTACATGAATAAAACTTTGGATGTATCAAGCCAAAAAAAAAAATGTCAGAGGAAATTATCAGAGGAAAATAATAGGATTAGTCGTGTTACACAGAAAAGGATATTGCATAAGTTTACTGTTTGTGCTGTGGCTATCCATGTGTTTAGAAAAACCATAGGCTAAAATTTCTTAACGAATCATTCAAAACATCAAAAATGCTTCATCTCTTGAATAGCTGGAAGTCATCTCAAGTCCTTGAGATAAAAGCAGTGCACAGAAAATCATTAAAGTATGTTTATTATGTCATTTTGCCATTTTGACAGGCATTTAACCCCAAATCATCAGGGTTACAAATCAAACTATCAACGATTTTTAGTATTCTAACAGGCCTGACTTTTTAAATCCGTAACAGATATTTTATTTCATTCCTGTTCATAAGGAGTGACTAAGCTTACACTCGTCGACATCCTAGTGCGATCACCCTCATTCCAAGGGACTTGGGACACAATAAATGGGCACAGGAAGCTAACAGGGCAACCAAGGGACATATGTGAGGACATACCCTGGACAGGATAAGAATGAGATAACCTCAACAAACCAGTGCTCTCTGTTCCTGTCTTAGTTCTACGCTTCCTATACCGCATGCTCCAGTAGAAAATCAGTAATTTATTGCTTGTGTTCCATGTAGCTAATCCCAAATTTCTATAAACAAGGCCTGGGTTGTTTTTGCCAGTAAAAGCAATGAAGGTAAACTCATTCATAAGATTGTGACAAAATCAATTAAGAGTTACTGATAGCTATCAGACACTACAACAGCCTAGATAATGGCCAGATGCTGAAAAACTTATCCAATAAATTTACATAAAAACTTGGAAATATAAAATTTTAAACACACCAGAATTGTTCAAATTACATGACACTGAGATGTAGACGACCTACACTAGGCTGTAGATCTCATTTTTTAATTGGCGTTAAGATGTATGAACCCATTGGTCTTCTGGAATTTAGATAAACAAGTACTTAAGCTATTATTACTACTTTTTAACAAAATCTGGCATCAGAAAATAAGATGTCATTTAGCATGTTACCATCAAAATGGATGTCATCATAGTCCTCCGAATCCTGAAGTTGCAGTTGCAAATAGAGAGGGCAATACCATGATCAAGAACTAAGTTATCAAGACTTTATTGCATGTTGTCCCATAATATATCAGCATGTACACCCAGCAAATAAATAAATATGCATGCAGTCATTCATATATGCATATATACATGGGCATATACATTCATCTATAATGACAACTCAATAACTCAACATACGACCAGATGAACAATGGAAGTTGTAACGTTAAATGAAAAAAATAGCAATCCACAGTACATAGGCCTACTTGCTTTGGGAAGTGTAAGGACCTATTCCATTTTCTTCTTTGGTAATATACAAACAAGAACATATCCTCACCCCAAGGAAGATGCAAAATGATTACACGTACAAGGACCAGAGATAAAAGCACATGAGTCTATCAAAAGGCCTGAGTTTTCAAAATATTGTTAATCAGACAGCTAGATCAGGGAATCACCTTTTCAATCTGCGCGGTGGAATCAAGTTGCCATCTCTGATCATACGTTAAACCCTGCAGCCATACAGAATTTAAAGCCTCATCCAGTGATAATGAGAACACAGAGAGAAGTAGCACTAGGGTTACTTCAGCACTCAATTATTTCCCCACCATGAAAACGTAAATCTAAGGGAACTAGAAAATATAGTGTCACAATACTTTCTACATACCAAATTCTTTGCCTTCTTCTTCTGTTTTGGTTTTGATATTTCTGCACAGTCAAAGGGTAATAACTTTTCGAAGCCCATCGACTCGTCTTCCAAACTCTTCTGGACCTGGGAACCACCTTGCAGCGTACTCTGGTCATCCTGAAGGGAATTAGTGTCCCCACTTGAAGCATCTGTCTTAGCTTGAACCTGGAAACCCCCAGCAACTCCACCACTGAAAGGGCTCGGAACTCTTTGCCGCGAAGCAGTGCGTACGCGTTTTGTAGGAATAGAACCAACATTAAGACCATTGGGAGGTCTTCCCACCAAACCCAATTGTTGATTCCCCATTTTATTTTCTATGCAGTGTCCATAGAGCATATCAGAGCCCAGCTCCCCTGGCCGAGCGGGATATGATTTCATCATATTTTTCCGCTTCCTCTGAGCAATTTTTGAAAGCTTCCGACGTTCTGCAGCTGCAGGCAAATAATAAGTGCTCGTTTCTCCTTCATCTTCCTCATATACATTTTCTTGAGATCCAACATCTAAATTTGGAAGTTACTTGTCAGTAATACACAATGACCTTTACAATAAAATATAAATCACAATAAGCATTATCAATACCTGCTCCAGCATCAAACGTAGACGTCTCAACTTCCTCTTGCATGCTACTGCCAGTTTTCTGAAAATAATAACAATTATAATATATACCCAGCATATTCAAAAGGTAGTAGATGCCACATTGTTCCACTCAAAATCTTTCAACGCCAAAGAATTGGCATGAAGAATAGTATTAATGTGTACTTCTGTCTAGTCCCCAGAATGATATATACAAATTTGTTGTAGAAAACATTCCGCAAAGCAAATGTCAATCCGAACATATTTTCCCTTCAATTTCTTAGTGAAACCTCTTCTCTTGTCACTCGAACTAGAAGAAGAAATTAAGGTAATGACATGATTCCATCAAGGAACTACCTAACAGTTGTTTCTCCACCACATTCCACATAGCCTAGACATCTATAAAATACATAGTGGTGTGTGCGAATTTACCTCACATCGAACCACATAAGTTTCAATGGATTTTCGGTAGGTCTCCATTGCACAAGGAGCAACTGTATAAAAGAGGCTTTCCTGCCAGGGGAAAAATTTGTAACAGATCTATGAGCAAAGCAACAATTTAATAAATATTATGCAATGCCAAAGGGGAAAAAAAAAAAAAAAAAAAGTTCCCTAATAATAATAAAGAAAATTCAAAGGAAGGCCCCTCAAAAAGGTCCTTCGTATTAAACAAAACTGCTCAGTAGTGAAAGAATGAAGAAGTTGTATTAGTCAACATCTGAATCAACTAAAAATATTTTGCTCATACTTCTGTAAAGTGATCTTCCCATGCCATTTCTGGAATGCCCATATCAGCTGCTTGATCAGGAGATACTGGGGGTTCTGCATGTACAGCTGAGAGATGGGATCTGCTAATTTTCAAAAATCTCATGGCATATCTCTGAACAGCAAGATTTTTCCCACAATTTTGTCGCTCCAAATCTTTGCTCGTTTCCTGTCCAATTGCACCACATGCCATATTTTAATAACATGTAGAAAAAAAATGAGACAGAGTACAACAATCCGACTGACCATGTGTCAGTCTAATTTATAAGGGCAATGACACTGTAAAATTAGGATTATCCTATGAACAAAGATACTGAGGGAAGACAAGGCCCAGCTCATTACATACATTCTAAAGCAGCTGCTTCTAGGAACGAAAAGAATAGAATCAGGGAAACAAAATGGGGAAAATAACTAGCACTTTAGATGCAAGCACAATAGTTCCAACACAGAAAATTGAACTCAAGCATCCAGGTGAGCATCTTATCTAGGCACAGGATTGTATCAGCTTCTACATTTTTTTTTATTACTTTTAGAATGATTATTAATGATGCATAAGGACCCAATATGAGCCTGACGTTTAGAACCTTTCAATTAAAAAAATTCCATATTAGCTCTAGGACACACAAACTTCCATCCTGCATCTTCCGTCTTCCATGAATAAGTATGTATAAAATTTTAGATATCATTCAAGTGGAAGAAAAAATAAAAGATAACAGACAAACCAAAACAATTGAACAAAACCAAAAAGTAAATAACCAGAACCATTTCGGAATTCTCAATCCTGTCCTCAGCAACTTCATTCTCGCCAGCTCCTTTTGATCCACATACATCAAACTTGCATTCTTTTAAACGACCAATTGGATCTTCACTTTTAAGAAGCAATTCTGCAGATTGCCAGAACTGCATGACAGCCTTTGCCAGCATGTGAGCAACTCTTTTTTGACTCCAGCATAGACCTTGTTTCTCAAACCTTAGCTGAGAAGCAAAAGCAGCCTGATGACATGTTTGAGCAGCAGCAGCCATCTTCCACAGACGCTCCTGCATAAAAGTATTCATGGGAAAAGGGAAGTAACCTTAAGAAAACTGTAGAAGATAGAAATCAGAATCTATCATAATTACTGGAGAAAAGTTTACTGTACTAAGACTGCTATATAAATCCACATGACAACAGGGATTACTCCAACTATAAGGTAAGAGCATTTCATGTGAGAAAAGCTGACAGAGAGAGAAAATCATAAGAGCAGACCTGCATAAAATCATTTGCCAACCATGACATTTCCTCAAGAACAAAATCCCAGTGAGAATTTCGGCAAATTTCAAATGGTAAGACACCAACAGATAACTCTGTGATCCTCTTGCGCTTGGCCTATTTATCACACTGTGTTAGCCTTTTAAAGAGCTAATAGAAAAGAAAAAAAGAGTTTCACTGAAGTTCAGCAAACTACAAAGAAGAATACTTATTGAAGATAACGAAATAACCTGTATAATCCGGGCCTCTTCCAAGATAGAATCTTCATGTGCCTTTTCTGCCCATTTTAAATGGTTCCCAGAAGGTGTCTGAATCTTAGGGAAAGAAGTGGAAGCCTTTTCAGGCAAAGTTTTTTCATGAGGTTCACAGAAAGTAGAAATGTTGACGCCCTGAGGCTTATCAGTGCAATATTTTTCTTTCAAATTTGAATTATCATTATCATGCAACAAATTATCTGATAATGTATCACGTTTGGATGCAATATGGTCATTCTGCTCCACTTCCTCGATATGCTTCACATCACTTTCTGAGTCAGGTCTACTTCCATGTACCTCATCCTCAACTTTGACAACACAAACATCACTGTGGTCTTGATCATTAACACGGTCATCAGCAATGATATCCCCATTCTCAGTGGTCTTTGCATCATTAATTTCTTTCACCACTTCAACACCTTCTACATCTGTATTCCTTTCAAATGCTACTGTTTGCTCCGATGGACTTCCATTAGAATCAAGATTCCTTGTATTAGTACACATATCGCTATCGTTATTCACATCTAAGCTAACACTAGTTTGGGTGCACGAAGACTCTGAGTCTAGACCTTTTGGGCCTTCCTTGCGTATGCCTCTTCTATCTCTTTTTGATTTTCTAAATCCATTTTGCTGACCAGAACTAGTACGATTCTTAGTGTTCATTGTAGCTGCAGAAGGCTGACAGTCAAGAGAAACTGAAACCACTTGCTCTTGAGCTCCACAGAATTCAGGAACACAAGCCAAATCAGTAGGAGTTTTCTGAACATCAACTTTCAATTGTTGATTATTTTGTTTATCCAGCTGGTTACTGGGGTCCGCGACATCTATCTTTCCTATATCCAACTGATCATCAGATTGTACAGTTTTAAAAATGACATCACCATTTGGACCTGCGGACTTTGTGTTACTATTGGAAATTTTATGGTGGTCTTTCTGGCTGTTGGATCGAGCACCATCACGATTGGATTTAGTCCTGTTCCTTCGAGCATATGCTTGATTTTTTCGAACCACACCCGAGACTTCAGATTCCTTTGCATTTTGGTCACCATTCATCTGGGAAGACTGTTCAGGAGCAACAGTAGTCCTGCTAAGATGCAGAGGATTCCTTTCACCATCACGTGACTCATCACCATCAAAAAGCAGGAGATTGTCAGCAGTATTCGGTTCACTAACTGTAGGAACCTCTGTCCTGTCAATACTCTCGACAGATTCCCCATGAGGAGATGCAGTAAGTGCAAAACTCCCTTTCGCTTCACTGATGCACAAAGAAAAGCATTAACTTTAACCTGCAAACTAATCATGAGCTACTAAAGAAAGCAAAAACAGCATACCTGGTTGCAAACTGTTCAGGATGTCGATCAGTGGGGGAAGTTGACTGGACACTAACAGACGATGCATGCCCAAATTTAAAGTCTAAAGGATTGCCACCCTGCAAATATGACTTATTCAATAATCCCTCTACTCCATACAAGTTCATAAAAACATAAAATATTAAGTTCCCATACTTTCTCAAGAAATTCCAGCTCCCTTTTCCGCTCCTCACGAAAATCATACTCCTGCCTGTCATTGAAGAAGTTTAGTTTGTTTATTTACACATCCAGAAAACCTATCGATATAAACCACCATGGGGCAATGGTAAAAATTAAAGCACACATTTTACCTAAGCTCTGCTTGGGCCTTTTCAATTGCCGTTCGGCGTGGAGAGGTTTTCGTATCAATACCAACTCCACTGTCAACAGCTCCTCCCATGGAATCAACCTCAGCATTGACTAAAAGAGCAGTTCCTGAGCTAAATCCATGCATTCCTTTGACTTTATTCCCAGAAGTTTGTCCCTAACATCTGATCAGAAAATCAAATTAAATTCCAAAAAAAAAAATAATAAGTAACCAATTTTACGAAATTAGATAACTCTACAATAGAGATGTGGTGCATTAAAGATGTAAATGCATTATTGGTCCAAGACAGCTGCCATGCAAAGAAGCTGCTGTTCTGATATTTATGTCAACTATGGAAAGCATAGCATACATTGCATCAATAATTTATATCATTAACAATTAACATACTAGAACTTGAGCATAACTTAGAAAAAAAAATTCCTCCAAAAACAGATACCTTAAATCAACTCAGGAAGAACATCAAAAACACAAAACAATAAAATAATTAAAATAAATGAGAAGAATGGAAAGTGAAAGCACGATAAATAAAATCAGCCAGGAACTCATAACAGCTGAACAGTACAACCACATGCTGGAAAATTAAGCAGGGACTCAGTTAGAGCATTTAGATTTTATCCACGTACATGTTAAAGGATCACAACAAAGAAGTGTCCAAACAACAGTTACAAACTCAGCCCCATTTCCTAAAAACAAAAGGCAACAAACTGCGCCCCAATTCGAATACCTGGGACCAAAACAAGAAGTTAAATATGGGTCATTAATGTGGATTACATAAAAAATTGTTCCAAATGAAAATAATAAGTAATCTTCGTCCCTAATCATCATCTTTATAATCCAAAACATCAGTTCCCACTGCCTCCCGGGGAAAGGGGGGATTATAATATGGTCAATAGCCATGTTGAAGATATCATTCAGTAGAAACTCAGGGATGCATCTGCTATGATCAACTAGAGAAAGAAAAACTAAAGCAAACATATGCCTGCATTCACAACATTGCACAGAAGCATAACAAGGAACATGACCATATAATATCAAATGTCCGTGATCCTAATACCTATACAATTGCCAGCTATAGGAGTAAAACCCTGGTAACTGGCATGAGACAAAGGTGGTGTGGGTAAGGAGAGACAAGAATTAAAATACGTTTGATAGCCATGCTGAAGATATCAACCCGCAGAAACTCAGGGATGCATCAGCTAAGATCGACTAGAGAGAAAAACTAAAGCAAACAAATGCCTGCAATCACAACATCACAGAGAAGCATAACAAGGAACATGACCATATAATATCAAATGTCCGTGATCCTAATACCTATACAATCGCCAGCTTTACAGGAGTAAAACCCTGGTAACTGGCATGAGACCAAGGGGGTGTGGGAGGGGAGCGAGAAAAATTATAATACGTTTAGCCATGTTGAAGATATCACCCAGCAGAAACTCGGGGATGCTATGATCAACTAGAGAAAGAAAAACTAAAGCAAAAAAATGCCTGCAATCACAACATCTCACAGCAGCACAACAAGAGCATGGCCATATAATATCAAATATCTGTGATCCTAATACCTATACAATCGCCAGTTATAGGAGTAAAGCCCAGGTAACTGGCATGAGCCCAAAAATACGAGCCAAACCCATGCAAGCAATTGAACTGAGAAGAAAATTCCCAAAGAAAAGAATTGCATTCAGCGCAAACCAACTCTGTCGGTATAAAACCAAATAAACTCAAATTGGTTGCACCTAAAGCAGAAATGTATCCTCATTATCCACAAACAGAGTGCCTAAATACCCAAATCACTACATAATAACAACCCTAATATCAAATTTTTTCGTCAGTGTACTTCTACGGCATCATACCTTGCCATTGCTATATCTCTCGTCTAAGTAAAACCTCAATAGATCAACTGAAAACCCTGAAGCACTTAGCTCGAAGCAAACACGCCCGCACTTTATTTCCCAACATAAAGAGATCACTTTCCGGCATTTATTACATTCTAGTTTGACAAGCCCATGATTAAAAAGCACTCACCGAGTAAAACAACAAGCATTTATTAAATAAGCATTACACAATCACACTAGAAAGCGATTCAGCTTCACTTGCCCCCAAACCCCCAAAAACAGCCCCCCTTCAAGGCACGTACCCCCAACAAGTTTGCCCCAAATTCCACATTGTTGCAATTCTAGGGTTTCCAATTAGGGCACAAACAGTCAAAAAATCACCTGAATTGAAACGAACCTCGCGGAATTAGCAGCTAAGGCAACACAATCAGCCCTAAACACTCGTCCTCCTCTCTCCTAGGGTTTAGGGTGCCGAACCCGTCCCTCCCTCAATTTACACGAACAATAATTTGCCCTAGAATAGGCCCCTCCCTTACCACCACCACCATGCGAGCCTTAAATGCTTCTGCAACTAGGCTCCATCCCCGAGCATTCGAGTATTGTACGTGATGGCAAATCGATTTCGCTCTGCGTTCTGATTCCTCCTCCTTGTCCGTCTTCGAATTTGGTTTTGTTTTGGGTTTCCCTCTTAGGGGTTCGAAGGGAGTGCGCGATCGATGATGCGTCCTCTGCGAATAGTGGGCTTGGACATGCACGCGAACCAACCAAACCAACGAACCAACCAACGGCAACACAACGAGGGCTCACGAACTTTGGTCCATTTGGGCTTCCTTTTTTCTTTTTTCTTTTTTTTTTTTTCCCTTCTTGTTCTTACAAACAAACTTCTCTATCCATGAATCCCTCAATCCATATAATCTATGAATCCCTCGATCCACATAATAGGTATTAACAGTAAGAGTAATATTACTTTTTTAAAAAGGTATATCTCAAATAAATTTTATTATTCATGTAAGGAGATGGTCCTTATATATACAAGTAAATCTCGATCATCAGATGTGAGTGATGAATTTATTGAAAATCACTTTTTTTTGAAATAAGTAGACTTATCCTAATAATAATTGAAAGAAAAATGTCACTAATTCCACCCACAAAATATTTGTTTATATTTTAAGCATGTGTAATATTTATTAAGCATCAACAATAATCAATCATGGTCATGCATCTCATTGAAAAATGATGTCATTTTATTATAAATCTTTTCAAAAAATTAAAATGGCGGTGTACTCATTTTCCCAAAAAAGATACTCAGAAACCAAGGGAAATTTTAATTGGGAGGCTTCTCTGTTTGCTTGTACGGAGCATTTGGGTAATTTGGGCAATCTTTTAATAGCCTCGAAAATTAATTAAACAAGACGGAACTCCACTTGGGAAGTTAATTTCTTAACTAATGCGTTGAAATTACCGAAATTATTTTGTTGACTTGTGGGCAACATTATGAGTAACAACCAACATATATATTGTGGGGATGAAAACTAAAATTTAAGAATATTAATGTTTATATTAATTCCACAATTTATTTTAAACGCCTATTTAAATCCCCAACTACCCGATCTGAGTTAAACGAATTAAAGCTAATACGAGGTTTTGCTCATCTAATGTGGCTTTAGAAGGGCAACAAAACTGTCTATTTAATGCTAGATTATTTTAATGGACAACAAGAATCCATTAATAAAATTTTGGAGAGAAACATGATTCATTTAAATTTTTATTTTTGGAATAATATATTCGCTAATCCTCACTAAATTTTTATGTAAATTAATTATGAAATTCTCAATTCTTTTTTTAAAACACATCCTAGTCAAAACAATAGATCCGGTGGCAACGAAGCTAATCATTAATCTACTCACATATTTAGTAAAGATGGGTTTGATCGTTAGCAATTTGACAGTTTTAGACTCTAAATGTTTAAATTGAAACTCCAGAGGGACAAATCGAGACATGACAGATAGATCAAGGAGTACAAACATAGCTAGCCCTAATATATATCAGTAGGTAAAACTCACAAGCTCATGGGCAAAGAAAATCACAACTTTTTAGGCAATGTTCTCCTTGCAGTGAAAATCATCGCAATTGATATAATATTAACGAATAGGGGGTCAAGACCCAACATAATTTTTTTTTTTTTTAAAGGAAGACACAAAAACTTTGACGGTTCAATCATTGATTTAACATTAATGAATACAACAATTTTATAATTCAATCCGTAGTTTCATGAGCCTAATATTTAAGTAAACTAGTTAAGCATGACAGTAAAAAAAATGCATTAATTACTAAAAATTTGGTGCCTACACTATTGTAAAACGATTTAGTCATTTAGGTTTATTGAACTTGCCATGTTGAAATACGGTGTCGTTCAAATCAATTCATGGAATGATGGATTATGAGTTTGATAAGTATTGAAAGATTAAAAGGATTTTATTAATGACCACATTAGGAGGATTGTTCCCACATATTTTCTAGAACTTTTTAAAAAATTCTCAGGTATTTAAATCAATGCCATATGATAAATTCATCCATCCACATCATTAAAAAGTAACGTGTTACCATATTCATAACCTCATTGCTAAATTCGGAGGGCAGAGATAGATAATTGTATATTTATACACAGGTGCAATAATTACTGATTTTCTTCTAAATAGTAAAAAAAAAAAAGTGTAAGATCATGGAAAGTGAAGAGATGAAATGAATTTATTTATTTTCAATGTAATAATGCATTTATTTATTTTGATCTGTTTCATGTCATGAAATGTGGCTCACAGTTATCGAACTTTTGATCTATCTTTTTTTTTTTCCCCTTTATTGTCATGAAGAAGTATGGGCTCAAAATCTATCGAATATATGCATAATCCTTTCTAATTCTATCAAAAAATGCATAATCCTCAATAAATCTACGCTATAAATACATAATTATACAACAACAATAATTGCACGCATTCCCTCTTGGATGAAACCCACCATTACTGAAAGCCCCACTTGAACGGGCTGCTAAAAAGGAATAGAGGTTTCGGAATGTTAAAATGGAAAATGAAAAGGGAAAAAAAAAAAAAAAAAAAAACCAAATAGTAAATGAGAACCAAGTAATCTCTGAAAATGTGAGAGGAAGCAAGAAGCATTCATAAAGTTCTTCTGCAGCCCACCAAGGACAAAAGCTGAACCAACGATGCAATGAGGTAATGAAGTAAAGGATTATCATGGCTTACAGAGGCATTTGGTGTTTGGTTCTTTCACCTTCAGAGCCAATTTGACGTAGTTGCAGTTGCACTTCTGTTCTTTTACAACAGGCGATACACTTCTGACGGACTCTTAATCGAAGGATGGCATTAACCATTAGCAGATTAAAGTGTAAAAATGATATCTTGAAGATGTTTCATAGAGCTTTCTCAAGTAAAAAGTGACCAAATCACCAAACAGGGGAGAAACACGGGAAAACCCAACAAGCTGCGCCGCACCTGGCTTTTGTACATGCAGAGCAAGTCACACGTGACTTCCGATGAACATGCAACAGATCTGAGTAAGTTAATGTCACCTTAATCATATGCCATACGAGGAAACCATATACAATAGAGAAATATCTGATGCGAGAAAACATCTACTTATTGGCCATTTAGGCAACTGTAGAACTCAATTGTTGCATGATACCTATCTAAGCATTTTAAAATCACACTTACTGCATTTTGCAAGGAAAATTGAGCAAGCGTGTGTGACAATACTGACCATTGGCAATGTATGCAATTGCACGATTGAATGCTCTACTTATGGAGAAAACAAATCCAGTCCTAGGAAATTCAAAATTCGCAAGCAAAACAGAAAGACGCCTACAGATACAACATCAAAGAAAAGGCCGCATTAGACGAACAAGAAGACCCAATTATTAGGCTCATGAGCACCAGAGGTATGTATTCACAATAACTTAAATCTAAATTATAGCCAGAGCCCCATTAAGGGAGAAAAGGAAAGAAATAAAAATACGTGTAAAAAACCTAAGAAAGCGCAGCTTCTCATATAGTTACTTTTCACCACCAACAATTCATCGTCCTGCCTTAAAATTAAGTTTCTTATATACCTTGCCTTCGGAGAAGAAGGAAAAGCTAATAGAAGCTACAAATTCACAGGAGATTGCAGGGATGTTTTATGACCTGTGTTAATGATCTTCTCATGAGATGTAGGGCTTTCCCTTTTCTGACAGAGTTTTCTCTGCTCCCGAACAAACTCCAAGAGCTCCTTTGCATGCTTAGCCATCCCATTCTTTGAGTATGCTTTAATCATGGTTCTGTAAGTGATTACATCAGGTTTACATCCTTTACCCTCCATCAGTTCAAGCACACCTTTCATCTCTGCAAAACGGCCCAACTTTCCATATGCATCCACCAAGCAGTTAAAAAAGACGATATCTAGTGTTACATCTGAATTCTCAATAAGCCTCAAAACACCTCCAATTTTTTCAGCATTATCAGCTTGCCCATAAGCACTAACAAGTGAACAGAGTGTTACACAGTTTGGTTTTATTCTCTCCGATCGCATCAGCCTAAACAAATACTCCATCTGTTTCAAATCCCCGGCTCTTCCAAATGCATCTATCACCACATTATATGTCACAAGAGTCCATGAGAAGTGGTATTTTTGCATGTATTCCATAACAGCACTCATCTTCTCATAATTCCCAGATTTTCCATATGAATCGAGCAGTATGTTGAAGGTCCTGATATTGGGTTCAATCCCTGCACCCTGAAACTTATCATAGCACTTCTCCATTGTTTCTATTTGTCCGCTGCTGCCAAAGGCCCGGAGAGTAGAGTTCATGGTCCAAACATCAGGCTTACAATTCCCCTCTTGAAGCATTGTCATGAGAATTGATTCCATATCTGCAAACCTGTTAGGATACAAAAAAATTGAGTTCCTTCTTTATGTGACTTACTATCAGTTTACTGCTCCAACTGGTTGCCAGGGAAGTGGGGAAATTGAAATGCATAGAAATAATTTTTTTACAATGTTTATCAAGAAAAGAAGATAAGGAAAAACAAAGGTAAAAGGCTCCTGCACTACATTTGGGCCTGGGGAGGGAAAACTTATGCAGCCTTACCTATGGATTTGAAAGCCTTCTTCAAGTCTGGGTCTAAAATCCATCACATTGACCCAAGGCCTGCCCTAAAATGATGAACATTGATGTCATGACTTCATTTCCTCTCCACCAAACTGAAGAGATTTCTAGACTTCTTCACTAACTCGTCTTTTCTTTTCCATTTTTCTGGCAACTAGATACACTAATGAAAAATCCAAGGCTCCACGTGACCCCACCCCACCACATTCTCTGCAACCAGATGGAGCATTCAAAATACAGAACATCTTAAGCGGGTACTTTTTGGCTTTTCCATATGCATCAATGAGCGTGTTGTATGTTACTGTGTTGGGCTTGATTCTTTGAGCTGCCATGTCAGAGAGAAGAGTCTGCACTTTATCAAACGCAAAAACCTGGAGACATGATTTAATGAGGATCGAGTATGTGAAGACATCAGGCTGACAGTTTGGAGTGTTCTTCATATGCTCCAGCAGCAAGAATGCTTTTTCGAGGAAGCCACTCCTACTGTAGGCAGACAAGAGAGCAGTATAGGTTTCACAGTTCATAAGACAACCCTCATCAGCCATGGCTTGAAAGAGTTCATGGGCTTTTTCAGGTTTCTTGCATTTTCCAAGCATGACCATTAGCTTGATGTATACACCATAGTTGGGTCTGTACCAGAGCTGCTCCCGCAGTAGCTCAAAAACCTGAAAAATACAGAGGGAGGGGGTGAGAGAAGTGGAGGGAGAGGACTCCATGGATCTCCAAACAACATTATTCACTGAACATGCAACAACACTGCCCAGGTCCAACCCCCAACAGAACATGTCCAGAACTAAGGAAATAATTTTGTGAGATTTAGCAGAGACGTTCCTAAGTTAGGTATGCTCCAGCAATCACATATCTCAGGCTTCGAGACAGCAAACAAAAATTCCTCTCAAACTAATATTGGCCATGCCATACATTAAAAAAATATTATCCAGGACTTCCCACTAGTCTTCTTCTTAAGGTCACAAGGACTTTCGAAGTGAAAATTTTCTGCACCTCAACTATTCTGTCAATCCGCCTCTTCAACAAAACACTCCATAAGAGCAAATCACTAAATATAAGAAAAAAGGTGGACCAACTGCGCAAGGCTACACACTTTGCAAGGGTTGGAGGATAGCTGTTCACCGTACACAGCCTTCCCCTTGCTTTTAAAGCCACAGCATCAACATCAGAAAGGGATAATCTCGGAAAGACCATCTGTCTTGAAATTATGAGTACAAAACTTACCATATTCTTAAGGGACCCCACCGAACCATAACACAATAGAAACCGATGTATCCATCCACCCATTAAAAGAAATGGTAATTTCTGGGGGGAGGGGGGGGGCGCTCCAAAATGAGCTTCCAGCCATATTTAGCCTAGGAAAGATCTTTAAGAGAAGACAAAACCTCAGAGACTTCATCCGTAGTATAAAAGAAGAGGTCATACTTTAATGCTTTTGCAATTTTTGATCCGTATCCACCAACAACTCTACTAATATATCCTCATCTTAACCAAGATTCTTAAAGCAACTCCAGAAACATAAAAATTACGCATCCTAGAAAATGAAGGTAAATGATCCATAAGTAATGCAAAACGAAATCTAACCTCATTGGTGTTCTGTGATATATGTAAATTCAATAGTAGTATTTTGCATTTCATAGTTAAAGTTATATTCTCAAAAAGACTAATGCGGAAAGCAAGCAATGACAGTATTCATAATCATAAACCGAAGAAAATAAGAAAAAAATCAGGCAGTGTTATGGTCAATATAAATTGTAACAACAAATTAAACCGAACACTGACCTTGAGAGCAGATTCCCATCGCAAAGCCTTAATCCTCTCGTGAAGCGCCTCGAGGACGGTCCTCGGAAGCAATTGCTTGGAACCTTTAGGGCCGCTCTTCTTCTCAATGACGGCCTTGGTGGCCTCCCGGCGCATAATCACCGAGATAGCCTTCTTGGAAGCGATCTTCCGGTTCACTTCCTCTTTCCTCTCCTTTGCAAAGTCCGTTGCGGCACTTTTCTTGTCGCCTCGCTCTGACAATTTCGCTGCAGATGTCCGCTTCGTAATCTGTTGTTGAGATGAAGAAGAATGAGAGGGTGATTTGGGTTCGGGATTAGCGGGCGGCGGTGGAATCTTTGCATGTGTTCGGGTCAGAGCCGAAGGGGAGGGTTGCAGAGGACTGGGGAGAGACGCCATGGATGAGGTTTGCAAGCTCAAAGGATAACAGATGCTCATAATCTGTGGGTGCTGCGACACGGATTCAACTTGATGGACAGAGAAGGGAAGAGAGGAACAGTGGGCCACGATTAGGGGCCAGTAGATGGGCCGATCCACCAACTGGAAGTGGCTCGGTCCATAACCGCAAAGTGGCAATTCCGTAATTGTATCTACGAGCTTGTCTTTGGTCGCGGCGCATGTCAATGGCCGTGCCGGTGGGCGGGCTCACAGCAAGACCCACAGTGAATAGTGGATCTGGATTCCCCACGGTTCTCCTCTGCATTTCACTGTACAGTTTGTTCAATTTTTTTATTTAATGTATTCTTTTAAAAAACTTAATATGGAATTAATATTTAAAAATATACAAGCTTATCAACTTTCATGAAATTTAAAAATATATAACCTAATCACGATAATAATAAAAAAATTAAGAATAATTTTTAAATCTAAATTTTTCTATACTTGTGATGAATAGGGTTCGTATTTTAAAATCTTATAAAAATTAAAAATATTATATATTAATTTGTTTAAAAACTGTAATAAATAAAATATTTAGGTAAACTGCACTGTGAAGCGGGGATCGGAGAGAATCCATTTTTGTGAAGAGTGGCGTGCCATGGGCCTTGGGGCCTAGATAAGGCTGGCCCAGGTACAGCATAGGCCAGGCCCAAATGTGACCCATACACTAGTAGGCCGGGCCCAATATGGTTCCAACCACTGTTAATTTTTTTATTTTTTTTAAATGGTAAAACGACATTCGTATCCCTCCAACAGCTATAATTTCTGACTTTTGAACCATGAAAGACACTCTTTTAACCACCCCATGGCTATAATTTTCAAAATTCTAATGGTATAATGGTCGATTAGGCATCTTTTCTATTAAAAAAATAAAAGAAAATATTCAGAACATGGGCCAGCTCATGTCCCAGGACAGCCCAGTCCTTTCTTCATGGGCCGAGCCTCTAGGTGGTGCTGGGCCTCGTGTCCACGGCCTATTGATGATACTTGGTAATACTTTCTCTAATTAGGCATGCTGTCACATGCGCCCCGAAATGACGCTATTTAAAATATGCATCCATACTATTATAAAGGAAGAAGAGCAAGTAGTATGCCCACTCCATTTTTCCTTTTTTCCCATTTTTCCCTCCCAAACACCCATACCCATAGTTATCAGGCAAAGCGAAGAAGCCGAGTCACCATAACATCGGTATAAGCATCAAATTAGTAATTAAATTGTCACGTGAATGATATTTGAAATATAATCTTAAATATTCATAATTATATTAAATTTTTATGAAATAAATTAATCATAAAGACAATACCACCATGCTACATCCAAATTTAATTTTGGATAATTTTAAATTGGTGAACACATCACCTGATACATAAAAAACAAACATCATTATTTTACTACACATTTGATAAAATGACAAACTAATCACAACGAAAAGAAAAAATAAACTAATCTGGAGAAAAATCGAGCAATGTAATTGTTTGAATTATGGTTTTATGGATTAGACTTTGAAGTCATGGATTAGACTTTGAAGTCAAGCGTTGGTTTATGTTGTTTTTTTCCCTTCGAAAAAAGAAAAATTATGATGGGTCATTTGGATCACAGGTCAACTTATCGAATCATCCGAGTTTGATGGGGTTAACATATATTCCATATTAACCTCAAAGTTGGATCAATTTAGGAACCAAATCTATAGGCAACCAAGTCAATCCGTCGCATCGTTCAGGATATTCTAGAGCTCTCACCCTTAACTTTGTTGTGAGATGGTTGTTTCTATAGCTAACAATTCATATTTTAACATTTTGATAATTAATTTTTTAAGGGGATATGAAGCATATCCATATTTATACTATTATTAAAGGAGTATGGTGCGCCTTTTTTCCTTTTTCTTTTTTTCTCCCGCTTTTGCAAACAAACATCTCACCTATTGATAATAGAGAAAAAGACCTTGAAATAAAACTTAGAATTGTAAAATAAGCCGACAATTATCACCGACCACCCCATCATTTAACCCACATTCCACAACTCACATCCTCAATGCGTTGGGGGTACGATAATTTTTATGAGCGTAACTTTGTTGAAGCTTACAACACACACACAAAAAAAAGAAAAAAAAAAAGAAAAAACTAATATACAACAATTGCATACAAGTTAGGTGTAACTATACCTTGTGTTATTTTGCAAAAAAAAAAACACATGATATCTTTTTTATTTATATATTATTATTTTTTTTATTTATGCATATACTGATGTTACAACTACACCAAAGTTAACTCAAAAAATTAAACAAAATTCAAAACAATGTTATTTTGAGTTAATTTTTTTTTTTGTTTAACATCACAATGCAGTGCTGCATTTTAGTTAAATACACCTGTCTGCATAATAGTTTTCCCCGATTTTTATAGGTAACAACTCATGCTCTCTATTATTTCATCCCATAACAACTCATGCTCTTTATTATTTTATCCCACCTCAGATTCCCATGGCACCTCTCAAATGTTATTTTTATTTTTTTCCTTTCAAACACCTATAGAAATATTTTAACTTGCCGATAAACTTTTTAAATTATTATAAAAATAAAATTTATTTCTTTCATTTTTTCTTTCTTTTTTCACTTTTTAAAAGAGCGGCGGAGATAAAACACGAAAAGAGATAATCTAATCATAAGGGGTAAGAGCAATTTCATTTGTACATGTTAAAAATATTATTTACACTGAAAATATAGAAGTGGTAAATTTTTATTTTTTTATTTTTTTATTATTGGTTGATGAAAGTACTCTTCAATCAATAAAGATTTGTCATTAGCATTTTGTCACTAAGACGGGCGGTTAGTCGCCAGATCAGCTTGTGCCTCGTTTAAAAAGTAATTACCCTGTGGAGAAATACTCTTTTTAGGTTGTGTTAGTACCAATTAAGTCTCACAGACGTAAAAAGACTAATTTGACCGCTAAATTTACGGCACCGTCAACGTGCAGCGTACGTTTTCTCTAAGTCCCAAACTGGTGGCTAATTATGGGAATGTACAGCCTGGACATATGATTAGGTCCCCAACAACCTCAGAATGCCTTTCTGAGAACTACTATGGTTTCTTTGCTGTGACGATAAAAATTGCAAAATGCGCTTTTTTGAGTAAAGGATTCCTTAAAATATCAAACAAAAAAAAAACTCTTTAAGGCTGGCAAATGTGAATGGCTCATGTCAAATAATTGGACTTGCTCCATTTATTATTCAGGTAAAAAATATAAAACCTTTAAGGAGTCACATTTTTCTTTTCTCAACCTTAATCTCACGCTCAAATTATTGCGACACACATTTTATTTTCCTTAAGATTCGGTTTATTTCTTTATTTTCCTTTTTCAGTAATTTTTTTTATCATCCTTATTCTTTTAATGTCTACATCTCGTATTGACTATACTTTTCTGCCAATACTTCACTTGTTTTGTTCCCTTTAACCTTAAATTACAATCTCTTTAAAACTCTAAATTTTTAGTATGATCAAACTTTAGAAAAATAACCAGATCTTTTTCTTTTAATGTCTATATCTTGTATTAACTATACTTTTCTATCAATATTTTATTTTTTCCTTTAAAATTCAATTATAATCATTTAAAACTTTGAATTTTTTGTATTGATTAAGCTTTAGAAGAATAAACCTGCTCAATTATAATCTTTTTAAGACTCTAATTTTTTTGTATTGATTAAACTTCAGAAAAATAAGCCCGCACACCACGCTCTTTATTCATTAAGTACATGTTTTGTTATTAAATCACAACCCTTTTCTTACATCCGCAGTATCTCCAATTGGGTCCGGTGGTGTTTGAATACAGATATATATTTTCGATAACAAATGGATATACTCGTAAATTGAACAATTATCTCTGAGTTCAAGTAATTCCCATTAGTCACTTGAACTAAACAAACGAAAGATTAATGATCCAAGAATATAATCTTGATGGTTTACTGGTGAAAATAATCTAGAACTTTCACCATTTTTTGATTTAAATCCATAATTTTTAATTTTCTGATTTATAACCCAAATTTATATTAGTAAAAAAAATTTCAATTCCCACTCAAACTTCCATGCAACTCCGTTAATTTTTCTTAACCAACAAGAGATGGAGTGCCGAGAAAACAAATAATACAAAAACCCTAAAAAGAATTTAAGAGTACTAGAATTTGAGAAACATTAAATTCTATTATTTAACATGTTAGCATGAATTTTATTTATTTATGGCATGTAAAGCATCCATCCTAATAAGGTTGAGATTGAAATTTCTTTATTAATATAAGTACTGATTAAAAATAAAAAAATAAAAAATTGAGAACTTAAATTAAAAGAGAATGAAAGTGCAGGATTATTTTTATTATTAAGCCAATTTTGATGGGTCAAAATAAATCTCCCAAAAAATCCAGTTTGGATTTTTTTTCAATAGAAAAGAAAAAGAAAGAAGAAGAAAATAATAGCCAAAAAAAAACAAGGCTTTTGCTTTAATCAAAGAAGTCTTCCCCTACCACCGTCTTCCAAACCCTTGGACCAATCAAAACGCATGCGTCCATGAGCTTCCTGGGCTCGTCCGCATCTGATCGCACCTCCTCACAGATTTTTATTTCAAAGTGCTCCTTAACAGCGCAGTCAAAGTCAAGTCTAGGGGGCGGAGCACATGAGAATAGTCGGGAATTAAAATCATAAAAAGGGTTTTAGAGAGAGAGAGCGATTGGGGGAGGAAGGTCTGAAGGAACATCAAGCGGTCCCACTACTCGTTTTCGGCTCTTTATCGTACGCACCCCTTCCCCCTCTCCCCCTTTATCCTGTGCCACCTTCGCCGGTACCGGAGTTCCGCATCGAAATCGTTTCGAGGTTGAGAACCGCCGACGGCTTCTACTGACATCCAGTTTTGATTCTCAGGTTCGGATCTGTATTACTGTGCTGTTGTTGAATCCTTTCGCGTTTTGATCGGTTTCAGGAGGATGTTTGAAGTGTGATCTGTTTCTGCTTGTCATAATCAGCGGTTGCTTCTGTTCTCAATCTACTTTATTATGTTTCATGTGTCCCTAGGGTTAGGTTTTTTTTCCCTTTTTTCGCTTCGGGAGTGTCGATTTGCTCGGATTTAATCCGGATTTGTTCATCCATAAGAATTCTACGTCCTCGATGGTGTTAGATGAAGCCATCTGCAGTTGTGAACTGCATTTCTTTTGAGTTGACTATGGGAGCGAACCATCGATTTCCCGAGATTTATGTATGTTTTGTGATCTGTGCTCTTTTTATGCGGACTTGATCCAATCAATGGGAAGAATAATTCATCAATTCTTGCATCTCATTGTCTTGTTTAAGATATGTTAGGACTTCTGCTCTACTGCTAGGAAAATATACGAAAATATTGAGGTTCTTTTGTTGCTACCTGTTTGTATTCTCTGCGCTTATTATAAATAACATTCATTGATTTTAGTGTGGTTGCCTTTGTTACAAATTGCAAAGCATCACTCCCATGGCCAATTTTAGCTAGGATTTGCTTTAGTTTACTTTTTTGCTGTTTAGTCTTTTTTTTTTTTTTGGTCACATTTGCTAGTGCTGATAATGATCTGCTAGAGTTTTTGAATTGCTTCTTTACTTCTTTTATGGTAATAATCTAATCCTGCCACTGGCCGATTCAGGAATATATTTAAGGGAAGGGCGGTTCTAAACTACATTGCATTATATTTTTTGGAGATAGAAATATAGGAGGTATAGGAGGGGAAAATGTGCAATACTGGTCTCTGTATGGGGGTATTTATTTAAACTGGGCTGCATATTAGTTCAGTATGGCCTCCAGGTCGTGATTCAGAAATTAATATATTTAAAATGGTGAATCAGTTTTCCACTTCTTTCTGCTTACAACTGAATTTGGGCGGGTATTTGTCGTTCTAAAATAATAAAAGATCATTAACTAAATAAATGAATAAGTACAAGGGGGTGGCTGATGATGACCCCCTCGTCTTCTATGGTTGGTTAGCTGCTTAATGTTGTGCTATAAGACAGCACAGAAATGCTGTAACTTGTTAAAGTATTGTAACATGGGAGATCACTCAGTTTGTACGTAGTAAGCTAGTTTTAGATAGCGTAGGTGTAAATTTTATGTATGGAGAGCATGGCTTGGGGTGTATAAGTTGTTTAGATCACCGTTTGCCCTTTTAAGGATCTTAAGTTACATGCTATTTTGATGCAAATTCGCTTCCTCTATCTTGGTTGCATTTGATCTTTCTCTTTATAATACAATACATCACCCAAATCCTTTGATCTCTTTTGCAAGAGACATATATTGCATTTCCTGATCTAGCCCTAACTCTTGTTTTTTACTATAATTAGTTAATGGTGCAGACAGAAATAAAGAAAAAATGAGATAGGAAGAGCCTCTTAAGGAAATTTGTTTCAATATGGATCTGACCTCTGATTGTACTATGACCCTAGCGTTTATTGTGCTCTCTATTTCTTTCTTTCTCTTTTATATGGAAGATAAAATATGAGTTTGAGGAATGTTCTTTTCTTATTAGTGCCAATTTAGAAGATATTGGAACATAGGGGAGCTTCTTTGAAGCAAAACAGCATGAGTTGCTTTGGTTGCTGTCAAGAAGATGATCTCCATAAAACATCTGATGCCGGGGGTGCATACATGATGAAGAATTCAGCAGGTAAAGTATCAGTGGTCCATCAATATCTATGTTATTTCTTGAATTGAATTTTTTGCGTGAAGGTGAAGATTTGGATATCAGATATAGCGTAATCAGGGCCCACTATTCCGTGGTTTCTCGATAGTAGTGTGAATCTTTCAAGTCCTATTTTTTTCCTTGGGGTCCATTACATCAACAACAGTATCCTATGGCACCCAGTTTTCAACATCAGGTTCTTTTCAAAAAACTTTATTTAAAAGTGCAATAAATGCTTATTGCCATCATGACCCGCAAAAATTGGCATCCTCACAAAGAAAATAGTGGCATTCTATTCTTACTTCCTTGCTCTAAGCTAAATTGTCCCACTCTCTCTGCAGCACATAAAGCTTTGTGTTTTTATCAAATTTATTTTTTCTTTATAGATCCAATAATAGCAACTGCCTTGTGCATTTGCTTTGTTCTTTGCCTTTGCATTCTCTGTAATTCTTCTGGAATTTAATCATTCTGGGTGCCTGTTTTTTCAAATATATTTGTTTTCTCCAATTTCTTCCTGCTCCAATTTAGTCTGATATCTGTGGTATGTTCTAGTTGAGAGGGAGAGAGACTGCTTTTGCTTTTTTTTTTTTTTTTTGCTCCAATTTTGGTTGAGTTCAGATTTTATAAGTGCGTTTTTTAGAGGGGCACATATAAACCTGTCTGTGAATGGTGTAATTTATTCTGGAGTTTTATGTTGCTGAGTAGAAGCTCCCTTTCCTATTCTGATTCTTTCAGATTCTTAATATGAATCTTGATTGCCTGAAAACTCTTGTTGATCCCTTCTGTTGGTGGTGATGTGGTGGTTAAGAAAAAAAATTATATATGTGCTCTCTCTCAAGAGAGCTTTCTCTCTACCCTTGCATTTTAGCAATATTTCCACTTTCATTAAATATTTTTGTTTCTTCTGGTAATTCTTGTTAAGGTTTGATGCACATCTTTTGCCTATAGCCTAATTAAGCTTTTAGGACAACTGGTCACTTAACGTGGTATCAGGGCTGTGGTTGTCAGGATATCTTGCATTTCGGTTCATGTTGCTTTTTTCCCCCTCCCATCCCTTTAATAGGTCTTAGGGCATGTTTGGATGCCATGGTAAAATCAAGTTCAAAACTAAGGTTTGCAAAACCCTGTTTTGGCTCCCTTTAGGTCTTAGATTTGTGTAAAATGCGTGTTTGGTTGCCGGAGTGAAAAATGGATAAATGACCGAAAAACATGGGTGAACTAAAATGGTCAAGGCATGAGTGAGGGCAACTAGGTAAATTCAAATGATCAAAATTTGGTTTTGTGTTTGCTAAAACAATGGTTTTGCAAATACATCGTTCTCCTAACATTCGCAAAACTAAGTTTTATGAAACTATTTTGTTGCAACCAAACATGCCATGCTGGCAAATTGAAACAATACTTAGTTTTGTCTCTCAAAACTATTGAGTTGTTGCTAAATACAAACTTAATCGATGTTAATTGCACAACTCTATTGGTAGAAAATTTGCCTGAATTTTATCATTGCAGGAAATGATGGCGGCCATCAGGCCACAGAAGCTGTCCATAAGGTTGCTCAAACTGTAAAAGCACAGCCTGTTGCAGTCCCTGCTATTCCTTTTGATGAACTAAACACTGTTACTGATAACTTTGGCACAAACTCTTTAATTGGAGAGGGCTCATATGGAAGAGTCTATTATGGGGTTCTTAAAAGTGGGCAGGCTGCAGCAATAAAAAAGTTAGATGCCAGCAAGCAACCAGATGATGAATTTATATCCCAGGTTTGTTTGGCAAAATAATCTACTTTTCTGTTATTTTTTAATCAATGAATTCCTCATAATTATGATTAAAATTTAGTTCATGAGTTGATGTATGGTTTTACAGGTTTCTATGGTATCAAGGCTAAAAGACGAGAATTTTGTGGAATTAGTTGGGTATTGTGTTGATGGAAATCAGCGCATTCTTGCCTATGAGTTTGCATCCAATGGATCTCTTCATGATATTCTTCATGGTATGTAATGAAATAAAAATCTGTTTTAACAAGTTTCACGGTAAGGGTTCAGCAAGGATTCCTCCCTCCGCCCTCCTCCTTTGTTGTGGATGATGTTCATGAGACCAGTTTGAGAGCTGACGTTTTCATGCTTTGAGGCTTTTGACTACTTTGTGCCATCCTTTCAAAATTTTCTGATGCCTGACACAGTTTATTGGCTTTATTTGTCAATAATTGATGCAACCTTGTCCTAGAGAAACATTTGGGCACTAAGTTGGCATGTTGTTTGCATGACATATGTAGATAAAATGTTCGGAGTAGCACTTTTCATCTGTCATTTATATATATATATATATAGGAAGCGAGATGTAATGTTTGTGTCTGTGCTTCTAGTCTTTTAGCCAATACTCAATAACCCGAAACTATTTCACCTATAGGTAGAGATGCATCAGATTAATCATATAAATAACATAACCAAATGCCCTTTTATGCAATCATCCTTTCTTATTTATTCATTTGTTTGTCATTATTTAGGACGGAAAGGAGTTAAAGGAGCGCAACCCGGCCCTGTCCTGTCTTGGGCACAACGGGTTAAAATTGCTGTGGGGGCAGCGAGAGGGCTTGAATATTTACATGAAAAGGCGCAGCCACATATTATCCATCGTGACATCAAATCCAGCAATGTTTTAATATTTGATGATGATGTTGCTAAGATCGGTGATTTTGATTTGTCAAATCAAGCTCCTGATATGGCTGCGCGCCTTCATTCTACTCGTGTTCTTGGCACTTTTGGTTACCATGCTCCTGAGTAAGTGAATTGTGGAATAATTACACGCCGACTTTTCTTCTCTCTCCCTACCCTACTTATGGTTATTTTTGTAAATGTGAGGGTAATTAATTTTTTATAGAAATTGGCCACCTGATGCTTGATTGATCAACTATTTTAAGCATTATTGCTCTTTTTGCTTGCTGGAACATTATAGATGAAGAAAACGAATCTGCAAATGCGATAACAAGACATCTCAACTTCTGCAAGTTTTAAAGATTCCGAGTTCTTAATGCTTTGTTTTTTAGGGGAAGATCGACATAAGAGCGTATCCTTGAAACGCTGTATGTTACTGATCATTTTCTCTGGGTTGACAGATATGCAATGACTGGGCAATTAAATGGAAAAAGTGATGTGTACAGCTTTTGTAAATGTGAGGGTAATTAATTTTTTATAGAAATTGGCCACCTGATGCTTGATTGATCAACTATTTTAAGCATTATTGCTCTTTTTGCTTGCTGGAACATTATAGATGAAGAAAACGAATCTGCAAATGCGATAACAAGACATCTCAACTTCTGCAAGTTTTAAAGATTCCGAGTTCTTAATGCTTTGTTTTTTAGGGGAAGATCGACATAAGAGCGTATCCTTGAAACGCTGTATGTTACTGATCATTTTCTCTGGGTTGACAGATATGCAATGACTGGGCAATTAAATGGAAAAAGTGATGTGTACAGCTTTGGTGTTGTGCTGCTTGAACTTTTGACAGGGCGTAAACCTGTTGATCATACTTTACCGCGTGGACAACAGAGTCTTGTCACATGGGTATGAAGTTCTCCCCTTCTTCCTTCCAATAGCACTGATTCCCCATTTTCTTTTATACACCCTAGCTGCTAACAGAATGCTTTTGAATATATTCTAGGCTACACCGAAACTTTGCGAAGACAAGGTTAGGCAGTGTGTAGATGCAAGGCTAGGGGGAGAATACCCTCCCAAGGCAGTTGCAAAGGTATGTGCTCTGCTTTGTTGTGAATCTCTCTTATTTTCTGTTTACTGCTTTACTGGTTCCATCTTACACTCTGAATGACTGCTTCATTCATTCTCTATTACATTCCATGAACAAAGCAAGAACTCCCCTTTCCAGTCCTTTTCATTCTCATTCCTATCTCAAGATGCAGCTTTGCCCTGTAATTGACAATGATAATTACCATGTGACGGTGCTCTTCTGGGATATACGATGATACTGCTAAGTTTAGGCACCCATACATACACTATGCCATTTTTTCTTGTTGGATGCAGATGGCAGCTGTGGCTGCTTTGTGCGTGCAGTATGAAGCTGATTTCCGGCCGAACATGAGCATTGTAGTCAAGGCTCTCCAACCTTTATTAAATGCCCGGCCTGGGCCAGGGCGTGAAGCGCCACACCTGTAAATGACTTTCCCAGCCTCTTGGTGGGCCCGTGCATTTCCACATGCATGCAAGATGTAAAAGGTAATTGTTTCAGAGTTTGCCCCTGTAAGATTATATGTACCAAATTCCTTAAGCTCGCATTTTGTTCCCCACATGTGTTCTGTTCATATGCTGCGTCGTGTGTAACTCTCTCATTATGCCATAAATTTTCAAATTTTTTAAAATCTAAAATAGTAAGTGACATTGAACACGAGGCTTCAAACGGAATATTGCTTATGTTATTGAAGCGCTCGGTTCAGGGAGATGCCCATATTTACAGTAAAACCTGCATATATACATGATTCAGTTTGTCTACATTTTTAGTCTCTTCTTTTGATTTCTAAAATCCGTCGGGAGGACAGACTGGCTTTCTGTACGCATTAATTTTGGTTGGTGTTGAGTTTGGTTCTTTTTTCCATTGTTTTAGTAGTCACTGAATCTGAAGTACTTCCCCCGTCTTTTTTTTTTTTTTTGACCAAAATCCCTTTTTCCATTGCTTGCTTTGACAAGTAAAATGTGCTATGAATTTGTATCACATAAGTTTTTTCTGATTTTGTTATGAAATTTTGTGTGCATGGTATTGTTCGGGGGCATGATGGTAGGTCCATGGCGGGGATGACTGTGGGGGCTACCAGTGGAAGAAAAAATAAAAATTCGGTGTCTCATAAATCACATACTTAGTAATAAAATCACTGAATACGGCCTATTTTGTATTAATAAAACCACCCAATGCAATAAGTGATTTGCCTACTGGAATCGCATATTTTAAATACCAATGAATCACATATGATCCTCTCTTTTAAAATTCAAGGCTGTACTTGTTGAGAGCAAGTTATAATGGCGTACACTGTTCATTTAGTCACAATGTTCAGTAGCTTCGCAATAGCTTCCCTGTTATTGGGCAGGGGTAGTTTTGTTAATTAATCGTACTTGAACGCGTTCATTGATGGGATTCAAAATTGTTTCCTTGAGCTAAATGATATACCCATCAAATGGACACTAACATCAAGAATCTCCATCTTTTAAAACTTCCATTTTCAACGTTAAGGTTTCGTTAAACCTTCCTTGTAAATAAATTATTTGACGACCAGCGCTATGTTTTTAACTTGAACAACTTATTAATTATTATTGAAGTTATGTGGGCATTAGTTAATGTAAGGTTTTATTTTTTTTGGTTACATGACTACAAGGTCTAAAAATTAAATTCAATAATTTTCAATCTTCGGATTCTATGCTTATCCTACAGTTTACTTGAACTCGGTGATAATTGCTTTCGTGATAACATCTATCAAACATATACTAAAAGTATGCATGGCCAAAAACAATTCCTTGAGCTTTAGTCTAAGTCTCTTTGGACTTGGCCTTGTGACCTCAAGCTCATAAGCGGGATCACCACCAAATAATATGATACCATCAGAAATAGAATCTTGTATTTCTTTTAAAAATCTCCTAATTGTTCTAGAATAACCAGAAAGAGATTTTTTAACCAGAGCAAATTCATTGAGCTTCGCCATGTCTAAAATTTGGTTCATGTGAATTCAGAACAAGTTCGAGCTCTGGTTGAGGCCTTTTTAAGTTTTATTTATTAGGCACCTCTCGGAATCCCTATATGCTATATTATTCCATTCAATCATATTCCACAAATAAATAAAGAACACATTGATCATTGACAATTTTCAAAATCAGTGAGGCAATCTACTTGAAATCTGCTTGAGAATATCACGTTCCAAAGGATGTGAGATTTTAGGATTGTTATATTCGAGGAATCTCATACTCTAACATTCCTGAGTTGAGAGGTAGGAACGTGAGATTCTAAATAGGTTGAAATGTGCACATGAGATAAAGAATCCAAACTATCCTTACAAATGAATAAATGGACAAAATTTTCATCAATTAACTTAGCTCATATAACTTGAAATAATAATAATGATAACGAAAATAAATATAATAATGGTGATAAAAATTTATAAATAAATAAATTATTCATAATAAATGGTCGACCTTATTATCTTTAGAAGTTCATTATTAAATTCCACTTTTAGTAGCACATGTTTGAATTAAATTATTTATTCTTTGCGAAGAAAAATAGACTAAACTTTTATATCAGGGTTATTCTTCAAAATAAATATTTTTTATCATGTAAATAAGTATTTTATATTTTAAGTTATGCGTATAATTTTTTTGATAAAAGGGTATTAATGAAAAAGTTGTCATGACCATGTTACATTCTTGAGATTTAGTTGTTCATACCAAATATAATGATGTTACATTACGAGGAATTCAACTAACTGTACCAAACATAATAGTGCTACGTTTCGAGGGAAAATGTGAGATTTTGTGAATCAAACAGGCTCACCGAGGTTTGAAACCAAACTTCTCCTCAGGAGGATAGCTGGGGCGATTCAGGTGAGATCCAATGTAGATCCAACTTTCTATTCACTCGTGGGATCCGGGCGGTCCGGGGGGGACCACCATGGCTCCTCTCTTCTCGAGAATCCATACATCCCTTATCAGTGTATGGGCAGCTATCTCTCGAGCACAGGTTTAGGTTCGGCCTCAATGGGATCTTTTCTTCTTTTTTATTGAGGGAGTGGCCATGGCTTAATTGATCGTGGGTATGCCTCAAGAAGCCAACATACGAATCACATACTACCTCATTGATGCCATGGCCTGGACCACGTGCAACACTACTGGTGCAACCACCATTCACAGCAACACAACCATCACCTATACATAATAATTAAAAGTAACTGCATAATAAATGTATATTGTTTCAGAATGACAACAAAAATGTGTATATATGTATACACACATACATACATACATACATATATATATATATCATTTAAATGTTGCTTGCGAAAAAGAAAAAAGGGGGAAATAAAACTAATAGAGGGTAATTTGTGTGGAAATAATAATCAATCGACAGTTATTTTCATAATCTTAACTACTTTCGTGTTCTCCAAATGAAAATAAAATATAATCTAAAATCACTTTCTCACTATTAGTTGGTCTAATACTCATCAATTATTAATCACTAATGATTTAAATTATATTAACTCAATTGTTCTAACCCACCTCTATCAATTATTAATTTTTTTAAAATTACTCCTCATACATCTTTGAAGGGAAATGCGTGAGCATAAGATAAGCAGACGTCACCTAAGACCTGATTGAAAAATTTTCAACTATACAGATTGAAAAAACATGTGAGACCCCCCAATTTTTGCACAAGTATTGCATACATGCATTAATCATCTAAAAGATGAAAGTTATAATGGGTAAGATTTCTTCACATCTCAATATTTAGAATGAAGATCTTATGTACATGCATTATCAAACTTTATGAAAATTGGTAGGTCCTAATTTTTTATGGACTTTCAATCCATTTTTCGATTTTCGGAAAAAATTCTACATTTGATTTGCTCACCTTGTGCTTGCATAAGATTGACTTATTACAACATTTCACATAATTACCCCAACATTACATGAATTCTTTCTCTAGGATTTGTCTCCTTAACCAAAAGAGTAAAGAGATTCATTTAAAAAAGGCAATCTCACCTAACTCATATATAAGTCTTATGCCGTTCACGTGTTAGTAGTGAGATTTGGATTAGAATTCTCTGAATTTAATTTTGTCAAGTTCTCTCCTCTTTAATTTTAATAATTTTATATATTATTCATGAAAATAATTTTTATTCAATTCATAAAGTTAAAATTATTAAAAAATTAATGAAAATTAAGTCAATAAAGAGTTTATAAAAATTGGATACTTGGCGTACATAAAATTGTGTGAATCTAAGTGCGTTCAGATTTAAGTGAGGTTTACCTTTCTCGTGACGAATAGTATTTTATTCAAATCCAAAATAATAAACAAATGCCTCTCTCTGTTTCAGCAGTTTGCTTCATGTTAGTGCTTGATAATAAGCCATTACCGTCCCTCCCCTCCCTCCCACATTACACTCCCACTCCATCGGAAGGTCTCAGAAACGACCGCGGAAAGTGGAACCGCATCCGCAATGGCCCCCCCGCCGCCATCCGCAGAGCCACCGCCGGCTGGCGAAACGGAGCCGCTGTACGCGTCGGCGAAGACGTCGGTATGGTGGGACATGGAGAACTGTCACGTCCCCAGGGCGTGTGACCCGCACCTGATCGCTCAGAACATCTACTCCGCGCTCCTCAAGATGAACTACCGCGGCACCGTCTCCATTTCCGCCTACGGGGACACCAACAAGATTCCCTCCGCCGTACAGAACGCTCTCTCCAGCACCGGCGTATCTCTCAACCACGTCCCCGCTGGTAACCCACCCTTTTCTTTTCTTCCCCTTTTTCTATAAGTTTCGATCATTCTGCGATGAAACCCTAGGGTTTTCCTTTTTGTTGATGAAACCTTGATGATAATAGTTCATGGGTATCTCTCCATAAGGAGGATTGCTGCCTCTCCTGTTAATATGTTCGTTCGCATTTGTTTCATTCTATAAAACCCTAAGGTTTTTCTTTTTTGTTGATTATTACTTTATTTGGTTCGTTATTTTATTGGCCCATTGGTTCATGATTTTGATAATATGTAATTTGGTGGGTCGGATTGTTGCCTCCCCTGTTAATATATTCGTTCATATATGTTTCATTCTATGAAGCCTAGGTTTTTCTTTTATTATTTTTTTATTGATTATTTTATTTGCTTCCATATTTGTGGCCTATTGTTCGTCCCTAGACAAAGTAGATTTTATTAATGAAGAGAAACTATAGGTGGAGGATGAGAAGTTCTAGTTAAAGAAATCATAAAGGACAAAATAATGTTATTGATGCAGGACATAGTTGAATAATCTTCCTATGTGAAGGAAGGGGCTTAGGGGTTTGACTAGGGGAAAAGTAGGGCTAGAATTAGGAAATATTCACTTGATTAGTTGGGATTAGCTCACAAATAAGGAGCAGTTTGAAGGAGGAGGTTGCTGTAAACCCATACAATTAGGGTTTTAGGGTGATAGGTTAGGGCTTATGGTAGTTAAGGCAAGGGAATATGCCAGGGTGGTTAGGGATTTTATTGGATTAAGGGTTAGACTGATCTTTTGGATTGAGCGAAGTTAAAAGATGAAGGTCAATGGACGTGAACAGTACAGTGCCTAAGAAGAAAATAATAAAAAGAGTGATAGAGAGTGTCATTCCTGTAATACCCAGAAAAATTTGGGGCTTGTTTTGCATTTTCACCTATTATTCTAGGATAAGGATAGTGTGGGTTTGGGTGCGGACATGTGTCACTTTTTAGGTGGCATTAGAGTTTGTGGTTGAGGTTGTTACATGTGGGGTGGGGTTGTCTTCTTGATTTGACACATATGTGCTCATCAATATTGATGAGACACATATGTGCTCATTAATTGTGATGAGACACATGTGTCTTATCTTCCTTTTTTGCTCTCTTGTGTTTCCCTGTAAAAAGGGACACAGCAGCCCCTTTGGGACAGCATTAGAACAGAGGGAAAAGAAAGGGAAAAAACAAAAATTCTAAGAGTAGTCCAGTGTTGTCAGTAGCGCATAGCGTACAAAAGTGCAAAGATCTTTTGGAACTGTAGCGAGAAGTGCATGTTTCACACATACGTAGCGCATAAATGCAGAAAAAGAGACAGATGAGAGATCTGTGGAGGAGCTGGAGATGAGGGAGAAAAAGAGACAGATGAGAGATTGGAGAGAACCTGGAGGAGTTGTGGAGGAGCTGATGGAAGAGATATTGGAGCTGGGAAAGCTGGAGTGCTAGCGCTGTTGCTCTCTTGAGTGAGATGGAGGTGTTGTGCATGGCTGCTGATGGAGAAGTTGTGTGCGGCAGTGAGATAGAGGTGTTGAGAGAGAGAGAGAACCTGGAGGAGCTGAGCAGCTGATGGAGGAGATGTTGGAGCTGGGAACGTTAGAGTGTAGCTGTTGCTCTTTGGAGTGAGATGGAGGTGTTGTTTTAGGGTTTCGTTTGGTGTGGATCTCTCTTTACCTTTTATTTTTCAATTGGGCTTTTTTTGTTCTGTTCTTTTTTTTTTTTTTTTTTTTTGGTTGAGATTGGACCTTTTTTTTTGGTTTTATTTTGGCCCATACATTTATTTTTAGGTTGGGCCAACTGGGCCACTTGGGCCTTTTTTTTTTACTTTTCCACTTTTCCCTTCCATTATTGGGCTTCACTATTGAGCACCTCAGGCGCTCCAATTCGAAGGCCCGTACCGCACGCTACATGGTGCTATTGCATGCTACAAGTAGGTCGCCACGCTTCAGGGGTGGCGTAGCACGCGCTGTGTGTTTCACGCTATAGCTCGTGCTACGGGGCGCTATTGACAACACTGGAGTAGTCTAGGGAGAATGAGGAAGGAGCAGTCCTACTTTCAAGCTTGAAGTAGTATCACTTTCCCCTGTGTGTGATACTTCACACACTTTTGAAATGAAAAGGAAGTGATTGTTGGATCATCTCCAAAAAGGAAGGGTTCCTGGAAAGTTTTTATCCATTCTGAAAGTGATATTTTCATTGCTATAACTGCTGTTTAACGTTTTAGATCTAGGGTTTGGGGTTTAAACATCGCTGTAAGCTTTTAAAGCTATCACCTCAAGGTCGGAGCTTGGGAATGGTAAATCTGTCCAGCTGTTGTGTGGGCAAAACAGCCCCAGCATAGTAAGATTCAAGTGCAGGGACTCAGTGGCAACCTTAAGCCACTGCAGCTCTGGAAAACATAGCTGTTTGGCCCCTGCAAACCCACTGTTTGAGCAAAAAGCCTTGAGCCGTAAGTTGTGAGCTAAGGGTATACAGTGGCACCTTTAGGCCACTCCTGCCCTTAAAAATAGAAGCATTTTTCCTCAGTTTTCCTCCTGTTCAACCAAAAGAGTCAAGACAACAATGGTTTTGGGCTAGGGTCCTTTCATAAGGGCTTTAAGTCAATACAATTACTCAAATTTTTTCCTTTTTTAAACACCCTTGATTTTTTACAAAGAATTATTTATCTTTTAAAGATAGAGCATCCAAAGATCAGTTCTTGGTTTTTTTAAGTTGGAGACGTTCAACATATCTTCCTTTCCTAGTATTATTGTCTCAGTGGCCACTCCTTTGTGGCTAATCTCTTCATGAGTTTGTATTGCTTGGATCTACTTGTAAGGGTCATCGTAAGGACGTTTATTTGTTGATATCACTTATTGTTTGATCCTTTAAAACCATTGTGGGTTCGTTGTTGTGTGTGCTAACTACTAAGATGAACGACTGTTTATGCAGAAACTGTTGAGGCCTGTGCTTGGCCTGAGGAGGCTTAGGTCTTAAAAAGTGAGTGGAACGGTTTCTAGCCGTTCGAAACTATTATAGTGCCACTTGACTCGGTAGTTGGATATGTGTTGCTTTTGAGTAGCGCACTCGCTTGCTAATGCGTTGTTGAGACTGTTGTCTAATTTGCTGAGTTGTTATGTCTCTTGTCCGGATATTACCTGGTAAGGTTTGCTTGTTTGACCTACTGAGTATTCTTTTTCACTCACTCCTTATGTTGTTTGGTACCTACCAAGAATAATCTTTAAAGGGGAGCCAGAAGCAATTGTTCAACTTAAGGGCAAAAGCGTGGCTTATGCTTAGATGGGCCAATCGTTTAGCAACTCATTTAAGCTTTGGGTAGTCGTCAAGGGATGATGCGTGCATAGTAGTAGAGTGCTTGTGTTTTCACCAACCCTACGATCCCTGTGAAAGGGTAGAGGTGGGCTTTGTATTAATAGTAAAAGCTAAATGATGGGATGTCTAGCTCAACTTATTATTAGTCTCGAGTGGTAATTTTGTAGTTCGTGACACCCGTTGTTTCTGTCAATCATCTAAAAGATGGGGTGTCGCAATTCCCAAGGCCTCCGATCACCACTCAATTGCTCATAACTTAAACTCTGCGCTTCTGAGAATAAATTAACGTGGATCACACTCCATTTCTGCCTATGTCAATATCAATAAGATCCCTGCCTCCATACAGAATGCTCTTTCCAGCACTGGTTTATCGCTCACTCACGTTCTTGCTGATAATTTTTTCTCCCCTCCTACATTTTTTTATTTTATTTCTTGGCAATGGAGCCCTAATAATTTTCTTTCCTATTCACTATTTTGGCCATTGGTTTGTTACTTTGATGATTTTAATGCAATTTGCTTCTCTTTTGTGTGTCTAAAATTGGTATTTTTAGTTTGTAGATAGTTCTACCGGAGGAGGATTGTTGCCCGGCTATCCTGTCCTGTTAATATGTTTGCATGGAATGTACTTATAGTTTCATTTACATCTCTGTGTTTTTCTAAGATTACGAAGAAATGAGAAGCTGATGTGTGGTGTGTTCCATTGGTTCTGTTTTCTGTATTTTGTGGAGGATGAGAATTCTTCTTAAAAGATATTACAAAAGAACAATAAGGGAAGCTTTGCAAACTCTTTGAATATTCCTAAGATTGAAAACTTGGGACAAGTCCTAAGCAACATGCCAAGGAGAAGAGAGAAAAGTTGTATCCCAAACCAAATAAGCTAAGGAGAAGAGAGTAAAGTCGTATCCCAAACCAAATAATCTGGAGATGTCGTTTTTCCACTAATATCTGTAATACTTTTGAGCTGGATGCTGAATGGTGGCAAAAGCAAAAGAATTCCTCGTTTGTCTCTGAAAACTGGTAGCACAAATCAGAGACATTTGATGAGAGGTCCTTATGCAGCCTCTCCTCTGTAAGAGATCATTCGCATTATTCTTGTTAAGCCCTACTGTCTGTCCCTTCCGGCAAAGCTTTTAATTTATGTGGAATTTTGGCTTTCCAGATTTTTCTAGGAACCCCCTGGAGTGGGGGTGGGGTATTATAATGAAGTGAGAATAGGAATATAACTAGTAGAGAACAAGGAAGAAGTGTCCCAAGTCTTACAGTAATTCTCCCTAGTCATAAGTACAAAAGTTCTCAAGAATGCTCAATATACATCTGCCTCTCTGCCACCAACATTTCTTCAAAATTTCATGACACAGAAAAGATATAAGAAATGGGGGGGCTTATGAGTGCTTAATAAATGACACAGACGAGGGAAGGGGACAAAAGCTGTCCTCTTCCAAACATCTTCCCAGAATTTCGTACGATTACCATCACCCAACCTGTAAAACATGAGCGAAGAAAAGATGAGATAACTAAGATAAAATTTCTACAGACCACCATAAGTATCCTTGAGATTAGTCTCTGCATCCTGCCAATTTGGTTGGAGGTCATGAATACTCTAGATCGGATATCTAGGCATGGTTTATGCCATAATCGGTATGGTATTCTTGGATCTCTTGTTCGGGAGGGGTTTTACAAATAAGCACAACACAATCAGACCATGAATCAACCTAAAACTGAACTACCTTCAGTACGTGCGCAATTTTAAAAGGATATATACATTGTGGAACCAGTCTTATGGCTCTAAAGGAAAACACCAAAGCCACTTTCTCAATAGAGAGATGTTTTTGACTAGTCCCAGCCCCTTATTGTTCAGTTTACGTTAAGATTCCCAATTGACAGATGATCATGCTTGAAGTTCCTGTGGCAGGACCAAAGAAAGGACCTTAGTCTCTCAATATATTGTGCCACCCTCTGGGCTTGTATGAGGGGATAAACAGTCTGGACGGATACTCAAGATACATGCTTGAATGAAGGTCGTGCAACCCCCAAGAGTGAAAAAGCACCCTTCTAAGCATGATGTCACTTAGGAACTTTATTAACAACGTGACCCAAAAAAACTAGCAGCCCTCAGAATAAATCCCTAGATTAGTCATGGCCAATCTTGAATCTTACAATCTACAATAGAAGTCATCTCACTAAGAACATTAACGTGCCCTACATTATCCCCAGTATTGTTATTCAATTGCATGTTAATCCTAAGCTGAGGGATCCGCTCAAACACTGTGAAAAGGATAAGAAGGTAGTGAAATTCTAGAATATCGCCAAAGAGAAAGAAAATCGTATCAGAAAACTGCAACTGCGAGGTTTTAATACTACCCGACCCTACCGTGATTCCCTGAATCATCATCTTACCCACCACCCTCAAGAAAAGCTTGTTTGAGATTATCCACCACTGAAGCAAAAAAGAGATGGGAAAGAGGATCAACTTGGTAGATGCTTCTCGAATCCTCAACCACATACCTGGGGAGCCATTAATCAGGACAGAGAAAATCTAAGAAGATGCACATCATGAAGGCTTTATCTTCACTCAAATCTAAGAAGATGCACATCATGAAGGCTTTATCTTCACTCATGTCAAAGATAGCCTTCTCAATCTCCAAGACATCATAAGATTTCTCGATATCCATAGTTCTCTTGCCCAATGGGACTCCAATCAAGGCTCTTTTAGTTTGATGAGCTCCTTGTTGACAAAAAGATTTTGAAAGAAACTAGCAATATTCTCCACTTCCCATTGACCCCCTGCATCCTCCAATCCTTTAACCAAATTCCTACCCGGTGTCCCTGAAGCTGATTTGTGGAAGATCTTAGTATTGCGTATTTGTATGCTCCAGCTACATCTCTGCAGTATTAAAATTAAATAGAAATGAGAAACCAACTCTGTTGTATTTTCTATGAAAGAAATTTGGCTGTTAGATTAATCTCTCTCCCACTCTCCCCTCTCCCAAATATTTTATGATTATTTTTCTGGTTTGCTACAATGTCTAATGATTGCTTCTAAGAGCTTTTGTTGTAAATGATTATGTGATGAATGCATTGAATCTTGATTTCATGAAACTATGATCTCGATTGGGGGAGAGAACGGGGAAATCCCATATGACCTAGGATATCTGACAAGCCGCAGTATATGTCAACCCAAGTTGAATATTCCCCTCCAGGAATTCGAAAAAGGTACTCTTGGAACACCAATAGGCATTAAATGCAAAAAAAGAATTAAGTAGTATAATTTCACTTTGATGTGGAAACGTAACAATGGGTTTATTGTCTTCATAATATTGGCCCTTTTGGTATTTTATCCGTCGATTCGAAAAATTCCGAAAGAGAAACGAAGGCAAAATGAATCCGAATAAAGTCAAATTATTACGAATAGGCCCTTCTAATGATGAACAAGTTTGGACGTATTCGCGCATAGACAGTGGTATTAACCCCCCCATTGCATATTGGTACTTATCGGGTATAAAATAAATCTGCTTCCAGCTTTTGAATGACTAGGTGATGGTAAATTGCTGCTCTAAGATTGCTTGGGAATCATTGAGCAATGTAGTGCATTTCCTCACCTTTTGTTCATGTTTATTTTAGGGTTTAGTGAGTTTACTGTGACACGATAGATAAGTTATTTAATTTGGGGTGTCACAAATTGGGGGATCTCTCGTCAATTTGGGTTAATACAGTATGAACTCTTTTCCCTTTATTTTATTCTAAGAATTTTTGTTGTTTTTTTTTTTTTTAAATGAGGATTGTCATACAAAATATTAATTGTTTGCATCTCTTTGCTGTTCCTTATTTTTGTTCCGTAATTAGATTCTAGTTGTACACTTTCTAGAGAGAGATTGTATGGATCTGTACAATCTTTGTTAACCATTTGCAATAAACAGGTGTCAAGGATGCAAGTGACAAAAAAATATTAGTTGACATGCTATTTTGGGCCGTGGATAATCCCGCCCCTGCAAATTACTTGCTAATTTCTGGTGATAGAGATTTCTCTAATGCACTCCATCAGTTAAGAATGCGGAGATATAATATTCTTTTAGCACAACCACAAAAGGCATCTGCCCCGCTCATTGCTGCAGCAAAGAGTGTATGGCTCTGGACAAGCCTTTTAGCCGGTGGAAACCCACTTAGTAATTGCGAATCGTCACAACTTGCTAATAGCAATTATATGATCAGTCCTGAACTGTTGCAGGATAATAATTCCTATGCCTCAAATTTTGACAGCCTTACTTTGGGAAATCAGAAGTTCCCCAGTCCCGCAAAGCCGTACTTTGATGATGGTAAATATAAAGCAAAATACATTCAGAAGCACTCGAGTCAGCCCATATCAAGAGCTTCAAGTATGCCTGTTGGGTTTCAAGAAAGTGAGAACAATAAATACATGCAGCAACCGGAACCAGCTCAAGCCAAGCAATTTAAGAAAGCACCCCATGAATTCTTCAGTTCTAATGACGCCAAGAAAGCACCCCATGAATTCTTCAGTGCTAATGACACTGCGGCATCTACCAGTAAGCCCACTCCTAGTTTCTTTGCAGGAAATCTTGATTCATCAAGCAGTGGAAATGATGCCATTGAAAGTTCACCAAATCCTTATCCTCATCTTTGGAGGGCAAATAATCATCCTATGCAGCCCAGAAGTTTTCCTTTACAACTTGACGAAGAGTTGAAACCAAACTCTTCGGAGCCTTCAATATCTGCCAGCTTTAACAGGAATCTTGACTCTTCATCATCTTCAGCACTTGGCAGTGATTCCAGTAATGGTGTCTGGGGAACTCAAGGATGTCGACAGCCTTCTGAATATGTTCAAGGCCTTATTGGGGTTGTCTTACTTGCCTTGAGTACGTTAAAAGTGGAAAAGATGATGCCTACTGAAACAAACATAACTGATTGTATTCGTCATGGTGATCTGAAACACCGAAATACTGATGTGAGGAAGGCCTTGGATAGTGCAGTTGAGCAGAATATGGTGGTGAAGCAATACTTAGGTGCTGTGCATTTTTATATCGGTAAAAATGACAGGTTGTGGAAGTGCGTGAACCCTATATCTGGCAACCCTAACCAATACCCAAAAGCAACGTGCGATGGAATACATAACTTCTTAAAATCTGATGCTGGAAACTCGGCAATAATGGCTTCTCAAAGCAAGTAAATTCCTCCCCCCCCTTTTTATCTTTTTTCATAATGATGCTTGATTTTGTGAGTCTCTTGAATTTTTAAGCCCGTGTTAGAGTAGCCTTTGTTCCATTTTCTTTTTTTCCATCTGCTATGCAGGTACGAAGCTGCTTTAATCCTGAGAAATGCATGCTTGGAAGAGCTCTCTTTGGGTGATGTACTTCAGATCTTGAACGTGATAATTACCTTTAAGAATTGGATAAGACCTCATCCATCCGGATGGCAACCAATTGTTATTACAATTGCGGAGGCCAGTGCTACTGATGCAGGTACCAGCTCTGGTGCTTGATGTGATCAGGTCCAGTTATGGTTATAGAACACATGCCCAAGATGGTTATAGCAGACTAAAATCATGACCGGAGTAAGATGGGTCGTACTTTAGACGATTTACTAGTTACTCTATTAGGATATGTCGCAATGCATCTAGAAGATGAGAAGCATCTGCAGTTTTGAAACATACAGTGGGCTCAGTATTTTGTGATGACAAGAGGTCTAGCCTTTCAAGGGGAAAGAATCGTTGCGCGAGCTACCTCTGTCATTGTTGTTGAGGGAAAAATAGCCTCTGTCATTGTTGTTGAGGGAAAAATAGCGTAGTTTTTGAAAGTTGGTGATGTCTCTAGTATTTATGGCTGAGTTTTTTTTTTTTTTCCTTTTTTTGCTTCAAGAGTTGTAGAATCAACAATTTTTACTGGAAAAGTGATATATGATAAGTTCCAGGTTTATTTTCGCCATGTAACTACGTTGGATAAAGTTGTGTTTTGGTCAGCTTTTAGGCCTGATTTTGTGCAAAGAAATTTAAAGAGGAGAAACAATAGCTTGTATACGCTGCTCGGGATAAGTTGTAGTACCATTCGTTCTTACTCGTAAATTGTAATGCATTTTCTTTGCAGGGCAAAAGATCAATTCGGTTTCCAACCTACGGCTACGGTTCCATCCTCTGCCTACCTATTTTTTCTGTAATGAATGATTCAAATTATTCAATTTCATAGATTCATGACCTTTAAATTTCTAGTGATCACATAGAATTTGAAAAAGGCGAATTCTCTTTATTCTTTTTTTTTATCTTTCTCATGTTACTCTTTATTCTTTTTGTATCTTTCCCATGTTACTCTATTTGACATCATGACCTTTGATATTCCTTCTTAATTGGAACCATTGATATTTCCTTCCCATTGAACTAAAGCAATAACATAATGATTTTCGAGAAAAATAATAATAATAACATTATGAACTCATCAAGCGGATCATAATCTAATAATACCTCTCACCCTCGAATATCTACTTTAATTAAATAAAGAAGCTGCCATTTATGGATGCTCAAGTCATCTTCACCAACTCTAATCTTTGTTTTTGATGATTCTGGAAATACCCAGTAGATTGGTTATCTCATAACTAAACGTATATAATATTATATAAGAAAATTTTAAATGACCACATAACTTTTCTCTTATCTAACAAAGGATTTTGCTGAGAGTACCCAGGTGGGGTACCCTTTTTGAGTATCAATCCTCACATGTGAGTAGAGTTCACCATTATCTAACAAAGGATTTTACTAGGAGTACCAAAGGTGGGGTGCCTTTTTTGAGTATCAACCCTCGCATGTGAGTGGAGTCCACCGTTACACATCAAGGGTGAGCCTCACTCACATGTGAGTGCCGTTATCCAAAAAGGAGTGCTGACATAATAACCCTGACATTTTTGTACACTAAAACAATGTTTGGGTGAGCCCAGGCAAGGCACCTGATTTAGTTAAATGAAAGGACTTATTTTCAAAAATAAATTTTCGAAAACGTAGAGAAAATGTTCAAGCGTTTTTGTGCCACAGTAAGTCTCCCTATCATAAATACAAAGGTCCTCAAGAATACTCAATATACATCTGAACCTCTGCCTCATCAAACATTTCTTAAGAATTTCATGACACACAAAAGAAATCAGAAACCGGGGGGTTTATGAATGCTTGATAAATGACAGCGACGAGGGAAGGGAATAACAAAACCTGTCCCCTTCCAAACATCTTCGCAGGATATCATACAATTACTATCACCCAACCTGTAAAACACATGAACGAAGAAAATATGAGATAACTAGGATAAAATTTCTATACACCACCATAAGTATCCTTGGGAATAATCTCTGCATCCTACCAATTTGGCTGGAGACCACGAATACTCCTGATTGGGTATCTAGGCATGGGTTATAGCATAATCAGTACTGGTATTCTTGGATCTCTCGTTCGGGAGGGGTTTTACAAATAAGCACAATGCAATCGGACCATGAATCAACCTAAAACTGAACTACCTGTGTGCAATTTTAAACGGATACACACATTGCTGAACCAGTCTTATGGCTCTAAAGGAAAACACCAAAAACCAAGAACCAAGAACCCATAACCAAATCCAATCCTTCAGGAGGATTCTTACTCTCCTTATGCCTCGTGGTGGCGTTTGCTCCTCAGCTTAATCTAGTCTCATTCTCGTTCTCCTTCACATTGTACGATTTCTTGCAATATGATCACTGTAAAAGACAAATTACAAAATGAAGAATCAGCAAATGAATAAACAAAAATAGTGATTAATCATTCCAGAAACAGTTAAAAGCAATAAATTACCTCATACTGCTCATCCATATTTCCGACCTCTGCAGCATTCTCTACATGATCAAAATCCACTAAATCAGATCATTTAATTCAGTTAACTGCCATCATGGCTTTGTGGATCCCTTGGAGTTCATACTTTCTAAAGCTTCAGTGCGGTACCATGTTCTTCTGATTACAAACCTTCCACACATTTCCAAAACCTCCTTAACTTCTCCAGATACTGTTGAGCAGCCAAATATTGGAAGTGCTTCCATTCAATTCAACAATGTTGCTGTCCTGTGGCCCCAACAGACCGGAAATCAATATTTCTAGGATCCATAAACGGGTTCAACGAACAATTTGATCATTACTGTTCTAAACATTATTCCTTAATCTAGTCATGCTTCGAGTTGAAACGCGTCGACTTTGGGTAGTGACATCCAAACTCATCCCAGACCTGCCTCTTTTGGAAGCGCCATCAGTTTTGTTAATCCTATCCATACTCAACTTTGACTTGCTTCTTGTGCGAACACCTTGATTTTCTATAACAGCATCCACACTCATCTCACATTGATCAAACTTCTGAATCTTTTCCATTCCTGCCTTTGTCACACTAGGAGTGCCATTCACATCTGGATTCTGCAGCAAACTTAACCTTCTTAGACTTAACTGGAGTTTCCTCGCATATAGAACTCGACGACTTTGAAGGGCCTTCGTTTTTGGCAGTTGGCCCACCAGATTCTCTCAGAATGTCATCGAAAATGATGCTAGTCAGTGAACGGTTCTCTGAATCTCCAACAGATAAGAAGAAATGGTCACGTATCGTAGTCACTGGAAGATCGTATAAGGAGCCTATCCCAATGCTTTCTGAAGAAGTGTTAGACTTATCAGAAGTAGAAATTTTCAATGGAACACCTCTGTCGGTGGACTCCTCATCAAAAATTTCAGCAGCATATGTTTCCCAGTTATATGGAAATCCCAAAAGGAAAAGATTGCAGATCTACAGATATATCAATAAAATAGTAAGCGTCATGGCATACAAATACAACTTTGCAATCCTTTTAAACACAAACATACAAATTTCATGCAGTCATATTTCATCTGTTTCTATGCCTAAGTTTCTACATTCTGAATTTGTTGTCTACATGAGCATAAAGTCCTTCCTTTTCTTTTAAATGTGTTTTATGAACATTACTTTGTATATGCTTAGGCAAATTGAAGCAACCAGACCAAAAAATTATGCAAGAAATATACACAATGGAACAGCGTATTTATTCAGCAAAACCTCAAATAAAGGAGAAAAAAAACCTGTTCATCAAACCAAATTTTAAGCACATAATTTGTGAAATCACAACTTAGAACCTCAAATTATTTAATGAGGTTGAACAAGAAAGGAAGTGCAACAAAAAGAACTAGCATAGATACCTCAGACGAGAAGCCATTTTGTTGTGTCCGAGACCTATTTATAAAACCACTCATTGTAATTGTCATGCCATCTACTGCCACAAGAGTGTTGGTGGCATGTCTCTTGACAATGGATGCAGAGCAAAATCCTCTTACCCTATTACTCCTGTTGTATAATAGAATATTAAAATTGCAAAGGAAAAAAGAAAATCAGTGATATCAGCACAGGCATGGGGAAGCTTCTAGCAGCCAATATTCATAGAGGCTTCAATAAAACGAAAATCCAAGTGTAGACATTTTATAAGCAATGCAAGTATAACGTACAAGAGAAGAAAAATAAGAAGATAAAGAGGCACTAAAAGAATCAGAAAACTGTGGATCATTAAAACACCTATATGATATCTGCTCGTGATGAATGAAAAGATCACTAAATCTAGTTCTTCAATCCATCTTTTTGCTGTGATCGAATGAGAATGGATAAGAGGCTCATGGGACGTGAGAGCGGTAAGGAAGGTTATGTTTCGGGGAGTGAATTTAAGTGAATATGAACCATAATTACTAGTATTCAGTATACAGAAGGAATTTAGTTTGACAAACTTACAATAATCCCAGATATAAAGCAAGAAACAAAATTTAAACAAAGATCAAAGGGAAACACAACCTCTAAATATCTAAAAGCCACAAAATTAGAATAGTGACACAAGCTTAAAGTGAGTCTTTTCAGTAAAGCTTTGGCGGAATAAACAAAGAGATCAACACAGAACTTCACACAAACTCAGTTGCCTTATTGCCCATGAATTTTATTTTCATTGTGTCAAAAAAAGAAGAGAGATATAATCTCGAATCAAATGCGACAACAACAAATTAAGTAATAAACAGAGTCCCCAACTTCCAATGAAACAAAAAATGTAAACTAAAAAAGAACTGGTGGGTATCCTAGAACTGACATAATTTTCTAGAGAGCTCCTTGGTAGCCTGAAAAATTACCCCACAAATTCAGATAATCTGGAGAAAAATTAAAAAATAAAATAAAAGATGAAAATATAAGTTGTTTTTTACTCTCTAGAAGCAAGCCCGCCAATTGCCAGTCCTCTGCTATTAGTTTTTTCAAGCCACCAATCATGCAAAGAAACCTAATTCAATAGAGACGGTTAAATATCAGATGATAAATTGCAAATATATTTTGAAAGATTGGAGAACTAGAAATGCATAAAACTCACAAAGTTTAAACCCGAGGAGTTGAAGGAGGTGGCGGTGCCATGAGGATTGAAGGAGCCTAATGCAGCAGGATTATCCATCTAAAAGACGAAGTTGGCAAGAACTATATGAATATAAAAGAGTTCAAACATGACTTTCTGTCAGTACACAATAAGGAACAGAGGAGAGGGATAAAGTAAAGGAGACCAACGTAGGGCTCAGTACGTGGCAAACCCAATTTCCTGTTCGAAAAAGCTCTTTTTTTTTTTTTTTTTGGATCTAACGGAATAAATACTGAGATATGTATGAGAAAAATAGCGTACTTGTTAGGTCTTTCTTCCGCTCAAACCTTCAAAGTTCGATTTCCATTGAAATTCTAGGAGGATTCCATTTTCTTCCTTTTCTGCAGGAAATGAATGGTAGGAGGATGAAGGAAGACGGAGAGACAGAGAGAGAGAGAGAAAGAGATTTATAGGGTTTGCGTGGGAGCGGGAGAACAGAGGGAAAGGTCGAGGGCTCGGCGTTTAGATTCCCGGCACCCTTTTTTTCTTAGGTAAAACCGTATTTTATAACCTCATCTTTAATGAAAATTATAAATTTAACTCAACACTTATTATTAATTAATTATATCTTAATTTTTTTTTAGAAGGGTGTAAGTTTAGTCTACTTCTAAATATTTTTCAAAATTTTCTTCTAATAAAGGAAATTTTTTTGACAAACTTTTTTCATAGTAAAATTCTTGTACAATTTACTTTTTACAAATTTTTACTTGTAAAAAAATGTTTATAATAGGTCAAATTTTTCTTTTTACAGATATTTCCCCCCAATATTCTTCTTCTTAAACTTTTTACCTTCTATAAATTTGAACTATGAATTTTATTACACTCAAGTTATCACAGGTAAGAATCACACATCAATTAAAATAAATTTCATTACTTAAGTATTGGTTATGAATTTTATTATAAAAGGCCACATTTTTTTCTTTTACAAATTTTTTTTTCCTATTATAAAGGAGGATAATAGGCCATAAACTTTTTCCCATTACAAGTTTGACCTATTGTTAAAAAAAAAAAATCAAACATTTTATTCTTTTACAAATTTTTTGGGGGTAAAGAAAAATATTATAGGCTAAAATTACATCCTTTTAAAAAGATTAGAATATTATTGGCCAATTATAAAGATTTGGTTAGATTTGTAACTTTTATCAAAGGTCGGGCTATAAAACATAATTTGACCTTCTTTTATCTATATTTTAAATTTCAATTGTACCGATCGGACGTATTAGAAAAAAAAAATATAACGGTCAAATGTTCAAATAATTTTTTTTAATAAACCTCACATTCATAGGATTTAAATATTACAACGATTCAGATTTTTTAATAATTTATAATATAAATGAGAGTTCAATACAATCGAAATTATATGAAAATTAATAATATACTTTTATTTTTCCGCACTCATTCAATGCATAGGGTTAAAATTTGCACCAAGAACATCAAAATATAAGTACGAACACTTTTCCCATAATATGGGGAACAATAAAGTGCCACGTGCTCATCTTTTACAACCTTTTGTGAAACTCAACCTCAATCCCAATTAAAACGCATCAATTTCCCCATTACTGAGTGCTTCAATTTATCAAAATAAATGCTTCAGTTAATTCTCTCCTCCATAACCTCTGTCCTTCATGCACAAAGGCAAACACTTTATAATAGAAGATCTCCTTCCCACCCTTCAACTACACGCGAAATCCAAGGGCTCCATGCAAATCCCCTGCCCAAAGTTACCTCTCTCAAATTCCGGTAAGTTTTGAACATCTCAATTAATTTTGATGTTATGTTTTAAGATTTTTCTTGTTAAGTGAGCTTATTTCGATCAATCCTTTAAAGGTTTGATTTCAAAAAGCTTGATCCCATGGTCTATTAATTGATTTATTGTTCATTAATTTGTCAATTGGGTAGTTTGCTCTACTATAGGCCCTCCTCACTAGGTGAAACAAGAATATAAAATTTCATCAGGTAAGTTGCACTATTATAGATCCCTCATCTATGTTCGATGAAATGTTCGCATGAACGAAATTCATGATTGCCTTCATCAAAATAGTCATCTTTTATGTAGCGAAAATTTGATCCTAGTAATGTACGGTAAATCCATAGAAAAGGGAGAAATTTTGTTACCATTTATCATTTTGTTATTTCTTATTAATGGCATGGCAATACTATACTTTGCCACGTGTTTTAAAGACGACAATATCATAAAATTTGTTTGAATTGCTCACTCTCGGAACTAGAGCAATAAATATAGCCTAATTTAAACACCGAGGGATCCAAATTGGCTATGGAAGCCAACTTCAAATTCATGGACTTGCTTCTGTGCCTAGTGGGACTTGCTTCGATCCAGGGGCAGGTCCTACATTTAGGGTATACGAAGGGAGGGAAAAATCCCTAAAAAATAGTTGATAAATTTGTTTGACAAAGATTTGACTCTTAGGTGGAGAAGAACTCGAGAAAATACGGGAGATCAAATCTATATCTATATATTGAACGGCTTTCCCTAAAATTTTCACCTACACCTCTCAATGGAGCCTACGGTCCAACTCAAAGTCCGGTCAACCTCTTCCCTCAAACGTACGTACGTAAACGCTCGAGGACTTTGCATGCATAGAGAGACAGCTTGCATGGCTTCTCCCCCCCATTTGGGATTCCCAGCCACCCCTATAAACCTCACCTCAGAAGCTCATCTTCCCCTTCATCTCCACCCTCTCTCTCCACAAACAGAGAGGCTTCGAAAGAAACATTAGATCCACTCCCTCCCGCCGTGGATCTGTTGGGGGAGGGGAATTGTTGTCGTTTGTAATTAGCACCAACTAAGAACCAGAATAACAACGATGTTAGGGAAGTTAGTTGTCACGGGGATATCCCTTCTCCTCGTGGTGGGGGTGGTGATCGGCGTCGTCGCTGGCCTCAACCGGCACGGAAGCTCCTCCTCGTCGACCCCCGCGTCCCCGGCCATGAAGGCGGTGACCTCGATTTGCGCCCCCACGGACTACAAGGAAGCGTGCGTCAACAGCCTCAAGACGACGGCGCAGAACTCGAGCGCCACCACGAAGGACCTCGTCCAGGCCGCGGTCGAGGCCACCATTACGGAGATGAGGAACGCGCACTTGATGTCGAAGGACCTCGCCCCGAACGCGGGCAACGACTCGAGGGAGCAGATGGCCATGGAGGATTGCAAGGACTTGTTGCAATTCGCGATCGACGAGCTACAGGCTTCGTTCTCGATGGTGGGGGAGAGCGAGTTGCACACGATGGCTGACCGTACGGCGGAGCTCAAGAACTGGCTCAGCGCCGTTATTTCGTACCAGCAGTCGTGTCTCGACGGACTGAACCAGCCCCAGCTCCAGAAGGCCATGAGCAATGGCCTACTCAACTCGACTCAGCTCACCAGCAACGCTCTCGCCATCGTCTCCGAGATCTCCGACATCGTCAAGGACCTCGGGGGTGGAATTAGCATCCCGGCCCTCGATAATGCTACCAAGTTACCTCCGGCCGGGGGCCGGCGGCTGCTGGGCCACACAGAGGTGGGGTCGGACGGATTCCCGACGTGGTTCTCGGCGGGAGACAGGAAGCTGTTGGCGAGGCAAGCGGCGGGGGGGATCAAACCGAATGCGGTGGTGGCCAAGGACGGGAGCGGGCAGTTCAAGACGATTATGGCGGCTGTCGCATCAGTGCCTAAGAAGAACACGGGGAGGTACGTGATCTATGTGAAGGCTGGGGTTTACGATGAGGAAGTGTTGGTGGATAAGGACAAGGTGAATGTGTTCATGTATGGGGATGGGCCTAGAAAGACCATTGTCACTGGACGTAAAAGCTTCGCCACCGGATACTCCACTTTCAAAACTGCCTCCTTTGGTACGTAGTCACTCCATCTCACCCGCGCGCGTATATGTATATATACAAGGATTTGAAACCTTAACCATATGAATATGATTTATTATACAGCAACTCATTCTCATTTGTTTTGAGGTGCAGCGGCTGTTGGAACTGGGTTTATCGCGAAATCGATGGGATTCACTAACACCGCGGGTCCAGACGGGCACCAGGCGGTGGCGCTGCGGGTACAGTCGGACATGTCGGCGTTCTTCAACTGCAGGATGGACGGGTACCAGGACACGCTGTACGCGCAGACCCACCGACAGTTCTACCGAAACTGTGTCATTTCGGGCACCGTCGATTTCATCTTCGGGGACTCCACTACTTTGATCCAGAACTGCCTCATCATCGCCCGCAAGCCGGGGCCCAAGCAGCAGAACTCGGTCACAGCTCACGGGCGCACGGATCGCCGCGAGACTACCGGCATTGTCATCCAGAACTGCAGGTAGGAGCTGAACCAAAGCTCGCCGTGGCTCAATGCCCTGCCCCCTTTATTATTATTATTTTTTCCTTGTAATAGCGGTGCGGGGTGCGGTATACTCGGAAAAATTGAGCAACGAGTAATATATTAAATCCTAATTTCGCTGTTTGATTGCAGGATTGTACCGGAGCAGAAGCTGTTCGCTGAACGGTTCCAAATCCCGACGTTCTTGGGTCGGCCGTGGAAGGAGTACTCGAGGACGGTGATCATGGAGTCGACTCTGGCGGACTTCATCCAGCCGGCCGGGTGGATGCCGTGGAACGGGGACTTCGCGCTCAACACGCTCTACTACGCGGAGTACGGGAACCGTGGCCCGGGGGCGAAAACCGACCGGAGGGTGAAGTGGAGGGGATACCACGTCATCGGCCGGAGGGAGGCTCTTCAGTTTACTGCTGGCCCCTTCCTCCAAGGGAACCTCTGGCTCAAAAACACAGGCGCACCTTTCCAGCTTGGCTTGACGAAATGAGAAATCTGAGAGCGTGTGTTTGAATACATTATATAAATATATGCATACATATATATGTATGCACGAATGAAGGTGTAGAAGATCAAAATGGAGATAAGTGAACGAATTCATGTATGAAAGAACTGAACGCGAGAGAGTGAAAGAGTGTTGTTTCAATACAGCTCATGTAGCGTCCACAATCAATTCAAATTTCAAATACTGTAGTGTAATTGCAAGCATGCATGTGATGCTAAGGGTTAACGCACATTTCCGGGACAGAATATTTCAACCATACAAGGATCGAAGGATTCGGTAAGTTGGTCAATGTATAAGTTTCTCATTATTAGTTTTATTATTAGTTTTAAATATAATAAGAGCTCTATACATAATCAAATTGTATGAAAATTGATCCTCCCTTCTATTTTTTATAGTATAGTTAAATTTACGGAATGAACCTAATGTAATCTAGAAAAAATGGGCTCATACTTCTATTTAAACGAGATATCATCTCAAAGACATTATTCTCATAAATATATATATATATATAGCAATGAGGATGTGTGATTAGGGTACGTTTGCAGCAATTTAGATATGGCTAGACATTCTGACGCCATCTTATTATTTCTTGCCATTCAAAAAATGACTATTAATCCTGTATAATATTAAGAAAGTATTAAGGGAAAAATAAATAAAGTAAAAAAAATTCTGTTTCGGTATTTGAACCTTTAAAATCAGTTTAACTATCAAAGGAATTTCTGAAGATTAATAAACGAATTAATTTTATTTTTTTAATATATTATATATTATTTTATGTGTTACCAATTGTAGCTTTTACTGGTCAAATGCTTTGATCCAAACAACAAAGTGCAGTTTCTTATTAATAAATGCATCCGCACTCGACACACTTACAGTGGGAGGAAATGCTGATAAACTAAAGGCCCATAGCATCAACATTATAGGAGTCTGCTACTATTGTGCCGAGTGGATATACCAATAGATTTTTATTTTTTTGTGCGATTTATACCAATAGATTTTGAATATCAAGAAATTTTGCATGTTCAAATTCAAATCAAGCTAATGTATATCACTTGATGCAATTGGTTTATATGTTCAAATTATAGGGCCCGTTAAATTACAGACACAAAATTTTGAAAAATATTGAACTTGTTATTAAATTTTCATAGAATACAAACATAACGTGATTCCATTAAAAATTACCGGTGCTAATTCTACAACACTGTACTTTTAGTACTAAAAATTTTCACCACACAATTTTCTATTTTATCAAATAGACCCAAATGTATGGCTAGGGGGAAAAAATTGGAAAAAAAGAAAAAGTTAAGAAACAAATGAAGATAAAGTAAAGGAAAAACTAATATACATAAAATACATATAAGTTAAGTGCAGTTATGCCTTATAATGTTTTTCTCTTTTCAAAAATACACACAATATCCAAAACGACATCATCTTGAGTTTGTCAGTTTTTTGTTTTTGCATGTGATGCAGCTACTCTAAGTGCAAGTAGCTGCACCAAATAAAAGCCTTGATCGTTTGTCTAGATATCCCAAAATAAGAATTGATTTGATTTGGAACTGAATTTATTTAATAAATTCTATGTTTGAAAAGTTCAAAATAAAAATAGATTTGATTTAAAGATGGATTTGCAAGGATTTATTAACCATTACAAATCAAATAAAAAAGATGTGATTTGTATGAATTTAATTTTATTTACTCCTTAATGTCATATTAGCCCAAAAATACACCATATTCTCTTTTATGTCCCTCTTCCTTTCCTCTCTCTTCTCCGTTACTCACCTCAACTCCTGATCTGTCTTTTCGCCCTTTTGATTTCTCTGTTACCTCCCTCCCCCACTCTTCATTAAAATAATATTCTTTTTATTATTATTAATATTACATAAAATATATCTTCTTCTTTCTTTTGGTGGATCAAAAATATATCTTTTTATATTTATTATTTTTAATATTATCACTAATTGTTGTATATATGATTTTATGATTTTATTTTTATAAAAAAAATTTATTAATGATGAAATATCATCTCTACTATTATAAAGGTAAAGAACCTTTTGATTCCATCAATCAAAATTAATTTTAAATTTTAAATGTAAATTTTTTACAGTTCTAAATGGAAGTTATTTTCTTAACCGTCCACCCCCAACTTTTTTTTTCTACTCCTTCCACTTTTATTTTTTTTTTAAGTACATACTCATTCTTTTTGTTCTTTATAATTTTGTATTTAAACTTTTATATTCTAATAAAAAAAGTCGTTAAGCACGTGCATTGCACGTGCGATACGACTAGTTATTCAATAAATGAAATAATTACACATCTTTACGATACGGGGGATAATTTTTTATAATTTTTATAATTTTTCCAATAGTGGAATTAAAATCAGCTGATTTGATAAAATGAAATACGAACGAAAAAGCTCTAGTTTTTTAAATGGGCCTTCCAATTTCGGACCCAAAGGCCCGACATTTCTCGACAGGGTAGAAACATCTCTCTTTCCTCCCCCTCCCTTCCACCGTGCAGGGAGAGAATTCAGACGGACGCATGAAAATTCGAGGGTTTCTGTGGAGCAATTTGGTTCGTTCCGTCGGAGAGCATGAATCCCTTTACGGATCCCGTACGAAGACTTGTCACCACCGAAGATTCCTTCTGCGCTCGTCAATGGAGAAAACTCATTTCTCCGTTCTCCATTCTTACTCCACTGGTCAGTGAACTTCTTTTGATTCTTAGTTTCGTTGATGTTTGAATTACTACTGGTTCGGTTATAGAACTAACTGCTGCACCTAAAACCTAACTTTCAGTGGAAGAAAATTTCACGCATGCATTTGTGGATGATGATCTTTGTTCGTTTACGTGTTCTATTTAGATTTTATTTTCCTATTCGGTATTACACTTCTCGCAATCTCGCAGGACGTTAATGAAGGACTGAACTGATAATATCTGACCCGGGGGGAAAAAAAGAGAGAGAGCGAAATGAATAGATAAATTATGTATGTGCCTGATGAGGTTCATTTGTCAATAAACTTATTGCCCTAATTTTCATTGCCTGATCTTAAACACAGGTAAATAAACATACTTACGGTCCTTTGATGGGCACATTTGTTCCGATGCAGTTTAAGATATATATATATTTTGGCGTTTGATTAAATTTGTTAAAAACTTTAAATGTAATCTAAAAGTGTATAAGAAACTAAGGCTACATTTGAATGATAGAATGTAATGAATTTTAAAAGGTAAAATTAATTTTCGTTGGACTGCCTCATTCTATTGAGGGTATCAAAGTTGCCCGTCTCGAGAATTGAGATGCTACGTGCCTCTCTAGGACAAAGCCCCAAGTGCTTTTGGGGCGCCTGGTTACTTTGTTTACTTGTTAAGCTTGGATTTCCGAAAGTGATGTGATGGAAGATGATCTGGAAGATGTTGATTCATAGTTGTCAAGGCGCCAAGGTGACCCTAGGCATTCCTAGGGCTCCTGGATGCCTTGGTGACAATTAATTAGAGGGTGCCTTGTCAACTTGGCATTGCCTAGGCGGCACCTTGACAACTATGGTGGATTATTAGATTCCTTCGAACTTTTGATTGCTTGGATGTTTACATCATGCTATTTTTTTTTTAAAAGCATGTAAATATTATTTGATACTCAATCACAAAAGGTGACTGCCTATTGCACTTAGTGCCTCAAGTGATAGGTCTTTCCAGTCTTCTAAATCAAGGATTCACAATAAATGCTTATACCCATTCTCTCATTCTCATGCTCGATCCTTAAGACAATAAGACACCTCTGTTTTGTATTTTGAATAAATACTATAGAACTGATGTCCAAATTGCTTGCCCCATTTCATTAAGTGTATCAATCATAAACTAATAGCATCAATTTTCAAGACTATATTTGGAGGTCTTTTGTCTCCTTTTAAACAAAAGAAGTACCAAAAGTTATAGAAATGTATTTCAGTTTTCCCCACATGCAATTCCCAAATTATCTGTTTGGTCACACAATATTTAATGTGTGGAATGATCTTTTCTAGAATCCCAACCTCAAATATCTGTGAACCTTCTCAAGATCATGGAACATAGGCTGTCAGCAATTGAACACAGGAGCTCGTGTCTTGAGGAATTCTTGAACCGGGTAACATGATTTATCTGTTTCCACATATTCCTCAGATGCTAATGTATGTGCATCTCTTACTAGGAGCATCTTAATTTTGGGGAAAATAATTCATATCTACTTGCATGATTGCATTATGATACCATCTGTGGGATACTTCAAGAGCGGCAGTTTCATAATGTTCTTACAAATTAAGAGGCTACACTAGGGCCTTCCAACCATGAGATTTCTTGTGGGAGATCGATGGATCTTAGTCACAAGCCTGTGTTCTATAATGAATTAATATATTATGATATCCTGCTAACTTTATAAGTTGCTTTCAGTCTCTTTATTCCATTGATTCCGTGCATTCTTTCAATTGAATTGGCAACTGAGTGCCTTCTTCTTTTGTTTAACTTCTCGTGTTAATAAAGACAGCCAGAAGCTTCACCAGCAGAGTATGCCAGTGCCAATAAAGAGCTTCAGAAGCTTAAGAGTTCAGTTGACCTTATAAGTGAACTAAGAAGCAGACAGAAGGTAGTTTTTGTTTAATTGTTTATTAATTATTTTTCTATTCTTTGATTGCTTCAGTACTCAAAATTTTTGATGACATAATATAGCCCAGTGACTCACAGATTCCAATAATTTTCCCATCGTAAATAAATTTCCAAATATTATAGTTCCTGGCTAAATGAATATATGAACTCTGAATCATATACTTCTCTTTTTGGGGGGTTTTGGGGTGGGTATATAGGAGATTGATGATTTGAAGTCACTGATGGATGAATGTCCAGAAGATAAAGACCTGCTTGCCGTGGCAACGGAAGAATTAGATCATGCCGTGGAAGATGAGACTCGACTTCAGAATTTGCTGCTAAAATCATTACTTCCTAAAGATGATGCTGATGAAAGGGACTCCATATTGGAGGTGAGAGCAGGTAACTTTTTTTGCCCATGGGCTTTAAGTAAGTTTAATGTCATTTATGTGCTGCAGCAATTTTTTTATCAGAAAAATATTTTAATGAATTTACTTTGATTACAATTTGAATCAGGAACTGGAGGTGAGGAGGCGTCCTTGTTTGCAATGGAAATATTTAAAATGTAGGCTACATCAATGTGGTGAATAGTTAGCACCTTCAGCTATAACTTTTGTGTGTTATGATACTGGCATGAGACTCTTATCTTGTTTATTACGATAGGTATGAGCGATACTCACAGAAGAAGGGTTGGAAGTTTGAAGTAGTAGATATAACTGAATCTGATCTTAGAGGATACAAGGTACATCTTCTGTTCCCAACAACATTTAGCAATTATTGCTTGTGAGATCATCTTTGACTGGTATATTTGATTCTGCTTCCTCTTGTGTGTGTTGAATAGGATCTAAAGACTTTTTAATGCAGCATAATTAGGATATTAGAAAAAGGGGGGGAAGAAAACAGAGGTGCAGGTAGAATAGGTGGAAAAACGAGAAAATGATAGAGTGTGGGGGTTTGCTCTACAGAATATTCCATCTCCTTCGTTCCATTGCCAATATAAGTTCAACCATCTTCTTTAATTTTGGCGAAATGTAAGCACTTTTTGTACGACCACTTATTCTAATCAAACAATGTCTCCATGTGTACTAGTTAGTTAGTTTCTAAGCATCTGTCAAACCCAGTTAGAATTCTAGGTCTTATAACTTGATGCAAATCATCAATTGAAAACTTCTTTTTCCAAGGGGGCAACTGGAAAAAAAAAAAAAAAAAAAAAAAGAACCAATAGGGCTGAGGATTTTTTTTTTTTTCACATGTAAGGGAGCAAACATGAGAAAAAATTATTTCCTTCTTGCAATCCACAGGTATGCCAACTGGACAAGAAGAGATAAGAAACCAAGTCTCATAGGATTGTAACCACTTACCAAATTCCATTGACAAATTTAAGCTTTAAGACTGGAAACCACACTGGAGATAGAATCTGGCTGAACAGATTGTGTGATGGAATCCTGCACATGCAACTTGAAAATGCTGTTGTGGTGCTGAAGTGGCACAGTTCTATTATGGTACTGATGGTAGTGTGTTCCCGATGAGTTGGTCTGGAAAATGACTAGACTGCTTGTATAGTTTCATATTCTATTGTTTGACTTAGCTTTCGACTTGACTCCTTTTACCTCTTTGACCTTGCTTCTTATAGAAGCCTCCAGTAATGCCGTGTTTGATAATGCGGATGGGAGGACCGGATTGGATTATTTAGTCTATTTCTAGTCCTATCAAGTGTTTGGCGCAAGCATCAAAAGCAGATTGGGCTTCCCTATATCCCTACAACTTGATTGTCCTGTCTTATGTGTTAGTCCCAATAAATGAATCCAAGGCAGAGGGGGATACGCCAAACCTCCCAATAAATGAATCCAAGGCAGAGGGGGATACGCCAAACCCATGGGGGAAATATATATATATATATGTATGGAGAGAGAAGGGAAAAAATTATATTGCCTCCCAAAACCAGAATTCATCCCTGTGTTCGCTTCTCTCCTTGCTGTTGTCAAAACTTATCTCTTCTCTACTCTCATTCATTCTCGCATGCAAAGGTTCAACATTTTCCTATTTCTCTCTTTCTTTCCATATTTGTCTCTTTTGATCGGTTTTTTCTTCCTGGGGCAAAAAAATTGAAGATTTGTTCTCTAGTTTGGTCATTCATTTTTCTATTTTCATGATTAGATATGCTCAAACATAACATGAGCAGGTAAATAGATTTGCTTGAAAATGAACAGATCTACTTGTTCAAAATTAATAAGATTTTATGTTCTTCTTTTTTATTTTTAATATGAATTTTAATCTATTTGATCTAACCTGAATTGTAGATATAACCAGATTTTTTTTTCCTTGCAATTGTTTCTTGTAAATATTCTTTAAGTATTAAAAAAATTTTTAATTTTTTCCAAATCATTGGAACTATTTATCCAATATTTTCAAATTTGTTAATATGTTAAAAAAAATTTAACTTGTTGCCAAAAATTGTAGGAAAAACATAATTCAATCTTATCTTGGCAAACACTAAATAGGATTTATAGAATATTATTCTATTACTTATCCCGTTGCACTCAAAAAACTAGGTAAGATACTAATTATATTAGGTTGATAGTTATATTGTCTATGTCAGGTTGGATTTCTTAGCCTCACCTATCCTGTCGAGATGGTCAAACAAGACATAAACGAACTGAAACTTGGAACTCTCCTTCAGCAACAGCTGTGATTTGCAGAGGGAAAGAGACAACTGCTCCTCGTTCTGGTGAATTCCCGACAGGGAGGGCAACAATCTTCAAGACATATGAGGGCATAAACTGCTGCCCTGATCATTTGAGTTGGATTGATGGCCGCAGAATAATTGTGGGCAACACTTTGTCCTGCTAGAAAGGCTCCTCCTTTGTGACTTAAATGTCACAGGGTTGAGTCCTAGAAAAAAACCTTTTTCCCAAAGGCAAGGGAAAGGCTGCATAAGATAAAAGAACCTCCCCAACCCTCACATGGTTGGAAGCCTGTGCCCCAGTGTCCACCCTTTATTTAACAACAGCCACAACTACAGAGTTCTTCAGCGAAGGTTTCATTGATGATCTCCCTTATGTTTGGCAAAGGCAGTTTAGATTTTATCAAAATATGGGAATGGGAAGCAGCGGTGGGACCTAGGAATATGGTTGGGATTGATGATTGGGGCCATGGGTGTTCTATAGGCAGTTGGTCAAGTTCTGTATGGGGGCAGCGGCAGATTAAGGCCCCTTTTGTTTTGTTGTACTCGTTTGTTTGTCTGCTGCTGTTCAATGACTGAGGGGGCTGGGGTGGTTTACTGTTGGATAAAATACTAAAAACAAGTTCCTAATACTCTAAGTTCCAAATCAGACTGGAATTATCAATAAATTGGACATTTTTCTTTGTTGGACACCTCCTATTTTATCTTGCAACTGTGCTATATAATCTGAATTGCATTGTTTTTCCCAGGAGGCTAGTGGGGCTATTTCAGGTGCTGGTGTATATGGGAAACTTAAATTTGAGAGTGGAATTCACAGAGTGCAGGTTCTATTAACACTTTTTCGACATTCAATTTTTGGTCACTTGTAGAAATCATAAATTATAAATTTTTATTTTATTTTATTTTATTTTATTTTACAGAGGGTTCCCGTAACAGAAAAGTCTGGACGTGTTCACACAAGTGCTGTGTCTGTTGCAATCCTTCCTCAGGCTGATGAGGTGGCTAACTATTTGTATTTGGCGCTTAAAAGAACCTCTATAAAAGTTCTATTTATTATGTAGACTTTTGTGGCTATTCCTTGATGCCACGGGCCTACAAGCATAACTTTGTGAAGGAATTTCTTTTGAACTAATCTTTTACTTTATATATATACACACACATCTGCGTGCGTCTGTTGAGACAAATAGATTTGACTCAATAGAGGTTTCCGCAGGTTGATGTTCAATTAAGAAATGAAGATTTGAGAATTGATACTTATAGATCCGGTGGCTCAGGAGGGCAGCATGCAAATACTACTAATAGTGCTGTTAGAATAACTCATCTTCCGTCTGGGATGACAGTCTCTATACAGGATGAGCGCTCCCAACATATGGTAATAGATTCTATACTGTACTGTTTGTATTTTGCTGCATGAAATCCTTTAGCTCTATAATAGAACTACTACCCTGAAACAATTATACTTGGAATGAGAAGGCACATGTTCTACCAATATGGCACCTTGCTATAATTCAGTCAAAAGTAATTGTGGCTGAAAAGTTAAACCAAAGGATCATTTTTTTAAAAAAAAATATTTAAAATGTTAAATGCTTTAATTCACAAGCCATGTTGTAAAATAATTTCATTAAATGTAATTGTGACTGTAAAAATATATACTTTCAATTAGTTAAAATTGCTAGGGGATTTATAGCACTTCAGGTTTTCCACCTTTTGCCTTCTTTTTTTATCATAAGATATGATCACCCATGTTGAGTGTTGCTTATCATTCTCTTTCCAAGTTTTTGTCTCGGTACATAGTAAATCACCTGTTGAACTGATGCTTCTTTTGCCCTTCACTATTTCACCTTCTGAGCTGTGTTTGCATTAGTTTGTTTTGGTCCTGTGGCCAGTTGAGATAGCATGATTATCTATTCCATGTGGAAAGCAGTGTTCGAGTTTTAACCTTTTTTTAATGTAAGACACATGAGGTTGTGCCAATGGTTCCTACAACTTAGATCCTTGGCAATAGATTTAGATTCCAGCTAAGGACCCATTGAGAATTAATGCATGGATTACTGCTTCCCTGTGTTATGCGTGATTACAAAATTCAGAATTCTTTCCTCTGTTTATACGTAGCATAGCTGGTAACATACCATGCTCTTAATTTTAGCATTTTCTTCTGTCAATTCTTCGTAAATCTCTCGGACCTATTTTTGGTTCATCTTGCCCATTGTTTCAGAACAAAGCCAAAGCTCTCAAGGTACTATGTGCGAGGCTATACGAAATTGAAAGGTCTAGAATTCATGCAACTAGATCGAAACTTCGGTCAGATCAGGTACAATGGATCCTCTCTTCTAAACCCCCGCCCCCTGGAAAACTTGCTGCTTATGGGTGATTTAAAACGTGTTAAACAGATTGGAAGTGGCGACAGATCTGAACGTATCCGTACGTATAACTTCCCTCAAGGCCGTGTCACTGATCATCGCGTCAGCATTACGCATCACTCCGTAAATGATGTAATGCAGGGAGAAAATCTCGATGTGTTCATCGATGCTCTTCTTTTGCGGCAGGAAATGGATGCAATTTCTTCATTCAGCACAACCCAATGAATGCTACTACTCGAGGTTTCATTAGGCTCTTTTTTTTTTTTGTCTAGTTCAATTTTTTCTCACAAGAGCTACCCAATCATTTGATTGACTGACGCTCATTGGGTTCTTTTTAACTGGCTGCAAATTGTTCAACCGTGTGTTTGTGCCGTTAGTATTGCCTTTCTAGGCCTTGAATCAACTCTAATGCCGAGTGTGCATCAACTTGGGAACATTAGTATTCATTTTAATTTGGATCCTATTGTCCAATTAGGATTGCCCCACTTTATTTAATAAATTGCTTTAATTTCAATTTTGCCCCTAGAATAATATTTTTAGTAAATAATAAAAATATATATAGAAAGTCTTTTGCTTAGGTTTCACCCACTTTTCCTTCCTTTCTTTTTTTTTTTTTTTTTTTTTGTCTTTTCTTGGTGCGTACACCTACGATTTTTCTGGAAAAGGAAAGGCTATATATTGCATCCATGGAAATCACCACTTTCGTGGGCTCAACCCCCTAAAAAAAAAAAAATCCAAATATGGGAAACAAAAGGCGTTACAAATTATTTCAAATAAATAAATTATTGGGATTTCCTTGAAATTTTATTCTCGACTATATTTTATAGGATCTTATTGTGAGATACTGGAAGATTCAATTTACGTAATCCTAGTGTTGAGTTTCCACTATAAAAATAGGACGCCTATAACTGTTGGAAGATTATCATCCAAAGCAATGTCGGAGAAAGGCGCTCACTCCATCGAAATTTCATCGGTATGCACTCAGCATTTCTTTAAGCAATTCTACGATCCTCCTTTACCCCACTATGTTTTAAGGTGTAATCTTCTTCTGTATTTATCAATTCTGTTCATCTATTTTTCTTTTTCTGAGAAAAATAAATAAAGGCCATGCATAGACTCTCTCTCCCTCTCTCTCTCTCTCTCTCTTAGGTTACTTGCCGATTTTGTTACGCCAACCTCTGTATGCAATTTTTTTTTCCTTTTGGGCTTGGTTAACTTTTCTTCTAACCCACTGAATGTGGCTTTTGCATTGAATTATCAATAAATGTTGGTACTTTGCGGTCATAAATCCCATACCATTATGGGAAAAGTGTACCGACTAGTGCAACAAGTACCGAATGAGGCATTTCCTTTATAGGTTTATTCAGCGAAGCAACTCATCACCTAATATAATTATTGTAAAGGCCCACTATGATTTGAAAATTATATCTGAATGAATCAGATGTAGTCTTAAATTTGATTTGATCATACCATTTAAATGTAAATAAATGCCCCCTAAATATGGTTTCTGCTTTCCAGAATTTAAGGATATTTGATTGGATGGAATTAGATTTTGGGTGCTTTGATTTTTGAGGTCCATCTGCTATGACAGTGACACACGAGACAAACCCAAATCCAACCAGAAGAAGAATCGTAGGTTTCCATCTCTTCACCGGCACACCCACGCACATATCTAACTCCCAAACACGCGGTGAATGAGTTAAGACTGGGCTCACCCCATGCATTTTCCCGGAAGATCAATTGTGATTTTCCCGGAAAATAAGCCGAATCATTGACCCGAGAATAACAATGAGGGACGGACTCGCAGGGATGAGCAGGAGCGGGTGGAGCTGGGAGGAGAACAAGAGATTCGAGGTGGCTCTGGCGATGGTGGAGGAAGGAGACCCACGACGCTGGGAGAAGATCGCGGCAAAGGTTGGCGGGGGGAAGAGCGCGGAGGATGTCCACAAACATTATGCGATCCTTTTGGAGGATCTGGATCTCATTCAATCTGGAGACTTAGATCATCGATTATTAGAAGGGGCTACCTCTGATCAGTCGCGGGTTCGAACTGACTACCAGAATGTGTTCTCCTCCTTCAAGAAACTGTCTGAATTTTCCACTTGATTTATTCATTTAACTATAGCATGAAGTTTGTTTTTTTTTTTTTTTCCTCCATGGGTGGTTCATGGAGTGGTTTGACTATTGATTGAGTTTATGTTGATTGCTTTTGACGTTGATTGGTGGTGGCGGCTTCAACCCTTTTAGCTCCAGTTCATAATTTAATTTAGTGGTTCATGAGACTCTCATTTTGCATTGCTAGCCATAGAAGCACTTAGTGATCTCGTTTGATTCGCTTTAGAAGTGAGATTAGCTATTCATGATCGGGTCCTATCTCGAGCTCTTCATGAACTTTGAGAATAATTATTGCTGTGTTTTGTTTTCTTACTGCTAATTTCTGATCAAGAAGCAAAATTGACTTCTTAAGAGGGGCAGGGCAACATAGATATTCAAGAAAAACATTACTGTAAGAGAACTGCCCTCCATGAGCACATTGTTTTATAATTTTTACAGCAACCTCTGAGACAACATATATGGTAACCTTGCTAAGGTTTCACCCTCAGCAATCATTTTGGACTCTCAGTTCCCAAATACCGGTCCTCCATTCATCACAACAGCTTGTTTCTTGGAGCACAGAGCAGTGTGTGAGTTTTGGCATGTTGGTATGTGAAAAGTTGCAGTGGAAGAACAACACAGAATGACGAGGTCTCCCAAGTCGACTCTCTGGATTTAGAGCCATTATTACTTGTTCTGCGAGTAAATACAACTGTTTCTGGAACCAATCTGTCATGGCATGAGGTGGCGTTTCTTGGTTCTGGCTGTCATATGCCTCTTACCAGATCCATGGGAGCTTCAGAACTCGTCCTCTGGCACGATCCAAAGGCAATGAAATGACCCAAACCTACAGAAATCGACCGAAAAGCTCTGCGGTTACGTACATTATGTAATGTACCTAACAGGTGCATGCAAAGGGGTTGCGTTTATAAAACTAGCCAAAGAAAATACATTGTCAATGCTAATAATACAGAACCATCCCAGTGTAAGTCCTACCTCCTATTGTGTACATCAATGGAATGGTGAAGAAATAAGGCCAAATTTAAAGAAATGCAGAAATCTAGAGTCTCTACAGTACATTACAAAGAGTTCAACAGATCCAGACCATTTCTTTTGCATCCCAGGAGTGCTCAAACATTTCACAGATCGAGGCAATAAGAGGATTGGCATTGCAACAACAATTTGGTCTCATAACCTTCATATGCTTAGAACAATGGAAGAACATCTGGGTGCCCAACTCCCCGGAAACTGTTCCGTACATAACAAATAATCACTCACATACAAGAGACGTGGAATGGTTTAATGCTGCATAAGAGGATCATAGAAGCCATGGAAAAAGGCCCAAGAAAGATCAACTATGAAAGTAAAGAATTTCCTTAAGCCGCATGATATAAGCATTACCTTCTCCTTTTCCTCCCCGAATTTATCCTTCTCTAATGCCCCAAACATAGGCTCATTGAAAGAATCACAACGTCGGATAAATAGAATAAAGTTTACAGAAAAAACGAAGAAGAAGAAGAAGAAGCAGTGAGCAAGTATAAAGATTAAGGTAGAGAGAAGGGGAGCCAGGGAAGAGGCAGTGCATGGGCAGAGCAACAACAGCTCTCGTTCTGTCATTTGAACTCCACCCATGCTCAGCCTCTTCCCTGGCTTCTGTCTTTTTCTCGAACTCAATTGAGATTCAAGATTTTCTTGAATCATCTTTGATTTACCTCGTTCAAGGGCCGGCAATTATCTGAATTTATGGACATGTGAGAAAAATCCTCTAACCTTTATTTTTGGACATCTTTGCAGTGGTGCTGGGCCATATGACTAAAGCTCTAATTATAACAACAACAATAAAAAATAAAAATAAAAAAGAGAGATGGGATGGGGGATATCTGATTGCGGTGGCTCTTGTTGGTTGATTGGCTGAGGAGGGCTTCAATAAATAGGAAAGAGATACGGGGAATTGTAGTACACAGTGTGTACTTCACAACCCCTAAGCTACATCATGTTGTACCACAGAACTAGTACTACTACTACTCTTTTCCTTGTGGTACGCTAATAGGCCACCCATTATGCCGCAAGTAGCTATTGACAATAAGGTCAAACGGCCAAAAAACCTAAAAAATTCATCCTTTGGTTAAACTTCGACTTCGATCCTCACCTTAATGTTTCAGCCGTTCAAAATTCGTTAAGTTGCATTGCATATGGTGTTCGTAACAAACTAATTTGATGTTTCGGTCATTTGAAATCCGTCAAGTTGCATCGTACTCAGTGTTTTGTGGTATATACTTACATACAATTAGGTACAATTAAATTAGGTATGTAACTTTTTTGGGTTAATAATTGAACCAAATAACAAAAGAAAAGGAAAGAAAATGAAGCAATTGTATCTCCTAATGGCCTAATGTTCTAGTGTCATGGCCCTCCTCTTTTGGGTCATGAGTTCAGTTATTTTCTAAAAATTTCAGTTGATGCCCCGTCTTGAACTGATATGTTCAAGTCTCCTAAGATGACTCAACGTATTATCCGTATATAGATATGAATTTGATTTATTCAAGAATCATTACTATGAGTAAATATAATTTTCTCGAAAAATCAATAGGTTTAGTTAATGATCCTTTACGCTCTCGTCCCCGAGAACAAATGGCCTAATGTTGACATGGGGGGTGGTGGCGTACTAGTGTACGACAAGGAGTACTAGCACTAGTAGTACTGGATCTGTGCGGTCCAATGAGAAGTAGCCGAGGGGTTCGAGAAGTACACAGTGTGTACTACAATTCCCTGTTTCTCTTGCCTATTCATTAAGACCCTCCTCCTCAGCAAATCATTTAACAAGAAGAGCCACTACAATTTCGGGTCATTTTATTTCCTTCGGACAATTTTAAGTAACACCAACCTCATAATATGATATTCTGGGTTCTAGGAAGAGTTGTGTTTGCTTGTAGAACAAACAATAACACGATGCTTCGTTCTCCAAATTTATACTATTATGAATGGGTTAGTGTGGGTAGTGGTTACTTTTCAATTGATCAATACCTCAACTGTCACATTTTTTTCCTATAAATCTCTGGCTTTTCCCTCTACTTCCCCTCTCTTTTCTCTTATAACACTTACCTATCCTTTCTTCTTCTTCTATTTTTTTTTTTTCCAATTTAGTTATTTTTTCTTTTTATTTTTGTTATTATTTAGTTTTCTATATTTAAATCAACTATACCAAAAAATTATATTTATACTTTTTTCTCTTCTAACACTTACCCGTCTTTTTTTTCTTTCTTTCTAGTTTAGTTATTTTTCCTTTTCAGCTTTATTATTATTTAATTTTCTATACTTAAATCAACTATAGAAAAAATTATATTAATAAAAAAATTATTGAGCACCCGTAAAGTAAGTGCGATACGTCCAATGTGAAGAAACAATCTGTTGCGATGAATGGTGGAATAACAGCATTGATAGTTTTACTTTCAACTCAATCATCAAACCGTAACTAAAGGTAAATACAAAGAGCCAAAAATTGTGTTATTAATTGGGTAAAAAAAAAAAAAAAAACACCTCACAATTTGCCATACTTTGACAAGTAAATCAGTTTCTCATTAGACTCTGTGCACAAAGCATTATTTTTACAGTTTTCTTTGCATGCAAGCTATCGGTTATCAATTTTAGTGACAGAGCCTTAGCACCCATCTTATTCATTTTGTTTCACACTGCCAACAACAAACTGATGCGGCTGCCAAGTCATGATCAGTTACAAGGCCAAAACTCGAGTTATAAATAAAACGACTTTTCTCAACTGACGTGGGCGGATTCACAGATGGCTGTCGGCATCCAAAAAGGGATACCGACTTCATTACCCCTAGCATTTTCACTTTATTTACGTCTCGATCTTAAAAGAATTCTACGCCTAGTTATGAAATCCACCCCGGCCACGACAAGTTGACCCGATGATTGGCCGACTCAGGTCCTAAGTCGGTTCGGGTCGTCCATCAACCTAACTTCAACATTGACCCAGTTAAACTCGTTTGACCCGGCGAGTTGACCCATGACCCAACAACCTAGGCACTGGCCTGAACGAAATCCAGTCTTTATAAAATGGGTCAAAAATCCTACAAAATGTATTTGATAAGTTTTGGACCAATTTAAAAATTCAATATGCCTAACCAATGGACCTGATGAGGTTTTATGAAAACCTACTAAAATAAGTTTACTTATAATCTAATACTCAACCAACGAGCAAAATAGTTATTTTAAATATATGTTATAAATGAAGAAAGTTAGAAATGATGAATATTTGATTAAAATAATGGTTACTGGATAATAAATTTATATATATATATATGCAATTTTAATATGAATTATAAAATAAGTAAAATAACATACCTTAAATTAACGCAAGTAGTATTTTATTATCCTTATCTTAGAAAATAATAAATCATCAAGTTTGAATCATTGAAATATAACTATAATTCCATAGTATTTTGATAATATTTCTCGTATTATATTGAAATTTTATTTTCAATTTGATTGTATCAAATTCAATTAATCTAATATATTTAGAAGTACATTAACAAAATAATTTATCTTTTCATTATTATTATATTTTGCAGAGCAATTTGAACAACTTAATAAAACTTGGAAGCTTTGCTATTCATTAAATGGTAAATCTATTTTAATAAGTTTTGTCATTTTATTAATTAATTTATAGAGATTCTCTTCAAAAATATGTATAATTATAACTATTATGAGTTATAATATAACTATCATTAACTCGATGGTTTAACCGATGACCTAATGATTGAATTAATTACCTGATAACTTGATCTCTTAATCGAATTGATATCTGGGTCAGATCTGATAACTATGATTTCACGTAATATATAGATCTGATAACTATGATTTCACGTAATATAATTATGTGGTGGGCTCATCCGACCTTCTCTCAATAAGTGGGACATAGTACTGATTTTGCACACTTTTTCCCGCATAGTTTCAAAATGATAAACCCCTTGGCAAACCGTTCGTTACGCTATCATCATCATCAACCCATAGCTGTCTCTTATGTTTCTTCCGACTTTGCCAAAATCAAACGTCCATTGTTATTTTTTCCTGGTTGTAGGGAGAGAGGGTGTTCTCGTGATTCTACAGCTAATTTATGAGATCATTATAGAGGGATATTCTCATAATTTGACAAGCACTCGAGCAATTTCGGGTGTGGATCCCTCTCGAATTTGAGGAGTCATAAATTTGTCAAATTAAATAATTCTAATTATTTATTACACAGAAAGATTAAAATATAAATGATTAAAATCATCCAAATTCATACATTTCATATCTTTTATAAATTGAGGTGATCCATATCACGGGAAATGAATGACCAAAACTATCCAAATTTATAAATTCGAAACATTTTAAAATTCCGGTGATCCGCAGGGGAAGCATAGAAATTAAACAACAGAAAGCCCAAAGTGAGTATTATTAAACAAGAAACGAAAGCTCCCAGTGATCTTTGATCTTCTTATGATATTGGGATCGAATTACAAAATACCAATAAATTAGAAGCCCTCTGCCCTTTCGGCCTTTCTGTAGCTTCTTGACCCTAAATTTCTTTTTTTCCCCCAGACAACAGATTAGATTTTAATACTATCCCCACAAAAATGACTTTTTTGAAAAAAAAAATCCCTTCCAGAAATGAAGGGAACAATTATTTTTAAAAACTAAAAGTCAATTATGAATTTGGGGAGGTGAGGAGAACGTCAAAGTTGCTGACACTCCACTCTGCTACTTCATCCTTGTCACTAACAAAAATTTCTGTACCAGTATCTAAAGACGTCCATATCCTTTTAGCTGGATCAGTCCCTGGATCCTGCAACCATGAGAGGTATAAATAATCAAGCTCTTAATAACCAACCGCTATTGGGTTTGATTAAGAATGAGATAAATAAGAAGAAACTATTTATAAAAATGAAGACCTTGGGTAATTCCTTAGGCTTTTTCAAGTTTCTAGGCCAATTCGGCGGAGCTAATCGAAAAGCTCACAAGGGGCTTTCGAAAAGTCAGAAAACAATCGCTTGGATAAGCTCTATCAAGCTCAAGCTTGCTTGGAGAGCTGTTCTTAGCTCTCCTGGATCCGAAATGGCTTTTTAGAGAGCCCGAAAGGCCTTTCAGAGATTTGCCAAATACTTTGTGTGCTGCCACGTCAAATTATTCGGGATTTAGATGGAACTTAACTGCCCCTCAGTACTGACCTGATAGAAGTAGAGTCTGCTAGAAAGGGCACCAACATCAAGCTCCCAGGTTGTAGTAGGGTCCCCAACCCAACCCTGACCCTGTTTTGTAGGGTACCCATACTCACCCCATATGGGGTGAGGCAACAACTGGACCAGCTCCTGTGCATGAGGGTTGCTGTAAGGATCACAAGTGCCATAAGGCTTCTCCAGATGCTTGGCATTCCCAGGTGCACAATAATAATGGTAAGCTGCGTACGGGAAATTGTCCGTATCATTTCTATGAATTTTAGTGTTGTTTGGAGTAATGTGGAATGGTGGGCAACTTCCCAAACTCGAAGGGCTGCACCATGCTTTCGTTTCGGGGTTGATGATCATCTCGCTGTACCGCGTTACGTCCGTGAGGAGGTTCCCGTCGCACGCGGTGCCATCGTTCTTCCAGCAGCTGCCCATGTCAATCAGGTAGAATTGGCTCTTGGGTCCTCCCCCTTTCTTCACATCCAAAGTCAGTTTTACTTTGAAATTGGGAGACTCAGGGGAGCTGCAAGACAAGTAGACTCTCAAAAGTCTTTGAACATGTACTTTTATGAAACATGCATGAAGAAGACATCAGTGGGTCATATTTGCTAAATTAAAAAGCACGGGTCCAACAATCAGTTTAGTCTTTAATAGTTTAAGGTTCTTTAATATTTTCTCAGTCTAACTTCATGCAGGATAGAAATTTAAGATTTTAGGCATGTTCACAGATGCATCACATTCAGACTTGCCTAGAGACATTATCTTGACATATGCTTGAGGAATCAGATAAGTGGTCCCTCTCAATTATTATTATTATTATTATTGCTTTGGTACTACTTTGGGTGGCATTAACTGGATCACATATGCAGCGATGCCCATGAGTCAACAGTTCAATCATGTGACGCCTACTAGGAAAAGGGGAAAAAAAAAAAAAAAAGTTACAATCATGTGATACCTAAGTGTGTCAAAACCTTGCTTAGGGCTCATCTGTTAATTCATTAAAGTAGTCACCTCCACTGGTTCAGTTTCATGGTCCATGGAACCTGCACCGAGTGAAGCCGGTGTAGAACAATTGACAGCTAGCTTGACCAGCATAAGCCTTAAATTACTAATTCATAGACTTAATGATTGGCTAATTACTTGGTTTAGCTTCTTAAAACGTGTCTAAACCTCAATCAAACCCAACTGTCCTCGACTTTGTTTGCGTGAACTACGGGGGATTACTGAGCACTCATGCTCAACTGAGATGTGACCACATTTGATTAGGACACAAAGGTAACAGCCTGTATGCCCACAAATCAAATACAGTTTAACCACAGAAATGTAAAGGGAAAACAGTAAAGGCCAGTTTGCTTAGCGGGGGGCATGAGAGATGTAAAGAGAGTGTGTACTTACAGTTTTGAGCATCCCTCTCGTGTCATAGTGGTACCCTCCAGAGGGTCCTTTAGTTGCATCAGCCCTGAGGTACAGCATCAGCCAAGGATACTTCTTTGAAGTCTTGAGCTTATGCTTAAAAACCCAGCTCCCACTACCAACATCCTTCTCCCAAATCACCTCATAGAACGAGATCTCACTAATCCCTTTCCTGATATCAGCGCCCAATTCATAGGTCCCAGAGAACCCTCCCCTCAATTTCCCAGACCCAGGAGAAGTAAAATTTGTGTGTCGATGATGAAAGTCTGGCTGATTCATGCACCCCAGTCCAAAGCAAGGGAACCTTCCCGGGCTGAAAGGGGGGACCTTTTTCCCATTTTCAGGGCACAGCCCAGATCTGGAGTCATAGTTTCCATTCTTGAGCATTATCATCCAGAATTGCCAAGGTCTGGGGGTGTCCTCCACTTCACAGAGTGAGCCCAAATAGAGTTCCTTTTGTGCTGCATAAACATCTGGGTTGTTAACATATCTTGCATCTAAACCAGGGAACGGTTTCCCCACCCCAAGCTTGTTATCTGCAGCTGTTACTTTGTGCACCACAGACGTACCTTACCCATATCACAAGAAATGTATTAATTACTTCACACCATAAAGCAAATTGGTAGAGGGCGGGCTTATCCATAAATTCTTGTGAACATTATGATTGCCCGATGCTAAAATTTCAATTAAAAAGGGCAAATATACATGGATTTTTAAATAAAAAGGGAAAAAAAGAAAAAAGAGAGGGAAATAGCCTCTGCTCTTTTTTCTTTTTCTTTTTCTTTTTTTTTTTGGGGGGGGGGGGGGGGGGGTGGGGGAGCGTGGGGGAGTGAAATGGGATTGAAGATAAATTTACCTGAGAGATCAAAGCAATCAGCAGCTCTGGGGCTCCCCATGTTAGGAGCTTCAGTGGCAACCTCATTGCAGAAATTCCAAGCTTCAAAGGCTACTCTGAGCCCATCCCTTCTCATCCCTGGGTCTCCCACTGCTGAGCTATACTCTTTACCCTCTGAAGGAAGAATAGCACTGAAGATGACGACCTTGGCCATGAGAAACAGCACATTGGAGCTTTTCTCCATGGCCGTGTAAATTGGGTTCTGATTCAAGACACAGGCCACGGAAATGGTGCAATATAAGTAGAGATTCCTGACAGTCGCAGCTTGTAGTGTAGCGAGAAAGTGGGAAAAAAAATGAAAAGGATATTAGCCCGGAGACAATAAAAGTTGAGTCTTTTTCTTTTCTTCTTTTAAATGTTTATGATTTTCTCTACACGCCTTGATGAATTTAGCTCACCTGGGAAAAAATATATTATCGTGTACAGTTAATCGAGTAGAAAAAAAAAAAAGATGACTTGTCACTTTATTATATAATTTTATTACTGTATTTGATTCTCATTTATATCGAAAACTTTAAAAAGATTCAAACCATTATACCTATTTTGAATGATTAGGTTATTACATATTTAAAGTGGTAAACAATTTAGTACATTTAAAATATAAATAAATGATCATAATATTTTTGCATTTCTTGCCCGATTTTCTTTGGAATGTTTATTACTTTTTCACTTTTTTGGCCTCTGCATCTTCATTTTCCACCAAAACGCTTAAAAACGAGATTTACAACCGAAATCCTTAAAAACGAGATTTGTATCGATTACTATAGGATCAACTTTTCCACTTTAACGTTTCAAATTCGAGAAATAAAATTTGACTTGATTTGATTTGGGCATTAAATTAATGATTAATCTCGGATTATAACAAATCCTAGTCAACAAGATATGATTTTACTATCCATTAATTTATGGGGAAAAAGAGCGGCAATGTGTCTTGTTTAGGCATATTACCACTCCAACGGGATCAATGTAGGTTTTTATTTAAGAATTCCAATCATATGGATTGAAAAGAGTATGGAAAAAAATAATAGCTTATTAATTTTTATAGAATTCTTGTCAGTATACACCTTTTATTTAAGGGAAACAGTAGGACCCATATTGATCCCCAAATATAAATTCTAACCATATGGATTGAAAGAGTGTGTAAAAATATTAGGGCTCATCAAATTTTTTACAATTCAGGTCGTTGCATGCCTTTGATTTAAAGAGTGAAAAACTCAAGCCAAACCAAATCATTCAAATTTACTTAAGCTTTTCACTATTTAAATGAAAGCATGGACTAACAAGAATTGTATAAAAATTGATGAGCCCTAATATTTTTTTTGTACTCTTTTAATCCATATAGTTGAAATTTTCAAATCAAGGTCCATATGTGCCCCATAAGAGTAGCAATGTGCCTAAGTTAGCCACATTGCCACTGTATATTCCTTTTGCCCTTCATTGAAATGGCGAAAAAATTACATAATTTGAAGGGTTTGATCTTATTTGAGTTTTCTACAGTTTAAATGAAAGGCATACACTAGGCACATTGCTACTGTATATTCCTTTTGCCCTTCATTGAAATGGCGAAAAAATTACATAATTTGAAGGGTTTGATCTTATTTGAGTTTTCTACAGTTTAAATGAAAGGCATACACTAACAATGACTGTATAAAAATTGATGGGCAATCATATTTTTGCATTCTCTTCCAATTTAAACGGTTAGAATTTTCATGTCGAGACGCATATGGACCCCATATGAGTGACAACGTACTCATTTCCCCCTAAATTTATATTGGTCTACATTTAAACTTATTTATTCTATAAATATGTCACCATTTTTCTTATAATTTTAAATGTCTTTCCCCTCTCTTATTAGTAACATGAAACACTAACTAATTTTAAATCATTTGCTAAACCTGTTGCAAACAATAAAATTGATCTTAATTGAGTTAAATTAGTTTCGATGCCGAATAACTAATTTTAGTATCAAATCAAATCATATTAATCAACATCTTTTTCTTTCTTTCTTTTTTTATGGCTGGGATCAAAATCAATTAGTTTACAATAAACCTGAATTTTGTTAGTCAAATTTTGTTAATTCCAGTTTGTGCGTGGGTTCAACTGTGGGTCCCTCGCCTCCCGCCCCGCCCGGGAGATGTGTAGGGTTTTATATATATATATATATTTTGTTTCATTCATCCCCGCCTAAATTGATTCTCGCGCTTTGCGGGTTATATTTTGTTCTTCGTTTTAATTTGTGTACCGTCACCCCATCAATTTGGGTTTCCTTGTTGTTTTATTTGTTTTTGCCTTGAATTTATTTTGGAGCCGCACACAAATTTTATCACTTAAAATATTATATACTTATTCCCCCGTCCAAAAGAAACATAATGATTCATAATTTTTCATGAACTCTTATCCTTAAATGATTGCCCTACGTATCTTAAAATTATATAAAAATTATTTACCTTCATATATTATGTACGTTTTTCTAATTTATACCGTTGAAATTTACATATTCTAATATTATATCGGGTTATTAGGTGACAAGCACTATTTCGATTAATACGGGAACCGTTTCCATCATTTTGTACCTAAAATTTGCTGATTACCTAAATCAGAACACAAATGTTTAAATGTCACTCACAAACAATACAATAAAATTTAGTATATTTATATAAATTTATAAAATTTAGGGGGAGGAGGGCGAAAACTGAAAATTTTCACCACTTTTAAGAGGATTTCGAAAATTTCAAGGAGATAGTCCTAACCTACCTTCGATCTGTCATGCAATACTTTTTATTTTATTATTTTTTTAGGCAATGTTTTCCAAGAAATCTTATATATATATATATATTCCCTCCATTATTTGATGTAGGCTTACGTTTTCAGTACCTAATTATTCTGGGAATTAAACAATTATGAGCCATTTTTTTCCCATTTTCACAATTATAGGTACTTAGTTGCATTTGCGTGCGCGTTGGGAAAAAGTGGTTTGTCGGATTGTGTAGCTTTTACTTAACGCCGCACTCGATTTTGCAAATTAGGTGCACTCTTTTTTCTTTTTGGGTCAGCAATTGGGTGGGTGGGTTTGTTTCTTGGGCCCACAATTGCATGTTTGGTTAAGAGGGGGGTGGGGATCTTGGTCCGAAGGGAACACAAGGCATGTTGACTCCCTCCACCAAAAAAAAAAAAAAAGAAGAAAAAAAAAGAAGTGAATATTTGTGGAATTTTCCTTAAAATTTATATTAAAAATGAAAAATATTTTTTTTTCAAAGCATAACTAAAGGATTAATATTCAATAGGCAAAAAATCATGGGGGGAGAGATGAGTCTTGCAACGTTAAAAGAAAAAAGTGTTAATCCTATAAAATCGCGGCACATAAGTTGTTTACTGTATCATCTTAAAATAACCTTTTGATATTTATATTTTAAATAAAAATTTGTGTGATCGGATTAAGGTCTAGCATATTATTGCTTGCCATGATTTTGCAAATGATTACGCGTAAAAGAAGGAATTAGATATCATATTTTCTTAAAGCGTTTATTATACCCATTTTTACATAAACCGTATCTGCCGCCATATCTTATTTTATTAAGTATCGTGATCAACGAGAGATATTTTAAAGGTCTTGATAGAGTCTTCTTTTTTTTCTTTAATCTCGTTCTCCCTTAAACACCAAATCAAAAACGTGGATACTAAATCAATTCGCAATTCTTGTCCTAATAATAAAATTAAATAATTTGGCGAATAATGGACATATCTTGATTTATTCAGACAAAAATAGAGAAGAATAAATTTAATCCTACGCCCTCCTCTAAAACCCGAATTTTCCTTAATTTTCACATGATCTTTGAATACATATAATTAAAATTTGAAAATAATTGATTCTGGGGGCTTGTTGGCGTGGAGATTGGAAATTAAAAAGGGCAAAAGGGAAAAGAAAAAGAAAAAGGGAAAGGAAGAAGGCGGTCTTTATTGGGCTTGCCGTGCCCGCTGTGTGCTAGGCGCGGCTACTTTGTATTGGTCGTCGCCACAAAATACGCGGTGATGATTAGAGTCCGCGGGTACGATAGTTTGATCTTGATTTACTTTTGACTTATAATTGAGGAGAAATTGCACTTAACTTTTCTATAGTTTCATTCTATTGCAGGGAATTTTCTTGTAATTTGAAAATTAACATATAATCCCCATGTGATTTTAATAGACTTACAAAAGTTAACCTTTTCATCACATTTAATTGTTTGTTCTTCAAAATATATATATATATATTAGAGTGTTTAATAGAAAAAATAGACTTTAATTTGCCAAATTATCAAAAATTAACTCCTTACCTCAATTACAATAACTCTCAAAGAACTAGTTGTTTTTATAATTCTTAAACCATGAAAAAGATATATTTATTGTACAAAAAAAGAGAGAAACATTTATATGTGAATTGACCTAAGAATAATTTTTCAAGGTACAAGAAGTATAAAAGTGTCCATTTATTTGGGTACCGCTACAAAAGGGGTTAAGAAATTAGTTTATGGGTAATTTTAGAAATTAAAGTCTTTTTTTATCATATTAAACACTAAAAAAATTTATGCAAGAACAAACCGTTAGATTTGACGGAAAAGTTAACTTTTGCAAGTCCATTGAAACCACAAGGGGTTTATGTGCTCATTTTTAAACTACAGGGAGGTTCTCTGCAACTAAGTCAAACCATAGGGAGGTTAAGTGCAATTTTCCTTATAATTAATCTCGACTTATCGGCAATTCGCTCTATTTGTTTAATTATTATTTTTATTAGAGTTTCATATTTTTTGAAGACAAAATTATCTTAATCCCAGTTATAAGAAAAAAGAAGAAAAAATTGATTTGAAAATGATCAATTTGACCACTTTAATTTTCAAAAGATAGCTGACTTAGGCCTTAAGTACGGAACCATTAGACTTTAATGAAAAAAATTCATGCGCCATACACATGGAGCTTTTAAAAAGGGTATGTTTGAAATTTGATGAAGAAACCTATTAATTTTTTTGTTTCATTTTTCTTCTCCTGAAATTTTAGGGAAAGACTTTGGCATTAATATATGTGGAATTTTTTTATGAATATCATCATTTTCGGTGCGTTTCTATACATATGAAATTTTATTTTCTTTTTATTTTCTACTAAAATTTTAGGATAAAAAAAATTATAAATTTAATGTTTTTGTTTTTCTATTAATTAGATTTTTTTAGAAATGAAGTATACTAAATGAGTTGCTCTTTTTTTTTTTTTTTTTCCATGTTGTAATATGTTGGAAAAGTACTAACAGGTCCATTAGTTAGGCACTCAAATCTCACGAGACCATTTAGCAAGATGAGAGTTAAGACTTCCGTCGGAGGGAATTGCAACATCCAACGAGTCACATTCTTACGGGGGCAGCACCATCCTATAGGCATTTTTGCAAGTGTTTGTATGCAATTTGATTGCTGGAGAGAGATTGTCCTCCAGGCAACCGACAACTATGGAAATACCGTGTGTAACCCAAAGATGTGGAAGGAATTTAATGCACATCTTAATAATGAGGCCGCGATTCATGTGAGGGATCGGGAAACCCGACTCTCGGGGCCCTTGCCCGACTGTTTGAAAAGCAAAGACGATCGGGCTGCTGGTCCCCCTCAAAATGGGCCGGCAAGCAGCTCAAATGTTTGGGCCTATGCCCCCACAGAGTTTCTGAAAAGCCCAAAAAGGGAGATTGGGCCAAGGTGGCCCAAAAAAAGGTTTTGGGAATCAATTTTTTCTTTTTTTATATATACTGGATTTAGGCTTTGGATTGAAAGGGAGATTGGACTTTTCTAAAGCCTTGAAACTGTGATTCGGGTCAATTTCAATTACAATTTAAAATGAAAACCCTAATAAGAAGAGCTGCATTGGACCGAAGTCAGATTGTAGGGATCCAATTGGGCCCAACCAAAGCTTAGGGGTTTATTTGACAAAACGTCATAAGTTCAGGGACTTATTTAGTTCTTCTGCCAATTTCTTTTTGCCTTTTTGATGACTCAGGAGGACTCCTGGGCTTCTCCCTTTTAGTTATTAGATTAATAATTCAACAATTACTACCTAAGAAAATTAAATTAATAGGATCTTAATATATAAATCACAAATAAATGAATGCAAATCGTATAATTTATGCCTACGAGCTATTGCTTACAAGATTGATACACTAATTTTCTGCCACTTATTTTCTAAATTTTTATTTTTGGCGTTATTAGGATTTGTAATAATATAAAATTTTGGCATTTTTCACTAAATTTGACATTTTAGTAGGTTCACAGCCTCTATTGACATTAAAGCTACTTCAAATATCTTTATCCACTTTTTGCATCTTTCAAATAAAATATAAAATTTGTTTATTTGTATAAAAAATTTACGAAATTGTTTAGGTTCTAAGAATACTAAAATTTATGGAAAAATTCTAAAAGATTCAATATCGTTCGGTCATTTTTTAAGAGAACAATTTAAATTTATTTATCATACCCTTTGTACTTTTATTTTGTTCTTAATAAACCCCTTTCTATCTATTCGTCATCCAATTTCGTTAAGTGCAGGGACACGTGGTAACCTATTAAATTTTCACATTATTATTTTAAATGTATTAAAAATTTAAAAAATACTTAAAAATGTAAAATATATATATATATAAATAAAAAAATAAGAAAGGAGAGACACCCATCTCCGAAGTTGTGTGAATATATAATGATGGAATTAAAATTTTATTTTTTAAAAAAAAAAGTGCTCTAAAATGGCACTGTCCCCCTTCTAAATTTTCAATTGAGACATAGATGTTAAGATTTATGGTAATTTAAAGTATAGGTTAGGATTTTCTTATTTTTATTATGTATGTTTTCTTAATTTTCCTATTTTTCAAGTATTTTTAATATTATTTTTAATACTTTATATTTGAAATAGTAATGTGAAAATTTAATAACTTACCATGTGTCCCCTCATTTAATAGAATTGGGTAACAAATGAATAAAAGGGATCTATACAAAACAAAATGGAAATAGGGGTTGAAAAACAAAAGTTAAACCACTAGGATTCGCTTAAAAATGACACAAACCACGAAGGATCTTTTAGATTTTTTTTCAAAATTTATCCTTAAATTTGTCTGTTTGACAACAAAAAAGAATAAAATATCTAAGAGTTAATTGATTTGTCTGCTTGACAACCAAAAATTAAATGACTATTAATCTCCACTGAAATTTCTTTTACTTATCCTTTTCTATCTGTAACACGGTCAATCTTCTTATCTGCATAAAGGGCGAGATATGCTCTCCAACGTTCATCATTGGATGATTGCCATTTGTATATAGAAAATTTTGGCTATTTATTCAAATTTTAAACTTACTAAATTGCTCCTGAGTAAAACTTTCTAAATGTTTCAATTTATAAAATGGTAAGTTTAAAATTAATGTGAAAGCACATTTTGAGATTTTTTTTAAGAATGTACTTGTCATTTTCTTTTTCCCTCGTGTGTTTTAATTTTAAAAACCAGCCTGAGAGCAATATTCGAGAATAATTTTAACAATTCAAAAAAAGAAAATGATAATTTGAAGAGAGATATAGCAAATCCAAACATCAAACTTCTCTCTTCCCCTCTTTTTTTTTATTTATTTATTACATAAGAGGCCAATGACCAATTTTTTATCGTGTATTGTTTGATTAGAAAAATTAATACGAGGACTATTTGGGCGTACTTTAAAAAAATTGAAAGACCAAATAATTTAAATTTAAACCTATTTTTGAGAAACAAGAAAAGTATCAAACTCCATTTTTTAAAACTCTCCTCTTCCTTACAAAAGAGGTCGATGATCTAAAGAAGAAAAATATTAACTAACAAATTTTTCAGCCTCTGATAAGGACGCGAACCTCTGACTTTTTGCCGGACATCGAACTTCTATATAATCTCTTCCTTATAATAATCGAGATGTCTTTAGGGCGGGAAAAAAAAAAAAAAAAAAAAAAAAAACGAGTGAGAGATGGGTTGACCATGGGAGGGAAGTGCAGGTGGGTCAAACCCTGGAACCCACGGCAGTGATGATCCCACAGCCCTTTTATTTATCCCTCCTTTCATGGGACCAAGTCCAACAAAACATTATCCTCAAGGTTCTACCCACTGAACCCCCCTCCATTTCAATTACAGCACACAATGTATGTGTAGGAGCTACTGATGCATGTGGGTTTAAACACTGAGCTTCCAATAAAGCACCAAAAATTTCCTCAAAAAAAGAAAAACCAAAAATAAATCACTAGAACTATATAATTGAATTGTTGACCTTCTTTTAACATTAATTTTTTTCTTCTTTTCTCTCTAACTTTTTATTTTTTGCTATTTTCTTTGCATTTCTTTATTTATGCAAAGGATAGAATGAACCAATCATGGGCTTTTATGATCTTTCTTTTTCAATGCTTAATTTCTAACTTGCATATTGTTCTCAAATTAAAAAATAAAATGCCAAGCACGGCATAGAGAAAATAAAATACATATGAATGGTGGGCCATCTTTAACCTTACCAAATGTAAGCCTCTTTATTATCACGAAGGGAGCAAAATGAAAATTGCATAAAATTAGAAAAATAAAAAGTTCAGGGAGTAAAGTGAAAATCATATAAAAGTTTTAAGTCGCGAAGTGAGACTATTCCTCCTCTGATTAGTCATCTTTTTGTCTTTTCTGAGTCCTTTGACCTTCCAGCCTTCTTCTTATTCGAAAATCAAGGAGAAAAACTCCTTCACCCACCATGTCTTGTCACTCTTTTCATCTGACCATGTGTCACATGATTTGATTTAATGAACAAGCAATAGATCCTCGGAAATTTACGACTTATTTCCTCTGATCGTACATTGATTTTTGGATTTTAATATAGGACAAAGATACTATGATTTTGCAACGTTAAACTATATCCTATTATTATTATTATTATTATTATTCTTATGTGTCACTTAAAAATATTAACCCTGTCCATGAAAAAACTAGATAAGGGCATGATTATGAAAAAAAAATTCTTAAAATATTACTTTTAAAAGATTTTCTTAAAAAAATAAATAAGCAGTCAAAAATCTCTCAATAACACATGTCACTTCATCGAACAGCCATTACAAGATGCATTTTAACCGCACAAAGTCAGAAAACTTTATCTTTTAATATATATATATATATATATATATATATATATATGCTTTTAGCAGGTCCATTTTTCTCCACTCGACCTTGTCTCTTAGGATAAAATGAATAGTCTGCCCTTCATTTATTTTTCACAATGCTTGTACTGCCCTTATTAAAGATCAAAATAAAAACGACATCATCTTCTAATGAATTATAAATGAATAATTTAGGAGAAATTGTATTTAAATTTGACGATTTGTCCTTCCATAAATTTTTTAGTGTTCAGTATGAAAAAAAAAGACTTTAATTTCCTAAATTACCCATAAACCTAATTTATTAACTCCTATTGTAGTTGTGCCCAAATAAATTAACACTTTTATGCTTATTGTATCTTAGAAAAAAATATATTTTGTAGGGGTAATATATTCATAATTTCGGCTAATCGTGGTGACTAGAAATGGATATATGAATATTATAAACTGTCTAAGGTAAGTTTTTTGGTAAAAGCATGAGTGCACATACAAATGCCTCTTTTTTTTTGTACAATAAATATATCTTTTATGACCTAAAAATTATAAAAATGACTAATCACTTAAGAACTATTGTGATTGAGGTAAAGAGTTAATATTGGACAATTTAGGAAATTAAAGTCTTTTTTTTCTTATTAAACTACTATAATTTTTTTTGGAAGAATAAATAGTTAGATTTGATGGAAAAGTTAACTTTTGCAACTCCACCGAAACCACAGGAAGGGCTATGTACTCATTTTCAAATCATAGGGAAGTTCCCTGCAATCAAGATCGAACCACGGAGAGGTTAAATATAATTTTTCCAATAATTTATGATAGGTGACAAAAGCCTCATGATAAAGGAATATTTATTTAGCACTTATCCGCATCCAAGTGAATACTATAAGTCATAAATCAAATAAAAAAAACTATGGGATGTACATACTTGTAAACAAAATAATTTGAATGAAATGAATTTGGTAGTCTAAAATTCAACTCTACAGATTGAAATTTATAATTGAGTTTTCGGGACAGTTATAAAGTAGTTGAATTTTCCTTCTGGTCTTCTTTCATGGGTGAGTACACAGGATGGGGGTGGAAATGGACAAAATTTGAGTGCCACTTGCAGCTTCTAGTCATAGTTAGCTCCCAACAATAAAGGTTCAACAGAATACGTTTTCCCAGACGAGGTACTATTATTATTGATTAGGATATGCAATTGTTAGCTGAAAAACGTAACTAATAGATAACTAATCCAAACTCTCGAGCTGTTTAAATTATAAAAGTTCGAAATGGTCAGGCTCCAACAAAGAAATAATTGATTTGATCTCTTCAAACCTAACGTGCAGGTAAATCACCTGGATATTATAAAGGTACAGATAGTACGAATTGAAGCCTGATTTATCTCTGAACAGATCCAACACTTTACCACATAACCAACTCCACGGAAATCATGGAGAAGCAACTATTACCTCTGACAACAAGCTTTAAACTTTTTTTTTGCTAGGGTCACGAGCAGTGTCTCCATTTGGCACAAATAGCTTATTATTTGTTCTTTGAAAAATTAATCACTTTTTCAAGCCTTGAAAAATTGTTGTATTTTTCTTTTTCTTTTCTTTTTTTACTGAAAAGCGCTGGCACACGGGTGGTTTAGAGCGGTTTTTAATTTAAAATTGAAAATAATTAACGAAAGAAAACGAATGGACAATAAAGCGTTATATATATATATTTAATGATTTAAATTTATGGTTGGGTTAGGGCCGATCTCGTCCATGCATTGTAGGGAATAGAAATAGTACAATTATTATTGAGTGGGGGTTGCAGCCCCATGACAGCGAAACGGTATGAGTCTTCTATGGGATCCTCCACTGCCGCTCCAGGCTGGCGGCAACCAAATAGTGCAATTGTCGAGGATTGACTATTGCTCGTTCAGGTTATCTGAATTTGAATTTATAAAGTTATAAAAAAAAAATTATAAAATTAAATAATTTTAATTATATATTATACAAAATTAAAAAAATAGGGGGTAAAAGGAGGAAGTGACTAGAATTATTTAATTTTATAAATTTATATTTTTTCCCTAATTTCCAGTCATCTATATTTAACCATTCCATGAAACGATTCCTAATAAATTAATTCAATTTAATTAAGAAGAAATTACATTTAATGTCTATGCGACTCCATGGACTTGCATCAAATCTTCATATGATCTGAAAATTAGTACTTAACCTCTTTGTATTTTATTAGAAGTTGCAACAATTAATTTTTTCTGTTAAACATTAAGGGTTTGTACATCACAAGTGTCGTGATGCAGAAAATTTTGATTAATGTTCTAAAATAGCCTAATTTCATCTTTAATGAAAAACTAAATGTTGCAATTCTAATTAAAACACGGGAATATTAAGTTGAGTGCTTATTTTCAATCCATAAAGGGGTTCCCTAGGACTAGATCAACCCAAGGGAAGTGCAACTTTCCTTTTAATTAATAATTGCAACATTTAATGTTATTCAGTTTGCACGTAAGGTTTATCTTGCAGGGCACATTGCCACCTCTACAGGGGTTTGAAATATTGAACGGCATAAATTGAAAGAGCATGTAAAAATATGAGAACTTATCAATTTTGATACAATTCATATTATCACACGTCATTTATTTAAATAGTGAAAAGTTTAAATAAACTTAAATACTTTGATCTAGTTTAATCTTTTCATCATTAATTTAAATAAGATGTACGTGTGAACACGAATTACATAAAAATTAATTAAAATTCATTTTTTTTTAATGATCTTTCTCACTCACGGTTTTCTAGAAGCTGACCTTCAATTTGCAGGCAACGATTAAAGCCATTTATTCTTTCTTTTTTCTCTTTAATTTTTCAATGGATGATGGGTTGCATTGATACCCATTAGAAATTCAAAGATTCTGCAGGCGACCGCCTTTTCCACCCAAAATGGGGGAAAAATTAAAAATAAAAAGCCTTAGTTTTGTCTAACGATCTCCATCGAAAGAGAATAGAAAGAAAATCGGGGATAGAAAGAGAGGAAGGGAAGAAGCTTCGGTAAAATTAAATAATTCACCGCTTGATCTTTCGATTTCTTATCAATAATTAATGGAACTCTCCTAATATAACGGCAAATGATATGTCATCTCAATTGATGCAACGACAAAGATGAACAACATCAAGATTAAGGTGAATTGATTCAGTAAACTCATCTACTAAGTAAGCATTCGCCTGGAATGACATGACATCCCAGTGACTGAGTTAAAGTTCCCTACGGTAATAGCAACATGTCAGGGAGAAGGGAGTTTTACATTACCATCGGCGAAAGCTGCAAGAACAAACCACGTTAAGGATAAGGATGGATTGATTCGGTCACTTCATCTTATATACATTATTTGAGGTAATGGTGGGAAATTTTTATCAATGATCGGCAATAACTATAAAGTTTAAGAGGTAAATTATTTGAAGTGAAAATAAAAGAACTAAATTGAGTACATGGTCAAAGTTCAAGAGTCAACAGACAATTACAATTACATGTTTTGACCAAAACAAAATCATAAGCTTATAAGCATCAATTAACAGTGTTAAATAGGCTATAATATATTTTTAGTAAAGAGTTGCCGAATGAATTTAAAAGCCACACGGCCTTGCTTGAGTGGAGTAGTGCCCCACAAGAGCACTGACACGTGGTGCTGCACTAGTACTTCCATGGGATAGCTTTGCCTCTGATCGTCGTTCGATGTATGGATCATATAGTTTTTTTTCCCCGTTATTTTTTTTATAAAAGATAAAAGTGACAATAAAACAAAAAAGAAAAAGAAAAAAGAAAGGAAGTCTACGGTGAGATGCGTAAAAGAGTTGGTAAAGGAAAAATAGAATATAAAGGCAAAGAACTATAAGGAAAAAAAAAAAAGTTTGAGCGAGAAATAGAATAATTAAAAACCTAAAGTTATTCACATAAATATTTAACCCATTAAAAACAAAACATTATTCACAAAAAAAGAAAAATTACTAACAAAAATAAATGATTAAGATGATTTAAATCCATAAATTCAATGCATCCAAATCCGAGCATAGCATACCTAGAGCGTATGGTTCCGTAGCATCCCTAGTCATGGCCAAACATACTCTTCGTTCTTTTGCACAAAACTTTGCCTAATCAGCAAGATGTTGTTTGAAGTTGTCCAATTTCTTAAAAATTTTCCATTTAAATTTTATTTTTAAGAATCCAATCTTACTTTTGAAGGACAGTGGAGGATAATCGCATAATCTGGCTAAGAAAATTAAATAACTCTGGTGTGGCTAAAATTTGAAAAGGATAGAATAAATTAATTCCACACATTTGATGGAAAAAGGACACTCCGAATTAAATTATTTAATTTATTTATGGTCCTACCAAATGTTTGCTGGGGTTTATATAATAGATTGGACCCACTTAGCAGCTTATTGTAGGATTATTCAATCTTATGTGAAAGGCTTGATAGCTATCTTGTTTGACCAAATTTTCTTTTCTCTTCAATTCTACTTGAGTAGTCGAATAAGGCATAAAATTTCGAGCGCTGCCATAATAAAAGTATTTTTCTACAATAAATAAATAAATAATAATTTTTCCATCTCCTTTTGTCTTTTTGGTTCAGTTGATGACCGTAAAAGAAAAACTCATTTTCACTTTTTGTTCTCAAGAAATGGGTTTATGGTTGTGAATATTAGTATGAAGATACTTTTAGGTCCGTTTTGTATGTGGAATCTTACATTTTCGATCGGTATCATATTTTTATAAATATAATGCTTGAAAACATAATACCTAAAATGTAATATTCTTATATTTGGTACACTTAATTAAATTTCTGAGAATGTGACATTATAATGCTCGCAATGAAAAACTAAATTTTAGAAGTATAACATTATCATGACACATTTTCCATCAATACCCTTTTATTCCAAAAAAATTATTGATAACTTACAACATCACAAATTATTTGCATGATGAGAAAAACTAATTTTGGAGATTAAAATTATATGTAAAAATTTCATTCTATTTTTTTTCCCTTTTAAAGAATGAATAATTTAATTCAGACTTATACTAAACAAAAATTACATAATATAATCACGAACTTTTAAAAATAGTATTATCAGTGCCTTTTTATGAATATTTTTATTTATTTATAAATTATTATTATTATTATTATATGAGCTATAATTTTGTCTATTCCTTTATTTATAAGGGTAATTTGGACTTTCCATTTCGTATTCACATTCTAACTAATTTGGAATCTCACATGTCCATCCCTCTACTCGGGAATGTTAAGGCATCTTTTTTCAAGAATTTGAGATTCTTGAAATATGATATTCTTAGGGATGTCATATTTTAGAAACGTACTACATACTGAAATGTAACATTACCGACACATTCTAAGCAAATTTCAAATTCCAAATGGGCCCCCAAGGCCAGCCTCAATATAGGTAATCAGCTTGCTTAGGCCAAAAAAAAGCATGCGTTGTCCAATTATGTATTAAAAAATAAATGTAAGAGCCAAATACATATTTATGTAGTATTACTGTTCTTGTTATGCATAAAGGCATCTCCAAAATGAAATTATTTTGGTAATATAATATTTTTTTATCATCAAAATGACATAATTTTGAGATGCATTTGTACTTTATTAATAGTTATGATACTGCTCAAAGTGGCCTAAATGCATGCGTGTGTGCATGCTCGTGTGTGTTTATATATGAGACATGTTAGACTTAATGTGAGCACACAATAAATCAGATCCATTTTGAGAATCCCACTTATACGGATTGAAAGAGCATGAAAAAAATTTGGAAGACCTACTAATTTTCATAAAGTTTGGTGTTGCATAGGGTCTTCAGCTTTAAGGGGAAGGTTAAACGATTAATATTTTTTTACATTTCAACACTTAAAAATGAAGGTCTTATATGCCATCAAAACTATATGAATACATTTCTTCCCATTCTTTTTCATTCAGTATAAGTCAAATTTTCGAAACGAACCGAACTAATGTGAATTTATTTTATGCTAACAATACTAAGCGCGTCTATTCCAGCATTTCGGTACAGGTGGATATTATTTACTCATCCATAGTAAGAAGGGATATTAAATAATAAATGAAGTAGTTCAGGGATTCAATAATCATAAGAGGCGTACAAATTATGGATTCACACAGGAGGAGACAGGGAAAGGCGAAGGGGGCGCAGGCATCACTTTATATAAATCGTGAGGGCGAGAAACGCGGTGCGAAGGTGGGAGGGGTGGACCTACCCAACCCACACCCACTACCACCCCCTCAGATTCATTTTGCGTGCGTTATTGTATTATTATTGTACGACTCTCTCTCTCTCTATCTCTCTCACACTCTCTCCCTCCCCTCGGGACAAAACATATGTTCACATTCATTTCCCCATTTCCAACCCCTTTCCCTTCTCTCTCGTCCAAGTCTCACCCTTTTCTTCACCCCATCTTTTTCTCCCTTTCTTTCCTTGGGGGCCTCTTGTGGCCGACGATCTCACGCCCCACGTCTCTTTCTTGTCGAGTTCAGAGCTGGGTTTACCACCACTCTGGATTAAGCAAGCAACTTCCTGAGTTTGATTGGGTTGGTTGCTCAGGGGGTCTGGATTTTAGTTGGGTTTTCACCACTTCTTGATTCGGAGAGTTCAGAGCTGCAAATTGGGGTTTTGGGTGGTGAGGTGGCGATTTAATTTCTGCTTCTGGTTTGGAATCTGTTTATGGTCGATTAGGGTTTTCTGGTATGTGGGCTGCTCTTTATTGGAACCATGGATGTGCTAGGCTTCGGTTTCTGTACTTTTGGGGCCGAAGTGAGGCCGATTAGCTTGTGTTTTGGGGTTTATAGGCTTTAATTTTTCCTGGGTTCTATATTTCTGTTTTGCCCATATACTAGTGATTTGGATCTTTTGGATTTGTGGGCTTGATCCATGGAGGCTACAGTTGGAGGTGAAGCTCATCCTATGTACGGTCTAGCTATGCCGGATTTGAGGAAGGCGGGGAAGAGGAGTCTAGAATGGAACTTGAATGATTGGAAATGGGATGGGGATCTTTTCATTGCTACCCAGTTGAAGTCGGCACCGACCGATTGCCACAGCCGACAGTTATTCCCTCTTGGGGCTGGAGTTCCTGAGGCCGGAAATTCGTCGAACAGTTCATCTACATGCTCGGACGAGGTGGATCTTGAGAAAGAAAAGAGGGAATTGGAGAAGCGAAGGAGGGTCATTGTGGTTGATGACGACAATTTGAATGAGGAAGCAGGTACCCTTTCCTTGAAGCTTGGTGGGCATGGGTACACTAGCACTGAAAGAGAAGTGGGTAATTGGGAAGGAACAAGTGGGAAGAAGACCAAGCTAGTGGGAGTTGCTGCGAATCGTGCTGTTTGTCAGGTAGAGGACTGTGGGGCTGATCTGAGCAAGGGTAAGGACTATCACAGGCGGCATAAAGTTTGTGAGATGCATTCAAAGGCTAGTAAGGCACTTGTTGGAAAGATTATGCAGAGGTTCTGTCAGCAGTGTAGTAGGTCAGTGTTCCATTTTTGTATCTTTAAGTGTAAAGTCTGTTTATTTTTGATTTATTCTTAATCATTATTCATACAATCTCATACTATCCATAGCGGCCTAACGAAATTCCCCCCCCCCCCCCCCCCCCCTTCTCTCTCAATCGTAAAATTATGAAATTTGGTTGCGGGTTTTTTCTATTATAGGAATGATTCAGATGTTTACAGTTTCTTAATTTAGAAGGTTCAGTTGTACCTCCTCTTTATTGTAGAAGTATGAAATTTGGTTGTAGAGTTTGTCGACTTTCACAAATAATTAGATCTATTTAGTTTCTTAATTTATAAGATTCATAAGTTGTAATTGAGGGTTATCTATATGCAAATATATTTATTGGCAATTATCCTGCATTATGATTTATATGATATATTTACTGGCAGGTTTCATGCTCTTCAAGAGTTTGATGAAGGGAAGCGAAGTTGTCGTAGACGTTTAGCTGGGCATAATAAAAGGAGAAGGAAAACACATCCGGATGCTGTTGTTAGTGGAAGCTCCATGAATGATGAGCAGGCCAGTGGTTATCTATTGATAAGTCTACTGAGGATACTCTCCAATATGCAGTGTACGTAGTATCTTATTTTGCTGTTTATTGACATGATATTTTGTTAAGGCCCCCTTTGTTGTTCTGCTGCATTGTGTAACGAATCAGCGGGCAACCCTTAGAGGAATCTCTTCAACACAAAACTTTTGGAAACATTTTCAGAATTTAGGAAACAGAAATATAGACTCAAACATATTTTTTGTTCTTATTTCCTAAAAATTTGAAAATTGGAACAAGAAGCATGAAATGAGAACAAAACCAAATGAAGCTTCGTTAACAAGGTAGAAGTTGAATTTTATATGGAATGTGGTAGTATAAGGGCCTGTTTGATTAACAGATTTAGTGCCTAAAATTTAATATGTTAAGTACTTGTTATGTTAAGTCCGTTTGATAAGATTTTTGCACATACTTAACAAGTAAGTAGTTGCTTGAAAATAGCTTGACTAATTAAGTTTAATCCCCCTTACCTATTACATAATGCTTATTCGATCGGCCATTTGGGCCTAAAAAGATGGAAAATATTTATTTGATTCCTATTCGTTCAATTAGTATTTTAGAAATCATCTGACACCGGATCTGGACAGTCTATACATATTGAATTTATCTTTCTTTTCCCTTTGATTTAAGACCAATATTGAGTATTTTTATATATCATTTAGGCTCTCAATTATTTTCCCAAATTTTTTGTATTGTTTAGGATACAAATGCTATTTTATGGGAAGGGTAAGAAGAGAATTATCTAAAGAAATAAAATTTTTACTAAAGCATGAATGGGTAAAGTCATAAACTTTCTAACTTCCATATGGAAAAATTTTAAGTTTATCAGATGGTTTAATCAAATTCAGCACTGAAATATCAGACGTTTATCAAACAATTTACCGTACTTCAAGTTCAAAATCAGTAGCATTAAGTCTTCAACACTGAAGTTTAATCTTAAGTTTTATCAAGCATTCAGCAGTCAGTTTTTAACAAAAAACTTCTAAGTCTTTATTCATGCGTTTTTATTTATTCTTCTTCATCAAACTAATCGATAACATAATTCATGCAGTTCAATTTTGAATTTGTCACTTATGTCCCTCAAATAGGGGGATGGGTGTGTAGGCAAGTTCAGAAAAGAATGCATATGCTTTACTTCAAATTTGCAAATATAGTGAATGACCTGAAACCATCTATCATTTAGATGAGAGTTAAAGTATGTAGTGGTTAGAGTTGAAGAATGGAAAGGCTGAATTGGTAATGAAAGGCTCTAACCATCAGTTGGAATTTCAGTCATAGAAGCTGTTGAATAACTTAAAAAACCCTTATATATCATTGCCCCATGTCCATGAAAGAGACCACTTGCATTGATGTGAAGAGCTCATCATTGTAGTAGCATGAACAATACCTAATAAATTTACCAAATAAGAACTATTGCGATCGATTTGATTCGTTTTCCAAACCCTGCTGTAACTGCCTGAGCCCTCCCCTATGTCCTATGTCAATTCTTTGAATATCCTGAATCAAACCGCTTGTCCTTGCTTCAACAAAAGAAGCAGAAGCCTCTTTCATTGAAGATCTTTTTTTCTCTTGGTCCCTGTAGTGAGAGAGAGGAGAGAAATTTTGGGAGAAGAGTCGGATGCCCTAATACGGGCACCGAGACTATCTATTTATAATACTCAATATTAGGGTTACTAGGAAACCCTAGCCCCTTGAACAAGAAACATAAAGGAAACCCTAATGGGCCCAGAATACAAGGCCCAATAAATAAATAAAACACAGCCCAAGAGGCTTAAACGATGCAACACTCCCAATTCAATACTAAACATGGCCAAACTAATTGAATTCTTGTGCCAGAAATTCTCCCAATTGGTTCACCAAGGACATAATTGATAACTGGAAGTTACAGATTATGCCTTTCCTGCAACATATCCCTTTTTTTCTTTTTTTGTTCCGTAAAAGTTCATTCATAAAAAAAGGCAACAAGGGCAGCCAACCTGTTACAAAGCAAGGTTTACAATGAGATCATAACAATCAATAGAAAGACTGTAATTACAAGATAAAGCCCAATCTTTGAGGTGAAAAGGCCAAATTTCCTGCAATTGCTGAATCGAGCTTTCTTCGCTTTTGAAGACCCTGTTGTTTCCCTCCCGCCAATGACCCAAATGATGCTTCAAAGACCCTTTTTGTTTCTTTCCCACAACATATTCTATGGGAAAGTATTGCTGAATTTATACCATCTGCCATGTAATGGCCTAAAAAAGTTAGCTAATTATTTCAGGAAATTGTACTAAAGTAACAGTAATAAACCAGGAAAATTCTTTCTGCGTGCATGAATAGTGTTTTGGCAATTCTTAATACACCTTCTTGTTCCTTTTTGATGGATAGACTGTGAGGCTGTGCAGTGCATTTTGGTTAAGGCTTTATGATGATAAGGTTTCTGCTGGTCCATGGAAGTCCATATGTTTAAATTAGTAGCCACTGACAAGTAGGCTTAGAACTATTTGTCACCTTTTCTTTATTCTTTACTGCTGCAAGTTCCACAGGATTGAAATAAAAAAATCCCATTATTTTTTCCTTGAAACCAGGACATTTTGTGTTTCTTCTTAGAATTTTTGGCGCATTTCTATATGGATCATGCTAATATACCTTTTCATGACTTGCAGCCAATAAATCAGAACAGATGAAGGATCAGGATCTGCTGTGTCATCTTTTGAAAAGCCTTGCAGCTCAGGCTGATGCGCATGGGGGGAGAAATATGTCCATGCTTTTGCAGGAATCTAATGATTTGCCAAGTGACAGAACTTCTGTTGGGAACTGTGGAACGGCATCAGCTTTGCTTGCAAATGGTCCCCAAGGCATGCCAAAAGCTACTGAAGGACATTATGCAATTCCTGAATCTGAGATGCAACAGAGACGGGGTCTTGCTGATGTTAGGGGTGGAGATATACAAATCATGTCTTCTTCAAAAGCGGGTATCCAATTCCCTATTAAGGATAGTGTTCCAGCTTGCACAGAAGTTAGAGACAGTACAGTAGAGAGGATAAAGTTAAATAATTTTGATTTGAACGATACATATGTTGACTCTGATGACTGTGTTGAGGAAATTGAGAGATTTCCAGCTTCTGCAAACATTGGGGCTGGGTCTCTTGAATACCCATCATGGATACAACAGGACTCTAACCAATCTAGTCCAATTCAGACAAGTAGGCAATCAGACTCTGCATCTGCCCAGTCACCTTCTAGCTCCAGTGGAGATGCTCAGGTATATACACACTTATTGGTTTTTTACTTCACTGGGTAGAGAGAACATTAAAATAATGGAATCATTCACAAGGTTTCTTAAATTCTTTGTCTTTGAATCATATTGTAATTGTCAGATCGGGTTAATTTTTTCTTCAGAGTATCTTCGATCTAAGAAACATACTTTAAAAGACATTTTGACCATTTTAGCTGTATATGCAGTAGGGTAGGGTGCAGAATTGACCAGTAGACTAAATGCTTTGATGACTTTCATTGCAATCTCTAAATTAGAGAAACTGAGCTGTGATGTATGGAAAATAGACTACCGTGTTTCAGTGGAACACATATTTAACACGCGGGTCTGCTGTTGTAAAGTACTCTATTTTATTTTATTTTAGTCTGCGTTGATTCTTATTCATCTTGAAGGTGGGCCTTGGTGCAACCACCTAGGTTCTTCTTTTTACTGAAAGGTCAAAGGTTAAAGCCATAAAAACAGTCTCACTGCAAGAAAAAAAGAAAAAGAAATAGAAGAAGGCACAAGGTGAAGGCTGCATACAATGAACCATCCTCCCGAACCCTCGCAGTGTGGGGAGCCTTAGCGAGGTCCACCCTTCATTCTCATTCGTCCTGTTTGTTTTGCACATCCTGCGGACATGATGCAGTTACATCAGCTCTAATTTTTTAAGGCGTGGGAATCATTCACGTGTCTTCTTCTTCAGTTACTCTTGTGATCTATTTGACCTGATAGAATTCTGATTGGTGGCAGCTTATCGTTTTATTTTTAAGATGACACTTCATTTGATTTTTCTTGGACTTCTGGTTTCATCATGTTTTAGTGGTGCATTTTGTGGAAATTCCAATGATTCTTAAGAAGGTTCCTCCCCCCATCATGCCTGTTTCATTTTTGGTTTTGTTTTTTATTTTTTATAGTAAGCAAGACATTTCATTGAACACGAACAGAATATAAGCTACCCAATGCATACCCAAGGGAGGAAGCTCGGACATACAAAAACTAGTGTAAGCAGCCTCAATCAAATTGCAGAAGGAATCAACTATATCCCAAAAAACTATCCAGCCTCTTTGTTTGAGAAAGTGAAACTCGTACATGAGGATAAACACAAGAACAAGATAGTTTGTTAAACCAAATCAGCAGGGGACTTTTTGGAAGTCTGCTATCTCTCAACCAGATAACATAGACTATAGGAGTAAGGGTGGACCTTTTCATTCTGCTGGAGGTTTGTTTGCTATTAACATGGTTCTGGAACTGGATCAGAATTCTTCTGAATACTCCTGGCATGCTCTTAGTCTGCAGCCAACCTTAGATGGACAGCTAATCCTTCCATTTTTGTTTTGTTTTGTCTTTTTGTTTTTTTTTGTTTTTGTTTTTTTTTTTTTTTGTTTTTTACAATTCCATACTAAAGTACCGCCAGAGAATAGACAATCGCAACATGAATCCACTTGATTAGAAAATGGAAACCTAAGAATAGATGACCACAACATATCACAAGATGCAACATTTGCGAAAAATAACTCCCCATCGAAATAGTCCTGCATTAATATGTCCATCCAGTCTTGGAACTGTCCAGACCTCCAAAATTATAGGTATTTGCTTCTTAAGATTCCTAACAATTCTCGGGTATCTGCCTATATTTTCTAGAGATGGTCTGTATCTGCCTATTTTTTCAAGGATATTCAGCATTATATTAAAAATGAAAGTTTGGTTTCTTGTCTTTTTAACTGTCCATTATGGTTGTTTGATTTGAGATGTTTCGTGCTTTCTTTCAGTCAACTTCTTCAATATTTATATTTATTTATTTTTTGACCTGAAAACCTTTCCAGAGCCGAACGGATCGCATTGTTTTTAAACTCTTTGGAAAAGAACCGAATGATATCCCGGTTGTCATGCGAGCACAGGTATTCCTACAATTTGAATGTGGTTAAGTGTCATTCTTTGGTTTGTTTTCCCTCAGATATAATGCAAAGTCTTGAACTTGCAGATTCTTGATTGGTTATCTCACAGTCCCACGGACATTGAAAGCTACATTAGACCTGGTTGTATCATACTAACAGTTTATCTTCGCTTAGCTGAGTCTTCATGGGAGCAGGTATAACTCTCTATGTATAAACAAAAACAGTGGTTGTCTTCATTTTTCCAGGCAGTGGTTAATTGTTCTATCTTGATTGTTTTGTACAGCTTTGCTGTGATCTAACCTCTGAACTGAGTAGGCTTCTGGAAGTCTCTGATAACACTTTCTGGAGAACTGGTTGGGTGTATATAAGGATTCAGCATCAGATAGCATTCATCTATAATGGTATGTAACTTGTTGTGTATGATTTCACTCTTCCACATGATTTCAACTAAATAGTTCAGAAGCTAGTACAATTGAGTGCTCTAATGGGCTTCTTCCATTGCTGCAGGTCAGGTGGTTGTAGACACGCCATTGCGTCTCAAAAATAATAATTATCCTAAAATTTTAAGTGTCAAGCCGATTGCGATATCTGTAACTGAGAAAGCTCAATTTGTAGTTAAAGGCTTTAATTTGTCCCGGCCTGCGACAAGGTGCTTAGCATCCTCCTTTCTGTTTTGTTTTATGTTATTTCCTGGTGGGAGCTGGGGATGGTTAGAGGGCATAAGAATTGCGTGTGATCTATTTTTGTTTCATTTTTATTGTTTTGGTTTGCTTTTATGGTGCAGTTCAGTTTTCATGCTCACCCAATGCTTTTTCCAGGTTACTTTGTGCACTGGAGGGGAAATATCTGGTTCAGGGAACAACTTCTGAGTTATTGGAGGGTGATGATATTGTCAAGGAGGATGATGAGCTGCAGTGCCTCAATATTTCTTGCTCCATCCCAATGGTAATTGGAAGAGGATTCATTGAGGTAAAGTTGTCTCAAAATCTTCTCCTGACGTGTCTTTTAATATCTCCTACCTACAAAATCCCAAGTTACCTTTGGTTCTGCTTAATGCAACTGATTTATTTTCATGTTTGCACGAATTCCTTTTTTTTCGGGATTCAGTGTTTTTCTCTCTTTTAGTTAATAAAGGTTACAGCATATACATCAGAACCATCATAACTTATTAACTTTTGCGAAAAGTGTGTAAGCGTGTCACAGGGAGATATCGAAAAGTTGTGATACAATTAATGGTTTGTTTTCACTAATGACTTGTTTGTTATTATATGAGGGATGCAATTCAGTCAATGAAGCATTCCACCCCTTTCTCCGCGTTGAAACTCTTCTCTTCCTTCCTGAATAAATTTCTTCTCATTTCCAGGGAAACAATGAAGCAATCATCCTTTTCACTTTTTGTTTTATGTATAAAATTTTTATGCTATGTCCTTGAATTTGTTTGTATATTTCTTGATAAAACCTGCCAGGTGCTATATTTTTGACAGTAAATGATCCCCCCTTGCTGTCGAGGTGAGTGGCTGCTTTGCTAGCGCATGCAGAATTGCTCAAATGACATTGGTCAGTGCTGACATCAAATGTGGTGCAGTATATGCATATTCTTTGCTTCATTTGAATCTATTCTATTATAAAGGGAGTAAGTGGAGTGGTGTGCTTCCCCTTTTTTCCCCAAAATATCCATACTCTGATTAATGATAGAGAAAAGAATCAGAGATAAGGCTGAACCCTAAATTCTTCTATTCAAAATAAGGGCTAAAATAGTAAAACATGATAGTTATCTTCTCCACTTATCACTCCACAAACCCTTCCCACCTTCTCATCCATAAGTACCCCCTCATTACTCAATTCACCTCCTCCACTTTTTGGCGGGAAGAATTATGTTTAAGTAACCAGCCATATTCTCTGCTATTATCACATCCCAAACTTCTTGAACAACTTTTGAATACTTTTTTCTTCTGCAACAGAAAAATGTACTATTTTAATGTGGCAATAAAAATTTTATTTCTTTCTTTCCAAACGAAATATTCTCTTAAAATTTTCTTTTTCCACTTCCTCTGGGAGCCGAGGAGTCACATGAAGGCTGTGCCCACAGTTAGTGTTCTATTAAATTTCTGGCTGTTTTTGGTTCATTTTCTGCTTTCAATTCTCTGTCTTGATACCCACGCACAAGTAAATGGAAAATTTATATATAACATAACTCTGTGTCTGGTTGCACTGAATTAGGATATTGATGGCTCTATATCTAATTCGGTTAGACCTAGGCCCAGTGTGTTTGATTACGCAATTGGATGGGTCTGAAAATCCTGACTGAATCTGCCAAAATTTGCTCACTGATTTGTTTAGAGTCTTTTTGACAAATTTATCTTTCATTTTTTTCCCTCAATCCAGTTTGGTTCATATAGGTTTGAAAAGGTATTACCTTTTCTGTTCATTGGTATGTCTGCACAATTTTCAGCAATTGGTTGCTGAACTTGTGATACTATTGCTTTTTTTTTTTTTTATGTAATTTTTTTCCCTAAACAAGTGATGCTCTTTCATTGTCTCATTTTGTTTTGTTCTTTGTGTTTTTTTTTTTAAAATTTTTATTTCTTGTTCTTTTTCCATACTAAATTTTAGAATAGAAGACGTGATGTTGTAATTACATATTTTTCATCTAGATTTTAATTCTGTTTTTCAAAATCATGAGACTTGATTTTGACGAGCTCAAGCTTATCTTAACGTGATTCTGTTCAGATTGAAGATCATGGTCTTGGTAGTAGCTTCTTTCCTTTCATAGTTGCAGAAGAAGATGTTTGTTCCGAGATTCGCATGCTTGAGACTGCACTCAATTTTGATGAGGCCCATGTAGATATTAATGGGGGAACTGGGAAAGTTGAACCCAGGAATGAAGCTCTAAATTTCATACATGAAATGGGTTGGCTGCTCCATAGAAGTCACTTAAAGTCAAGATTGGGTCACTCAGATCCTAATTCCAACGCATTCCCTTTCAAACGTCTCAGGTGGCTTATGGAGTTCTCCATGGAACATGATTGGTGTTCTGTGGTCAAGAAGCTTTTGGACATTTTTCTTGAGGGAATTGTGGATTCTGGAGACCATAATTCCTTGATGCTTGCATTGTTAGAAATGAATCTTCTTCACAGGGCTGTGCGGAGAAATTCCAGGCCTTTGGTGGAGCTCTTGTTGAGATATGTCCCCATTAAAGTCGCGGACGGATTAGAATCTGAGTTCAAGTCATTGAAGGTTGGAGAGCGTGATAGTTTGTTGTTTAGGCCTGATGTGGTGGGTGCCTGCTGGTTTAACGCCTCTTCATATTGTTGCTGGCAGAGATGGTTCTGAAGATGTGCTAGATGCATTAACCGACGATCCTAGTTTGGTAATATTCCATATTTTATGTTGTCAATGTAGTTCATTTTAGAATATCCCCAATGTAGAATTTGATTAATTGCTTTGATTTCATTACACCCTTTATATTGGGCTGCGAGTGCCATGCTTGCCCGTGTCAGTTTTTAGCAGTAACTGGTTTATCTATGTGGGGGACTTCTGCACATAAGTTGGATTGGGGAACATAAGGCTTTGTTTGTTTGAGGGAAATGTTTTCCACATTTTCAGTGTTTGGTGCATCGTGAAAAACGTAGTCACAGGAAAATGATTTCCTTAAGTCAAGGGAAAATAGGCTTACTTCTCTGGAAAATGACTTCTTCTGAAAAAGCATGGTGGCTATTTTCCTTGAAACAAACTGGGCCCAAATTTTACCAGTTTTAGGGAATTGTATGCACACAATTGTTGCTTTGTTAACCTTTGAAATGACAGATATGGCTGTTCATTTTTTCTCTTTTTCCTGGTTCAGGTTGGAATCGCTGCATGGAAGAACGCTCGTGACACGACAGGTTGTACGCCGGAGGATTACGCTCGCTTGCGAGGTCACTACTCGTACATCCATTTGGTCCAGAGGAAAGCCAATAAGCACGCACCGCCTGGGCAAGTGGTGTTGGACATACCGGCTGTGCCCCTAGAAGACTCTAACATCAACCAAAAGCAAACCGAAAGGCTGACCACTGGCTTCGAAATCGCAAGGGCTGACATGAGAGCCAATAATAAGCAATGCAAGCTTTGTGATCAGAAACTGGCTTATAGAAACACGGGCCGATCCTTGGTTTACAGGCCTGCGATGCTGTCGATGGTGGCCATCGCTGCGGTTTGTGTGTGCGTTGCTCTTCTCTTTAAAAGCTTTCCTTTAGTGAACGACCTCCATCCCTTCAGATGGGAATGGTTGGACTATGGACCCAGGTGAGGCATGGTCAAGTTCGTCTTCGAAATCAATAAAATGTGATAGGTGTTTGTGTACGTGTTTTGTACTGTAATAGAATGTAAAGTTGAATATGTTGTAAAACTGGTGGTATGGTCAGCTTCTGGATTCACTAAGATCTGTGCGCCTATTTATTTTGTACTATTAATTGTTTCGTGTTTGGGTCAGACATGAAAGTTTAAGCTTCTCAATTTATACTGTTAATCTTATTCTTACGATGATCTGTTTTTGCATGTTTAATTCGGTTTTAGACCCGTTGGGTGTTAAAATTTAGTTATTTTGTCCTAATCCACTAATGGGAAAGGAGATAATAGTTAAAGCTTAATGTTACGGCATAAACACCAAAAATGCCTCTTGGTTTTTTATTTTGTTCTTAATTTGGTTCTCTAATTTTTATTGTGAGTAATTTGGTTCTCGAACTTTTATTTTCTATTTAATCAAAAACAAAGGTCAAGGGATTTCACCGGTTGCTGATATAGTATCCCACTTGTGTATCTCAATTTCAATTCAAATATGGGTTTGATCCCCACTCCACGTTCTGAGAAATATTTACCGTCCGAAAAGAGGAAAAAACGGAGTCTAGAATACGACCCTAATTGAATGCATACATGTGTCTCATACACTATGGGGATGGTGAGAAGAGATATATTTTACATCCCAGAGGGGCTTTACTGTTTCCACTTACTTTCTTCCCATTTACTTTGATTTCTTCATTTCATCAATTTTGTCTGGATCCCCTTTTTTGGAAGAAAGGGGGGAAGGATCTTCTTCCGTAAATCTCTCTTGTCCAGGGCAAAGGGATTTCCGAACAACCTTGCAATCATACAGGATGTCAGGATAACAGGTAAGGAATCGGTAGTTGAAATCATATTTTTATTGATCAATCAGAATTGCCTCCTAGGATCTATAATTGCCTTTAAAAAACGAGCCGTTCTAGTAAGATTTGTAATATGAAAACCTTTGCGCTTTCCAGAGATATAAGGTACCATTCTAAGATTCCATTTCCTAGTACTATGACCAAAATGCACTCCTGCTTCCATCATCTCTTCTAGATTGATGTTCCAATATCTTCTTGTCAGCTTCTGGGAGATCAAACAGAGCTCGATTAGTTTCTGCTAGACGAGAAATGAGGAACATAACCAATACAAGGAACAAGGGGAATATCTTCATTTTTGAATGGCAGTTCCAGAAAAAGGCACTTCGATGTCAAAAAAGTGTATACGTAAAAATTTTTGGACGAAGAAAGGGTACTAGGTAGCTTTAAACGCTTTTTCGCTAGCAAAATCTCTTTCTACTGGAGATTCAAAAAGTTTTTTGTGCGACAAAGTAAATAATCAACTGTTGGAAGAATCGAAATTAGTTTAACTAGGAGAACATATATAAGAAAATCTCGTATAATCCAACGAGAACCATTTAAATCAAAACAAAAATCAAGAAGTGGGCTATCTAAGAATTGCTCCATGGATCTCAGTCGGAAATGTTTGATGCTTCTCGGGGCTTCTTAAGGAGAGGTCGTATTTAGGTATGCATGGCTAACCAGCAGGCTATGCATATAGAGCCGCTCAAGGAGTACTACAGGCTGGAATTCCATCTAATAGTAGAAGTCCGACGACTCAGCCGTCTGATGGAAAACTGACTTTCACGTTCGGTTCAGAGAGCACTTTTTTCGTTGAGGAATTCCTCCTTTCCCTTCTGATACATGGCGTGTATTCTGTTATTCTATTATTGAATCTGCCTCTGCCTCTGTACCATTGTCTGAAGGAATCCATATCTTCAGTCTGAAAGCTAAGGAGAAAGAAGACTGTTTTACGGGGCAAACCCCTTTCTTCGATCTAAACTCAACTACCTCTTTAGCTATGAGTAGCCTATTGCATCTCCTAGTGCTTAGTGGGCCAAGTGTATTTTCTCTTAGTTAATCTACCCGTTTTACAGCCGGTTTCTTATTATCCTTCGCTTTTTTTCTCTTCGTTCTTTTCCCCAGAAAAAGCAAGCAACGCTTATTATTATACTACTACAATTCCTTCTCGTTGCTTGAGCGGGAATTTCTTATTGACCAAGGCAGAGGGATTTCCCAGCAGAGAGGGCAGGAGGGCAGTTTCAGAAGCTGGTAGAGAATAGAATAGGCTGTGATGCCAGAAGAAGGGAAGAGAGATTTTCACTCTTGAGAGATCCTTTGAATACGACCAGGGGGATAGAAGATAAGGTAGGCTAAGCCAGAAAGGGAGAGAGTTGAGTTAGATCCGATGCCATTGATTCTGTTAGAGGAACAGGAGAGAGAATTGCTTTTGTTAGACATTAAAGCATAAGAACTCAACGGGAGGACCCTTTCGAGGACTCACAGAAATACCTCGTATGGTGCCACAATCTGTTCTACGTACAACAATGTGTAATGCTCACTCGTAAATGATTGGTATCAGAATTTTTCACTAATCAGGTGTGATCAGTCTCGTCCGTGTAAGAATTAGGAATTCCGCCTCTTTCATATCATTGACCACCCAAGTCGCAAAGGCTTTTCTTTCGCCCATGATCACAGTTCAATATGCCCGTATGCCTTATAATATCGGCTAGTTCCATGGGCGTATATTGGAACCACACACTAGAACAAATACAGAAGAGTGGTACGAGCGGCAAAAAAGGAGAAAGGATTGAAGTTGAAGGACCAAATTAAAAACGAAGTGAAAGTTTGTGAGGGCATTTTTGGTGCTTTTGCCTATTTTTATTTGTCGAATTAAAGTGATACACATGTATTATATATTGGGTCAAGCTGTTTGAGTTGGAATTTTTCCTACCCATTAGAGTACCTTTAATGACGCTATATATAAAATTTCTCTATCTGCCAGTACCTAAAAGGAAGCATAAATCGTGAAAACAATAATATCAACATGATTTTAAATTGAAAGGTTCTATTTATAAATATTAAAAATTCAATTATTCAAATTAACCTTGGTCATCTATGTCGTCCCCCATTGAAAGGTGCCCCTCTGACAAGGACATTGCGGTCATTTAATCATTCATCACTTGGAATGCATGCTTCTCCTTCCTCCTTCCTTAATTCATAATATGCATGCAATGCATCATGAATGATTCAAATCCATGTATACATACAGTCATTGTCTGCTGCTCATCTTCGTGTTGCAAAAAACTGAAGAAGATGGGAATGGCAAAAATGACTCTGGAAGTGCTACTCTTAGCCATGGCTGTTCTTCTCTGTTTTGGTGCTTGCCAAGGTACTTTCTGGTTCCATCCTCTCTACTTCACATGCTCCATGAAATTATTGTTCTTTGAGTTTATCTCTAACAATGCCTCTCTTGGAGTTTGGCCGCAACCCCTTTAATAGTGATCTCTCTCTCTCTCTCTCTCTCTCCCTCTCTCATCGAGTATTAGTTATGATGGTCACATATCTTTTGATAATAATATAAGTCAGAGGTTCGAGTCTTTTTTAGACTATGGTGGAGTATTTGTTACTGCCTCCGCTCTCCCTCCTTTGTAACCAAAAAAGTATGTGTTATATACATAGCACATACCTTATGTGAGCATAAAATAAGCATACACTACCTCACATCCGTTTTGAAAATTCCACCCGTATGAATCGAAAGAGTATGAAGAAATAGGACCCTCCAAGTTTCATTCAAATATTGCATGTGTACACTTACTGTCTAAAGGATTGAAGTATAATAGGGGTAGGGCATGCTTATTTTATGTTCACGAAAGGTGTGCTGCAATATATATATTATTGTATGTGTATACCTATCATCTAAAGGATTAAAGTATAACGGTGGTGAATGTAGTGCTTATCTTATGTTCATAAAAGGTATGCTACAATTGTATTATATATATATATATATATATATATATATATATACACAAAATTCTTATACACATATATACTTATTAAGCCACGCCCAAATTTTTGACCCACATCTATTTTTTTTTTTTTTTTTTGCAACAGCTTGTCAAATAATCTCGAGAATGCTAATGCAATTGCAAAATATTTTTTGGGCTATCTTTTATGTAGTGTCACTGTTTCTACTTAGGCAGAGTCATGGCCTGGACCGATATCATTTTAATTATATTTTTAATGTCATTTATGAGAATTAGTACTGCCAAAAGGATTTTCTCGACATTTTAAAAATGAAAAAGTTCTGTGAAAAATATCTTTTAAAGTATTTTCTCCTTACAATTAACACCAATGGATTCTTATATGGTTTCTCTTTTTTTTTTTTTCCCCCCTTCTCCCTGGCAGAGGCAGGCACAGGTAGCCCGAATTCCAGTGGAAGCAGCAGGGTGAGTTTCATTGGGCTTTATCTTTCATGCCGTTTTCATGCTTTACCTAAAAGCATTTTGTTGGTGGGAAACACTATATCAATCCATTATAAGCACATGAACATTTCACATGATCCACCAAAAAGTGGATAAAACAAAATATAACAGAAATAAAAGTTTCATCTAGTTGATGTTTCCAAGAGTTAATACTTTTGATTTCAAGTTACTCATTTTCGACTCTTCCGAAAATAATTTTTTTTAAATGGTCTAAAATAAGGAAAATATAGAGAACATGTTCCAAAACTAACGAACCCTTAAATTTACAGAGCTGGATGAGTCCAACATACGCGTTGAATGTTGATGAGTCGAAAAAAGACATAACCTTGACAAGAACCCCCCCAACCCAATTGTTTGATCGTCTTTGGGACGGCCATTTGAAATTGCTAAACATTGCGAGTGTAGGTCTTTTTCAAGGATGGATTTTGTAGGGACGAATAGATTTATTTCAGTTTTTGAAATAAAACATGATATTATAACTGTAAAATGGGAATAGAAAACCAGTTTGGTATAACTAAACGGCTTCAAAGTGTTGTCATTTGTTTCTCACAACACTAGAAGTATACAGAAGTTGATATATGGGTGGAGAATGTGTTACAGGGGGGGAATGAAACTGAAGCTCCACGGACATGGTGCATTGCGAATCCTTCTTCAGACAATCTGCATCTAGAGGGGAACATAGATTTCTGCTGCAAGCAAGACGCGGTCGACTGCAGGCCCATATCTCCCGCCGGAAGCTGCTTCAACCCCGACAACCCAGCTTCGCATGCTTCGTTCGCGATGAATCTTTACTACAATGCCATGGGGAAGCACTCCTGGAACTGCTTCTTCAACGGTACCGGTCTTGTTGTCTACTCTGACCCTTGTAAGTCTCTCTCTCTCTCTCTCTCTCTCTCTCTGATACATACAGCGTAAAAAAAATTAGTAGGCTCCAAGTGATTGATCTGAAGTTTCAAGCAATTTCCCATGTTCTGATAGTCTCTGATGCGTTTTCTTTCGTTCTGCTCCTTCGGCAGCTACCGATGCGTGCGTGTACCCAGGCTGACAAATCCGAAGAATCTTCCTAGTCAGTCGAATAAGTGAATTCCTGGCTATCCTACATATAATCATGCTCTAAATAAAATGGAATCCACCGAGAAAGTACTTTGATTATCGTAGCAGAAACTGATCTCTTGTATCGGTTTTTGTTTCGTGTATTTATTTTACTTTCATTCTCCTCAAGGCATCAACCTACGAGCAATAATCCTTCCAGGTGCATTCATCTTTATGGTATAGTATCCTCCATCTTCATCTGCAATTACCTCGCAGGAAAGCCCGGTGATGGGGGTGAGGGGATAGGTAATTGAACCGTAGAATCTTTCTACCAAAGAACACACACAATTCAATGCTTTGCTGCTATATACTGCAGCAATGATTGTCAATGAAACAAAATTCCCAATCGCATCACATAAAAAGCAATACAAGAATAGCTCGGAAGAAGTCCGAAAGAAGTAAAAGCAATACATAGAAGTACAATTTTCCGATACATGTAAATTATTCAGGCACAACAATAAACGATAGCTTGGATGGTAGAGACGGGCATGATCAGTCAGCTAGGTTTCAGGCCTTTTCCAACTTATTTTAGGCCTTCTCTGACTTGAGGGGCTTCACAACCTCCCAGGTGAAGTCTGGGTCATCCCTTCCGAAGTGTCCATATGCAGCTGTCTTTAAGAACCTCCCATTTCCCCCTCTCTTAAGGTCCAGGTTGATGGAGATCATTCCAGGCCGGAAGTCAAAGTTCTCCTTCACAATCTTGAGAATCTCCTTGTCAGGGATCTTTCCGGTTCCGTAAGTGTCAACAAAGACTGATAGAGGCTCTGGAACCCCAATGGCATAAGAAACCTGCACAATACACCTACGAGCTAACCCACTCGCTACAATGCTCTTCGCAGCTTGCCTGACAATGTAGGCGCCGCTCCTGTCCACCTTGGTAGGGTCCTTACCAGAGAAAGCACCACCTCCATGTGCTCCCCAGCCACCATATGTGTCAATGATGATCTTACGCCCAGTGAGGCCAGCATCACCATGGGGACCACCAATGACGAAGCGTCCTGAGGGGTTGAGGTGGAAGATGGTCTTCTCATCAAGGTACTTCTCAGGGATGACGGGCTTAATAACGTGTTCTTTCAAGTCAGCAGCAATTTCATCGTTTGTAACAGTCTCGTCGTGCTGGGTGGAGATCAGGACAGTATGGACACGGATAGGAACCATGGCGCCTTTGTCATTGTTGTACTCAACAGTGACTTGGGTCTTGCCATCGGGTCTCAGCCATGCGCACGTTCCATTCTTTCTAACTTCAGTAAGGCGAGCCCCGAGCTTAGTTGCAAGGACATGGCTTAAAGGCATAAGCTCAGGGGTTTCATCAGTGGCATAACCAAACATGTGACCCTGGTCACCAGCTCCGATCTCCTCAGGGCGTTTTGTGAGGTGGCCATGTACACCCTGTGCAATATCAGGACTTTGTTGTTCAATGTTGACCAATACCTTACAATGGTCGGCATCAAGACCCACATCATCAGAAACAAATCCAATGGAACGACAAGTGTCGCGAACAATTTTCTCATAATCTACGTTGGCTTTAGTAGTGATCTCGCCAAAGACCATGACCATATTGGTCTTGGAGCACGTCTCGCAGGCAACCTTGCTGTCAGGATCCTGCTCAAGGCAGGCGTCAAGAACTGCATCAGAGATCTGATCGCAAAGCTTGTCGGGGTGGCCTTCGTTTACAGATTCTGAGGTGAATAGGAAAGTTTCCATCTTCTCAAGCTACACAATGAACAAGAAGCTTAATAACATATAATGCAGGATAAAGTAATATAAAAAAGGCGAATATGGTTCAAGATAAATATCATTTGCCATTTAAGTGCCTAACAACAATGGACAACATGAATGAAATCCATTCATGTTCTTAAGTTTATCTGGTCGACAGAATGAGTAAAGCAATGAACGCGCAAGCAATATTGAATCCAACATAATCCAGCCAGCTTAGGCCCAGCTACTACAGTGCTGGGAGTAAAAGGCATACCAGAGACTATAACCGTTCAAGTACAGTAAAAATGAACTATGTAAGTAGAATACACTCCATAAATTCAAGCCCTTGACTTCTCCTTCTAATGGGAAGGAGCTGAAAATTTTTATCTAAAAATCAAAGAAGGCCGGGCTCAAGAAAGTTTCAGTCTCCAACGTGTAGAAATTACATGTATGAAATTGATGAGAATTAATATAGCGCACGGGGAAAGGAAACTATAAAGCTGTAATTTCTTATTGGGTTTCTGGATTTTCTGGTACAATAACAAACACAAATGAAGCTTGAACATCAGACATAATATTTCTAAAATTAAAGTAGAGCCCCAGATCTGCAAAATTCGACTGCACTGCGAATTCACCAGCGGAATTGATAAAAGGTGGCATGCCAAACAGAGTTTAAACATCAAATATAAAAAGAAATGAAAGTGTGAGGCATCAGTGCGTGCAAGCTTAAGAGACCCAGAATCAAAAAAAAGTTCAAAACAATTGCTACAACAAATTCATTCAGACAAGAAAACGAACACGTCATAAAATCCAGCATTAAGCCTACAAGATCTGCTTTTGCAAAAACGCGGCCACATACATTATCTATCCACAAATTCCAGATCTTACACACTGAAATAAAACCGAACACGGATGCAGATGTCTCTGAATATAAGTCAAACGCAATTCAAAAGGGGGAAATAAGAAAATGGTCATTCTCAGAGCTTTCAGACATTCCAGATCTGGAAGCGTCTTCAAGATCATCGTTCAACAAGCATCAAATTTAAAAGAACAAATAGAAAGAAAAAAGAAAAGCGCAGAGAGGATTTAGGGATTGAAACCTGGAAGAATTTGAATGACAAAGCTCGATCCTGTAGATCACGGCCTCTGTGTTTCCCTCTCTTAGAGCAGAGCAAGGTGACGACTCTCCCCTTTCATTGGAACCCAATTTATAGGCGAGAGAATCTCAAACGACCGACTACCGGTATAAATGGTAACGACTCCTTGTCAGAAGAGGGTGGAATCCAGATCCAACGGCTGAGGATAGTTGGCTCTGCAATGGTAGCCGTTGGATGTGACGTTTATTGTAGAGCTTCCGGGGTTGGTGCGAGTGCGCCGACAGCCAAGGATTTCTTTTTATTTTCTATTTTTCATTTTTTTTTCTAAAATCTACTAATACAAGTATTAATAATGGATGAAATCATAAAGTCATTTGTGAAATCAGGTAATTTTAATTATTTAAATATATAAAGCCTCCAAATTTATAGAGGCATAAAAATTTATATAATTACACAATTCTAATTATTCATTATAAAAAGAAAATTTGAGATAAAGAAATGAATGATTATGATTACCCAAAAATTTGTAAATTTATGAATTTTTCAAAATTTAAGGATTTCTTATCCCAAAATTCATTATGAGAAAAAAATTAAAAAATTAAAAAAAGTAATTAAATTTGGTTAAATTTGTGGATTTTCTAAATTGACGCATTCCTTATCGAGTGATAATGCTAGTAGGCCACACGTTTTAGAAGTCATTAATATTGTTTACTGGAAATAGCCCGTCTTTCACCAACCCCATCCGGTAATCCGGTATTGGGAGAGTTGGTGAAAATGGTCTCCCACGCGCGTTATAGCGCGTTACTCACTGCGTACCAACCCAGCCCACCATTTGATTTTTTTTTTAAAGGTTTTGTTTTTTGTAATAAAAACACGAACTCCTCTTAAATATTAGTAAATTTAAAGTCAATGTAACTTATGCTTTTTCTTCCCTTGAGATTAGATTTAAGCTAAATATTGATGAATTTATGAGAATATTTGGGTGAAACATTAATAATATCAATGAGATAAGCCCACGACAATATCAATCTACTCAAAACAAATTTGGTTCATAACACTTTTGTAATCTACTTAAAGGTCATCTTTACTCTTAATTGAGCAAATGTTTTTTAGTTTGACTTTTTTCTTATGAGTAAAATCTTTTGAATCTGTTCCCTTTCTATTTTTATTTTCTACTTTTGCCATTTCAATGGCTCATGATATATATATATATATTTATGATCAATAAATATACACGCATGCAATATAATAATTACAAGAATTCAAACCCGTAACCTTCGGTAATAATATGTGAGTATCACTAGACTAGACATCTGAGTGTAAATGCCTACGCCTATGGTATTTAGTTGCTTTTTAGGCTGTTCATGTTAAAGGTGTCATTAATGGGATGCTTAAAATAAATTTTTGTAATCGCTAGTTTAAAAGGGAAGTGATTGGTTTGGGATGGCATTGCTAATTCTAGGCTGCACCATAGGTTTGTTTAGTGTTTCTTTATTGTCTTTTGGTTTAGGAACAGAGGGTCGGCTTTGAAGCTACTCAAAAATTACGAAAAGAAAACCTAGACAAATAAACCACTTGTCTAAAAATAATTATCTCATACCACATACATATAAACAATTATCTATACAAATTTAATGGTAGACAAAGTTTAATTACTCAAGGCTCTTTGAACTTATTTAATGTGATGCAGAGAAGTCACATCATGTCACACGATGCAAGCTTCATGCATGAGGTTAGTCTCCTAAACACTAATCGTGCGTGAGTTAAACTTATACTTAATTAATATTTTCCAACTAATGCAATAGCATGATATATGTTGGTCAACTTTCAAAATAGTTAGGTGGGATTAGGCATGTTTGTTCATGAGCCCAAAATAGCAACCAAAATAATAATAATAATAATAATAATAATAATAAAATATATATATATATATATATATATATTAAATAAGTTTTGTTGACGTTCCAAAATGAAAGATTTTTTTTTCCCCCCGAAAACAGCGAAACTCCATTGGTCTAAACAATAATCCCATACCTCATTTACCATACAATTATGAATCCTCTTATTTATTTATTTATTTTTTTAATTTTTATTTTTTTAACTGAAACAATATTAACCAATAACAAAGACAAGTTTGGTAAGTGTGGCATTTAGGGAATATATTGTGTGACTTCGGTTGAGAGGAGGGACTCACACGACAACCCACTCACTAAAAATAACTCATGTCCTACATTTGGATTTGACTTTTCTCCTATTTCAATGAGAATTGGACGAAATCTTAGCCATTGAATTGCTTCTCCACCGCAAGTCCCTTGATTATTTAATAAAAAATTTTACTTATATATTTTTCACATACCATTCCTACTAAAAAAGTAATGATAAAATATAGATAATCTTTTTTGAGGGCTTTTTAGGTCAAATAAAAATACAGAATCATACAAATTTTGAAAAATATGAAGGGTGTATGAAGGATGTATGTATAATACAACTCATATTTAATACACAAGCCACAGTTTATAAATTTCAATAACAAAAAATAAAAAGTGCGCAAATTTTATAAAATGTATTTTATAAGGATTATGTGAGTAAATTGAGCATTAGTTTCTATGTTAGGGACTAAAACCCCTAAAATGACATCACTTCGGATAAAAATCCCTACATTACTTTGATTAAAAAAAATTAAAACCTGCTGCATTTTAATCAAAATGACGTCATTTTGAGGGTCTTAGTTTACATACTTTTCTCATTTTATAAAGTTTGATCATAGAGCTAAAATTATTACACAAATGTTTTAGAATTTTTTTAATTTTTTAACTTTTCAAAAGTGAATCTTGAAAATTATCAAATTGTTTAAAAATTAGTGGGTTACTTTATTATTTTGCATACTTTTAATCAACATGATTAAAATACAAAGCTGCCTCACGTCACCCATCGTCATGTGTGGTTGTTGAGTAAAAACTATTAAATGAAATTAGTCGAAGAACAACGTTGGTAAGTCCAATTTTCCCTATAGGGGTTGGTGAGTCTTTGGTCCACTGCACCTCTCAACTCTTCTCAATACGACGTAACATCACCAACTGATAATAATGGGCTATTTGGTTCCTTCAAGTGTACCGATTATAAGTTGACTTAAAATAGAGGGTAAAAGCGACATTTCAAAATTTAAATATGTTTTTAAATTGTTTCTTTTACGGTTTTCAAATCTAATAACACGAAAACCTTATCTCCAACTATTAATAATCTTACACATAAGTTTTTTTAAATATTATATACTGATCGAAAACCATTGAACACCTACGGCATGCATGTGGCATGACTAGTAATAATAATGAAACCCTTAAATATATAGTGACAAAAAAATGAATTAATCTAGAAAAATGCCCTAAGAAAACTGGTTGAAGATTCAATTAAGGAATAATCCTCTCATTCAATGCATTGTGTGAACAAATCTTTACCAATTTTGCATTTATATTGAACGGATGGAATTTTCTAATTAATAATTCTTACCTGCCACGGGAAGAAGTGGGGGTGCAATTGAGGGCTTTAGTGCAATTCCCACTATGGCTTATAGTGGATCCTTGCATTCAATAATTTTCATTTTTGCCCTCTATTACCAATAAGCTTTTCTTTTTTAGTTTGACCATTAGTGTCTGAAGGATAAACGATTCTAGCTAAATTTGATTTGACTCGGAAAGACCCGCAAGAAGAGTAAAGCTCTCCCAACACCTAAGCGCATTACAAGCCGTCAATGCATCACCCTTATAATTAGAAATGTATTTGATAGTGCATAAATCTTTGAAGAATTGGACGTATTCGGCACTGTTAGGGCACTAGAGGGACAAACCCGCCATCAACTTAGGGTATTCCAAAATGGAAGTGTAGGGTACCCGAGTGGGTAAGCCGATGCCTCTTCCGATCACTCACCCGATGAGCTGAATCCACCTCTCATACGAATGGGGCTCACTTGTCCTTGCGAGTGGTCGGGAGAAGCGTCGGGTATCCCGGCAAGGTCCCATTCCAAAAAGTCCGGTATATAAGAAAGGAGGTCGCTTAGGAGTCGAGGGAACCCTTAAAAAGACATGATTCCCACATGCACATAGTAGATGGAGGCACAAAATTCCAATCAATGATCTATAACAGGAACATCCAGGGCTCAATTATTTTACCCACTAACACTTTTAGCTGAAATTAATTATAGACTACAGCTCAAAGAAACTTGTTACAACAACCCACACACAATCTCCTCCCCAGCCCCACAAAAAAAAAAAGAGCAAACACAAAAAAAAAAAAAAAAAAAAAAAAAAAGGTTTCAACAAGCCACAGAACTCAAGTAAGATTTCTCTTCCTGGATGCTCAAGCGTGATTCATGCAAAATGTATGGAATTAAACCAAGGATCGCCTCGGTCCATTTCATCGTTCACCATCGCCTGTATTTGGGCGTGCAGAACTCAACCATTTGCATCCCCCTTCCGGCTACTGCGATTTGATAACAGTCCCTGGACAAACAAACATCGAACCAAAAAGGAAAGAAATGATAAAAAACAAACAGAAGGCAACCGATTTAACAACGATGTAGTTTTTTCTTCACAAAATCAATCTGATGGATTAAAGGGGTGGAATATTAAGCATTACACTCACCGTCCGCATGCTCTGGCGTCCAATGCCTCTGGCTCTGGCACGCTGACGATTAAATGATGACGTTCGGTTACCTTACCATGATCCTCAAGCTGCCAGCATCTCACCCGCTGGTCCAGACCGGTAGAAAATGCCCACTTCCCATCCGTCCAAATCCCTACACAAAGTCAGACCCAAATTCTAGTCTGTCATGAACATATTTTCCCATAAATTTCGTCATAACAAAACTGGTGCTGGATAGGTTTGAAGGAATCACGGTAGCTACCATATGGATTTATGTGATTTTGCAAAAACATGAAACTGCAACAAGATGTTGAACGACTCTAGAATTAAGCTCATGAGAACTTATGTTCTTGTGCGACATAGCGTGTTTATACAAAATGCATGCCTAGATTCTTCCCGGACATTGTACGGTACATTATTAAATTGGCAACCACTAAATTAAGGGAGTGAAGAAAAGGCTCATAACAAGCGTCTACTATTTGTAAGACAGGTGATATAATAGAAGAACAAAAGGTGACAAACTGAGCTTCTCAAACTCCTTCCAGTTTCACAACAAGACCAATATCCAAGCATTACTTCAACACGAACCAAACTAAATGCAATTATTTTATTACCTTTCACGGCAGAGCTGTGGGCTGAGGCAATGCTGCTGTGGTATAAGAATCTAACTATGCATTTATGATCCCAAATATAATCAGGAGAATTATTCATATTTTCAGATTCAGCTATAGCCACAACATCTGGTGACTTCTTGTCTGGGTCAACGCATGTCGGTAGCAGTGCCAAGTCAAATCCAATGCAACAGAGTGATTGATCATCACCCCCACTTAAAACAACATGTCGAGAACTAAACTCTGAACTTTGACCATTCTGAACCTCTGAAACATGAAGACAGTTGACTCCAGATTGGTGAATATTATTCTGTATGCTGAAGGGATATATCTCGCAGATCTCTGATAAGAAATCATTTTTGTTCAGTTCTGACTCGAGTGAAGAAGTAGGTGAATTTTGTGAAAAGGCAGCTGCACTGTTATTGGGTTCAATTGATTTGGATAAGCCTTCAGGTACAACAAGATTATGAATCTTTCCATTGGTACTTTCTCCAGGCTGTGGATTTATCTTAGGATCAGTTCTGCCTAATGATCTCCACAATCGTCCACCTTGGCTTCCTCTTCCTGTGCGTGGTCGTTTGGGAAAATTAAAAGACTTCTCTACAAGAAATGTTGACACCCGCTGCATAAAAGTTCTAATGCTTACACTGAGATCCCAAAAGGCAATACTTCCATCAGTAGACCCACTTATCACAACGAAGGCATTTGCTATCTGAGTACTATCTGCAGGACAAGTAGGACAAAAAAAAGAAGTCTTATACTTCAGGCAAGAGCTGGATTGGATACGTCATATTATATAGCAATTATTTTACCAAAGAATTACATTGAGACCTTTTCCTAGCAGAAATGTGTATATATATAGATCAACTAGACCTGAAGATTTCTATTCTTCAACAACCCAAAGATTACTGATTCTTGATGTTACAAAAGGAATGCATCATTTTCTCAACAAAGGTAAGTAGTCAACTTGAAAAGGAAACGTGTGCAAGCTCTGTCATCAATCTACTTTAACATTATTGAATAGAATATATATTCCACATCTGAATTTAACCATCAATCCTCACAAAGCAGGGATCCTTGTGTAGCAGGGATGTCTTGGAAGGGTTAGGGAGGATTGTTGAAGAGGATTGTTTACTGAAAGGAACAAGCAGGCTGCTTATAATGATCATCCCCCAACTCCCAAAATGGGAAACCTTGCACACCAAGGACGCCTTTTTATTAGAATTGAAACACACTTCATTCACCATTATAATCACTTCAAATCCAACATTCAGATTGGAATTGAACCACACTTAACAGTGTGCAATGACTAATACATGTGAGTTGGTACGGTTCAAGCAACTGCTGGAGGAGATTGGCTTTCCAGTTTAAGGATCCATGAGGTGCAACGACCAAGCTGCCATTCATGTCGCATCAGATCCAGTGTTTCATGAGAGGACGAAACACATTGAAATAGATTCTCATTTCATCCATCAGAAGTTACAGGAAAAGACAAATGCTGCTCATCGTGTAAGGAGTGGAGAGTAGCTGGCAAATTTGTTTACCAATTCTTTGAGTGGATCTCAGGTTGGGCACGTTTAACATGTATGCTCTAGCTTTGTGGGGGGGGGGGGGGGGGGGGTGGGATGTTCTTTGTTATGTTTTACTCATTAATATAAATACGAGAGAGTTGCCCACATTGGGTATGCTGATTGTTTCCCCAACTTGTCCGCAAAACCAAAATAAATGTTGAAGTTTGAACAAGACTAAAAAAATATGTTCAAACAAAAATCTCACCTCCAGTTGGCAGATGTATGGGAACAACGACATGCTGCAATGCCAAAACTGGGGACGATAGGGGAACCAAAAGAGCAACATCAAACCTGCAATGACATTACCAAAAAAAATAAAAATAAAGAGGGAAGGCGAGATAAGAATAAAACAGTAGACAGAAGAGGATATTGTTAAAATCTATCTTATAGCTTAGTGACGGGTGACTTTCGCATACCATAACCGGCAGGGTAAAACGAGCGCCCGCAATGCCAGCGTGGCATCAGAACAAGCAACAACAACAAAACAAACTGAAAACCTGAAAGGAAAATGAAAATTTCAATGAAAATGTAATAAATTACAGGAAAAGGCAGCAGAAAAATTAAGTTATCCTGTTTAACCTGGAAGAGCCACTGGTAACCAGAAAAGCAGTAACAGCCAGGTATCTCCAATCAATTTCACATATATTTTGCTGAGAGTTTTTCAAGCCCTTTTCTGTGGTTTCTGGATGTAATGATCCAGATGATGCATCAGATTTCACACTATATTCATTTTTGGCAGATCCAACCATTTTTCCTGTCTGTGTAAAGGAATACTTGGTTGGCATGTCAGTTGAGAGCCACTTGAAAGTCATTGAAGAGAAATCTCCTGATGAAGGCTTAACAAAATCTCCAGTTTCATTATTTGGGCTACTATTAAGTGTTTCCTTTCTGTCACGCCTCCTGTTTCCCAGTAGCCAAGAAGTTAGGACACGCTTTGCGCCAACTGAAATTAATAAGAATGGAATCCCTCTGTCTTCAGATGCAGCAACTAGTCTGTTGCTTCCATTAGGCATGTTCGACACATTTGCAGCAACAGTATGCATCTTTGAGACAAAACATATTGATCTCACAGCTGATCCACCAACATGCTCTCCAAGCAATTTCGATGCAGACCAATTCTCAACACCCAGAGCATACCTAGCCACCCACCATACAAGGAAGCGGGATGTATAATTAGTCATAGCAAGAAAAACATAATAATGCTTAATATATATAGGCAAGTCCATGAAAATTCAAATGACATTGGTTCATGTTATGATTATACCCAGAAATGAGAAGACAAAGGAAGAGCCACAGCAAACACAAGAAAATTATGTGGTCCGGCATAAGCCTACATCCACAGACGAAGGACGAAGTAAATCACTCTGTTAACAGAGAATTACAACAGCAGGGAGACCAGTCTCGCATCCAGACCCCAAGTACACCCATAGAGAACCTCAAGAAGTTTCATGAACCTTTAGAAATGTTCCTTGAAATAAACAAGAGAAAACAACATAGTATAAATTCCCACAATCACAGCCAAAAACTGAAATAGCCTCAAGATGTTAACTGCCCTAGTCCATTATTAAGGCCTAATATGCAAGGTGCCACCGGGCAGACAGTTGGAGTAGTGGATTGGTGAAAGAGTGGCTACTGGACACTTGACTACCCTTGAAATAGTTGACTGTCCAGAATGCAGAAAACACCCAGTTGACTATGTCAATTGACTGGTACAAAACTCCCTGCTTTGCAAGGGATGGAAGAGGGTTGTCTACCATATGCACACTGCTACTTGGTTTCTGTTCTTTTTTCTTTTTCTGGCAAAAAGGCTATTTCCATACCTTGTCAACCTTACAGTACCATCTTCACAACCAGTTGAAATAAAGGTAGATCTAGAAATCTGAAATCCATCTGCATCAGATTGTGAATCCCTTGCAACAAAACGTAAGCAATGCATCTCTCGACCATGAAATTGCATGTGCAAATTCTGGGGAAATGATTTCCTCTCGCCGTTAGACACCCAATGTCTATGAACATGAATGGTTTCATCCTAGACATAAAGAATAAAAGAGACAAAATTAGAACTCAGGATACGTGGAACAACATGCATTTATACGAGCAATATAACACAGGTACGAGGGTCAGTAACCTAAATAAGTTCTTAAACAAATGCAAATTCTTTTGTCTGTCAAACGCCAATCTTAAAAAAAGGTGTCAGACCAAAATTCTAGCCTAGATTTAACACATGAATTTATAAGAAGCTGTTATCTACCATCAGCAATTCACGTTGAACTACTCTGGCATTTTGGAAAGAAACCACATAGGGGTGGTGTTTTAACCTAGTGAAAGTGAAGCAAAAGTAACATGTTATGCAACAGGTGCACTAAGTAACCTTATGTCACTTATATTGCCTAGACATATGCAAACCAATTTGAGAGCAAGCAAGTGCATGCACAAGCGAGAGAAAGAGAGAGAGGACCTTGACATACGCAAAGCAATTTTTCATCTCTGCCATCTCGCCACCGAGGTAATAGGAATGAGGACGACGCCATCCACCACATGAAACTTGTACAACCTAATTCAACAAACAACTTTAAGTACAAAAAGAATTACCCGGAAGCATAGGTGGTAGGGAGGGGGCAAAGATAGGAAAGGGGCAGAGAGAGTGCCTTCGTCTCAGTTGCCAAGTTCCATATTATAAAATCTGCTGATGCAAATCCTATTGCATAGTTGTGGCTTGCCAAATCATCAACAGAGTTGATATCAGTTGAGGTGGACTCAATCAAACTCAATTCTTTAACTTGCTTCATCCCTATAAAATCCAAATTTTGTTCATCCTTGTGATACTCCATATAGCATATGCATCCATCTCCTCCAGTCTGACAAGAAAGAAATGGCAAAAGATGACGTAGTCCTAATTACCCACTTACCAAAAAGAACTTCCAATTTTTGCCCTCGTATAAAAATATATATTTTATCATCAATCTTTTTGCTGTGCTGACATTCAAAATTGGTTCTTCAATATATTTTTCTGTTTCATTCTTGTCAGAACACAAAAGAGATAAAAGGTTTACAATTCTCACAAAAGTTCATCGACATAGAATCTTGATTCACCATACCGAACAGATATCTATTTGACCAGGATAAAACCCAGTGATTGAAATGCTAGACACAGTTGATATCCCATGGGCTCCTCTAAAATAATTTAATGGAGTTATCCTCACTTCTGAAGCAATTGGTGCACCCAGCAATGTACTCTTTAATAAAGGGAACAGGACCATGTTACCATGTAGATCCCCACATACCAGCAACTGCAAAAGACAGTAGATGGCATATAATTGGAACATTAGGTATAACCTCTGCTCAAAGAATTCATGAACGCCTAAGAAACCTACAATACAAAGGGTTTCTAATTTTTAGGTCTTTTTTTGCATCTATGCAGTTCATCATATAATTATCTTACAAAAATGTCACAACAAAAGAATTATCACCCTCAAAGTACTTTAGAAACATCGTGTTTTCATTTATCTTTGCCCCAAAGGTATAAATTAAATATTCCATAAACTACTGTCCATGTAAGAAAATAAATAAGCATAAATAACAGACAACGTTGAGATGAAGCCCAGCAGTAAAAAAAAACTAGGCTAAATATGTTATTCCAGCTTAAGGTGTGCCTTAGTTATGTGAAGAAAACTCTGATTTGCCGACAAGAACCCCATGTCAGAAGTACAAGTTAAGAAATCCTAGCTCAAAATATATTTGATGAATTATATGATGAAAGATATACAACACACCCTTCTTATCACCCAATGAAATATAATGTCAAAAATGATGAAAGATACCTCTTCATCAAATGATATATCCAAGCACATTATCCGGATCCCAAAACACGATTCAAATTCTGCTATCAGAGACGCACTAAAATTTTCTACAGAATTGTGAGAAGAAAATATAGGATCAGATAGCTTCCATAACTTCAACATTCCTCTAGGATCAGTGGTAAAGATGTACCTACATGGCAATAAGGAAAGAAAACAAGTTAATGATTGAGTTCCCTCTGAAGGTCTTTCAAAGTCAGCAATCATCAATAGTTCAACACTATGCTAAGACATTTACTTGGCATGCCATGTAGTGATAGATTAAGTTCCATCACCCACAAGTAAGGTTCTCCTGAGGCTTGGGTACCCTTAAATATAATGCATACCAGTGAGGAACTGTCATCACCTGTGTCCCAACGACTTGCACCAATATGATCCTAAAAGCCGTCTCTTTAACTCAGCTGACCAACTGCACTCAAGGCTCACTTTAGGAGCAGAAACATCACCACCAACATTGACCACTGTCATTCTTCCCTGGCCATCTCCAACGGCAATCCAATCATCAATGTGGCTTGGAGATTTGGACAGGTTTCTGGACAATAAGTCCATACAAATAATAGGCACGTCTTTAGTGACTTGGGCAAGTTCAGTCCACTTTACACTGCCAGTATTACATAGTTGAGCAAGGTAAAGATACCCATGGTTTGTGGCAACATAAAAGACTTCTTCATAAGCAAACTGCAAGCATCTTATGTACTCACTTTTGCTGCAACAAGTTCCCACAAGTTCTAGTTAATATGACATCAATTACGAAAACTGTAAGAAACAGGAGATGCAGGGTCTGTGAAGAGTGGTACAATTCATGGACAAATCCACATGAAATAAATCAACTAATTCTTCGCGTGTTTTGTTTCAATTTGGTTTTTCCCTCTTTCTTCAGAGGATTCCTTCTCCTCTGTGCTGTAAACTTTCTTTTATCCTTCTAATAAAATCCTTCTTTTCTCTTTAGGGGGGAAAAAAACCAATCCATCCAATTTACCTACTAAAAGTGGGTAAAGCATAGGAACAAAAAGTTGTATTTTTGTCACCATTCTATCTATTTAGATTCTTACAAACAATAGCCTTTTGTTGAATGTCAAAACTCTATTTGCATACAACAAACAATGGTCAGACTAATTAAGCATGGCTTTAGGAAATATGCTTCTATATCCTTATCTATGTGGGTGAATCAGAATAGTGTGGGAAGGCCTTCCTTGAACGTGTGTTCTCATTTCACGCAAATGTGCAAGGTGGCTTTGCGCTTCAGTACATTTTCTTGAGGATCCTAGACATTGTCAATGTACTGAGGCAAACAACTTACAATAATAAGCATTATTACCTGTCCATGAGTGTAGACTGTGAAGATGAATTAGGGATACGAGCAGTGAATATCTCTGTTCTATTAATGAACTCTTTTACCCCGTCAGCTCTCTGCTCCAAACTCCTAAAGGGAGCATACAGTTGATGCACTTTAATTGCAGAGTCAAACCCAGCAGTGATGAGAAGTGAAGAGATCGGATCATACAAGCATCGCCATATGCCCCTCCCTCTGAATGGCAGGAAGGAGGTCAAAAATGGCTTTAAATTAGACAATATTTAAGCTTCCCATAAACACAGCAATTAAGCCAGTGAAACACTGAGAGCCAAGAAACTTACATGTGCTCTTTAATCATCTTGAGTTGCTTACCATCCACTTCCCATACACGGCATGTACAATCCTCACCAGCAGTGATAATTAACTGAGTGAACCATCATCAATAAATGAATTATCGTTTAATAGTATGATCAACAATAATATTAACTTCCAATATTTGTTCAGAGAACAGTGCACTTGGGAACCAGGTAACAACGTGTGTTTCGCAGAGCTTACAGAATCAAAAATACAGCAGTCCCAAACCCGAGCATCATGACCAAATAGCACACGATCCACAGGCTTGAGGTTATTACCCTCCATTGAGTCATTGGAACTTCCTTCCTTAAAACAAAGTGTCCATATACGAGCACTGCATAAACAAGAGAATATTTTCTAACAATGTTAAGTACTAAATCAGTATAATAATGATATGAGTTTTGGGTCATGAAGCTTTATGCACCTGCGATCATCAGAGACAGAGACCAGTGTGGATCCATCAGAGGACCATGCTATTCGGAAAATCGACCCTTCATGTCCAGCAAGTTTATCTATATGAACAGCCCTGTAATGCTGGTCATGAAGCTGGTTATTGTTGATAAAATAGCTTGGTGGATCAGCCTGTTCTTTCAAATATGTAGGACAATCTTGAAGAACAACCTTCCAAACAATAATCTGCCCAAACAAAAGTAATTTACTAAAGATTTTGTTTGAGAAGCCATAGATGTCAAAAAAGAGATTCCAGGATGAAAATTAAAATTATTCAGAACCACTACAACTTTACAATATTATATAACAATAATCATAGTTCCACTCAAACACAAATCCAAGAAAAATAGTGAATATACCTCAATAAGTGCAACCAAGGTATCAAATAGCGGTTGCAAGGACTGCTATAGTGGTTTGTTTCAATTTCACAAGTGTAGCGGCCGCTTGTGAAGAACAGACACCGACACGTCCGGGATAGGCGTCAACCCTCCGGACACATCTCCAGGATTTTAAAAATATTTTTTAATAAAAAAAATAATTTTCTTTTTCAGTGTAAATAGAAAAAATCCTCAAATTGCAGAACTGACACCCTAAATCAAAGAACCCTCCGCTCTTCTCTCACAAAGGTGACCCATCTCCAGCAAATCGGCAATCTATCTCCTCTCCTCCTCTCCAGCTGCCGGTCACCACCATCTCCTGTCTCCTCCTCTCCAGTCACTGGCCACCACCATCTCCGGTAAGAGCTGTCTCTCTCTCTAATTTCAAATTTCATATATAATTATATATATATATATGGGCTTAACTTTGGTGCAACACACACACACACACACACACAAGGAAAAGCAAAACAAGATCTGAAGCCACATCATTTAAGGTCTTGTTTTTTTTTGTTTTTTTTTTTTAATATCATAACACAACAACTATACCCAACTTATGTGCACCTATTGCATATTAGTCTTTCCCTATATATATAATTTTAGAATGTTGCCAACATGTCAAAATTTCCCATTTTTGGAGAATTGCGTGTCACGTGTCAGTGTTGCCACATGTCGCATGTCGAAATCGGATGCTTCGTAGGCGGCTGCTACGGCCATTGTTGCCACATGTCGCGTGTCGAAGTCAGATGCTTCATAGGCAGCTGCTACGGCCATTTTCATGTTTTTTTTTCCCATTTTTTTAAAAACCCCATCCCGTTTAAAATTTTTTTTAATACCAAACATATCCCACTCACAAATTCAAGAACCATATGAATATAGTATGGCTCAAAATTTTGGAAATTTTGGCCTTGAGGAATCATCTTCTAGTGGCAGCCATCCACCACCACAGCCATATTGCCCACCAACACCACCATTATACTCTTCGGAGCAACCGCATTTGGACCCATTTTATTACTCAGGGCTTCTTCAACTTTCATTTTACCAACAGGCTGGACTAATGATAGTCAAGTTCAAGTCAAGAGTAATGACATGGATGATGTAGTTGATCAACCGGTGCATCATTCAATATGGTGAGGATAATGTACCACTACAAAACAATTCTTGAGAGCACAAGAACTTATTTAAATTTAGGTTTTTTTCATTTACAATAATATTTATGCAAATATTTATAGTTGTAGTGCTAAAAATTGATATATATATATATATATATATATATATATATATATATAATCTATGGATTTTCCTATTAAGAGTGCACTTAAATAATGATAAATTCTAATTCTCCTATTGAGCAATACTTCTTGGATAAAAATAAGGGGGCTCAAAATAGTCTAAAAATCATATAATGAATTTATAAACTTAAAATCAGGAAATAAAAAAAAAAAAAAAGAGTTTTGCAATGCCAATTCCACCATGCTTGCCACCCTTTACACCCACAACTGTTACGCAACTGCAGTCACAACTATGATTTAAAGCCACGAATGCAACACAAAGCAATAGAATCAAAGCAAGGAAGGCAACTAACTTGATCGAGTGTGTGGAGAATCATATGGATAGGAGCAAGATAGAGAATCTAGGTTGGGCAATCATTAAACTTAAGAAATTATAATTTATAACTTAAAAGGTGATGGCCTGACCCAAAAGGGAAGTCACAGCTGTGTTGTCATCACCGTTGCAGCATTACATTGACATTGGTCTAGGGTACTCTAGAAGTACCATCTAGTACAATCTACATCTCTTTCACCAATGGCACAAATTTAAACATGGGAAATATTCAAAGGGGGTAGACAGGAAACATCATAACAGTTAGTTTCCATCAACAGAACTTTTAGAAAATAAAAATGCAAATTGGTCCTAAGGAAATTTCAGCATCAAAAAAATATAATGCTGATGTGACATGTCTATGTTCGAGAAACATTATATTGCCTGAAGCGGCTAGAAATTGTGATTGTTGAATCAAAAGAAAGGGTAAACGACATATATATATATATGAGTGTGTGTGTGTGTAGGTCATGGTGAATTTACTGTGACACAATCGATAATTTATCTATTGTGTCACCCTAAAATGAATTTTTGATGTCTATTTTTTCAATTCCAACTTTATGGATTGAATGAACATAAAAAAACATGAAGCAATGCCAATTTTCATACAATTGCGTTACATATAAATCTCTCATCCATTGAGTGTAAGTATTCCAAAAAGTTAGAACGGTTTATATCTCTTGGTTGTTCATAATATAAATGAAAACCCAATACATAATGAAATTGTATGAAAATTAGTATGTCGAGTTGTTTTTTCATGCTCTTCCAATGCATAAGGTTGAAACTTAAAAAAATGGACATCAAATAGCTATTTTGTGGTGTGTCACAGCACGAACACTTTTCCCATATATATGGGAAAAGTGTGTGTAGATTACTTGGTTTTTTGTAATATAAATGAAAACCTAATACACAATGAAATTGTTCGAAAACTAGTATGCCATCTTGTTTTTCTATGCTCATCCAACCCAGAAGTTGAAATTTGAAAAATGGACATCAAAAAGTTATTTTGGAGTGACACAGGGAGATAGTATAAACACTTTTCCTATACACACACACACACACACATTCTATTTCTCGAGGATTTTATTCAACAAAAGCACCAAGGGGTTGCTGTCCCAGAACATCATTAAGAACCTAAAATAACAACTAATCAACGCAGGTTTTAACATCCAGATCAGTACAATAATTCACTCTCTCTCTCTCAAATTACAGAGCCATTCCTATATACATGCATAATGTATATATCCATACATAAAATCAACTCAATTGACAGAATCTTTCGCAAGAGGTAAAAGGATTTTTAGCAATGCTAACAAGTCATTAACAGAGAAAAGGCAATGAAGCGTGCAATATTATTAAAAGAAAAGATTGAGCACCTCATTATAGATCGTTCCAGAGGCAATACGGAGGGCCTCAAGTTCTTCACCCCATAACCGCATGGAATACAGAAGGCACCTCTCTACAGTTGGATAATAAATGCAAGTGAAGAGGAGAAAGGCAATGGGCCAAAAACCTTATGCTGCACACAAAATATTCTACACTACTCAAGACAGAAACAGGCGTGTCCCTACCATTTTCTAGAACACAAGCTTAAAGGCAAAATATTGAGGACAGTTTTCGATTTTAGCTATATGGCTTTCTCATAAACATTATAGGTACAGAAATCTAATCAGCTTCCAAAAAGCACAGAAAACAGCCAAAAAATCTTCAGCTGCATCCAAACATGAATCTTGCCAATCAACAGTTTGACTGCAACTATTCATATTTACTTTCCAAGATGGTAAATAAATAAATATTTTATTTTTCCTTCAGGAATTCAGTAGAATATAGACATGTTTAAGCACATATGCTCTAAAAGTGAAGTGAAAAAATAGAAACTAATACAGGGGCTCAACTGGGAAATTAAGCTGAGTTAAACGTAAGAGGGTTTGAAGACAAACCAGGGCATCTAGCTTTAAGAATCACACTGGATCTTTGGATATCCCAGATGCAGACAGAATTATCACTACAACCTACAGCAAGCAAACCACTTCCTTGGTGCGAAGTCATGTAGCCCTACTACCAACCCACAAGAAATTAGCATCATATTATTAAGGATGACATTTCAGAACCTCTGAGGAAATAAAAGAACAAGAGAGACATTAATATTATAATTATTAATGTAAATATTCTAAAGTTAAAAATATAATTGTGCCAGGTGTGACTTTGTTTCAATATTTTATTTTACCTTCAGGAAGGAAGCATCCAAAACCCACTGATTAAATTTTGGCAACAAATGGAGTAGAATCAAATCCATGCACACTTTCGGCTGATTTTGAGTTAAGAATGCCATTTCAATATTCAAGTTAAACAATTTAACTCTCCTTTCTCCAAAGACAGCAATCTTGAAAGCAAGCATAGAGGATGGTGAACCTTCTATGTAATTAGCTAAACAAGAAGTAATTCCATGCACCCGGATACCTTCTAACACATGAAATGATCTTATTACGTTCCCCGTTTCTAGATCATAGAGTAGCATTTGTGAACCGGTTCCTGCATTAAACAACATTTTTGCCACAGATGGTGAGTTCTTGCTAGATGATGTTATATTGTAAGTGCTATAATCTAGCAGTTACTTTGAGAAGTTCATATCCAATGTTCAAAGAAAAATTAGAAAGCTGCTCATTAAATCAAATACAGATTCAGCAAGACAATAAAAGGCAATGCTAAAACAGAGAACAAAAACAATATAATACTTTTGCCAGAAACAAGAAAGTAATGGGAGTATTACTGCCCAAATGTTCAATTGAACTGCCCCTAGCACACTGTTTCTATTTGCTGTTAGCTACATAATTTTTCCCCCTTATTAATTAGCAAGAAGAACAAAATTACACCCAATCATAATCACGAATAGCTGAAATAACATAATTATGAAGAAAAAGCCGCTCGTCAGGCCACCACTAGAGTGGGAATGAAATTTTGGAAAAAAAATTCTAAAAGTTTCTACTTTAACTAATAGTTACCAAACCAAACCCCTTTGGGAGACTGTATGATAACCATGCCACAAGTTTACATGAAATACTTTAGTCAGCCATTAGCTAAATAGATGGACCCTTACATAAAGGTGTACTTCCTTATAGTGGTGTCCACTATAGATTCAAGGACAGAGAGCCTTTAACTCTACCTAACTTCATTTTATATTTAGGTAAAATTTCCTGATTCAAAATTGGCTCGTCGACAACCTAGGCTTGACCTTGACTCTCTAAGGTCAAAAGACCTTGACCTTTACCAAGCAAAACTCCAAGCTTCTCACAAACAGCTTGGATCATTTGCAGTGCTAATCTTTGAACGGCGTTGAAGCAGTCACTTTCTCTCTAATTACTTCAATGAGAAAACGCATTTACATTGAGATCACAAGACCTTAGAAGATAGAGCACGATTTATCAGATGCCACAAAAAGCTAGACTTTCTTTTACAGAGATATTCCATGCAGTCGCATGTATATGCCTTTATTTTGAGTTTATGGGTGCCGAGTGGGCTTTAAGGTGGCCGAAAATTACATATCAGAATAAATTTATCACAATTAGAGAATATGAAGCCTTGTATGGAAACAACAACTAAAACTGAAATACAAATAAGAGAAGACATAGCCAGTAATTCAAAACTAGAACCAAATTGTGCTGGATTCTCTGCAGATATAGTACGGCCTTACGGAGAAGAAAAATGCCAAATTCCCATTTAAAAACATTCTCAATTTGAGTGTTGGAAACACCGTAAACGTAAACTAGAGTCTACAAATAGGTCAATTGCGTCAGACAGAGAAGACGGCAACAGATCAACATAGAACGTCAGAGAAAGACAGCGTATTGGGACAAAAATGAAGTAGAAAGATCTGGAATCGAAAGCCTTCATCAGCGAGTCATTAACATGGAAAAGAATAACTCCAAGGGAAGAGGGTGAAGAAGAAGTTGTGGAGATTAGGTTATAGGAACGTACCGGCGAGGAGATAGGGAAAAGAGGAGAAGTGAGGAGGGAGATGGAGAAAACAAAGGGCCGAAATCTCTCCCAAGTACTCTCCCATTTGCAGGCGCCACGACTGGCTTTCTTCCGCCATTGCTGCTTTCTCGCTCCGCCTGCGAAGTGAATCCCTTCGGCGCTGTGGCACCCCTAGGGTTTCTTCTTCGACAACTAAACCCTAATTCCGCATGTTTCAAAAAGGGGAGGAAAAGGACCTCAATAACCCCGACCCACAGACCCATGCCTAATTCGTCGTGGGCAACGGCTAGTTTTGTCGACCTTATTGCCCTCTCAGTGCAAAAATGAAAGAGAAATCACACCCGAAGAATTATACGGTTCATTTATCAAATATATGAGGTTCATTTTTATACATAGGTGATGAAATTTATATGAAATTATTTTTTTGATATGAATAATATTATCTAAAATAAAATTCTCATAGCTATGTTTGTTTTTTTGTAAGTTTAGAATCAGAGCGAAGAGAAATGGTTTGACGAGGAAGTAACCTTTATTTTCACCTCAAAAAATATTTCCCAAAGTTTAGAAGATTTGAAGGGAAAGGAAAGTAACTTTACAAGAAAACAAATCCTTAATTACTACCAATACTCCCCTCTAAATGTAAAAGTAACATAAAAAAATTGAAAACATCTATTTGTAATACCTTTACACGGAAAAGATAGTGTGATAAATTTTGCGAGGCCTTTTATGAGGAGTGTTTTGGTCAATAACAGTACAAGACCATACAAAATTAACTATATGACCATTTTCGGTATAAAGAGTGTGTAAAGAATATGCATGCAGTATTACCCTAAAAAATTTCAATCATACGAGTTTAATGTACGTAATAAAATAAGGTGGCTTACCAATTCTCATTTAGTTTCATCATGTATAAACTACTAAGTGATAGTCTAATTTTTTTTTAAATAATAAAAATAGTTCAAATCTCTTAACAGCTTACAATATAGATGAAAATCTGGTACAAACCAGATTATACGAAAATTTACATGCCCTTTTTTTTTTTTCAAATTTAATCTCAATCAATGTACAAAAGATTATTTAATCACCCCAAAATTATTTAAATACCATTCTTAAAAAAAAAGTTCAAATAAAAAACATTTAATCACGGGCAAGCGTTGGAAACTGTTATGCGTATCGATCTCCCACACAAATTTAGTGAAGTGTATTTTAGTAAATGATAACATGTACTCTCATGAATTCATGACATTTAGGCCTTTTATAATGTTGCTGTGAAATCTTTTTTATCCGTAATGGAATAGCTTTTTGATGCATAGAATAGCTTTTTGATGCATAGAGTTCTTGCTTCGCACGTAGCAAAAGCTAAAAACTACATGCTTTCCTGCAGATAACAAAGAAAAAAAACTGAATAAAGGAAGAACAGCGAGCCAAGAAACATAATCTTTTTCTATTGTTTCCACAAAGCCATATACATCTCTGAGTTAGTAGTTAGCATTCAGGGGAAACATGGGATTAAACCAACGCAAAATCTGGCTACCACCAAGATTCGAACAATAGACCTTGAAAAAGAAATACTAATCTGCAACAGCAAACTACATCCATGGCGCATAAAAATTTATGGAAACCTCGTGCAGCAAAATTCCTGTAGTTTACACATGGGATGTCTGAACATCGAAAATGGATAATGTGGTGCGAAGTAAAACATCACGTAATTTAAATGAGAATTTACCTCATTATTTATCAACTTGCCCACAGCCAAACATGAACAAGAGCCTCATGCCAATCATCCTGAAGCACTTTGAATGGAAGAATGAATCTGACAAATCAGGCACTGGAGGTGCTCCTGGCAATTAACAAGTGGTTCTCAGGAGAGATGCTTGCCGGGACATACTTAACAAGCTTTGTATCCAAACCGCATTCCTCCTCGATCCACATTAGCCTCCCCTGGTCGATGATCTCTTTGCACATAAACCCCAACATTGCCCTTTCCACCGCCTTCATGCTCCTTGCAATTTCTTCAACTCCACCTGAATCCCCCAAACGCTCTTTCTCCTCCCTGTTCCAACATGACAACTTGAACGCATTAAACAAATACTAAGGTTGTAGAGAGAGGATCAAAAGTCTTTGAACAAACGCAAGATAGTTACATGGTTGGCAAATGCAATCTGAAATCGATATCATCAGGAATATCTGAGCTATGGTCAGCATCGACTGCCCAGCTTGTAAACCATGTAATTGAATGGAAATCTTCCTCGGTGATTCCCAGATTCGATAAATATATTCTACCTGCAACGCAGATATATCATCATGAAAGCATAGCAACAAAAAGGAAAAAAAGAAAAAAGACTATATTAAGTAAAGATTTATACAAATGTTACCAGTGTACTGTTTCCACTGGCAAAGATGATGGCAACATGTTGCTATTGCGAGGCCTTTTAGGCAAGGACTGGTTCCACACTGCGCCGAACTATATTGATGACATTGTCTCCTCCCTAGGCAACATTGTAGAGTCAAATCTGCAGAAGATTTGTCGCATAAGCAATGGATACATATCAATTCGCCACACTAAAAAGATATGATAATGAACTCCCTTCACTCCTCGAGATTAACAAAATTTTGTATAACCTGTAGCAGGCCCGCAGAGATGTTTACCAATTGCCAGGTAGGGAAGTCCCTGGAGAGATTCAACAGCATTCAAGTCTAAATCTTCAACTGCAAAAGGTGAAATTTGTAATTTAAAGACAGATGAAAGTATAGAATAGTAAACCCATTTGCATACAACAGTCATGCAATTAGTGAAGAGCTATTTATGTTTAAAAGAGAATAAAATGGCAAGAATATTATTTCGACGATTATCAAAGTAAAAAAGGTTTTACAAGCAAGAAGAAGAAAAACCTTACATTCTTCAGATGGCCAACTTAACTTCATGATATCTAAGAGACTACAATCAAATTTTGGATTCGCAGGAGGAATGTTATCTCTGGAGATTAGGTTACTAGGGCTCCAAGATTGAAGCATTTGGTTCACTTTTGTTTTTAATTGATGAAACATTTGGTTCACTTGTTTGATTGCAATAGATATCAGTCAGAATCTAATGACAATTTCCCAAAAATATCAGCAAAGCACAATAATATTGCTGAAATTTGTTGAACATGTTTCAGAAAAGTTGAAATTTTTTGCTGAAACAGAAAAATAGCTTCATTAGTAACTAAAGCTTGACACCCCTTATAGAGGGCAGCCAGCATGAGTTGCATGCCCAGTCTCCCAGGTGTGCACCTCAGGCGAAGTGCTTCACACTATAGTTTCCAAAATTACAATTCCAAGCCTGTGGCAGCGGTTCACTAATAGGAGCAGCAGCATAGTTACATGTAAAAGCTTAAGCTAATGAGATTAAAATTACAAACATGTCCTTAAAGGGATTTGAATGCAAGGGAATAAAACCACTTGGAGGAGCAGCATACTTACATGTGAAAGCTTAAGCTAATGAGATTAAAATTACAAAACAACATGTCCTTAAAGGGATTTGCATGCAAGGGAATAAAACCACTTTTATATTAACAATGATGCTATATAAAAACAGAACTCAAAAAATTGCGGTCAACTCTCCCTTTCAAGAATAAACTAGAAAAATTTGGAAGTTCAAAAAAAAATAGAATAGTCATATTGTTTAGAAATCATATTACAGAATTTTATTTTTTTATTTTTTTTATATATAACACGGTGATTATGGCTTTGATCAAAATTTTGTGAAAAAATAAGAGACTTCCATAAATGAAGTAGACTCGATCAACCCTATAACATATTGGCTTCAACCAACTTATAGAAAAAAAACTAAAATTATTGAAAGTAAATTAAAATAAGCAATAACATGTTGTCAGAGAAAAACCATATAACCAACACTACATATCTAAGATTATATTTTAGAGCCCTGTAAGTTAAACCTTGTGTACAACTTAATCAAGCATCACTGATGTCCAAAGCAATAAGGTTTTCAGGTCACTTCTATCAATGTTAATGGCTTGCTAACGAGTTAAACATTTATGATCTAAGCATTTTTTTTCTATAAATATTCGATAGGCCAAGTGTAAACCCCTCATTATTTCAGTACCCTTTCAGCTTCAAGTATGTTCAGTAGGGTATAAGAAATGGGGCTGCAGAAGAAGAGTAACAGCATGAAGAAGAACAGGGTGTGAGGAACAAAGCATCACAAAAGTGATTTTTTTTTTTTGGTCAGTCACCGGGGGGTGGAATTAATTTTTTTTCAGAACCTAGCTAAGATTAGGAATTGGAGAGATTTCAGCAATATCCATGATAAAATAAAGAATAGTCATGATGACCTTTTTCGTGGATATTTATACCCACTAAAAATGGGGGTTTACATCTTCACTGATTTGAAGATATCAGTCATGCAGCAATGGTAAGTTGGGTTGGAAAATAGTCACTCAATCACCTTTGGTTCACATGGTAAGGAATAAGTATCTTTTTAATGACAATTGTTAAATTTATTTTAAAGCTTTTCTTTTGTCATTTCATGAACAAATGCAAGTTCAAAATTCTTTGCAGATATATTAGTTGTTTATGTCTTTAAAAGGTTTCTTTGTCTTTTCATGAACAAATGCAAGTTCAAAGAGTCCATGAATGAAGAATTCGTTGACCGAGAAGAAAGAGCTATTGAGTTAGTCGAAACCACCTTGGTGATTTTACAAGAAACATATGCTCAAAAAATAAACGGAATGGGGAAGCTATGCAATCTAAATTAGTAAGGAAGAAAATATATTGTTTTTGGGCATCACTTAAAAGGTGGGTAAGAACCCATCATTGTGGCAGAAGCTCCAAGTTTGAGAGAGTATGTTTATCATCTTCAAGAGGTGGGATACAACACAATTGAGACTGAAAGAGATTCAGAAGTTGTGGCAGAAGCTATTAAGTGACAAATCCAACCTCCTGGGAAAATTAACATCAGAAGGACATTCAAGCAGGACATCCTAATGTGTAAGACTGTGGTCTATAAAGCATTTAACAGGGAAAAAAAATCAGATGCCGACAATATCACGAAAATGGGTCATAGTATTCATGGGAGGTTGTGTGGCATATTTTTTGAGCTGACTCCGAAAGGCCATCCCAGAGGATATCCAGGGAGCTACTATGCCTTATCTGTTGTAGCTTAGTCTTCTTTTCCTCCCAAAATAAAAATTACCCCAAATTTATAGTATTCCAATATTTCCATCTCCTACCCTAAATTTTTTTTTGTAAGTGTTGTAGCCACATGTGATAAAATGCACTGAAAATAACTACAATTAGCTAAGACTACTAGTGGTTCTTGAAAAAAAAAAAAAAAAAAAGCAACTTCAAATGGCTTCAAGTCTTGAGCATTTTTAAGCCTCCTTCTTTTTCCTTTTTTTTTCTTTTCTTTTTCATTACTTCAGATTCCCCAAAAAACCAAATAAAGGATAATATTTTCAGGTAAGGATTAGCGAACAAACATCAAACTTGATCTACCATGATCAGGGAAAAGGTAAAAAAGAAACCATAAAAAAAAAAAAAAAAGAAGCAAGACATTGTTCCAAGCAACAAGCAACAGAATTTTGAAAATTCTTACTGTCAATTCGCAAACGCTCTAATACCAAGCTATCTTTCTGCCGCAGACTTCGATCAGCCTAGAAGTAGCAATGTCATATTGTTATTACAAAAAAAGAAACAAAGTAACCAATATTTGTTCAGAATGGTACGCTAAACTGCGTGCCTATTATTCGCTAGTAAAACTCATTACAAGCTTTTGTCCTTTAGAGTATTCCCAAAAAAATTGAATATATTAACATTTTGAAATCCACCCCTATATTCAGTCAAGAATGTAATGCACTAACCTTCAGCTTGTATGACTTGCGCTCCACCAAATAGACTCTGTCAATCCCATAACAATCCGCAAGCATCTGGGTCAAATACCCTCTCCCAGCACCAAACTCGACTACTGCAGGGACACCATTATCATCTCCAGATGACCTATCACTGCAACAATCTTCCCTTCCCACCTCCACGAGAGAATGCTGATGTAACACCCCAAAATCTTCCAAGTTCCCAAGAATGGAGGCCTGTTGCAGGACATGTTTCTCTTTAAAAGGTAATTTCCTGTTAAACAACAAATGAATTTATGGACTGAAAATGGCCAAATCAAACCAGAAAATAAAACTTTTTCACATGTTTAAGCTCGCTTACCTATCCACTTCTCTTTTAATCCATACATTACAAGCTTCCGGCATCTTCAACGAGTACTGAATATCCTTACACACTGTTGAATGAATATATTTAATCTTACTAATTAATTTCAAGAATTCGAGTACGGGCATACTATACACAGCATTCCTTTTCATCTCGGAGGTAACAATGCCCACAAGTGCTTCATCTTGTTCGATTGTAGGGCCATTAATGCCTTTGTGGTAAAATGGTTGGAGGGTCAAGGACTGTGCTTGTTTGAGGAATGGGCATCTTCCCAAATGCCCTTTAAGATTATCTTCAAGTACAGAGCTATCAGAATAAGTAAAACAGCCCACAAAACGCGTTAATCAATCTCCGAAAATAGAACAACATGCAAATAATTAGAACGAAAATGGTGAAAGGAGAGATTGATTACTGAGAAGGGTCAATGGGGCATGGAATCCACTGCTCATCTGGCCTCTGGTTGTGATTCCCACAGAAACTAACGCAGAGGAAAAGGGAAAATATATATATACTAGAGGTTGGACCAAAACACAGAGAGAGAGAGAGAGAGAGAGAGAGAGAGAGAGAGAATTTTACAGAGAATCGGTAAAGCGGGTGTTTGCGCAAAATCTGTTCTTCTTGGGGAGCCAGTGCTGGCAGCGAGTTTCCATTCGATTTCCGCAGAGAAAACCCTAGACTGTGTCTGCGGGTTGGATAACGGCGTCTCGGATAGTAATGGTTTGTCCCATCCCGTGCTTATTCCGGGTGATGATCCTATTGCACGCAAAAAGAAGAAAAACCCGGATAGGATACAATTTTATCCTGTGGAATAGTTATCTCGCTCGTGTCTGATCGAATTACTTATCCCGTTGTATTCACCCCGCGCAGTCAAACAGGGCGTCATGGTTTTGTTTGAGTTTGAGGAATTGACAATAATACCGAATTATTTTATTTGATTGGTTACGTTTGATTTGTGAATTAAATAATAACTCCAGCTTTACAGAGATCGAATGTACATTAAAAAAAAATAAAAGGAATATGCTCATTTTTATTTGATTTCATTATAATTAAAATTACCTGAAAAAAAAGAGAACATATGTTAATTTTCATTCGATTTTATTAGGCAAAAACATCAAAATATCCCTTAAACTTTCATTTCGTTCTCAATTTGATCCTTTAACTTCAATTATGAGTAATTTGATCATCGAACTTTCATTTTTTACTCAATTGACTTCACGTTTGAGCAATAATGGAGTTATTTAATCCTTTAACTTTAATTATGAGTAATTTGATCATACTTCCATTTTTTACTCAATTGGCTTCACGTTTGAGCAATAATGGAGTTAGGATAAGGGAAAGAGGTTTGAACATGAAAAAAAATTGAGAAATGAGGTTGAGAAGGAAGAAGAGGGTTATGTGAATTTAAAATTGTACACATGATCCTCCGCGTAGATGCACACATAGGACATCATGTCATCAATCACTGAAATCTCTTAACATGCGTTTTTTAATTGAGTAAAAAGTAAAAGTTCGAATAACCGACCGAATTACTTACGATTCAAGTTGAATAACTAAATTGAGAACAAAGTAAAAATTCAAGGGGTATTTTAGTGTTTATGCCATTTTGTTATCTATAAACTTATTTTTTGGGATTCATAATATAAATAAGAATTAAATATTTAAAAATAAATTTAAAAGAAGATTTCTTCAAAGTAATACCACTAAATATCTTTCATGTATCTTTTATATGGGAAGTGATCACGCTTTAACAAAATTTATGTGAATATATCACACAAATTTTATTATGTCTCTACTTATTCTAATACAAGTTGAATATTCATATTCTTCGATAGCTATTTTTCTCTCTCTTCTTTCTTTTAATAACTTACGTGGAACGTGTCCTGCTTTCCCTCCGTCTACACCTTGAGAACCAGACAAGTGACGCCAAACTTAAAAGGAGGATCTTCTAACATAAATATCTGAGGCATCAAATTGACCGGACCACTGCAGCACAAATCATAATCGTTGGTCCATCAACTTCGATTATCAGCGATTTAGCCCTTAATTTTTTATTTTTTACTCAATTAATTTTATATTTGAGCAGAAATTAAGTTAAGATAACGGAAAAAAGAATTTTTAATTAGAAGAGAAGGGGAAAAATGGGATTGAAAATAAAAAAGAGGGCTACATATATTTAAAATTGCATATGTGAAGACACATACATGAGATGCAATGTCAACAATTAATGAACTCTCTTAACCTTCATTTTTAATTAAGTAAAATAAAATAAATTTAAAAATTAAATTATTTACGAATTGACATTGAATGATCAAATTAATAACTAAAGTAAAAGTTAAAGGAATATTTTTGATATTTATGCCCAAGTAACTGCCCAAAAAACTTTGTCCACCGACACATGAAGTAAGCTCCACCCCATGCGATGAAATGGGGTCCATCTCCCTTGCATGCGTCAGCACTAGCTTACGGGAGAGCACTAGCTTACGGGTACACCTAACTTAATCACATTTATTGACTACGTGTTATCCGAAATTCATCAGTTGGCACCTACCGACCAGTGTGGTTCATTATCGTGGCAATTTTACGTGCTAAGCACCTATTGAACCAATTTAGTGACTGGAGGGTCTCCTCAAAATAACCCAAACACCACTTAACATTTTCTTAAATTTGAAGCAGTAATCTTGCATGGGTCCACAAGTTCAACATCCAGGTAACAGTCAACAAGGGCTCGCAATTCATTTCGGGGCATCGACTGTTTGAGCAGTCCTTTATTGGTTCTATTATCCTGATCTGGCAGGTGCTGGCAAAGTAGCTGAGTTGTGTTGCATTGTATTTGTGTTTGCCTTTTGTCTAGTGAGTCATTAAATCATTAAAAATTAGATCTTTAGGAGTTCAGCAGGGATTTGGCCGTGGCGAGTACTGAATGAGATTATTCTCCTTCGGGGCCTTGGTTGTCCTCTACTCTCCTCTATTGGGATTCTTGAACTAGGACCCTCAAAAACTCCTTGGGTTGTACACCCAATCACTGAAATCGGAGCAGCAGCACTCCCGCACCAACCTCCTTCATTCTGGCTTCTTTTAAATCCTCTGAGACAGCAAGATCTGCAGAAGCAATCAAACAGCAACGACAATGGAGAGAAGAGAAAGGGCCATGAATAATGATGAAGAGGGGAGCGCGCAGGAAGAGGGGATCACAGAGCCACTCATACAGCAAAAGGGGAGCGGCAAAGGGGGTGACTTGATGGTTTACCTCAGCACATTGGTTGCAGTTTGTGGGTCTTTTGCATTTGGATCCTGTGTAAGTGAAGTATGTGATAATGGTCTAAAAGGGGAGGTTTAATTTTTGGAAAAGACCCTTTCTTGGTATGAGAATGCCAAGTTCAAAATTGCAACTTTTGGTATGGTGAGTGTTGGGTGGTTCTTCTTCTTCCCTTTTTGTAACATTTGTTTGGTTTCCACTCTGCAGGCTGGGTATTCATCTCCAACTCAGGATGCTATCAGGGAAGACCTTGATCTATCTATAGCAGAGGTCTGTTTTCAGATTTTGTTTCCCACTTATGAAGCCATGCTTTTTTAAAAACTGATTCTTGAACTGCATAATCTCACAATTTGTAATCCAATTAGCTTCTTGAGTGTATATCATAGCTGAGTTCCCTTGTGCTGGATAAAATGTGGGGACTTCTGTAGTTTGAGCTTCTTTATGCAATAAAATTTGTTCTTTTATCACTTCAACAAAGTAACGAACAATGAGTTAATGGTGGAAAATGCGGCCCGTGCTATCACGACCATGTCTCACAGGCCAGTAGAGCACGATCCACACTCTTTTCAGTGTTTTCAAATAGTTTGCAGATCAATACATTATGGTATAATTGTGCTGAGTAGATTGTAGTAATAACTCATGACTTCGGTGAGGCTTTATCACTTCTTTATCCACATGCAGTACTCATTGTTTGGATCAATTTTGACTTTTGGAGCAATGATTGGAGCAATAACAAGTGGCACAATTGCGGATTTCATTGGTCGGAAAGGGGTGAGCAAGAGGAGTTTCCACTGATCCCATTGAACACAAAAGCCCGCCTTTGTGTAGGACTAATGCTTTTTAACGAATGGAGAATGTAACAATGTTGAATTTATTAATCTAAGCAGGCAATGAGAGTAGCTGCTGGCTTTTGTGTTGCAGGGTGGCTAGCCATTTACTTTGCTAAGGTTTGGAGAAGTTACTTTGCAATTCTTTCTGCATTGTCTTGTAACAAAAAGTTATTGAAATAAATTACTTAATATTTTCCTATATACTGATGACAATCTTAGGGGGTTTGGCCACTGGACATTGGAAGATTGGCAACAGGGTACGGAATGGGAGCCTTTTCCTATGTGGTGCGTGCTGCTTTCTACCTCTAATGTTCACTTTTTGGGACTTGAAGAATATGTTGAAACGAAACTTACTGATGAACCTGAATCCAACATTGAATGGATAATAAGGTACCTGTTTTCATTGCCGAAATCGCTCCCAAGAATCTCCGGGGAGCATTGACAACTACCAATCAGGTAAACACAAGTGTGCCAGAACACTGATCTTTTAAGCAGATTGGTAATCCCGTTCTTATGCAAAATGTAGCAAACATATGAAGCAAATTGCTATAAAAAAGGGATGTATGTCTGGTTCTGTGGATCGGTTCCTCATAACTCGGACTTTTTCTGTAGATCATGATCTGTGCTGGGGTATCTGTCGCCTTCATTATAGGGACGGTGCTCTCATGGAGGGCGTTAGCATTAACCGGTGAATCTCTTCACTCCATCTTATTTCGTATTTCCTCAGTTCCAAAATATATGGGCAAAATGACATATTTTTGTTCCATAAAATAAATGAGCAGAACGACTTCTAAGGTCTGAACGCATTAATTAAGAGAAATTCTGTGCCTCAAGCAGAACAAGGTCCTTAAATTTTATGTTTCTAGTAGAAGGCTCATTTATTTTGGAGCAAAGGGAGTATTTAATTATCACAAAAACCTCAAAACACGGTATGGCTATTACAAAATAGATGTTGGAAATGGTGTGACAAACTTGCAGGACTGATCCCTTGCATCATACTAATTGCGGGTCTATTTCTCACTCCAGAGTCTCCAAGATGGCTGGTAAGAAATTAGCTAACAAAACAACTTCTGATGCCTAATCATCACAAAATTAAATGGCCACCATACATACTAACATAATTGCTCCTAAAAAATGAAGGCAAAAGCAGGCAGGGTGAAAGAGTTTGAAGCTGCACTACAGAAACTTCGAGGAAAGGATGCTGACATATCCAGTGAAGTCGCTGAGATCCAAGTTTGAATTCTTACTCTAATCCCACTCTAAGTGTGACCTTAGATTGAGGCATTGGGACAAAGATTATTATGTAATGAAAATTTTATCATTGCTCGACAGGACTATCTTGAAACACTCCAAAAGCTTCCAAAAGCCAAACTGCTGGATTTATTTCAAAGGAGATACTTGCGTTCCCTCATTGTATTCTCTATATCTTCTCAAATACTTATTATGTCCACCACGTTTCTTCATTCTTCTGTTATTTAGCAAGAATTGCAATTATTTGCCCCTTTTATCTTCTTGTACTTCTATAGATTCTTGCTTATTGGCCTCCACTGATTACCAGATAGGAATTGGATTGATGGTCATTCAACAGTTTGGGGGAATCAATGGGGTTTGTTTTTATGCCAAGAGTATTTTTGAGTTAGCAGGTAAGATTATTCTTCTGGCCTCGACATACTTAAAACCATCAGATATAATTACATTTGTGTTTATTAGAAAAAAATTCAAACTCAACTTTGAGAACTTTCAAAGTAGTTAACATAAATAACTTTTTAGCTATTGTATTTGTACGTTCTCAGGAGTTTCTGCCACTGCTGGGACAATAACATACGCCTGTCTTCAGGTTTTGAGCCCATTTTGTGAAATCTCATATACCAACATGTGTGTGTTTGTAGTAGAACTGGATCTGATAGTTCTAAGTTTAATTTGCAGGTTGTGGTTACTGCATTTGCTGCAACTTTTGTCGATAAGGCAGGGAGGAAGCCTCTTCTTCTGGTAAATACATCGCATCGAAAAGAAACTCCATTTCAAACTATCGCATGACTCAATCTCCTTCTGAAATGTTTCCTATTTTCGATGTAGTTCTCTACAACAGGAGTAGTTGTGGGCTGCCTCCTGACTGGGACTGCATTTTACTTGAAGGTAATTTTTCAAATTTTAACCCGTACCATGTTCTCTTAGATGGGATTCAGCAGTTCTTAACTTGTACACATCTTCTCTGAACCAGACAAATGATTTGTCACTCGAAGCTGTCCCTGCGCTAGTTGTAACTGGCATACTGGTAATATCGCTGGGGTTCAATTCCTTGTAGTTACTAAATTGCATGTGCATATCGTTACGTCTATGCACGTTGATTTCTTAGAAAAATGACTCTTAGCTCTTTACTCTTTACCGATAACTTTCAATGCTTGTGTTTTCTGGGTTGAGGTGGTTAGGTGTACATAGGGTTCTTTTCAGCAGGACTGGGAGCTGTTCCTTGGGTTGTAATGTCTGAGGTAGTTAAATCAAATCAAATTATTTTTACTTTCAATTTTTGGTTTTGCAGTAGTTGATTTTCTTCTTCTTCTTCTTCCTTTTTTTTTTTTAAATTTTATTTTTACCTTTTTTTGTTTTTGCAGATCTTTCCTATAAATGTGAAAGGACTAGCAGGGAGCCTAGCAACACTAGTGAACTGGTTTGGTGCATGGGCAATATCCTATACTTACAACTTTCTTATGGCCTGGAGCTCTTATGGTAATTATAAAAGTGATGCCTTCTTGTTTTTCAAGTTGCAGCACTTCATTTTAACAAGCTATAATAAGAGAAGGGAGGCTTTTAGCACACTCACGCCATAGAAATGCCCAGGTCTATTCCAGAATTAACGCGAGTTTAGGGGAGCTTGCATTTAGCTTTCATGTTGAAAGAAGCTCCTCTTTTCGTGGAGAGTAAGCATTTGGCAAATCTTTAGAAACTCGAACCCTCTGAAAAAAGTTCCAAATATACTTCTAAAAGCTGGAAAATAGTTTCGCGAAAAAGCTGTAATTTAGAACTTATCCGAAAACCATTTTTAACTTTCCGAAAGCAAATTACTCCGAGTCCACTTTTAAAAACCGTGCGAGGTGACTCTGTTATTCCTCGGGTACTTAAAATTAAGAGAGTGATTATGGGAAGTGGGATTTAAGATTTTGAAGTGACCCTCATTTTGATGGTGGTGTTGTGGTTTTAAGGTACATTCATTCTATATGCTGTGATTAATGCACTGGCTATCCTGTTCGTGACCGTTGTGGTGCCTGAAACAAAGGGTCGAAGTTTGGAACAAGTCCAGGCAGCAATTAATAAATAGAGATGTTTATATATATATTTTTCCAAATAAAATGGGGGAATAAAGTGGTAAGCATCATTGTAATGGGAAGAGTTTGGACATAAAATTTGTTTGCCATTTGGTGTGTAGCCAAATTGCATAGTGTTATGTTTTGTGTGAAAGGGTTAATGATTTCGTTTCTTGTTATTTCCATTACCACATGTTTGCAGTATTAGCAAAAGAGAAATATAATAAATATGGGAAAACAAATCAATACAAATAGGTTTTAAGTTAAACGAGTTTCTAATTCCGGATTCAGGGACTTACCTGAGTTTTGTCCGCTAAAATTGCCAAAAGTTTTAAGTGAATAGATGTTATTTTTAGAAGGAAAAAAATAATGTGGTTTTGAGATTCGAGTTCCGGTAAGTCCATGAGTCTGGTCTTAGGAACTCCGATCTCTAAGTTTAAAGCCTAATTAAAAATGTTGCGAGCAAAACTTAAGAGGCACTAAACAAGGAGAGGAGTGGGACAATAACCAGAATTACTGTTTCACTAAAAAGAAGTATAGAAACTTTAAGGGACTAGGATTTTCTCAATTTTAGATCTATCAAGTTTTTCGTCAAATTTTCTCTCTTAATTTTTATGAACTTTTCAATATTCTCAACCATAAGGATCAGAAAAGCATACATAAATATGTAAGTGCATCAATTTTCACAAGATCCGAAAATGTATAATTTATTCATCCTAAGTATAGAAATTCATGAAAACTAAGGATTTTTTAAAAATATCAAAAAAAGTACTTTGAACACTTAATACTTTGGATAAATAAGTTATACAGTTTCAAATCTCATAAAAATTAACATGTTTATATATTTGTGTATAGTTTTTCAATTCGTATGGTTAAGATTATTGAAAAGTTTATAAGAATTGAGTAGAACGAAAGCTTGACAGAAAACTCGATGAATCTGAAATTGAGAGAATCCTAGTTTAACTTCAGGTATACCTCCAAAAGCAAGGGATACCCATAAGAAGTTGAGGAATATTGAGAATCTGGGGAAGTGTTGGGGGACTCTTCAATACCTCCACTAAAAACTTTCGAGGCACTTCTGAATTTGTATGCTACTTCATCTGCACAATTAAAATTATTTAAAAATATATCAGAAAAGGAAAATTGAGAAAACTGCATTGAGCACTGCATCGATATTGACCGTGTCAATTTGCCACGACAGCTCATTTAATTCTAAGCTAAACGTTGAAACAAAAATCAAATTTCACTGATAAAGTTCAATGACTAATTTGAATCCTGAAGTTTGAGGACCACCAATAAAATTTACCTAAAAACATAAATAAATTAAAATGATCAAAATTTGTGCAAAGGTGTTTGGGTAAACTTAAGTGGTTAAAATTTAATTTTTTATTCGCAAATACATCATTTCCTCTTCAATTGGAAAGTTGAGTTTTTGGGAAAGAAACCTCAATTTTACAAATCGAATTTTATCATAATAAAATATGTTATGTTAGTATGATTTCGTAAAACTAGATTTTGACTCACAAAATTAAGACACGTTATAAAATAAAATCCTAGATTTGAATTTCTATTTTTGTAAGGTTTTTTGTTCCTCTGTTGTGCATCCTTGTGCCCTTTCTCTTCCTTTTGCCTCCGTAGCAGATCTTTTTAGTATAAAAATTTTCCATTCAGAAAATATAATTCTTTGCAACGGGTAAAAAGCAAATTGTTTGCTTCGCAGACCTTGGAGTAGCTTCAAGTTTTTTTTTTTTGTTAAGAGTATAGGATTTATAACTTTTAGATCCCTACAGAAAAAATTATTGAACCCTGCCCATTAACATTTTAAGCCCAAATTGAACTCAATTTATTAACATTATAAATCTCACCCACAAATTTAAACAAACAACCCATTAATGCTCACTTGTCTCATTTATTACTCAAAAACCTAATAGCATACAACCCAACAACCTTCTAATTGATCCTTACTTACCAAACCCACAGGCTTCAAATTACTGGTGAGGGTCTACAAAATAAACACATCTTTATTTCACAATATTCCTCCCCTAAAATTCAACAATAGTCCTTTTAGAAATTTAAATTTTGATATTTATCAACTTATCAAAGCCCTAACAGTCTTTAATTTGTTTTGTTATTTACATTACTCATTTTTCTTCTCAAATCTCAGTCTAGTAGGGATAATGCTTTCTTTCTACATATTTTTTCCTCCTTAGATTTACTTATACTCCTTTCAAGAAATTTAAAATTTGCCAATGATTAAAAAAGTGAAAATCAATCAAGTTTCGAGCAAACTTTCGTCAGCATCTTTTATTTGGACACTCCCAAGCATCAGATCTTGGTGGCCTGTTTCATTTTCTTAGGTTTATGTGGTGATCTTGAGAAAGAAGGATCAAGTCTAGAACAAGATTCCCACCAGCAAAAGCAAGTAATCAACCGTAAACCCTTACAGAGGAGAAATTTATTTCTCACACAGACACACACACACACACACAAACAATACTGACTCTATATAAGAAAGAAACATAATACTAACTGCCAAACGCAGGGAAACCCTAATGAATTGAAACAAGTAATGACATATGATAACGTGGAGCCCTTTCCCATGCATGCATGCATGGAGACTTGTTCTTCTTAAGGAAGGGGGAGAACACCGCCACCGCCGCCGACACCGCCACCAACCCCGGCACCGCCTCCGGCCCCACCGCCGGCCCCGCCTAAGCCGCCAACTCCGCCCGCCCCACCTAGGCCTCCCACCCCGCCGGCGCCGCCCAGGCCACCTGCTCCGCCTACGCCGCCAACCCCTCCAGCCGCACCGCCGAGCCCGCCAACTCCAACGGGAACCACTCCACCGACCCCGGCGAAGCCCCCGACACCGCCGAAAGCGACGAAGTTCTTCTCATCATCGAGGCCAGCGCCCGCGCCGGAGCTCGGGGCAGTCCTAGCAGCAGCAGCAGCATGGACTGCTGCTAGTACTAGCAGAAGCACAACACACCACCTTGCCATCTCTCTCCCTCCCTCTCGCTCACTCACTGTTTCTGTGCTTGTTTGAGCACCTGATGGAATGGGGTGAGGTGGTGTCGATAAGTCCTTTTAAAGATGGAATGGGGAGTAGGAGGACAGTTGCGTGTATTCAATGAAGTTAAATGCCGAGTTCATCAAGAGAACAGTTAGAACCGCACATAATTAAAATCTTGCTAGCGTTCATGGAGTGATTGAGTCATAAGAATTTAGGTTTTGGATGAATCATGTTTAGGTTCAAGTCTCACTATTCTTGCCTTATAAAATCCTGTGATTTACCGGCGAGTTAAAGTGAGAGATAGCTCAAATTTCATCTGAGAACTAGTCAAATTCGTACATCTAGTTTCCAAAAATATAAATAAATAAAATAAAAATCTTGCTGCATGCCTTCCCACGTCTTCAAGTCTGAGGATGCACTCAAGGATTAATTAAAGGAGGATCTCTCAGAGGTTAGCATAATAATGAGACGACTCTCAAGTTTCAAAAAACCACATCGCACATATTCTGTCGGTGGTGGAGGTTTTGTTTCCTTTTTGTAATTCTTAGCGCATTAAAATCGTTAATATTTGTATGGATGAAATTTTATCCGGTACCCTCAAGCCATTGGTTAAAGAAAAAAAATTCATCAAGAAATTCCCATTATGAAAATTGGTAAATCTCCCTATTTTCTCATATTCTTTCAATTCATGTTTGTAAAATTTTCATAATGGGACATAGGTGGTATGTGCTTACCTTATATTCACATAAAGTGTATTTATTATAACATTCTAAAATTTATGTGAGCACATCCATTTCTAAATTTTTTGCTCATATAGATCGAAGGAGCATGGAAAAAGCTCATATAGATTGAAAGAGCATGGAAAAAAATAGTAGAATCTTACCTTTTTTATAAAGTTTGATGATGAATTATACCTTCATTTTTAATGTTGAAATATTAAAGAAATGCTGATCATTTTAATTTTCATCCTGTAGATGATAGATGTAGTAATAATTGTTTGAACATTGAAAAATCCTCTTAGTTTTTCTCATATCCTTTTATTCTGTATGGATAGAATTTTTAGAAACAGACTCAAACTTGCATATAAAATTTTCTCAGCGTCATACATATTCGTGTCTTTAGACTGCTGAATCTCAGTGAATGCCATGGCATTTGGCATATAATGGTAATACAGACCAAAAGGTTATGAAAAGTGCACTATGGATTAACACATTTTGATACAACTCAGATGTAAATAATCTAAGGGAACATCTTGATCCCTCGTAAAATTTTCATCAATTTGAATAGGATTTACAAGGGAAATTCGAGCTTTATATTTATGTATTCCATAGATAATGAAATGGAAGGTCCATGCATTAATTCATCTCAGTCTCACCCATGACTCTCTTTTCAAATCAGGGTAGCCATGGCCTGACGAGTTCAAATCTTGAACATAAAAGTGGTGTTCTGCTAGAATTTTCCTGCAAACTAGGAAATACTAAACCTAGTTAATGGCACCATAGATTTTTCACCCAAAGCCTTACCATGTAAAAGAGAGAGTGAGCCAAAAACAGTGTGAGCAACAGAAAGGAAGAAAAATGAATAAAACTCTTTCGACTTTAGGATGTTAAACTGCACATTATAGTGACTGTCCGATAAGTGATAAGTATCATTGAAAGATCCTAACTATTCGTTCATCTTTCTAGGAATCGTAAAAATAAGATTATCAAAATATCACTTTTACAATTTTTTCTTACAAAAAATGAATATACGGTCAGTATCTTCCAGTGAAACGTATCACTTATCAATAGCTACTAAAAGGTATAATATAAAAAAAAAAAAAAGCACCAGAGGAAAAAAATAAAATTTATGCACGTATAGCAGTGGTAACTCTGACAGAAGAGGAGAAATTTAATGGGTTCTTTAATCTGGCCTGCTCTTAACAGAGGACTCAGTAAGCTTTTACTTCTGTACTAGCTGTGGTTGGGGAGAAAGTAAATGCCGTGTCAGTAGGGTTGTGGGGTGTTATTACTTTTTCCTGAATGCGGTGTCAGTAGCGCTGCGATGTGTTGTTACTTCTTCCCAACAGTTCAAGCCGTTTCTCACCCAATCCACATTTACTGGCTACACCTATAAAGCAAAAGTTACCGTCAGCTGTAGACCATGCACACAGCTAGTGAAAGTTTTAAAGATTGAACCTCACAGGTCTAGGCAGAACCCCAGATATTTCGAACTAATTTCTAAGCCCATGGCCTGTCAGCTCGACAATCTGTCTTCAAAATAATTTTGATCCATCTTTTTGATACACTCGTGAACGATTTTTAAAGTGTCGGTATTGGAAACCTTAGACTAACTATGTAAATCCACAATCTTACTTATAATTAATTTTCATCAGAATTAGATAAAAGGTAGTCCTTCTAGTAAAAATAAGCATGACATAAACAGACTCCACTAATAAAACAATAATTATTCGAATATAAAATCTAGTCTGGTGGAGGGTACCGTAATTTCTCACAGGTTGAATATAATAAAATTGAATGTTTCAGGAAGGTTGGTGTAATCTACTATATTTGGTTATCAAATGGTTATTTATTTAACTTTGTCCTCTTAGTGGAACGTGATGCTCATATGAGCGATATAAGCACGTTATTGAGAATTAAGTATGGACCTTCATTTAAATCATCAGAAAAATTGTGATCATGAACTTTGATTATTTAAAAAAAATCTTATTTTTAGTTGAACTAGATTCAAATTTTAGCAAGGGACATGAGTATAGAACTTTTCACTTGTCTAATGGGACTATATAACCTATTCTTTGATGCATTTTTATCCGTTACCAAGATTTAACGGCCTTGGTACGCAAATACAGAAAAGAAAGACAAAAAATAAAATAAAATTGTGACTCGCCTACAAAATTCTGCAAGCAAGGTGCCGGCTCATCATTTTCACAATTATTTTTTGTGGCAATTTTTCAAATAAATTTATTTTAAACCATATAAAATTTATAACTAATAAATTTTCATGCTCGCATAGTGAGCCCACCAATAAAGTGGTGGGAACCACCTATGAGCTGCCGTAACGAGGGGGCTCGCGTCTGTACGTGTAGTATTATGGTTGGACCTACCCCTACCCATCCTATTGGCGTAAGAATTTGCTAGGATGGATTACTCTTTCTTTGACCCAAACAAACCATGAACTGGAAAATTGGATCTCATTTACCTATTCGAACCATACACTTGAGAGAAAATCGCTAATACGCAAATGACCCAACACTTGTGCAGCATTCCTCTCCTTCCTCGTACATATGCAATGCTCATATGTATATAATGCACACGTTCTTTCCAACTGACCATCCATGAAACTAAACCAAAACACTGATTAAAACCTGATAACTCAATCTCCCCATCCTACTACACACAAAGAATAGAAGAGAGAGAAGAGAAGAGAAGGGAAGAGGTGAAAAAAATCGATGGCGAGTATGGGATATTCGGCCACCACCCGGGGTGCCAGAGCCATAGTAGTCATTAGGAGCCCTTGGAGCTCTCGCGCTTTCGTCACTGTAACGCCCAAACGCTGCCAGGTTAGTGTTCTCCATTACGAAGAAGGTGGCCTGTCCATATCAGCGGCACACCTCTTGCTGGACAAAATAAATTAATGTGTACAGATAGAAAATACATACATACATACATACATATATATATATATATGTATATATATGATCTATACTTTGTTGATTATGAATGAAATTGGAAATTTACATGGCTACAATAACACTGAATCAGTGACGGTGTAGCGGTAACAGCATGTGTTTTTCAGGGGAATTCCCGTCAGGAGGCCACCGCGGCGTATAAGCATGCAAAGGATGCCGTAAATCGCGCCGGAAATGAAGCGAAGAAGGCCGGAAACGACGCGAAGGCCAAGACAGCCGCTGCTTCACATGAAGTAAGATTATTACTACTACTGTCATTATTATTTATTATTTGATTAGTAAGATTCAAACTCTTAGAGGCTTTATGACATGTGTGAGTATCACGGGACGAAGCAACTATAGTAGCACCCATAAAATTAGAACATAATGACCAACCCGTATAATTTAATACTTATCAATTTCAGAAGCTTACTAACTCTTTTCATTTGGCGCATGCATTTGCTTGAATTGAAAATCTTTGAAGGCAGAGGATCTCAAGGAGAAAGCGAAGCAAACAGTCCAAGATGCATGGGGATCGGTCAAGGACACCACCCAAAAGGTTAAAGACAAGGTGGTGGGCATGGCGGACGAGTCGAAGGAGTCCATAAAAGAGAACGTCAAGAGCGCAAAAAGCGACATTAAACCCTAAAATTGCTATATAATTTGCGGAGCCTTTCAAATAATTGAACTACCTTCTTATCCCTTTCTTTCGATTTTAGGGGCTGAGCTCTGCATGCAAGAGTAAGAATGGCGTATAGATCCATAATAGTTCTTACGTATATGTTTGTTACATCTTCCAAATAAAATGTAATTTGTATGTTTGGCCCGTTCCTTTTCTTTCTTTCTTCCCTTTCGTTTTTGATTGGAATGTGGCGAAGAGCTCTATTGAATGAAAATTAAACAGCACGAAGGGATGCATGTGCACTAACGATATCAACTATCATTTTTCCTCCTTCGCTTTACATGAGTGAGGTTATAGTCGAGCCCTATCACTTCGTTTATCGATTTGAAAAGAAAAGAAGAGGAGAGAGTGTCTTAACTTTTATCTATCTCGTTTGTGAGTTTAGAAAAGAAAACTTTATTTATTGTGAAAAGAAAATGAGTCTCCGATCCTCAAAAAGACGTAATTTTGTTAAAAACTATAATTAAATAGGAACCATTTTAGCAAAACTACATTCACGCAAATTATGTAAATCGAGACTCATATTCTCTTCTCTCTTATTTATTTTCCCTCACGTTTATAAGTTGAGAAGGAGAGAAATAAGAGCATAATTTATAAGTTCAAAATACTATCTTACCTTCATACCATTCTTTTTTTTTCTTTTTTTTTATTTTTAAAAATATAATTGGTATTATAAAAGTTTCATTAAAGTTACTTTCCCTTTACTCCAACTCCTCCCAGGGAAAGTTAGAAGAAAAAAAACGAGAAAAACCTCACAAACAGTGGATTCAAAAGAAACGCTATTACTTTCCTTCACTTTCTCTCCATTTTAAAACTAACGAACACAATGTAAGAGAATCTCGTTAACTTCTTGAATTTATACCACTCTTCCACTAACCATACAATGTTGTGCGGCAATTGGCGAATTAGGTTGGCTATGAGCAAGGCAAGCACAGACAAGTTAATGCAGGCCAAAATTATTTTATAAGCAAGACGGACTGAGTTATTCTATAGGCGGGATGGATGGGTTATATACCGTGAGCTTGCCTAGCCGCACTATATTTAGCAAAAACTCTAATTTTGAACTTAAAAAAAAAAAAATACATAAATATTTTAACTTATAAGTGGCAATAGGTTTTAAAACTAGGTAACCGCTTGTTTGAACTGTGCTCATCCTCCTTCGTCTGTTTGGCAATAAGTTGATACACTTTCGAAGTCTACAAATTTCAATCGTATAGGCTGAATAACTGCTACTTAATCTCTGTAGCTATAAATGTTCCCATAATTTCAAGATGTTTACGGCCGTCATGAAAATAATGTAAGAAAATCACAAGTGTATAGTTTGTATGAATGTTTATCCTCAATTAAGACCCTGAGACAAATTGAAATCATATTAAAATTAAAACTTTCATAAATTATAGAGCATTTTTTCAATTTATGCGGTTAAACCATCCGAACAAGCGATGGAGCCCATTCATGTCGACTTCACCTCTGCAGCCGGGGGATCAGTTTGAGGGGGAGAATTAGATTTTTCCGCTTGACTAGTTAAAGGTAGATCATCTTGAAACAATTCCAATTATTAGAAATGGAAAAAAAAATAAATAAATAGATATAATAAAATCAGTTTGATCACAATGTGTGGTATCCATGCATCAATTTGGTCTTTTACGTTGCTTTCTTTACGAGCATGACTTTCGACGGTTTCCATTTCTACTTTATGAAATGCAACGAATGAATCAAATATGAGCTTATTTTTCACTTTTTCATAAAAAATATTTTCTAGATAAAAAAATAAGTATTGAATAATTTTTTGAAAAGCTTAAAATTAAATTTTTGAAAAGTCCAAACGTACTCATAAGAACAAAAAGAGAAAAAAAAAACTACATTTTAAAGAAAATATATTAAAGAGGAAGCTCGATATAGGTTCGGGTTCCATTTAATTTAGCGAACCACTAAAGTCCGGCCCGAGGCCGAACCTATTAGGTGGGCTTGGGCCCAGAAGATCGACTAACGGCCTTACCCTAATACATGCGTTTCCAGTCAACTCATTCGGTTGGTGGATGTCTTGTGGACTGAATGTGGGCTCGGGCCCGGAAAACCTGTTAACGGGCTTACCTTAACACATGCGTTTCCAATCAACTCATTCCGTTGGGGGATGTCTTGTGGACTGAATTCAAGGAAGCTCCAACATCTCCAGAAGAAGAAGGATCGATTATACAGTACTGATGGCTTCTTCAATGGCTTCTTCTGTTCTTTCTTGTAATCTTTATCCCACAACTAGTGCTCCTCACTTTTCCCACCGTTCCTTAAATCGAACCCTAGCTCTCACCTCTGTCCACTTCCTTTCCTGCAAGTCCCTTTCGAGCTTGAAGAAGGAAATCCTTCCTCCGAATCTCCGATTGAAGAAGCTCAAGCTCCCCCGACCTCGTCTCGTTCCCGTAGTTTCTGCGTCGCAATCGAATTTTCTCAGAGGTTGGTCTTTCTGTATTTTCTGTTCACTTGGTTGTTCGTTCCTGAATTTTCTCACGGATTTTTTGTTTATTGTTCGAGGTAGATTTTGCAACTACGTTGACTGCTCTCCTTCTTCTTTACGTTGCATTTTGATTAGCTCCTGAACAATTCGGTTGTAGTTTCAGGTTGAGTCTTGTATGTGTATGTATTCTAGTTTTGCTGGGAAAGTTGGAATGGTCACTTAGCAAAAGGTCATAGAGGCAGCATCTCTTGTTTTCCATTTTGGTATGTTGTTTTTCTGTCTATTTTGTTGAACCTAATAATCTTGACACGAGGAAGAGATGTCATGATTCATGAGTTGTTTTGTTTTCTGCGTATTATTGTAATGTGCAATGGGTGCTGGTTGTGTCAAATTAGTCCACGGTGACAGTGGCATACCTTTTTCAGTTACTTCAATATTTAGAGGGCTTTCCAAAAAAACAAAAGGTAGAGATGGAGTAAATTGTTTCGAGCATGAAATTGTTATTTTTGAAGGAAGTTTCCGGGCCATGAATCATGATTCGTTTCTTTTCAAAGTGAAGCCCATTTGACCATTCTATCAAAGGGTTATCAATCTGGCTGGCTTTCTGTGACAGTGCCATCGCAATTCGCACTTATTTGTAGGTAGACATGCACAAATTCAACCTGCAGACCACAGAGATTCGAACCCTTGACATTGCCTTAGCATGCAAGCTGGTTACAACCTTGGAACTATACTTCTTATTAGAGTGTAAACTGATTAAGGTTTTACCTGGAACTAACTTGAACCTAATTTGCTACACGTTTAGTTTTTCAAACAGTATGGAAGCTTGGCAAGGGTGGAATTGATGCAGGAACCAATCTGGTGCCGGTAAGTTCATTTCGTTGGCTAAATTTTTATTCTCATGAACTCACCGATGCTTTTTGTACTGAATGCGCTGATTAATCTCTTATTTGCTTACATACTTGAAACCAGGACTCAGTACCAAGACCAGTAGCGAGTATTTTGGTAACTGCAGTTGCACTGACCGTGTCACTCATTGTGATCAAGTCATTCCTGTCTACAGGCTTTCTTTGCTCTGGTATTGGTTCTTGCTTTCCTACCTATCTTAAAGTTTCAGTATCTACATTATAATTATGCGCATTCGTGTTGTTCATGCAAGGTTATTTTGGTTAATCTTTGTTAACAAAATTCTGCAACTAAGGTAAGCAGAGACAAACTGATTTTACCTGGCTTTATTGTCGTACTTATCATTTCTAGTTCCACTAAATTTTTTTTATTTCTTTTAAATTTTTTAATACCAGCTGTCTTGTTCTAACATGAGAGCCAAAGAGAAGATGTACAAATCGAACTCTGTTACAAACTTAATATATCAAAGAATTATATAGCCTGGTTAAGGGTAGTCAATCTAAGTAAAATGGGAACTAATCTCCAACTCGTCAACACTTCTTTATTTTTCTGATAACCAATGAAATTCATAGAAATAGAGGAGAGATGGTTAAAGAAAGGATAAGACATCCTCCAAAGAAAAGCAACAAAGGAAAAATACAGATAAAAAACAAAATAGCACAAAGAAGAGGGAAAAAAAAGTCGATTTTCTATAGTATTGAATTTTTGTTGTTTTCTTTTGCTCACTTGAACGATTTCTATCCTTGATATAAATGTTTTACATCATATGAAGCAATATTACTCGAGCTTTGCAGATGAGAGATCTTATCTAATTTGTTTTTGAACATTTTGTATTAATTAATGAGATGAGTACTATTTCTCATGTAGTTGTGGAATTTTTAACTGGAGAATTTAACGAGTTGGCGGCAATATGGCATTTTTATCCTTCCTAGATTTGTTCTTTTTCACTTGAGAGTCGGTGAATTTATCAGACTTCTGGTTTTCCTTGATGGCAATTTTGTAGGTTAGTTCTCTATAAGGTTAGAATCCAGTTTTGGATGGTTAACTTCAATGGTTTCCTATAATAGTGCATTCTAATAATGATCACGAATAACCAAACCCATTGTCATAAACAGGCTACCATGGGACTTGTTTACTTCATATTCATAGCCCTGAACAAAGATGAAGGCCCAAGAAGTGGCGGAGGCACGACTACTACCGAGGATAGTCTTGAAGAAGCAAGAAAGATAATGGAAAAATACAAGTAGAAGGAAAGGCAAAACTGGATTTGCTAGTGCTGTCCATGCATGGTATGACACTGATGACCAAAGAATTGTAGGAATACATATATTACTTTTTTTGCATTTGCTCCTGCGTCATTGGAAGAAAAATTTTAATTCATGTTTTTGTTGGCTTCACTTCATAATTTTTTGGAGCAGTAATTTCTTACCACAGCAATAATGTCTATCTCATTTTAAGCTTAAGGAATACATACATCAGCCCTGTAATTTATGCTCTCACAGAAGCATGCAGTTACCTGACATGCATATATGCGTGGGGGCTTGTGTTATGTGTCGCTTGGACTGATCATGATGGGAAGTGGTAGTACCAGTGGTAAAAAGGGTTTAGTTGCTGCAATTCCAATGGTTAGTTCTACCTATATATTTTACTAACCTATATTTTTTCCTATCCAGGGGAAAAGGGGTGCTTGCTACCGACTTGAAATGATATGACAATCTTATTACTTGTATGTGACGATCTTTCATTCGATTGTTAGGATGGTGGATGAAGTATCTGTTAAATTGTCAGGACCGAGTTCAGCATCTACAAGCTACGGTTTTGCAGATTTCACTTCTGCCAATGGTAAAGCATCAAAATCCTTACTCTTCATGCTGCATAAACTTGGATTTTATTTCAGAAATCTGAATTTCAGCTGCTTTAACTAGCTGTTATGATAGCCTGTGGCATAATGAAGCTTTTCGAAGGATTCTGCCTATTCCCGAAAATGTGAGGGATTCCATTGTTTATGCTCGGTTCTCATCGTGATTTAAGATGTTTTGTTTATTTTACAAGTTTGCTTTATACGTATATATACATTTTTTTATTTTGAAAGCTTCATTGTAATTTGTTCCTTCTCTTTTATGCTTTTTTATTGTTTCTTTTTTTTACTTATCCTATGTTTTTGTTTTTTGTTTGGTTTTTTTTTTTTTTTTTTTGCCTTTTGACACGCTTTCTCCTGCCGTTCTTGTTTGTTTTCCTCTCTTTTTTCTTCTTTCCTGGTTTTTTTTGACTATTTAATCTCTTCCCTTGTTTTTTGCAGCAAATCAATTGGGGCTACAATTGGGGTAAGCATGGATCTAACCCTTCGGAGAATGGAATGGAATAGAATAAAATGAAATTCTAGAGAAATATAATATATAAGAAGTAATATTTGCATGTAGCACGAGTAAAATGGTCACTCTCATGGACAACAAGAGGAATGAGCAAGTGATAGTTATTACAATAGTTACTGGCGAAATAGTTATTACTTATCTATTATACTCATGAACTTTGAAAAAACTTTCTCCATACAAGTGCAACTCTCATTATTCGGGTAACAGTTTCTATTGAGTACAAAAAGAGGGCTAAACGGAGTTTGGACCAACAAATGGACTTAAGATGGAATGCGTTGACAAGTTGTTTATAAAACGCAGGAAATAAAAAAAAACAATGAATTCATTTGTTTATTATTATTATTATTATAAGATGGATTGCGTTGACAAGTTGTTTATAAAACGCAGGAAACTAAAAAAAAACAATGAATTCATTTGTTTATTATTATTATTATTATTATTATTTATTTTGCGCCTTTTGATTTCTTATGAATTGAAACGAGAACGTAGATGCCTCTGTTTGCCCATGGGATCGTTATTGGGTTTTTTTTTTTCCTCCACTTATAAGAAAAAACGAAGACCAAAGTCAAACGTAAGTTAGTTTCACTTGTACGTGTTTTGAAATTTGAAAAATAAGAAGGATTATAAAAACGATAAAGTGATGAAACTGTAACGTCGCGAATTCGATTCAGAAAATTATGCATTTCAAAAAATTACATGTTCCAAAAATGAAAGAAAGTGTGAGGTTCTCATAATGAAGAAAAAAATGGCCCCCTGTTCATAGGGGAGGAGGAATGCTATGATACTCTTCCAAGAAGAAAATAATTAACTTCTTACCTTCTTCATGGTCCCATGATGACCACGTACTAAGGGTTATAATTACTCATAAATGATTGATAATCAAAGGCTAATTTAGGTGGCTAAATAAATCCCATCAACTAAAATATGGATAAGACATATAGGGATAGTAAAGACTCGGGGGTTGTGAAATATTAAAAATATCTTCCTTAAAAATAAAAACACTAAATAGAAGATAAGAAGAAGAAAAAAACAAAAAAAGAGGGTACGCAACCCTAAAGTATGATATTTAGTCATAAATTGCATGCAGCACTTTGTTTTATACTATGAGATCGTAAAGGGATCCTGTGTCTGATTGATCTTCACAGCATCAATACCTTCATAGTTTCTTGGGATGAATACCAAGTGACTTGAATGCAGCAGCTCATCTGTCATTCAGGACTCACCAAGTCCGGACCCAACAACTTACTCGATGTGGCAAAAGAAAAAAAAAGAAACTCAATGATTCATATTACCTTAAGAATCTAATCTTTAATTTATGAAACGACATATATTATTGATTGTACTTGTATCTTTGGTTTCCACATGATGTGCGTTTTTAAACACGTGTTTTTAAATTAATCCGCATGATTAAAATTTTCTTTTTTTTTTCAATGTATAGAGGAGCGAAAGGAAAACGAGAGAAATACACATACACAAATGAGGCAACTGCAAAACCCTTTTCCTGGGAAAAAAAAATGGAAAAGGAATTGAATGCATTTTATTATTTTGAACAAATATATTTAAACACATCCAACTTAAATTAAGAAAAGACAGCATGCACTTGGGCACCCGAGTTAGAGTAAGGAAAGTAAGAGTGGAGCTACAGAGCATAAAATCTAGAGAGAGAAAGTAGAGAGAGGCTCTGGAGAGTGGTCAAAATCATACCTTGGGTCAGAATTTCGGGATATTTCTATCCTTTTGAAGGAATAACGATTTTTAGGTGGAGTTGCGCGAGTACTCTCGTATTCTGATTTAACCGGCGTGCCCCTGGTTGTGTCTTTTCTTGAAATGGCTCCCGATGCGCCCTTGGTCTTTCCGTGCAACTCCGTGCCTGCCTCCTGGGTGTGCCGCCGGTCAGCTCCTCATTGGCGGCGTAGAACACCCCCCAAACAACACTCATCCATTCATGCAATCAAAACATAATTTCACTTGAAAAAGCAGACGCAAGGATCCAAATGCAACTGTTAGGAGAGGATATTTCAAGATCCCGGCCTTTAGTTTGTCAAGAAGAGAAGCTGGGGATGGGTGACGGTATTCAGCAAAAACATAAAAAGCGTAGATCCCCATGAAAGTAAGGCCCAAAACCCAGATTTTGATCAGAACAAACGATCACCATAAACAAACTCTGAACGAAAAAAACTTACCGACTGAAGGGTTGAGCTTTTGCCAGCAAGCCGTCAAATCCCCGTCGGAGATCGGAAAAGGAGATACTGGGGGGGAGGCTTTCGACTCTGAGATAAAAAAAAAAAAAAAAAAAAGGTGCGGGAGCTCGGCTGATTTTGTTTTGCTAGTATGGATTTTTGGCATGCGTAGGTTTGATCAGAACTAACGATCACCATAAACAAACTCTGAACGAAAAAAACTTACCGACTGAAGGGTTGAGCTTTTGCCAGCAAGCCGTCAAATCCCCGTCGGAGATCGGAAAAGGAGATACTGGGGGGGAGGCTTTCGACTCTAAGATAAAAAAAAAAAAAAAAAAGGTGCGGGAGCTCGGCTGATTTTGTTTTGCTAGTATGGATTTTTGGCATGCGTAGGTTTGATCAGAACTAACGATCACCATAAACAAACTCTGAACGAAAAAAACTTACCGACTGAAGGGTTGAGCTTTTGCCAGCAAGCCATCAAATCCCCGTCGGAGATCGGAAAAGGAGATACTGGGGGGGAGGCTTTCGACTCTGAGATAAAAAAAAAAAAAAAGGTGCGGGAGCTCGGCTAATTTTGTTTTGCTAGTATGGATTTTTGGCATGCGTAGGTTTGATCAGAACTAACGATCACCATAAACAAACTCTGAACGAAAAAAACTTACCGACTGAAGGGTTGAGCTTTTGCCAGCAAGCCGTCAAATCCCCGTCGGAGATCGGAAAAGGAGATACTGGGGGGGAGGCTTTCGACTCTGAGATAAAAAAAAAAAAAAAAAGGTGCGGGAGCTCGGCTGATTTTGTTTTGCTAGTATGGATTTTTGGCATGCGTAGGTTTGATCAGAACTAACGATCACCATAAACAAACTCTGAACGAAAAAAACTTACCGACTGAAGGGTTGAGCTTTTGCCAGCAAGCCGTCAAATCCCCGTCGGAGATCGGAAAAGGAGATACTGGGGGGGAGGCTTTCGACTCTGAGATAAAAAAAAAAAAAAAAAAAAAGGTGCGGGAGCTCGGCTGATTTTGTTTTGCTAGTATGGATTTTTGGCATGCGTAGGTTTGATCAGAACTAACGATCACCATAAACAAACTCTGAACGAAAAAAACTTACCGACTGAAGGGTTGAGCTTTTGCCAGCAAGCCGTCAAATCCCCGTCGGAGATCGGAAAAGGAGATACTGGGGGGGAGGCTTTCGACTCTGAGATAAAAAAAAAAAAAAAAAAAGGTGCGGGAGCTCGGCTGATTTTGTTTTGCTAGTATGGATTTTTGGCATGCGTAGGTTTGATCAGAACTAACGATCACCATAAACAAACTCTGAACGAAAAAAACTTACCGACTGAAGGGTTGAGCTTTTGCCAGCAAGCTGTCAAATCCCCGTCGGAGATCGGAAAAGGAGATACTGGGGGGGAGGCTTTCGACTCTGAGATAAAAAAAAAAAAAAAAAGGTGCGGGAGCTCGGCTGATTTTGTTTTGCTAGTATGGATTTTGGCATGCGTAGGTTTAAGGTAGGTCCCCCCCCCCCGGCGGGACGATTCGATTATAAGCAAGTCAAGTCAAATGTGAGTTTTAAGGTAGGTCCCCCCCCAATTATAAGCAAGTCAAATGTGAGCCATTCAAGGTTCAATAATGGATTAAGATTATTTTGTGGGTCGGTTCAGATTATACATCAATCGGACAGGATAGGTTGACAGGCAAAGGTTCACTTTTGAGGGGACAACTTTTATTTTCTTTTAGTACTTTTATAAACCAATTAATATTTAACAAAATTATAATTTCAAATTCAAAAAAAATATAAAAATCCTTTCTAAAATTGACAATTGTTTAGGTTGAGTTGTTTATGGGCGGTTCGAATGCGAGTCATGGGTCAAGGTTATTTTATGGGTGACGGTTGGATTTAGTTATACAACAAGCAGGCTAACGGGTGATGGGTCAAGTTCGCCGGCTCTATTTTTCCCCCTCTTTTGAAGAAAAAAAATCATCTAAAATCACTCTCTTGTGGTTTGGATAATTATTAAAGAAAATTCCTAGTTTAGAAAAGAAATTATCATGCCCCCTATATTTACATAAATCACTCAATACACAAGTTCTGTTATCCAGTTTCATCCAAATTGATAACAAAAAATTATTATAAATAAATATAGTTGAGTGTGAAAATTGAGGGAGAAAAAGAGAAAAAAATAATGTATTGAGATAAAAAAGATACTTTGTGAGTAAAATATAAAAATATATCCTCCCAATTACCGTCCTTCAAACTCTTCTCTCCCTTCTCATCCGTACGAGTCTAAGGAAGGTGTGCCCGGCGGCACGGCCCTTAAGTCTGCAGATGGGAGTAGTTCCTCAAGTGACGGGGTCAAACCATCTCAGTCGTCCCTAATGAAAGTCAGATTCATTAACCACGAAAAAACCGTGCTGCAAACAAGCTGTGGTGGGTGGCGACGTTATCATTCGATCACAGAATGTGCAACCAAACACTGGGATTTGTCACAACGAGGTTGTCAATGGCAAACAATAAACATGGATTTTTTTGTTATGAATGCACGTGGGTTAGAGCTGAGTGAGTGCTCCATGGTGCACGCAATGTGGGCTGTGAACAGTGACAGTGCTGTAGAAAAAGCAGATGGTGTTGTTGATGAACGGGCCTTCTCATGCAATCTGTGTGTTTTGTCATTTCATCACTAGAATGGTTCGGTTCGTGCGTGCTATAACACATTACTTGACAGTAATGTCTGAACTCTGTGTGGGCTGGTGTACTACTAGTAGAGATAGTGTCATACTGTGAAATGGATGCGCGTATATTTGTTATAGTAATATGAGAGGCAAAATCAATGGAGTAACCTTGCTCCCTTGTGGCCATAGGCACAGATGTCTCCTCTCTTCTATCTCTGTTCACAAAAAGGGTCTAAAGATTAGAGAGTAGCATGTTCGATAGGATCAACGATTGGCGAAATTCCATTACTTCTCATTGGAAAACCCGCAGGAGTATGAACTCTTGTTTCATTTTCCTTCTTTTGTTCTCTAGGAAACAAGTATGACATGAAGACATCACCAAGGGGGAACAAAGAAAATTGAGACACAGACAGCAGAGAACGTAAGGACACAGCTTGTGATTTAGATGGGACAGACACCAAATGAGATCAGCAACGCTTCTGCGCCCAATCCAACTAATATTATATATTGAAGAAGGCCGAGGTTGAGGTGGTACAGTGAGACAGGTGTGCGTATGGGTGTATCAGTTAGTACACTCTCACAGGTAGGAAGAAAACAGAATTCATTCCAAAAGGAATTAGCAACAAAAAAAAAAAAAAAAAAAAAAACACTACTTCCCCGTTTTCTCCCCATCCTTCTTGGGTTCATGTTGCTTTATTTTTTGTGGGTTTTTCATTTTTTTTTTGTGTTTCAAGGAGAACTAACACTGTCGGCCCCTGCGGCAGAAAAGAGCGCCAGCATTGGTAGTAAGGGAGGCGACCATGGAAGAGGGCTTGGCGCCTAAGCTCGAGGCCCTTGCATAACTCGCTGCCGCGCCATCTCCTGATGCCGTGAAGTAGGCTCCGTTCAGCATCAGGTCTCCTTCTGATCTCCAATTCCACTCTTTCCACGCGCTCTCACCTGTCACTACTCTCTTAGTCACCTGTTTCCACCACCACAGTTCACATACCATCACCGTCACCATCATGATATCAATATAGATAGACGTACGAAAGATATGAATGTATTCTAGTACCTCTTTAGCAAAAGGATTAATGGGAGCAAGAAATCTGTTGCCCTGGCTGTTAATGGTGGGCTCAGCACTTCCCCCAATTGCATACATCTCCCAATGAGTATAGTCATTGTTCACCACGTGAAAATACCCATGCCTACACCTGCAATTCTTTCATGAATCACCCATCAGATTTCTCCAGCAACCTTTAATGTTATTTCTTTGAGCTCGAAGAACAAATGGGTTTGAAATTTACCTGGGCATCCTCTGGATCAGACCCTCCCCGAAATGGTTGTAGGCAATCGTCACCTGCATTTGCTTGTCTCTGGTATAAGAGTCGCTGTGGCCCAAAAGCATCACCTGTTGGCATTCAATTGCGCACACAATTATTCAATACTGTGCTCTCTGATTGAGTCAAAAACAAAATGGGTGGGTGACCACCTCATTGTGGTGGGTGAAGTAGTTGTTGGAGATGGTAATGGCGGTGGAGGCCATGATAGCATCGATGAGGCCGTCGGCGCAATTAGAGAGGGAATTGTGATCGATCCAGATGTGGCTGGCTCCGAAGATGGAGATGCCGTCCCCGTCGGCCATGGTCCTCCAGCCGAAGTGGGTGGGGGAGCTCCGGACCATCGCGTTGCCGGTGGGCTTGCAGTCATGGATGCTGAGTCCGTGGATAATGACGTTGGTGACGTACTGGATGGTGATGCAGGCGCCACCGGCAATGTGGACGTTGACACCGCGGCCATCGATGGTCTTGAAGCTGTTCATGATCAGCTCCTGTTTCAGCACGATCACCATGTCCCGCTTGAACACGATCCATAGCGGCCCCTCCTGGATCGCTGCATGCCTGAGGGTTCCTGGCCGGGGACTCACCGCGTCATCGTCGCTAGGATCGGTGACCACGTAGAACCTAATAATATAGTTTTGGAGTTTCCGTCCCAAAATCAGTGAATTTTGTCTCAAAATCAATTGGCACTGCAGGGGCGGCCTCAACATGGAACGATATTTTCAACAGTAGCGGGATGGCCCAAGATCTTATTTGTTAAGTACTAAGTTTTAGTTTCTCGACGTGAGAACAATATTATCGACAGTACCTGCCATCGCGACCACCAATGGCGTTGCGGCCGAAGCCGATGCCACAATCTGCAAGTCGCTTGCGGTGGCGGGCCCAGTTGGTGTCGCAGCGCCAGCAGTCGTCAATGGGATTGCCGGTTCCGCAGGAGAAGAATCCCAACCTCCTCCTCCCCTGCGTGCTATTGCGAATGCTCCTGCGAAATTATTCTCTTTTATTTTTACAGCTGATGATCACTGTGATTCACAACGCCACCGTAAATAAGGAAAGGAAAACAAAAAACTGCGTCTCATGAATGAAACTTAATGTAATGATTTGCCCAAAAATGTGGGAAGTAAATGCTAGAGGGGTGGAGGGAGGGGAAACGATTCATGTCGGTGTGTCGGTGGAGATACATCCCGAGTAAATGAAACTGGGGCAATAAGTGCCTGTTGCTCTGCTTTCCTTTAACTAATCAGCTCAGATCTACAGGGAGACCCAAGATGGGGAGGGCACATTCATTTGACCACCCTCACCCCCACCCCCCATATATAGTAGTGGTTGGCTTGGGATGTTTCCTCGAATGGCATCAACTTCATCATCAGAACGAAGATCTACATCTGCCAACTTATAACATGGACAACTTTTTTATAACTTTTTTTCTGTTTTTATTTAAGTCCCATGTTATTCGAACCATTGTCGTAATCACAGCATCAAAACCTTTCTTTTCCTTCTAATTTTTTGTTATGACGAGGGGGTTTAATGTCAAAACCTATACACAGTAAAGCGATATTATATGCATGTGCGTACAAAGTTCATACGAAGATCATACATACTGGTTATGACCATTGTATTAAACTTTTCATTCATACACTACAAGCAGATAAATTTCAAGCAGTCTAATTTTAGAACAGTTTTGTGAACTTTTCTACTACCTAAATTAGTACTGTTTTGATGAAACCTCGTCTCTCATGTATGCTTGTGGGTATATAATGTCATATATATATATATATATATATATATATATATATGTGTGTGTGTGTGTATGTAGTGTAGTGAGATAAAATCAGGATAAGGAAAAAGAGGAGGGGAACAGGCAAATGCCTGATCCGCTGATCTTGTGGCAGTTGCATGTGGGGGAGCTGGTAACAAGGTGGAAAAGAAGTGGCAACTAATGTAATGCGGCAGTATAGAACATGCGCATTGACTACTCCTCTCAGTAAGAGTAAAACTAAATCTACTCTCATTCCTATAAAACTTTATCCCCATTAAATCCCTGAGACAGATAATAATATAAGACACATTAAAAATATATATACGAGACTCACCTTATCATGTGAGTTTAAAAGCTTGATTGGGATAAATCCATGGAAGAATTTTGACTCATGATCAAAACAAGGGTTTAACCGTAGAACTACGGTTGCTCTACTGACTTCACCACACTATAAGTTTTATACTTATTTTCGTTAACATCCTATGTAAAGAAAGAATAACACCAGACTCCTCGAGAGAATTCCAATCAAATCCCACCACTTACACGAGGAGTGGGCCCAACTCTCATATGTCGAGAGCCATCCCATGTGATTTGTGGGATTTGGCTAGGATCCCACTTCTCATGAAGTCTAACATTTTCTGAGAGAAAAATGACACTTTAAAGAATTAGTCCTTAACAACTTAGTTCAATTATTTATTTATTGAAAAAGTGTTCGTATTATGTCATGATATATATTTAAATCACCTATTTTATAGCACTTTAAAAAATATTGTTCTACTTAAAAAAAAATATCGTTTTAAGTCCATTCTGTAAATTTAAAGCATAAGAAATGAATGAAAATGAAAAAAAAAAAAAATAATTGACGGTAGCTAATTTTCATATAATTTCGTAACATATAAACTTTTCATTTATACAATCTAAAAAAATATTCAAAATAATTGTAATAATTTACCCCTTTCATAAATTATAAATAGCAACTTACGCATCAACCAGTGAAGCAACCTCATCGGGCTCATACACGGCGCGCTCATTCCTCCACGAAGCTTCAGCTTCAAGCAACTTGCTCGAATCAACGAATCTGTAAGAAAATGACCCGTACAGAGAGAGAGAGAGAGAGAAGAAAATCCAAAACCCCACTTTCCCAATAAATAAATAATTAACTCCTGAAATTAATCTGTGTAAAGCACATTCTCGGATCTGGTCTCATTTAATAAATTATAATGACTTCTTTTAAAAAAAATTATTTTGGCACTGTCCGTCCCATGTGGGCTCTGATCGGATAAAAGGTTTCAGCATTAAAAAAAAAAAAAAAAATGAAGCACATAATTCCGTACGCAGTGCTCGAGGCGGCATTAGAGGGGGTGTGTGTGTGTGAGAGAGAGAGGTAGTGGGTGGGGAGGCCATTGCCGGAGACTGAATGACTTCACAGTGACTAATTTGCCCCTGCTCCGTGTACGGATTTACAACGGCTGTGGGGTAAAATTAAAGATCTATAGATTTCAAAAGGGTTAATTTAGTCGAAGGGGGGTTGCAGTCAACAGAAACAGAACTCTGCTCTCTCTCTCTCTCTCTAGGACCGAGGGAAAGAAAGAACGCGAAATTAACATTACAGATTTCACGGATCCGGATTTGGCGAATTGATTAGAAAAAATCACCTCGTTCACCATGGATGAGTTCTTGGAACTCTTCAGCTGCTCCGCTTCTAATCCTTCAATCCTGAGCAAATAAGGAAAAGGCACGAAACCACTGAGCTCTACAGATAATCCAGATCTACAATTTCTGTGACTGAAATATGTTGCAGATCAGCTTAAAAAAAAAAAGAAGAAGAAATCTCAGGAATGTTAACGCAGCCTTAAACGATTGAATGCATCAGTTAGTTCGACTACATTATTCGTACGACTCCCCCGTTTCGATGCACCGAAAGAATTCAACCGAAGGCTAAAATCAGGAGATACCTCGACCCTACAAGCTTCTCTCTCCCATTTGCATCTCTTACGCCGAGAAACAGCATTACAGTGAGTATTACCACTGCAAGGAACCATCTCAGAAAAATCACCATTGCCATTTCATTCCCCTCTCTCTCTCTCTCTCTCTCTCTCTGAATTTGAAAACTCTCTCGCTATAGAAAAAGGAGAGAAGACAGTGGAGGGAGAAGCTATAAATAGGCGAAAGTTCTGCAGAGCTGCGTGTTAACCATGGTCCTTAACCGCGGTTACGTCTTTTCAACTGACACTGTGGTCACCTCTCATCCGCCCTTTAACCACCTGACTCCCCTAACCGCCGCTAACGAACTCCAGCTCAGCCGTTTTCCCGAGTTTTCTCTCTCTGCCACGCTGGCGTTTCACACGAGTTGTGCGCGTCCCCCCTCACGTGCCGAACCCTCTCTGGTAAATGAACATAAACCACGTGTGTCACCACACCTAAGCCCGTTATACGTGTATTAGACATCTAACTTACGCTCACCTAAGGAACACTTGCATGTCATTGTCAACATGTCATTCCACGTGGCAAGTGAATTTCGAAATCGTTTTATTTTTCCTTTTCCATGAAAATGGGAGCTATTTTCAGATAAATTTTTTGAAAGACGACGGAATCATATTTATCCATTTCGCAAGTAAATACGAGTTTATTATTTTAATTTATTTTTTTTACTTGCACGAGTTTATTATTTTAATTATTTTTTTACTTGCAATGAAACTGATGTGAATTTCATACTACTGTTTTATGTAATAATAATTTTATGCACATAAAAAATTTCACAATAAAATTACAAAAAATATTTATGACATAAATTTATTAAAAAGTATTTTAAGTACATAATATCTTATTATCTCATAAATTTTTAGCTTTTATAATTTATATAATTAATAATTACAAAACTCCGTTTATAGGCCCACAACGAGGGATTGCTTTTTGTTTTAAGCAATATTTTAATTGCTCCTACAATCTAGGCATAACGAATTCAGACAGAAATTACTCATTTTACACCAAGTAAAATCTGAAATACCATTAGACATTAGCTTAGATAATATTCACCTATTTTCACACTGTGAAAGCAAAGGGAAAGGAAAAAAATAAAAAATAAAAGGAAAATTTAAGATTCAACTGCAAAACATTTGGAGTGGGAATAAATCAGTAATAAAAAAAATTGCTATTTATTTTCATAAAAAAAGATAAAAAAGCTTCTACCAAGCAGAAGCAGCTCTCTCTGACCTCCATTACAGCCCAAACAAAATAAAGACGAAGTTAATATCATTGATACATGGAAATTTCAATTAAATTTCCTTGAAATTATTTATTTAATTTTTTTTTTACCCCCATTACGGTTACACAGCCCAGATCAATAATGGACAAAGTTATCCTACCAATTTACAAAAGCATGCAATCTAAGTTACGTAGACACATTTCCTTCTCCCCCCGCCCCCCTCTTTTCTCCCACTCACACATTGTTCGAAATTACACGATATAAATTACAAAACACGATGACAGGAGAAGTCGACGGAATGAAGAACAGCAGCAGATGTCAGCAGAATCTTCCCTCCAAATGTTGGGATGCCCTCCGAACTTCCACCTATTCTACGAATTATAGAAATAAAACCCGACTCCCAGAATAACAAAATGACCGACGTTCTCATGATTTCTTCTGCGAAGATAACCGGGGAAGAATGGAGTTGGCCAGCTCCTCATTTACCTTCACTGGAAGAGGTGGCATCTGCCTCATTGCCTCCGGCATGTCATTCAAGCTGCGAAAGTACTCTTATCAGATACCCGAAATGAATTCGTATTGCTGTGAATTTTATGCTGTAATGCAATATTAATGGACACTCTAACCTAGAAATTACATGCTATGGCATCATTATCGATCATATATAAACCATGTTTGGCTGAGTAACTGTAGACTGCACCAGTAGAGGATCAACAGGAAAAACAGCTTTCCCAGAACGTGCGCATTTGAGTTTACAGTTCAAGATTATCCACATGATAATCTACGATGGCAGCCAATATGTAGGTAAATGCGCACATATCCAACTTAGTAACCACAAGGGTTCGAACCATTGACCTTCGCTAAACACCAAGGACTTTCCAAACATGCCAGTACCACAAGACCAGTACCCGCTCATATGGTGTCCAAACATGTAACTAAAAAGTGTTCCAAATGGTAAAACAGATAAGGAAAGGTTAGGGGAAAAACAGCATACCCGATCTGGGCAGCAGCTCTCTAGTATTTACATTAATGAGGAAAACATAATAGAAAGTGCAATACCCGACGGGGGACATGGAAATACAAATAATAACACTAACAAACATGGCTTGACCCCTGATTTTTCAATTGATATGGCAAACATGTGTTGCTAACAACATATTTCATATACAACATCCAAGCTAAATATACCGAGCAGAAAGTGTTCTGAGAATAAGTTGATGGTGGGCAAGGACAGCTGTTGTGATACTCTCAGAGGAACTACCACTGAAGCACTACCAGTGAACTTTTAATAAGACTGCTTAAATAACAATTAATTTTTGCGAAGTTGAATAGAATGTCAAAGCAATCCCACGTAGTTGACAAAGTTTCTCTTCTCATTGGAGAAAAATGAATCAAAGATGAAAAACACAAATAATAATAAAAATAATAATCACAAGGAGGATCAAACCCCTTCCTTTAGGTTTCCACATAAGAAGATGGTGGCAAACCATGTTGCCCACATCCCCAAACAACATTTCAGCCAGGGAATCAATGGCAACCTAGCGATTATCCACGAGGCCAAGCAAGAGCCATATAATATGTGTGTGTGTGTGTGAGCACGTGTGTTTGTCTGTAAGGTATTTCCATTTTGAAGGTGGAAGCCAAAAGACGTCTTTGGGGGTTCAACTCAAAAGGGATTAACAAACGTGGAAGGTTTTGAATTTTTGGAAAAAAGAAAAAAAAAAAAGACTACCTATGAAGTACCACCCCAACCCCTGCCAGATTGGTACTAGGAACACATTCCCAGTACCGTACAGTTCTGGTACGCCTGGATTCATAGCCAGTGAACTTTTAATAAGACACTAAAATAACAATTAATTTTTGCGAAGTTGAATAGAATGTCAAAGCAATCCCACGTAGTTGAGAAAGCTTCTCTTCTCATTGGAGAAAAATGAATCAAAGATGAAAAACAAAAATAATAATAATAATAATAATCACAAGGAGGATCAAACCCCTTCCTTTAGGTTTCCACATAAGATGAGGGTGGCAAACCATGTTGTCCCACATCCCCCAACAACATTTCAGCCAGGGAATCAATGGTAACCTAGCGATTGTCCACAAGGCCAAGCAAGAGCCATATAATATGTGTGTGTGTGTGTGCGCGCGCGCGCGCGTGTTTGTCTGTAAGGTATTTCCATTTTGAAGGTGGAAGCCCCAAGACGTCTTTGGGGTTTCAACTCAAAAGGGATTAACAAACGTGGAAGGTTTTGAATTTTTGGAAGGGAAAAAAAAAAAAAAGACTACCTATGAAGTACCGCCCCAACCCCTGCCAGATAGGTACTAGGAACACATACCCAGTACCGTACAGTTCTGGTATGCCTGGATTCATACTGGTATATGATGAATCCCTTTTTTATCTTAAATTACCAGAGATACATTTCAGATATGCCTCCAGTAATCAAGGCACACAGGAAGTTAAGCATTAAAGCCATAGCCAGGATAGAGCCCTTAAAAAGAAAAAATAACCCATGTCTAGCCCCGAGGAAGAGGAGTGCTGCCCACAGGAGCAGGCCTCTTGACAGTATCTTCCAGCACTGGCATGAACACAAACGGCTCACACATAAGCTGAAGAGGACATTAGCCGAGGCACCTTAAGATGTGAAGAGATTTAGGGAAGTATCAAATGGGGATATGAGGGAACAGTTGCAAACTTCTGTAAATAAATCTGTTTTCCTTTTTTTCTTTTTTTAATAAGCAAGTTTGCCTGAAACCTACTCGATAGACCAGAAGCTAGAAAAAGCAAGGCCCAACATTACACTTTTGGTAGCTTCTAATAATAAAAGGGTTCAATCTATTCTCTGTTACGTTGCATCTATGCCATTTGACAAACCTCTGTTTGATATATTAAAATTTAAAAAACTTAGCATGTATTGCTGTACCCTAAACCCTGTTACAGGACAAATGTCCAAGCCACTATACCAAGTAATTCCAATCTCTGGTACCCATACCCTTACCCATGCTTCTGGATTCTACGAACCAGTAAATTGTTGGCCATTGTAATCTGGTAGTCAAACCAGAAATCAGGAAGTGGGCATATTTATCATAATGGGAACAACAGACAGCAAAGATTAAATAATGGTCTGCACAAGATGGGCGTCAAGTTCTTGTCAGCATACTTTTACCATCAGAACAGTTGAACTCTCTGCTCTTTCAATGACCCATAATGTAGCTCTTCAAAACATTTAAGCAGCCACTAGTGCATACCCCAAATAAAAATGTTATACATTTAACATACTTGGATAATGAAAACAGTATAACTAGCTCACATATGAGAAGGAAAATTTTGAAGAATGAAGTACAATAAATGTAAAAAACTAAACAGGCACCTATAGCCCAAAAAAAAAAAAAAAGGATAAAGAATGTGCATACTTATTTATGATCTTCAGGATGTTATCCCGAGTCTGGCAGAAGAGATGGATGTTTTCATGAACCTGAAAGAAAAAAAGAGAAGAAACTTGGCATCATTAATTAACTGCTAGGTTTGATGCTTTTCTCTGCAATGCTGCCAGTTTGTAAGGGAGAACCAATGATGTGGTTGGGATCAATAGAATTATTTCCACACAGATGTTACGGCATTTGCAGCAGATCAAACATATAACTGAAGAAGCATCGCCAAAGACTCCTATGCAGTTAGCAGGCTGATTAAATGATCCTTTGTGATCTGATCCTTCTAATATTTCATTGTTTCTCGTTATTGGAGCAATGAACAGTTGAGGAAGAAGGTACCTTTTCTGCAAGTATTCAGGCTTTCTTTATAGGTTTGTTGAGTGGGCAGCATTTATTAGATCTTCATAGGGAGCTATGAAGCACTGACACTCTAAAATGGGCTACGTACCAGAGTCTGACATTCTCACGACACCGACACGCGTCCGACATGTCCAGGACACGCAGTCAACGCGCCTGACATGGTCAATGATGGGGACACGCGACCGACACGCGTGTCCCCCCCCCCCCCCCCCCTGGCTTTTCACTTTCCTGAGTGCAGTCTTCTTCCCTCCCCCCCACCCCCTGGCCGCACCTCCCTAAACCTAGTTCCCATTCCCGACCAACACTCTAGCGATCACCGGCGACCAACTCCAGCAACCAGCACAGGTTAGTCTCTCACTCTCTCTCTTGATCTCTCGATCTTTCGATCTCTCTCTAGCGATCATGGGAAGCTATTCTGGCCAGTTCTTGTAGGGCTGCGACCATGAGGAACAATCTTTCCCTCTCAATCTCTCCCATTTCAGTCAGTTCTTGTGGGGCTGCGGCTCTGAAGACTCTCTTTCTCTCGATCTCTTTTTGGCGACCACGAGAAGCTATTCCGGTCAGTTCTTGTGAGGCTGCTGCCACGAGGAACTCTCTTTCTCTATCAATCTCTCTTCCCCTCCCTCCTCTAACCCTAAATTCTTGTTTTTGGTACTGATGGTTGCTGCCTCTAATTTGTGTTTTGTTTGCTGATTCTTTTTGTTCTTTTTAGATGGCTTATACAACAAGTAGAAGCAGTAGTGCTAGTGGGGGTTTCCAGCAATGCATCATCCGAATAACGTGTCGAAATTGTTCATTGTTTCAAAAATTGTGTGTCCCATGTCGCTAACATGTCATGTCACTGTACCGGTGTCGGTGTCAGTGCATCCTAGATAGGGAGTGGAAGGCTGCTTCATTTTCAGCCTTTCTTTGCTTTTTTGCTCATGGTTCCTTTCTGTTTTGTAGGAGGATCAAGTCTCCCTTTTGTACTTTCCTTCTCTCTTCTAAAATAATTTCTTCTTTTATCTAAAAAATATATATTTCATTGCTTCATCAGGAGGTCCAAAAAAGAGTATGATGGTTATCACTTTGTTCTAGGTGCCTCTGTTAACGGGGTGGAGAAAGATTTCAAGGATCAAAAACTAGGGTGCTAATATCAGGAAGCCTCGGTCAACTGTCCCTATAAAATGTGCATGGTGCCATCAATAATCCAGCCTGGCACTTCTCAAGCTACAAACAGCAGCAAATCCGTGTCCCCGGGCAAGAAAAATAGCAAAAGGACAGACATCAAGCAATTTTGTAATTTCAAATAACAGTTTTTATCTTTTGGCTAGTTAGCAGTAAAACATACGACGGATATAAAAAAGTGTCTGGGCCTGAACCAGGTCGACGTCCTTCTACCCATCCACCTATCTGAATTCCTGCCTGTCTTCGTTTTCTCTGCTTGTTTCCCTGTTGCCTTCTAGTATTTCACTTAGTTGTATAATCTCGTCTGTTACTTTGGGTCGCATAGAAGTTTCTGATTATTGAAAGGAAATTTTCAATTCCTCTTGGAAGGGTACAGAATGAGGAACCCTTACGAATCACAGAATGCCACTCGCTTCTCTTTGCTTTGAGATCCGGATGCTTCCTCTGGTGCTTGAAGGGAATTCTGTGTTCTCGTTATCTATAGTTATAGATTGCTGAGTAGGTTAATTACAGCTATTGAGGGAGGTGTCAGGGTTCAAGGAGGGAAGAAATGGGCTACTTGTGTCTCAGATGCAGCTTGTCAAGGATACATTCATGTTTCTTAGTGTGGATGTTGACAAGTTCCACAACAACCTTTCCTTAATCATCTTTTGGCACATGTAGGTTGAAGATTGTAAAAGTAGTGTCAAGACGGTGCAGTGGAGAAGCTAGGTTGCCTGGTCCAGTTAAGTGGATCTTCGGCAGTTGCTGGTCCATGTCCAGCCGCTCAGAGACCAATGGGCATATAAGCCTAAACATCGAGGCAAGGAGGAGTAGGTGTTAGTTGTGTACCCTAGCCAAAAGTTCGATTAAGGGCTTCTATTAATTCTAAATGATTAGTGGCAATTTCATTTATCTTGTCCTGCAGGGCAATTTCATTTATCTTGTTCCAAGTGTTGTATTTATTATAGCATCCCAAATTAGATCAGGACCTCGAAACTCATCTCCTTAAATAATTCTTGATGGATTACCGAGGGGAACATCAAAGTATCCTACTGAGACTAGCACATGTTGTGTTTCCTCCATCAGGAGGGTCTGTTAAGTCAAAGGCGCTAGGCGCTCTATGGTGCCAAAACGAATCTCATTCCCTAGTCATACCCGGTGGCGTGTTCCTTTTTATAAACCTAGCCCATGATTGTAAAAGTTCAGTCACCATCAATCATGAGTTCGAGACAAATGCACGTCTTAGTGGTGCCATATCAACTACCTGTTGGGGCTTGCACTGGGAGCTCGCCTAAGCAACATGAGGCACCAATTGTTACAAAATATAAGTACTTCATGTAAATATTAATATAATACTCAGACAACCAAGACAATGAAACAAATGCCTTTGATTTACCCAGGTTAGCCCATTGGCAAAATACATTTACTTTGATCCACCATGGTTCCATTGCCATCAACCTTTAATTTATCCGGTTTAAGTGGCTAGTGGAGAATGACTGGGTCCAGAGGTAGGGAAGGAGGAAACAACATGTGGATGGCCAGTGTAATTACAAAAATATAAAGCCATCCCAGCCTCATAGGCTGAAAGTACCAAGGTCTCAGAGCAGGTATAGGACTAGAATAGTTGGATGGTCATGACACGCCCCCCCCCCCCCCCCCCCCCCCCCCCAAAAAAAAAAAAAAAAAGAGTGGCCAATCCAATCTTTTTTGCTTGTTCAGTGAACTGAGAGAGAGATTAGTTACAAAACTATGGACCAGCCGACATTCGCACTTCAAAGGGAAACCATTATTTTACTAATAATGAATTTTAAAAAATAAAAAACTGTTTACTTGACCTGAAAAGCTGCAAAATTTGAAGAAATTTGACTGAAGACCTGAGCGTTTTGCTCAAGAAGCTGTCCCGCTGCACCACCAATGGCTGAAAACAAGAAAGTTGAAGTTACAAAAGTGATATATCATATCCAGGAAGGATAGAAAATGTGCATGCAAACCGCTTTGGTAAAATTACATCAATTTCACGGAAGTACTAAATCATCCCCAAGAGTTTGAATTAAGTGTACAATCACTAATGTACTGCACACTAATGAAAGAGCAAAACAATGTTTCTTCAACATCACATGGAATATTAGACTGGCTGGCATCTTGCAACAATCTTTTGCCCAGCATAAAAAGGTTCTAAGGAAACACAATTATTGGGTAAAAGTTTGAAGGATTGGAGTCACTGAAAGTTAACGGCGGGACTCCTTGTCAAGAAAATTCAATTTTTGCTCCATTGTATGGAAATCTAGGAAGCATGTCAGTTTAAACTTGACAGAGAAAAACATTAAAGCTCCATTTTATATGTACAGACGCAAGCAACCAAGATCCAAGAGTTCCCAATCATGACACGCCCATGTAATAAAGAAGTGTAACATTCATCACATTAAAAAAATATAAATATTTAATTAAAAATAAATCCAACAATTTGATAATGAACATTGCAGTTCCTGTGCGGTCTTTCTAAATTATAAGTGCATGTACCAACCCTGGTATGAGATGCCATCATCACTGTCCACTGGGATCACAGGTGGAGCATATGGAGTACCATTGGAACGAGCAGTTAAATGAGATGATGACTTTACAGAAGGATCCGTAGCCCTCTCCTGTGAATTGATTTTAAATTAAGTATGAGATTAGGGAGTTCAAAAAATATAGTCAACATGTAGATTGGTTGCCTAAAACTATTAATGTGTTTGTCAGGAAAAATATAAGAGAAAGGAACATAGAATTTACAAGCAAAGACAAATTGCTTCAATTCTAATCACTTATACTGATGGAACACAAATAATTCACACAATCTGGCATCCACGTCAATATTTCTGGCGCACAGTAACATTAATTAGAATTGAATTTCATCTTTACATAGAAAACGCAACATATTTATTTTTGAAGTATTATTTACATTTTCGAAAAATTCAAATCTTTTTAGGAAAATGCAAACGCTATATGGAGAAAACTTTTCTGCATAATAAAAACCCTTTTGGCAGGGTCTGAAAGCCTGTAAACTGTAGTGAACTGTCACAGCCACCAGCCCTCTGTAATGGCTCCAAGAGGCACTGATACAGTTAAACAATGGGATTTAGCTAGAGTAATAGACATTTTTAAGACCAGGCTACAATCTCAAAACCCAATTCCTAAACAAAACATAATTTGATAAATCTTTTCTGCCATAGGAAATGGAAAAAAGCAATGGAAGTATGAACACAGGGTAATGCAGCTAAGGAAGCACAACTCAGAACATCACTGCAATACAAGGTATAAGACTGGCAGTGTCATAGCTTAAGATAGCATAAAACATTATGGAAGCAGATGCACAGCCCATGACACCCCACTTGGAATAGAAAGACCAGACCAGGCCCAATGGTACTAGAATCATGAATAATAACAACAAAAAAGTTATAATTTTTAATTGTATTTTGGATAAAAGGCAAATTTCATTCATAGAAGAAAGATAGAAGTAAATAGACAATCGCACTTATGAGAGGCGAGGTTAGTAACATGGCAATTTTTTGCCAATATACGAAACATATATGCTGCAGAATCTTCTGCTTCCCTGTACCATTTTTGACAAAAATGCACCGAAGCCACAATAGAAGGGCACTTATACTACTAAACCACAAACTATTCATTCACGAAACACACACATGCACATATATGGTTACAATTAGGAAACCAATCTCTTGTAATCTTATATGATGGGAGGGAGGTACAACCAAAGCATTAATAAGCAGAAGAATTCAAGTCTAGAACAAGATAACTTTCTAATTAAAAGAATTCAACTTCAGTATAACATACCTTTCTGTCTTTGCTTTTTCTTGCTACATTATGATCTTCTTTCCTTCGCTTGCCATTTTCCTTTTTCTGGAAAATTTAAATAGATTTGAAAAGATTACTTAAACTAGAATGCTAATTTTGAACATAAAATAGTAAGAAACAATAAAATGAATTAAGGTAACAGTACTTGAATTAGCTACGCTCCTATGGTACATGTTTGATCTACAAAACTGTCATCATGGAATTTATCGTAACAAAAACTATTTATTTGTTTTTAAAAAAAATAAAAAAATCAGTGGAAGGCACAATAAATTGAAGGGCACAAATGGGTGCCAACCCACATTTTATTTGTATTGTATCGCACTAATAAAGAGGCAAACGTATTTGTTTCACCTCCAAAAAGAATTCAAAGGACTTCTAAATACTCAATATCTAAATCCATTTGTTGCATGTTAGAATGCTGCAGTTGTAACATGCTGATCAGTCTGTTAGAATTCTATTTTAGAGTGCTGCTCAGTCAGTAGGCTGGAAAGTGGGCCAGCAGCTCCCAGTTGACTAGTCAGCTGGATTTGGCAAGACTGCTTACTAGGCCCTCTTAACCCACTAGTTTTTGTCCTTTTAGTAACTGTCATGTAACCCTATTGTATTAACAGCTTCTACCTCTCTAAGGGTAAATATTCTCCATTCCCTTCCAAACATCTGTCTCTCACCTTCCACCTTTCTCATTTCATTGGGTCCCTAAGAAAAAGCTACCGTTGATGGGCCTTCACCATTCGTCCTCTTTTCTTCTTTAATTTTATTTTTTTTGGCTTGAGAGGGGATTCAAGCAACTGATTGAATTTTGAGCAGATCAAGTGGTCTCTCTGTCCGCTGACAGGTTTCAGCCTTGCCAATTTTGGTGGCAGAAGCACCTGACTGAAAGGGTGCCAAACTCCTTGTTCTCAAGGCTGTCGACTGGATTTTGTCCTCCTGTTGTTTGTGGCTGTGTTATGATGTCTGCCTAGATTTGTGTGCTGGTTCTCGAAGATTTCAGTGGTCTCCAGCAGTCGTATCACTTACTTTTTCCCATTGTTTGGTTTTTTGTTTTCTGTTGCTGTCCTGTTGTTATAAAGCTGTTTTGGAACAAATAGATGATGCTGGCAACTAGAGGGGGAAAAATTGTTACTTCCGAGGGAAGAATGGTCACTCTGTCCGCTGATGGATTTGCAAGGTAGTCTCAGCTTTGGCTGTTCAGCAGTCTCCACAGCTTAAGCTAGACTTCATGCATAAACGACAACCACCATATCAAAAAATTTCCAGTCTATTTGTCAGCAAAAAATATTTTGAACCCAGAGCTGAACTGCAGATATAATACAAACATGCTATGAAGCTTGTGGCAAACAGCTTGTATCAATTCAGACATGAACTCAACTCTATCATGGAACATTTCAGTTTAACATTTTGAACTATGGACAATATTTTCATTAAGGGAAAAAAAAGAAATGCAAAATGTTTGTACTACAAAAAGTAACATTATTAATATTAACCAAAATAAAAATCAGTAAATAGCTTTCCGTTAGAACTTACACTCATCCATCTACAACGGAGTGCCACATCCCGAACTGTCTTATCCTTTAATTGCATTGCAATCTTTGCGTATCGAACTATGAGCGAGTCTGACGAGTACCTGGGTGAAAAATTATATCAACTTAAATATCACAAACTGTTATATGTCAGACTAACAAACAAGAAAACAATCAGACAAGAACACAACAAAATTAACATTAAAAGCAAGAATAGTGAAAGTAAAATATACCCTACAGGGGGGCAATAAATTCTAAACTGATGTGATAAGAGGTTTTGGTGATGTAAACTGCATTGAGCAAATTTATGATGAATCATTAAGACTGAAACAGAAGAAAGAACACCTCAATTCAATGGATTGATTTATAAATCTCACTTAATATTGACATACTGCTAATACCAAAAAACTTTGAATTTCACTCTTCAACTAACATATAAGAGTCAATAGATACAATGAAGAATGTATATATCCCACTGCAAGAGAAGCAGCATAGATATTGCAGCCTGTTCAATGTTGAACCAACCAACAAATAAAAATTGAACCAAAAGAAACCAGTCTTGTTTCACCAGATTAAAGAAGCATGTCCAACTTTTCTAAAAGAGTAGGAAACCTTAAATTTTAGAGTGGAGTACAAAAACTCCCCTTTTGAAATAGTACCCATACTACGAACTAAAAGGCATCAACTACACGTGATGTAGCACTGGTATTCACAGCTAACCCCACATTTTTAATGCTTTTTTGCTAAGTGTTATAGGAGAGAACAAGATACCAATCAGAGTGTGTTAAGGCTTTACCTTACCACAACTATTTATAGTAAATGAACAATGATACGATATGGAGATCTAAGAAATATGGGGATGAAATATTCTAAAGAATATCATACTCGCATATCTTGATATCTGATAATATCAAACCTAATAATATAGTATCTTTAACGCTCCCCCTCAAGCTAAAGCTTAGATCATTCGCTTCAGCTTGTTACAAGTATACCCCACAGAATATAACATCAAACCCCCTAAAATTTAATGCTTGCATAATTTATAATATAATACAGCCAATCATGATAACATCCCTTAACAACACTGACAAAGGATCCAGGGGGCTCATCATCGCAACATCGAAGAATGTGCTCAATAGCCGTGAAAATGAGAAGGTGCTAAGAATGTTACAAAATGGAAACCTAGGAAATACATAAATGAAATATTCTAGAGAATAATATCTCTAAAATCTGACAACAAAAAACCAAATACTATAATACCTCTAACAGTACACACAGATAGGCAAAATATAGGAAATTGGAGTAGCAGTTGAAGGGTTGTTGACATTTCATCCAAAAATATCAAGGGTTAACAGTTTATATAGAAAGATCCGGATTCATGGGATTCCACTTGGCACCAATCATCTTGAAAAAGGAACTACTGCTCAAACTAGATCATCCAGATTGTTAAATGTTGGAATCAACAGTATGGAGTGTTTTATGTTGAAAGGCGATAGTTCAAGGCGTGTTCCTGCACTTGAGCCTAAATTTTACATCACAATTTTAAACAAGCAATCACCACAAGAAGGTTAATGAAATGAGTAAGTTTTGGATCTAACCAATGCCTTGCAATAACCACAAGGAATGAACAGCACAAAGAATTATTTTGTGCTGTTTAGCTAACCTATAGGGAAAATAGATCAGATGTGCACCATATGTGACCATAAACAGAAGAATTATTGCATCCAAGCCAGATAAAAAAAATTAAAAAAAATTCCTGCCATTGAGAACTCCAGGCATCTCAAAGAACCATTCTCTACACCCACTCTCTCTGTGAATGTGAATACACATAAATATAAATAAATGTACGTGTGTATGTCTATATATGTATGTACACACGTTTACGCACATGTGTGTATATATATATCTTCTCCAAATTCTCTCTAGAGAGTCCCTCCCTATAATGAACTTACCATAGAGAAAAGGGACACAAATGGGCTGAACATTCAAATTCGATTGGGAAACCACCCAAGAGAAAACAGGATTTTAATTGGATCCCAGGAAGTTGCATCTAACTTCCAGGACGAATACGATCCTTAATTCTGATCGATTGTCCTGAATGACAATTGCTGACGTACAAGATATTTTTGGTAAGATAGCGCTAAATGAACCATCTTAGCAGAAGTTACTTTTCCTTCTAGTTTTTTCTGAAATTGAAACTTGTCGTATTTACCCTAAAAAACAGGTTATACAATAAAAATTGAAATTCATTCACAGGGAAATACTTTACAAGAGAGTGTTTTCAATCAAGATACAAGCTATTGGAATATTGGCAATCCAACTAATACAAAATTGAAGCATAAATAATATATTAGCCCCATGATCCTTCTATCGGGTTTGGGATATCCTTTACTGAACTTCCTTCTTTTGTCCTTGTACCTTGAATAGTGTTTTGCTTAATCCCTTCACTAAATAAAAGAAATTCTCCTTACTTGATTGGACTGGGACACAACCTGACAGTAAGCATATCATCCAAAACACCAACAACCCAAAAACTCATTACTTCTGAAAAATTAAACAAGGGCTTTCAGTAACAAGAACAAAAAACCCTTAGTAATGAAGATGCCAACTAAGATTACAGAATGTACGAAAAATGATCCAACTCAAGAATTCAATTAAAAATAAAATAACATATGCAGAGCATACATATTAATTGCGTGTGCGTCTGTGTGTGTGTGTGTGAGAGAGAGAGAGAGAGAGAGAGAGCGAGAGAGAGAGAGAGAGAGAGAGAGAGAGAGAGAGAGAGAGAGAGGAAGGGGGTTTGGGGGGGACTGACTTGGAAAGCAAATCATCCAAGAGAGACTGTTCATCTGCAGTCCACTCGACGCACAGGCCGGGGTTGTGGCGCAATCCGGTCTGCGCCTGCTGCTCCTGCGCATGCCCACCCGAATTCTCAGCGGAAGTTTGTGGTGGCGGCGCCGCCACAGAGCCGGCAGCGTCGGCGGCGGGGCTTATGCCATTCAACGACGAACAGGTTGAAGTTCCGTCGCCTGGGTTCGCACTCGCGGCCATCCCAGATACGAAGGAAAGAAGAGAGTTTCTGTACACAAAGCAATTCTTCCTGATTTGAGAGAGAGAGAGAGAGAGAGAGAGAGAGAGAGAGGAGTCTCTGTGTTTGCTACTCTCACCAGAGGGATGGATAATAGAGAGCTTTCCTCAAATGGTCTCAACGAAGAAACCTAAAAAATGAAATGGTCGTAGCAGAGGCCAAATTACGTGGACGGCCCCCTATTATTCAACTTTATTTTTTTCCATATATATATATATATATATATATATATATATATATATATATATATATATATATATATGTATTAGGGTTAACTATTGGTTTTTCAATAAACATTAGGGTTAATATCTCAATTTGAAAATTTAAACCCTTCAATTATCAAATTGCCAATAATTAGTCCCACCTTTGATAAAAATGTATCCTTTTAGTCTTTATTTACTCACAAAATTATTGAAGTTGTTAACCACCAATTTAACGGTTCAAACAAAATACTATTCTAAATCGAGAATTGAGATTGATAATCCTAAATTTTATCTATGAAATAGTTGAAGGGTAAAAATATAGTTAACCCTAAATTTTTTACTCTTTTTACTAAAGTATGTCAAATATCTAATAATCCTAATCATTCATCTTCTGTCTATTGTTAAATAATACTATTCTAAATTCTAGAAAGGCATAAAAAAAGGGGGGGCTAATTATGTATGGGGTACACAGCTACTAGAAATGAAGAGGATTCAAATACATTGTGTTCCCTAAATTGTTTTACTTTTATTCTCAAATTTTGGCTAGTCGATTTTGTCGGCTGTTATAGTTTTCTTTCTTTTTATTATTATTATTATTATTATTATCATTATCATTATTATTACTATGATTACTGAACACGTTGAGAATTATGGCCAGAAAAAAATAAGTACAAGTAGTTCGAACTAGTAAGAAAAAAACATATAAAAGGCGACTCTAAGAGATAACTATCATGCCACTTGAACCAAGCAGTGAGCCGAGTTAAAAGGGTCATCTTGACTAAGCTTATTTTTTAATACTTTTTTTTACGTAAAATATAATTTTTGAGAAAACATCAACGTTCCAAACACGTATATACTTTTAAAAAAATGTTTAATTTTGAGCTTATTCAAAAAGTTCTTTTTTTTTGCTTTCTGAAAATAAGCAAGCTGGGCCCTAAACCTTCAAGAAGCATCATTTACAGATAATCAAACTAGTATTTTATTTATTCGTAGTAAGTTACGGATTATTGATTTTTTTCAAAATATATAATAATATCAAACGAAAACAAATTCCCCAAAATTCTATCTTTCGGAAGCAGGATAGGTAACAGGGGGTGTATGTACCTAGAAAAGAGAGAGGTTGAAGACAATGGTATCATACTCGCTCAAACATATTATTATTACTGCTCTGTTGTAATGAATATGCATAAAAACCTCCACTATCATCATAAATAGTAAGAACATAAAACTGATAAACCTTGAAATTAAGGAATATAGGGGGGCTCCAATGAGAAACCCATGGTGGGTGGGGGTGGGGGTGGGGGTGGGGGTGGGGGGTTGCGGCCTTCATCGCCCTACTTAACTAAGCATCCGTGCTAATGGTCTTCCGTACCCATTACGATGCGATTTCTGCCATCTCCATGCAATCTGCAAGCTCTCTTGTAGGTCTGTGTAATGGGCCGACCAGTTAAGTTCATTCAAGATTTTACTCGGGTCGCTGAACACTTCTGCGTAGTCTCCGGGGCGGCGTTCGAGGAAATCTACTTTGATGTTCACCCCTGTTGCCTTCTTACAAGCATCCACAAACTCCTTTACTGATCTACCTGGTACATTGAGATTCAAAACCAACTTCAGAGACGAGTGGCTTTCGACGCGGGTTAGGGATAATTTGACGTGTCCAGGATGCAAGAAGCTGTGCCATTTTACCTTTTCCAGTGCCTACATTGTAAATTCCAACCTTGCGGGGCTGCGCCTTTTCAAGAGCTTTCACATGAGCGTCAACCAGATCAGTAACGTCTATGTAGTCTCGTATGCACGTGCCATCAGGTGTTTTATAGTCAGTGCCTCTAACCTGCACCGGGCAAAGAACATTTAGCAAGGGTTTGGAATCAAATATCATGACACTCAAATTCAACCAGCGGAAAAACCCCAAATCAACACCGACCCTTATTTTTAAGGGATGACACCTTAGATGATAACAGATTGCCTAAATGTTCATGTTTCTTCTTGAAGTGATACTCCCAAGACCAGACGAACCATGTGTCTTCTCCATGAAAAGAAATTTGTGGAATTCCAGAAAGTTCATTTTAACAGTATGGAATCCCAAACGTGGGCTGAAGAATGATAATATTGACATAAGCACATGTTAACTAGGAGTCGGAGTTGTTTATGTATTTTTCTACAGTTAAGAGTAGATGGTTCCCCTGTTTTTGCTTTCACAGGTTTTATGCTCTGTTTCATCCAGGTTGCTGCTGGGTTTTAGAAAAAATTAACATATTTGTTTTCCAGCAAGAAACTGTGCTTAAATGTCGGTACAGCAGCGCGCCAGGTACTCAAGTTTGTTGAGCTCATTGTGGGGCTTATCCCAAATTTGATAAGGCGAAATACAGAAGAAAAATGCTCAAGGGTCAACATTACCTTTAGGCCAGGAATTACGCCAAGAGCTGCATCAAAACAAGCACCGGATATCCGACCATGCTCTCGTAACTCAGGTCTAGGAGCTTCTCCTAATCTTCCCTCTGGATCTGAACCAATCACATTAAAATACCTAAAAAAATTTAAACAAAGAAATCATTAGACTATAACCATCTTAATAAACCTTTGTCCATGCAGCCCTACTGCTAACCACGACCAATTGAGGTTCCATAACCATAAATTTAGGCTATGAAAAGGTGAGTGCATGAGCCCATCAGAACAAATCTAAGAAGATGAAACAACCCAAAACTGTGAATTGAAGCTAATAGGTCATTATCTATAAGCCGGGAAAAGGAAAAAAAGAGAGGCAATCATAGAACTGTTAGTTTTTATGTTGACTTAATTTCATGCAACAGTCACATACTGATCCCTGTATGCATGAAGGTTTTTTGTCTTGTTGCCTTGACAAAGGTAGTATACCTGCAAGTTGCACCTTATGTTTCAGTATTTAGTTATGTCCTCCTTTAAATTGAAGGCAAGCTTTCCTATAAAAAAAAATGGAACTGAATGGAAGTTAAAAGTTATATTACTTTTCTGTTTGGAGCAAGGTTGATCCTTCGGGATCGGAAGGTCACAGGCTTGAGCCATAGATCCAGCCTCCTTACTACATCCCTTGCCAACTGAGGAGCTTTTTGCACTGGGTTCTGCCCTTTAGGAAGAGGGAGGTGTTCAATCTGGGAGAGGTCAAGAACAATAGGGGTATATTTTTAAAAGTTTGGATACAATCTTGTAGGAAAGAACACGAGCATTTATGGAGAGATGAGGTGGTTGTCTGGATAGGAATGAATGCAGTAGGAAAATCATGAAGAAAATAGTGCAATTATTTTGGCTCAATACTATACGACCAAGACTAATGGGATTAAAGCTTAGTCTGTTGGTTTATTAAAATAAAACAAAAGCAAAAAAAAGAAGGAAGTTGAAAAGGAATTTCCCAGTAGCCTCACGGACATTTTGCTTTTAAATGCAAAGCCCTTCTGAATGCACCAATTTGCCATAGCCTTAATGCAGCTAAAACCTTTACAAGAAACCAAATACATTTTGGGTTCAGAGATGCCTAAATAGGTAGGCTCCTTTTTCAAGCCAACAGAGAAGCCCTTACTAGAATTAGAGAAGAAGTCTAACCAATCTTATTATCTCAACTCCACTCAATTATAGATATAAAACATTAATATTTTAATATTTTAAAAATTATAGTCCCCAGCCATTTTGAAAGACCCCTAGTGATCAAGTGTCCCATCCCGCTATTAATCCATAATTTATAACAAATGAAAACAACATTATCCTTAATGGCAAAAATCATAACAAGGTTCCTTGCAGATAGAAGGCCCTATGGTCTTTAGGGTGCTCAAAAAATCAGATGTCAGAAAATGGGCATGTGGGACAACCATCTAAACCCCGTTTAGGGAAGAATTTATGCTAGGACTTGACTGTGTTTCTAACAGAAACCAAAAGAGATATAATTCGCTTTTCCTGAATCCCCTCCTACATGTGCTAGAGGTTAGTGATTTGAGTATGTTCACTCTGTAGATCTTCTTACCACCGTGAGCAATTAGCTAGAAAGAGAACATATTAGAGGAAGCAGAATAGAGACCAAATAGAAAGGAACTCAACAAAAAATCCAGAGCTCACAAAAAAAAAAGAAGAAGAAGAAGAAACAGAGAAAACTTGTGCCGTTGGGATCGCCTGAAATAAGACTGCGTACAACCTTAAGATCATGACAGCCATGTCTGAATTTTTAGAGAAGTCCAAGATGATATCTTCTGCCATCTTCTTCGCTTTTCCATATGGGTTTATAGGAACCTGCATTAATGCAAGGATAGAGGTAACAGGATTCAGAAATTTAACTTGGACTAGATCAAAACAAGTTGTAGCCTACTAATCACATGCTTAATGCCTAAAAGTAAATCAAGATTAATCAAATAATGGAAGTCTCCTTAGCACTCACCTGAGGAGTTTCTTCTGTAATGGGCATCTTTTCAGGCTCTCCATAAGTTGCACATGTACTAGAATAAATTAATGTATTTACACCATGTGCTGCCATTGCCTCCAGTACAACCAAGGTATTTGAAGTAATGTTGTGGTAATACCTACATGTAATGGTTATAAGTTATGAACATAAAGAGTATGGATCCAAGCATCCACTAGGATCATGGTCTTTGATTAAAGTTGACTGTTAAGGAATATAATCAAACATGGGCTGACTCCCAAGCAGATGTATCACAATAACTAAATTCTATCTATAACTTGACAAAAAAGAGAGGGAGAAAACATTGGGCTAATGTGTTTTGTGAATAATATGAGAAGTAACGAGTTCAAAAAACTTGCAATCTAATATTAAACATATAAAGTTATAGCCGAAAGAATGTGCATATTGAAACAAAACAATTTCTACAGACAATCAGTGCCTTTAGCCTTACAATCACAGCAGTAGCACCATACAACCCCAATATGTAACACAACACTAGGCAACTGTTCTTTTCAGCAATAGTTCTTAAAAGCAAGAAGAGCAATTTTACTGATGTCTTTCTATTTTAATTGTCAGAAGTGAGAAACCTATAAATTCCATCCAGGTGCAATACAATCTATCAAAAGTAGGGTTTCAAAAGGTTACCAATTAATCAAAGAAAAACAGAAGATATTATCATAAGTAATGTGCATGTGTCAATACACAGATACAAGACACTATATACTCATAAAACAGTCCACAACTAGACAAACCCTAAACATGCAACAGATCTCTGCTTCCCAACCTAAAATCTAATTAAAGGAAACCCACCCCCTTATGATCCCAACGGTGGTGATGCATGACAACAGTAGCCAACAAATGGAAGCTCCTCAGTTACCAAAATGAACATTTTTTGTTTCAGTTTTCTCTATAAGATCTTTGCCATGCTTATGTTCGCAAAAAAAAAAAAAAAAAATCCCGTAATTTTCTCTCTCTACTCTTAAAGAGAACTAAATCATTAAAAAGCTCCCAAGATTGCTCAATCACACAGCTTCTCTAGACATCTTGAGCCAGCCTTCCATACTAACCACCAACAAGACCAAGCTTTGGACAGATAAACTACAACCAATAAGGTCAAGTTTAGAACGCATCCAAAAACAGCACAATCAAATCTAGTCACAATTTGATATATATGATGAGATTTGATCCAATGAGAATAAATCTTGTATCAGTTATGCCAATTGTTTCTAAGCACCCTGTTGCACTGGCCCATAACGACGTCCAGAGGAACCGTTTTGATTGATAACACTAAAGTCAAAATTGTTTTGACTGGTGTCATATTGTCTAATAATTGTAACTTAGAATCTAGTCAAGAGTCAATCACCAGTCATTGACAATTGAGTTTTAACATGATTTCTACCGAGACCTGTCATGTTAGCGAACACATTATGATTTGTGTCCATGCACTAGATAACTTTATTCCACCACTGAAATTAAACATTTGGCAATAGAATAGTCAACTAAGATCCAGTATAAACATTTACCAATAGAACAGTCAACTAAGATCCATTTCACAGCATTTCAGCAGCGCTCACTTTTCAATTGTCACAATTGCTGATAATTTGGAATCCTTTCAGTGATTATGGACCGTCAAAAAGCTACAGCCAAAAGCTGATGACCTTAGGTCTAGTGGCATCTCCTTCGCCTCAAAGGGATTGGGAAGGTCAAAAGTTCTAAACCTAATGGGTGCGCGTGCATTTAACATTCAAAAGAGAAAAAGGAAAAAAAAAAAAAAAAGCTACAGCCAAATAGCTCTAAGCCTTGACTTGGAGCTAGTTTTTATAAAGCAAAAACAGTAATTCAGTTTCGGTAATTTTATCAGACAGAAGAAAAGGACTTTATGAATTCTATGAATCTTTCAACAACAAAGATTGAACCATCAGAAATGGACAGAAAAAGCTAACACAAAATATCAATTATTCAAGCAATGAGCTAAGAAAAAATCAAGCTTTTCAAGCTATAAAAATGTATGAAATTTCAACCTTTTCATTACATAAGTTGAGACCATGTTTTCTAAATCGTGGATCAAATCGTGAACCAATATGACAATTCTTAGAATCATGAATCAAATCAAATGGAGGTTCAGCAACAAACTTTAAAATGACTTTGAAAAAGATAAATACCATACAGAACATCAGTAATCAAATATTACCAATCAAAAAATAATATAAAATAGTTTATTAGACAAGTTAGATAGCCTTTAGATAGTATTTTTCTTGAATTTTTTTGCAATAAAATATTTACTGGAAATTGTTTTCCAAAAGCATGGGTAGAGATAGACTACAAGAGAGAAGGAGATGCATCTGAAGAAGAAGAATTTTCAACAACAAAGGCTGAACCGTTAGAAATGGACAGAAAAAGCCAACACAAAATATCAATTATTCAAGCAATGAGCTAAGAAATCAACTTTTCAAGCTATAAAAATATATGAAATTTTCAACCTTTTCATTACATTGGTTGTGACAATATTTTCTAAATCGTGGATCAAATCGTGAACCTGTACGACAATTCTTAGAATCATGAATCAAATCAAACGGAGGATCAGTAACAAACTTTAGAATGGCTTTGAAAAGGATATATACCATACAGAACATCAGTAATCAAATATCACCAATCAAAAAATAATATGAAATAGTTTAGTAGACAAGTTAGATAGTCTTTAGATAGTGTTTTTCTTGAATGTTTTTCAATAAAATATTTACTGGAAATTGTTTTCCAATAGAATGGGCAGAGATAAACTGCAAGAGAGAAGGAGAAGCATCTAAAGAAGAAGAATCTGTCAGAGCGGATCAAAAAGCATGATAGGAATCACCGGTTGAAGCAAAGTCGTCAACTAGTTGTAGAGAACTGGGATTGGAAGAAAAAGGATGAAAGGTCAGGCCTCATGATTCAATTAAGAGAACTCCCCTTTCCCTTCTACTGTGAATTGGTTGGTTCAGCTATGATGTATTTAGGCTCTTTTTTCTTTCTTTTTTTCTTTTTTTTACCTTTTTTAACAGCCTAAAACTACCATGCAGCCCAAATTTGCAGTTCATAGGCCGCCATCTAAAAAAAACAAATCTAGGACTCACTTGTAAACCTAACAAAACTGGCTCAGAAGAAAACCACAAATAGCCATATTTGACAATATGAAATGAATCCCCTCGACTCAAACACGAACGCATGAATAGATTGAGAGGTAAATTGGATTGTGAATCCTATCATTTGAATACAAATCATATGATTCTAGCAACCATAATTGAGGACAAGGGACTATTCAATATTTGAACAAGTTTTATAGATTATTCCAAGATAACATCAATGCAATCTTCACAATCTTTTCTATAGCACAACCCTGGTCAAATTAGTTCTGTACTTGGAAGAAATCAAAAAATAAGACTAACATTTCTAGGATGAGTTAACCATCCAGTGGTAGCAGCATTTCAAAGCTGATCCCACTCGCTACACAAATATCAGTCATATTTTTGTTTTATCATTATAGAAAGCATTTTTATATCAGTGACCCAATAGAATCAGATTTCCCCTCTACTTTCCTTAAGAACAATTTATTGAAGGCAACAAGCCTCTACTAAAATTCAGTGTGCATCATTCCAATTATCCACTGTATATCAGAGCATTTTAACAAGCTTGTAATTTATAAAGCCACTTCACAAGCAGAAAGATAGACATATAAATTTCACAAGCTTACTTGAGAGGATTGAGCGTGCTTTCCCCAACATACGCAACTGCTGCAAAATGTATCACAGCATCAAATGCATTTTCTGAAAATATTTTGTTCACCTTAAAAACAAATTAAGGAAACAAGTTCTGATGTATTTTCGCTTTTCGTTTTATGGTTAGCATTCTAATGATATGTTTTGCAGTATAAGGATACAGCTTTTTGATCGCCCAAATCAGCATAAATAAATTGAAGTCTCCCAGGCTCTGGAAATAATTCTTGTAGAACCTTGACAGCACCCATGTTCCCACGAGATAGATTATCCTGAAATAAAGAACCTTTTCTTAATGATCGCTAAAAAACCTTGAAACTTCCTGACAACAAACAGTAGCGAACCAAAAGAGCTTGAAAAATAATATTTCCATAAATTGTTAAAGAAGAATATACCACTATAGTCACACGATAGGACTCTGAAAGAAGTCTTTTGGCAGCATGTGAACCAATATATCCAGCACCTCCCGTTACTAAAACATGAGTTACCCCAATTTCATGACGAGAAAACTGAAAACAAATAAATACATAAATAAGACACAAAGTGTTATGGAACCACAATAGACTCCAAATCATAGCTAAAAAATCAGATGAGGAAACTTTGAATCTTGAAGCCGACAATCCAACAATAAGCATCTACTATTATCCATGTGATTCGCAAGTGCCCAATAATTTAAATAATTAAGCAAAACACTAACAAGCCCAAAATCTAGAGTCAGCAACACAAGCATCCATGCATAGAGCTCTTTGCATGGAAGATCTACCAAAGCATGTCCACACATGTGCCTCAACATACATAAAAGAATGTAGACTTTCCCTTATTTATCAATTAATATAAACAATCCAGAACGGAGGAAGTGAAAATCCCAGTCCCAGCAGGGAAGAATAAGTAATCTACAAAGGTTTTCATAGGAAAAAAAATTCTTAACAAATAACAATAACTGTAATTTTCACTCCTAGAGCGCAACCTGCAGAGTGATTCAATTTGATGATCTTCGCTGCATGCACTATTCCCTCTCATTCTGGAGTTCTTTGCAAAATATATCATCAAGAGGAGAGTGGTCTTGGCAATGGGTTCTTGTTTAGAGTTCAATGCCACCGCTCTCACCCTCACTCTCTCAAGCATTTTTACAAGGGTATGCCACTGCATTGTAATGAAAATTTAAAATATCTAATTGAATTTTAGACAGTTCAGCAAGCAGACAGCTATGTTCTGAATTCTAAAAGGAAGCTACATGTTTAAAAGGAACAAAACCAATATATTGGGAATTTCAAAGCAAGATGATTGCTTTCCCCATATACTTTAGCCACACATTTTGAGACAGTATTAAAAGAAACCTGACTTCAAACTTAAAGATAGCAATCTTAATTATTAAGGCTCCATCCTCTCCGATGATTGACCAATCCTGTGTACTCATGCTTTTTTTTTCCCCTTCTTATGTACATCTAGCATATGTCCTTTCTGTATGAATATCTATAAATTATTTGAAGTAGCGATCTTCATCATGCCACAGCCCCAAGTATGACCCAAAAATCTCATACCCATACCATAAGCTAGGTAACACTAATTCAGGGGATCTTCTGAGTGATGAAAGCCGTTAGACAATGGTACTGCTCTTTATCAAACAGAATCTTACTAGATTTACAACATACCCAACCGCACCACTACATCCTACTTCCCGCCAATCTAAACTCAAAGGGAATCGAGTGTTAAATACCCCAGTGGTGTCGAAGCATATGGACATAATTCAAATCTTTATGGGTAACAAAAACCCGAGTTATCAATCAACAGCATAAACGCTAATGCTAATTGCAAGAAAAGCTATGAGCTATCATCTCAATGCGGACAGAATCATTTGACCTTAGTACTGAAAACAGTTAAGTACATTAGGATACTAATAAATCATGCCTGATCACATTATTAAATTAAAGACTTACTTGGCTTGGGCCACTGAAAGACGGAGATTGCTTAAGCATGATAATACATAATGCTGTGAGAGCAGCAGCTAAAAGAATCTTCCCTACAAAATTGCTCTTCCTTTTTGGGTCAGCGTAATCCATGCCTAAAAAAGCATAAGATCGGAAAATCTAAAATTCAGCAGAGTTCAAACTGTCCAGATTCTAAGAATATAAAGCCAGTAAGTGGGAAATTTTGAACTGAAGAGTAACATCTTCATCACAGCTTGAAATTAAACTCGTGCGACTCCAGAAATGTACTTGTATAATTTATAAACATGTCTTCATACATACTAATATGTCTTCATAATACACACATAAATACTAGATACTTACATATCAACAAAATCCAAATTATAAGTGACCACTCCTTCAAATTATCAAAAAAAAGAAAAAAAAAATGTGTTGACAAATTGATATAAAAGGCAAAAGCAAATCTATAAAAAATAACGCATGAAGGGAAACCCACCTCCAAGGGACAGATATCTATTAGGCCTTGACTGACTTCTGCTCCTATTGAAACTTAGCATCTGGAAGATCTCCTTGATTGTAGTCTGTAAAGGAACCAAATCCTATATTTCAATGTCAAGACCACCTCCTTAAGCGTAATTGGTGCGATCTGTGGAAATATGATCAACCGATCACCTAAAATCACAAACAAAGGATTGAAAACATAACACATGCCACAAACAGAAAGTAAGATGCTCCAAACAAACATCGCAACATATAGAAATCCAGGTTGTAGAAGGGACTGATGAAAATAAGGTGTATTTTTGTCTTTAACTACAAGGCACAAAACCCTAAAAGAAAAACTATTAAATGAGAGACCCAAAACCCCGAACTAAAGGGAGTAAATTCAAAGCATGAAGATATTTACCAGGCTGAAATAAACATAAAAATCAAAATCAAAACCAAAATTAGGAACAAAACCCACGCATCTAAATAAAGGGAGTAAATTCAAAGCATGAAGATATTTACCAGGCTGAAATAAACATAAAAATCAAAATCAAAACCAAAATTAGGAACAAAACCCACGCATCTAAATAATGAGAGGACCAAAAAAGCATATATATATATATATATACCCGAAATTCAATTTCATGCTTCCAAATTTTTTTCCCAAAGAAAAAAAATAAATGCATATTCAAAGAACACTGTTATAGTAATGAGAAAACAGGGAATTCGGTAGCTAAACAAGCCTTCTAAAAGAAAAATTGGTAATAAAATCAAAAAATTCAAAAGCCTTCGAGATCGAAGAGTGTTTAGAAACCAAAAAGGGCCCAAAAAGGAGAACCATCGATTGAGCGATTGGCTGAGAGAATTGAAAAGGGGAATTGAAGATAAGATGCTGGTTACCCGACCTACCTGACACAGTAAGTATGGCATTAAAAGCCTCAGATCAAACGTAGAACCAGGGAGATTTGGGGGGATTTAGGAAGGATATGAGGAGGAAGAGGATGATGATGAGTCCCCAATGGAATGAGGAGAATGAGAGGATGGAAAGAAAGATTCAATGGAAAAAGTCAATTTAAATAGATGGATGGAATGGAATTTAGCAGCAGAAGAAACGTAGGAGGTGGAAATAAAGAGAGGGCGTTGAAGGAGAGGATGCGCTGAGCCAACCAGGCCTTTTTGTGGCTGCCTTTTTCCTTTTTCCTTTTTCTTTTTCCCTTACATATTATTAATTAATATTAACATCTATACTATTATAAAACAAAATTGACAATTCAAAATTCAAAATTTTAAATATAATATTATTTCAAAATTTAAATTTCAAAATATAACTAACTATAAAATTTCTTCACTCCTCAAAACTATTTTTTTTATAATTTCTAAATTTAACGACACAACAATTTTAGCTCCTTCGAATATTTTATACTAATCGAAAGCAGCTGAACACACGCGGAGCAAACGTGATATGGTAGTATAAGTAATTAAAAAATAGAGTATACATCCGGCACTCGTAATTTGTGTATGCCTTTAACAAATGATATCATTTTGTGGACGGACGCACGCCAAAAGCATATTTCCTTTTTCTGATTATTAATTAACCTCACACAATATGATCTTCTTTTAAACCCTAGCTCGATATGATATTACTTTGTACCCACGCTTGGAAATTTTACTGATGGCCAACTCTATTTAATTAAAATATTGTATATGGGAAATGGAAGGAGTTAAGAGGATTGGGTGCATCTAACATTCAAAGTAAAAAGAGATGTATTTATTTCCTCCTCTTATATTTTTCAAACACCCAATCCTCTTAACTCCAATCGCTCCTTATCCTCTTTATTTGTTGTGAGAAATAAAAATAAATATAAAATGTGGTACAGTATCATCATCTCAATCATTTACCTCACCTCTTTATTTTAAACTTAAAGATCTTACTTTATATCATAAATTAAAGGGAAAATTACACTTAACCTCCCCGTGATTTCACCCAATTGCAAGGAACCTCCCTGTAATTTGAAAATCAGCACATAATCTCTCTGTGGTTTCAATGTTTATATTTGATGTCGATGTAGCAAAATCACGTAAAATTAATATGCTTAAAATTATTTGAAAGTGCTTACTCTTTTTTTGAAAAAGGTAAAGTAGTGAGAGACAGATAATGATAAAAATAATGTAATATTTTTTTATGAATTTTCTTTTGACAAAAATCAACAAAATTATATAAAATTAGCATGCTTAGATTTAACCGGGAAAGTGGCTGATCCCTTTTTCCAAGTAGAGTAGGGAGAAACAAAAAAAAGATAAAAATAGTGCAATCTAATTTTCAAGTAAAGTAGTGATAAAAAATAGTGAAAATGTGCCTAATTTGAGGGTTCTCCGCCACCGACAGTGCTGGCACCGGTTCCCCACCACAAGTGGATTCGGGCTTAAGCCTCCTAAAGCCCAGCAAACAATTGACATTCCTCCTTCCCCGCTTCAATTTTGTTCTCTTTTTCCCATTCAAGCTTCCTTTTTAAAAAATATATATATATTATTATATGACAAAAAAAGGAAGCCTATTATTGATCACTACCTAAAACTAGTTAATTTAAAATCATTTTAACAAATCTTATTGCACCAACAAAGAGAACATGAAAAAATAAGGTCTCGTTTGAACACCTGCCCTAAAGCGTCGTTTGGAAAAAAAAAAAAATTATTTGGAATGAATTCGAAAAGCACTTTTGGGCGGCCTCCTCACCAACCCCAACCAAAGAAAAAAAAAAAGTTCATGGAAAAGTACTTTTCGTGTGAGTGTCGAGACTAGGGCTAAGATTCAATTTGAGAGAGCTTATGAAAAATAGCCTTTGACTTTTCAAGAAACATAAAAACTACTTTTTAAATGAGCTCTTTGATATAGTTTTCTGAAAAATGATTTTTCCCGCTATCACAAGCATATTTGGAAGCAATTTTGAGCTTTCTAGAAAAGCTTATTTTGTTTTTTCAATTAGTGTTTTTTAGTAGAAAAGCATAAAAAATAAGCTCATTCAAACTGGGTCCAAGCATATTTATAAATTTTTTGAATAATTTAGTAATGTGAAACTTATTAATTAAGACATCAAGATTGTGTTTGGATATGGTGAATGGAATGAGAATGGGATGAGCATACAAGTAGCTTCAAATTACTTTGTAATATAAAATTAATTAATTATAAGAACCTCACGTCAAGGTGTTTATGGGAGTCCGAGACATAGTGGAAGTTACGCAATGTCAAAATGTCAACCTCACCATTTACATTAGGGGTGTTCATCCAAAAATTTGAATATTTCTCGACCAAAATTTTTCTGAACTTAATTTTTATTTCGATTCCCGATTGCACAAAACCTTTATTTCTTCATAAATTGTATTTTCACGATATTTAGGAAAGAATGAAAGGAAAGAATAGAAAACCTGAGAAAATATTTAAAATACATGAAATTTTAAAAGATTCGAGTATTCTAAATTTTCAAAATAAAAAAAAAATCCCCAACTAATTCAATATTCTTAATTCTAGACATCAATGATACCTAGGGATCATTGGCAGCATACACCTTTAGATATCCCCAGTAAATTTTGATCGATTCATTATTATTTTGGGGGTGGCAACGTGTCAGATTTCGAAGTAAAGTGCACAGAAAGGAAGTGGGGCCAGTACAATTAAATACATTTGACCTCCCTATCAGTAAAGTGCAACCGGACCATAGAACAACCGCCACGTGTTCATAGGTGCGAAGTTGCCGAACTTGGTCGGTGGGTCCATGAGCAAATTGGGGATTTCATCGTCAACGCGATCAGTGGTCACTTTTTTGGCGCACCACCATTAATTAATTAATATAAAACTATTTAATTAATGTAAATCTGCCATTTAGTTCTTCTGACTTTCCCTCTCTGCCCTCCATTACTTCAAGTCCTATGCATTGTGGGCACCATAGCCCCAATCATGACAACTAGTAAGTAAAATAAATTCTAGGAACTCAAATGGTCAATGATTTTTTTATTAAAATATAAAAAATTAAATATAAAATTATAAAAAATAAAAAAAATTGAGTATGTACTTAAAAAAAATAAAAATAAAAGGAATAGGAAGAAAAGTTAAGAGTGAGTGGTTAAGAAGATAACTTTCATAACTGTAAAAAAATTTAAATTTAAAATTTAAAATTAATTTTGATAGAAAGAATTAAAAAGTTCTTTACCTTTATAATATATATATATATTTTCAAACTGTTCGAGATGTCGGACTCATTTTATAATTTGATTTTACCTGGCATCAATAATGCGACTTTTTATCAGGATTTTAATTTTATAATGTGATTTAACATGATGTAACACGAGAATGTTAGAGTGGAATATAGGGCCCATTTACCCGTGAAAATTAATTTTTTATTTCCATGCATGATTTGTATTATAATATTACAAGATGGTGCCGTTTGAGGGACGATGCTTTTTTTTGGGCTAAACTTAATTTCATATATATATATTAAAAAATATTTGAGCCATATTTAATTTTTTTCTCAAATATAAGACCATTCAAGATTAAGATTTTCCAAATAACTTGAAATGAAAATTTGAAATTGATCAGATCGCGATATGTAATTCGGTTCAACTCCTGAAAATAGAAAGAAAAAAATTATTGGACCTTATCGTTTCGCGTAAATTATAACTGGCCTTTTTTTTCAAGGTGGACATTCTTATGATAGATCCCTCAAGGCAAGCGAGAAATTACGTTCGCCTCTCATGAAACTTTTGAATAACTAACACGATCGGTTAAGTAAATAAAATTATTGTAATATCCTTCATAAAATACAAGGTATGAGATTATACGAGTAATAAAAATCAAATTGTCATGTCTTTCGCATTGTTTAATCATAAATGCTAACAAAAATATTTATATAATACTGCATTAATTTGCATAAGCATGATATAACGTCCGGATTTTTTTATTAAGAAAACTATTTGAATATTCACGTTCATGCCAGTTACTATAAAATCAAAGTATAATGGAGAAATTGCTCAAGCTTTTAATCCGGACATGTTTAGTGATCCATTTGTTTTATATTTATTTATAATTAGTTTATATTAAACATGTTGCGTCAAAAACTAAACGGCGTTAACAGGAAGGTAGATAAATGTAGCATACCAGCCAAGCTGAGGTTATTGTGTCTTCTCATCCCCAAGGGAGCTGACTAAGATAACATGAAATTTCAAGGGTGATTGGAGTAATTCATCCAATCTTTAAAAAAAAAAAATTATGTTGTTCTGGCAACATGAACTAATAACCTTCGACTATTTACCAAAAAAAACTAATAACTATTGACACGTTCATAATATAACCCAACTCGACTGGTTCATTAAGTAATTTTGATCGATTACTATTAACTGATGACTCGTGTTTGATCCATTAACTTATGACTTGTGTTTGACCCGCTATAACCTTGCGCAATTAGGAGTCTTCATTTGGAAAATTCAGGAATTTTCCAACCGAATTATCATTTCTGGACTTTTTTCTCGATTTTTTTTTTCTAATTCTGATTTCCGACCGAACTAAAATGTTTCCCCAAAACTTCCCAACCGAAATTTCCTGATCAAAAGTTCGAGAAATTTATTTCCTGCCTAAAATTAATCCCTTCAAAAAACGAATATTATCTCTTTAATAAGTAGATAATGAGAACTGGTGAGGGAACAAATGTAAACCTAAAAAAAAAAAAAAAACTTTATAACTAGGGAATTTCAGAAAATTTGGGGATTTTAGAATTTGTAAAAGTTTTCCCAACCCAATTCCCAGACACCGAATTATCCTACAAAAATTCCTATCTCCAACCTAATTTCCGGACCATCCGAATTTTTTTTTGAAAATTTGGGATTTTTTCGAATCATGCATACCCTTACGCGCCACAATGCCTGATTGCAGCTTACTTGCAGTGATATAAAATAGTATAATTTTAGGCAGTGATAACTCATTTACTTTAAGCATCAATCAACCATCAGCCTTTTATACTTAAAAATAAAAAAAAAAAAAATAAAACAGAAAACCATATCAACATAATAACTGTCGTTGCACTGGGAATTTTGTTTCATTATTCTCCTCCCGCCACAAAAGGCCAGAATTATTTTCACTTGCTGAATGTCAGCTTCAACTCGAAGCCCTCTCCAATGGGCTGTGCCAAGTGCAAAATTTCTGCAAAAGAAAACCTCCCATCATCAACTGGAATCGCTCTTGCTCCTGATTTTCCTCTTGAGCTTCTTCCCGTCGCGGTTCGCAGCTCATGCCTTCTGAACTTCTTACTCTTTTCCAGTCCTAAAATGGTAACCTTATCAATGACCAACTTCTGGCGCAGCAGAGCAAATCCTCCGTTCGCCACATCAGAGCGAACCACAACTTCGTTCCCAGCTACTCCGCCGTAGAATCTCACAGAAGTCCACCTCCCGGTGTTCCCTCCCATCTCGACTTCCTCTCCATCATCCAAGAAAACTTCTCCAGTGCTGTTCCCAGCGTGGCCTAAGACCACCAAGAGCTCAAATGAGGTTTTCCGAGCCGCTTTTGTCGTCATGGCTTCCCCTTGCAAGGCCAAGATCGTCCCTTCACGGACGTGCACGTTTATGTCTTCAGGAGGTGCATCGAGCCTGACATATTCTCCCGATTTCACGCTCACTGATTTCGAATAGTTGAAGAGGTTGAACCAATTTCCTGATGGGAAGTATGCATCAACTGAGACTGCTCCTGGCTTGAGCACAGGCGACACCATTACGCCTTTCCCAATGAGGAACTGTGAGTTAATGTCGTAAGTTTTGACGTCTTGAGGGAACGAGAAGAAAAGGGGGCGAGCAACTGGCGTCCCTTTCGTGTGTGCTTCAAACATTAATGTGTAGTAGTAAGGAAGTAGCCGATAGCGGAGTCCAAGGACCTTCCTGGCTGTTGCGGCGACCGAGTCCCATATATAAAGCTCTTGGCGAGTTGTACCCTTAGAAGAGTGATCTCTTGAGAATGGATAAAAGGCCCCAAGCTGCAGACGACAATATCATGAAAATTATCTACCTAGGCATAAGAGGGATCATGCTTTTTTTTATGATACCTTAAGAGAACACTGGAACATCACTTGAAAAAAAAAAAAAATTCATCTACATTTGCTTTCAAGGAAGCCTATATTTACTGTGGTGGCAGCATCAGGAAATAGGCAAAAGTGTGTGTAAATTTGCTTTCCTCATTTCCTACCGTGGCCCCTTAAATTTACATGTTTTGAGGTGCCATAATAGGAAATTTCCATACAGTGGCACGGTGGGAACACCAAGCCCGTGGGTATGTGTGTGCGTGTGTGCATAGACAGAGAGAGAAACCTGTATATGTGTGTGTGTGTACATAGGCGGAAAGAGAGGGAAACCTGAATCCAGCGGCGACAGAGCTCCTCAGTTGTGTTTCCATTAAAACCACAAATATCAGCTCCAACCATCGGAATTCCTAGCAACCCAAAATTTAGAATTGATGGAATCGTGTAAGCCAAATCATCCCACGTTGCTGCATTATCTCCAGTCCAATGTGCTGTATATTTTCCAGAGCCAACAAAAGTTGATCTGGACAATATGAATGGCCTCTTGCCAGTCGCATTGACTAAGGCTGCATTCGTGGCTTTGGCTTCAAGAAGCGCATATAGGTTATGAATATCGTATTCAGAGACATTATGGAAGTGTAGAGATGATGCAGCCACAGTATTATGACCAATCGGCTCCTGGGATCCGGAATTGTTAATCTTATAGGGAGGGTCATCGAGGGTGGAATGAGGAGTTGGACGAGCAGACCGGAAATTGGATATCTCATTCATGTCGAGCCAAAGCCCATCAATGGGGAGAAGCTTGAGGAATATTTCGATTTCTTTAGCCCAAAACTTTGCACAGGCTGGGTTTAGAAAGTCAGGAAAGTATACCGGTCCGGGCCAAACTACACCCAGAAAAGGAATTCCATCACGTTTGATGAAAATGTCATCCTTCATTCCTCGTATGTACGTCCCATAGGTCTCATTCACACTGATGCCTGTGGTAGAGGGAGCACAAATATCATTGAATGTAGACTTGTATGAGAAAAGAGAAATAAGTTTGAGAAGAACCGAAATAATTTACCAGGATCCACAATGAGGACATATTTCTGACCATTCTTATGAAGGGTGTCCACAAATTGCTTCATCTCGTCTGCAGGAAAGTTCACAGGGTCAAGGGTGAAATCCTTATACGCGTCCATGTAATCAATATCCGTCCACATGACTTCAAGCGGAATATTTGCCTTTGCATAGCCAGCAACGACTCCCTCGACATCGGAAACGTTCTGGTAACCATACCGGCACTGGTGAAATCCTGTGAACATGACAGACAGCATCAGAATGCTGCCAATAAATCATCTAAAAGACAAATGGTGAATACTTGACTGGTTCTTCACCATCATACCTCGCTGGCTTATTCAGTGAGGGTCATTGCAGTAAGTTCCTAACAAATATTTATGAGCTTACCTAACAAATATTTATGAGCTTATGCAAGTCAAGCCAATTTCAAGTGTTCTAAAAAGCAGGTCCAGGTTGCAACGAAACATCTTGCTTAAGAGGAAATTGCACTTTTATACAATCAACACTCTTAATCAGTTAAAGGCGCAGTCGCTTTAGAAGGACTCCTAGGTGGATATGGTACGACACCATATCATGGTATTAGATAACTTGATAAGGATCTTTTTGAATCACAGAATGATTCAGAGGAAATAGAGGAGCATAGAACTTTTGAAGGCTCGGTTGAAGACAGGGTGATATTTATAGAAGGAGGTTTCGAGAATTGATGAAAATATAGTGCTACGTAAAATGTGAAAGGATATAATTTGTGCAATTTGTTGTACTTTGATAAGATACTTCAAAAATATTTTATGAATTTATTCAAATAGTACTGCTAAGTATTTTAAACAAAATAAAAAAATTCACCTACGCCACCTAGTCGGATAGTCCCCACCTATGTAGGCCTATGCGCTAAGCAATAGGTCAAGCGCCTAGGCTCGCCTATCACTTTTTAGAACACTATATTCCCTTCAAACAGAAGATACTACAATCATCCATTTCTCTCTCTCCCTCTCTCTATCCTTTCTTCAAACACTTGGTGGACAAAATGAATTCTAATAATAATTATTCCTAATTGGAGTAGGAAATTTTTTTTCTTTTATCCCTCAAATCAGTACCCAATAAACCCTTAAATCATGTTGGAGCAATGGATTAAGAAATAAATTAGCCCATTACAATCGAAAAATAAAATCCGAAAAAATAAGTATGTATTTGGCAAATCATAAATGGATTACTGACATCACAAATTCAAGAGAGAGGAGGGGGGGGAGGAGAGGGCTCATACCAAATGACCAATAGGGCATTGGAGCAGGCCTCCCGATGAGCTCCGTATACTGCCGCACCACCGCCTCCGGCTCGGGTCCCGCGAAGAAGTAGAGGTCAAGAACCCCACCAATGACCTTGTACGTGATCCGATCCCCATCGTACACCACATCCATCCCATTGCTGTTGAGCAGCAGCACGCCATGCGCGGACCCGGGGTTTGGGGTGGAGCGGAGGTCGATGTAGAAGGGGTGGGAGCCGTAGAGGTTGACGTCGGTGTTGAGGCTTGCGATGTCGGCATTCCAGAGGGTGAAGGAGTCATGGGGTCGGAGGCGGAGGGTGGGCTTGGTGTGCTCGCCGAGGCCGTAGAGGAAGGAGCGGTGGATTGGGAGGGCAGAAGAGAGCTGCAGGAACTGGTCCTTGAAGACGAGGGAGGGTTGGGAGGGGTCCGGCGGGGTGGAGTCGAAGAGGGTGTCGCCGGAGGAGCGCCGCGAGACGGAGAAGGCGAAGGGGGTGGAGTTGACGAGGGTGAGGAGAAGGTCAGAGTTCGGGTCCAATATGAAGTGGGTCTCTAGGGAGGAGGAGGAGGAGGAGGAGGAGGAGTAGGAGAGCAGCGGGGCTCCGGTGAGGGAGCGGCGACCGGGGCTCCGCCGGGGAATCACTTCCGGCGGGATTTCCCATCTGTCCTTCTCGGCGTCGGTGATCCGTATCCTCAGACGATCCTTTGTTTCAACGCTGCCCAATTCCCAACGCTTCAAGTCTCAGTGATTGTTTTATTATTATTATTTTTAAAAAAAAAACATAAACTCCCATAAAAATTTGAGTGAAAAATCTTTAAACTTTAAAACAATACTTCGATGTTCCATTTATTACCGTCTCTCATTGATCTTCATAAGTTTTATTCAGATTTCACCAAAACTGAACTCCAAAGAGTGGGGGAGAGATGAATTGATCGCGACTTCAAAATTTAAGAAGCCATTTGATTAGATCAAAGAATTTGGAGCGAAGGGAATGGATTTAAGGGGATAAATAAAAAATCTCTCGAGTTTAACAAAGAAAAAAAAGAGAGGTATGAAAAGAAAGTAGACAATAAAAAAAATTCACTTTTCTTTTAATTTCATTCGTTTATCCTATAAATAATAAAAGATAAAATGTAAATTACATGTTAGTTTTAAGACTTTCATAATAAGTATATTTTTGTTTCTTTTCAACTCGTAATCACTCAGAAGGATCCCATTTTTTTTATTTTCTCTCCAATTCTGAAAAATATTATAACTCATTTTATTTTCTCCCCTAAACTCTCAATAGCGGTACTAAGTGTGAATTTCGTTGGAATTTAAAAATGAATTGTAATAATTTTTAAATCTGATTCTCTCTCATTCCTCTTTCTCTTTTTGGTTCTTGGTGCAGTTTGCCATATTTTCTTGTTCAAGGGATTTTAATTTTTTTGACCATATAGATGAAATAACATATAAAAAATACACAAGTTTATTAATTTACGATAGATTTAAAAATATAAAACCTATTCATTTGAAAAAAAGTATAACACTGTTTTTAATTCAAAATTTTTCTATGCTTAAAATAAATAGGTTTTTCATTGTTAAATCACTTCAAAATTTATATTATAATGTATTTTTATATGTTGTTTCCATCTATACGGCGGATAATTTTTAAAAATGATTTCAACAAAAAAAATTTGGGCAAACTGTACCGGGAAATAGAGAGAATGTACCGGAGGGAATCAATTTCCTACAAAATATTGATTCTTCAGCCTCCTCAAGAGGGAATGAAAGAACCTTTTCATGTTTTATATTATTGTCGTCTACTACTACTATTATTATTATTAATAATAATATTATTATTTTGTCCATATAAAAAAGGTTAAAAGCCTACATTGTTCGAATCCCTACTAGTGTGTCCCCTCATTTTTTTTGGACTCATTCACAGTCTCATGGGGGAAATTGCAATACTCAATTATTCCGTCGTTTAAAGCATAAATAAAAAATGTTATGATGACAAAACCCAAAGCGAGAAGGAAAAAAACAAAGAATTGCTATACTTTATTAAGGGCATGGTCCTCCAATTAATAATGAATTCTGAACACGATCGGTACTTCTAAATTTTTTGCTAATACTTTTAAATTCAGTATTCCGTCAAAAAAAAAAAAAAAGGATCAAAATGAACTAAAACGTTCATCAAGCAATGGGGGAGTTAACTTAAATACAACATGCTCAACTTTCAGCATTTTAAAATGGGGATAAAATTTTTATTTTATCAAACACGTCCTAAATTAATAAAAAAAAAATTATACAACAAAATGTATATCTGTGTGTAACAAACAAATATGAAAAAAGACGGGCTTTGAAGTTTTAATGTTGACTATAAAAATTCCTTTTAAAAAATTAGCATTATTAGGAGCTCACAAAAGGAAGTAATCATGCTTTCAACGGACTGGAAATTCATGGGATTTATTAAATTAATTCATAAGATTTTTTAAAAATAACTGATTAGAAGAAAAATCCACGTATTGAATCACTCGCTTAGGGTATTATCACCCAATGAGATTCTCAACTTTTTCACTGATGATTCTCGGAGAGGAGATCCCAACTTTCGACTGCAAGATTTTGTGGGGAGTGGGGAGGGAAGGACACGTGGCAGATGAGGATTGGGGGATGAACATGAATTTTATCTACTTGTTACCTGGCGATGAGACTGAGATTGGGAACGTCGGGTCCGAGAACGGATGAGTCGCGGATGAGTCGGAGTCGGGCGGCCAACGATTTCTCATCGGAGTTCACTGAGATGGATCCAATCACGTACCCGTATCCGACTCCCCCTCCTCCTCCTCCTCCTTCTTCTGCTGCTGCTGCTGATACTGCCCTTCCATTCCGCGGAAACAGAACCAGAAGAAACCATACGTACAAAGAAAGCAGGAGGAACGGAGGGAGTTTGTAGCTGGTCTTCACCATTCTCTCTCTCTCTCTCTCTCTCTCTCTCTCTCTCTCTCTCTCTCTCTCTGTGATTAGGAGAGAAGACCTTATCTGCAGAAGGGGGGAGGAAGATCTATCTGTATTTATAAGGTTGTTTTTGACCATTTTTATGGAATGTGATATTAATGGTTTCTCTCTTTTGTTATTAGTAGCCGCCGCATCGAACGCTCATTAGGCGTGCTTAACGATTTTTTTGATAAATATATAATATTTAAAAGAGTATATATAGTAAAAATTTAAATTAACTAAATAGTTAAAAATTAATTTTTTTGGATCTTTTATAATCAAAAGCAAAAATGATAGGAATTGTTGCATGATAACTGTAATATTTGAGTAAAAATAGGAACAGTTATGTAATAACTGCAAGTAAATAACTTCAATGTTTGAAGGTATTAACAGAATTTCAGAAAAAATATATGATTGATTGAATCAAAGCTTCATTTGACTTTATAATAATATAAATACAGATATAGATATAGTTTTTCTGAGGGGAATATGGGTTATGTTAAATAGAGGAGGAAGAGGTACAAACAAAAGTCAATGATAAAAACAAAAAAAGCCAAAAAATCGAAATACATATCCCGGCACGGTGACCAAAAATGACAAATGTCTCCTTAAAGGCATCTTCTAATGACTAAAAACTTCCTAGAGAAAAGCTTCTGATAATATGCTCAGTGATAAGGACTCGGACTGTTTTGACAAGAGATTTTGTGCTCGAATCCCTCCAAATCACATAAATTGAAAGGAATCAGTCCAAGATGTGGATGAATTATAAGTCACTCTCTCTTATTAAGTATATGTTGGCAGGTTATTATAAGAAACCCGTACAGATTTATTGACGTGCTTCAGATCATTTGAAAAAAACAGAAGAAAAGCTTAGGCCAAAAAAGGAAAACTCCGAGAGATAAAATAATAGAAGGGTAAAAGAAGCAATTGAGCAATAGAAGGTTTCTTTCTTTATTATTTTCTATTGTTGGTTTCTTTTTTGTTTGTTTTTTTTTTCCTATTGATGGGAGTGGGTGGGTGAATGAATGGTTCGGGATTGCCGGCACTAAATTCAACATTTCTGGTCAACCAGCTAGACTTTGGTGCTGTTTTCCCGCATGAAATGGGTCTGGGTAACTTCAATCCGTACACGGCGATTGTTTTGTTCATATTTTTAAAAAATTAATTATATTTTTTTATATTCTTAATAACTGTTTATGAATTCAGCATGCACTCGGACACAATCAATTTGCGTGCATTCGGGTTCAAAATAATATTATTTTTATTAAAAACTTTAAGCATATAGTAAATTTTTTTAATAAAACAGAATTATTTTAAGGCTGGACACATAAATTGTGTGAATCCGAAGTGTATGTGTAAAAATAATGTATAGTTTATCTTTAGTACTATCAAAATAATTTCAACCCCACGATTTAAGAAAGGAAACACGAGGGAGAAAGAAGTGAGAGAAACCAGGGGGACGGGGAGAGATTTCAAAGTTACTTGTTTCTAAGTTAATAATGGGTGCTTCAAGCACAAATTTGCTTATAGTAAATGAGAAATTTAATTTTTGCCTTTCGAATAATTACATTTTTTTAATTGTGGTCCAAATCTTTTTTTTTGAGTAAAAATATGTTACATAGCTTTAAACTTTTTTAAAAAATGGTTTATCTAAGCTAATCCAATAGAAGCCTAAGTTTGAGATATCAAGGTCTTTAAAAATCATATTAAAGTTTCAATGCTTAGACTAATATGTTTTAAATTCTCATATCTTATAAAAATTGTTATACCTTTATATTTTTATATGTTATTATTTTAGTTTTTGGTGGCGAGGAATTGGACCCCCCGAAAGGGAACCAGAAGTCCCAGACTTACGCAAGGGTCCACTCTTCACGCTCGCTAGGTAAATCATGAGAAATTTTTATGAGCAATGAGTTTCAAACTTTCGACATTGTTATCCATTGCCCAAGTGACTTAGCTACTTGAATAACTTAGGTGGACATTATTTAAGTCTGTATAATTAAAATAGTTAACAAAAATATCCAAAATATTTTAATAAATAAGTACATTAACGGGTAATGACGGTAAAACGCACCGGGTGCCATCTTCCCGCCTGACACTGACCTGAGCCTTGATAAAATTAGGATTTCTCTAGGCAGCTTACAACAGTGACCTGATCTACATTGAGAGTTGGATTCATTATTGCCTGCTACCTAACGCATAATTTTTGTGATTGCTTGTTTGTGGAATATTGATGTCAATTCATTGCAAAATAATAATAATAATAATAATAATAAAATTGGTGTCAATTCATTAACGGATAATATATGAAATTTGATGTACTGCTGGTCAGTAATGGTAATTTGTGATTGTTTGTTGCCTAGTGGAGCAAATTATAGCTTGTGTTTTTTAAGAAAATATTTTTTATTAAAACCGAAACAAAGATCAGAAAATAATAAATAAGATGAAGAGTTCGATTATTAAAGACACTATATTTGATTTATCTAGTTCAATTCACCGATAAAAATTATCTGAAATCTTGAAGTGATTATTCAATTTATGGATAATATCCCTCAGTAAATAAACAAATAATATGATTTAGAGGATGACCAAACAAGCGCGGACGATAATCCTCGAGTGATAATTATGGCATTAATAGCTATTTTCCTGTTAAGTATCCATATTTCCTTAACTTTTAAATAAGGATTGTATTAAGAGCATAACTTTCCAAGAGCATATGCGTAAACATATGCCATTTGGGTCTTAATATGAAGAATTCACCTCTATAGATTGAAAGATCACAAAAAATAAATATGACGAGTAACAAATTTTCACACGATTTGGCAATGTATAAAGGTTCTTTCATTTAAATGTTGGAATTTTAAGAGATCTCAGTTGTTACAAATTTAATCCTTAAGAAAATAGATACGCTCTAGTACTAATTGCATGAAAATTGATTTGTCTCTCTTTCTTTTTATGGTCTTTTAATCGGAATGTGTAGATTTTTCAGCATGGAGCCTAAGTAACTTGTGCCTACATATGTTCACGTAAAGTTGTGTTCGTCGAAATCAACCTCACATGTGGCACTAATTGAAACATTAGAAGCTCCTATTTGAAAATTGAAACATAAATACCAACCTTTACCTAGCAAAACCCTCTACGAATATACATGTCAAGTTTGAATCGAGTTGAACAAACCTCCTAGCAGAGAAAAATCACAGAAGAAGATCCTCCTGAGTTAACTGCAATGCCGTCCAACTGGGGAGGATCGTGATCCAAAAATCACACGTTGTTTTCAAGCAATTCAATTTTTTTTTTTTTGCTTTATTTCCCATTAATTTCAATATAGGTTTCCATTTAGGCAGCATCAACAGTTGCTAATCTGAGTTTCGTTAGTTAAACCAAATCAGTTTTCTATTTCTGCACTCATCAAATTTATATTTTGCCCTCAGCCGTAGCAACGTTTCATGTCGTCTTCTGGAAGGCATCATCACGGGGTGCCGTAACGGCGGCGCCATACGAAGCCTTGCAAGCAATAATCGAGTTAGGAGCAGATTAGCGGTAAGCAGGGCATCGAGTCTCCGGCGTGAGAACCATGGAGTTCGAGGTGAGAGTGGTGGGAGGCGTGGAGAGCTGCTTCGTCTCTCTCCCTCTTTCTCTCATCCAAACCCTTCAATCCACGAGCTCCGCGGGCTTCCTCCCTCATCTTCCTCTCTCTCCAGCTTCGCTCTCGCGACCACTCTATCTGGCACGTTGCTTGGTCTGGCTCCGCTTCTGATTCTTCTTCGATTGAGGTTTTTTCAAGATCATTGGTTTTGATTCACTATTGCTACGGTTTTTATGGTTTGATCTTATTATGAACTGAAGATATCCAATCATTCCCTAAACCCTAAACCCTAAATTCTAATTGAATTGTCTTATCAGTTGAATTTCCGCTTTTAGATTTTACATTTCTCTGAACGAATTTGTTAGTTAAATATATTTTTTAAATAACCCTAAACCCCAAATTCTAATTTGAATTGTTTCATCAGTTGAATTTCGCCTTTTTGGATTTTAAAGCTCCCTTAACAGAAATCATAGAAAATTTAGCTGCCAAACCCATAATCTGTCAGGCTGGTGATATCTGATTTCAGCTATGGTGGGAGGCTCCGGCACATTAAGCTTCACGTATTGTCAGATGTACCTAGAAACCTGAAGCTGTGGCTCACTTTCCCTAGAACATTGACAAGGGGCCTGTTAATTTTTTTCCATAGAGATTCTGCAGCGGGCTTTTATGCACGCCGGGGGGGGGGGGGGGGGGGGGGGGGGGGGGGGGGGGGGGTGATGTCAGATGCTATAATAGGTGGTTTTCATCATAACAATTTTATTCTAAAACATTATCATCAGTGCAGGTTGCTCAACAGTTTGCGGAATGCATTTGTCTCCCAGATCATACCATTGTTGAAGTGTTAGCTATTGCTAATTTGCCAAAAGCTATTCAGGTTACGATAGAACCTGACACTGAGGATGATTGGGAAGTTATGGAGCTTAACTCTGAGCATGCTGAAGCAGCCATATTGAAGCAGGTGCAAAACTAAGCTCTGATCATTTCTAACAAATGATTTCTCACTTTTGATCTTAATGCCCTGTCTCCTGTACATAATCTCCACTTTGTTCACTATGGTGCCTATATTTAGCCTCAAAATGTTTTGTCTTGCCTTTTCCCTAATTTCTGACTGGAGTGGAGGTGGGAATCTGTTGTGTTGTGTCTTTGAATCTGTTGCATTAATGCAAATTGGAGTTGATATTCACATTTTATTTTTAAAAACTGTCATTGGTGCTCCTTTATAGGATTTCAATGTGTGATATGACTTGGCAACAGATATACTTCAAACTGATGTTGCATTATGTAGTCATTAGCATGATAGTTTGATGTTTCTGAGAACAAAAAAATGTAAAAGCCTGTTTCTTGAGTTCTGAAAAATAGAAAACCTGAAGCTCTTTAAAAAACATAATATTAAAATACTTTGTTGCTTTCTCTTGTCAATCTCTCTATGTGGAGCTTGTAAGTCTATTTACAGATAAGATCAGATCCTAACCCCCTAATTGAAGTCTAATTGATCTTGTGGTCACAGAAAGGTAGCAATTAATGCCTAAGATACCCTTAAGTTTCAAAATAAATGGAATATATATAAACAAAAACTTTAGATAGAAATGCCAGACCAGCCTGAGCAGTACTTATGCTACAGTAGTACATGTAACTTTCTGTCATTAGTAGACTTTCTCTTGCATCGGTTTAATGTGTCCATTTTCCCCCCTGTTATGAGATGTCTCAAAAGCATGAGCGATTAAGACATATAGAAACTTAGTTTTGAATATAAATAATATGCAGGAATTTGGCGTACAATCTACTGGGATCTAAAAATGCACCAAAACTGCTACTTATTTATCCACCTTTACATTACATGATTAGCTACAAATTTTAAAATGATCCAGGAGTACATAATAGTTAACACCAAATATTACCACTGATTGCTTAGTCTAGCTGTATCAGCTTTTGTATTAAATCCTTGGTGTTGGGCAATGGGTTCAATTTGTTGTTGTGTGGTTGGTGTGAGGGGTGATTGTGTGTATTTACCTATCAAAGAAATTCAACAACTATATTCAAGGCATACTGTTTAAAATAATACAACTATAGCTAAGCTGGAGATGATTAAATTGCTAGAGTAAAGCTTTCAAGACTCTTCTAAATCTTTACTATGATTACCTGTCAAATGTTGTGGAACATAAAAACAACAAGCAATAGGGAGCTCCCCCATTTCAAACAAATAAAATTAGGAGAAAAGATAGAGAAGCTAAATAAGGTATGAGTGCCTTCATCTAGCGGGTGGTTGTGAATAGTTGTAAAGGTTGTTGATATATTATTGATGTTGAAGTTGACAATAACGTTGCATGGTCAAGGTAAAATATAATTATCGCCGTTGACTTTGTCTTGTAGCTATTGTTCCAATTATCTGATTTCGAATTTGGAGAGACGATTTATAAACTTAAATATCTATAACAAATGTCTGTTGTTTGGATTATGCAATGTTCTGTATCTTACTTTTGCATGAATGCAAATATTTGATGGCATTGGATACTGCTATTAGAAGGTAAACCTTGGTGCAATCGGTCCTTTGCCGTTACAGAGCAGGGGTAGTCTTGTGCTATGGAGTCTACACTCTTTAATTCTGTTATTAATATCATCAAATGCAGGTTGGGATCGTTCATGAAGCAATGAAATTCCCATTGTGGTTGCATGGCCACACTATTGTTACATTTCTTGTGGTTTCTATCTTTCCCAGGAAGTCGGTAGGTAAGATACCATCAACAATTAGTTATGCACATTGTTTTGGCATTTGCATCTTAATAATCTACATTTGACTACACTTATTAAATGGATGTTTATTCGATATGCTTGCTGATGTATTCATTTGTTTTATAGTTTGATCTCATATTTTAACGTGTAGTTCTTGTTATTACTTAAAAACTTTTCAATGACTGTTTAATTTATGCAGACAGAATGCAGAATGATAATTTGCACTCATTAATAGATTTGCCTCTTTAGAAAGTCTTGCCTCTGTTTTAATTAACCTGGGGAGACCTACAGGGTCAGCAGATCAGTAATCAACTTAGAGGGAAAGTCATCGGTGGGCCCAATGGCTGGCTTGGGTCTGATAGCACTGCTTGCACCGACTTTCAAGTAGATTAGTTGACTGCTCTGCTATGGAGCTATTTATTGTTTTCTCTTGATCTATGTTTTGTTTCAGATTTTCCTTGCATTTTGAGGATTTCTTCCCTTCTATTACGCATTTCTCTTTTCTTGATTAATTAAATTCGTTCCCCACCTCCCCCCCCCCCCCCCCCCCAAAAAAAAAAAAAGAAAAGAAAGGAAAAAAGGTTAGTCCTTTTTTTCTTTCGTACTCCTCTTGCAACTTATTTTATATTGCTTTTAGCTATTAGCTTAAAGCAATCTGTTCAGAGGCTGGTGTATATGGTTTTTGGATACTGTCTTATGTTGTGCTCTCTTTATTGCATTTCGGTGTAATCGTGGAACTATATCATGTCCACTTTTTGACATTTATCATACTGTATATGTTATATATTACAAGATTTTTCTGTTTACAAATGCTGGAAAACATTTGACCCGTAAGATGCTCCGCAGTTCAACTCGTGCCTGGAACTGAAGTTGTTGTTGCACCAAAGGGACGCAGAAAAATTGTGGAGCACGATGAGCATTGCAGCATGAAATCTTCAAACAGAGAACATCCTCCTGTGAAGGCATTATTGCGTGTTCAAGATTCAAACAGAAAATTGATGAACAGAACTGTAACTGAAGGTGTTGAGATTGGGATAGATCTGACTTCTATTGCATTTATTCATCCTCAAACAGCCAGGAAGTATTCACTGGACGTTCTTCAGTTAGTTGTTATGATGCCTAGACTACCATCGAGGAAGAGCTTAACCAATGTTGAAAAAAATATCCTCAGAAAGCGACACAGTTCTGACCAGAAGGAAATCAATGGTGGTGGAATTTTAACTGACAAGAAGGATTTGCGTCAGGCAATTGTTCGCCTTTTAATGTCAGAATCTGTTGCTATAGGACACATAATGCTCGCACAGTCTCTTCGGCTCTATCTCAAGGCACACCTTTGCTCTTGTATGCTAACTTTTCCAAGTGCCTGGCTCTAGTCATAATTCTTTTTAACATTTTGGGATTCTTTTTGATCTGTCTCTGTCTGTCTCTCTATATATTCTCTCCATCCATTGCTCTTGGTTGAAGTGTTTTCCTGTAATTTCCCATCTTGGATGTTTGTCTTAGTTATCATGGGTTTTGGTGCTGCCAATATTAATTTTTTGAATTCTTGTAACTGCCCCTGTTTCTCTTGGGACTTTTTTTTTTTTTTTTTGGTTGTGCATGCATCTTCCAACAGCAGCATTACTTTTTTTTTATCATGGCTTCTTTGTGTGTTAATCGACATTTTGGTTTTCAATATGCAATAAATGTTAGATATTATTTCCTTGTGTGTGTTCTTTATAACCCCTTCTTCTGTAACGTGTAATTTTTTCTTTCATGTTTTCTCATAAGCTTGTTTTTCATAAGAAAATACACTTTTACTCAATCATAATCAGATTGGACACCTAAAGCTCTTGAAGAAGTTGATTGAACAGGTAAAAAAAGTATTTTCACAAAATCATGTCCAAAATATTTCCTGAACTTTTTGATTGGATTTCTCTGGTTAAGAAAAAGATTGGAGTTCTCTGGCAGGCTTGTGCCACTCTTTTATATTTTGAAATTGTCAAGTTGGGGTTGTATTTCTGCATGTGTTGTATTTTGAATTGAAATACTCTTGTACTTGCAGGGATTTATGTGAAGAGCTGCGATATTGATGTGAAAAGGGATGTTTCTTCACTTTCACTTTCTCCTTGTCAATTTAAGATGATTGAGGACAAATATCTTGAGAACAGTTCTTTAGAAGTGGTTGATAACCGCAAAAATTATAAAGACTATAACACATCTTTCAAAGCTAATTCAAATGTCTATTTGGGCTCGGTAGATCGCTCAATAAATGAGGAAGTAATTACGGCTCTTCCTTACAAATCTAACAAAAGTGAAGATGTGACTGCTCAATCCGACATTAAAAAGGGGCTGCAAAGTCTTCTTCGTGCATGGCTTTTGGCACAACTCGATGCTATTGCATCATATACAGGGGCTCAGGTTAATTCATTAATTTTAGGAAATGAAACTTTGCTTCATTTTGAACTGAAGGGTCACAAGTTTAGGGATACAGAAAGAGTGCAGGCATCATCCAATGATTCTCTGATGTGCGGAAATGGAACTGGGGTGTCGTCAGTTCAATTTTTATATGTGCTTACATTTTTTGGTGAATCTATGCATGATGGAAAAGTTTATGGCTATGAGCTTGTCTTCAACGATGGACAGAAGAAGAATAACCATCAGGGGAGCTTGGATTTGTTTGGAAAGCTAAATTTCGGCGAGCCTATAATCTTCCATTCTGCTAAACAGACGGCATCCAACAAAGTCCAGCCATCTGCAGTTTCTTCCTTCAGCTGGATGGAGAGTGTTTTTTCTGATATTACTAACAGTGGGTATCTTTCTGAAAATCTTTAGTCTGTACATTTAGTTTCTAGCAACCTTTGGGAAGGGTTCTGTGTAAGATATGTGGACTAGTCTGCTGTTTCTGATATAACTAACAGTGGGTTTTGTTCTGAAAATCTTCAGTCTGTTTAGCTTCTAGCTGCCTCTGGGGAGGGTTGTGTGTATGATATGGGGACTTGTCTGCTGATCTTAGAAAAATTGAATGCTCTTCAGATCTATTAGCACATAATGGTATTTACATTCTGCTAGATCAGCTTCTGTTTGATGAAAGAGTTCAGTCTTAATTACTGGATGCCTAATTCGATAAGAATTTTACAACAAGATGTCTTGATATTATATCAGTAGATTGGATGCTTTAGCTGGAATCAAAGCTAGGGATGAAGTTTTAATTGTTTTGAATTAACATAAATAGTTGCTGAACGCTGCTACGTCGATAGATGAGACGCTAAATGCCTGGAATCTTACCATTATGGTGAATGGAATCTAGTTTATGTCATGCTTTTTCCCTTCTAATGCCCTATATTGGTAGGTTTGGTCAAATTTATCATAGAAGCGCACTGGAAGTCTTTTTTATTTGTACTGCACTGAAGACCATGGCCCAGGGTCACGAGGAGAAGGCCTGTGAGGGCAAGGGAGTAGACAATGCTCAGTTTTCCTATGCGCGCATGTGTGGATGGAGTCTTAATACACATACATAGATGTGCCTATGAACTATGCGTGTAGCCCTATGCATATTAACTATGCAGTACACATGCGCATATGAACTATGCCAAGGCTGCTTTTTAGAATATTGTATACAGATAATACATAAGTATATTTTTTATTTGTAAATGTACATGCATCCGTTAAGTTTTGAACTTACGACCTTTTTCAAACCTTTGAACTTGCAAGGGTAGGAGATGCCATTAGACCAAAGGCCCTTGGCATAATGCATGCATATATATATACATATACAGACAGTACTCAAGAGAGCCAGGAAGCCAAGTTTTCTTATTAGAGTCAACCTTATAGAATCCCCGCCACCAAAAGGGATTCTAACTGTTAGACTAGAAATTCTACCAGCGCAGAAAATCTGAGCCTCATCAAATTAGAAATGAGTTGTGACCTAATTGAACCTTATCCTTAATCGACGGTGAAGTCAACAATAAAAGTGATAAACTTTGACTATTTGGATGGAACCTGCGAGGCTTGAATTTTAGTAGCTAGTAGAATATATGTTGATGTTTCAATCCAACGGTTAAAATATTATTTTGTGATGCTCACTGGGCCCTACATGGGTTGGCTTTTATAAGAATGGTTAGCACTCTAGCACTTTTTAGCGTTTTCCACAGATACACATAAGTCTGCGTGTATTTGTGTTTTTGATTGTGTCTGTTTCTCTTTCAAAGAGTGCAAGCATGGCTATTATTGTTAGCATGTCGTGGTGTGGGGAAAAAAATTCCCTTGTTTTTGTTGTTTGTTTGTTTTTCGCTTTTATATGCTGAGGTTTTTAAGATACTCCCATGAGGGCTGTATTCTCTTGTGTGATGACTTTAATAGTCTGGCAATTTTGTAATGTTAGATACTGTTCTACATGCAGGACTGATGCTGCTGCTATCTCAAGTTGCCCAAGTTTTGTTTGAAGTTCATAATCTTCCGCTCCCTGGACATATTCTAATTTATGGTCCTCCTGTGAGTATATCTCTTAGCTGTGGATCCATTTCTTTTCCTTTATGTTTGTTTGCGGTAGGCAATGGAGCTTTTCACATCCTGTGCGAGAAAATGTTGCAAAATCTTAGAATTGCTTTTATTGCTGTGGCTGAGAGCTCAGACTTTTTCTGTAGCCTCAATTTACACAATTCTATTCCATTGGTTTATTAACTTTCCGTCTTAAACTAATTCAAATTGTAGCATATCTCCTTAGCATTGGTCTGACTAGTTGTTTGTAAATAGAGTTTAGTGCAGCAACTGGGGACAGCATGTACAACTCTTTTGTTGGATGTGTGTATGATGTGCTCTCACGGATGCAAGTTTGTCATTTGCGATTTTCGCCTAGGGTTTGCGAGACAAGCTGTTTTTTACTGTTTGGTTGTTCTATTATTTTTGTCAAAGCAGAAGCCATTTGTATGCTCTATTCATTGACATGGTTTTGAAGGATGAGGCTATGATGGAGTTGGATCGTCTTTGTAGTATTTGGGTCCTTTAATTGACAGAAATGCTCATACCACTAAGACCAGTTCGGGTTTGAGGTATTCTGGAGAGGGTTATCTTTATTTCTGTTGCTGCAGAGTTTACATCGTGAGTTGTTCTGATGCAAGTCTGAACTGGGAAACTGCTTTAGCTACTTAGCTACTTGGTTTAAGGATTTTAGTTGCAGGCAGCTTTATTCCTTTCTTCCCCTCATTTTGTTGTTGTTGGTATACACACCTTTACCCTTAATGCAGTTCTTGCACCCTAGAAAGGGAATAAATTTTGAGAATTAAATTGCTTGAAAAAGAGTGTAGAGCCCTTGTAAAGTATTTCTTAATTTTCAATTTCCGTAGGAAGTTCCTTAGTGGAACTTTCAGGGGCAATTTGGCCCCTTATTTGTTTATTAATTTTTATGAAGGAAGATGTAACTGTAAAGAAGAGAACGCTGTATTCATGGGGCAGGAGCAGGGCAAGGAAGGATCTCTTATCCTCTATTTTGTTGCTTTCCTGATTCTGTCTAGTCTTAAAGATGAAAATAAGTATGATGTAATATATTTGAAACTCATGTTGTGGCAGAAACATTAGTCGTGCTTGCTTATATTATGCTACTCCTAACTAAAATGTATAATGCAGAAGATACGTTAAACTTTTGTTCCTCTACTTGCTTTTTAGGGTTCTGGAAAAACATCCTTAGTCAAAGCTGTTGCAAAATACGTTGAAGAAAGTGAGAACCTCTTGGCATACATGTATGAAGTTATTTTTATCCATTTTTATTTTTTCAATCTTGGTCAAAATTTGCAAAATTTAGGACATCTGGATTGGCGCTCCTGGTGTCAATATTGATATCCTGAAATGTTAAGCCTTTGACTCTTAAGCTCATATTTGGGAGGTTCTGGTGACATTATTTTGTCCTTCTGATGGGAGGTTCTCTTTGCAGAGTTTTTGTATCTTGTTCAGAACTTGCCTTGGAAAAGGCCCCAGCCATTCGTCAAGCACTTTCTGGATACATATCTGAAGCTCTTGATCATGCACCTTCCCTTGTCATCTTCGATGATCTGGATAGCCTTGTTTCGTCCTCTTCTGAAACTGAAGGATCTCAACCTTCAATCTCTGTTGTTAAGCTCACACAATTTCTTGCTGACATTATGGATGAATACGCAGTAATGTATTTTTTTCATTTATTTAAATCTTGTTTTATGTTATGTGCATTACGGTTGGTTTGTTACATTAATGTGTGTTTAGATCTTATTCAGCATCTGGATATTTATGAAGTCATTGTTTACAAGCCCATTTGCACTGAACAGGAAAAAAGGAAGCGCTCCTGTGGAATTGGTCCCATTGCATTGCTAGCTTCTGTGCAGACTTTAGAAAATTTGCCACAGCCTTTGTGCTCCTCAGGTTTGTCTTTATGATTTTAAAAGGATGCCATTTCATCTTTTATAGCACTGGGTTTGAACTGAACCAGAACTCCTGGATCATTATATTTATGTTGGTTATCAATTTTCAAAAGCTGTTTTGTGAATTTCACTCTCAGGAAGGTTTGACTTTCATGTGCAATTGTCCTCTCTTGCTGCATCTGAACGTTGTGCTATATTGAAGCATGAAGTCCAAAAGCGACACTTGCATTGTTTGGATGACCTTTTGTCAGATATAGCTTTTAAGTGTGATGGATATGACGCATATGACCTGGTATTTTCTATACAAAGTTAAAAAATCAATTATTTAATAGTAAAATTCATCTTTGGCTGAATATGTTGATGTTGTCTTCCCTTTCATATGATTAGTTCTGTCTTTGGATTCATGCAAGGAAGCACGATTACCGTTGGTCCTATTTGGTCGTGATAAATAGCGATACAGTAATTTTTGAAATATGTGACAGTGCAATGAGGATATCTTGATTTAAATAAGGAAGTATTTGCATCAAAATTTGAGTCCTAAATTAAATATTATTGTAATTTTTGTTGGTCCTATTTGGTTTAGGGAAGTTTCTGTTTGCCATAATTTCTTATTTTTAGGAGATTTGATCTAGGGTAGAATCTAGTTCTTATTTGGTTACTTTATTTGTTAGGAGCTCTTTTGGAGAGGTCCCCCCCCCCCCCCCCCCCCCCCCCCGGGGGAAAAAAAAAAAAAAAAGAAGATAAATTCTTATTTACAGAAACTAGAAACTACAAGGTTTCAAACCCTTGATGTTAGACAGCACGAAAAATTTTCTATACGTGCTGGTACCATTATACTAGTCAACTAGTGGTGTTTTTTAAGATTTACAACTTGATTAGCAAGTTATATAGTCTATAAACAAGGACTATTTTATCCCCACAAATTTAGTTTATTGTAGATGTTTTGAATGTATAAAATCATGAGACTTGATAACTGTTTTCTGCTTTCCTGTGTTGTGGTGATTCCTTGTGAAGGTAGCATTTCTACCTTCTATCCCCCCTCTCTATCTCTTTTCTCTTTGTCTTCTCGGGGCATGGATCCATGTGCGGAGTGCTATGCATCAGCACATGTTTGGGAGTGTTGAGAGTTCCACATCGATTTGGGACAAGTTTTTATGGTGCATGATACATACATATATATATATATATATATATACACACCCACATATGTACACATATATATACATATGTACACACACATATACACACACACATGTTGTGATACTCCCTTGTTTTCAATGGGTTACAGGATGGAATCTTGACATTTTGTTTGCATTTTGTAGAATTCCAGGTAGTTCTGCCTGGATTAGCTTTTCATCCCATGCCTTCATTACATGCTTGCTACTTTGTTTGCATGGAAAGTAGTATTGTTTGCTGAATAAGTAAATTACCAGGAGCAATTTATTGTTTGTACCAGATGCATCAGTACCTTGGTTATTGATCTTGTTTGATAGTTTAATCTGAAAATGTTTCCTTGGTTACCAGTTAAATTTAAACTATGGAAGGAAGGTTTCATCCCCATGCCTGTAGTATTTATGTTTCTTTTTGAAACAGAATATATAGTTACCTCACAGCTCTATTTTCCAGGTAATATTGGTTGACAGGGCAGTTCATGCTGCCATCAGTCGTTTTTTGCCTCCTTTTTCCACTCCTGAAGAACACGCAATGCCTACTTTAGTTTGTGGGGATTTTTCACAAGCAATGCATGAGTTCCTTCCAGTTGCTATGCGAGATATCAATAAGTCAGCTTCTGAAGGTGGTGCCTCTGGGTGGGACAATGTTGGTGGTCTTACTAACATCCGCAATGCTATTAAAGAGGTACATATTTATTGGTGGTCATACCATATTTACATGGGCATGGTACTGGAAGAGGGATTTATTGTGCTACCTATTGTGGTGCATGAACTTAGTCAGTATAAGATTCCATGCTTTGGGACATATATTGGTGTACACATCAGTATAAATTCATACTCCGTAATAAACAAAGATAAACTATTATGCTTGGTTGAAATCAAACAAAGATACAGTATGTATTAGATATAGTTACGGCTTAAAAAATTCTGTCATTTCTCTCCTTCCAAACCATGTAAACAGCTGCTGCAAGAGCAACTGTCTTTCCCTTGCTTGAGGGCTTACTTTCTAGTGATGTCTTGTAAACCAACTACATCTTGAATCTTTTCCCCTAAAGGGAACCTCTTTGAGTACTCATGATAGCATCTTCCAGATCCTTGGCCCACTATTGGATAACTCTACTGCTGTAATCTCTTATTCACTATAAGACTCACTTGAAATCCTCGATATTTGTACCCAGATTATTCTTTGGGATTAGAGGTACGAGTGGATTTCATGCGCTTTGTTAGGTTTCCTATTGATATGGTATGATTACTCCTGGTATATCCAGCTCAATAATAGAAATGTGCCTATTCACATCATAATATAATCTAGGATGCAGATAGGAAAGGATACGACAATAGTTAAAAAATATAACATACCTATCAATATATATATTAAAGTTTCTTATACATATAATGGCTAGAATTTTGAGGTTCATACAAAACTGACAACTTCCTTACTCCTAAATGGTGGGCATTTTTTATTTGCTCAAGAAGATTAAGTTATTTAAATAATTAAAGTATTTCCCCACAACAGCAGAAATTTCTGAGTTTTTTTTTCAAATGTCCCATCAAAGATACCTGCCAACTTAGCTTCAAGTGAATCTGGAAGCATGCATAAGGCTGGCACGAACCTGTATTCATGTCCTATCTGTGCCAGGCATGAATATGGCATGATATGTATCAGATGTAACCCAATATGAGAAAAAATAAAAAAACCATTTCAATGATGCAGATACAGTAGAGATACTGGGTGGATATGGCACAGTACGTTGTATCCATCCTTTGTATGCAGATCCAAGCAAACTAGAAAGAGGAGGAAGAAGATGAAGCTGAAGCAGAAAGGAAATAATAACATACTGCTTTGTGTCTTTAGAGCACATGCATCTGAGAAATCCTAAGCAAAATCTCTGCATTCTTTAAATTGATCTTCTAAAAAGAATTGATTGAGGGATGTACTTGACGTGTATATATGTATATACAGACACTGTTGTCATAACTTTCTCATCTGGATTTTGAAGATTCCTGTAAGTTGACACGTCCCTTTGCCCCCATAGTTGTATCCTTTTTTCTGTGTCTGTGCTTCATTGACGTTTGATGTATCCTCACTCTTTTGATCCAAATCCTCTTTGTTGTGTCTTGATCTTAATGGAGTGATTTAATCCATGAGTTAAGGTACAATATGATTAAAACGAGTCTGTAGAAAGCATAAGATCCATCAACTTGAAAGCATAAATTATTAATTTAGAAAAGAAACATGCCGCATCCTACCCTGCATCCGAGATATATCTTAGTAAGGATACTTGTCTCCATGAGGCATCCTAATAAGGATACACGTATCCAGAAAGTATCGGAAAATTTTCCAACATAGATGTACTTATCAATAGTATCCGTTTCATATTGTGAAAGTTTCAGGCTATCTGATACATATCGCGAGAGTTTCCAATTATCTGATAGGGAAGACTGGAATGAAGTATCCATGCTTCAAAGTTTCTATTATTTAGGGTATCGTTGAAACATTAAAATGAAATGAATGTCTTCACTGCGAAACAGAAACTAGTTTCTTAATATGGCTGCTCTCAGCAATACAATAAAAATGATCTTAAAATGTTTTCCCCCCAGTTAAGGGCATTACCAAGCTTTTCATGTTTTGATATCTTTCTTTATGTTCCTGCAGTATGTTATGGTTCTGTGATGTCGTGCATTTTTTTAATACCCAGTGCCTGTTGCCTCTGCGATATAAAATTTTTATCACGTTCCTCTTCGATCGGTTCATGTAATTATGTATGTTTTGTTGTTTCTTTTCTTGTGACTTAATTTCAGATGATTGAATTGCCTTCGAAGTTTCCAAATATCTTTGGACAATCACCTCTAAGGCTGCGGTCAAATGTACTCTTGTATGGTCCTCCTGGTTGTGGCAAGACACATATTGTTGGTGCGGCTGCTGCTGCTTGCTCCCTAAGGTTTATATCAGTAAAAGGGCCAGAGCTGCTGAATAAATATATTGGTGCTTCTGAGCAAGCTGTATGAGAGGCTTTCAATGTTTCATTTTCCTTTTCTTTGCTATCGATTATATGATTTGTTGTATTTAGTTGACGATTTACCCCTGTTTGATTGTCTACTTTATCCAAATTTGTTTTTTTTTCCAATTATCAAATTTCATTGCTTACAGAGGAGCTTCTTTTCTTTCCTTTGTTGTTTCCTTGTAATGTTGTTTGACCACCAGTAACTACAACTTCAATCATCTCAGTCCGAATCTTCCTTGTTTACTTCAAATTTTGATAGATATGCTCTCCTAATAGGCATCTAATGACAATTCAAACATCCAAGGAATTTCATGCCCAAGGATTCAATTTTCTAAGGAATATCAAAAGTACTTGAATGGAATGTGGCTTTAATTTTATGTTGTGTTGATACAAGACGAGATGTATATACGGGTGGAATGTGGCTTTAATTTTCTGCACAAGGACTGCTTCTGATGGTCATAATTTGGTTTCAGGTTCGGGACATATTCTCGAAAGCAGCTGCTGCAGCACCTTGTCTTCTTTTTTTCGATGAATTTGACTCCATTGCACCAAAAAGAGGACATGATAATACAGGGGTGACCGATCGTGTTGTCAACCAAGTCAGTTATTTATCTTATTTATGCCACAAGGTTTTGCATTTTCTAGTTGATTTTCTCTTAGTAATCTTTCATTTCTTTTTAGTTTCTGACTGAATTAGATGGCGTGGAAGCATTGACTGGCGTATTTGTTTTTGCTGCTACTAGGTCAGTATCCCTGTCTTTGTTATATTGTTATAAATTATCCTTTATAATATCGATGAAATTATGCACCTAGCCTTTTGATCATTCCAACATCCATTACTATGTAAATTTAAATTGGTCAAGACATTGAGACCCTCTTACCTTTGTTAAAAAGACATGACACCCCTTGTAGTTTCCAAAAAGACACCGACATCCCCTGGTTCTTTGTAAATGATTTTTTTGCCCATCACCAATTAAGATATGACAAAAATAAAATTATTGTGTTATTGTTGCTTTAACATATCATTTATCATGTTATTATCATTTTTTGTACCTTCCCGAGTGTCTTTTTGGAAACTAAAGAGGGTGTTAGCATCTTTTTAACAAAGATGAAAGAGTGTCTATGTCTTTTACTCTTTTAAATTTTCATTTCTGCTCATCTAGAAACAAATGAGTCATGGTAAGCCAGTAATTGCATAAAAAGTTATTTCATCCTCCAGAAAGTATGGTGTCTATCCTCTCATACCATAATTCATTGTTTTTCTTCCCTAGCTATCATTTTTGAGAAGCAGTTCACTATTAGTTCCTCGTAAATTATCATGTATGACCAAATGCTTGTGAAAGTCATGCAATAAAAAAAATGTAGCCTAGAGACATCGCCACTCCCTTATTGGTACCAGGGGGAAAAAGAAGAAGAAAAGAGTGAAAAAAATTGATAATTCTTTATCTTAACACATAAACCAGTCATGCCCAAAAGCTTTGAAACATCTTTGAATAGGTGAATATCTTTTAAAAAAGTAATGCTTTAGTTTATATCATTGACTGATATCCTGCCAATGCACTAGGTTTGTAATTTCTATCTATATTTTTTTTTGTTACAAATTAAGTTGAAGCCTAGAAAGGGGGATGGAAAAATATTTCACAATTCAACGTAATGAAGACATGAACCCTTAATGTCCATAATAGGGAGATAGGCTACTACCAATTGAGCTAATGCTTGCCAGTGTTTGGAGGAGTTTTTATGAATAAACTATGCATTGTCATAAATTATTGTGAGGAATAACAAAGAATGTGAAAGTTGAATCAATTAGTCTGCCCATATGTTGTTGGCTATTTTTTCAAAGAGTGTGAAAGTTGAATCAATTATTCTGCCCATATGTTGTTGGCTATTTTTTCTTTCTTCTTTCTTTTTTCCCTGCCCCCACTTTAAGGTGGCATTTGTGTGGTCTAACTGGGGTCCGGATTGGCCCCATGTCTGATTTTGGTCTGACATAAACCCATTCAGTAGGTTTGGGAACAGAACTGAATGGGTTTGAATTGCCTCTGGCCGAGTCAGCCAAAAATGCCCTACTGATTTGGTCAGAACGCAAATTCAGATTCCTTGGACAAAAATGTCCCTAAACTTTTAGAAAAATTCCACCATCTCTCTATTGTTGGCGCAGCCATTCAACTGCTGGCGACCACCATCGCTAACTTCATCAATGGGTGAACAACATTACAACAGCGATGAAAGAATAAAACTCAGATTGTGGCATCGATCTGCGTTGGGGACACATTGGGTAGAGAACCCAGATCATGGCGTCTTCGCTGGAAATATGATGTTGATGGCAATTCCAGAGCACATTGACAATCTGGCTTGAAAACCCTGATCATGGCATCTACCTTCATCGGATACATTTGGGCAGAAAACTCAAATCCCCGATTATAATATTAACTGTTCTATTCAGTTTGATATTCAGTATTTAGGTCTTAATACTAAATTTTGTTAACCACGAGCTGAGTACGTATCTTTAAATTTTAAAATTCACAACTGTTTGAAGTGATCCACAGTTTTTTAATTTACTTTTGGGAAACGTCATTTGATTACTTTCTTCGTCTCTACTGTAATGGATGGATATCCGGTTTTCTTGTCTTCTCCTGGTTCGGTTGATTTCTTTCAATTATTTAAAGTTGACACTTGATCATATTTCATGCAAAACAGTAGGCCGGATCTGCTTGATGCTGCACTGTTGCGGCCTGGTAGGTTGGATCGCCTTCTTTTCTGCGATTTCCCCTCGCAGCAGGAGAGATTGGAGATTCTTACGGTCCTCTCTGGAAAGGTTAGTGCTACCATTGAAATAAGCACAATTGTGTTTTCCATTTCTTCTTGGTAAGAGTTGTTTATTCCTTTTGCTAGGAAATGGTGCTTTTTTGAAAATCTATTTATATATACTCTTTTAAGTTGTGATGCATTGGAAACACAAAAAGTTCCTTAAAATGGGTTATTTAGTGCCCTAAGGCACTGGTTCGAAACCCCCATTAAACGGTTAATCAGCAAATTTTGCTATAAGTTTCTCCGGGTTTCATGTCTTCTGAGTTCAGAACTTGATGATAGTTGCAAAGGCAACCAGATTGAGCACAATGCTACAAAATCTGTCCTAATCTTTGTCGTGTTTCAGATCACGTAGGTTTTATGAGTGCTCATCCTGGTATGCGTTGTGAAGTCAATGGTTTTGTTTTACGCTTGCATGCAGCTGCCATTGGTTGATGATGTTGATTTGGATGCCATTGCTCGTTTAACGGAAGGGTTCAGTGGAGCCGATCTCCAAGCTCTTCTCTCAGATGCACAACTTGCAGCAGTTCATGAACTTCTGAGTAGTGCAGATTATAATGATGGGCCTGGAAAGAAGAAGCCGGTCATCACTAATGCCCTCTTGAATTCCATTGCTTCCAAGGCAAGGCCATCGGTTTCAGAAGCCGAAAAGAGGAGGCTTTACGGCATTTACAGCCAATTCTTGGATTCAAAACGACCCGTTTCCCAGCAGGTATCTTGTTCTACGCCCCCTCTTTCCTCTCCTTTTCGTCGTCTCGTTTTACCGCAGGCGAAAACGTGTAAATGGATTTCTCACTAATACCCTTTACCTGCGCATTTTTTTTTTTCCTTCAGTCAAGGGATGCGAAAGGTAAAAGAGCGACTCTTGCATGACAAATGGTTGAGTCATTCTCGCTCGAGCTTTATGGGATTCATGACAAATGGTTGAGTCGTTCTCGTTCGAGCTTTATGGGATTTTCAGTTCTAAGTTTAGCGTTGATCGGGAACGTTTACAATAACTTGTAATCCCAATTTGCGGTTGGATCTTTTTCTTCCATTATTATTTTGCTTCTTTATTTTCTTATCGTGTATCATAAGTCATAAAATCAAAATGAAGATTACCGCAATCCTTTCATTCTCAGTAATGTAATATTATTTACCTATCAAAAAAGAAAAAAAGAAGAAGAAATTCATGGTTCATGATATTTATATTCCTCGTAACATTTTGGTTGTACGTACAAATTTGGCACTGGTTTTCGACGATAATGAAAATAATGATGTTGCTCATCAAAAGAATGGAATGAAATCAATAATTTTGGGTTGTTGATGCCTGATCTTATAGATTTAGTTGAAATTTGATGAGGATGAATCGGATTAGTTGTATCATTCGATAGCTTTTGGCGGGGTAAAATTGCTGAACCTATTGTAACGTTATAAAACAAAATAAAACACAAAGGTCGTTAATGTAAAATTTTTACACATCTTTTATGTCAAAAGTAATTATGTGGTAAAATATTTATAGTTTTATATTATTAGTCGATTAAAATATAATTTAAAAATAATTATATATATTTTATTATATTATTTTGGTATAAAAGGTTGTGTGAAAAATATATATGTAATATTATTTTTTTATATATTTATAATTAATTATGGGCCACTCCATCCTGAAGGGAATCTAACATAGCTACAAGGAAGATCCCCCAACCAATCAAAATCGACCACCTCACCTCATCCACCCCAAATTGCACCATTTTATCCAATTCTCTCCTCCACCACCATTTTATCAGGGAGAAGCAAAAGCAAGAACACAGAGAGATTGAAAGAGAGAGAGAGAGAGGAGAGGGGAAGAGGAAAAATGTCTCTCACAATTCCCACAAATCTGTCTAAGCCGACGATCCCTCGACATCATATCACCCAAAAATTCCGCCCCATGATCATCCGCTCCGCCGCCGCCGCCGCTCCTGACCACAGACCCGACCTCGCGTCCGCGGGGAAGTCGCTGTCGGCGGCGCTGGCGCTCTCGTCGATCCTGTTCTCGGCGGCGCCGGCGCCACCGGCGAAGGCGGACATCGCGGGACTGACGCCGTGCAAGGAGTCGAAGCAGTTCGCGAAGCGGGAGAAGCAGCAGCTGAAGAAGCTGGAGTCGTCGCTGAAGCTGTACGCGCCGGAGAGCGCGCCGGCGCTGGCGATCAAGGCGACCATGGAGAAGACGAAGCGGCGGTTCGACAACTACGGGAAGCAGGGGCTGCTGTGCGGCTCGGACGGGCTGCCGCACCTGATCGTGAGCGGGGATCAGAGGCACTGGGGGGAGTTCATCACGCCGGGGATCCTGTTCCTGTACATCGCGGGGTGGATCGGGTGGGTGGGGAGGAGCTACCTGATCGCGATCCGGGACGAAAAGAAGCCCACCCAGAAGGAGATCATCATTGACGTCCCGCTCGCGTCCCGCCTCCTCTTCAGGGGATTCAGCTGGCCCGTCGCCGCCTACAGAGAGCTCGTCAATGGCGAGCTCATCGACTCCACCGTTTAACACCTCCCTCCTCCTCCTCCTCCCAGGTTTCTTTTACTGCTTAATTTGTTCATGCAAACTCTATTTATGAAACAAATACTTTGTTCATGTATCCTCTTGTTGAATATTTGTTTGTGGCGTGTGTTATCAAACGAGTAAGAGAGTGGGAAAAAATTTGGAATTTTGGGAGCAATAATTGCACCTAAATGCATGGAACAGTGGGTCGTTTAGAAGTGAAAGTAACTCCTCTGGCTAAATATAATTGTAATTAATGCATCCACCTTTTCCCTGCGAAGGTTTTATGTAATTAAGGTATTTTACCTTAAAAAAAGTGAGTAACTCTGGAATTTTATGCACTTGCTTGAAATTTCGTGTTTTTCAGAATCAAGGTGGAAAATTTGAATCGCTCACTGGCTAGTGTTGGTCTCACTGGTTAGTGTTGGTCCGTATCATCATTCCAAGGAAATGAAAGTCGTACTTTTGCGGAATCTTATACCACACGCTTTTTATACGAAGATATAAAATGGGATTATATATGCAATCAAATGACATGTTATAACATGATATAAATAAAGAATCATTTTACTGCTACCATCCACTGGAGAATGATACATATAAAGAATGAATCAATCGCTAAAAAGAATGAGTTCTTACAAACACACCACATCTAAAGGGGGAAAAAGGCGTGGGGATTTGAGAGAATGGTCTAGGCGGCGGCGGCGGCGCACTCGGCGGGCAGGCCCTGGGGGAATCTCTTGGAATCGTGGCAGTAGTCGTAAATCTTGTAATTCTGCTGCACCCATCTCAGCTTCTCCTGGCTTGCCGAATCCAATTCTTGCGTCGCCCAAGACGCCGCTCCGCTGCCAGAAGAAGACAGCGAATCGCACGACCCCGCGGCAGACGAGGGAACGCAGGCGTCGGCGTTAAAGTTGCGGTAGGAGGCGGTGAAGGGAGCTCGAGTCCAATCAGTCTTCACCAACCCGCCCCTGGTGGCCCAGTCATCCGCGTTCCACAGGCTCGAGTAGATCCTCATCGCCTGATTCTTGGGGTACGCCACCCCCTTCGCCTCGGAGTTCTTGAACACTCGAATTGGGGTTCCATCCATGAAAATCTGAAAGTCAAACGTCCCAAACAATTCAACATCAGACGAGGAGAAAAGAAATAAGATGGGTGGAAAGCAATAAGAAGGGTGGTTGGTTTTTTTGTTTTTTTTTTCTTTCGAGGGGAGGGATGAAGTTAATGAGCGACATACATGATGTTGATGGGATTCCAGAGGATGGAGTAGGTGTGGAAGTCGGCGGTGGGGTCAAACCACAAGTGGAATTGCTGCTCTTTGTTGCCTTTGCCTTGGGCGAAGACGTTGGTGTGGAGCGTGTAGGGATCGCCGCTGAGGTTCCCCAAGAACTCGAAATCTATCTCGTCGTGGGTAGGCCCTTGTGAAGACAGCTACAAATATTTTCACACAAACAAGAATGAGATTTGGGTCTCATTATAGTTTAAGAAGGATAGCTTTATATATATATATATATATATATATATATATATGTGTGTGTGTGTGTATAGAAGGAGAGAGGGAGAGAGAGAGACTGACATAATAGGCGGTGACGGTGCCGGCGGAGTTTCCGGGGACGAGCTTGAGCTGCATGTGGATGTTGCCGAAGAGGTACTCCTGCTTAGGACTGGAACCCCGAGCCGGAAGCCTTGTCGAGGGAGAGGGTGAGCAGCTCCCCGTTGTTTACCATCTTCCCGCGGCCATCTCCCCAGGTGACGCCAAAGTGTTCCGCCAAATTCGAACAGGAAGAGGATGCTACGAAACAAGCGACGGTGAGAAGAAACGCCACGCGCAGCAGTGGACATATCTCCTAGTGAAAAATGAACAAGGGCGATTGATTGATAAGAGTTAATACTGGAAGCGGAGGACTCTTGCTGTGTTGTTGTGAGGATATGAGCAGAGTGGGATTGATTGGGCTTTTATATTAGTGGGGAGAAAAGAGGCTTACGTGAGAAGGGGGACGAAGGATATGGGAAGGTTCAGTCAGTCGTAGCTGCAAACAGCTAGCGCCATCCGTCCCATGTCATCATCGCACGCGGCTCCTTCCCATGGGGTCGGGTGATAAATTACTTTCATCAATGCGCTTAGTTGGACGTGATCCATAACCCACCTGTAAAGAGTCCGCGTACGCCAATTTATTATTCAGGTTCATTACACTGCAGGATTACGTTGAGCAGAGATATGTCTAGAATAAGATTATTATTAGAATTTCGTTTAAAACATGTCTCATATGAGACTAAGGGAAATTTTTTTTTTATTTATATATATTCATAAATTAGGGTATTGTAAAATAATATTATTATTAGGGCTTCCCTTAAAGTATTACCCTTTTAGTCACCATATGAAAATCTTCAGGTCCAAATATTCAATGAGCCTGGCTCCAGGCTAGAGGTAACGCCCTTGGTGCCTCCATTTACTCATCGAGAAGCGGGACCCTCGCCCCCAAAACCATTTCCGTAGGGCACACATGTTGATGTAGGAACTAATCCTAACAATCTCTCATTTGATATGTACTTTCACACAAACGAGAGCCGTTTTGCTGCTACTGCTTCCCAAGTTGACATCAAAAGCACACCATTCAAATTTTGCCAAACTAACTGCCTTATTAGAAAATCTATATTGTTCATTGCCGTATCAACCTTCTTCAACAATGTCACTTTATTCTACACCTTCACTCTAATGAAGTGATATTGCATGGCAATGTGCTTTGTTTTGAAAAGCTTTCCTCAACACTTCAATATATTTCTTTTGCCTCAACTAGAATTTCAGCTTCTTGCGGTCTTTTCTTATCTACATGTCCAAAATAAAATTTGCCGGCCCTAAATCATTCAAATCAAAACTAGCGAGCCAATAATCCTTTCACTGCCTTGATCATCTTCCGATCATTACCTATTAGTAATTTGTCATCAACATATAAGGTTAGAATAACAAAATTATTAGCTAAGCTCTTCACATATATACAATGATCTAAGTTGTATAAGTCGCTACAATAGACAAAATGAACTTGATTGATATCACTTTCGCTACCGAGGAAAATATCTAGTGGGAAAGTACAAGACTAGTTAATAAGTGTACAAAACGAAACACAATAAACTCAAATCGAATTTCTCCATCTTGATTTGTCAAGTTTTTAAAAGATGGAAACTTTTGAAAACTAATGAGGAAATTTCATTTGTAGTGCCCCTATATAGGCATAACTACATCCTTAAAACGGTGCTTGTTTCAATAAATAATTTTAAATAGACATTAAATTTTGATGGAAGTGACATCACTTTGAGTGCATTTGTGCCTAATTAGAAATCATGATATTATATAAAAAACAAACCCATAACTGTTATTTGTGAAAGAAAGAATGAGATTGTGCTCCGAAAGAGGAGAAGAATGAATAGGAAAATTAACCTCCTCATTTTTTCATTTTATCTTGTCATTATATTTTTATTTTTTAAAGTCTAATTGAGTGATTTGATTTGTTCGCGGTTTGGAAAATGTACCAAATTGCACGATTTGCTTAGTGTTTCAAACTGCAAAACCCAAACCGACCCTACTTACTAAAACACCCCGTGTTTCGTGTATGTATGTATAATGAAATATTCACATATCGTGGATAATGCTGCTTTATTTAAGAATTTTATTTTTGGTGTTTTTCAGTTCAACTAGATTAGGAAATTATTTATGATTTTGTGAGCCTTAGCAATAGGTTTTTCTTGGTTGACAAAAATATAATAAATAGAGCGAAATATTGTTCGTTTTATTAAGAATAATTTGTTTAATCAGCTCCGTGTGTAATTTTATGTATTTTTTATTTCAAACGTTCAACTTATGTCTTTTTAATTAAAATAATTCGATGCATGTATTCAGTTATTTTCTATTTATTCTATTTTTGTCATTCAAAAGGCTTGTTAAAGCATAAATAATTTTCTAATCTAATCGGACTAACCCACCCAAAAACGAACTGAACCATATGGTTGGCTCTTTTTTTTTTTTTACAACATTTTAATTAAAAAAAATATTTTTTTTAGGAAAAAAATAGGAAAATTTTTAAAAGACCTCTTGGGATTTGGATCATTTTTCAAGAATTTCTCTATAATTTAAATTTTATTTTTCACACTCCTTGTATTTTCATTTTGTTTTTAATAGACCATTTTCATCTATTTGTCATCCAATTTCGTTAAGTGAGGGGAACATATAACTGGTTATTAAATTTTTAGCATTACTATTTCAAATATAAATTATTAAGAACAATAATAAAAATACTTAAAAAATAGGAAATAAGACATAAATAAGAAAATAAGAACATCCTAATATATGTTTTCAATCTCTATGAATCTTATCTTTTATGCCTCAACTGAAAAGTTGGATGGGGGACACTGAGATTTTAAGCCACTTTTTCAAAATGAAACTTTAATTTCATTATATATATGTGTGTGTGTGTGCGCGCGCGCGCACCTTCGAAGCAAGATGCTTCGCCTTTCTTATTTTATTATTTAGATTCTCTTTCCATTTTTCAAGTATTCTTCAAAATTTTAATATTATTTTTAATAATTTATATTTGACATACCTATTTGAAAATTTAATAGCTTGTCATATGTCTCCCCACCTAATGGAATTGGATGTCAAATAGATAGAAGGAGTCTATTGAAAACAAAATATAAGTACAAGGAGTGTGATAAATAAAATTTAAATCATTGGGGGTCTCTTAGAAAATGACTCAAGTCAACAAAGGTCTTTTATGTTTTTCTCATAAAGATATTTTTATTTTTGTATCTTCGATTAACGTAGGGTTTTTGAAAACATTTTATCAAAAAAAAAAACTTTCTTTTATAAAAAGTATTTTATTGCTTGTTTCCTTGGGTTTCTAAATTTATTTAAAAAAAGGATTATAAGTATATTACAGGGGAAAAAAGTATTTGATTGTGTTGCTTTTCTAATATAGTATTTTTCAGCCGTATTTATTTTTTTCGAAGGGGCTTTTTTTAACTTCGAGGTTTTGGACACGCCAATTACTAGCCTATGTTCCCACCAGGAACCACCAATAAAATGAACTAATACAACAACTTCGAGAATGGATTTTTTTTTTTTTTGATTAACTTTGCTTCAAAAGGAAATGGAAAAATAAATAAATTAATAAGAGCTTTGAGGCGCATCTCTTTTTATGCCTTTTTACGCTTTGTATATTTTTTATTTTTTGCTTATTTTCTCAGAGAAGCCATATTGTACATTTTTTCTTCACATCTTATAAATAAGTGTCATGCCGAGATTATTGGCTGGTTTATTTGTTATATCATATGATTTATCTTGAAAGAATCATCCAAACTTTGTGTTTTTTAAAGTTGAAACTGATCCATTTTTATGATTTCCTTTTTTTTTTTTGGGTATAATTCATTGTGTTTATGTTCTTGTTGTTGTTATTCTTTTTTTTTTTTTTTAAGTTGAGACATTAATTGGAAATTCTAATTTTGTGAATTATAAGAACATGAAAAAATATGGAACACTGTCCAATTTTCATGCCATTTATGATCCTATTATCTAAACAATGAAAAATTAGACCTATAAAGATATCAATGACAACTATTGTACAAATTTAACTTTAGTTGATGGTGTCTCATTCATAACGGAATATGACTCAAACTTTGACAAATGGTAAGCTACAATTAGGAAGTTTTAATATAACGATTGGAATCGAATTAAATGATCGGCTCAAAACACATCCTTCTCTTTACCTCTCCTCCTCTTTTTACCATAATCGGGTAACCAAAGATTTAATAAACTAACTGAACATAAAATTACAAAATAAGAAAAGAGAGGCTTGTTCGTCTAACTAGCTGCAGGGCTGATCAGTAGAATTTTCCTTTTTTTTAAAAAGGCTCCAACCCTTTTTCCTTTTACTTAGAAATCTATAAGTTTTTTAATTTTTTTTAATGAAAATTCATCTTGAAAGAAAATGTCTAAATTTTGTACAGAATGCCTAAACAAATGTGTTACTTTTTTTAAAAAAAAGTATTTGTCGCTGGCTTCATCTTTTAATACATATATTTAACAAAAGCGGAAAAAAAAAAAAAAAGATGCCTGAGTACTCAAATTTTCTTGTCATGCGCTTATTTGTAATCTTACTAGTTCTATATAACTAAACAAAGTAAATAATTTTGCATGTTACAGGATTTTTTTTAATATACATAGTTTTTTTTCTTTTATAAAAAGAATATTTATGGCTAAAATAATTTCAAAAAGTGGGCAATATCCCAAGGGAAAAGAAACCAATATATATATATATATATATAAATTATTTTTTAATAAAACATTACAAACAGTTCAATTCATTTTCTACAGAAATTATTCGACCACTTCGCAAATACATGAATTTTATTGATCGTACTACACGCTCTAAATTTTTAGTGATGCAACTAATTGTTTTGTACAATAAAATATACGTAGATGCAACAAGGTTGAGCAATCAAACAAATAAAGAATGAATCGATCGCTAAAAAGAATAAGTTCTTACAAACACACCACATCTACAGGGGGAAAAAGGAGTGGGGATTTGAGAGAATGGTCTAGGCGGCGGCGGCGCACTCGGCGGGGAGACCCTGAGGGAATCTCTTGGAATCGTGGCAGTAGTCGTAAATCTTGTAATTCTGCTGCACCCATCTCAGCTTCTCCTGGCTTGCCGAATCCAATTCCTGCGTCGCCCACGACGCCGCTCCGCCGCCAGCAGAAGACAGCGAATCGCACGACCCCGCGGCAGACGAGGGAACGCAGGCGTCGGCGTTGAAGTTGCGGTAGGAGGCGGTGAAGGGAGCTTGAGTCCAATCAGTCTTCACCAACCCGCCCCTGGTGGCCCAGTCATCCGCGTTCCACAGGCTCGAGTATATCCTCATCGCCTGATTCTTGGGGTACGCCACCCCCTTCGCCTCCGAGTTCTTGAACACTCGAATTGGGGTTCCATCCACTGAAAATCTGAAAATCATACGTACCAAACAATTCAACATCAGACAAGGATGAACACATTAAGAAAGAGTTGTTTTTTTTTTTTCTTTCCTCACTCGAGGGAATGATGAAATTAATGAGCGACATACATGATGTTGATGGGATTCCAGAGGATGGAGTAGGTGTGGAAGTCGGCGGTAGGGTCAAACCACAAGTGGAATTGCTGCTCTTTGTTGCCTTTGCCTTGGGCGAAGACGTTGGTGTGGAGCGTGTAGGGATCGCCGCTGAGGTTCCCCAAGAACTCGAAATCTATCTCGTCGTGGGTAGGCCCTTGCGAAGACAACTGCAAATTTTTTCACACAAAAAAGCATGAGATTTGGGTCTCATTATACTTTAAGAAGGATAGCTTTATATATATATATATATATATATGCATATAGAAGGAGAGAGGGAGAGAGAGAGAGAGACTGACATAATAGGCGGTGACGGTGCCAGCGGAGTTTCCGGGGACGAGCTTGAGCTGCATGTGGATGTTGCCGAAGAGATACTCCTGCTTGGACTGGAACCCCGAGCCGGAAGCCTTGTCGAGGGACAGGGTGAGCAGCTCCCCGTTGTTTACAATCTTCCCGCGGCCATCTCCCCAGGTGACGTCAAAGTGTTCCGCCAAATTCGCACCGGCAGAGGATGCTACGAAACAAGTGAGGGTGAGAAGAAAGGCCACGCGCAGCAGAGACATGTCTCCTGATGAAAAAGGAGGAGGGCGATTGGTTGATAGGAGTAATGTGGTGGTGATGGGTATATTGAAAGTGGAGGACTTGTTGTGAGGACAAGAGGTGCGATTGGGTTTTTATAGTAATGGTGAACAAAGAGGTTTACGCGAGAAGGGGCGAAGAAGGATAGGGGGAAGGTTCAGTGAGTCGGAGCTGCCGACAGCTAGCGCCATACTTTCCAGTTCACCATTGTCGCACGCGGTTCCCTCCCATGGGGTATGGTAATATATTACTTTTCAACTGAAGCACAAGTGCGCTTAGCTGGACATGATCCATAACCCACAAAAAAACAAAAAAAAAAAAAAAAAAAAGAAGAAGAAGGAGGAAGTAGCCTCCGTCCTACAAAGGAATTACTATATTATTTTGCCTCCCTCATGGGGCCATAGGTGGAGGTTCCACTTTTTGAGACCAAAGAAATTACTATATTATATCCATTATTTATAAAAAATCTTAAGCTCTTATGACGAGTCTCCGCTTTTTTTATTTTCCTTTGAAATATTATCATTATGAATGATACTTAGACATGTGTGTCAATATACGTATAACTTGAATGACAGATAAAATTATTTCTATAAATTCTGATAAAAATAATCATTGGTCCCTTTATTAATTATATATTTAACTAGTAATTTTTTGATGACATATTTGTAACCGATTATTATATTGTATGGAAGTTTTTTTTCCCCCCTCTGACTAAGTTTAGTGGCGGCAGCTACGGGTTGTCTTGTAATGATATTATTTAAATGCGTGAAAGAGAAAAAGAAAGACGAGATGGCATCGAGGAGATGGACCGGACAGAACAGGGAAGGTAGAGAGAAGCTGCATTGTACTCAAAGATCTAAGATTGTGAAGCTCTTGTTAGCTAGGTCTTTCGGAGTGGTTAGTGGTAATAAAAATACATTTATTATGTGTTTTTATAATTATAAAATACCGCACTCTTATTTGGTTTTATGCCACAAATTTTTATTCCATAAAAAGGAAATGAAAAATAATAATAACTTAATAAATGATATTTTTAATTAGTAATAACATGAGAATTTTATTTTCATCGTATACCAACTTGTAATGGGTAAAAAAGAATAATTTAAGAGAATTATGGAACGTAAGTAAATTTTTTAGAAATCTGAGTATCTTTTTTAGATTGGTGAGGGGATACCAGTGTATTTTTTTCGATAAGTTTTTCGCCCACTTCTCGTGGTGTTAGATGATACCGCGGAGGATGTTCCTCCGTCAATTCTATATTTATACTCGGTATTATATAAGAGTTGTTGTTGGTATTTTTCATCCTTTTCTTTTTTCCATCGGTTTTCCTAAAAAAAGAAATAAAAATGACACCACGAAGGAGTATATTGGTAAGGTATTTTACTGGAGGCAAATTTAAATTTCTCATTGTATAGTGTTGATCTATATCATTATTCCAAGGATATACAATTTGTATCTTGCGCTATTTTATATTAGATGAATTGCACTTAACCACCCTGTGCTTTGACCTAGTTGCAGAGAACCTCCCTGTGATTTGAAAATCAGCACATAGCCCTACCTGTGGTTTCAATGGACTTGCAAAAGTTAATTTTTCCGTCAAATTTAACGGTTTGTCCTCCCATAAATATTTTTAGGGTGTTTAGGAGGAAACAGATATATTTTAGTTTCCCAAACTACCCCTTAACCAATTCCTAAACATCTGTCATAATGGTTCCGACAAGACAAATGTTTTATATTTCTTATACGGCAGGAAAAAATGTTCCTTTTACTGAAAATACTAATATTGATAAAAAAGATATGACAAGAAAACAACTAATATATTTATTTTCCATATATTATGGTCGTGTAATTTATCAGACATTATAAGTTTACACTCTACAAAATAGTGAAGCAGTTAAAATTCCAAACAATCACTACTTTAATCTAAATCATTTCCTGTCATTACAAAGACTTCCTTAGAAAAAAAAAGAAAAAGGAATCAAGCTCCATAAACATAGAGGAAAAAGAGCCTTAACTTATTGCAATGCCCCCTTGATTAGTAGAGCCTTAACTTATTTTAGATCAGAGGGTTTGATTGTCATTTTCACATTTTCTGTTAACGGTGTTAACTTTTGTAAGTCCATCGAAACCAAAGGGAGGCTATATGCTGATTTACAAATCACAGGGAGGTTCTCCGCAACTAGAGCAAACCACAGGGAAGTTAAGTGTAATTTTCCCAAAAATTTACAACTATGCACGGTTTATTTATTTATTTATTTTTGGGTGTAAAAAAAGGAGCCATATAAAAAGCTATGATAAGGATAAAAACGGGGATCGAAGAATTAGAAGAATAAGGAATACGTGATCGAATGATGTACTATAAAAGAAAATTTTCTAAAACACCACCTGTAGTATGGGTCGTTTTTCAAAAGATATCATCTAATTTCCATTTTTTATTACATTTCCTATAATTATGTGATTAGTTGAATAAATTGTCTGCCACCAATTCAATCCGATAACAGAAAATTATTAAAAGAATAATAAATAGTAAAATATGAGAGAAAATGAGAAAATTTTAATTATTATAATTAAAAGTATATTTAGTCAAGCACCATTTCCTCCAATTATTAAAAAAAGAAATATTGAAAAAAATATATATCTTTCTCTTTTCCTTCCCGCAAATTTTGTTTAAAGAGGAAATCTTGGATTCATATTTCGTCATTGATTCTAATCAGGATGGTCATCGAGCATCCTGTTTATGGATTCCATCTCCATGTTTGCCTCCATCCTTATCTAGGGATGGGAAAAATTCCCCGCCTCGATTCCCGCGGGAATAAATCCCCTAATTATCAATAAAATGTAAAAAAAAAATATAAATATATATTTTTAAAAAATTTGCAAATAAAAATCGTTAATAATAATTTTCCATCACAAATGGAAAAAAAAAAAAAAAAACCCCATAGGATAGATGCTAATAATGTTTAAAACATGATAATATTATTTTAATAAGATAAAACTCATACTAGAATTTAGACCCCTTTTAATTGCACTAAATGGGCCCTTAATGAGTTCATTCTCTAATTTTTTTTAGTGATGGACCTATTCAGAGCATTTGGTGCACGCTCTGAATGGCCTCTAGATGCTTCTGAGTGAATTGGATAAATTTTGATGTCCAATTCGTTTAGAGCTTACTGGACAAAATTGCCCAAAATATTTTCAAAAAAATTAGGCCCCCCCCCCCACTTTTTCATCACACAAGTCCCTCTCTCTCTCTCTCTCTCTCTCTGCAACCCACAATGGTGACCCCTTCCACCGTTACTGCCAATCTCTTCCCCTCTCATCTCTCACGTTTCCTTATTCAATTTTTTAAATCTTGGGGGTTTGGGGGTTCGGATTTGTGGCTTCTTTTGTTCTTTGTTCTTCTTCTTTTTCTTCTTTTGCTTTTTTTTTTTTCCCTAGATTTGGGGAGTTTGTGGGTTTTGGGGTTTGAATTTAGGGTTTCTTTCGTTCTATTTTTCCAAAATTAGGGAATTTGTGGTTCAGATTTTGGGTTTTCCTGTTTTACCTTTTTAGCTTTGCTGGTTTTAGCGTTCAGATTATTATGTTTTTCTTGTTCTAATTTTATCATATTTGGGGGTTTTGGGTATGAATTTTGGGGTTTTCCTTTTTCAATTTTTATGGATTTGGGAATCTGTGGGTTCAGATTTAGGGTTTTTTTTGTCCAATTGTTGCAAATTTGGGGATATGGGTTTTGGATTTAGGGATTTTGAATTGGGATTGTCATCAGATTAATTAGGGTTTTGTATTTGAAATATTATAGAAAATAAAAGGAAGAATTGTATTGATATGAAAAAGAAATTAAAAGATAAGGATTGCCTAAAATTGGAAATACACTAATTTCATAAGTCCAATAAGTTGTGTTATCATACACTAATCATAACTTTTCATTACACCCCCAAACTATCTCGTACTAATTCAGCATTCGGACTTTAATATTTAATTTTATCAAATTGAGTCTAACTAACGTTAAGAAAAAAGAAAAGAAAAACTTATACATTGTTTCGTGGTACACACAAACGAGAATAGGTATGGGGCACGAACACCCTTCCCCGTCCCTGTCGCGGGAAATCCCCATGCCCGTTCCATACACATTTGGTCTACGAAATCCTCAATTTAATCAGGATCGAAGTTAGAGTACCCGTCGGTTTTCGGATAAAATGCACGTCCCTAATTCTTACAAGGAGCGGTGGCGGCTCTTTCTGCTTTCCTCCCACTTTCTTTCTCTTTAAAGATGAAATCTTGTACTCATTGTAGGCCATGGATTTTGGCGAGAAGTAGCGGCGGCTCTTTCTCCTTTTGGTTGGCCCTGAATTCCGTCGAGGAGCGGTTTCTCTTGTTCGGCCATGGAGTTCGTCGAGGAGCGGCGACAGCGACTTCGGCTCTTTCTCATTTCCTTCCTCTCTCTTCTTTTCAAAACGAAATCTCAGAGTTCATCTTCGGCCACGGAGCCTGATAAGGAGTGACGGCGGACTTCCCAAACTTCTCCGAACCTGGGCGAGTTCAGATCCTTGAAGTGCTCCAGATCTTGGATTCATCATCTGACCATGGTTAATGGTCGTACAAGGATGTATACTGTAGACATGTCTGCAGACAACGGCAGTGATGGTGGTAAGAAGGGAGGCCATAGAGAAACCGAGAGTTAAGGAAGGATTTTGCTGTGGGCATACACGACATTAACTGGGAATTTTAATTATATAAATTATAAGAACATGAAAAAAATATATGGAACACTACTGATTTTCATGTCATTTGTGATAGCACAGACCTATCATTTAAATAATAAAAATTTAGAATATCAAGAAATCAACGGTATCCATTGTGAAATTTAATTGCTTTGATGAGTCTCGTTGTGACTCAAATTTTAGTAGCCAGTAGGGTAAAATTAGAAGTTTTAGTGTAACAGTTAGAACCGAAATAAATAATCTCATGTCGGTTCAATACAAAATCCTCTCTTTACCTCCTCTCCCCTTTTTACCATAATCTGGTAATGAACTAACGAACACAGGCTGGGCTGATTCGTAGAAAAAACAATTAAAAAAAGAAGGTTCCAACCTCTTTTTCCTTTTCCTTAGCAATCTATAAGTTTTAAAATTTTTTTTTCAACGAAAACTCATCTTGCAAGAAAATGTCTCTTGAAAGAAAATGTCTTAATTTTATACAGAATGCCTAAACAAATGTCTTACTTAAAAAAAAAAAAAATTTTAACGTTGGCTTCATCTTTTAATACATTTATCAGGCAAAAAAAAAACCCCAAAGTTCTCAATTTTACTTGTCATGGGCGTATTTGTAATTTTCCTAGTTCTATATAATTAAACAAACAACTGAATTTGCAAATGTTTACGAGATTTTTTGCCATTTTTCTATTTCTATGTGATTAGACTAAGTACTTTTAAAATGCCTGATGTATATAAGTACATATGTCCCACTTTTTTTTTTTTTTTTCTTTTACTTAGTAGAAAGTGCTTTTATGTTTTTAATGGAAATGTAAACAATAAAAATTATGCGGCCGGAGGGTGGAGGAGTTGGGAGAATTTTTCTGCTTGGCGACAAAGCTGTTTTTTCAACATGTGTTTTCATTAGAAAGAAAAATAAAAAAATTAAAGATTGCAAAGGAAAAGGCAAGAGAGGATTAACGTTTTTTTTTTTTTTTGGTCTTTTTCCTATGGATTGCCTGGGGGCTGGTCATGTGGACCAGCTTCCATTTTTCCTTACAAAATATATTTTACAGCTTACATTTTTTATATATTTTTTTGCACCCCCTCACTTATCCAAAAAAAGACAGACATCCCTTATATTTTTGTAAGACAGACACACCCCATGAGTCTTCTAAATTAACATTATTTCCCATTAAATGAGGTTAACTACAAAAAAAATGCATTTACCATTTGTTTTGATAAGTGTAAAATCACATTACACCATCAAATCTTGCTTTTTATTAAACAAAATAAGGTCCTTATTCCATAATTTCAATCCATAGAAAGTAAGGTATAAAAGATGATAATTACATGATAAATTCAAAATCATAATGACATAATAATTTTTTGCCATTTGTCAGCTTGTGATGAGTAAAAAAAAAAAAAAAGAGTAGAAGTGAGGGTGTGTATTTATTTTTAGAAAATAGAAAAGGTGTTAGTGTCTTTTCCATAGCAGTGAGGGGTATCAATGTCTTTTGCCCTTCAATTTATCTCATTCTCTTATTTTTATATTATATTTTATTTTATAATGATTTTCTGATATCAATTAATGAAATTGGATGAGATTCCCCTTGAGTTAGGTGTGATAAAAAGAAAAATTAACACTACAGGGAATCTTTTAGACAATGATGCAAGTTGCAGTAGATATTTTAGGATATTTTACTGTTATAAAATTATAAAAAGGATAATCATTTGAATGCTACAATCAGAGTTAGTAAAATACTTTACGGAATCATACTGAAAAATTACGTAAATAGTGCAAAGTTTTTAGGACAACAATATGCTTGAAAAATATAGATACAAATTTTATACGACCCGAATAAGTACAGTGTAAAACGTTACTTATTCAAAAGTTTGGCATCAAGCCTCTAAAAAAAAAAACCTAAAATGGGGAACATAAACAGAAAAAATATACATAGTTTTTTTATAAGTAGAATTTTTTTCGTTAGAATAATTTCAAAAAGTGGGCAATATCGTAAGGGCCAAAAACCAATATATACAATTATTTTTTGATCAACTATTACAAACAAAAGTCTGATTCAGTTCATTTTCTACAAAATTTATTCAACCACTTCAAGAATACATGAATTTTACTGAATTTGAAAGGCTGTACTACATGCTCCAAATTTTTAATGATGCAATCAATCATTTTTTGTACAATACAATATATGCTGACGCACAAGGTCGGAGAATCAAACAAACAAAGAACACCACATCTAAAGGGGAAAAAGGAGTGGGGATTTGAGAGAATGGTCTAGGAGGAGGCGGCGCACTCGGCGGGGAGGCCCTGGGGGAATCTCTTGGAATCGTGGCAGTAGTCGTAAATCTTGTAATTCTGCTGCACCCATCTCAGCTTCTCCTGGCTTGCCGAATCCAATTCTTGCGTCGCCCACGACGCCGCTCCTCCGCCAGAAGAAGACAGCGAATCGCACGACGCCCCCGCGGCCGACGAGGGAACGCAGGCGTCGGCGTTGAAGTTGCGGTAGGAGGCGGTGAAGGGAGCTTGAGTCCAATCAGTCTTCACCAACCCGCCCCTGGTGGCCCAGTCATCCGCGTTCCACAGGCTCGAGTATATCCTCATCGCCTGATTCTTGGGGTACGCCACCCCCTTCGCCTCCGAGTTCTTGAACACTCGAATTGGGGTTCCATCCACCGAAAATCTGAAAGTCATACGTACCAAACAATTCAACATCAGACAAGGAGAAAAACATTAAGAAGGGTTGTCGTTGGGTTTTTTTTTTTTTTTTTTTCATTTGGTGGAGTGATGAAGTTAATGAGCGACATACATGATGTTGATGGGATTCCAGAGGATGGAGTAGGTATGGAAGTCGGCGGTAGGGTCAAACCACAAGTGGAATTGCTGCTCTTTGTTGCCTTTGCCTTGGGCGAAGACGTTGGTGTGGAGCGTGTAGGGATCGCCGCTGAGGTTCCCCAAGAACTCGAAATCTATCTCGTCGTGGGTAGGCCCTTGCGAAGACAACTGCAAATTTTTTCACACAAAAAAGCATGAGATTTGGGTCTCATTATACTTTAAGAAGGATAGCTTTATATATATATATATATATATGCATATAGAAGGAGAGAGGGAGAGAGAGAGAGAGACTGACATAATAGGCGGTGACGGTGCCAGCGGAGTTTCCGGGGACGAGCTTGAGCTGCATGTGGATGTTGCCGAAGAGATACTCCTGCTTGGACTGGAACCCCGAGCCGGAAGCCTTGTCGAGGGACAGGGTGAGCAGCTCCCCGTTGTTTACAATCTTCCCGCGGCCATCTCCCCAGGTGACGTCAAAGTGTTCCGCCAAATTCGCACCGGCAGAGGATGCTACGAAACAAGTGAGGGTGAGAAGAAAGGCCACGCGCAGCAGAGACATGTCTCCTGATGAAAAAGGAGGAGGGCGATTGGTTGATAGGAGTAATGTGGTGGTGATGGGTATATTGAAAGTGGAGGACTTGTTGTGAGGACAAGAGGTGCGATTGGGTTTTTATAGTAATGGTGAACAAAGAGGTTTACGCGAGAAGGGGCGAAGAAGGATAGGGGGAAGGTTCGGTGAGTCGGAGCTGCCGACAGCTAGCGCCATCCTTTCCAGTTCACCATTGTCGCACGCGGTTCCCTCCCATGGGGTATGGTAATATATTACTTTTCAACTGAAGCACAAGTGCGCTTAGCTGGACATGATCCATAACCCACCATTAAAGAGACCGCGTAGACCATTTCCAATATAAATAATTAAAATTAATAATAAAAGGGCTTGAAAAATTGAAAAAATTAAGAAAATATAAATAACAAAATAAGTAAACCCTAAGCTACATTTTCAATCTAGATCTTAATATTTTTATCTCAAGTGAAAATTAGTGCGCTTTCAATCTACATGGATTTTCAATCTACCATTTTTGTGCACTATTTTCAAAATAAAACATTAATTTCATTATTATATCTATGCCCACCCCCGGAAAAGGTAACCTTGACTTTATTATTTTGTTATTTAAATTTTCTTAATTTTTTTCCCATTGTTCGAGCATTCTTCAAATTTTAATATTATATTTAATGATTTATATTTGAAATAATGCGATGAAAATTTAATAGCTTGACATGTGTCTTCTAACTTGACGGAATTAGATGACAAATGGATGAAAAAAGTCTATTAAAAATAAAATTTAAGTACAGAGAGTGTGATAAATAAAATTTAAACGAGACTTTTTACAATTATATATATATATATATTTGTTTCCTTCCTTGGATTATTTGGGTTTCTTGATAACATTTTATTAAAAAAAATAGTTTATTTTGTTGTAAGACTATTTTACTTTTCCTTTTTTCACATTTTTTTGTTCTCTTATTTTATCAAGCATTGTGAGGCCTCTTTTCTATTTTTCCCCCTTCTCCTCTCATAGAGATTGATGAGTTGTCATATTGTGTGATTCATTCGGAGGGAGTCATTTAAACCAACGAAGTGAATTTTCTCTTAAGTGTCGATGTGCCTTGCGTGTTTTATCAGCTAAAATTAATGCATTTTTACAATTTTTTACTTTTCTTTTTGCCTTTCTCCATTTTATGCAATTTAACTTTTCCTTAGAGTGCCATGTGGCAGTTTTTTTTTGTTTTTCCTTTCATAGAGATGGAAAGCGTTTCATATTTTTATTGTTTTAATTAACACCTACATAGCCTCATTGTAAAACATATTTGTTCGCATTAGGCCATAAGTTCAAGCCTTATTTGTTTGCATTGGGTCATTTAAAATAATTTTGATATTGTACTTTAAAATATGTTAAGTCATAGTGAACATGAGTGCTATGGACCATATTTTTGTGTCGTAGTAGTAAATTTAATTTAATTTTATTAGGGGTTGACCGATTTTTTTTTTCCCTTACTTCCCTCTATTTCTCTTTCCAATTACTCGTTTCAAAATATTTGAAAATAATTTTGACCAACCAGATCGAAATAACCCGTAAAAGTGAATAGGATTATCATTTTCTATTTATGAAAATTATTCAATTACCGCAAAAATACATGAATTTTACTAATCGTTTTATACTACACAGTACAAGTAGATGCAGTAAGGTTGGGGAGTCAAACAAATAAAGAATGAATCAATCACTAAAAAGAATAAGTTCTTACAAACACATCACATGTAAAAGGGAACAAAAGAATGAACTAGGCGGCAGCGGTGCACTCGGCGGGTAGGCCCTGGGGGAATCTCTTGGAATCGTGGCAGTAGTCGTAAATCTTGTAATTCTGCTGCACCCATCTCAGCTTCTCCTGGCTTGCCGAATCCAATTCTTGAGTCGCCCACGACGCCGCTCCGCCGCCAGCAGAAGACAGCGAATCGCACGACCCCGCGGCAGACGAGGGAACGCAGGCGTCGGCGTTGAAGTTGCGGTAGGAGGCGGTGAAGGGAGCTTGAGTCCAATCAGTCTTCACCAACCCGCCCCTGGTGGCCCAGTCATCCGCGTTCCACAGGCTCGAGTATATCCTCATCGCCTGATTCTTGGGGTACGCCACCCCCTTCGCCTCCGAGTTCTTGAACACTCGAATTGGGGTTCCATCCACCGAAAATCTGAAAGTCATACGTCCCAAACAATTCAACATCAGACAAGGAGAAAAACATTAAGAAGGGTTGTCGTTGGTTTTTTTTTTTTTTTTTTTTTCATTTGGTGGAGTGATGAAGTTAATGAGCGACATACATGATGTTGATGGGATTCCAGAGAACGGAGTAGGTGTGGAAATCGGCAGTGGGGTCGAACCACAAGTGGAATTGCTGCTCTTTATTGCCTTTGCCTTGGGCGAAGACGTTGGTGTGGAGCGTGTAGGGATCGCCGCTGAGGTTCCCCAAGAACTCGAAATCTATCTCGTCGTGCGTTGGCCCTTGTGATGACAACTGCGAAAATTCACACAAACAAGCATGAGATTTGAGTCTCAGTATACTTTTAAAAGGATAGCTTTATATATATATATATATATATGGAGAGGGAGAGAGAGACTTACATAATAGGCGGTGACGGTGCCGGCGGAGTTTCCGGGGACGAGCTTGAGCTGCATGTGGATGTTGCCGAAGAGGTACTCCTGCTTGGACTGGAATCCAGAGCCGGAAGCCTTGTCGAGGGAGAGGGTGAGCAGCTCCCCGTTGTTTACAATCTTTCCGCGGCCATCTCCCCAGGTGACGTCAAAGTGTTCCGCCAAATTCGCACAGGAAGAGGATGCTACGAAACAAGTGAGGGCGAGGAGAAACGCCACGCGCAGCAGTGACATCTCGCCTAGTGAAAAATGACGAAGGGCGAATACTGAAAGTGGAGGACTCGTGCTGTGGTGTTGAGAGGATATGAGGCGAAGGGAATTGATTGGGTTTTTATAGTAATGGTGAAAAAGAGCTTTACGGGAGGAGGAGGAAGAAGGATGTGGGAAGGTTCAGCCGGTGGGAGCTGCAAACAGCTGGCGTCATCCTTTACAGTTCGCCATCCCACGCGGTTCCTCCCCACGGGGTCGGCGACAAATTACTGAAGCACAAATGCGCTTAGTTGGACATGATCCACAACCCACCAATAAAGTGACCGCGCACACCGCTGACTTCGGCTCTGTGCTTTTTAATTGTTCTTTTTCTCCTGTTTCTATTTTATTCCACGTTTTTTTTCCCCTCCTCAGACCGACCCCTGTCTGTGTTTTCCAACGTTAATGAATGGAAGGTGGGCTGATCCTAAAAATCGAACTAAATTGATGTAAATTCAACTAGATCGAACCGCAATACATCTAAATGGCGATTTGATTTGATTGCGCCTTGGAAAATATATCAAATCGTTCTATATTTGAAATTTTCAACGTTAATTACTGGAAGTTGGGCTGATCATGGTTTTTAAAAATTTGAAATCAAACCGCTAGTCTCAAATCAGATTGAACCATAATACACCAAATTGCTTCTTCGAGATTTGGAAAGTATACCAAATCACGAGCTTCAGTTCGGTCTTAGTTTGCGTTGTCTTTCAAACTGCAAAAACCAAGTCGAACCTACCTACTAAAACACCACCGTTTTATATATGTACAATCCTTCCTTTATTTGGCGTGGATTGATTGAAGCTAAAGAAGTATTGGCTGATGGGCTCCGATAGAGGATTGGGGATAGTTATCAAGTTAATATTTTGCGACACAAGTGGCTACCTATTCCTTTCACGTATAATGTGACATTGCCATGAAAAGACTTTCTGCTTTATTCCTTAGTGACTTCATTGTTTCTTCAACAGCCTTTGAGATGAAATGTTGCTTTAATCCAATTGGAGTTCCTTCCCCACAAGTCCAAGATTATCATTGGCATTCAACTTCTAAGTCAACCCCAAGAGGATGTCTTAATCTGGTCGAGTATTAATAATGGAATTTTTACAGTTAAAAGTGTTTATTTAGTGGCTCGGCATCTGATTCAATCCAGGAGAGGTTGGATGGATCCTTCCTCATCCTCTTCTTTTTCTGAGCCTTTTCTTAAGCGTTGGAAGCTTCCTTTGGCAAGTAAAATCCAACTGTTTGGGTGGCGAGTGCTTCGAAATATCCTCTCGTCTAGAGATAAACTTGTTAGAAGATGGGTTAATTGCCGTTTAAACTTTGCTTAATGTGGGGGGGTAGAGAATATTAATCATATTTTCCTTGCCTGCCCTTGGGTTGTAGCTGTTTGGAGAGATTTTCCTTGTCCAGTTAATACTCAGCATATCCCTGATTTTCGTACATTGTTATTAGATGTTGTTGTGGATTAGGGAGCACATCTGACACCTCTTTTCTTGGTGGTGGCTTAGGCTATGTGGGGGGATAGAAGCTATTTAGTTTTTCAGGAAAAAAGGCAGCACCAACATCATCTTGTTAGATGGGCCCAATCTTTCCTTAAAGATTTCGGGGCTCTGGATCTGGGGTGCCTGGTGTCAAGTGCAATTAATTGGGAACTACCTCCGAGGAGACTCCTAAGCTTAATGTGGATGCTTTTTTCTATCTAAATAAGGTTGAGAATAGGGTTGGGGCGGTCCTTAGGGACTATTCTTGCACCATTTTGTTGACTGCAGCACAACCTAATGGGAACGTGAACTCAATCCATTTTCTGGAAGCGAAGGCCATCCTCTTTGGCCTTCGCTTGGCCAAGGACTTTGGATGCTGGTTCTTGATTGTTGAATTTGATTCTTTGGCAACCTTAACATAAATTTAGAGCTTCCAGTGTAGCTTAGCCCCCTTCGGCCACGTGATTTCTGATGTTTAGTCTTTGGCTTCCTCTTTTTCACACTGTCTTTGCTTATGTCAAAAGGAATGGATTCATTTCCACCTCATATATCTTTATATGCTTCTCTAGACAGTGTCCAGGTTTAATGTATCGCTCCTTATCAAAAATAAATACATAAATAATAAATAAGAAAATAGTGGCACGCGCCTATTGGGGGCACCGTCACCAGCCGATGCACTCTCCTTATAAATCGTCTTTCAAAAAAAAAAAGAAAAAAAAGAGAGAGAGAGAGAGCCTCCACCATACAAAGAAACTACAACATTATACGCATTATTTTGCGAAAAAATTCCTTCCTTCTCATATTCTGATGACGATTCTTCACTTTCCTTGTTCTCCTTACGATGATTGATGGTTACGCGTGTGTATGAATACCCGTATGATATGAATGACAGATAGAAGTACTTCTATAGTTCCTACTAAAAATAATTACAGGATTTATCATTAATTATATATTTAAATAATAATTCTTTGATGATACTCCCATAACAGATTATTGTATTGTATAGAAGTTTTTTTTTTTTCCCCTAATTCACTCACGTGGCGGCAGTTAGGGGTGGTTTTGTAATGATACCTTTTAAGTGCATGAAGGAGAAACAAAATAAAAGAATAAATAAAATTTAAATCAAGAGGGTTCTCTTAAAAAAGAACTCAAATCACATGGAGTCATTTAGAATTTATTCCAAAATAATATGTGTTTTCATTTTTCTCCCTCCGAACTATTTTGGTTTCTTGGCAACATTTGATCGAAAAAATACTTTATTTTATAAAAAACTATATTATTGCCAGTTTCCCAAGGTTTCTAAATTTATTTTTTTAAGAAAAGGATTATAAGTATATTGCAGGAATAAAAGAAGGTATTTCACAGTGTTGTTTTTCTAATACTATATTTTTCAGCCATATTTATCTTTCTTCATCTTTCCCCTATTTTTCCAGATCTGGGTCTACGGCCTCCTATTAATGGAGTCACCTACTCCATTAACGTTCATTACAATGATGTGAACCTAAGAACCCCAAAAACAAAAGTCAACGAGTTTGTTACTCACCAAAAAACACGCAAACAAGTATTGATGTGCCATGCTTGTTTTATCAGGTAAAACTAATGCATTTTTACGATTTTTTTTAATCACTCAATGTGTTTAGTTGGCTTTCTATTGTTATGTCCTTGTTTTTTTGTTATTTTTTTTTCCTTTTGGCTTTATATTTTTATGTTCATCTTGTTGTTTTCCTTTTCTTTTTTTTTTTGGGTACCTTTCTCCATTTTATGCTATTTAATTTTTTCCTTAGAACGCCATGTGGCAGTCTTTTCTTTTTCCTTTCATAGAGGTGGATAGGGTTTCATATTTTGATCGTTTTAATTAACACCTACATAGCCTAGTGGCAATAAAACATATTTTTTGCATTAGGCCATAAGTTCAAGCCTTATTTGTTTGCATTAGGTCATGAGTTGAAGTCTTATTTATAATAATTTTAATATTTTACTTTAAAATATGTTATAGTAAATATGAGTTGCTTGGAGCATAATTTTATGGTTATAGTACATTTAATTTTATGTAGTTAGGGATTGACCAATTTCTTTACCCTTCCTTTCCTCTATTTCTCTTTCCAATTATGGCCTTCTAGCTCACTTCAAAATATTTGAAGTAAATAGGATTGTCATTTTCTATGAAAATTATTCTATCACTTCAAAAATACATGAATTTTACTGATCGTTTTATACAATACAACATAAGTAGATGGACTAAGGTTGGAGAGTCCAACAAATAAAGAATGAATCAATCACTAAAAAAATAAGTTCTTACAAACACATCACATGTAAAAGGGAGCAAAAGAATGACCTAGGCGGCGGCGGCGGCGCACTCGGCGGGGAGGCCCTGGGGGAATCTCTTGGAATCGTGGCAGTAGTCGTAAATCTTGTAATTCTGCTGCACCCATCTCAGCTTCTCCTGGCTTGCCGAATCCAATTCTTGCGTCGCCCAAGACGCCGCTCCGCTGCCAGAAGAAGACAGCGAATCGCACGACCCCGCGGCAGACGAGGGAACGCAGGCGTCGGCGTTAAAGTTGCGGTAGGAGGCGGTGAAGGGAGCTCGAGTCCAATCCGTCTTCACCAACCCGCCCCTGGTGGCCCAGTCATCCGCGTTCCACAGGCTCGAGTAGATCCTCATCGCCTGATTCTTGGGGTACGCCACCCCCTTCGCCTCGGAGTTCTTGAACACTCGAATTGGGGTTCCATCCACCGAAAATCTGAAAGTCAAACGTCCCAAACAATTCAACATCAGACGAGGAGAAAAACATTAAGAAGGGTGGTTGTTTTTTCTTTTTCTTTTTTTTGTTTCATTTAACGGAGGGTTGAAGTTAATTAGCGACATACATGATGTTGATGGGATTCCAGAGGATGGAGTAGGTGTGGAAGTCGGCGGTGGGGTCAAACCACAAGTGGAATTGCTGCTCTTTGTTGCCTTTGCCTTGGGCGAAGACGTTGGTGTGGAGCGTGTAGGGATCGCCGCTGAGGTTCCCCAAGAACTCGAAATCTATCTCGTCGTGGGTAGGCCCTTGTGAAGACAGCTACAAATATTTTCACACAAACAAGAATGAGATTTGGGTCTCATTATAGTTTAAGAAGGATAGCTTTATATATATATATATATATATATATGTATATATATATATATATGTATATAGAGGGAGAGAGGGAGAGAGAGAGACTGACATAATAGGCGGTGACGGTGCCGGCGGAGTTTCCGGGGACGAGCTTGAGCTGCATGTGGATATTGCCAAAGAGATACTCCTGCTTGGACTGGAACCCCGAGCCGGAAGCCTTGTCGAGGGAGAGGGTGAGGAGCTCCCCGTTGTTTACCATCTTCCCCCGGCCATCTCCCCAGGTCACGTCAAAGCGTTCCACCAAATTCGCACAGGAAGAGGATGCAACGAAACAAGTGAGGGTGAGAAGAAACGCCACGCGCAGCAGGGACATGTCTCCTTGTGAAAAACGAAGAAGGGCGATTGATTGATAAGAAGTAAAGTGGTGGTGATAGGCGTACTGAAAGTGGAGGACTTGTTGTGAGGATATGAGGCGAACAGGCGCGATTGGGTTTTTATAGTAATGGTGAACAAAGGGGTTTACGCGAGAAGGGGCGAAGAAGGATATGAGAAGGTTCAGTCAGTCGGAGCTGCAGACAGCTAAGCTTCCAGTTCATCGCACCGCGGCGGCGCTTCCTTCCCATGAGGTCGGTTTTAGGTTCAATTTTACGTTATAAATTGCCCTCCTTTATTAGCTACTAGTTGAATACGATACATAACCCACCATTAAAGTAAACGCGTCCACCGACAATGTGTTTCTTTCTTTAATTTTTTTTTCTTAATTTTACTTTTTTTACTACTTTCCTGAAACCGTCCCCGTTTATCCCCAAACTTCAATAAACGGACGGCTTTACTGCACCAGACGGGCGTGTCTCCCTCCTTTATGTATTAATCTTTTTTTAACTTTATACCCTCCCAGCCTTTTTAAATTCTCCCGAAAAAAAATCATCTCTAGTCGGTGGACGATCTAGCAAGCTATATAGATCGTTGAATATATTTGAAAAATAATTTTACAATTGTTGCTATTGAACTGTCCAGCAGCCGAAAGGAAGCTAAACCCTTTAAATTCTGATGGCATAAATTGTTCACGTGGAAGTATGTTTTCATGATTTTACCCAACACGAGCCATTAGAGAAAGACTTGTTGGGATTTTTTGTCGGTGAGAATTTCAATTTTCCCCAGAGAAAACAGTTGGTTCACATGTAAAGCAGCCTATCCCCACGATTCCAACTCCTTAATTCTTTTGAGAAATTTCACTTGAATAGTTCTCTTTTGCGCGGGTAACCTCACCTCGTTGATTGACCCAACTCTCCTTCATCGAATAACTCAATTCAACGCGTTTAAGAAAATAATCTTGATTCGCTCATGAGCCGTTAAACCCGTTCAGTTGTCATTTCTAGTTAGGTTTGCGTTTTTCTGGATTCAAAATTAAATTTTTTTCCAACAAAAAATGAAAAATAATTGGTTTACTAACAATATTTAGAAAATAAAAGTTGTACCAATAAAATGAATCCTTAATCCGTCAATTTGCCCATAATATAACTCAACTTGAGTCAACTCATAAAATAATTTTAAATACACTATTCCAATTGCCACCTCAGTTCTAATGCTTCAAGAGACCTGCCATTTTTTTGGTCCCACGCAAGATTTTAAATCCACACCATCCCTTTTATGTGTGAACAACTCTTTCCTTCTGTGATTAGAACATATGGACCATTGTTCTCTTTATAAGAATGTTTAAGCCCCGAACTTTGATTTAACTTGTCATCTTATAGATTATTTAAGTTTGGCTTTGATATGGGCTCGATATAGCCTTGAAGCTCATTTATATTGAACGAGGAGGGTATATGAATCATTTGATTAAGGCGAGCACAAGTCCAAGCTCATTCAATTTTATTTGATATTGACTTGAATCATCTAAACTCGAGAAACAGTACCTCCATGTTGGCACATGGTACCAATTAGCCTTTTGATTTTGTCACGTTAGGTCTATTCTAAGGGCGTTAGGGTTTTTTTCCCCTCTTTGTTTAGTCCCTTCTTTCTTTTACTAGAAGGATGATTCTTCGCTTTCCCTTATTCTTATCTGGAAAATTAATATTACATAACCACACCGATTTAATAGGAGGATGAAGCTAGGAGTGATTTTGCAATGGTAATATTCAATTGCGTGAACTAGAGCCGAGCCCATACCCAATTATGAAGTAAATCTTACGAGCCCAAACATGAGTGAACTTGGCTCAAACTTGACTCGTTTGCAACCCTACTTGTGGGAGAAGAATGCCTCCCGATCATATATATGTATTCATACTTTTATTTCAATCACGGTCCTTATAAGCTTTCTTTCCATGCACTCCTAAATAATTTTAATTTTACAAATAGAAAAAGCATATAAAAAATGCTTTATATGTTAACTTTCATGCAATTTTGACAGCGTGAAACCTTTTCATCTCAGTAATAAAAATTCAAACTAGTTATTAAAGGCCTTAATTTACTATTTTTTTGATCGAGGCATGCAGCTAGCAAAACGAGGATTTGTCATGTATTCTTTTTTTTTTTTTTTTTGTATGATTGGAATTTTTTAAATTCTTGAAATTTTATTATGACAGAGATTAGGAGGATTTGGGGCAAACGTGATAAAGATGAGCCAAATCTAATTTATGTTTGGTTCATCATAATGGGTATTGCATTCCACATTAGTACCATCAATCCTTACCTATTCTATTCTAATAAAATAAACTTTCTACTGTTGCACCCTAAAACGATATTTTGTTAGGCTTGTTTTACAAATTCTAATGATACGGATTGAATGTACGAAAAAAAGTAAGAGAGCATTTAAACTTTTATTCGATTTTATTATGTATAAACTTTTTATTTATTTTGATAAATAAAAACCTAATACTCGGTGAAATTATATGAAAACGAACATAATCCGTTCTTAATTTTTCTTATAAAAAATTAACCTCAAACAAGTTAATATTTGACTATTTCGCTCCCATTGTATTATTATTATTATTATTATTTTTTTGCGTGCCAAACATGAAAAAGTCACTAATGTCTAGGGCATAAGAGTCATTTTACGTTGCAGATGGGATTGATTGTGCAATGGAATTCATCCATCGGAATTAGCTCAAATGGTGCCATGGAAATCGCTTCTCGTTGCGTCCTTCACAGCCTGCGGCTTCCCAGTACTGAAGTCAAACACCATGGACCCGCCAAAACCCAAATTCATCCCTCTCCCCTCTTCATAGTTTCTTCCGTTCTCCATGGAAGCCTGAATTCTCGAGGCAATGGAGTGCAAACCAATCGGCGGCTCACTGCCCCTAGGTCACTCTCCGCCCCTCGCAACCATGATCCGTCCCAGCAACTCGCTCTACTTCTTGAAGTTGAAGGGTGTGATATCTCGTAACCGTTTTCAATCTGTATTTGTTGCGTGTCTAGTTATATTTACAGTACCAGTGTAGTGGGCTGAAATGGGTATCACTGTTTTTTAACAGAAAATTGTTGTTTCTACTGTCGATAATGTATTAGATGACTTCCCACTTTCATATTTTTTTATTCTTCTATTTTTGGTTTTTGTAATCTTGTCTATTCTGGGCATAGTACTGGTTTAATCGAACTCATCACATTGATGCTGCTCTCTCTCGCAAGTTCTGCAGGCCTAATTTAGTATGCCCTAGTTTAACACATTCTTAGCTACCATTTACCTTAATTTTTATAGCTTAATTTTTGTTTGGCATCTACTTGATATTTTGCATCATTATTAACATTATTGATAATAAAGCTGTTTTATTAGTCTTGTGGTAAGCAATTAGATATTATTAATTTTTTTATTCGGTCTCTACTTGATCTTCTGTATTATTCTTAACTATATTGGTCGTTGTATTAGTTTTTGTTGGTAGGGTAAATTACTTGCAGTAGTTACTTGAGCATTTTGTCTGGTTCTTGTTCCGTGTCCATTATGTCCCATCGTGTTCTTCTCAACACTTTTACCCATTTGATACTATTAATTTGTTGGTGACCACTTCTCTGGTTATCTTATTTGACGTTATTGCTTCTTTCACTTGGTGCAAATATTGGCTTCTCACATGCATGTACTTGTTCAATGTAGTTATTACTATCAAAATTCTCTGTCATCTGCTATTCTCTCCGTAATGCATTTTACTTTCTTCAGTGTCCTCATGGATGTCTATCGATTAGGAATCGCCGCGCCTTCAATACAGGTATGACATATGATGTAATTTCACGTGTATGACACAGAAATTTAGTCAATTGGCAAACAGGACTAGCCTTTTCTGACATTATTGTATAACTCTTTTCTTTTTCTACTGGTCACACCAGCATTTCAAAAACTGGGGTTGGACTGTGCAAATTGGACTGAACCCATCTATTTAGACCTTCTGAGGTACAAAAGCTTGTTTAATCATTATATGAACGTGTTAGTGGAACAGCTACTCATATATTAGACCTGAGTTTATCTTGTTGAGCCTTGCAAATATCAGTTGAGTCTCCTTTCATTTATGTCATACTTTTCCTGTTCAAAATAAAGCTTAAAGGGTCAAAGGGCAGCCCTGGTGCACAAGGCTCCTTGCTTTATGAGGATTGTGGGAGGGTTACTTGATGCAGCCTTCCCATTGCCGTTTCCAGAGCGATCATTCCATACCTCAAACCTCTTACCTTTTGGTCACAAATGAGCAACCTTGGTGGTCGCACCATGAATTCTTAAAGGGTGTTAAATAAATTTTAATCTAATTTTTCAACTTTGAAACTTGATTGATCCTGCTTGTTGCACCTTTGGCTGGTGGGAGCAAGAAATTTGGAGTAAATGAAGGTTACCAGTCACACAGAGATACCATCTTCATTTTCTGATACTCATTAAAGTCATCATTTACTGGTTTACTTGACATATGAGGACTCCATTGAATTCAGAAACTGGAAAATTATCCTGACTGTGCCCAAACCAACATACAATTCTGCTCAAGTGATAAAGGAACTTGTGATTAAAAATAATTTTCCATTTCACACTACATTGCAGGAGGAGTTCTGGTGATGAGGAAATGATGCTGATGTTATATTTCAACAGGGTAAACTCTCTTTCTTTTATTTTCAAGAAAACAAAAAGCTTACGTGTGGCACTCTGTAACTTCCTTTGCTGGATGATATGTTTAACATGATCCTTATTGTAATTTTTTTTCCAGATTGGTTGGCCATCATCATTGCCAACAAGTGAGAAGGGAGCATTTGTGAAAAGTGTTCAGCGAGAGAAGGTATCTGTGGAAACGATAAGGAAGTTTTAGGTCTTTTCCTCTGTAATTCCAGTGGATTAACTGTTTGTCGCATCAATCGGATGATTTCTTTTACATTTCATGGAGGGAAGATGTTACAGTGGAGGCAACAAAATGATTGCAATAAAATGATTCTTTGTATAGTGAACTTGAACACCCAGCTATATTTAATTGGTTGAAGTGGCTTTGGTAGTATGACTTTAGGAGTTTATGTTTAATCATTTATTCCATAGTGTTGTTGGATCTGATTTTACTTTATTCATACTCTGTTCCTTGACTTCCTGCTCCAAGAATTATCAGGATCAATCTAATGGTTAATCAAACTAGGCTAGCTGTATGATCTAATAACTTCCATTTTATAGTTGCACAATTATCAATCAAAACGCTACGCTAGTCAGGACAGTGTATGAGAGGTAGTTCTTAATCTTTGGTGATCTTGATATTTGGCATACATTTTAAGAATAAGTGTAATATGTGCCCTACAGTGAGTAATAATAGGGCTCGTGGAAAAATATATCGGCACTAGGACTAGTACTTAGACAGTCCTATTTGGTTTGCCTTCCTAAATTTAAGCTGGACTTTTTTCCCCTCAAGCTTAATCAACTGAACTATTAATATGTGCTGGCAGAAAAATATAGCTGGGTGTTCAAGTTCATTATACAAAGAATCATTTTATTGCAATCATTTTGTTGCCTCCACTGTAACATCTTCCCTATTTGGTTTGCCTCCACTGTAATATGTGCTGGCAGAAAAATATAGCTGGGTGTTCAAGTTCATTATACAAAGAATCATTTTATTGCATCATTTTGTTGCCTCCACTGTAACATTTTGTTGCCTATTTGGTTTGCCTTCCTAAATTTAAGCTGGACTTTTTTCCCCTCAAGTTTAATCAACTGAACTATTAATATGTGCTGGCAGAAAAATGCATTGGATGAATTTGTGATGACAAAGAGTTTACCTTTACGACCTGGGGTTGAAGAGTGAGTATTCTTCTTCTGATTAAATAAAGCAGTTCTTGGAAGAGCTAGCCTTTGATTATGCATGATTCTGCTGTTCTTGGATCAGCTATGTCTCCTTAACTTCAAGGACCTTATATGGAAGCAAAAATTATATTCTTTGAAGTTATAGGTAATTGTAGTTGTCTTATGATGGCCGTAAAATATTATTTAGATTAAGTGGTTGGTTGGAAATTAATTGATATTTCCCATTTCTGGACTCTAATAAATTGATCTTTAATTTTCAAATGTTTTTCTTTACCATGTCTGAGAGTTCATTATTATATCTATACACATTCTGCCTCTATAGAAGCATATTACCGGTCCTTAGTGCATTATATTTGGGTACCACATTTTGTACCAAATGTGATTCAATTTCTGATATGCTCCTCAAATAAATTAGTTAACAAACACAGGTATTTATTATGAAGATGGAGAATTTTGTGAATTCCTCGGAATTTTTTGTTTGACTATATATGGTTTTTGAATTGCTCAATTTTTTATACGATACATGGCCCAGTTAAGGTCTTACCTTATGAAACAAATTTCTTTGCTAATATCAAAATGGTTTGAAAAAGGCCTTGAGAAGTCCGACAAAGGTTAAAGAAACAATAAATTTTTGGACAAGCAAATGATGCAAATATAAGCTCTAACAATGTGGCAACAGTATATTCCGGTTTTTGTGGATGTATGTTGATGTGTGGAAAATGAACATTTTTTGGATGGGAATTCGAAAGTATGCTTGTTGACAGGCAGGTATAATAATACATGAGTATGCTTGTTGACAGGCAGGTATAATAATACATTTTATTTAATTCTTTATCGACCAAGTGTTCATTATTACACTTGAGTATAGGGTTATGATCACTTATTGAGTGAATAATGTTTCGACCAGCATGGATGAAAGAAAAGTGGTGATTGATTTAATGTTGCGCATTCTTAACCAAATAGTTGCAATTTAGAACCTGTCTTGGTCATGCTTTGATCTTGCTTACTTAAACTTTAGTATATTATTGTTTTGAAATGATAAAAGCTCTCAGTGCCTTTATGGCTGTTATCTCCTAAACTATTGTGCTTATTTCTTAAGTTTCATTATATCAGTAAAATTTTCAACATGCATTGCCTCTTGCAGTTTTATTGATGATGCATATAACGAGGGAATGGCAGTGGTGATTCTAACAGCCTACAGCAAAAGTGGAGACAAACTAGCGAGGTTTGTTTTGCAACTGTGAGAGGGTCTTAATCCTAGTAGTTCTTTCCGAAGCTTAAAAAAACTAATTTAGTATATGGTGCATATTATGTACTCTATGGAGATAAGTCATCTCACACATATATGTTGTAGAGTATATGATATATACTTTAGAGGGGCGTTTAGATATGCCGAATGTGTTACTTTAGTATTGTTCTGTTAAAGCTAAATATTGCTTGACCCCATTCAGTTGTTTTTGTGGTAACTCGAAAAAAATATCGCTAGTCATCAATCATGTCAGTGACTTCTGTGTTAGGTTTTGTGATGCCTTACCTTTTTTTTTTTTTTTTTTTAACAGTTTAAGAAACAAAGTGTTTCATGGTTTCTTTGCCCCTTCAACTGTGTTTTACACTATATTCTAAACTTTCCATTCAGTCTTTGTTGTCTAGCAAATGGACTAATTGTCATCAATGTTTTGTGTGGCTCAACATGCAAGCTGATTTGGTAGGGTAGCAATGGTGTGAGCGGGATGCCCTTTTTCTTGATAGAATCCTTAGAAGGTGTTGTGATTCTTCCCTCAAATACTTCAATAATGAAGTAGTTGCTTTGGTCATCCCCTTTGAGTTTCTGCATTATCTAGGCATTTTACACACCTAGGCAATTCCGGCATGGCTTATTTTCATCCTCTGCCTCTTCTTCTTTATCTTTGGGATGGATTTGGATGTACCAGAAGCAGCCACTATGTACCAACAATAGCGAACTTTAAGGTTTTTAATTAAATTTTGGGTCTTTAGGTATTTTAGTTGATTCTGAAAGTGGAATCTTAATCGTGACCTGGGGGGTCCTATTTGGGCAAGTTTTGGGTTTGCCCTTTTAAAGTTATGACTTTGTGGTTCTCTAGAGTCTAACTTGGGTTGCAGGTCATGTCTTATATATATATGATATTTAATAGCTTGAGGGTCTAAGTGTTATTACTGAGAGGTGATTTAATGAGATTTGAGTATTTCATTGAAGATTGTGAGCATCTCCTTTCTCTTTTCCTCTCTCCTCTTTTTATTCGTTGATATGTACCACTATTTGTCACCACTGAACTCCTTTTTATCTTCTCTGATTGTTTTTTTTCAAGCCAAATTCACCAAATAATAGTATTAAAGACATTTCAACTGAGATCAGATGAATAGGAGTAATTTAAAGGGCAAAAGCATCGCACTGAAATGTGTTTGGGATGGGGCATCTTTTTTATCTTCCCATGTGGGTAGTAACTTGGGGTTTGTTTAGAGGGGTCAATCTTAGGGATATGCATAGAGATATGGCTGCATTTTTTATGTAAATTTTTATTTGTTTTCAATTCTGTGAGCTCCCGTGCATCGTTCAAGTTTGAGGACTTATCATATTCCCCCCCTGTACTTTTTCTCCTTCTTCCATAGAGTTTGCTTCTTTTATCAAAAAATAAAGAAAGAAAAATCCTAGTTTCTACTGTGTCAGAAAACCTAGGTTTGTTCCTTTGCTAAACCTAGCTCACCAGAGTGTAATAGACATAAATTCTCTAATCTTTCTTTTATCACTTAAGTTTATTGATTGGTATCTGATAAAGATCTTGCGTGATTTTATGATTCTTATTTATTAGTGGGTCTGACCAAAATCTTGAGGCAATTGGTTGTCTATTTAGGATATTTACAGTTTATGGGATTTTGTTTTGGTTCTTCAATAATTATTGGTTTGGCCTAGTTAAAGGCCTTCTTGTGTAATTAAGAGGGGATATTTGAAAGAAAAACATTGCCATTTTTCCTTCTCAACTTTCTCTGGCTTTTTGTTTCCCATTTTTCCCTGCCAACTCTGTCTTCCATCTCTTGATCTCGATCTTCCCTATTGGTGCTACGTCCATTTGGCGTGAGAGGAAAGCCAATCTGTTCCACCGCTTGTGTCTTATTCATATTTCATCATTGCATCACTGCAGCTAACGCTGCCACCATCACCGAGCCATTACAACCTTACTGACATCAGTTTTCTTCAGCCCAAGACCATTGTCTCTACGTCATTTTAGTTCACTAGTCCACACAGAGCAGTACCTCGAGCTCTCTTCAATCCAAAAAGTCTTATATTATGCGTCCTTAGTCTACATCTTTATTGAATAAGCTTCTATGGTTCTTTTTGGCAACTCACACAGCTTATATATTGTGTCGATAGAGACTTATGCCTCTTTGTGATGCAGGACTGGTTTGCAAATTTATTTGTGATGCCTTACAGGGACAAATATTGACATAAAAAAAATAAAGAATAATAAAGAAGAAGATAGAGAAAGATAAATCCAAAGTAGATCCACGTAGGGTTTGTGTTTCTGCCCTCAATACTGAATTTTCCCAGAAATAGCAGCTAGTAACTATTCCTTGCCCCTTGCATCACTTTGTTAGTTTTGGTGTTGGTTATCTGATTGATTTCTGTATTTGATTTGGCATAGAGCTACCTATACTCTGAGATTTTAAATGGGTGTCAAGTATATTTGGTTTGATAAACCGTCTTGAACTTGAGTCAGGGCTCTAAGCTAGCTCATAATGCACTAACACAATCTCGCCTGTCATTAATGATCATTAAGGTAGCAGTATGATAAGAACCTCTATGGAAGATTCCAATCCTTGTTAGGGGATTTAGTGATTGCTTCATGATTGTTTTTCAAGTGAGTTCATTATCATCTAAAAAAAATTATGAATCCTTGAACCATCTGGCCTGATAGGGCCTCTGCAGCATGATTTGCAGATCCATTATTGAACCATTTATTTTTCTTTTCGCTGTTTAATATCGCTAGATCCATTGTTGAAAACCTTGGAGATGAAAGACTTTCAAAGCTAAAGATTATTGGGAATGAGGAGGTAGAGCAGAGCTTTGTTGGACGACTTATACTTGGTAAGGGAATGCCTTGCGGCTTCGATGATCAGTTAGCCAAGGAAGTTAGAGAAGCAGGTAATTTCCTAATCCTGATTTGGTTTTTACATGTGTTTTTTTAATGGAACTCATAATTTTGTGCTGATGTGATCTAGTGAGTTTTTTTTTTTTTCTTTCTTTTGACCAGCTTCTGCTGAGAAACAAAGGATAGCTGCGGAGGTTGCATCTCTCTTGAAGCTGAGTGTTGATGTTGATACTACCTCTGCTGAGAGGTTAGTTCTTTTTCTGCCATCCATATTTATCTGTAATCATAGCATCGGGATGTTGTAATCATGCTCACAGAATAAGATACCTGAAGCAAATGCATGGTTTCTTAATGCAATTCACTAATGTTTCCTGGGCAAGGCTTGGACCATGTAATTTAACTACACTTTCAATAGTCTTTGAGCCTTGACCATACACAATTTTGTTTTGGTGTATCTTGACATCTACCGGTATCCACTTCTGTTTGTTGCCTTTTGTGCACTGTTTTTGTTGGGTGCAAAGAATCTCATATAGAAGAAGTTTATAACTTAAGTATGGCCACCATATAGCTAAAAATGTGTGCCAAGTATGTGCACTAAGGCATATACGTGCTTAAACTCACTTGAACCTTGGCTCTGTATTCCATTTTTATTTTTTATTTTTTATTTTGAATAAAAGAAAACTTAGAGGAGAGAAGAAATTACCATGCGGAGGACTAGAGATCCTCCAAAAAAGGGAACAGAAAACCATAGCAAAAGGAAAAAATAAAAAAACTCAAGAAAGAGCAGCTCATCAATTTCTGCATGAATCTGAAAGAGTAAGACCAGAGGATTCGGTAGTTACAAAAGCCCTGGAACTCAGCGTGTGCAATTTTTTGTTTCTTTATTATGATTGAACGCGCCTTGTAAGGAGACGAGAAGCCACCCAAGAACTTGACGCAAACACAATATCTAGATATTTATGTGTTAAAACAATTTCAATCATTTCTTTTGAGAAGCTAACAATATTCGCCAAGTACATGATGCATACACACCGAAACACAGGAAAATCTTTAATAACTCAATACTTCCTTGTGCTTTGCACGCTAGTTGGACAGCTTGGTAAAAAATTATTGGGCTCAAGAAATAGCGGCCATAGCCTTGATCTATACCATTTGCTTTGGCTTCTCTTCCAATGAAGTCTCTGAAATTGATAAATTTTAGTAAACTTGTAATCTGGACTAACCTGGGAATTGGCACCTTACATTGAGGGCGGTGAATTAAAAAAAATGTCAATTACTAGCGTCATTCATAGAGCATGATACATTTGTGGCCTCAGACAATTACAATAGCTACCAACTGTTCTAATCGTTGATCAAAATAGTATACAAGTTTTGTGTAGCGACTGCAGCTGTGATATCGTACACTGATGGTTTTCCAGCTTACAGAAGATGGTTGCTGCATTGCGTGCTGGAGCAGAATTGGTAGGGTTACCTGTCTTCAACTGTGTCCTTATTGCAGGGAGCCAGTCCGGAGCAGCTGGAGCTGAGTCAATAGGGATGCCATGTTTTATTCTCCGTAGTAGGTAAATACTAATAACATAATTTAATTTCCAATTTGAGATTTTTGATTTATATTCTGACTTCACATATATGAAAATACCACCAATATTGCAGGACAATAATTTCAATATGCAATGATGCTTTTGATGTGATATCATGGTAGTAATGTATAGCTTCAAAAATATTTATACCAAAATGAGAAGTTCCCTTCTTTGACTTCTCCACTTGTTTACAATTGTTACACCCTTTTATTTTCCTACTACAAAGCCTGGACTTTATGGTAAGCTCCAACAAGGCTGGAGGGATGATTCAATTATTATAATTTGTGGCGGGTATCGTCAATGGATTTGGCAACCGGGGGGCGTTACTTACAATTTTATAAACTTTGAGAGTTGTTAATGATAGTAAGATCCGACGAGTATCAGAAAATGTGGCTGCCAGGGGGCATTACTTACAATTTTATGAACGTTTGAGAGTTCTTAATGGTGGTAAGATCTGATGAGTATCAGAAAATGAGAAAATGGTGCTTTAAAATGCACTGAAATATTGTTGAGTTTTTAAAATGCATTGAAATAGTATGAATCTTTGGTAAACATGGAAGGAATTGCAATTTTGATCAATTGGGAAGATCATCCAAACATTACAATATTGCTTACAAATGGATCGGCTTGCAGAGATGTTTGCAGTTGAGCTCCATTCTGTATGATATTTGTTCCCTGATTCGTATGGTCATATCTTATCGCTCATTCTCTGGTTTTTGTGTTTCCAGTTTGACTTCCAGAGCTGAGTTCCCTTCAGCCAATACCATAATGGATGGTTTTGGAGGCGCGGACCTAACGGTTTCCAAGATAATTCGGAAGCGATGGTCCTGAGGTTCAATCGAGCGTATGCTTCTTATTCTGAATCTTCCTCTGAGCTGTGCTTTTGGCCCGTGATTTTCGTTCGGGCTATACAACCCTATTGTAATGTTCCATGTGACCCAATTGTGGATAAAAGTGTATGTGACACAGAGGTTGGCCTTTCTGTGATGTTTGCTATGTATAGGAGGTATATTTACTAGGCCTAGCTCCCACGAATCACGAACCCTACCGACTCAATGTGGCTCTTACCACGAACCAAAGCGTATGGCGAACCGGGTAAACATTGGTTCTGAGAAGCCAAAAGTGGCAAAAATCGACAAAAATGGGAGAGGGCAAGGATGCACAATGCCTAGTTTATGTTTATGGATCCAATGCTCAAAGAAGCTTTAAGTGGAAAATTTCCTCTCCAAGTGTGGACCAAAGAGGAAAAATGTATACATACTCTATATGCGCATCCAAGCATTAATAACAAGTAGTTTGACAAGTTGCAACTTCTTCTAATTTCTCTCGGTAGCACATTGCTTCTTGATGAATAATTTCATGACCTTAGACTCTTCTTAATGGAGTAAAATGTGTAATTGAGGTAGAATTTGAGCCCACATGATCTTATAATAAAATATGAACAAAGCATGTCAATTTATTTTATGCGCGAGATAAATTTATTTTAGAGTGTTGGCTTAAAATTATGTAGGTTCTGACTGCAACTTCTAACTTATTGTCGCCACACTCATTGTGTATTTATTTTGGGTGACATGGGTTCCCTATTTGGGTTCCATACATGGCCCAAAAAATATTAAATCAAGAGTCAATATATAGGACATTTTAATTCTTGGCAAATTCATAAAATATTAAATTAAAAGTCAAAGAAAAATAATTTTATAAAGAATACTACTCTTTTAGAAAAAATTAATTCCGATTAAACTTTGCCACTCGGATGAGGGAATGAATATCAGATACACAAATAACGCCTTTTAGGAGTGTGAAATTTTTTGTCAACTACTTTTTTTTGGGATGATTAAATTTATCCATTTATGACATCAGCATCAGTGAGGGTTGTGACAGCTGCACATAGGATTATTCCCTATTTAATGACACAGTCGTCACATGATCTATTCCATACTCTCCTGTTCTCCAACTTCTCTCTCTCTCTCTCTCTCTCTCTCTGTGTTCAAAACCCAGGGAGAACCAAAGGGGAAGTAGAAGCGAAAATCACAGGGAGAGAGAAGATTTGCTGACAGTCCGTGTGGCCATTGAATCTCAACGTGTAAATCGCTGTCCTTCTACGCTCATCTCATCATAAACAGGTATTGTTGTATCCATACGCACCTCCCCATATATACTTCGGTGCTTTCTGATTCATTCTTGAAGTTGGAGTTATGGTTTTTGAGATTTATATACTCTGAATCTGTTTCCTGATTCGCTCGATTTGTTTCTTTTGCGGAAATTTCATCAGCGTCAACCAGGGAGTAGGAAATATGCAGAATAATAATCAAGTCAGTGATCCGGCGAAAACGCCGACGAAGACAGAGAATGGTCTCGCCTTGAACCTACATGATTCGAGAAAGCGAACCAAAGACCAATTAGGGTTTTTCAACGGAATGGATCAGGCGAGAAATAATCTCCCCGCGGAGGAGTGCCCGGATTTTCTTGGCGAAAACCGTCCTCTTCGGATCCAACATCACCAATCTGAAATCAATCGATGCATAGCCCATCAGGTAATCATCCTCCTCCTCCCTTCTTCTTAATTTTATTTTTTGGGTTCATTTTCCGTTTTTCACGTTTCCCAATAGGAAACTTGGGGAACCGAGAAACTAGCCGTTGTTACTCTAAAAGTCGCCTTGGATTGAATGTTGATGGAATTCAATTCGGACAGGTGTGCATCTTCTCGTTCGATTTTCGCTAACATGGTTGTGCGATTGATTTTGTTGCAGAACGAGAAATTAACATTGGAACTCGCGGACCGGCTAGATCGACACACGAAGTGGGTGGAAGCGGCATTAATGGAAGCCATGGCGAAGAAGATGAGGGAGAAAAGGGAGGAGCTTCGTCGAATGGGGAAAATCAACTGGCTGCTACAGGAGAAAGTGAGGGCTCTATGCGCGGAGAATCAGGCCTGGAAACAAGTGGCGCAGACCCACGAAGCCGCCGCCAATTCCCTCCGCCACGAACTCGGGAGCCTCATCTGTAAAGTCATGGACGACCCCATCTCCAACGTCGGCGGCGGCGCCGGCGTCATCAAGGAGGATCGTGCGTCGAGCTGTGGGAGCAACAACTATGGCCGCGAGAAGAGGCTGCGGAGCGGATAGTGACGGCGACGGGGGCGATTACGGTGACCGTTGGAGTTGTGCTGCGTAGGAGTAGAGTCAAGCGGGTTCTTGCAAATTGAAATTTGTCACGGGTTTTGTTCTTTTCGGTACGTACACCATTTTAAAATTTGAGGAAATTTACATTCTACTAATGAACCGCTGTCAGTCAGGACCTTTATGTAATTTTAACTGTTTAGAATAAAAATTAGATTTTCCAAAAATTAAATAGGATTTGAAAGAAGTTTTTTTTTTTTTTTTGGAAATAAATTTAAGAGCGGTCTCTAAATAAAGGAAAGTTTTAATAATTATGAATCAAGAAAGATCTGACAACTAATTATGGGAACAGACTTCTTGAGGAGATCTCACTTTTATTGCGCGTAGAATGTTTTTTGGGGTAAAAAAAACAAGACAAATCATGACCATAGATTGGCTCCTCATAAATGATTTATTATTATTTTGTTATTTTGATCAGTATTTATTGATTTTTTTTTAGTTTTAATTGCATGAATTGAATAACTGTCTCGTTTTTTTTTCCCCTCTAACAATTTACAAGTGAAGAAGCTTTTCCACACACCAAAAAAAAAAAAAAAAAAAAAAAAAAAAAAAAAAAACTGCAACCCACTTCCATTTAAAGTTTCCCATGAAATCTCTTTTTTATATCTGGACATTTGTTTCAATAGCCAAAAATTTAGTTTCAATGGTTGAAAAATTACTGTTTTAAGCCAAAAATATTAATGTTTCTTTTTATATCTTGAGATTCAATTAAATAGCTGAAAAAATAGCTTCAATGATTGAAAAATTATTATTTTAAGTCAAAAACATTCATTTTTTACACATGCGTTGAGATAAGTGGCTTTGAGCGGAGATTCTCTTTTCTCTTATTTATTTTATAAATAGTGCTGAAACGTGATTAATAATACTATATTAGTTTTTCATTTGATTTCTTTAACTATTTTGCGCTCTGATCTTATTGCTTGGGATAACTAATCTAAAAAAAACTAACAATATCAAAAAAGGGGCAATAATCGGAAAATTTGTATATGAATGTTACATCCTTATAAGTCTTGATACGTGAACACACAAGGGAATGTAATATTCCTGAAATTCAGTTGATTATGCCAAATACATGAATGTCACATTTCAGGCATTGTATTCCCTGACGTAGGTTTCTCAAAATATAATACTGAATGAGGATGCAAGATTTTGTGAATCAAATGGGTTCTATATGTAGTCTTTGACGTTATATAAACATGAGAAAATGTCCAAAAAAAATTGATCTAGTGGGAAAAATCGATTTCATTTGGAGTCATGGCCCATTAAATAAATGGGTTGCCTATGAGAGTAATAAATGAAAAGATAAAAAAAGGACTTTTTGGGAGACATTTGCCCATTCGTCTTTCATGGTTAAAATTTGTAAAAATGGCCTATAAAAGTTTTAAGAGACGACATCGAAGGATCTTCAAAAAATGAAATATTATAAAGCTGATCCAAATCCAACCAATACATTGATCATTATTAGTAGATATCTCAGGGATGCAAGAGTTTGGCTCTTGAAAATAGGTATGTCGATATATGTTTCTCTCTCTTTTTATTTATGAGGTTAAATTTTTAAAAAAAATATTTTAAAATTTTTAAAATAAACCTATTGAAGAATAATGAAAGTAAAGTGTATTAGAGAAGTTAAATTTAAAATCATGACGAAATATGTGATCGACAAAAAATATAAGAGAACGAAATAAAAGTAGTCGGAGCCTCGAGTCTTCTCAAATATGAGTCCAACCTGATAGTATTCGGATGAGATTTATCTATATTTAGAATGAAAAATACATTGTGCGACCTAACTTTAGACTATTACCGCAGCTCGGGAAAGTTAACGTCACAGAATGAAATAATTGCACCACCTAGCAAAGTAATAAATTGCAACCAATATTAAATATCAATTAATGCGACACATTCACATTAATGTAGACTTTACTATTTCGTGGGTTTCATGCGTGCAGCCGTGGACACGTGTAAAGGGTTTGGGCGACGCTCATAGCAATGTTCTCATTTTCCACAAGTCAATTAGGTCGATCAAACACGGATCATTGATTAATAAGAGCAGATCAAAAATATTTTACGAGTCAAGTATTCAACTTGCTAATATAACTTTTAATTTCTTTTAACATCTTTTCATAAACTAAAACTCAAATCTTAAATTTGAAAATGCATGAAAATACTAATCGGAAATAAAAATTAAACTGATTGGGTGAATAGTGAGCTAATCAATGTGGATAGGCTGAATCAATATTATTTTATCACTTAATAAGATTATCTTATGAGTAAGCTGGTGAGTCAGGGATTGAGATTACTGACCCTAATTTGGAGCATTAGGATAGATGACATTTACTGAAGATTAGAAATTTGAATTATCATTAAATTGTGACAGAGCTTAGAAATCTGAATCATCATTAAATTATAATAGAGATTTAATTGCTTTATCGAATATCTCCGGGCCTACTATATACACCCGAACTTTTTTACCAAAATTAATCGGACTATAAAATAAAGAGAGGCACGGCGAGTCCACCCACAATAAGCAAATTGAGTTGCCAAACACTCAAAAAAGTGATTGAATGATGTCTTCAAAATCAAAACTTCCTATTTTGGATAGGGCCCTTAGGTTTTATAAAGTTCTCCTAGAAATCATCCCATCAGTACTAATATCACTTCAAAGTTATCCAAAAAGTAAAGATTATGGGACCAACAGAATCTGATGACAGACCAACTGAACAAGAAAGAAGTCAGTACCCATTTTGGGTTCAAGAATGTAAGAAGATGATGACCCACTCCAACATTCTCCCTGCCATGACATTGTAGCTTTGCAGGGCAAAAGAATAAAAGAAAAGAATCTGTGCCAGAGAAGCTCTACTTAAATACCTTCCTGTCCTAAATGACATGAACTTTTCTTTTTCGCATGATGGCTTCGCTCCTAATAAATTCCTATACTCGTAATATTTAGTGGGACCGATCTCATTGTGAGAGTCGAAAGAGGAAAAAGCTTTTAGAGAATAGTGACATGAATCATTTAAGCATCACGCAAAATTAAAATATGTCGAAATATGCACCAAAAAAGAGTTAGATATGAGAAGAGTTTCGGTGCTTGTAATTTGCACAACATTACAGGCTTTTGAATGTCTGGAAAACAAAATTTTGAATAAATTTAACACGTATTAAGCTTTATCAAACTTATACATCAAAATTTCTAGATTTCTTCTTTACAAAAAAATAATTAAATTACACCTACCTGTATCCACCAGGGTTGCAGAAATCTTTACTGATAAAAGAACAGCATCTAATCGAAAGCATCAACAAGAGATGTTATTCGAACCATAGCTAATGGCATGAAGGCTTGAATCCGACATATCTGTCATCCATTTCCCAGGGCCTCCTGATTCCCCTAATATATTATATGCATAAGAAACCCATCTAGAGTCCGAGCCACACGATCTCGTAAACCCCATTTTGATCATTTTCTGCGTTCTTTCAAGAGCTATAAGGCTCGAGAACGTAGAGAAGCTATTCCCAACGAACACATCGGCCCTTAAGCAGACTTCATAATCTAGAGCTGCCTGAATTAGATAGGGGTGCTTCTTGTAGATCCCACCAACACCTAATTTGTTTTTCTCCAAGGGAATCAATCCTTCCTTCCAGCCGTTCAAGATAGAGGTATCCTCGAGGAGACCGTCGGCCACTGCCAGGTAAACAACGGTCGGAATTTTAAGGCCCATGATGTTTCCTACTCTCTCCATGATCTCTGCCTTGCTGCTGCAGATTTGGGAAATGTTGGATTTTCGCTCCAACTTCTTACAGTGAATCATCCAGTCTTTCTCTATTCTCATGTGGACAGGCGACATAAGATGTCGACTGAGACGACGAACTGCCATCTTTGCTTCTCGCATCTCTTGTTCTTGCTTTGATGATGGACACAACTTTATCTGCTTCCTTTGCTATTTCATCCACTAGAACTAAGCACTCAAAAACCTTACCATAGTCCTTAACAGGCCAATGATCAGGCCACAAGAATGGGTTCTTCCCGGTAATCCGAATCACCTCGTATTCATCGAGCTGGCCCTGGCTAAACTTTCTCAGTTGATCCAAATCTCTCTCGGCCGTCCATCTCCTTCCACTTCCCTTACTTAGTCCAACTGGTCCTGTTCGATTTGAGAGGTCCGAGTAACGACCCAATTTAACAAATCCAGCGCAAAGTGAATTGAACTTTTCAAACTGGAAGACCTTATCGAAGGAGATGGGTTGTAATTGGTCGATTTCCTTGTAGAACAATGAAGCACTCAAACTGGGCATCAGGAGGGTTCGGTTCAGCAATCGTGCGGTGAGGCAAGCCCGTGCAAACGCTATCTTCTGATTGTTTAATCCCCAGATAATTTGAGGGACCTCCAAGAACTTGTTTCTCCTGATTCCATGCTCGCGATTCGATGACAAGTGACAGGTTATGACGAATGGGTACGAAGTAGTTCAATTCTATCCGACTAAACCCCGCGAAAGAAGACAGCAAAAAGGCTCTAATCGCAAGAATAAGAAGCACCAAACTCACCCATCTACATATTGCAGAATTCGAGTGGAACAGTCTTAAATGCTTGCAGCTCAAAGAGTCCATCTCGAATTATGTCACAGTTCCGTCAATAGGAAAATCCCATTACACCCGAACCACTGTAATCACAGATTTGATAATTCAGGCAGTTTCAAATTTACAGTTCACAGACCAAAACATAGTTGCAGAAGGAACCAGGGGAGGCCCAATTCAACTTTTGAAAATGTTTATCAACATGAAAATCTGCAGAATCCCAAACACACACACACACACTTATATTTAATTGTAAATTACGCTCGCGCACCTCAGTTATTTCCGCATTGACGGAAGGAAGCTCAACCAAATGCAATTCGGATGCCAATTCTCGAGCCCAGAAGTCGAAAAAGGGGTCCCTCAGGCTGGGTCGGCTGAAAGCACCATTAGAGCCCGACTCTGTCCGAACTGAAATTCCTGTACAAAACTCGATGCTCCAAAAGAGATCAACACCAGATATGGATTAACAAACACCTCTGAATCCCATCAAACGAACCGAGAAAGCGAATTCAGAGCAAAAAGTGACTCCTTCATGCATGCGATCCAAAGAAACTATGAAGAGAGAGAAGAAATCGTGACGACCAAGACCCAGAAAAGAGGATTACAGCAAAAGGAGAAACGAAAACGAAGATTCGAGAGAGCATAAATAAACAAATGAAATCAGGAAGAAATGGGAAAGTGAGAGGAGAGAGTCAATGGAGAAATGGGGAAATGGGTAAAAGGACGAACGGGACAAGGAAAAGGAGACATACTGACATCAGAAATGTGCAGAGGGGGATTTGTTTGCGCCTTAGGTTTCAGATTCCGGAGGAGATGAGCTGGATAGGGACAACTCCTGTTTCTGTCCCATTCCAACAAAACCCCAAATAAGATGAAAACAAAATCATTAAAAACATTTATTAGGGCCCACTTAGATGGGGTGACGCCCGTTCTCATTCCCGTGTTTCATTATGCACTCAAAATTAAAATGTTCATCAAATGAAAAAGAATAAGCCTAATAAACATAAATACATATAAATTATAGGATGCGTTCACTGTGTCAAGTGACATCAAGCATTATGAATGAAACGGTCGTTTCATTTTTATCATTTAAATGTAATATTAATTTATTAAAGGAAAAAAAAATATTTCGAAAAGAAAAAAAAAATTATCCGATACAAGATCATAATATAATGTGAATGTACCATCTAATAACTATTATATATAATTAATAGCGAGATTTACGATTATTTTTAATAGAACACACAACAAAGGTCTATCGCTTCTATAACGCTTGTATCGGCACACATGCCCAATTACTACTGATGCAGAACTTCTGTTTCAGTATTGTACATCCTTTCTTTGATTATTGCGTTGGAACCTATTATTTTTAGGTGGTGTGTAAACCATATTGAAGTTTCCTATCGTCGGTATATTTATACTTTCTTATTATATACTTATAACTCTCTTATATGGTGAACAGGGTAAATCTTGTTGCTCCTCTTTTTTTTTTTACACCTTGTATGATGGCTAATTAATATAAAATCATGTTATTATGTCAAATTTCACGAGACCGTCCAATTAGTGAAAATTCATACAATTTTTATAGGTTTCAATTTTATTGATGGTATTTTTTTTTAGAAAAATTTTATTGATGGTTTTAAGAACTAATATATGACCTTAATGAAAATTCATAGTATTGTGTGCTTTATGATAGGGGTCGCCGCTGATCCCACCCACTCCACCAGTACTGACCTACTAAACTTGGAAGGGCATGTTTTTTAAGGGAGGATCCCACCTGCCCCTGAAGAACCAAGGGTATGTTTTCAATTTTCTATTCCAACCAGCTTGTCATCCTTGAAATATTTATTATGTACTACATAGCTTTCCAATCTCAGGTGGAATTATAATAATCAATTTTAAAATCCTGCTTAGACCTTGACTTTTAAATCTGTACCAATTTTAACTCACTTATCAATAAATATCGACTCAATTCAAGTGCAAGCAAATGTCATGCTAGCCACTAACATAGTATTAGACAAATTCAAACAAGTCCTCTGCTCGTGCTGACCGAAAAGAAGAGCACAAAAACTACAATTACCGGTCTGTCAAGCTTAAACACTAAATATGAATCATTTAACTTTTTTAAAAATAGTAAATTTAAAATTTTATTTAATTTCCTTTCTCCACCTTCAATTTCATTCTCTACATTCTCTACGTAACTTTTTATTTTATTTTTTAAAATAAATAATTAAAATTATCCATTTCACGATGATCCGAACCTCAAAACACAGCTTGAATATATATATATATATATATATAACATGACAAACATGAGAGTACATGGACGAAAACAGAAATAAATTCAGAAGACAACATTAAGTCCAAAATACACAAAATTAACCTTAAATCCAGGAGAGACGCAATAACTCAAAACCAAAAGACGCCACAACTTAAATCCAAAGCACACACCCATAAATTTCAAATCCAAAGCACACACAATAACTTAAATCCAAAGCACACACCCATAAATTTCAAATCCAAAGCACACACAATAACTTAAATCCAAAAGACGCCACTCCAGAGGACACACCCATAAATCCGAAGGACACCATAAATCAAATCCAAAGGACAACATAACTTGCTTTAGATTCACGCACAAACTCGATATCTTGCTTCTTCATGAAAGGCAGACCCAATATCGAGACTGTTGCATCGGCCACGACCAACAGGATTCCAGATCAGAAGGCCCGACCCTTCAAACAAAGAACATTGCATTCTCGATGTCACCATGCACCCTGTACATCAGCCCCACTGCTGGAGATTCCGTTAAAGATAATGATCCCATGCCCGAAGGCAATGAATGCGCTCCCTCCATCAGAGCCTCCTGATACAGCTGACCTCTATATGCAACAAGATCCGCATAATACACCGGTGGAACTAGTGACACTGATTTGGTGCAACGTGCAAAGGTAAAGCACAGATTGTAAATAAGTTGCTGCAACTGGTCAGAGGTAAATTGATGCTCATCCCACAACACATGATAATGAGTTGACTTGCTCGTTCCCATGCTACCGTAATGACTACAGAGATAGAAGTCAAACTCAAATGGATGAACAATGTCAGTATCCACAACCGTACCTGGGGGCACGTTGCCCGTCGCACCACCATCTTCCCTACGTCCTGGGAAGAGCCGAGTCTGGTGCCTCTTCCGTGCAACAATGAGGGTAATAGTCGGGGAATAATTTTTAGTTTGTATGGCCCTCTTAAGATCCATCAGCTCCTCATTGAGAACCATTCCAAATTGGCTTTCACTAACACCATCTCGGAAGACCACAATCTTGGCCGGCTTAACACCATTAACTGTAGCATAAGCATTAACAAGATCAGCGCACATTTCCCCAAAGTTCGCAATCTTCTCCATTCGACGAGTTTGAGGGCAAACCCGGGCTGCATAACGATTCGCAGCAGGCCAATTCATGGTGGCAACAACTGCAGCTACTGATCGGCTTGTCACGCTCATGGCACCAGGATGATTCACGTCCGCCCCCACAAACATAATATGGCTTTCACCTTCAAAACGGGGAAATTGGTCAACCAACTCTGAATTACTACCACCAAGCTTGGCATTGATCTTAAGAGCAAGATTCGCAAGAGTTTGGTCCTTAGCCATGTTGGCTGCTTCAGCCAAACAACACTGAGTCACTATTCCAATTTGCGTCTCAGATATCCATTTAAGATGCTTGTAACCAGGATCCCTTCCAGACATCACACACAAAAGAAGTTGAAGCCGACCCCCACCATTGCATTCAACATCCTCACTAGCACCTTTAAGGAGTTCATAAAGCCGAGGAACATTGGAAAGCATTGACATTCTAGAACGTTCGTAGAAGAGGGGTTCCTCCATTTGAATCCCCAACTCTCTGCACCGGCTAATAAGCGCTGGGATAAAACGGTTCGGATTTAATCTGGAGCGGTTGTCACGCTCAGATGCACTGAAGTCAAGGACAGCCCACCGATCAAGCTGTCTTCCTTCAACTAAGGATCTTCTAACAAGATTCCACTGGCATTTTTCCGGATCTACCTTTACTCTACTCATCCTGCCACCCAAAGCACCTAATTTCAAGTCTGGTGGCCCAATGACTCGACCTTTTACTGCTGTCATATTCACGTCAATTTCCATTCCAAAGTTCTCGGCAAGGCCACCACTACAATTAAATTAAACTCTGTCAAAATTCAGTTGAGACATGATGGGCATATAAACTGATACTTTGCATAAATAACCACATGCATTATGGTGGGTATTACTAAAATTCAGTCCAACTATGTTAGATTTTGCCAGCTCAAGGCTCAAGTCCATTTGATCTAACAATAGTGATTATCATCTATTTGTGCAATATAAGCTGCAGTACATCCGTTAATCAATCATTAGGCAACAGTCATAACAATTTTAATGAAAACCAAAATTACAAACAGTAACCCATTACTACAAAAGCCTTTGTAGATAGGATAACTACAATACTTATAGTAATACAGATATCCAACTATAATTAAGGGTAACTACAATGATGATCAGTGAACAGGGGGAAAAACCAAAAAATATAAAATGTAAATGAATTGCATGCAACAAAATGATTACACAAGAGAAACCTAATATATGCACCAGGAACAATAAAAATCAGCATATCAACTTTAAGAAAGAAGTGTTTTTACATACCCGCAGGGGCCATCATTTGATTCCACAATTCCCTGTATAAATCTTTTCCTATCATTTGGGAGAGCCAAAGAAATGTTCTTCAGCAGCTTGCCTGCATTGCGATCTAGGTGCTCTTTTGGATACCTTTGTCCCTCACAAAGGACACAAAATTCCATTGGAACATAGTTCTTCCTATTATTTTTCCCCAAATTTAAGCAGGGAATATCCTTCTCCATGATTTCCCTTTCATACTTGTCCATGAAATAATCTAAAAGGCTGATCTCCCTTGGTGCAGCCACCCCCTCTGGATCTTCAGCAGTGAAGGAAATAGAACGGGTATCCTCAATGGTTAAGCCTGCAATAGTGTATTTCTGCTTCGTACGACGATGAGTCACAAAAACCTTCAGCCCCCTTAAAGCATCCTCAACTTCTCGCCTAAAGCTTCCGAACTTACGTAAGTTAAATCCGGGGACATGCTCATAAAGAAAATCAATAACAGGCTCACGCTTCCGAAATGCCAAAACTGAGTAGTCAAGGCAGAGAGCCAGGCCCTGGGAAGTGGGCTTCAAACTATGTTGGAAACCCCTATATGCCGCAATGCCACGGCCAAGATCATCATCTGGGTAAAAATGTTCGGGGAAAAAACAGCGGCCCACAGATATCATCCGCCTGGTTGGATTCTCCTTCATTACCAAATCCATCCCTTGTAAAATATCACGAGGACTGAATGGGAGTTTTCCGCTCAAGTAATCTTTCAATTTGCAGACTTTCAGTTCATTTACGAGTTTAATAGTCAACACAAAGGAACGCTTCCTGACATCTTCCTCCTCAGATAATTCAACCCGGAAACTTCCAGTAGGCAATGGTTCCACGCTGAAAATGTTCTTCTCGCCATCATACCCAGTCATCAACATAGGATGCCAGGCATCATCAGAAAGTAACTTGTTCCTGATCATACCCAGGTCAGACTTCGAAACCTTCCTAGGACAATGAGTATCAGACATTTTCTCTGCTTTAATATCAACATCATAGTGCATTATGATGGTCTCTGGGTTAAATCTCACCCGATAATGATTAACAAGAAGTCTGCAGGGTCTGACAAAATTTCTGCCAATATCTGGTCGTTTTACTGGGAGAATTTTGTCTGTACTCCTAGGATCAGACAGTGGAGGAGACTTTCTTGATGGACCCACCACCTGCACCTCTGAATGAACAGAATCTGCATAAAACAATTAAGATCACTTGACCTATATGTTTTCCCATAAACAATAGAGTGACATGGTTCAAGTCTATCAATGTATGCCATAACAATATGTTTTTTTTTTTTTAAACCACATTGTTTACCATAAGCAAATATAGTAACATGGTTCAAGTTCATCGACGTATGTTATAATGGTTTTTTTTTTTTTTTTGGATCGGTAATATAATAAAAACAGTTGAACATACAAAGTGGAGGAAAAGCAAATCCTCTAAGAAAACAAAAAAAGGAAAAAAAAGAAAAAAGAAAAGGAAAACCTTGGTAAAATAAAAAAGTTACAATAACAACGCCCTCCAGTATCTCACAACATCCCTCAAAAGAAAAGCATTGGATAGGCCCCAAGCTGTAAGCCAAAGCAAGGCTCAGAAAATCCCCTACTGGCTATCTCTCGTTGAAACAGTGCTGAGGCGCTGTCTCCCCTAAGATCAAGGAAATATCAAGGTGCTGGGGGGGGGGGGGGGGGGGGTGGGGAGGGGGAGGGGAATAGAATAATAATCATCATCATCATAAATAAATAAGTTCTTCCAAAATCAACACGCGAAGAGAATAATAGATCAAATCCATAAGCTCTTTTTCCAGACTCAACACTCCAAAAGAACAATAGATCAAATCAAGAAAACAAAAAGTGAAATGTGCATCCAGTAATAACCTTACACCTCTAATCATAACCTCCATAAAAAGCATTTCCTAAATTCGGAGGAATCTTAAATCAAACGCTATAACCACAAGCACGCCTGAAGAATTCTTCTAAACAGATCACTATCAAAATCACTAACAATATCAAAGAGAAGTAATGGTCCAAACACCAAGTCAAGATTCATACCGGGAACAGGTTCAGGGGAACTCATAATCTGGATGGGAACAGAAGCCTGCTCTTTTCCGCGTCCAGAAGAACTGCTACCTCTCACTTCTCTTCTTCCACCCAAACTAGTCCCCGCAGTATCTGGATCAGTCCCTGTTTGCCCAGAACTCTGACCATAGTGCGGATCCCAACGCCCAGCTTCTGACCCTAAATCCCACGGGTTCTGGTAAGAGGAGCCACGATCACCATATCCAGCCCCGCGGCCGCGGCCACCGCCGCCGTCCTCCACCTTGATATGAGCTTCCCTGCTGAAATTGTCGAGAATACGGCGGCTCGTTCGAGGTTGATGAAGATCCCCTAGATCCACCGCCCCCGTATCCTCCTCCTCCTCCTCCTCCGGGCCTCCCGCCGTATCCTCCCCCTCTGCCGCCTCTCCCGCCGCGGCTACCACTTCCATGATACGAATCTCCGCCGCCGCGATGTTGACTCTGTTGATGATACTGCGACTGACCACCTCTACCACGACGACCACCACCAGCCGGGGACCCTCCTCGTCCTCGATGCCCACTCCGTCCTCTACCAGAACCCTCCATCTCCAGACGAATCAAGAAATTCAAGCTCACGCCACAGCTCAAACCCAACTTCCACTCCAATGATTCCCCCCCCGAAAGTGGACCAGACTCGCTACAACTTGACGCGTAGAAGAAAACCTGCTGCTTGACGCGGAGAAGAAAACGACGGAACGAATGTTTATAGCGGTTACCGGGGGGGAATAACGTGGATTGACCAATTTACCCCCACCTTGCTTCCCCTGTAAGAAATCAGAGATTCGAGTTCGACGCGGAAGAAAAGGGCTGTTTCGTCCGAAAATCCAAGAGGGAGAAAGGCCGTCGGAGGGGTTCCAGAACCATCCATTCTGCCACCCGCCCCACCCTCCTTTTTCTCCTCCTTCGTCCTTTTACCCTTTTTGAAAAATAAAAAATTCCAGCATTTTCGGGTAAGGGAATAAAATATTTATTTTATAAAAATATAATATATAAAAAATAATAATTTCTCTCATCAATCATTAAAAAAAATATACAGTAAATACGTATTATAATTATTAAAGATGTAATAATTATTATTTATTTATTTTTCCTTTAGTTCATAAAAGTAGTTATTTTATTTATATTTCATGAAAATATTATTATGCTTTACGTATTATATTTTTCATAAAATATTTCACTCTCTATTACAAACCAAGCATCCTATAAGTAGTATTCGGAACATTTATGATATGTTCACTTTAAAAAAAAAAAAAAGGCCACGATGTTTCGTAATTATGAGAACCTATTAGATAAAATAAAGGATTTTCGACTGGGAAGTTAATGAGTGATGCCAAGGCCGGAGGCCATGATGATTTTACTCTCGTTTTCTTTTTGGGGGAAATAATAATTACGAGATTTATTAATAAAAAAAAAAGTACACACATCAAGTGTTTGTTTCGCTGGGGTGAAAAGTTTGTTACACGGTGGACGGTTCTGGAACCCCTCAACGGAAAAGTACGAAACAGCCCTTTCGCCCGCCAAACTCGAATCTGGTTTCTTTTCCCTGTATTGTTTCAGGGGAATAATAATTATGAGATTAAGATGGCCTCTTAATTTGAAACCCATAATCTTTTTAAAAAATTTAAATAAATAAAATTGAAATCCACAAGAGAGTTTGGAGGATTTAGTTCGGATTCTTCTGGAATTTTCTTGCCCTCCCTCTGTTGGGGGAATTGGATGCTTGGGGAAAGAGTAACTAAACCTTGGTAACTTTATTCTTACTCTAACCAAAGGGGCAAATTTAGAATGAAGTCTAGCATATATATATATATATATATATATATGTAAATTTAATAATTGTATATTTTGATTTTACTTTTAAAAGGTAAGAAAATCTTACCCTTTCCCCAAACATTGGAACTAGTGTATTAGATTTTCCAACTTTTAACAAGAAGGAGCTCCTCAGCTGGGAGTCCCCCACTGGACGCCTTGGGGTCCAGTTTACCCACAAATTATATTTTATTTTGAAAATTTATTCATTATTTAAAAATTTATAAATTTTCATACGACTTGATAATGTGTCAACCCTTCATCTTTTAGGTGAAATGAATAAAAATATTAACACTTAAACCTCCCTTTTGGTCACATATTACCAAATTATATGAAAATTAGACGAAGGATTCACAAATTACTAAATTATATGAAAATTTATACATGTGTAAATAGTTCGACTACTCTTTCAATCCTTACTGGTAAAATTTCCAAAATAAAATACAATTTGTCCCCGCCCCCGGGCCAAAAAAAAAAAAGAAAAGAAAATCCAAAAATTAGAATTGTATAATCACTCCTCAATGGACCCCATTTTCCTTTCCAAAAGAGAGAGAGAGAGGGGATGACATGGATACTTCTTCATAATTTTTTTTTTTTTGTTGAAGTTTTTAACGTTGTTCATCACCTAAAAGAAATGCATTTAAACTCGGCTCCCACTCCAGACGATGGTGCCCTATCAATGCAAGTTATTTTTTTTACTGCTAAAAGAAAATTTATGAGGAAGGAATGGCGCAAGCGAAGCACAAACAATTTTAATTGAAACTAATCTTCCTGTACAGATCAAATGCAAGAATTTCCCAAGACAAATACTATTTTAATTCTCATTTCCTCACTTCCAAAAATAATATATACACATATATAACTTGGATGCTATAATGTGTACATGGGAGAATTATTAGACAAATTTTGAATGTAATGCTACAATGAACAGGAGATATTCACACGCCTAGCAGTGGCTTGCTGGAAATCTTACATGATCATGGCGCTCGATGAAACCTCGGCCGCCCCCTCCTTCAAATTCCCCTCAGTCTCGGCAAGGTAACGCTCCAATGCACCACCTCCTCGAAGAATTTTGGCCCCACATCCGGGGGCATTCATGGAGCCCACTGACTCCTCATCCACGACGACAGCATCTATACTCTCAGCTCCCTGTCTCAACATCCGGTATCTGAAAAATGCAAGGAAAAGGTCTGCTGAGTAACTGCAAAAATGAAAGAGTGCATTTCACAGGAGTCATCGTAATATGTCGAAAACCTCAAACATAGCATCAGTAAGAATGCTTTCCAGTATGGCCCTTAAACCCCTGGCGCCAGTGTTCTTAGCCATCGCCTTCTGCGCAATTAGCCGCACTGCTTTTTCTGTGGAGTGTAGCTTGACCTGAAATTGGTGCGTTATCGCCAAAAGAATCCTAACATGTTCAGCAAACCACTTGATGCAGGGAGCATATCAATCGAGAGAGAGAGCCAGATACTTACGTTGTTCATCCTAAACAATTTCTTGTACTGTTTGCCAAGGGCATTTTTTGGTTCTGTAAGGACCTGGGAAATCATAAAACCAAACCATGCATTAGCTCCTTCAAACATGAAAAAATCTATTTTGATGTTTGGGACATAGAAGATGTAACATGAATTGATGTCATAAGCCATATAGAAACTTCCAAAGTCAATCTCACAAGTGTCACACGAGGTGGTTGGTTAAAACTGAATGTTGAATACTGAAAACATAAAGCTACTAAGGAACTTAAAGTTGCTGAATTCAAAATGCTACAAGCTATTTGATAAACTTATGATATTTAAGTGCTGAATTTTCTTAATCATTTGATAAGCTTTAAGCTTCAAATATGACTTTCTGCTTGCTACTTTAATTTGAATGTATTATTTCTTTAAGGGTATTGTCCTTTTTAATGTTATGTTTATCTCAATTCACTCATCTTGAACCATTTTTCTCATCTAAGTTTAGAAATATTTTCATACCTTAAACTAAATAATCAATATTTCTCATATTTACGCTTTGGACGCCTTGTTGGTGCCAAAGCGGGCTCCTTATAGCCAAGGCATGCAGGCTCCCCCTGAGCACTTTGGCTAGTAACCTTAAATCCGTGTATGAAGTTGTATCTTGTTCTTTAACCTGGGTCTCAAATCACCTTTTGGGGTAAATTAAATTGAAAGTCACCGAACTTTGGAAGTTATCTTAAAATGGTCACTTAACTTTGATTTGTCCCTATTTTCCATACTAAACTTTCATAATGTTACAATTTTACCATTGCTATTAAGTCTTTTCAAGGGGGAATCAATTTCTCTCCATTTCATCTATAAATTTCTCTCCGTCTTTCACTCTAGTCATTTTAAAGTGATTTTAATAGTACGGAATGAGATAGCATTCAAACATTCGTAAGATTATCGATTTCATGAGACTTTGAAATGTTAAATATATACAAAAGAAGCATTGAAAATTCAGTTCAGTTTACTTTTGATTTTCTTAATTTTCAATGATCGTGATTAATATGTTCAATCTTATAAAAAAATAATAAGTGTATATATTTTTGTATGTTATCTCACTCCATAAGGTTAAAATTACTTTTAAATGGCTTTAAAATAACTTAGACAGTAAAAGGAGAAGAGAAATTAATGGATGAAATAGAGAGGAACTGGCTTCCCTTTGAGGAGACTTAACAATGATGGTGGAATTGTGTCATTATAAAAATTCAATATAAAAAATAAGACAAATTAAAGTTCAGTGAATATTTTGGGACAGTACTCAAAATTTCTTGACTATCAAAGAAATTTACCCCACCTTTTGAATGGCATTATTACCTGCAGCCGAAGAAAACATTTTCGTATGTTTTACGTGGGCAAGGTCAGCACTCGCATCTTAGTGCTGATCCTACCGAATTCCAAAACAGATCCCATTGCATCGAATGCTTGGATCTAAGAGGATGCCCAAATGTTTGAGCAGATGATGAATTCTTTGGATGGCAAGGTGCTGATTTGGTCATCCATACTGGATTGTGAAGGATCTACAGGAGTATCTTGCTATGATAGTCTCCGGCAAATCCAATTAGTCTTGCCTATATGATGTTTTATGAGCTCTCGGTCCTTTGGATCAATAAGAACATCGACCACCAACTATTTTACTGAATTCAAGACCTTGTTCGAAGAATTCAATACTCCTCTCCGTGGTGATGCTAATACTGAGACTTGTCATCAAAACTGTGAACAGTTGGGCTCAATCATATTCATGGTAGGACTAAAGTCTGAATATGATGATGCCCATAGTCAGATCCTAGCAAGCCTCCAGGTTGCCTCTGTAATGGACACATTTTCTTGTGTTCTTCGTATGGCTCGTGCTGAGCTTTTCTCTAACCCTTCTGGTGATTCTATTGCTTTGGTTGGTCATACTGTTCCTAGGGGCTTTCAGGGTGGCTGTGGTGGTGGTTGGGGTCATAATGATGCTCGAATATGTTGCCACTGCGGCCGTTAAGGCCACATCCAGAGTACCTGCTAGAAGCTTCATGGAAAACCACCTCGGATGTTGCCGCTGGTTCTATTGCAGTTCCTCCTCTGGCATCTCCTTCTGAGGAGAAAGTTATGACGATCTCTGTTGACAAGTATGCTCGTCTCATCCAATAACCAGTTTCCCAGCTATTGTCCTTTACTACAACCTTTGTATAGGCGGTAATCCTACTGCATGGGTGATTGACTCTAGAACATCCAACCATATGGCTGGTACTACAAGTATCCTATCTTCTTTTCACCCTCAATCTAACCTCCCCTCTGTTATTACAGCTGATGGTTTCTCCACTATGGTAAGGGAAAGTGGTTCTGTTCTTCCACTCCTGCCTTACCCCTCTCGTTCGTTTTCTATATACCCAGTTCATCTTTTAATTTATTATACATCAGTAAGATTACTCATCACCTTAATTATTGTCTCATTTTTCTCCAATCATTGCCCTTTCCAAGTTCTTGCAATGAGGACGACAATTGGTAGGGATCTTGTCTTGGATGAAGTTCCTTCCGTTGTTGCTTGCACTAGGGTGTCTCCTACGCCTCATGCTATCCATTGTCGTCTCAATTATCCTCCGTTTTTTAATTTAAAGAAGTTGTGTCCTAGTCTTGGGTCACTCACCCAGCTAGATTGTGAGTCATGTTAGGTTGTTAAACAGCACCATGTGTCCTATCTTCCTCGAGTCAATAAACAAGCTGATGCTTTATTATTTTTTAGTTCAATCCTTTTGTCCCGACACACACCCAACATAATGGTATTGCTGAACCAAAATATCGCCATTCGTTGGAGGTTGCTTCAGCATTCCTTTTACAAATGAAAGCCTCTATGGTATTTTGGGGAGAAGTCGTGAAAACAGCTTGTTACCTTATCAATTGTATGCCTTCTGCTATCATTAAGAAGAGATTCCACGTAAACTTCTCACCCTTACCCAGCTTCTTTATTATATCACTTTAAGTGTCTTTGGTGTGAACTCTTTGTTTGCGATACCTGTCCCCAGGTCACTAAACTTGATCCGAAATCCTTTAGATGCATCTTGATATAATACTCTTGAACCTAAAAGGGGTATTGCTGTTTTCCGTTAAGCTTGAGTCATTTTCTGGTCTCGGTCAATGGTGTCTTCCTAGAATCTATTGCTTTTCATGACGATCCAGCCTCAGATTCACTTCCGAATGATGATCTCCTAGTTTAATCATATTATCCATAAGTCATCTTCCCCCGTCACCACCTTCCTTATCTTATGCTGCCTCACCTTTCAAGCATTTTTATGCTTGTCATTCTTCAAAACCACCCCTGCTGATTGCTGTCTCTTGATCGTTCGCCTTCCACTTCTGCCCCTGATCTGTCACTTAATATTCCTATTGCCCTTTGGAAAGGTACCCCTCCTTATATGAAACATCCATCGCATGTCAAGCTCTCTTATGCAGGTCTGTCATGCCTCTTACAGGGCTTTTATTCCTAGTTTGGATCCTATACCTATGCTTAACTCTGTTTCTGAGATGGTGGCTCATAGTGGTTGGCGCGGTGTTATGGAAGGATGAGATGACTGCCATTGAGAATAATAGTACTTGGGCTCTTGGTTCTTTTTCCAACTCAAGAGAAAGCTATTTGTTGTAAATGGGCTTTTACTGTCAAGGCGAATCTCGGTGGCTCCTTGCCTCACCTGAGGGCTCTTCTTATGATAAAGGGTATGCTCAGACATATAGGGTGATTACTCTGATGCTTTTTCTCCTGTTACCAAGATGCATTTTGCTTGTTTGCAAAACTCTCTGGCTGCTTTTCTTTCCATCAGTTGATGTCAAGAATGCCTTGTTGCATCAGAATCTTCATGGGAAGGTCTATATGGCGCAAACTTCTGGTTTTGTTGCTCGAGGGGAGTCTGATATGGTGTGCAAATTAAAGAAGTCCCTGTGTGGCTCGAAGCAATCTCCTCGTGCTTGGTTTGGGTGCTTTAGCGAGGTGGTTCTACAATTTGGGCTTGTTGAGTGCCCAAGTGACTACTCTTGTCTTTTTTACACACCCAGCTTTGGGATGTATACTACTGGTTCTGTATGTGAATGATATTGTGATTACAAGTAGTGATCAGTCTTTTCCCCAGACTCAGTTCCAAACTAAAGCTTCGGGGAAATTGAAATACTTCCTTGGTATTGAAGTTGCCAGATCCAAGTATGGCATATTCCTTTCCCAACGTACGTATTCATTGAATCTCCTGCAGCATATAGGGATGCTTGGGTAAAAGCCCAGTGGAACACCCATGGATCCTGGAATGAAGCTTGTACCAGACGAAGGCGAATCGTTTGCAAAGCCAAAACAATATCGGAAGCTAGTTGGAAAACTTAACTATCTTCTTGTTATAAGTCCTGATATTGCCCTTCCAGTTAGAATGGTTAGCCAGTTCATTTCATCAGCTCGTACCTCAAGAGAGCTCCTAGGCGAGGAGTACTTTATTAGAATCATGGCTATAGTAGAATTGAAGGTTTCTCTGATGTGGACTGAACCAATTCACTTGCAAATCGACAAGTCCACTTATGGATATTGTGTATTTGTTTGAGGAAATCTTATATCATGGAAAAGCAAGAAACAGGATGTTGCTTGTTCCAGTGCAGAATCTGAATATAAAGTTATGGCTATCAGTACTTCTGAGACTTTGTGGTTACAACAGCTCATGGATGAGCTAAATCTTCCAAGTTCCAAATAAGCACAGTTGTGGTGTGATAATCAAGCGGCTATCCACATTGCGTTCAATCCTTTGTTTCACAAGCATATAAAACATCTCAAGACAGACTGCTACTTTGTACAAGAGAAGATTCAACAAAGGGTCATCACCCTTGCACATGTAAAGACTGGTGATCAACTTGCGGACGTGTTCACCAAATCTCTAAATGGGGCTTGAGTTGAGTGCATTTGGAACAAGCTAGGCATAATTGACATATTTGCTCCAGCTTGAGGGGAGTGTTGGAAGGTGGCAGTATACAGTAGGTAGGTACTTTATTGGTGTGACGGCACAGAACTTATTATTAGCCCAAATTTCAACTATAAATACAAGCCCCTCTACCCTTCTAGGATATGAGGAAATTCTCCCTCTCTCTCAATCCATTTCTTTCACTTCCATATTCTACAAAATGTATATGATGCGTCCAAAAACTTCCTAGGACCTCAAGGTCGGCTGATTTGTTGGGCACACGCAAAAGGGAGAAAAGAGCTTAGGGGACCAAGGGTTGGACTTGGAGTGACAGCTCCAATACCTAGGTCTATCTGGATTAGGTCAGAAGATTAAGGAGCAATGCATAGTTGATAATGAATGCATACCTCATTAATAGAGTGCTGAAAGGCATTAGTAGCTCATATACTGGTAGAATTTGGTACCTTAGCATTTAATTCTCTAACACAGTCAATCAGGTTGCACATTACCAAGCTGGTCGCTATTGTTACATAAGGGATGTGGTAGATCTTGAGTGAGAATTACAGGCCAGCTGTCATCAGGGTCCTCAAATTCCCCAACCTTGAGGTCAGAAGGTCGAATCATGGGTATGGTTGGGAGGTCGACCGTGAAGCTTGCCGATGTCTCACATAGGTCACCCATCGGGGGGGATGACACAAGAGGACATGACCGAGCTCTTACTGATCTCAGGGCTCTAGCACGGCATTGGTATGATAACAGTTCATAACAGTTCAATCTCATCTATCTACAATAAAACCTAAACCCTAGTACTTAAATCCATTCAGAGCTTGCATAAGAAACAATTGAAAGTTTAACAAGGAAGAAGATTGCTGCAAATATTTTTTATAGTCCTCATAGCAATGCAAGCTCCGTAGAACATCTAAATTTTTTCCAAAAAGGAAAACATGCATTTCTCTGATCTTTAAAAAACAAATGTGAAGTTAAAATATGACTAAAAAATGAAAGAGGCAGGGAAAAAAAATTAAAGACCATAAAACACCAACAGGCACAAAAAATATGTACGATGATTATAGTTACCTTCACAAGTTGATTCTCAGTTAAAGTTGACAAACTAACAAGGATTGGAAAGCGTCCAATAAATTCTGGTATGAGACCATATGCAATTAAATCACTACTCTCAACCTGGAAAAAGAAGACCGACATTGGGGCTCACATAATTGATAGGCAGCAAAATTACAACATCTAATCTAAAAAGGGAATAAGACCTTAAACCAAGGTAAATTGCAAAAAAAATTAGTTTAGCCAACAGCAATGGATTGGCATGAAGGCTTTAGGACCAGTTTGGATTACCCACAAAATTTTCTCAACACTAAAAGTGTTTTCCTTGTAGCCTCTTTTTTTGGACCAACAAGCACGGTTTGAATTTGTGCCAAACGCCTAACTTTTTTTCGAAAAACATTTTTTTGTTTAAAAGGGCTTTCCTTGTGGTATCAAAATAAGGCCTTAGTAAAACAAAATTAAAAAGAAAAAAAAAAGACCAACAAGAATTGCATATTTGTGTAGAGATTTAAAATTAACGCTCCGTTTGTTTCACAAAAAGTCTTTTCATTTTCGAAAAATATTTCAAGGAAAATACAGTCATGAAAATTTACTAATTTTCTGTTGTTTGCTTGACAAAATGAAAATATAATGAAAAATATAATTTTTATAAGAACATATAAATAATTTAAGAATAAGAATTGAAAATCAAAACAAATGAATGGGAGTATGAAGGGTGAAATGGGTCTAATAAAAGGGCACACGACAAAAAGAAAAATTAATAATAAGGTGGAAGGCTTTAAGAGGGAAATTTGGAAAATGTTTTACAGGAGAAAAAAAAATGTAAAACGTTTTCCAAAAAAACCTACAAAAAACATTTTCCTCTAAACAAACAGAGCCTTAACATTTAAAGTGCTTTGACGACCAACTTACATAGAGAAAGGCAAAAAAAATAGATCATGCAAGAAGTGATAATATTGTAAACCCATTCCAAAAGATGCAAAATAATAAGAATAATAATAATTCTTACTGATTCTAATAAGGATGATGTGACTGCTACGTTAGTAATTCCACCACTTCTCATGTTAGAACGAACAGGTGCTCCAAAGCCAATCGATGAATCTTGTCGTCTGACATTGACAATCAGTTGAAGTTTAAAACTCTGAGCTCAACTCAAATCTAATATTTCATCAAGGAGCTCTGTTAAACAATAAAGAAGCAGCAAAAAGCATTACCTTTCGGAAATGGTTTTTTCCAAATCAATGAATGCTCCACCACATATGAAAAGAATATTTTTTGTATCTATCTGGACATTTTTTATATGCATTTAAGAGAACAAAAAACGGAAGAAATCAGATACTTGCTATATCAAATAAAATGTGAGCATTTTAACTTAGGGATAGTCATCATAGTAGTGGTCAAATAAAAAGATATCAATAATAGATTCTAGGCTCAAAAATTAATCAGTGGAATTATAAAACCACAAGCACAAAATGTGAACAAGGCAATAGGCCAAAAATGGTCACGAGAAGACAAACTCATACCGACGATACCTGAATGTTGTCACCTCGAGGATGCTTCCTTGCCCCTTTTTCAGGAACGTTCACTATCTGAAAGAAAATTCAAAGCAGTTTTAAATTCTCTCTTTCAATTGTTGTCAAGCACAACATAAGAATTTCCATACTGATAAAGTCCAAAATTGTCCATCCCCAAACCAATTGGCATTGGGTGGGGTGGTCCCTAGATCTTATTAATGAAATTTCCAGGCTTTAGTTTCCCAATGGAGTAGAATATTCTCAACACATAAAAATAATAAATCTCAGATTCTTCAACTCACAGTTCCTTCCAACATTTTTAATAGCGCCTGCTGAACGCCTTCACCCGAAACATCTCTGCTATTATTTAAACTCTCAGACTGCAGACAAATATGAAACAGGCTAAGTGGAGAATACAATATACATTTTAGAACAAACTAAACATATAGTATGCTAAAAAAATTCCAGAACCTTCTTTGTAATCTTATCAACTTCATCAATGTAGACGATTCCTTGCTGAGCTGCTGCTACGTTGAACTCTGCAACCTATATTGGCAAAAATTGAATGCAACAGTATGTAACACAACCATGATTTGGACTCCAAGAGGCAGGTCGTGGAAATATAGTAGGCATGCCTCAGGCAAAAAGCATTTTTTTCCCTTTCCTTTTTGTTTCTTTATTTTTCATACTTTTTTAAAATGGAATTTTGTCACGGTACAAGCAATTATTAGGCAATACCATAAAAATTTCGGATATATAGCTACAGATGAAAGGGAGCAATGCATATGGATGTAGTTCGTTCTCCTACTTCTTTTTCTTTCCATTTGTTTATTAAGTTTTGTTTGAAAAGGTAAGAAACCTAGTAAGCAGACGAGCAAGCATGTAAAAACAAGCATAATCTTACGATATCAACATTTGTTAAGAAAGATAATTTGCTTTTATCTTAGAAGAATTTAAGTTTTCATCACATGGAAACATCTACATCTACAACAAGTTAAAAGCTTGTAAACAGGAAGAAAGCAACCTCCCTCAACCAAAATACAGCACAGCTCAATTCAGAATTTTACACTTGTATAGTCTAAACGTTAGGTGCTATTGCTCCTCTCCTGTTTCTAAGATACGATAAATTGTTTTCCATAGATGAGCTCTGATTGTATTTTTGCTATAGTGGATTTTACAGTCATGTTAAGCATAGTTGTACAAATCACATAAATTAATAACATTTTTTGATTCTAGATGAGAAAGCGCCTTCTAGTGAAATTGTTATCATGAAGAAAACCAAAGTCAAGTATCAGTTTTCGCTATTTAGTATTTCGTCAACTCTTCACTCAACCAATTTACCAAGGCACAACCTATGGAAACTTTGCCATCTGAATGAAAAAAAGGCATCCCTAGCACAAGGATCCCCACGTTGCAAACCGGAGGAACGTTGTTTCTATTATGCAGGAAAATTATGAATCTTACAGAAATCATAAACCAATAAGTTGCCAAATCATTCCTGGAGTTCTGAACAAAGTGAAAATGAAGGTATCTAGAGAAGAAATATGAAAAAACAGATGAACATAAGCATACCGCAAGTAATTTATACAATATAGATTCAACATCTTCTCCAACATAACCAGCCTGCATGGTCAAAATGCTCTAGTAAATAAATAATTAAATACATAAGTGCTCCAAGCAAAGAGCCAGTAGCCATGGCAAGTTAAAAATGCAGAGTTGGTGCAATAAGGATAAAGATTATATTGTTGTCAAATTCAAATATCGGCATGAAAAATAAATGGCAAGTGAATGTATTTTCCTAACCCTGCAGATGGCCTGGAAAATTGTTCTATTAGTGTAACCCTATCTAGCAAGAAACAACTGCACGAGCAAGAGAAGCAAAAGAGAAATTGCAGGGCCTGCGGCCTTAAGCCATCAAAAAGACCTACGGTGCATCCCCTTTCAACCCAACACATACAACAATAATGTAATTATTTGGCCAACTGCACCAAGGAATTAACAGATGCATTCTTTTTGTACTAACTCTACATCATGGTTGATTGGAAGTTAGAGCCTACGCATTCTTTTGGTCCTGGTCTAAACATAAGCCCAATGGTGCTATGTTAGATCTTATATACTTTTTCATCTTGTTGAGAATACTAGCAATTGAATTAATAATGCCAATCCCCAAACTCTATCATGGTGTCAGAGTATGCAATTGACACATTTTTGGGTTAACAGTTGTCACATGTGATCCACATTACCCAATACAAATCGCCCATGCGTTTGGCTCAAATAACGTCACACAGAGGGAGCGTTTTAAGAATATTGTTCCACATTGGGAAGCTAAAGCTTAAAAATTTAATTGATAAGATCTTGGGGCCACCCCACCCCTGTGCCAACTGGTTTTGGGATGGAAATCCTTAGACTTTATCGCACCTGAAATACATGGTGCCAAGATTTAGGCATTATCTGCAACTGACGGCTTTCAAGGTTTATTTGTTGTTTCGGATATTCATTTGCTTTATATAAACACAATGATAATAATTTCTTTATGAAAGTATGTAAGCCACCACAACAAAACCGTGAGAGAGAATTTTGGGTGCTCCATGGACTAAATGGTCAATAGACCTTCTCAACTCTCTCTTTTTTATTCTTGCTAGACCTGACTACCTCCAAATCATAGCATGAAGCAATTTTGGTTTTGTTTTCCTCTTAAAATAATAAAGTAGCAACTCTGTTCAACGACTTATTTTCCCAAAAATGTGACTTTGGGATTTCAAACTAGAATATAAAGACCAATATTTCCCTATGTGGGCCTCATCACTCTGTACTGGTTTCCAGAGACTGAAATTAGGTTAAGACAACAGATTACGTGAAGATAATTAACCCAACCCATCCTACAATGAGAGCACAACTTGAAAATTGGTCAACACTCAAAAGAATGCTAATAGTTAGTCAAAAGTTAATTACAAGTACAAAATCGACAAGCCAAAATACGAGAAGCATCACGCAAGAGCCTTTTTCATATTAGTGGGACCTATGCTTGAAAGTGGTCGAATACTTGCCTGTGTTAGAGCTGTTGCATCAGCAATAACAAATGGCACATTGACAAAACGAGCAAGTGTTTTTGCAAGTAACGACTTTCCTGTACAACAGTAATTCAAAGAAGTTATATTTCAGGAACGTAAATTCATGCAAATAACAAAACTAATGGTATACATTACATACTAACAAAGTTGCCAAAAAAAGAAAAACCACCATGGAGGATATACAGGAATCGTAATATTTGGCCATACCAGAGCCAGTTGGGCCCATCAACAGCACATTGCTTTTTTCCAACTCTGCGTCGTCGTCTTCTGTTGCCCCTAAAACACCCGACTCCAGTCCTGACCTAATTTGTAAATCCACAAGCTCAGATCCATTACCGAAAAAGCTAAAAGAAAAAAAAAAAAAGGATAGATAAGTATTGAGTTGGAAACACTAAACAAATTTTAACTGCAAATTAGTAGTAAAACAGAACACCGTAGCATGAAACCAGGAAAACAACTGTGGGACCACAAAGGGAATACCAAAAAGAGAGACAAGTCATTGGAACTAACCCTTTTTGTAAGGAAGCATGACATACCCTTTTATAATGGTTATAAACAGCCACGGAAAGCACCTGCAATGGAAACCAAAAGACAACCAGTAAATATATTAAGGAACCATAATATCACCAATAAATAAATAAATAAACCTAAGATAAAGCATTTGAATAGATAAAACTTCAAATGATCACCCAAATAATTATTGACGAGAAATTCAAAGTACATAAAGGTTTCACATTTGAATTTTTAAAAAAAAAAAAAAAAACTCAAGTACCTTTCCCATTCAAAGACTGTGAACAACAGATACTTTATATAAAGGTCAGAATGTATGAAATCCACCAGTCTCCTTAACAAAAGAGTTTAATCACATGAATTAGGTGGCAGCAAAAATATTGAATTCAAATAAGCGCCAACATGTACGTGAAGCAGCAAAATATTTGAGCAATCTTTGGTTGCCCCTCCAATTGGTTACTCAATAAATATAATATTTCTAACTCGTTTGAATCACATAATGAACAGCTATTCCATAAAAACATAATATGAATCATTATATGATGAGTATGTGGAAAATGACTTTTGTCAAAGATCAGGAGTCATTGTTTGTCTACTGCCCCATGATACTTGAAAGTTTTAAGAATATTATTTCTTCCACGTTATCCATTCACACTATAGGAAACAAAATACGCAGAGACAAAATGGACCCTCAAACCTTTTTGGCTCGTTCTTGCCCAATGACAAACTTGTCAAGTCCCTTGCAAATCTCCCTTGGGATAGGAAAATCTTTGCCCAAATTCGAGCCGCCCCATCCCTTCTTCACAGCCACCGGAATCACATTGGCCTCCGGCAAAAATGAGGGAGAAGTCACAGAGAGCCCATTTCCAATCGGAGGCGGCGGCAGCGCCCAATCATGAGGAGGTGGTGGTGGCACGTCACTGCCACCGTGGGATCTAAGCGTCCTCTCCCACACTGACACTCCTCTAAGCCTGTTGCTTTTGTTGCCGTAATTCTTTTGAACACCACCGCCATGCTTACTACTACCACCTCTCTTCTTATCCTCCAACTCCTTTCCTCCGTTGTGGAGCACCCTCCCAATCTCCACGAAGCTCCCCTGCAAGGGCGAACTCCTACAGGGGCGGAAGTAGAACGCAGTTCTACAATTGGGGCATAGATTCACAGTCGGATACCCATTTTCAGAAGTTGATGATGACCATGATGCTGGGGGTGGTGGGAGGATGGAGTGATTAGGGTTTGAGGAGGAGGGAGGATTGGAGAAGAGAATATCCATTTGCTTGGAGCAGCGAGGACAATTACTTTCCGCCCTTATCTTACGGCTCTGGATGTCATCGGAACCGCCCCTCTCCTCCCACTTATACCTCGCCTGAACTCCCATCACTGGCTCTCTTCTTCTCCGACTCCCCCACCCTCCTCTGTACTGCAAACCGCCATTGATGAAGCGCGTACACATCGCGGATCCCTGCGAGTATCGGCATTTCAGCAGCAACCACCTCGATGTCACCACCCCCAATTCCCTCAACTCCTTGCACCTCCAAATCCCAGACATGTTCTTGATCAATTGATTGAACGTCCAACACCCCACAGAATTTCAGACCTGAATCTTTGTCAGTACAGATGATGTATTGACATGAAGGCGGTTATTTAATGGAGGAAGAAGTCATTGCATGAACGAGAAGAATGCGGAGTTGGGCGCCAAAGACAAAGTTAGGAGTTTTTGTCGGAGAGAAAACTAACCAAACCACCAACTCTCTGCCTCCCAACATCCACTCTCTACCGCTCATCGAACTATAATTTCTGCAATTTCGCCATTATGCCATTGATAATTTATTCTCAGTCATTCATCCAAATCAATGCCATCGGTAATTTTCTTTTTCTTTTACATATATGGTGTATAGCATTTGCCCTGACAGATGTTGTGGGATTGAGCTTTAGCTTGAGCTTAGTCAGTAGTTCAAGTTGGAGGAAATGTGGACAAAGGAGGCAAAAGAAAAAAAAATGTACATCATGCCCAATAATGGAGGAAGATTTGAGAGAAAAAAAATTTTAAATCCCTCTGCTTGGGGGACATTAATGTGTGTTGTTGGATTCATCCAACTGGTGAATTGGAATACAATTTTGCCTAGCTGCTTATGTGTGGAAGAACTCCAGGGGTATCGAGGGACGGCACCGCATCTTCGCCACGAATTTGTACTGGTGCACGAAAGAAAATGGGGGGAAATGTCAGCATAACGATTTCACAAAAAGAAACTGGAAATTGATACTTCTCGAGCTTCCATGACAATGTGGAAAAGTTGTTGCTTACTGAAATGACAGAGAGAGAGAGAAACAGAGAGATTTTGCTTGCCTTATGCTGGCTATATTTCTCCCTTATTGCCGGTAATGTAGAACAATCACTATCACAGCAGAGGTGTTGCAATGCCTCGACGCACTCACGCAACTCTGTGGGCTTGTAAAGTGTGTAATGCTGCAAAGTAGGAGTCTGCACAAGATATAGCCCATAAGGTAAAAGCATCAGATATAAGATCAACCAATCAGGTATTAGGTTTCCAATTCAGTTGCACAGATTGATAATCGTATCGATAAAGAAAACGTGTTGCTGAGTTCCTGTATTTTTCTCACAAGGAAGCAAAATCAATCCAATGCTTTGTCCATACGTACCCAGGGTCTCATTGAAGGGAAGAGCATATACTTGGACAAGAAAACAGAAGCAGCAGCAACAAGCGAAGGGGCATAATGAAGCATGGTATACTCCAACAGAGACAACTCCGCGATGTAGTTGGCCAAACACTCCAACTGCAACGACCGAACCTGGGAGAAACAAAAAGAAACAAAAACAGAGGGCCAATTATAAGATCGCATTGCTGTTATATTTTATATGAACAAGATGGTGGTACAAAGAACGAGAGCTGTACCTCGTTAATCCCTTGGGCAGCCCAAACAAATCGCCTGAATGTAAAATGTTAGGGAATTGCATACAAGCTAATACAAAAAGCGAAATTTTATGGATAAAGCATGATAGAGAGAATAGGTTGAAGATGGGGACAACTACCTCAAAAAACACTTGATTGTTGGAGCTGTCATTTCAAACTTCAGGTAGTTTAGCACAGCCGACTCCATTTGCAAAACCTGCAGCAGACCCCACACTGATAGAGCTCATGCAAGTTATGGACAGTTATATCATTTATATAATAAATGCATATAAATTCAGCCTAGATAGCATGAACACCTACCTCCTCCTTAAAATAGGTGTTATCAGTTATGTAGCAAAACTCCTCCACTTGCGGAGCGCATATCTCCTCGTATTTTCTGGAAATGAAAAGGACATTAACTTTTATCTCGAGTCATTATTATTTCTCAGCTAGATTATCAAAGAAAGACAGCAGAGAGATCATATAGGGATCAACAAAGGAATGAACGTTGTATCTTACGAAGCAATCATCATGCAAGCAACACCAAGCAATTGCAGTCGTTGCCTATCCATCAAATTACCAGAAAGATATCGATCTATGTAGTTCACAGTCAAATACAATGTATCAGGTACAAGCCTGTACTCCTCAGCAACCTGCAACCAACATTGGAAGCACGTGTACCAAGATACAACTCAGTATATATATATATATATATATAAAGAGTGTGTGTGCGTGTGAGAGAGAGACATGAGAGAGGGGAAGGGAGAGAGGTGTATGTAGGGTGGCACCAAATGCACCCTCAAAACATCTTCCTTCCTACACCTACATAATATATATTCGGTTTCCTAGCTATAAAACCATGAAGTTGCAGCCATAAATTCTAGTCATTTGAGGTACAAATGCTTGTCTCACACAGGCTAATTACCTCCACAAGCCAATCAATTAGAGTCGCACGCATGCTGGGATTGATGTCTTTCTGAATCATCTCCATGAAGTCTATGGAAGGCCTTTTCTTGACCTACAAACCCCCAAGAATAGTTTCATTAGGACATGATGCGAAACATCAAAACAACAAAAAGAAATTGGTCACTCCAAACAATGTATGGTTCAAGTATGTAGATATAAAGCCTTGTGGATTGAATTTCAAAGACATTTAAATTTGCTTAAGTGCCTTGAACAGAACTCCAGTTATAGCTTTCCACATTGGACAACTAATGTGTATCCTACAAACAAAACACAATTTAATTATATAGCAACAGAAAGAAAATTGTGTATCATAATCATTGTTTGACCTCCATCGATTTGCAACAGAGAGTTGAATCACCTCCATTACTTACTATGACCTGAATCAGTTCGGGCTTACAGTTTTAAGCTTTCCAGACCAAACACTGCATGTATGAAATAAGGTTTGCAAATAACACATAGGATCTCAACCTGCCAATATCTTCCTAACTAATAGAATAACCAAGCTATATATATGTATCCAGTAGTCTATGGGAATGCACCACTTTATCCCCTAATCTGGATCATGTCGTATGTAACGAATTCATCACTTTTCCCCAAGTCAGGATCCATGCAATTAAAACCTGTATCATCCTTGGCATGATGTTATTCACTTTCAACAGAGTTATACAAAGGAATTGACTATGAGCTTCCGAGTCAAGGACACTGGCACTAATTTGAGAAATTGGCTGAGAAGACCTATTAGAGCTTAGATAGCAGCAATAAATGCCCCCACCCCCCCCCCCCCCCCCCAAAAAAAAAAAAAAGCGTGCACATTGCAAGACCAAGAAAGCCAGCGACCTGAAAAATAAAATATCTAGCATGCACACGTAATAATTAAAATAGATGCCAAACCTCAGATGCTCGCAAGTGCTTGTAAATATCACAAGCAATGGTTGCACAAAATCGTGGGTCAATCAAATTTTTATCTAAATTTGCTATCTTATCATCTTTTTCCATCTGTGCAAATGCATCTCCGTTGCAGATACTCCCTGTTAGCAAAAACAGAAGAATTAGACAACCCAAGATAAAAATGGTTCAGGTAATTCACAAAACATAAATGGACAAGCAAGAAAATAGCATAAGAAAGAAAAAATAGAAACCTTCTCGTTCAACGTGCTCGGATATGCACAGGTTACTAAAAGCGTCCCTCTCGAAAGAATCAACAACGGAAACATCATTTTTGTCGAGATATTCAACTTCTGGACTCTTGAAAGAATCACAAAGGGACATTGTCTCATCCGAAGAAACTGAGACTGGCGGACTCGGTGAAGAAGCCTCCACATAAGGGGCAGTTCCATGCTTCTTAGAAGGCACCGCGTCCTTGCAGGAAATAGCAGTAATTGATCTCAATTTAGAGGAGACGAACACAGTATTCTCAGAAACGCCTCTATTATGGTTGAAAGCACATGACTCCTTCTTTGCTCTGGCAACTTTAACAGCGCAAGGGGCCTTCACATATGAAACTCAGTCAACTTTTTCGTATATCATCCAAACTATGTAGGCAGTAGAAAGATAAAATCACGAATTCATTTTCTTCAACCACATTGTCTTCTTCATTTTCAGAAAAAAAGAACTACCCCAGAAGTCATAGGACTCATATGCAAATCTCAGAAGAAGTCCTTGATCAAGAAACAACCAAAAAGCCTCCGAATTAAGAATTCATTTTCTTCTACCACATTGTCTTCTACATTTTCAAAATCTTCGTTGAAAAAGAAAAAAATTCCGAAAAGTCATAAATTCATAGGGAAATGTCAAGAAAAGTCCATGGTCAAGAAACTAGCAAAAAGCCTCAGAGACAAGAATAAAGGAAGAAAACCGATTGTTGTGCAGATGAAAAGAATAAAGAAAAAGATTGTTGTGCAGAATCAAGAACGCACCATGGCCCCAGATGGAGCAGCTGAGCTCCGTGAAACATTCTGGGGAACATGATTCCTTTGGTTGGTGAGATTACTGAGAGGAGGACGCTTCTTAGCCAACTGCGGTTGAAGTGTCGTTACCCTTCCCCGATTCTGCGACGAGGACGATGATGAGTTCCGGTTCACCGACGATGAGGAGGAAGATGAACTGCGATTCTGAGTCGCCATTTTCTTTCAGCCGTTCTCGATTCTCTCCCCAAAAACAAAGAGAAAGAACAAATTCAATCCCCACACAGAGAGCTTAAGAAGAGATTCAATGAGAGAGAGAGAGAGAGATGGGGGTAATAATGTATCGTTAAGCGTATGTTATTAAATAAGGGTTTACACAGAAGATTTGGTATTTTTTATGATGGCTTCTGGGGCATCCGATTTGAATTTGAGAGATCCGAGCCGTTGAATTGAGTCGGTTAATTCTTTTCAACAGATCTCAGTCGTTCGTGGATTAGTATGTCACAGGTTGTCAGTTTAGGACCCTTCCCTCACGGTTTTTGAATTTGAATTTTCAAACGGTCACTGCAAATTAATTTCCCATGTGTCTGACACGTCACACGCTCTGTGTCAGTTTGGGACCCTCCCTCACGATTTTTGAATTCGAATTCAACCCGTCCCCGAGATTCCCGAGTACCGTGTGTATCCGCATATTAACATTGGCATGCCATTTATATCGGGATACATTGCATTTAATCTTTCTATAGTTTCACCTCGTTATAGGAAACTTTCCTATAGTTTGAAAATTAACACATAACCCCCTAATGGTTTCAATGAACTTGCAAAAGTTAACTTTTCCGTCAAATCTAACGGTTTGTTCTTCCAAAAAGAAGAGAAATTAGTCTTTAATAGAAAAAATAGACTTTAATTTCCTAAATTACCAAAAATTGACTCCTTACCTCAATCACAATAGCTCTCAAAGAACTAGTTGTTTTTATAATTCTTAGGCCATAATAATGATATATTTATTACAAAAAGAAAGAGAGACATTTGTAGGTGAATCTACCTAGATGCTTATAATATTCGTATACATATTTCTAATCATCATGATTAGTTGGAACTATGAATATATAACCTCTATAGAATATATATTTTTTTCAAGATACAAGAAGTATAAAAGTGTCAATTTATTTGGGTACTACTATAATAGGGTTTAAGAAATTGATTTATGAATAATTTTAGAAATTAAAGTCTTTTTTTATCATATTATACACTAAAAAATTTGAAAAAGAACAAACTGTTAGATTTAACGGAAAAATTAACTTTTGCAAGTCCATTGAAACCATAGAGAGGTTATGTGCTAATTTTCAAACCACAAGGAAGGTTCCCTGCAATGAGGTGAAACCACAGGGAGGTTAAATACAATTTCCCCTTTATATTGTTCAAAAAAAAATTAAATACAAATAAACTTAGAAAATGTGCTTGTACTCCATCTTGTAAAATTTCAATCATCCGTTTAAATGAATGTAGACATCCATTTTCGTCCGGGCAATTTTGGAGCTGGAAATATTAGAAAACATTACTTTATTTGTTATAATAGGTTTTAAAAAGAAAGGAAAATAAAATAAAAATAAATGAAGCTAATATAGAAAAATATAACTTGCATATACCTAATTTTTGACTACCACTCCCCTCCTACCATTCCATTTTCTCTAAACCTATTAAACTCAAGCCACCACTCCCCTCCTACCATTCCATTTTTCTTTTCTAAACCTAATTCAAGCTACCACTCCCCTCCTACCATTCCATTTTTCTTTTCTAAACCTAATTCAAGCTACCACTCCCCTAATTCAAGCTACCACTCCCCTCCTACCATTCCATTTTTCTTTTCTAAACCTAATTCAAGCTACCACTCCCCTAATTCAAGCTACCACTCCCCTCCTACCATTCCATTTTCTCTAAACCTATTAAACTCAAGCTACCACTCCCCTCCTACCATTCCATTTTTCTTTTCTAAACCTAATTCAAGCTACCACTCACCTCCCACCATTCCAATTTTCCTACCACTCACCTCCCACCATTCCAATTTTCCTACCACATTAAAATGGTAGCTACCACTCATCTCCCACCATTCTACCTTTCCTACCACATTAAAATTCTATCTACCATTCATCTCCCACCACTCAAAACATCTATAAAAGGGAGCATGAAATGAAAAAAAAAAAGGAGGAGGAGGAGGTGGAGAGAAATGAGAGTTTTTTTTCATTTCATCTAGAGAATGAGATTATGTTCCATGAATTTGATATCAAAGAGAGTATAAGTTTACATTTCAAATCCTTCGTTCACTACTTCCATCCGTAGATTCCAACGTTCACCATAGTTCACAAAAGTCTCCCGATCAAAGAAGGCAAGAGAAATCGTCATCAAATCTCCAGTCATCTTATCGTCGGTTATCTCGGGTTGTCGTCGAAATTGAGTTCACAAAAGTCTCCCGATCAAAGAAAGCAAGAGAAATCGTCATCAAATCTCTAGTCATCTTATCGTCGGTTATCTCGGGTTGTCGTCGAAATTGAGGTATGTTCATATCCTTAAGTTTAATCCGAGTATAAAAACTATAAAAGAATACAATATACATATAAATAATTTTACTAATGATGTAATGGGTATTCGCATTTCAAATTCTAATTTTAATACTACCAGGTTCAAATTTCTTCATTTTTACCAAAAAAGGAGCGTTAAAAATTAATAGTTTACCATGCCATAATCCAACTCAAATTTCCCATGCTTTTTGGTAAAGGAAACCCCATCAATATTTAGCACAAGAAAACGAAATACTCGTTTTTTTTTTAATACGTACATATTATTTCATACTCTCTCTTTATCATGGTTTAAAGGAAAATTTTAATTAAAATAATCCTTTGACTTTAATTGAGTCGCCAATAGTTTATGATTTATTTATTTCTTTATGCTTTTATTAGTTAGTGTAAAAAATGTAAATTAAAAAAGCATATCAATTAATCCGATGACGGATTTCGCAAGTACCACATGGGTGGTTCTTGTGATCCTTCCCGAGGTATTGGATCGTTCGCTACTTGACCAAAAGGGTTGGGATGGTAGCAAGCGTAACCCAATAAATAAATATTGGTGAATAATCATTTTTTTAAAAAGAGTATCATGGGACTATCTTTATTAAGGCAATGTCATAATTCAAGGTCAATTGGTACCATTTTGAGAAAATGGGCGTTGTGGGGTGCTGATCACCTTCCCCACACGTAATTGTACTCCCGAACCCATTTCATGGTTAAAAGACCATTATATTTATAAAATTTGTTTTTTTTTCCTTATTTTTTTTTTACCTAAAAAAGGTAAGGTGGCGACTCCGTTATAATTTTAATTTCGCCCGTCGGACGCGAGAGTGTTCTGACAGCTTGGCGACTCCGCTGGGGATCACTAGAGAGTCTGGCCAATTATTGACATTGGATTATGACATTGCCTGAACATGATGATTCCATATTACTCCATTCTGTAATTTAGATTATTCACATCTCTATAACCTTTAGGAATACCCATTTGCACACAAGAACACAACCCTATACCCGGGTTATACCTTTAAGTTAGATAGGAGGGGGAACTAGTGATGCTCTTGCTGGGCGCAAGCCTGCATGAGGGCTAGCAAAAACCCCTCCGCTCGGATTGAATTCTTCCCGTTTGTAGCCTGTAATGGGTAAGGGAAGGAGGCCTTACTATCCTATATAGGCGATAGTACGGACAATCTGGGAACCATCAGCCGTATAGGATTTTCCATGCCTTAAATAACATAAAACCTACTCATTTCAATAATCAAGAATCATGAATTGTGCTTTGTCTTTATATATATTATTTGATGATAATCTCTTCCTGGTTTCGTTTCATTTTTTCTCTTTACATGCATCATTTCACCACACACCGCTTGTCATAAAAGATAGTATCAAATATTTCTTCCAAGAAACTGAGGTATGGAAAGTGGAATCCTCATTGAAGAAGGGCCAAGGGAAGTTATGAGTATCAGTGAGGCAACACAAAAAGAACATGGCAATTGCGTCCCACTCGACATCGCAATGACTTGGCCGGAAAAAATATATGTGGATCTAAGACAGAATGACCTTGATGGACTGCGAAGTATTTGGAATGGTTGGCCATCTCAAAGAAAAGATGACTTTACGAAAAAATATGGCCAGATAGCATTACTCTTGAATGTTACTGTTGAAGAAGCACTATTACGAGCTATGTTTCCATTTTGGGATCCTTCCTACCGATGCTTTACATTCAATAAAGTGGATATGACACCGACCCTCGAAGAATACAGGACCCTGCTTCAAATGCCAGGGGCAATAGGAGGCAAATTATATAAGCACAATTCTAAAAAGTCATGTAAGAAATCCTTGTCGAAACTCATGGACATTCCGGTAGACCTACTCGGCCCTCATCTAAAGCAAAAAGGGAATTACATGGCACTAACTTGGGATTTCCTTCAACAATCCATTGAGAGATCCTCTAATGAGAGGACTATTTTGGCTCTTACTGCATTAGCAATATATGGTCTAGTAGTCTTCCCAAGGGTGCTAGCCCATATAGATGGGCCTGTTGTGAATTTCTTCGAGCAATTGGAGTATGGAAATGTGAATCCAATCTCGGGTATCTTGGCAGAGACTTTTCGAACGCTAAATTATTGTCGCACCCAAGGCAACGGACGTTTCCGAGGATGTTTGCCATTACTCTATGTTTGGATGAAAAGCCATTTGAAATGTGCCTTACCAAGGTTTAGGGGCTTGGCTAAAAAGGAAAAGGAGCCAATTACAGATTTTCTTCTCAGCAAATGGAAGACACCTAGCACAAAAAGAGCATGGATGGGAAAACTAAACACTCTAAAATCTGAAGACTTAGTGTGGTTGGCACCTTGGATGGACCGCGAACCGTTGATATACAGTTGCGGCGAATACCCTTGGGTACCTCTTCTTGGGCTCTACGGGGCTATCAGCTACGCTCCTGCGCTTGTTCGACGACAAGTAGGGTCAATTCAATTTGTTCCCATGACACATGCCTTAGATGATATGAAATTCGAGTACGACGAGGACAAGGCAAAAGAAAAGATCCAAGAAATATTAAACACTTGGAAGAAGTGCCATGTGATTGGAAGAGGAAATCCTAACATAAGCACAACCACAGACTACTTGAAGTGGTTTGAAGAACGAAAGAGATGTTGCCCAAGGGTTTTAGATTACAAACTCATCGAGGAACCTCAAGACATCATCAATGAATTAAGCTCCCAAAGAGATGTTCTTTTTGAAGATAATAGTAAATTGAAACGATGGAAAAGGATGTTGGAGGAAGAGACTGATGAAGTGAAGAAACAGGTACGTAAGCTTACCAGACTTTTAGATGGAGCAAGCTCTCATCAAAAAATGCTACATACTACAAAAGAAATTTTGGCTGAAGAGCTAGCTAGAGCTTCCAAAGAACTGGCCCAACTAGAAAAAATAAATGGATCCCTAAAGCGAAATTTGGACTGTCAAAGTCAGCAGTTAAAGGAGTCACAAAATCTCGCTGAAACCCAAAAAAGTCAAATCCAACACTTACAACAAGCTGTAGAATATGCAACCTATGAGTGCCAAAGGTTGCGACAAAAATGCGAGGAATGGAAATCCCATCAAGAATGTCAAGAAGAGATAAATCATTGGAAGAAGGTTAGCATAACTTCTCGAGACCAAGCGGAACTGCTAATTGAAAACATCCGGAATGTCGCGGATCAAGCAAGGGACATGGCTAGAGAAGCAAAAGACATCGAAGCAATGGTTATCCCAATTGGACCAAGGGAGGAGAGATTGGTAAATTTTGTGAACAAATGTAGAAGCCAATTTGATCATGTTGGGAGATTTCACTAGACCTCCTATGTAACGACTATCAGTTGCCTTTAAAATAAATGAAGAAATCTTGGTACTCTTTTATGACAAGCAAATTCACAAGCACCCACCACACTTATATATATATATATATATTTCTTAAAAAAAAAAAAATGATGGGCATGGTTGTAAGGACAACCATCTCAAAAAGGGAAGAATCACTTAAAGTCCCCTCAAAGGGTTGAGGAGACTCCTAAGGGTCTTTAGATGGTCATTCACGAAAAACATGCATCATTCTCATTCATAATCATTTGAGACCATAAATAACATCAACCTGTCCGTATGGGTAATATTAGGAGCACCCGGTGTAAAGAAGCAGTATAGGTCGACCAAAGAGACGTGCGTTCCCTAGTTGGAAAGAATACGCAAGATCAAGATATTCTTCGATGGAAAACCAAGAGGAGGTGCAGTCTTTGCGAGATGACATGAACGAGCTTCGAAGGGAGTTGGCTAAAATAACAGAGGCCATTGCGATGATAACAAAAGGAAAAGAACATGTCAATCATGTCGAAGGAAGCCAAAACCAATCAGTCATACCGCCAACTAGGCCAGAAGTCCCAATCACAAATGAAGATCATTCCCGGGCACAATACCCAAATAGTTGCGAGGCACCCCCAATCTCATACACGCCAAATCAAGAATATGAGAAAGTGAACCAAGGCCAAGAAATTCCCTCACCCATTCAAGAATCTAGAAAGATGTCTGCAATTGAAGAAAGGCTGCGGGCAATTGAAGGCTTAAGCTTTTTTGGTCCTATCACTCCTTCTGAATTATGTTTGGTCCCAGATGTGATAATTCCTAAGAAGTTCAAGATCCCAGATTTCGAAAAGTATAATGGAACCTCGTGTCCGAGAAACCATCTGACCATGTATTGTAGGAAAATGGCTGAGGTAGCTAGCAATGAGAAACTCTTGATACACTGCTTTCAAGATAGTCTAACAGGGGCACCATTAAGATGGTACATGCAGTTGGAAAGAAATTACATCTGTACTTGGAAAGATCTTGCCGACGCCTTTCTTAAACAGTACAAGTACAATCTGGAAGTGGCCCCAGATCGTATGGACTTGCAAAGCATGGAGAAAAAGAATGCTGAGACTTTTAAAGAATATGCCCAAAGGTGGCGAGAATTGGCTGCTCAAATTCACCCGCCTTTGACGGACAAAGAATTGGTGTCCACTTTTATTCATACGTTGAAGGCACCATACTTTGAGTACCTCATTGGGAATCCCTCAAACAATTTCTCAGATTTAGTGCTAATCGGAGAACGAGTCGAGTATAGCATCAAAAGAGGATTGTTACAGAATCATGTAATGGAAGGGAGTAGTTCGAGAAAAGGGCCAACAACGTTCAAAAAGAAAGAAGGAGAAGTCCACATGGCGGCCAATCAGACCCTTCAACCAAGGGGATTCCCAAGTGGGCCTCGCTCGAGCTACTACCATCCTTCGGGACCAAATGGACCACAATCCTATCAATCTCAACCATTTGAACATCAAGCTTACCAGCAACAGACACACCATGCTTCTATTCCATTTAGAGCAAATCCTTCGCAAAATGTTGGTACAAGAGGAGCCAACAATAGGTCCGTAGAACCGTGGGTGCCTCTGCCTATCTCGACAACCGAACTCTTCAGACAATTGGTTGGCACCCACCAGTTGGCACCTATCCCGGCCAATTCACTCCAACCACCCTTTCCAAAATGGTACAATTCAGAGGCCAAATGTGAATACCATTCAGGAGTCGCAGGTCATGACACAGATAATTGTTTCTCTCTCAAAAGGAAAATACAAGATCTTATCAAGCATGGATGGTTAAAATTTGAAGAGGACAGGGATGCCCCGAATGTACATACTAACCCTCTACCAAGTCATGGGGAAAGACCTCAAGGAAATGTTAACATGGTTGGCCTAAACCAATCGATGATGCGTTCAGTAGAGGGTTTGAAAACTCCAATGAAGGTTATATGGGAAGGACTAGTCATCGAAGGCTACATTAGGATCACAAGCATTCCGAAAACGGGTTGTCTTTATCATCCGGGTAACACGAGTCATGATATCCAAGGGTGTGAAGAATTCAAGAAAGAAGTACAAAGGTTAATGACCTTGGGCATTTTAAGGGTCGAGAAACAGGGAATATCCCAAAATGAGGCCGATGTTCAAATGGTCGACAATGATTTGGTAAAACCAAAAGTCACTGTAATAAAGTACTCTAGAACGGATGCCATCCCTCAAAACATACCAACGGACGCTGCACCTTGTACCATTATTAGAGTCCCACATCCTTTCCCTTATAATGATACTCATGCTGTTCCTTGGGGATACAACCAACATGTTGTTGCCCAAACGGGAAAAGTCCTCCCTCATGCGGCTCGTACACGTCCACCCTTGAACCCTCGACTCTTTGCCATGCCTCGCAGTCAAGCACCACTTTCTATTTCTCCTGATCTATTCCCATCAGGCTCAACTGCAGTAAGGCCCACATCCGTTGACTCTTTATTGCCTACTGTACCGCTATCACCCACTCTCTCAGGCCAATCATCGTTGAATGTAAACCAAGCCGAAGCAGGAGGTGGCATGACCAGAAGTGGAAGACTTTACACTCCCGAAGAATTGGAAAGGCAACGCAAAGAATCTATGACACGACAAAAGGAAGAGACACGACTAGAAAAGGGTCGTGAAACACATAAGGCGGTCACAACTGAAGAGTCTAATGAATTCTTGAGACTGGTTAAGCAGAGTGAGTATAGCATAGTTGACCAGTTAAAAAAGACTCCGGCAAGAATCTCTTTATGGTCATTGATTTTGAATTCAGAAGCGCACAGAAACGAATTGCAAAAAGTGTTCAACGAGTCGTTTGTGTCACATGATATAGCTCTAGAGAAGTTTAGCAATTTGGTTTGCCAAATTCAAGCTCCTAACCATCTCACTTTTACTGATGATGAAATGGACCCCGCTGGCACTGGTCATATCAAAGCACTGTATATTTCCCTCAAATGTAAAAACTTTCTGGTGGGCAAGGTACTAGTGGATACGGGTTCCTCCCTAAACATTTTACCACATTCCACCCTAAAGTTGTTGCCAGTCGATTCATCTCATATCAAGCAGTCCAATATGGTTGTAAAGGCTTTTGATGGGTCACGAAGAGCTGTTATTGGAGATATTGAGCTAAGCCTCGAAATCGGCGGATTCACTTTCTTAGTGCCATTCCAAGTAATGGACATCACCCCTGGCTATAGCATGCTCCTAGGGCGCCCATGGATACATACAGCCGGAGCGGTCTCATCATCTCTCCATCAACGAATCAAATTCGCGATTGATGGGAAAATTATCACGATTAAAGGGGAGGAGTCATTTTTGGTCTCTTCGGCAGACACAACCCCTTTTATTGAAGCAGCAGAAGAAGCTCCAGAAAGCTCATCGCAGGTTTTTGAAGCAGCAAATGTCACATTTGTAGCAGAAGGGACTCCTATCCCACGGCCAATGGTGTCCATGGCTTCAAAAATGATGGCCAAAGTCATGTTAAAAAGCCGTTATGAAATCGGCAATGGTTTAGGCCCTACCGGTGAAGGGATTAAGACCCCAGTGATTTTACCGAGGGCTGAAGAGAAGTTTGGTCTGGGATTTAAACCCTCGAGATCTGATCGTGAAAAAGCCAATCAAGATCGAAGAGACAGGAGGTTTGCTCGTCTCGAAGGACGTCTCCCGAGAGAGGAAAACCTTTTCATCCCACACATCAGGGTCACTTTTCCAAAAGCTGCTTACATCTCCGGCCCTGGTTCTGGCATCCTGAACTCACTTTCTGAGTTATCTATTAATGCTATAATCGAAGGCACCGGAGAAGGTCCAATGGTTAATGCTAGTGATGAACCTCTAAACAATTGGAGCATGATAGAAGTTCCTGTGGTGCATCTGTTAAATGAGTAATGATCTATTACTGGCTACCCCTCCTTGAGGATCTAAGTCCATGACCTCAAGGAGTGAATGTGATGGACCCCCACTATCTTTTAATATTAATAAATGGTCGTGCATTTCATCTTTTATTGCATACATTAGCGCATGCCAATTCTATATTTCTTTATATTCAGGTCTAAACATCATAACCCAGGGGATGTTAGTAATTCCAATCGCATGGACTCTTTGAAGCACAACTTTGAGGAACCTGTGTTCGCAATGGAAGATTCGGACTCAGATAGCGATTACGGGCCCCCCAATGAATCGAGTGAAGCAATGGAACTTCCTGAACCAGATAGCCAGGGAGCTACAGAAATCGTTAATTTGGGAACCGAACAGGACAACAAAGAAGTAAAAATCAATGCTGAATTAGGAGCTGATGAAAAAAGAAAAATGATCGCATTCCTTCTTGAGTTCGAAGATGTGTTTGCATGGTCCTATAAGGATATGCCTGGGCTCGACACAGATATTGTAGTTCATCAAATACCCCTCAAGCCCGAATGTAAGCCGATAAAGCAAAAATTGAGGAGAATGAAACCTAACATTTTACTTAAAATAAGAGACGAATTAAAAAAGCAATTCGATGCTGGATTCCTAGATGTTGCTCAATACCCTGAGTGGGTAGCTAATGTGGTTCCAGTGCCCAAAAAAGATGGGAAAGTCAGAATGTGCGTGGATTATCGAGATTTGAATAAGGCTAGCCCAAAAGATAATTTTCCTTTGCCACATATTGATATACTAGTCGATAATGCAGCTGGTTATAATGTGTTCTCATTCATGGATGGATTCTCGGGGTATAATCAAATCAGAATGAGTAGGGAAGATCAAGAGAAAACAACTTTTATCACCCAATGGGGAACTTTTTGCTATAAAGTAATGCCTTTTGGGTTGAAAAATGCTGGAGCAACCTATCAACGTGCCATGGTTACATTATTCCATGACATGATGCGTAAGGATATTGAGGTCTATGTGGATGATATGATTGCTAAAACAAAATCTGGTGAAGACCATTTGAACACGTTACGTAAACTATTTGAAAGATTGCGTAAATATAGGTTGCGTCTCAACCCGGCAAAATGCACATTTGGGGTAAAGTCAGGAAAATTGTTAGGGTTCATGGTCAGTGAAAGAGGGATTGAAGTTGATCCTGACAAAATCAGAGCAATACAGGAGATGCCCATACCCCGAACTGAGAAAGAAGTGAGAGGTTTTCTCGGAAGGCTCAATTACATCGCTCGGTTCATCTCTAATTTAACTCACACTTGCGAGCCAATATTTCGATTGCTACGTAAGAATCACTCGAGTAAATGGGATGAGACCTGCCAGGAAGCTTTTGATAAAATCAAGCAATATCTTCAAAATCCCCCAGTACTCATGCCGCCTGTCAGAACACTCTCGCGTCCGACGGGCGAAATTAAAATTATAACGGAGTCGCCACCTTACCTTTTTTAGGTAAAAAAAAAATAAGGAAAAAAAAACAAATTTTATAAATATAATGGTCTTTTAACCATGAAATGGGTTCGGGAGTACAATTACGTGTGGGGAAGGTGATCAGCACCCCACAACGCCCATTTTCTCAAAATGGTACCAATTGACCTTGAATTATGACATTGCCTTAATAAAGATAGTCCCATGATACTCTTTTTTAAAAAATGATTATTCACCAATATTTATTTATTGGGTTACGCTTGCTACCATCCCAACCCTTTTGGTCAAGTAGCGAACGATCCAATACCTCGGGAAGGATCACAAGAACCACCCATGTGGTACTTGCGAAATCCGTCATCGGATTAATTGATATGCTTTTTTAATTTACATTTTTTACACTAACTAATAAAAGCATAAAGAAATAAATAAATCATAAACTATTGGCGACTCAATTAAAGTCAAAGGATTATTTTAATTAAAATTTTCCTTTAAACCATGATAAAGAGAGAGTATGAAATAATATGTACGTATTAAAAAAAAAACGAGTATTTCGTTTTCTTGTGCTAAATATTGATGGGGTTTCCTTTACCAAAAAGCATGGGAAATTTGAGTTGGATTATGGCATGGTAAACTATTAATTTTTAACGCTCCTTTTTTGGTAAAAATGAAGAAATTTGAACCTGGTAGTATTAAAATTAGAATTTGAAATGCGAATACCCATTACATCATTAGTAAAATTATTTATATGTATATTGTATTCTTTTATAGTTTTTATACTCGGATTAAACTTAAGGATATGAACATACCTCAATTTCGACGACAACCCGAGATAACCGACGATAAGATGACTAGAGATTTGATGACGATTTCTCTTGCTTTCTTTGATCGGGAGACTTTTGTGAACTCAATTTCGACGACAACCCGAGATAACCGACGATAAGATGACTGGAGATTTGATGACGATTTCTCTTGCCTTCTTTGATCGGGAGACTTTTGTGAACTATGGTGAACGTTGGAATCTACGGATGGAAGTAGTGAACGAAGGATTTGAAATGTAAACTTATACTCTCTTTGATATCAAATTCATGGAACATAATCTCATTCTCTAGATGAAATGAAAAAAAACTCTCATTTCTCTCCACCTCCTCCTCCTCCTTTTTTTTTTTTCATTTCATGCTCCCTTTTATAGATGTTTTGAGTGGTGGGAGATGAATGGTAGATAGAATTTTAATGTGGTAGGAAAGGTAGAATGGTGGGAGATGAGTGGTAGCTACCATTTTAATGTGGTAGGAAAATTGGAATGGTGGGAGGTGAGTGGTAGGAAAATTGGAATGGTGGGAGGTGAGTGGTAGCTTGAATTAGGTTTAGAAAAGAAAAATGGAATGGTAGGAGGGGAGTGGTAGCTTGAGTTTAATAGGTTTAGAGAAAATGGAATGGTAGGAGGGGAGTGGTAGCTTGAATTAGGGGAGTGGTAGCTTGAATTAGGTTTAGAAAAGAAAAATGGAATGGTAGGAGGGGAGTGGTAGCTTGAATTAGGGGAGTGGTAGCTTGAATTAGGTTTAGAAAAGAAAAATGGAATGGTAGGAGGGGAGTGGTAGCTTGAATTAGGTTTAGAAAAGAAAAATGGAATGGTAGGAGGGGAGTGGTGGCTTGAGTTTAATAGGTTTAGAGAAAATGGAATGGTAGGAGGGGAGTGGTAGTCAAAAATTAGGTATATGCAAGTTATATTTTTCTATATTAGCTTCATTTATTTTTATTTTATTTTCCTTTCTTTTTAAAACCTATTATAACAAATAAAGTAATGTTTTCTAATATTTCCAGCTCCAAAATTGCCCGGACGAAAATGGATGTCTACAGCTGCCCCTCTTTACAGGTTCACTGGTAGAGGATGCAAGTGGGCATTCCTACTTGCAAACTCTTTCAAGTGAGCGTGTAAAGATGGAGACATTTATTTTCATCCATTGGGCCATTTGGGAGCATTTAAAGTGGAATTCTACTCGACTAAACCAATGTTGAGCTGTTTGGCGCATGGGCCGTGATAAAGCTATTTGGCGCATGGGCCGATGTTGAGTTGTTTGGAGCACAGGTAAATAATGGGGAATTTGGTACGTGGACCATCATTGAGTTGTTTGACACGTGGGCCGATATTAAACTGTTTGGCGCGTGGGCCGACGCCGAGTTGTTTGGCGCATGGGTTGATGTGGAGGTCATCGACTGCCGACACTGCTAGACGCAGAGACTGGTCGTTGGAATTACGACCGCTCGCTGGCACAGTAGGTTATGGCCTGATATATACATATTTTCGATCCAGAATTTTGAGAGAGGAACAAACGAATCGGTAAAAGTAGCAGCTATTATCCATCATGACCGACGCACCTCCGGTAACTTCTCCCATGCCAGTAGACGAGATGGCGAGGCTTCGGACAGGGATCACACCTCCGGTAACTTCTCCCATGCCAGAAGACGAGATGGCGAGGCTTCGGACAGAGATGGCGGCACTCAGTTTTGCCGTCGATATGTTACAAGGTGAGAATCAATTCTTGAGGTTCGAGCGAGATCGTATGTGTTATAAGTGCAGATTGATACGAGCTACTACAATGTCGATGTTTGCGGAGAAAGAAAGTACCGGCACCACGCAAGCCCGAATAGTTTTAAGAAGCTACGCGGGCATAATAAAGGGTTTTTTGGAAAGGAGATGATTTCGATTATCTCCTTTTTACTTTTTTTTTTTCTTTTTTCCCCGCTCTCTCTCTTTCTTTCTCACTTTTCTTCTTTATATTACTCGCTCTACCTCCTTCTTTCCCCGCATCGCTCTCTTTTCCTTTCCCTTGTTCTTTCTTTTTGCATTTTCTTCTTTTCCCGCATCACTCTCCTTTCCCCGCATCATTCTCCTTTCTTTTCCATTTTCTTTCTTGTTGCATCTTCTTCTTTCCCCGCATCACTCTCCTTTCCTTTTGCCCTTTATTGCGTTAACGCCGGCACCGACGCTACCGTCGATTTGTTCTGATCTCCCTAGGTCTACTTCGGTTCACTCAGATCTGTTTTAATAAGGTAAGATCTACTCAAGTTCCTTCTGATAAGGTGAGATCTACTCTTATCTGTTTTGATTAGGTGCGATCTGTTTGGATTTGTTTTGATTAGGTAACATCTACTCCGATTTGCCCTTAATTTAGCTAGGTCTACTCAAACTTGCTCCAATCTACCCCAATTTAATTAGATCTATCCCGATCCGAGTAGATCTATCCCAATCTGATTAGATCTACGTTTATTTTGTCTGACTGAGGTGGATCTTCTTTGATTTAGCCCAATTGATCATATCTAAAAGGACAGATCTGGAGGTTGGGCCAAGGAGGTGACAAATCGGGTTGGTTCCAGAGGGTGAATCCAAAAAGCATTGAAGAGGACAACTAGAACTGGTGTGGACTGCCCCAGATTCTCTCCACGAAGGCGACCTTATGACGCAAAGGCGTGACCCTCCTCTCCCAAACTTAGATTACATTGTTCTGTTGTTGTTTATTTGTGCTGTTCTAATCATGCTTCTCGGGGCTGCTGTTCTAGTGCTTGCGCATAAATGCTATTTGAAATAGTTGTTGTATATTGATAACTTGCCCGGAATTTGTAGGATGAAGATGCTTCTCTAATTTTTTTTTCTTATCATCATTTTCAATTAACAACTCTAAATGCAATGGATGAAAAAAAAAAATTAAAATCTGCCCACGGAGCTCTAGAGTTTTAGGGTTCGTGCAGTGAGTTATCATGATGCAGATCATCTGTGCAAATCCCCTATCACATTACCGACAGTCAAAGGCGCAGAACCACTAATCTTAGACTCATCCTATAAGAAAAGGAAATAGAATTATCATGGGATGCATGTCATGTTAGAATGCATGATTCATTTGTCCAATTATTATCTTCATCATTATTAGCATTCTCAATCCTGCCGTATGGGATTTCTTATAAACCCAGTAAGCCGCGAAAGTCTGTCAATCATGTCATCATTCATGTTGTAAATTTTTCCAAACATGCCGCCAGCATCTTATGAAGTGCATTACTACTTCCAATCCTGCCGACACTGTAACCTGACTACCACTTGAAAACTGCCCCAGTATCGATTAACATGAGTGGAATGGTCGATGTGCATGTAGAAATGGTGATAACTATTTATAAAATTGGGGATACGGTATAATGAATAGGGATGTGAGGAATGGCAATAACATATATGTTGGGGAAATGGAACTGGATGGAAATATCAACAATAATAGGAAGGTAAGGTAATCAAAAAACACAAAGAAGATGAATGTAAGTCCTTTCGCATGACACTTTTAAAGGCACCTTTTCGGAATTCTATATCGCATTGAGATTCATTTTCTGTTCGGGCCTTTTGTTGAACCTATATGCCTTTGGGATCAATGACGAACTGCCCTTAAAATTGCCCCGGTTAGGAATCATGGGATAGCAGGACATATCGCCCTCTCAAATTTTCCGTGTGCATCATTTTCCTTCTTCTTTTCCTCCTTCTTCCTCTTCTTTTTTCTTTTCTTCTTTTTTTTTTTTTTTTTTTTTTTTTTGCAAAGATGAAGATCTTCCTAGTGCTGCTGTCAACTTCCACCCAAGAAGGACGGAGATACATATTTCCTGTAAAAGCTGTCGGTGTATACTAACAGTTTTTCTAGAGACGTTGAGATCTATTCCTTTTCTGTCTTTAAGAATTGCATGTGTTCCCTTTTATCCAGTGAGATAAATACCGTCGTATATTATCTTTGAAACTATACCTTTAGGATGGTATCAAAAAATGGGATGAAATACAAGTTGAAGGATTAGGAATGAGAAGGAAATTTAGGCCAAACTAAGTTGATGGTGGGGTGAAATTAGGACAGGTAAGTTTGAGTGGACCAAACTCATAATAAATTGTGTACTTCACCAAAATAGGATTTGGACATTACGGTTCGAGGTATTAACTAATTCTGGGGATCTCTAATATTTTAAGAGATAAGGTCTTGACCCTGTGCTTTGTTAAAGGTAACACGACGGTTGACCATTGTTCAAGCCTTTTCCCTTTTTTTTTTTTTTTTTTTTTTTTTTTTTTTGGGAAGAAGAGTGAGCCAGAGCTTTAAACGGGATGTGCAGTTCAAATACGTGAGATGAAAACTGGTGGCATGATGTGTTGGCCAATTATGGGTGATTGGGTATAGTCCCGAAGATAACATCCTCAAGTTTCTATTTCAACTAAAATAAAGGAGTGCATGCAAAGCTTTAACACAGAAAGACATATGATTCGTGGCTCTACTATGAAGCTTAACTGTAGTATTTCTTCACAACATCAGAGTTTACTGGTTTTGGAAGCACATCCCCATCCATGTTTTCCAAAATTAAGGCGCCTCCAGAGAAAGCCTTCTTCACAACATAAGGCCCTTCATACGTGGGGGCCCATTTTCCTTTTTCGTCTGTCTGAAACGGGAGGATCTTCTTTAGGACCAAATCTTTTTCTTGCAATTCTCTAGGTCGCACCCTTTTATTATATGCATTTGCCATTCTCTTCTGATAAAGTTGACCATGGCAAATTGCACTCAGCCTTTTTTCTTCAATCAAGTTCAGTTGCTCAAACCGTGCTTTGATCCATTCAGACTCTTCTAGATCAGTATCCATTAGAACTCGAAGAGAAGGAATCTCGACTTCGACTGGAAGAACTGCCTCTGTCCCATAAACAAGTGAGTAGGGTGTTGCCCCCGTTGAAGTTCTAGTAGCAATGCGATATGCAATAAGAGCATATGGAAGCATTTCATTCCAATCTCTGTAAGTGATAGTCATCTTCTCAATAATTCGCTTTATATTCTTGTTTGCTGCTTCAACCGCTCCATTCATTTGAGGTCGATAGGCTGTTGAGTTAAGGTGTTTTATTTTGAATTGTTCACATAACCTCTGCATCATCCTCCCATTTAAATTCTGGGCGTTGTCCGTGATAAGCTTTTCTGGGAGACCGTAGCGACAAATTATATCCCTTTTTACGAAGCGGGTGACAACATTTATTGTAATATTGGAATAAGATGCTGCTTCAACCCACTTTGTGAAATAATCTATTGCTACGAGAATGAAACGATGTCCATTCGAAGCTTTCGGACTAATTGGACCTATCACATCTATGCCCCACATCGAGAAAGGCCAAGGCGCAACCATGTTATGCAACGGAGTAGATGGGGCATTAATCCTGTTGGCATGAATTTGGCATTTGTGACATTTTCGAACATAATTAATGCAATCTCTCTCAAGTGTCATCCAATAATAACCTGCTCGAAGAATTTGTCGAGCCATCATGTGCCCGTTTGCATGCGTAGCACAAATCCCCTCATGAATTTTTGTTTGAATAGATTTCGCTTCTGCAGCATTCACGCATCTCAAAAGGGTGCCATCCCAACTTCTCTTGTAAAGGATGTCACCACTTGGAAAGAAACTCATTGATAGTCGTCTAAGTGTTCTCTTTTCATTTTCAGATGCTCCTGTTGGATACTCATGAGTTTGGAGGTAGCGTAAAATATCATGGTACCATGGGTTACCATCGAATTCCTCTTCAATACTTGAACAATAGGCTGGGTCATCTCTAATCTCAATTTGTAACGGCTCAACATTCATCTTTTCGTCTATCTTAGCCATCGATGCCAAAGTGGCTAAGGCATCGGCAAATCGGTTCTTTTCCCGACTAAGGTGGTGAAAATTGATTTGGTCAAACTTTGTAACCAACTGAGATAGATGTTTCTGATATGGGACTAGTTTCACATCTTTTGTTTGCCACTCCCCAATAACTTGGTGGATGATCAAGGCGGAATCACCATAGACTTCTAGCTCTTTAATTTTCAGATCTAGAGCGGCTTTTAAACCTGCAGCACATGCCTCATATTCCGCAATATTGTTTGTGCAATCAAATCGTAATTTGATAGCTATGGGGAAATGCTTTTTTTCTGGAGAGACTAAAACTGCCCCCAGTCCGACCCCTGATAAATTTGCTGCGCCATCGAAGTACATGGTCCACACATCATCTTCGACCTCTTCTTTATCTTCGGGCTCGGCAATCATCATTATGTCTTCATCGGGAAATTCGACTTTTAGTGGCCTGAATTCATTTATGGCATTGCTAGCCAAATGGTCAGCAATTACACTACCCTTGATAGCCTTTTGTGTGGTGTATACAATATCATATTCTGACAACAAAACTTGCCATTTTAAAATTCGGCCACATAAAAATGGCTTCTCAAAGATGTACTTCAATGGATCCATTCGGGATATGAGCCACGTGGTGTGATACAACATATATTGTCTAAGTCGGCGAGCTGTCCAAGCCAAAGCACAACATGTCTTTTCCAAGGTCGAGTACCGAATTTCACAGTCATTGAATTTCTTGCTGAGGTAGTACGTGGCATTTTCCTTTTTCCCAAGCTCATCATGCTGCCCCAGCACACACCCCATTGACGTTTGGTGCACTGTCAAGTATAACAAAAGCGGTCTACCAGGTACTGGCGGCATGAGTACTGGGGGATTTTGAAGATATTGCTTGATTTTATCAAAAGCTTCCTGGCAGGTCTCATCCCATTTACTCGAGTGATTCTTACGTAGCAATCGAAATATTGGCTCGCAAGTGTGAGTTAAATTAGAGATGAACCGAGCGATGTAATTGAGCCTTCCGAGAAAACCTCTCACTTCTTTCTCAGTTCGGGGTATGGGCATCTCCTGTATTGCTCTGATTTTGTCAGGATCAACTTCAATCCCTCTTTCACTGACCATGAACCCTAACAATTTTCCTGACTTTACCCCAAATGTGCATTTTGCCGGGTTGAGACGCAACCTATATTTACGCAATCTTTCAAATAGTTTACGTAACGTGTTCAAATGGTCTTCACCAGATTTTGTTTTAGCAATCATATCATCCACATAGACCTCAATATCCTTACGCATCATGTCATGGAATAATGTAACCATGGCACGTTGATAGGTTGCTCCAGCATTTTTCAACCCAAAAGGCATTACTTTATAGCAAAAAGTTCCCCATTGGGTGATAAAAGTTGTTTTCTCTTGATCTTCCCTACTCATTCTGATTTGATTATACCCCGAGAATCCATCCATGAATGAGAACACATTATAACCAGCTGCATTATCGACTAGTATATCAATATGTGGCAAAGGAAAATTATCTTTTGGGCTAGCCTTATTCAAATCTCGATAATCCACGCACATTCTGACTTTCCCATCTTTTTTGGGCACTGGAACCACATTAGCTACCCACTCAGGGTATTGAGCAACATCTAGGAATCCAGCATCGAATTGCTTTTTTAATTCGTCTCTTATTTTAAGTAAAATGTTAGGTTTCATTCTCCTCAATTTTTGCTTTATCGGCTTACATTCGGGCTTGAGGGGTATTTGATGAACTACAATATCTGTGTCGAGCCCAGGCATATCCTTATAGGACCATGCAAACACATCTTCGAACTCAAGAAGGAATGCGATCATTTTTCTTTTTTCATCAGCTCCTAATTCAGCATTGATTTTTACTTCTTTGTTGTCCTGTTCGGTTCCCAAATTAACGATTTCTGTAGCTCCCTGGCTATCTGGTTCAGGAAGTTCCATTGCTTCACTCGATTCATTGGGGGGCCCGTAATCGCTATCTGAGTCCGAATCTTCCATTGCGAACACAGGTTCCTCAAAGTTGTGCTTCAAAGAGTCCATGCGATTGGAATTACTAACATCCCCTGGGTTATGATGTTTAGACCTGAATATAAAGAAATATAGAATTGGCATGCGTTAATGTATGCAATAAAAGATGAAATGCACGACCATTTATTAATATTAAAAGATAGTGGGGGTCCATCACATTCACTCCTTGAGGTCATGGACTTAGATCCTCAAGGAGGGGTAGCCAGTAATAGATCATTACTCATTTAACAGATGCACCACAGGAACTTCTATCATGCTCCAATTGTTTAGAGGTTCATCACTAGCATTAACCATTGGACCTTCTCCGGTGCCTTCGATTATAGCATTAATAGATAACTCAGAAAGTGAGTTCAGGATGCCAGAACCAGGGCCGGAGATGTAAGCAGCTTTTGGAAAAGTGACCCTGATGTATGGGATGAAAAGGTTTTCCTCTCTCGGGAGACGTCCTTCGAGACGAGCAAACCTCCTGTCTCTTCGATCTTGATTGGCTTTTTCACGATCAGATCTCGAGGGTTTAAATCCCAGACCAAACTTCTCTTCAGCCCTCGGTAAAATCACTGGGGTCTTAATCCCTTCACCGGTAGGGCCTAAACCATTGCCGATTTCATAACGGCTTTTTAACATGACTTTGGCCATCATTTTTGAAGCCATGGACACCATTGGCCGTGGGATAGGAGTCCCTTCTGCTACAAATGTGACATTTGCTGCTTCAAAAACCTGCGATGAGCTTTCTGGAGCTTCTTCTGCTGCTTCAATAAAAGGGGTTGTGTCTGCCGAAGAGACCAAAAATGACTCCTCCCCTTTAATCGTGATAATTTTCCCATCAATCGCGAATTTGATTCGTTGATGGAGAGATGATGAGACCGCTCCGGCTGTATGTATCCATGGGCGCCCTAGGAGCATGCTATAGCCAGGGGTGATGTCCATTACTTGGAATGGCACTAAGAAAGTGAATCCGCCGATTTCGAGGCTTAGCTCAATATCTCCAATAACAGCTCTTCGTGACCCATCAAAAGCCTTTACAACCATATTGGACTGCTTGATATGAGATGAATCGACTGGCAACAACTTTAGGGTGGAATGTGGTAAAATGTTTAGGGAGGAACCCGTATCCACTAGTACCTTGCCCACCAGAAAGTTTTTACATTTGAGGGAAATATACAGTGCTTTGATATGACCAGTGCCAGCGGGGTCCATTTCATCATCAGTAAAAGTGAGATGGTTAGGAGCTTGAATTTGGCAAACCAAATTGCTAAACTTCTCTAGAGCTATATCATGTGACACAAACGACTCGTTGAGCACTTTTTGCAATTCGTTTCTGTGCGCTTCTGAATTCAAAATCAATGACCATAAAGAGATTCTTGCCGGAGTCTTTTTTAACTGGTCAACTATGCTATACTCACTCTGCTTAACCAGTCTCAAGAATTCATTAGACTCTTCAGTTGTGACCGCCTTATGTGTTTCACGACCCTTTTCTAGTCGTGTCTCTTCCTTTTGTCGTGTCATAGATTCTTTGCGTTGCCTTTCCAATTCTTCGGGAGTGTAAAGTCTTCCACTTCTGGTCATGCCACCTCCTGCTTCGGCTTGGTTTACATTCAACGATGATTGGCCTGAGAGAGTGGGTGATAGCGGTACAGTAGGCAATAAAGAGTCAACGGATGTGGGCCTTACTGCAGTTGAGCCTGATGGGAATAGATCAGGAGAAATAGAAAGTGGTGCTTGACTGCGAGGCATGGCAAAGAGTCGAGGGTTCAAGGGTGGACGTGTACGAGCCGCATGAGGGAGGACTTTTCCCGTTTGGGCAACAACATGTTGGTTGTATCCCCAAGGAACAGCATGAGTATCATTATAAGGGAAAGGATGTGGGACTCTAATAATGGTACAAGGTGCAGCGTCCGTTGGTATGTTTTGAGGGATGGCATCCGTTCTAGAGTACTTTATTACAGTGACTTTTGGTTTTACCAAATCATTGTCGACCATTTGAACATCGGCCTCATTTTGGGATATTCCCTGTTTCTCGACCCTTAAAATGCCCAAGGTCATTAACCTTTGTACTTCTTTCTTGAATTCTTCACACCCTTGGATATCATGACTCGTGTTACCCGGATGATAAAGACAACCCGTTTTCGGAATGCTTGTGATCCTAATGTAGCCTTCGATGACTAGTCCTTCCCATATAACCTTCATTGGAGTTTTCAAACCCTCTACTGAACGCATCATCGATTGGTTTAGGCCAACCATGTTAACATTTCCTTGAGGTCTTTCCCCATGACTTGGTAGAGGGTTAGTATGTACATTCGGGGCATCCCTGTCCTCTTCAAATTTTAACCATCCATGCTTGATAAGATCTTGTATTTTCCTTTTGAGAGAGAAACAATTCTCTGTGTCATGACCTGCGACTCCTGAATGGTATTCACATTTGGCCTCTGAATTGTACCATTTTGGAAAGGGTGGTTGGAGTGAATTGGCCGGGATAGGTGCCAACTGGTGGGTGCCAACCAATTGTCTGAAGAGTTCGGTTGTCGAGATAGGCAGAGGCACCCACGGTTCTACGGACCTATTGTTGGCTCCTCTTGTACCAACATTTTGCGAAGGATTTGCTCTAAATGGAATAGAAGCATGGTGTGTCTGTTGCTGGTAAGCTTGATGTTCAAATGGTTGAGATTGATAGGATTGTGGTCCATTTGGTCCCGAAGGATGGTAGTAGCTCGAGCGAGGCCCACTTGGGAATCCCCTTGGTTGAAGGGTCTGATTGGCCGCCATGTGGACTTCTCCTTCTTTCTTTTTGAACGTTGTTGGCCCTTTTCTCGAACTACTCCCTTCCATTACATGATTCTGTAACAATCCTCTTTTGATGCTATACTCGACTCGTTCTCCGATTAGCACTAAATCTGAGAAATTGTTTGAGGGATTCCCAATGAGGTACTCAAAGTATGGTGCCTTCAACGTATGAATAAAAGTGGACACCAATTCTTTGTCCGTCAAAGGCGGGTGAATTTGAGCAGCCAATTCTCGCCACCTTTGGGCATATTCTTTAAAAGTCTCAGCATTCTTTTTCTCCATGCTTTGCAAGTCCATACGATCTGGGGCCACTTCCAGATTGTACTTGTACTGTTTAAGAAAGGCGTCGGCAAGATCTTTCCAAGTACAGATGTAATTTCTTTCCAACTGCATGTACCATCTTAATGGTGCCCCTGTTAGACTATCTTGAAAGCAGTGTATCAAGAGTTTCTCATTGCTAGCTACCTCAGCCATTTTCCTACAATACATGGTCAGATGGTTTCTCGGACACGAGGTTCCATTATACTTTTCGAAATCTGGGATCTTGAACTTCTTAGGAATTATCACATCTGGGACCAAACATAATTCAGAAGGAGTGATAGGACCAAAAAAGCTTAAGCCTTCAATTGCCCGCAGCCTTTCTTCAATTGCAGACATCTTTCTAGATTCTTGAATGGGTGAGGGAATTTCTTGGCCTTGGTTCACTTTCTCATATTCTTGATTTGGCGTGTATGAGATTGGGGGTGCCTCGCAACTATTTGGGTATTGTGCCCGGGAATGATCTTCATTTGTGATTGGGACTTCTGGCCTAGTTGGCGGTATGACTGATTGGTTTTGGCTTCCTTCGACATGATTGACATGTTCTTTTCCTTTTGTTATCATCGCAATGGCCTCTGTTATTTTAGCCAACTCCCTTCGAAGCTCGTTCATGTCATCTCGCAAAGACTGCACCTCCTCTTGCTTTTCCATCGAAGAATATCTTGATCTTGCGTATTCTTTCCAACTAGGGAACGCACGTCTCTTTGGTCGACCTATACTGCTTCTTTACACCGGGTGCTCCTAATATTACCCATACGGACAGGTTGATGTTATTTATGGTCTCAAATGATTATGAATGAGAATGATGCATGTTTTTCGTGAATGACCATCTAAAGACCCTTAGGAGTCTCCTCAACCCTTTGAGGGGACTTTAAGTGATTCTTCCCTTTTTGAGATGGTTGTCCTTACAACCATGCCCATCATTTTTTTTTTAAGAAATATATATATATATATAAGTGTGGTGGGTGCTTGTGAATTTGCTTGTCATAAAAGAGTACCAAGATTTCTTCATTTATTTTAAAGGCAACTGATAGTCGTTACATAGGAGGTCTAGTGAAATCTCCCAACATGATCAAATTGGCTTCTACATTTGTTCACAAAATTTACCAATCTCTCCTCCCTTGGTCCAATTGGGATAACCATTGCTTCGATGTCTTTTGCTTCTCTAGCCATGTCCCTTGCTTGATCCGCGACATTCCGGATGTTTTCAATTAGCAGTTCCGCTTGGTCTCGAGAAGTTATGCTAACCTTCTTCCAATGATTTATCTCTTCTTGACATTCTTGATGGGATTTCCATTCCTCGCATTTTTGTCGCAACCTTTGGCACTCATAGGTTGCATATTCTACAGCTTGTTGTAAGTGTTGGATTTGACTTTTTTGGGTTTCAGCGAGATTTTGTGACTCCTTTAACTGCTGACTTTGACAGTCCAAATTTCGCTTTAGGGATCCATTTATTTTTTCTAGTTGGGCCAGTTCTTTGGAAGCTCTAGCTAGCTCTTCAGCCAAAATTTCTTTTGTAGTATGTAGCATTTTTTGATGAGAGCTTGCTCCATCTAAAAGTCTGGTAAGCTTACGTACCTGTTTCTTCACTTCATCAGTCTCTTCCTCCAACATCCTTTTCCATCGTTTCAATTTACTATTATCTTCAAAAAGAACATCTCTTTGGGAGCTTAATTCATTGATGATGTCTTGAGGTTCCTCGATGAGTTTGTAATCTAAAACCCTTGGGCAACATCTCTTTCGTTCTTCAAACCACTTCAAGTAGTCTGTGGTTGTGCTTATGTTAGGATTTCCTCTTCCAATCACATGGCACTTCTTCCAAGTGTTTAATATTTCTTGGATCTTTTCTTTTGCCTTGTCCTCGTCGTACTCGAATTTCATATCATCTAAGGCATGTGTCATGGGAACAAATTGAATTGACCCTACTTGTCGTCGAACAAGCGCAGGAGCGTAGCTTATAGCCCCGTAGAGCCCAAGAAGAGGTACCCAAGGGTATTCGCCGCAACTGTATATCAACGGTTCGCGGTCCATCCAAGGTGCCAACCACACTAAGTCTTCAGATTTTAGAGTGTTTAGTTTTCCCATCCATGCTCTTTTTGTGCTAGGTGTCTTCCATTTGCTGAGAAGAAAATCTGTAATTGGCTCCTTTTCCTTTTTAGCCAAGCCCCTAAACCTTGGTAAGGCACATTTCAAATGGCTTTTCATCCAAACATAGAGTAATGGCAAACATCCTCGGAAACGTCCGTTGCCTTGGGTGCGACAATAATTTAGCGTTCGAAAAGTCTCTGCCAAGATACCCGAGATTGGATTCACATTTCCATACTCCAATTGCTCGAAGAAATTCACAACAGGCCCATCTATATGGGCTAGCACCCTTGGGAAGACTACTAGACCATATATTGCTAATGCAGTAAGAGCCAAAATAGTCCTCTCATTAGAGGATCTCTCAATGGATTGTTGAAGGAAATCCCAAGTTAGTGCCATGTAATTCCCTTTTTGCTTTAGATGAGGGCCGAGTAGGTCTACCGGAATGTCCATGAGTTTCGACAAGGATTTCTTACATGACTTTTTAGAATTGTGCTTATATAATTTGCCTCCTATTGCCCCTGGCATTTGAAGCAGGGTCCTGTATTCTTCGAGGGTCGGTGTCATATCCACTTTATTGAATGTAAAGCATCGGTAGGAAGGATCCCAAAATGGAAACATAGCTCGTAATAGTGCTTCTTCAACAGTAACATTCAAGAGTAATGCTATCTGGCCATATTTTTTCGTAAAGTCATCTTTTCTTTGAGATGGCCAACCATTCCAAATACTTCGCAGTCCATCAAGGTCATTCTGTCTTAGATCCACATATATTTTTTCCGGCCAAGTCATTGCGATCTCGAGTGGGACGCAATTGCCATGTTCTTTTTGTGTTGCCTCACTGATACTCATAACTTCCCTTGGCCCTTCTTCAATGAGGATTCCACTTTCCATACCTCAGTTTCTTGGAAGAAATATTTGATACTATCTTTTATGACAAGCGGTGTGTGGTGAAATGATGCATGTAAAGAGAAAAAATGAAACGAAACCAGGAAGAGATTATCATCAAATAATATATATAAAGACAAAGCACAATTCATGATTCTTGATTATTGAAATGAGTAGGTTTTATGTTATTTAAGGCATGGAAAATCCTATACGGCTGATGGTTCCCAGATTGTCCGTACTATCGCCTATATAGGATAGTAAGGCCTCCTTCCCTTACCCATTACAGGCTACAAACGGGAAGAATTCAATCCGAGCGGAGGGGTTTTTGCTAGCCCTCATGCAGGCTTGCGCCCAGCAAGAGCATCACTAGTTCCCCCTCCTATCTAACTTAAAGGTATAACCCGGGTATAGGGTTGTGTTCTTGTGTGCAAATGGGTATTCCTAAAGGTTATAGAGATGTGAATAATCTAAATTACAGAATGGAGTAATATGGAATCATCATGTTCAGGCAATGTCATAATCCAATGTCAATAATTGGCCAGACTCTCTAGTGATCCCCAGCGGAGTCGCCAAGCTGTCAGAACACTCTCGCGTCCGACGGGCGAAATTAAAATTATAACGGAGTCGCCACCTTACCTTTTTTAGGTAAAAAAAAAATAAGGAAAAAAAAAACAAATTTTATAAATATAATGGTCTTTTAACCATGAAATGGGTTCGGGAGTACAATTACGTGTGGGGAAGGTGATCAGCACCCCATAACGCCCATTTTCTCAAAATGGTACCAATTGACCTTGAATTATGACATTGCCTTAATAAAGATAGTCCCATGATACTCTTTTTAAAAAAATGATTATTCACCAATATTTATTTATTGGGTTACGCTTGCTACCATCCCAACCCTTTTGGTCAAGTAGCGAACGATCCAATACCTCGGGAAGGATCACAAGAACCACCCATGTGGTACTTGCGAAATCCGTCATCGGATTAATTGATATGCTTTTTTAATTTACATTTTTTACACTAACTAATAAAAGCATAAAGAAATAAATAAATCATAAACTATTGGCGACTCAATTAAAGTCAAAGGATTATTTTAATTAAAATTTTCCTTTAAACCATGATAAAGAGAGAGTATGAAATAATATGTACGTATTAAAAAAAAAACGAGTATTTCGTTTTCTTGTGCTAAATATTGATGGGGTTTCCTTTACCAAAAAGCATGGGAAATTTGAGTTGGATTATGGCATGGTAAACTATTAATTTTTAACGCTCCTTTTTTGGTAAAAATGAAGAAATTTGAACCTGGTAGTATTAAAATTAGAATTTGAAATGCGAATACCCATTACATCATTAGTAAAATTATTTATATGTATATTGTATTCTTTTATAGTTTTTATACTCGGATTAAACTTAAGGATATGAACATACCTCAATTTCGACGACAACCCGAGATAACCGACGATAAGATGACTAGAGATTTGATGACGATTTCTCTTGCTTTCTTTGATCGGGAGACTTTTGTGAACTCAATTTCGACGACAACCCGAGATAACCGACGATAAGATGACTGGAGATTTGATGACGATTTCTCTTGCCTTCTTTGATCGGGAGACTTTTGTGAACTATGGTGAACGTTGGAATCTACGGATGGAAGTAGTGAACGAAGGATTTGAAATGTAAACTTATACTCTCTTTGATATCAAATTCATGGAACATAATCTCATTCTCTAGATGAAATGAAAAAAAACTCTCATTTCTCTCCACCTCCTCCTCCTCCTTTTTTTTTTTTCATTTCATGCTCCCTTTTATAGATGTTTTGAGTGGTGGGAGATGAATGGTAGATAGAATTTTAATGTGGTAGGAAAGGTAGAATGGTGGGAGATGAGTGGTAGCTACCATTTTAATGTGGTAGGAAAATTGGAATGGTGGGAGGTGAGTGGTAGGAAAATTGGAATGGTGGGAGGTGAGTGGTAGCTTGAATTAGGTTTAGAAAAGAAAAATGGAATGGTAGGAGGGGAGTGGTAGCTTGAGTTTAATAGGTTTAGAGAAAATGGAATGGTAGGAGGGGAGTGGTAGCTTGAATTAGGGGAGTGGTAGCTTGAATTAGGTTTAGAAAAGAAAAATGGAATGGTAGGAGGGGAGTGGTAGCTTGAATTAGGGGAGTGGTAGCTTGAATTAGGTTTAGAAAAGAAAAATGGAATGGTAGGAGGGGAGTGGTAGCTTGAATTAGGTTTAGAAAAGAAAAATGGAATGGTAGGAGGGGAGTGGTGGCTTGAGTTTAATAGGTTTAGAGAAAATGGAATGGTAGGAGGGGAGTGGTAGTCAAAAATTAGGTATATGCAAGTTATATTTTTCTATATTAGCTTCATTTATTTTTATTTTATTTTCCTTTCTTTTTAAAACCTATTATAACAAATAAAGTAATGTTTTCTAATATTTCCAGCTCCAAAATTGCCCAGACGAAAATGGATGTCTACACCGCCAGTACCTGGTAGACCGCTTTTGTTATACTTGACAGTGCACCAAACGTCAATGGGGTGTGTGCTGGGGCAGCATGATGAGCTTGGGAAAAAGGAAAATGCCACGTACTACCTCAGCAAGAAATTCAATGACTGTGAAATTCGGTACTCGACCTTGGAAAAGACATGTTGTGCTTTGGCTTGGACAGCTCGCCGACTTAGACAATATATGTTGTATCACACCACGTGGCTCATATCCCGAATGGATCCATTGGAGTACATCTTTGAGAAGCCATTTTTATGTGGCCGAATTTTAAAATGGCAAGTTTTGTTGTCAGAATATGATATTGTATACACCACACAAAAGGCTCTCAAGGGTAGTGTAATTGCTGACCATTTGGCTAGCAATGCCATAAATGAATTCAGGCCACTAAAAGTCGAATTTCCCGATGAAGACATAATGATGATTGCCGAGCCCGAAGATAAAGAAGAGGTCGAAGATGATGTGTGGACCATGTACTTCGATGGCGCAGCAAATTTATCAGGGGTCGGACTGGGGGCAGTTTTAGTCTCTCCAGAAAAAAAGCATTTCCCCATAGCTATCAAATTACGATTTGATTGCACAAACAATATTGCGGAATATGAGGCATGTGCTGCAGGTTTAAAAGCCGCTCTAGATCTGAAAATTAAAGAGCTAGAAGTCTATGGTGATTCCGCCTTGATCATCCACCAAGTTATTGGGGAGTGGCAAACAAAAGATGTGAAACTAGTCCCATATCATAAACATCTATCTCAGTTGGTTACAAAGTTTGACCAAATCAATTTTCACCACCTTAGTCGGGAAAAGAACCGATTTGCCGATGCCTTAGCCACTTTGGCATCGATGGCTAAGATAGACGAAAAGATGAATGTTGAGCCGTTACAAATTGAGATTAGAGATGACCCAGCCTATTGTTCAAGTATTGAAGAGGAATTCGATGGTAACCCATGGTACCATGATATTTTACGCTACCTCCAAACTCATGAGTATCCAACAGGAGCATCTGAAAATGAAAAGAGAACACTTAGACGACTATCAATGAGTTTCTTTCCAAGTGGTGACATCCTTTACAAGAGAAGTTGGGATGGCACCCTTTTGAGATGCGTGAATGCTGCAGAAGCGAAATCTATTCAAACAAAAATTCATGAGGGGATTTGTGCTACGCATGCAAACGGGCACATGATGGCTCGACAAATTCTTCGAGCAGGTTATTATTGGATGACACTTGAGAGAGATTGCATTAATTATGTTCGAAAATGTCACAAATGCCAAATTCATGCCAACAGGATTAATGCCCCATCTACTCCGTTGCATAACATGGTTGCGCCTTGGCCTTTCTCGATGTGGGGCATAGATGTGATAGGTCCAATTAGTCCGAAAGCTTCGAATGGACATCGTTTCATTCTCGTAGCAATAGATTATTTCACAAAGTGGGTTGAAGCAGCATCTTATTCCAATATTACAATAAATGTTGTCACCCGCTTCGTAAAAAGGGATATAATTTGTCGCTACGGTCTCCCAGAAAAGCTTATCACGGACAACGCCCAGAATTTAAATGGGAGGATGATGCAGAGGTTATGTGAACAATTCAAAATAAAACACCTTAACTCAACAGCCTATCGACCTCAAATGAATGGAGCGGTTGAAGCAGCAAACAAGAATATAAAGCGAATTATTGAGAAGATGACTATCACTTACAGAGATTGGAATGAAATGCTTCCATATGCTCTTATTGCATATCGCATTGCTACTAGAACTTCAACGGGGGCAACACCCTACTCACTTGTTTATGGGACAGAGGCAGTTCTTCCAGTCGAAGTCGAGATTCCTTCTCTTCGAGTTCTAATGGATACTGATCTAGAAGAGTCTGAATGGATCAAAGCACGGTTTGAGCAACTGAACTTGATTGAAGAAAAAAGGCTGAGTGCAATTTGCCATGGTCAACTTTATCAGAAGAGAATGGCAAATGCATATAATAAAAGGGTGCGACCTAGAGAATTGCAAGAAAAAGATTTGGTCCTAAAGAAGATCCTCCCGTTTCAGACAGACGAAAAAGGAAAATGGGCCCCCACGTATGAAGGGCCTTATGTTGTGAAGAAGGCTTTCTCTGGAGGCGCCTTAATTTTGGAAAACATGGATGGGGATGTGCTTCCAAAACCAGTAAACTCTGATGTTGTGAAGAAATACTACAGTTAAGCTTCATAGTAGAGCCACGAATCATATGTCTTTCTGTGTTAAAGCTTTGCATGCACTCCTTTATTTTAGTTGAAATAGAAACTTGAGGATGTTATCTTCGGGACTATACCCAATCACCCATAATTGGCCAACACATCATGCCACCAGTTTTCATCTCACGTATTTGAACTGCACATCCCGTTTAAAGCTCTGGCTCACTCTTCTTCCCAAAAAAAAAAAAAAAAAAAAAAAAAAAAGGGAAAAGGCTTGAACAATGGTCAACCGTCGTGTTACCTTTAACAAAGCACAGGGTCAAGACCTTATCTCTTAAAATATTAGAGATCCCCAGAATTAGTTAATACCTCGAACCGTAATGTCCAAATCCTATTTTGGTGAAGTACACAATTTATTATGAGTTTGGTCCACTCAAACTTACCTGTCCTAATTTCACCCCACCATCAACTTAGTTTGGCCTAAATTTCCTTCTCATTCCTAATCCTTCAACTTGTATTTCATCCCATTTTTTGATACCATCCTAAAGGTATAGTTTCAAAGATAATATACGACGGTATTTATCTCACTGGATAAAAGGGAACACATGCAATTCTTAAAGACAGAAAAGGAATAGATCTCAACGTCTCTAGAAAAACTGTTAGTATACACCGACAGCTTTTACAGGAAATATGTATCTCCGTCCTTCTTGGGTGGAAGTTGACAGCAGCACTAGGAAGATCTTCATCTTTGCAAAAAAAAAAAAAAAAAAAAAAAAAAAAGAAAAGAAAAAAGAAGAGGAAGAAGGAGGAAAAGAAGAAGGAAAATGATGCACACGGAAAATTTGAGAGGGCGATATGTCCTGCTATCCCATGATTCCTAACCGGGGCAATTTTAAGGGCAGTTCGTCATTGATCCCAAAGGCATATAGGTTCAACAAAAGGCCCGAACAGAAAATGAATCTCAATGCGATATAGAATTCCGAAAAGGTGCCTTTAAAAGTGTCATGCGAAAGGACTTACATTCATCTTCTTTGTGTTTTTTGATTACCTTACCTTCCTATTATTGTTGATATTTCCATCCAGTTCCATTTCCCCAACATATATGTTATTGCCATTCCTCACATCCCTATTCATTATACCGTATCCCCAATTTTATAAATAGTTATCACCATTTCTACATGCACATCGACCATTCCACTCATGTTAATCGATACTGGGGCAGTTTTCAAGTGGTAGTCAGGTTACAGTGTCGGCAGGATTGGAAGTAGTAATGCACTTCATAAGATGCTGGCGGCATGTTTGGAAAAATTTACAACATGAATGATGACATGATTGACAGACTTTCGCGGCTTACTGGGTTTATAAGAAATCCCATATGGCAGGATTGAGAATGCTAATAATGATGAAGATAATAATTGGACAAATGAATCATGCATTCTAACATGACATGCATCCCATGATAATTCTATTTCCTTTTCTTATAGGATGAGTCTAAGATTAGTGGTTCTGCGCCTTTGACTGTCGGTAATGTGATAGGGTATTTGCACAGATGATCTGCATCATGATAACTCACTGCACGAACCCTAAAACTCTAGAGCTCCGTGGGCAGATTTTAATTTTTTTTTCATCCATTGCATTTAGAGTTGTTAATTGAAAATGATGATAAGAAAAAAAAATTAGAGAAGCATCTTCATCCTACAAATTCCGGGCAAGTTATCAATATACAACAACTATTTCAAATAGCATTTATGCGCAAGCACTAGAACAGCAGCCCCGAGAAGCATGATTAGAACAGCACAAATAAACAACAACAGAACAATGTAATCTAAGTTTGGGAGAGGAGGGTCACGCCTTTGCGTCATAAGGTCGCCTTCGTGGAGAGAATCTGGGGCAGTCCACACCAGTTCTAGTTGTCCTCTTCAATGCTTTTTGGATTCACCCTCTGGAACCAACCCGATTTGTCACCTCCTTGGCCCAACCTCCAGATCTGTCCTTTTAGATATGATCAATTGGGCTAAATCAAAGAAGATCCACCTCAGTCAGACAAAATAAACTTAGATCTAATCAGATTGGGATAGATCTACTCGGATCGGGATAGATCTAATTAAATTGGGGTAGATTGGAGCAAGTTTGAGTAGACCTAGCTAAATTAAGGGCAAATCGGAGTAGATGTTACCTAATCAAAACAAATCCAAACAGATCGCACCTAATCAAAACAGATAAGAGTAGATCTCACCTTATCAGAAGGAACTTGAGTAGATCTTACCTTATTAAAACAGATCTGAGTGAACCGAAGTAGACCTAGGGAGATCAGAACAAATCGACGGTAGCGTCGGTGCCGGCGTTAACGCAATAAAGGGCAAAAGGAAAGGAGAGTGATGCGGGGAAAGAAGAAGATGCAACAAGAAAGAAAATGGAAAAGAAAGGAGAATGATGCGGGGAAAGGAGAGTGATGCGGGAAAAGAAGAAAATGCAAAAAGAAAGAACAAGGGAAAGGAAAAGAGAGCGATGCGGGGAAAGAAGGAGGTAGAGCGAGTAATATAAAGAAGAAAAGTGAGAAAGAAAGAGAGAGAGCGGGGAAAAAAGAAAAAAAAAAGTAAAAAGGAGATAATCGAAATCATCTCCTTTCCAAAAAACCCTTTATTGTGCCCGCGTAGCTTCTTAAAACTATTCGGGCTTGCGTGGTGCCGGTACTTTCTTTCTCCGCAAACATCGACATTGTAGTAGCTCGTATCAATCTGCACTTATAACACATACGATCTCGCTCGAACCTCAAGAATTGATTCTCACCTTGTAACATATCGACGGCAAAACTGAGTGCCGCCATCTCTGTCCGAAGCCTCGCCATCTCGTCTTCTGGCATGGGAGAAGTTACCGGAGGTGTGATCCCTGTCCGAAGCCTCGCCATCTCGTCTACTGGCATGGGAGAAGTTACCGGAGGTGCGTCGGTCATGATGGATAATAGCTGCTACTTTTACCGATTCGTTTGTTCCTCTCTCAAAATTCTGGATCGAAAATATGTATATATCAGGCCATAACCTACTGTGCCAGCGAGCGGTCGTAATTCCAACGACCAGTCTCTGCATCTAGCAGTGTCGGCAGTCGATGACCTCCACATCAACCCACGCGCCAAACAACTCGGCGTCGGCCCACGCGCCAAACAGTTTAATATCGGCCCACGTGTCAAACAACTCAATGATGGTCCACGTACCAAATTCCCCATTATTTACCTGTGCTCCAAACAACTCAACATCGGCCCATGCGCCAAATAGCTTTATCACGGCCCATGCGCCAAACAGCTCAACATTGGTTTAGTCGAGTAGAATTCCACTTTAAATGCTCCCAAATGGCCCAATGGATGAAAATAAATGTCTCCATCTTTACACGCTCACTTGAAAGAGTTTGCAAGTAGGAATGCCCACTTGCATCCTCTACCAGTGAACCTGTAAAGAGGGGCAGCTGTAGACATCCATTTTCGTCCGGGCAATTTTGGAGCTGGAAATATTAGAAAACATTACTTTATTTGTTATAATAGGTTTTAAAAAGAAAGGAAAATAAAATAAAAATAAATGAAGCTAATATAGAAAAATATAACTTGCATATACCTAATTTTTGACTACCACTCCCCTCCTATCATTCCATTTTCTCTAAACCTATTAAACTCAAGCCACCACTCCCCTCCTACCATTCCATTTTTCTTTTCTAAACCTAATTCAAGCTACCACTCCCCTCCTACCATTCCATTTTTCTTTTCTAAACCTAATTCAAGCTACCACTCCCCTAATTCAAAGCTACCACTCCCCTCCTACCATTCCATTTTTCTTTTCTAAACCTAATTCAAGCTACCACTCCCCTAATTCAAGCTACCACTCCCCTCCTACCATTCCATTTTCTCTAAACCTATTAAACTCAAGCTACCACTCCCCTCCTACCATTCCATTTTTCTTTTCTAAACCTAATTCAAGCTACCACTCACCTCCCACCATTCCAATTTTCCTACCACTCACCTCCCACCATTCCAATTTTCCTACCACATTAAAATGGTAGCTACCACTCATCTCCCACCATTCTACCTTTCCTACCACATTAAAATTCTATCTACCATTCATCTCCCACCACTCAAAACATCTATAAAAGGGAGCATGAAATGAAAAAAAAAAAGGAGGAGGAGGAGGTGGAGAGAAATGAGAGTTTTTTTTCATTTCATCTAGAGAATGAGATTATGTTCCATGAATTTGATATCAAAGAGAGTATAAGTTTACATTTCAAATCCTTCGTTCACTACTTCCATCCGTAGATTCCAACGTTCACCATAGTTCACAAAAGTCTCCCGATCAAAGAAGGCAAGAGAAATCGTCATCAAATCTCCAGTCATCTTATCGTCGGTTATCTCGGGTTGTCGTCGAAATTGAGTTCACAAAAGTCTCCCGATCAAAGAAAGCAAGAGAAATCGTCATCAAATCTCTAGTCATCTTATCGTCGGTTATCTCGGGTTGTCGTCGAAATTGAGGTATGTTCATATCCTTAAGTTTAATCCGAGTATAAAAACTATAAAAGAATACAATATACATATAAATAATTTTACTAATGATGTAATGGGTATTCGCATTTCAAATTCTAATTTTAATACTACCAGGTTCAAATTTCTTCATTTTTACCAAAAAAGGAGCGTTAAAAATTAATAGTTTACCATGCCATAATCCAACTCAAATTTCCCATGCTTTTTGGTAAAGGAAACCCCATCAATATTTAGCACAAGAAAACGAAATACTCGTTTTTTTTTTAATACGTACATATTATTTCATACTCTCTCTTTATCATGGTTTAAAGGAAAATTTTAATTAAAATAATCCTTTGACTTTAATTGAGTCGCCAATAGTTTATGATTTATTTATTTCTTTATGCTTTTATTAGTTAGTGTAAAAAATGTAAATTAAAAAAGCATATCAATTAATCCGATGACGGATTTCGCAAGTACCACATGGGTGGTTCTTGTGATCCTTCCCGAGGTATTGGATCGTTCGCTACTTGACCAAAAGGGTTGGGATGGTAGCAAGCGTAACCCAATAAATAAATATTGGTGAATAATCATTTTTTTAAAAAGAGTATCATGGGACTATCTTTATTAAGGCAATGTCATAATTCAAGGTCAATTGGTACCATTTTGAGAAAATGGGCGTTGTGGGGTGCTGATCACCTTCCCCACACGTAATTGTACTCCCGAACCCATTTCATGGTTAAAAGACCATTATATTTATAAAATTTGTTTTTTTTTCCTTATTTTTTTTTTACCTAAAAAAGGTAAGGTGGCGACTCCGTTATAATTTTAATTTCGCCCGTCGGACGCGAGAGTGTTCTGACAATGAACATGAATGAAAGGATATTATTAATTTTCATATAATTTTATTATATTAAATTCACATAAGTATTACATAATTATGATGAGAACTTAATTGTCATAATTGTCTTGAAAATATTAATGATAGATTTATAAATAAAGAATTATTGTGATATTTAACATAAATCATCTTATTTTTCATGCTCATTTAACGTATGTACAATTAAAATAAAATTACATTTAACCCCCTTGTGATTTGACATTGTTGTATGGAACCTTCTTATAGTTTAAAAATTAGCACATAATACTCTCTGTGGTTTCAATGTACTTACAAAAGTTAACTTTTTCGTCAAATCTAACAATTTGTTTTTTCACAAAATTTTTAGTGTTTAATATGAAAAAAAAAAGACTTTAATTTTCCAAATTACTCATAACCTAATTTTTTAACCCCTATCTTAGTAGTAACCAAATAAATAGATGCTTTTATACTTCTTGTACCTTGAAAAAATATATATTCTGTAGGGGTTATATATTCATAATTTCAACTAATCATGATGATCAGAAACAGGTATATGAATATTATAAGCGGCTAGGTAAACTTTTTTGGTAAAAGCACAAGTGCACATACAAACACTTCTTTTTTTGGTACAATAAATATATCTTTTTTATGACCTAAGAATTAGAAAAATGAATATTTCTTTGAGAATTATTGTGCTTAAGGTAAGGAGTTAATTTCGAGTGATTTGAAAAATTAAAGTCTTTTTTTTTTCCCATTAAACACTAAAAAATTTGCGAAAGAGCAAGTAGTTAGATTTGATGGAAAAGTTAATTTTTGCAACTTCATTGAAACCACCGGGGGGGAAGGGGTGAGGGAGGGAGCTATGTGCTGATTTTTAAAGTACGGAGAGTTTCCCTGCAACGAAGTCAAACCATGGGAAGGTTGGGTGTAATTTTCCTGAAAATTTATAAAATGAGCTCAAAGTAAAGCCGTTTTAGAATGGTTTAGTAAAAATTTCTTTTAGCACGAGTCACGTTTGAAATATAAAGCTTGTTTTCCCCAATTTAACAGGCCAAATAACTTAAAGGATGTTGGCTTCCAACATCATGTACACATATCTGGATAGTGTCATTTATGCAGTTCATTGTGTTGAAAATGAGTTTATTCCCAGAGTTACAAAGACATGCTTTGTATAGAGAATAGTTTAACTTAGAGCATATTTTAAATTTAGCTCTAATGCTATGTTGGCAAGTCTTACTAAATAGAAGTACCTCTATGTTAAACAAAGAGACTTCACACATTTCAGTTTTTCCTCGTTCAAAAACACATCGCAATGATTGCTAACAGTCTAGGGCTTCCAATGGGTCTAGGTTGTGTTACTGAACTTATTGTAGGGAGTGCATATTTGACAATCATTTTATTTTAGGCTTGGTTGGATTACATGTATATGACAAAGTATTATGCTGTTTTATTTTAGGGTTGGCCCTTCTACCAGTCTGTAAATGCTGGGTTGGGAGATGACAGCAAGCCATTCATTTGCACAATGGTCTTCATTGGGACCAAGTATGTTGACTGCTCCCTCTTCTTCGTTTTCCAGAAATTCGCAGTATAATAAAGATTTGTAGCAGCTTCAGTGTCTGCATATATCTATTTTTGAAATTTATTTTTCTGTAACTTGCACCCATTTAGCTTTCTGAAACAAGCTAGAAACATGTGTCTGGGTATTTTTCTGTTCTTTTCTTTATTTTTCCCCCTTTTACCATGAATTTATTTTAAGATTAAATAAGAAGTCTAGGCTAGAAAATAACTACTTGATTTAGTTGTTTGAAGAAGCTGCTGTTTGCGATACGAAAAGTTGTAAATTGTATTCAAGTGTATATTTACAAGGTCTTCAATTTGCCTTATAATGCTCGTGGATATCTTTCTAACATTTATGTCTTGATGGGTCCCTTCTGAACTATTAAGCAGTTTATATGCATGGCCTTAACACGGTAGCATTGCTATTTTTCAATAGCTGATGTTTCACCAGTTGGATCTGTGATTTAATTCATCATACTTCGAACCTTGTGTGTTCTTGAGCGTTACTGCGAATGCTTTCTTTTTATGGGACGAAGTGTATGCTATGATGATAACTCTGTGCTCTTAGCCGTGTGGCTTCATGGCAACACTAGCACTAGCACTTATTATATTATCTGTGCAAGGAGTAGATGCAAAATAGATTTAAATGCTTACTCCCTGTGCAAAGCCCAGAGTGCGAGCTAATCTCTAATCTCAATTTTGTTGCAGCAGTGCTAAAGCTTTTAGCCATGTTGTATGGAGCAATGGTCATTGTTTGATCTTGCATTAGGGTTGTAGCGTTGATTATACTACAAGTGCTCATCTTAGTGATTTTACTCGTTTAACTATGTTGGTGTGCTGTATACGTGCTATATTTTAACTGTGATTCAGGAACCAGATGAATTATTTGAGACCCTCTCAGGCACTGGTATTGGATTAAGACGGTCAAGCAATACCAAGGCATGATCTCTTTCGTTCTCTTGGGTCGGTCATTCAATATAGTGCTTAGATTGAAGGAAATGTAAATCATATGCAGACCCAGAAGGCTGCTGTGATTGATTTAGGAGAGTTATGGAGTGAGCAGGCCCCTTAGATAGGAATGAGGAAGCATTAAAAGGATTCATGTCAACAACCTGATGTAGCTTCTTATTTTGCTTCCATAAGCCGCCGACTCCACGCTCTTGGGATTAAGGCTTAATCTGTTGTTTCCTATGGGAAGAGAGACGGTAGTTTACGTCCATAGAATCGCGATACTGATAATGTGAATTTTGTTTTGTGCATCAAATGATCATCGGTTTAATGCTTTCGCTTTGCCGCACCGAAGTCACGGAAAGGATACTGAAGGGCAGGATGGACTGAGATTGATGTGCTAAGCAGTAACCTGAGTTATTTTGTAATGTTTGAGATTGATGGATTAATTGTTTTGTAATTGGGTTTACTTGGTTTCAGAATCTTGTTCTGTATCCTGTGATTTGGACTTTTCAGTGAAAATAAGAAAATAAGAGTAAAAGATCAATAATCGTTTTTACTTTTTTTAAAAAAAATTATTTTTTATTTTTTATTTTTTATTTTTTTGCTTTTCTTATAGTCTGTGATTTGGACTTTTCAGTCAAATAAGAGTAAAAAGTCAATAATCAGTTTTGTATTTTTTTATTTTTTCCATGTTTCTGATGTGATGTTGGGGTAAACTTGTAACTACAATGTTTCCTTGGTCTGTAAGCTTCATTTTCGTAGTTTCATAGTGAAATGATGTCACCTGGCCGGCTGGTGGAACCCACCAAATACGGGAATATCTCACATCACATTTTTCTCAAATAATTAAATTTGGAGTAATATTACAAGTGCGGCCTTTACTCGGAGGTAATCACATGACAAAATTTATATAATGTTTTATTATTATTTTGATCAATATATCTCTTAGAAAAGGATAACACAAATTTATCATATCATCATTTCAGTGTTAAGGGTGCACATATAATAATAGTCTTAAATTTGTTTTTGTCAAAATTCATCCTTGTGATAACTTGTTTAAGATGTGATATAAAGAAATAGAGTAATACATGTACATCTAGAAAATCATGTAGTAAACTTTATATCTGGTATCATTTTCTTTTTACTAAAACATCTATGGAAAATAATTACATAAATTCTATCACATCATCTTTTCGGAAAGAAGTCGAATTTTTGAAAGAAATATATGAACCATTTGGCAGGAGAAACAATCTCAGTAGAAGTGAGAATATCAACCGGACGGATTCATTGGGTGGTAGAAATAGAAATGATGTGGTTATTTTTCTTAAAAAGATATGATTTATATGGTAACGTAAGAAGTAATGGCACGTGAGATTGCAAATGAGTTAGTTTTGGCTCATTTGATTTGTAATTAGGCTTTGCTTGTGTTTGTTATGAGCTCAACATTTTATGTTTAAGCTAGAATCACGAATTTTTTATGAGTTCGGCCTTGCCTCAGCTTGGGGCACCACAAAATATAGAAAGATAACATGCTAGAACTTGTTTTTATTTGTTTGTTTGGTTGGTCCAGCTAATACAAATAATTAACCATAATAAATATATGTACATAATTTTTGTTTCTAAATCATGAATAAAAGATAAGAGTTCTAAATAATGAGTCATAAGTACATAAATCATATATTATGTCTTAATACATACCAAAAATAATAAACCGATTCAATCCAAAATGCTCATAAACACGACAAGTCAAGCTCAACTAAACTCATGAAAATTATGTTTAGACTCAGCCCATTTGATAAATAAACGAACATAAGTAAACTCTTAACAAATCAAATTATGAGCAAGCCTATGAATCGTTTTGATTTGATTCTTTTGAAATCCTAATAAAGTGATCATCCCCAATGACGTGAATTTATCATTTCACTACCATTCTGGCTTAATTCTAACTGAGCCAAGAGGATTTTGAGGAGCCGCATTGCAAGTCCAATTATGTTAAGTTTGACAACAACAATATGCTGCCTTCGAAAAGGGAGAATTTTTCACCTTTCTGGTTGGGAAAGTTGCCCTGTAAACCATCATCGACAACACAATACATACATGAATCTGCCCCTTTAACCCGCAATAATACGGCATATTCCTGTGAATGAAGTGACAAGAGGGTGGATGCCCATTAACCTCACATCACTAGTCCCCTCCCCCCCTCCCCCCATTACAGATCTTCCAAACTCATTGGAAGGAAAGAAGAAAAAAACTCACCGCCCCTTTTCATGGCGGTGGGTGTATTTCCCAAATTTTAAAACCCAAATAAATATTTTTGACGGTTCTGATTTTTCCCCTTCTTCCTGATTTTCGTACTTCTGGGTGTGGGAGGGGGTGGGTGGAGGTGTTGTTGAAGATCTTGTGGAGATTGGATAGTAGTAGATTGGATTGGAATCTGGGTAAATGGGAAATGTGAATGGGAGAGAAGATGGAGGGAGCAGCCCATCCAGGGTCGGGGTTGAGGATGAGGAAGGTGGGGGTGGCCGTGGACGGGAGGAGGACATGGAAGCTTCACAGGATGCGGCACGCGTTAGCTACCCTTCGCAGGATGGAGCTCCTGAGTTGATGGGTCAATCTCCCCCTCAAAGCCCTAGAGCTGCTCATTCTCCTTTGATGTTCACTCCTCAGGTCCGTTCTTCCTCAAAAGTTTCCCACTTCATTCTTCCCATTTTTTTTCTTGTCCTGAGACAAAAGTTAATATCGCATGTGTATTGTTTTGCTGCTAGTTTTTGTGGGTGGTAGAGAGTAATTCGACTGCACTATAAGTAATGGGCTTTTTTCCTAATTTTCCAGAGAACCTTTCATATTGGATCTGCAAGAATTGAATTGAGTGTCGTGATTTTTTTTTACGGAAGATCTGAAGGGAAACTTTATTTGGTGAAAACCCAAGTTAATTGTATTATGATGAGTAGTAGCCTTAATGGGTTCCATGGGATGCCGACTAGTTTTTTGTTGTATATTCAAAAAGAAGTGAGTCGTGTTAGGGCTCCTGCACTTTTCGGTTCTTTATTAACCGGTGTTATTGTTTCATTCTGATAGTTTGTACGTATGAATTGTGAGGTCTTCGCTATCTGTTTCTTGATGAGCTTCCATTTGCATGTGTTTAAACTATAAATGAGGAGATGATATCTTAACGTAAATATAGCACAAATGATGAGTGTCTATTTCCTTGCATTGAAGAAGCGAGTTAGTGCCAATTTCATCCTTGTCACGGTTTCAGCGGATCAGCAACGGTGCAGCCTGCATTGCTTTTATTTATTTTTTTTCCATTTCTTGCTGAATAGCTTAAAAAAATCTGCTTCTTTTAGAGTGCAAATGGATTTCTTTCTTTTGGAGGTGTATGAGAGAAAGCATGCAGGTGAGCGATTTATATTCTTTAGCTTTTAATCTTGTCCACAGGTCCCAGTGGTTCCATTACAAAGACCTGATGAGATGCACATTCCAAGTAATTCATGGATGCAAGCCACTCCAGGCTATGAAGACATGTCCAGTGAGCAAGGAATACCAACGATGATTACATGGAGCTATGACGGCAAGGATGTCTCTGTGGAGGGATCATGGGATAACTGGAGAACAAGGTCACATGGGTTCACAAATTTTTTTCTATAAAAACGTATTACAGTTACTTCCTTTATGGGTGTAATTTAATATAGACCAATTTTTGTCCTGTTGGTCAGAAAGCACTTGCAGAGATCAGGGAAAGACTTTACCATCATGAAAGTACTCCCATCAGGTGTTTACCAGTATAGGTTTATCGTCGATGGACAATGGAGGTATGCCCCTGACATGCCATGGACCCAAGATGATGCAGGCAATTCTTACAATATTTTGGACTTGCAGGTAAATAGTCTCTTCTCCTACTTCTGTTATTGTGTTCTTTCTTGGGAGGGTTTGAGCAAACTGATGTAGAACACACTTAATTGTTTTGATTGTCAAAAATAAGAAAATGATGTGTACTGTTCATAAACGAGTTAGGGTTTTCTGAACCACGGGGATGATGGCCCCAGGGGACTATATCACCTAGGAAACATGATGATGTAGAGTATTGACCAGCTATGAAGCACTGAAATGGTGGTGGAGGTATCACTTTGGGGCAAGATTTGTCGTTGAGGAGTGTGAGCGGAGGACTCAAATATCCATAGATATATGTTAGCCTAGCAAATGGTGCTTCTGTGGAGCTTTAAACTGCTGGCTGCTGTGCTACAATAATGTTTAAGAAATGTTAAAAAAAACATTAGATTGTCTTGGGTAATACCCTTTGTGCGAAATCCGTGAATAACCCAACTTGGGTTATCAGACCAACTGGGACCTGCTCCTGCTGCAAATGAGAAAGCTAAGAATTAGCATTATTCCCGTGCAGTTGGAGAGTACTCGATTAAGAGGCCAGTGATATTTAATCAGAACATGTGTGCATCCCAAGGATGGAAAGGTCACAACATATGGTGGCTATCCTTCTGGGACTCTTTTTAGCTTGAAAATGAGTTGCCATTTCATCCTAAAAAACGCCCTTAAGGTAACCTAATTGATCAAATCAGCATACTAACAAATCCAATGGCGTGAAAAGATTGGCTTGCCCAGCTTGATTTTCAGTTGTTTTGTTCAGATTAAGCAGCTAAACATTGATTTCTTTTGATTGGCAAAATGGAAACACAAGAAGCAGCCAAACTGAGAAAAATTGGCGGGGAAGTTTTCAGAGCAGAGTTTTATGAAATGACATCTGAAATTTAAAGATTGATGGGGGAACTATGGAACCAGATAATCAAATTCCTTTCCTTAAATTTTCTAGTTTCCCGGTTAACAAGAATATTGTGGAATTAAACAAGCTGGTATTGAGTTGCAGGCTACAGCTCTTGAAAATCCTTTTAATTAGATTTCATCATTTCCAAGCTTCTAGGACAATCATAGGGTCTGAATGACAACTGCTGCTGTAATTATATTCCAAGATTACTTGGATTTGGAGTTCTGGGCAAGGATGGACATTTATATGCTCCAAGCAACACTGAAATTCAGATGAGAAACTTATTTACCAAAAAAAAAAAAAAAAATCAGATTAGAAAACTTGGTGTGCTGCCAGAGCTCAAGAAACAAGATACCACCACGCTACAAAGGAATGGGAATTTTGGAGTAAAGTTTTGCTCGTTAGAGGTGGAACTACAATGAAAGGGCAATGGAAGGGTGGATCACAGGGTTGACTGTTGATTCTGAAACAAAGGCACAGATGGAAAGAGCTGGAAATAAGTGAACAAGATGAACTTTCAAAGACGATGAAAAAAATAAATAGGTGATGTTTCAGAGAAATTTGATTTGCTTCTGTTTCAAAGAACAAAACAGAAGTAAAGAAGCACACAGCACATGCATATTTATCTGCTTCATGCCACTTGTACTTGTAGTTTCCCCTACATTCTGGAAATATTTTTTTTCTAGGGGGGGGGGGGGGGGGGGGGGGGGAGAAGAGAGGAAAAAAATATAGATTCTTGAATCATGCACATAACCAAGCATGGATACAGATTTTTTTTTTTCCTTTATTTTTTAGTATCTGCTACCTGAGGTGGAGCTGGGTGGTTTATTGAAGTCTCAGTGTATGGCGTTTTGACTGTGTTTTGCAAGACAGTTACAGATTTTGGACAATGTTCCAAATCTTGGTTTGGCAAATAAGATATCTGACGAAATTCATTGTGTGGCAATACTTTGTGCAGGAGTACGTTCCAGACGATCTTGAAAGCATTTCTGGCTTTGAGGCTCCTCAGTCCCCAGAGTCGACCTACAACAACATGCAGCTTGGTTCAGAGGATTACACGAAGGAGCCACCATTGGTTCCTCCACATCTGCAAATGACTTTGCTTAATGTCCCATCATCTCACATGGAGATTCCACCGCCTTTGTCTAGACCTCCTCATGTAGTGCTTAACCATTTGTACATGCAAAAAGGGAAGGGTGGTCCGTCCGTGGTTGCACTCGGTTCAACTCATCGTTTTCTGGCCAAGTATGTCACGGTGGTGCTCTACAAGTCCTTGCAGAGCTGAAACTATATTACATGCCTAGGCCCGAATCCTACAAAATCCCCCTTCCATGTACTCTATATACACATTTTTTGAGAGGCTTACTACTAGTGGTTTCTTTTTCTTTTCTTTTTTTTTTTTTTTTCCTTTTTTCTTTTTTTTAAGGCTCTCACTGCTTCTGCAGTTCTAAGGATTTATGCAATCCTGATGCACATTATTCATGTCACTGATTCTAAGGATTAATTTAATTATGCTTAACTTCTACATCATCACCTGTGCTAGATCATGTTCTCTTACTGTCAGTGTTGGGATAAACTAGATGCCAGCTCCCATGCAAACTTCCTAGAGGAAAAACCTTTAGAATTAAAATGCATTAAGATCATATCATAGGCATGCATGCCAGAGAGGATGATAATGAAGTTGCATCCCACGACTTAGAGATTTGTGTGCTGATTCTGGCAGGGCCAAAAGCACTCGTTCATATGGAGATTTTCTTTATCAAAGAATGTAGGAAAACTCTATACTTTGCACCCCTTTTTTTTCCCTTTGTCTAGGCAAAATATTTGGACCATTTCTCGGTTTGTGTGTGTCATCCTTCTACAGGGGCCATGCCTATTTCTCTGTATCATTCCAATTTTACAGATGTCCCCAAGGGACCTATATGCTGCACCTAAAGTCATCTAAAACTAACAAATTGGAGACAGTGGCATGGGCTATGATTTCGTATAAAAAAAATGGCGTTCCACGTTGTCTAACAATTCATGAGTTCTGGGTGATACTTTTGGGCGAGTTCAATTGAAGCGTTGCATACCTTTTCTTTTAATTCTTTGCCGAGAAAATATAACATCAATAATGAATGAAGAGAGAAAACTTAAAAGACTTAATTTATTAGTCAGATCACAGCCAAGGCTGGCGGGAAAGGATTTGTGCTTTGTTAGTGGTAGAGAAACTTGTGCAAGTGAGAGCGTGATTAACAAAGTTTGCATTGTGTGACTTGGTAACTAAGCAAGGAAGGTGAAATGGGTCTGTCAGTGCCAGCACATGCAATGCCAGATTGAGATTGAAGATTCGGCAAGCTAATGCCACCAACCCATCTTCGTTGACAATATTGAAGATGACACCCCATGCATTTCCACCTCCTGATCTCATGGCATCATCACCGCATCATTAGTTCAGAGTACTTTTTTAAAGTGCTTGAAGCCTTACCTATTTATATGGTCTGTACATAAATGCAGTTAACGAGATTTATAAGGATTGCTTCTAGATCGGTGTTCATCCACAGGATTCATCACTGGTTCCATTCCACGCCACGCGCCACTCGCAGCTATGGCGGAGATCAAGGTTCGCCATTCTAATCTCTCCTTATGTCTTTGAGGGCTTCTCTAGAGACCCATTGTTTGCGTTTCTTCTGTAAAGTTGTCTCATTTGTTTCTGAAAATGTTGGTACTGGGACAAATGGGACTGATTAGCTGTGTTGCTTCTTTACTAGCACAAATGGGTAAACACTAAAATGGGATTCTTATTCTTCTCTGTCACAGACGACGCCAATGTTGCTGAAGGTCGATCTCCAGTGCCCTCGCTGCTACAACAAGATCAAAAGGCTACTGTGTGGATGCCATGGTGAGTCTCTCTCTCTCTCTCTCTCTCTCTCTCTCCCCTTGTGTGTTTTGTCAAATTTGAAATTTTGAATAGTATAAGCATTTGGGAGCTGAAGAGGAAACAGGACTGAGTTTTTAATTTATTGCGTGTTACAAATTGGGGACAAGAGAAATCCGAGACCAGGTGTTCGACGAGGAGCGAAACACGGTGGCGATCACCGTCTTGTGCTGCACCCCCGAGAGAGTCCGCCAGAAACTGATCCGGAAAGGAGGCAAGGCGATCAAGAGCATTGAGATCACTCAACCCCACAAGACCAAACCAACGCCACCACCAGAGGACAGGCGCAAACCCAAATCCAAACCAGAACCTGTCCAACCTGAACCAGAGAAACCCAAGGCCAAACAGTCGGTGACAATGCCGGTGCATACGCAGGCCCAGGAGGCCCACCCAACACCTCCTGTCGTCGGATATTGTGGTTCGCAGCAGTACCAGGTGGGGCATCAACAGGACGGTTATGGAACACAAACACCGGTGTACTATGAGAGCTATGTGCGGCAATGCTACTATTGTTGTTGTGGTGGCGTGCATAACGGGTATTGTTCGTGTCGCTGCCGTTACTATGTCGAAGACACCTTTACCGAAGATGGCCCCTCGGCAGCTTGCACCATCATGTAAATGAAAATCCATTGTGATTATAAAATAATGGTACTCTCCCAGCTAATTGGATCATAAAAATGCTCTGTATACCAGTTGGACCTTTGGTGATTCTTCTTTGGGTCGATCATATGTGATGATTTTTCAACAATACATACCATGGTTTTCGTTTAATGTATGAAGAGACTGCTGAGCCTTCTTCTGAGTTCCTCTAGCCATATCTTGAACCACTTTACTTGCAAACCACAATTTTTAAACTGATATACATATATATTAGACGCAACGCGACCTCTGGGAACAAAAACATAAAGGAGCTCATCGACCCCACACTTGTGCCAAGGCACAAGTGATTCTACTGATTTGAAAAATAACAAATCTTAACTTAGAAGTAGAGTTTGTATTCCATTTTGTCAATACATAACACTAGGAAGTAGACAATACCGTTTGTCAACTACGTATGAGGTTTACTTGTTTGAGGAAGCGCTAAGTCAGCAGCTGTCAATGCTCCTGATTGATCAACATCCAGATTTCTAAACTTCTCCATCACTAGTGCAACATCCTCCTGACTGATCTTACGCATCTCTTTTAGCTTGTATATAGCAAACTCTGCCGCGCTGCCATAAAGGAACACAGGAGTTACTAACTAATGAAAGAAAATATGTGTAAACTAGGCACCATTTACTTACGTAACACTTTGATCGTCATCGAGATCAGCTGCCTCAAGATCTGAAACTGTCAATTTCCGTGTGAGAACCCATCTCACCAACGACCTCTGCCTGCTCTCAGAGTAGAGTTCAGCAAGGTAGAGGAAAAGCTGAGCTAAACAAATGGTGCTGCTGACAATCCAAAACACTGCAAATGTACGGCCAAGGGTAGTGGAGAAGCTCTCATCTCCATACCCCAGTGTAGTGATGGTCGAGCAAACACAATACAAGGCATCGATGAACTTCATTTCCTCGACTTGAGACAAGAAGATGATACCAATGATGATGAGCACTAAAAGCTGGGCCAGGGCTGCGCAAAGCTTGTATTTAGCTTTGTTCGTTTCAATGTCTTGAAGCATCTCGGAAGGACCAACTTCCTCGCTCATGTGCATGGCTTTAACCAAAAGAATTTCTTGCTTCTCCATAATGTGGTCTGCAGCTTTGCTAAGAATGAGACCAACGAGGGCCATGCCAGTGAACACGAATACGCAGGAAAGTAGTTTTGCTGCAGCGCTGTTGGGCACCAAATCCCCATATCCAACCGTGGTCATCGTCACGACGCACAAGTAGAGGGCATCTACAACCCCGTTTGTTTTCTTCCCTTTTATCTGATCCCTGATAAGGAAGAAGGAGAGGGCGCCTGTGCCCAGATACGCGGCCAAGCACACAGCGACGTGCTTAAAACTGGGTTCTTTTGTTGCTGAGATGGATACATTGTTGTCATTTTGTTCCACAGGACGCATAATTTTTTCTGCGAACGACGGAGAAGCATTATTAGTGTTAGTGTGGCGCTGTTTTCTTCTCTTAAGAGCATTCTTTTCAAGGAATGGTGCGCAGGGGTCTTCTTCTGTTCCTGACATCAATGGCTGTTTATGATTTGCATCGTCATGTGCCATCAAATGATGACTCTTTTCCCAGAGATGTAACCTGCATCATGCACAACATAATATAATTCAATCACCAAGGACTCAAGAACACCTGCTGTTTATACTATTTTGATACATAAACACGTCTAAGAGCAGCTTTGGTAAGTCTCGCTCAATTGCCGTCCCATTTAACATGACCCTATAATCCAGAAGCAGAAGTAAGGTTATGTTTGGTACGACAGAAAGAAATCAGATGAAATGGAATATTGCCCCATTCCGCTGTTATTCTGCGGTTGGAACCAAAGATACACAACAAACCATAACTCGCACAACATTCTAGTGATTGAAGGAAGAAAAATAAAGACTAGGTAGAGATCAGAGTTGGAACCCACAGGTCCCTAATCTCCTCCATCTTTAGGAGTAGGGTGAGTGGGAGTCAATATGACATCTGCGTTCGTTTTTCCGACGAAATTAAGCATTTTTTCATTTTCCTTTATCATTTGGAAGGCACAAGCTCCCAAGCATTGCCTCCTTCTCTTTGAGAGCCGGAGGAGGGGCATTCATGTTAGCTTTAGCGGCAAAAGCACTCTGCCAGGCCGACACTGAGAGACAAAAGCTAAGGGAGCGAATGGGATCAGATACCCCAGCAGTGCCCGCCGTGAACGATGGATACTAGGCTAAGTGCTCAAGCGGCCTCGCTGTTTTACTGCTAGAAATCTGTAATCCTATATCCATACATGCACATTACGAGCCAACCGATCTGGGCTCTCTTCTCTTGTCAAGGAACAAACTAACTACTACATACAAAAAGTAAAGATCTTGCTGCATTCAAGAAAAGAATGCATCTGTATGACATTAAAGAGAACCCATTGGAAGAAATATAAGAGCATGGAACAAATGAAGAATTGTTGTCTTACCTGAGAAACTGAGATGTGGAATGACAAGAAACCAAATCTGAGTGATGGGAATGGGAAACCGAAGAAACAGCCTCTTTCCAGCTCCCCCATTTTGCGTCCCTTTCAATTCCCACTTCTGACTTTATTACCCCCACAATCTTGTTGAGGTTGACAAATCGTCGAGTATAGCTAATCTCCTTAAACTCCATCACATGCAACTTCTTTGAACTTTGGTTAAGAAAAAAAATAATGATTTCAAAAAATGATGTATTTTGAAACATATGACATCAAAATATTTTAATTAATGATGATTTGTGCACGGTGCTAATCCTATTTGGGCCACTTTTCCGTAAATTAAGTTGCACCATTCGGACCCATTTTTAAAGAAATTCAACATATTGTTGATTTTGTTTACGTAGTGAATATGAACATTCTATACAAACTTTACATATGTTTGATACGAGCTTTAAAGTGATTCACCGAAAAAAAAAAAAAAAAACTTTAAAGTGTTTTGGTAAAAAGTTCAAACCTTCGATTTACATTTACATAGTTCTAGTGGAGAACCGAGGACTCTCTCTCTCTTCATTTCTCAAGGACGAACGGTGTAAGAATAGAAAGGAGCACAAGAAAAAGGACTAGGGGCTTGAAAATGAAACGAGGATAGGTTTTAATTTAAGGGCAATATTATTTGTGCATCTTTTGCACACCCTTCTTTCCGAAAGAGGCCACATGGCAAATTTATACGGTCCTGTATTACTTTTCAATCAAAACGCATTTCAAGAATAACCACACATATTTTGTCACGTCACTCTTTCACTGTAAAGGGTATATGAAAGATATACAAGTAAACTTTCCTTAACTTAACAATAAAACCAGTAGTTCACCAAATGCTTGCATGTTATGCATGAGAAGACCATCTCCCATGCTAATACAGAACATCAATTAAATCGAGAAACAGGAAGACAACACACTTGAAGAGAAGAGAAAGAGATAACCCAAGCTCAAGAGGAATCGATGGGAAGAGGAGAGGAGAGAATAGAAGAAAGAGAGATAACCCAAGCTCAAGAGCGATCGATTGGGGTTCGTCGAGCATGTAGCATAATCCAGCCACTGATATTACAGTCAGGTGGCCTTTATTTTGCACAGGTGTGACCAAATATGGCCGATACTACAAACGGTTGATTACATAGAGTGATATGAACATTTATGCAGATGGAAGATCCGACATTCTGCACCAAAATTGAGCTCCTCAGTGAACGCAACCCACGCTAGCCTATTTGGTGCTGAGACGGACGGGGTGCCTTTCTTCACCAGAGACCACGAGAAACTTTTAGGGAGGATAAATGAGTCAGGAGACGACACGTTTTGTTGAAAGTCCAGCAATCTTCGACCATTGCAAGCTGGAAGCAAAGAACATCGCACCAGTTTTACCAAGGGATGTTCAAGCCACTCATCATTTAAGCACTTCCCAAAGTGATTTTTATGATCGATATAAAATATTTATGTTATTAGGTCTGTAAATCACAAGAAAAACAATCTTGAGAAGAGAAGAGATTTTGAGATAATTATTTATATTTAAATTTCAATTTTTGAAGTAGTTAGTAATATTTCAAAATTTAAATTATGAGTAGCTAGTTGTATTTTGAATTTTGAATTATTAGTTTTACTCCCTAAGTTATCTTATGATAATGGTTGATGGAACGAAAGGGTTCTTTGGCTTTATAATAACTTAATAAGAAAAATAACTAAATATTTCCAAAGCATTTCAAATTTCCCCCAATAATTTACTTCAACGGCACAACTCATAAAACATAGCACTTGCATCCCTTATCCCAATTTGAGATTTTCAACACACCAATAGCAGTAGCAGCGTCGATGAAGTCAGGCAGGATCATATGACTATGACTGAGAATTACCTAAAACTACTTAAATAAAGGATCCTTGTACTTCATCACTAATTCAAAAACGCTTCGGTGAATATGGTGTGTCATGTTAAGACATTTCCTAACATAGTACTGCAAAACGATGCCACCTTATTTAAAATATACCATGTTCGACAAAAGAAAATAAATCCACCTTTCAAACAAAACACCGTGGTTCTTGAGTGTCCTAGTGTAGCACGCTACAAACACTTTTCCCAACCCAACAAACACCATTTGGATCAATTTTCAAATATTCACGTTGTGCTTGAGAGAACATGAAAAGAAAAAAAAAATAATAATATTCATGCAATTTGAGCTAAGGTTAAACATTCAAAACAACTGTTATAGGTTTAGATAGAGGTCGAATTATGTTTTGTGAGCTTTAATTGTATTTATTTTCCTGAAACTAATACTGTATTCTTCTCTTCCTTCATATAATTCATTAACATGTTATCCTTCAAAAAAAAAAAAAACCATCAATCTGTTACTCCCTTCCCTTTTCAAACCCCCAAAAGTAAAAAGGAAACAGATTTATTCAACGTGGATTCCCAAATTTTAATATATACATAAACAGGAAAAAATAAACTTGCATGAACCGTGACCTGTCATCAGAAATCAAATAACAAGTTGGTGCTCAATATGCTTGCTTCCAATTGACATGCATTCGGCTAATTGGATCAAGCTCAGTGAGATCGAGCAGAATTGAAGTAACAAGTAGCTCCTCCGTGCTTGAGCTGTCGGTAGCAGTAGTTGGAAGCACGAGCATTGCACTACTGTGTTTGGGAGAAAGCATGTGCACCCCCAATTTGACACAAGATCAGCATTGTGATGAATCTATACACGAAGAAACCTAATTCAGGGGGGGAAAGGGAGCGATTTGAAGTTGCGTCCCTAACATCCAAGCAGATCCTTCTTTAATCGCACAATTAAAAAGAGCAGAGCCTTAACCGGCCTTTACTCCATGCCCAATCATTTCCACGCATAAATGGTCGTGTTTAAGTATTAGTTCAGACGCTCTCAACAGCAGCTTGCAGACAATATGCCGCAGCAACAAACATATCGATCGATCACACAGATGTAACGGGTTCAAACAGATTAGAATTCAAATTTAACACTTACTTTCCCGATACAGGTGAACAAACAAAAGGGAATGGGGAGGTCAGTTTGGCTGTCCTTCTGACTTTGGGGGCACGTTATAGACATTCTTAAGCAAGTCCTGGATTTTGCTGTACATGAGCAACTGGGAAGGTTCAGTTTCCCCTCTACTGATGCTGCCGTGCTGCAAACCCCTTGAACTCTCCTGAAGCTTAATTTTCTCGAATAGATACTGCTTCTCAGCTTCAGCCTCGCTCAGCCGGAGCTTAAGATACCTACTAGCATACTCTTCTTCAGACTTTTCGGATTTGGCGAGTGCGATCCTTTGGAGCCTCTCAGCCTCGCGTCTCGCTTCGCTAGCTTTAAGCTGGAACATGTCAGCCTCCGCTTGCTTAAGCCTCACGATTTTCTCGAGCTCGTCAACTTGTTGCTTCTTCCGCTGCCTCTCCTGCTTTAGCTCAGCAACTTCCCTAGCCTTATCCTCAACTTCCCTATCACAAGCGTCAACAGCTAGGCGCGCCTTCTTACACATCCGCATCTTCTCCTCTGCCACTATTTCCATTTTCCTAACGGCTTCTTGCACTACTTCAGCAATTCGGTTGCATGCCTCCTGTGGGGCTATTAGCCTTCCGCCTGCTTCACTCTCCAGATTCTTTGAGGGATCACCCTCAAGCTCTGTGCAATATGTTGAAATGTAGAATAAGCGTGATATGAGAAAAGATAGAATTTCATTATGGCTAAAAAAGATAAAATTTGATCAGTGAAAGCTCAATAAATTGAGAAGGCAACAACCCTTTGCAGAGTTCATAATGGCTAAGATAAAAGCATGTCAGATAGGATAAGATTCATATTTGGAATCTATGGTTTCAATCTCAGGACCCATGAGCCAGATAATACAAGGGAAAAATGGTTTCAATCTCAGGACACATGAGCAGATAATACAAGGGAAAAATGGTTTCATAGGATTTTACTTTAGCGAGAAAATCAAATTAAATGAACAAAGAGAGTTGGGTACCCTTGTGATAAGGCTCCCCATTTTGCAAGAGTTGCACAGCCTCCACCTTACTTTTATTTTAATTCGGTCCTAAAATTTTACCATCCATTTCCTAGCACGTGGAGTTCACATCCCTCTCCTTTATTGATCTGGATGTCGTGCGTGTGTTTTGGGTGGGAGGGGGGGGGGGGGGGGGGGGGAACACCTCCGGCACAAATTCTGGAAGCACAGGAGATGAGATTTAAAATTTTAAAGCCACAAGGCATCGACTTAAAAATGAACCTAACCAATGGGCTTTTCTGAAACCTTAACCTTAAAAAATGCTCATTTGCTCAGTTGCTTGAGAAAGAGGGCACAAAATTCAGGAAATGTTTGTCTCCATTTTTAACGGATTTATAACTGTCACGTTGAGGGTATCCATTCATCATGACATAAATTAGAACATGAGGAATGAGCGGCAAAGCTCAATTATAGTTGTGCATACCTTGAAAAAAGAGCAATATTGCCTTACATGCTGTCGACTCTGACACCCCACCTTTCAATTTTTCTATGAGATCCTCACACTTCCACAACAGTTTCCTCCCTCTTGTATCCTCACTTCCACGGAAGATTCTGCTCACATAGTCGAGTTCTCTCACCAGAGCATCCCGATCCCAGCCAGGCGCACAGTGTTGGAACACATCTTTAACCCACCCCAACAACTCTGATGTTCTATTGCAGGCTCGGCACCTAAAAAGCATTTCTGCTGGTGCTGATGCACTCTTAACACAAGGGCCCATGCCAATATGTCCATCACGAATAGCACAATCTGTGTGAGTCCAATGAGAACACAAGTCACAGCCAATCCATCGGCACGTATTCACCTCGAAATCAAATTTGTTACAGATGGCACACATGCAGAGATTGCAGAAACCATTCCTATTGGTACAAATATCACAGGTACAGTCCTCAGCTGGAATCTGACTTTGGCATGCTATGTTTCTACATCTCTTGTATACGAACACCTCAATCAGAGAAGTCTGAGAAAGGCTAATGCTGGGATGCAGAAATGCTTGAATCCCAGTCTTGATCGCAACTAGAATCTCCAACTGACTTCGGTGAGCCCTAATCAGGGTTTTAGCAGTCAAATCACCCCTATCCTGAACAAGCTTCTGCAAAGCCATAAACTCCTCCCTCTGTTGAGAACCACCTGTTCCTTCAAGAATAGCCCGAAGTTCAATCTTGATATCTTCTAAGAATTCATCTGGAAGATGATGCATCCGTTCTGATATTAAATCAACCCTTTCTCTAACAACGTCCACGAGAGACATCTTATCAGAGCTGGAAACGCGCCGGACAACAGAAAGCTCAGCACAATCATTCTCTTCCTTTTCCTTCCCCAGCTTTTTTGCCAATAAAGCTTCGGCGGTGGGCCAGGTTTCACGTGAGCTGGCACTCTCCGTTGGAGAATCGTGGGCGTTGTCAGAGTTTGACCCGGGTTCCTGGAGATTGCAAGACCCATTGGCATCTGCTGGAAGTAGAGAAAGGGATGTCTGCAAACTCATAGATCTTGGCTGTTGACGAGGAGGCAGCATCTTTGGTGTGGGTTGGTTCTGGAAGTTTGTCCCAGAAGATGTTCCCATCGGGCTGACTTTATATATGTATATAGGTTTTATGCCCGCATGCACTAAGAATTTTACCTAGACATCCAAAACTGCTGAAGAAGAATAGACAAACCTTTAGCTTATTTATCCCTCAGGAAAAAGTAGACACACATACACAAATATGCAACCCGCCATCACTTTCAACGCAAACAACAAAAATCAGAAGTAGGAATCACTAACAGCTTAAGGATTACTACAATATCTCACTGAAATTAGCAGCTCAACTAACACAGTAAATGCCCGTATGAACATTAAAAAATTCAAATCCACATCTCGCAGATCATCTAGCTTGACAAATGTTCCAAAATTCAAATCTCAATCGGCGGATCAACAACAACAAAAAAAAGAAAGAAAGAAAGAAAGAAAAACCCGCTTCCATAAACCATGAAATCTCAGACAAAGCAAGATCTAGAGCTATCTGAACAAAAAAGTAGGGACACAAATGGTTATAGAAACTCACCAATCAACCGCAAAACCAGAGGAAGATTGAAGAAGAGAGAAGTATGAAGCATGAACCCAATTGAAAGAAAGTTCAGTCAGAACTTGGGTTCCCTCTACCCCACTTTCTTCGCCGAAGAGAAATTGCCGAAACCCTAGTCCCCCAAGGGAAATGTCAAAACAAGAACTGTAGTTGACGACGCTTCTTTTATCGTGGAAAGAAGGAAAACAAAGGAACATGACCGGAACGGCCGGTCAGTTATCCGGTCAACACCCAACCAATAGCATCGTTGCTTTTCACCCGCTCGTTGACTTTTCTGGCCGCCCAATTCAATGCCTTAAGAGTTTAATAATAATAAAAAAATCGATAAACTCAATTGTTGTTGTTGTTTTTGTTTTTTTTCAAAGAATTCGTTTTCCTTTTCCATAATTGTCCAAATTGCGAAAATTTTCAGTTGACTGACTCGAACAATCAAAACAATTTCTTTTCTTTTTTTTTTTTTACGACAAAGCACTCAAAGATGTAAATATCATATCCTATTTCGGCTACTCTCCTTATTTAGAAATATTCAACTTATAAATTAATCATACAATTATTTTTTCATTCGTAAAGTTAATGAGACAGCGGCAAAAGCGATAAGGACGAGCAAATATCCTTTCCATAATCAGCTAAATGTTTCCTGTTCTAAATTTGGCTAAATTGTCATTTTTCATCCTAAAATCATAATTATTTTAATGCATACAATAGAAAGAAAAAACTCGTGTGGTTGATCACAGTCACAGCAGCAATGATGGTAATGACCAATCAAGTCTTTTGTGTTTGTCATTTAACATATTTCATCGAGTATTTATGTAAAATAGGGAGAACTCTTCCTCTTTAATGATTAATACATGATTGCCTAATATAGTCGTAGTACCATGAAGCCGAGTTGCAGGTAGATTTTGTAGATGTTTTACTTTACCTCGTCCTTCTGAGAATATGGGTTTCTCCGAACTCGACAATTTGACAAAACACTGTGTTGACAAAAAAAAAAAAAACTAAATCCAAATATTACCAACGTGAGATAAAAATATGAGAGACAAATGAAGTCACTCCTTGAACACTTAACAGAAGGGAAAGTGTACAAAGCTAGGCGTTGGTTTACAGATGAAGAGAAGTATCGACGTCACACGGCTTCGAATCACGACCAGTCTCATCTTTGGTGGTGGGCGACGCGCACGTAATTGCAGCAGTCGCAGTCGTGAGCGCGATCGGGTTCTCATGGCCGGTGCCAAAGATGAAATGGGAGTGCTTGGGACGATGGGAGAGATGAAGTGGTTCAAAATGAGGGTGGTGGAAGAAGAGCCACCTCTCAGAGAGGATCCTCCCCATCTGTTGTAGATGTCTCTCCTCTCTCATCTCTCTCACTTCCTGCACTTTTCTGAACCTCTCTTGCAGCATCGCAATGGAGGAAGGGACAGCTATCTGATCTGCACTTTCCCTTGCCATTTGCGTTTTGGGAGGGACTCGATTGATCTCAGTGAAAGCCTTACTGGAGGCCATTTATATATATATATATATATATATATATATTTGCACACACATCACCCTAAACATCACTGAAGTGACGCACAAAATAATATTTTTTAAAAAGGATGAGAATCAGGAATTAAGCTGCAAAATCCAAACATGAGAAGCTCATGTGGCCAATCCAAGCGAGGAGCTATTTGTGGGTATATGTCGGTGTGCGTTGGGAGGAGAGAGGCGTGGAATTGTTGGATAAAGAACAAAAGGGTGAGCGGAGAAGTCCAAAAGAAGGGAATAAAGGGAAGATGGTGTATTATTATATATCCAGAATTGGGTGGGTGTGGGGAAGATAGAGGCACTTTTTGGTGGGTTTGAAGCGAAGAACAAGGAACGAGGGTGGCCACAAGGGAACAATCTTCGCAGCTACTGATGCTTTTGAAACTGAGCCATCATAAGAAGGAGAACCGAATTTGACAATAATTTATATGCAATGTATAGGAGAAGATACATCTAATAATAAAATGTGCTGCATTCTTTCTCCTTCATCCTTTGTTTTCCTCCCCCAATCGGATAGACAAGTAAACTGATTGGGGTCATCCTAACACCTCGTGTATAACAGCCGACTATTTCTAAGGGTTGTATTGTTCAGCAACCCCTCCCCCGGCAAAAAAGACTCAAAATGCCTGATAAATTGCTGAAAAATTTTATAAAATGGGAATCGAATCCGAGACCTCATTCATCTTACCAACCAAAGCCTAGCTTTACTTGGATCATTTAATCCATGAACTTCGGTAAGATGTTTCTAACATTAGGGGCTCCTCTTGGACCTGTGGACCGGAAACAACCCTTTTCTCTTTGTTTTCACTTGCTCGTATTTTGATGACACGGGTGCGGGGAGCATAAATCCTTGGACAAAGCAACCATACACCAGCAGTATGCCCACCCCACGCTCAAAACCAGTTTTTTAATCCTTTTCTTCATGGCGTTTTTCAACAAATTTAGAAATATATTTGAATTAACTAGGCTTTTCTCGATTTGCTCCATCCTGTTCTAATTTGAAGACTTGGTCCCTCTAACTATCAAATTACTAACAATCTGTCGTGCCTTCACCGAACTTGTTGATGGGATATTGCCCTTCAGACTTCGTCGGAATTGAAAATGGTTGGCACAAACTAAATGAGTAGGTTAAAGCAAGTGTACTTGGTAGGAAGTCTGTGCTAGCTCCTAAGTTCAATTTTTTTTTCCTAAAAGTTGGGACACCTAACTACACAGGTTAAGAATGAGCATCGAGCATGGTTTGCAAGCAGCTTGTTTAACGAGATAAATGAATCGAGCTCGAGCTCAAGCTCAGTTCTCAAGTAGCTCGAGCATCTATAATGAAAATATAAGAATAATTTTTTAAATATTTAAATATTTAAACTATAGCTCCAAATTAATTTGAAAGGTCTAATTAAAATTTTACTCACAAATTTAGGATGCAAAATATGTTTTAAATTAAATTTCCGCATGAATGAGGAATAAGAAAGATGAGCCATAGAAGGGGAACTCACTTCATTTTTTATCGTTTGGCGACGAGGGATTCCCACATCACATAGAGTGGGACCAAACTTTTGTTGCTCCCATCTGCCAATGTAGGCCCACATTATGACAAAAATGAGTGAACCCCTCTTTTGATAAAAGGGCGATTCACCTCAATCACTTAGGAAATAAAGAATTATGAGTCGTCACTTATACGGGGAGTAATCCCAAATTGCATAATTTTAGAGTTTTTTTTAGTAATATTGGATGTTTATTTGAAATAGCAGAAAAAATTAAGAGTAAACGACTCCTTAAAGTTTTAGTCTATCTCTTTAATTACGTCAAAGTTATAGACTAAAGCAGCATGTAGTTGGTCTAAAAGGCCTGAATTTACTAACTCTTGAGTATTAAAATAAGGTACTCCATGTGAGGATACCTAAAGAAAATTAATTGGCCCTTTTGTTTGCTCTCGCTCTTTTCATCTGACCATTTGATATTGGTAAAAAAGCTCTAAAATTATTCAATTTGAGGTTAATCCTTATAGAAGTTACAAGTGCGAAGGTCGGGTTGTTAAAACATATTGCTTTCTAAAAGTAATATAATTTGTGCCGCTCTCTTTTTTTTCTTTTTTTAATGGATTTTTTATTTATTTTATTTTATTTTTTTTTGCAAATGGATTGAATGTTTTTAAAGCAGTATGCCATTTGTGTTTTTTATCTACAGTTGATGTGTTTTTTAGATTTCTTCAGTCTAATTTTTTATTAATATTTCTATTATTTTTGCATTTTTACATCTTCTGTGCATTTTTTTGTTATTGGTTTATTTTATTCCTTTTCCTTTTTCTATATTATTATTTTTTAAGCATGACTGTGTATGCATATTTTTTTAGCTGAAACTGATGCCTTTATGCAATTTTTCTTCCTAAAGTGTCTATATTTTTCTTCTTTGTGCATTTTTATTGGTATCTATATATATTAGTTACACAATTACTTGATTTTTTTTATCTATTATTAGATATTTTAAATCTTTTTAGCTAAAAGCTGGTGCTACTTTTCGTTGTGTGCCTTTTTTTCCCCTTCTTCTGTCTATTTTTTTTTTCATTTTTAAGTTTTTTGTGTTTTTTTATTAAATTTTCGTTTTTTTTCCATTAGGATGTTTTATTCCTATTGTTGTTTTTTTAAAAAATATTTTTTGGGTTTTTTTTTTTTTTTTTTGCGATCTATATCTTTTTGCATCCTTTCATTTTTCTGGGTAATTACTATTTATTTTTAATTATTGGGGTCCTTTCAGTTTTCTAGGTGATTACGATTTTAGTTTTTATTTCTTTATTAAGGGAGAGAGAAAAAGTGAGGATGGAGGAGAAAGCACCACGTGAGTCAGGCGTGCTCCCCCTTCTCACACACACATAGTATATAATATAATATAATAGATAAGAGTGACAACTCATTTTCTTTTATCTCACCATTTAAATGTATAAAAGAACAAATGAATGTTAATAAATTATACTAAATGAAATTATTAGTAATTTAACCCAGCTTGATAGCACTTAATCAAGTCGGATCATGAACTCATGATCCACGAGCTCATAAACAAGCCAGCTCATGAGGATCAAGATTCGAACAAGCTCGTGAGCTCAACAAGTCAAATTATAATCTACTTAAATTTGATTTATTTGTATGATAAAAAATAATTAGCTTATACGAAGTAAATTTAATGAAAATATTTTAATAAATAATAAAATATACTCTTATAAATTTATATCGCATTTTCACCAGTTGGATTGTTTCGACCACGTACGACATTTATAACACAGCAACTGTAAATCAGATTGAACCCACATAGAAGAACCCCCCGTGCAAAATTTTGTTGGGGTAATAACCATCTAGAAGCAATCATTTAGTGCAACTTTTATAATTTATTTTCCCCTTTAATGCCCTCACCTAAAGAGCATCACTGTATAAGTACAGTGCATTCAAATTTTATTGTTTTTTTTTTTCCGTAATTAATTTGATTGTTATTTATTAATAACCGTGGAATTTACTTTCGTACGTCCTAGGTTTTACCATGATAAATATTGAGAAGCGGTGGTGTAAACGAGACAATATATCTCTCGAGTAATTCAAGTTCAACCCGACAAATATTCGACTCGATTCAAAAAAATTTGATCTCCAGCTTGAGTTACTTGACTGGATGCTCGACCTGGTGCTTAACTATTTATATATATATATCCTAAATTAGTAATAACTGTAATATAATTAATCATGTGCTCGAGTTCTACTCGAACTCAAGCTCGAATTATAAACCAAGCTGAGCTCAAGCGAAACTTGAAAAGAATGCGATTGTTCAAGTTCGAGTGGCTCTATACCTAATGATCAATGAGTTGCAGACTTTTTAGTAACGTGTCAACATCACGTAAAATGTTAAACTTGTTACTTTTGAGATCCAATTATTGATAGGTCGCGGTAATTCAGCAGTGGAAAAGTAATCGAAATGGGGCTTAGATTTCTTGCGTAAAGAAACAAAAGTATGAATGAATTAATGCAAAATAAAAGCCCTCTTATGCAAATGTTCTTCTTAAAACTGATTTAGATTAACTAGCTTCCTTTATTTCATCTTAATCCTGATTTAGAATAACGTTAAACCGGCACGCTTGCAACTTTTATGAGTAAAGTGAAACAACCTCAGATTATCCACATAATAATTTCTTTAAAATACTATTGGATTCATCTTTTCCTTTTGTTTTTAATTTCGTTTTTCTTTTTCCTCTTTCCTTTCTCTTCTTTTCTTTTGATAGGTGGATGAAATAGTGGAATCAAATAATTCAACAAGGGCTATTGAACATTTGATGTTCTCCAAACAATTCAAGTATTTTGTGATGGAAAAAAGGAATATTACCACCTTTGAAGGGTACAAAACTATCTTGATCTAAAAATTCCAACCGTAGCCCCCCCGGGAATGGTGCAGTGGCAAAGCCTTTAGAGCATAATGAGGTATCCTAGGTTTGAATCTCGCTGGAAGAAGATTTATGGTGTGATTTTCCACATCTTTGAAAAAAAAAGGTCTCAGCAGCTGCGTCATGAAGGAGAGCTACTAGTTAGGTAGAGTTATGGTGTGCTCTACCATCCCTGTCCCACTCGTGCGTCAAAGGATGGCATTGGGAGATGGTGACTGCACAAGAAGCTCCTTTTAATGGTTTATAGGCTGTATCCGTATTCGCGGTTCACATGGAGGTGCCCTTGCGGCGAGCTCCACCTTCCTCAGTTTGTAAGTTTGGCTGGGTCCGAAGGACCCATTCAAGTTGAGTTCTGAGTTTTCAAAAAAAATAAAATAATAAAAAAATCCAACCATATATATCAAAAGAGTATAGAAAAGTATGAGAGCCGTTTAATTTTTATATAATCCGTGTTAGCACAAGGTCTTCCATTTATGCGTTGAAATACTCATGTAAATCTAAATGGTTTGGCCTGGTTTGAGTTTTTCCTTCATTTAAATGAAAGGTGCGTAATAACACATATCACGTAAAAATTAATGAGTAGTCATATCTTTGTACACTCTTTCATATCATACGATTAGAATTTATCAATCGAAATCCATACACGGCTTACAATAATGATAATGTGCCTAAGTTAGACTACGTTGTTATTGCCACCATAGAATCTTGTTTCCTCTTTTGTGATAGGTGTTGATCATTTAGAAAGTTTTCTATTTTTTCTACATTAAGGATTGGGGAAGGAAAGGAACCAAATCCCAACCCGATTTGCAATAGTGGAGTTACTAATATTCTTTTTATTTCCTAAGATAAAATAATTAATTATTACTGGTAAATGAAAACCTTGGGAAACGAAAAGATCCTCCTTGAGAGGGTTAGTGGAAGCGAAATGATCCTATTAGTGTTAAGGTAGAAGTAGGGTCAACGTCGATCGTAGCTGCCGTCTGTTCCCATTCAAATATTGCCCCCACTTTTCGACCTTATTTACGGAAATGTCTCCTTCCTCCGCTTCTCCGAAACCGCTGCTTCCCTCCTTCCACGTGTTTTCTCCTACCTTCTTCTTTTCTAAACTTTTTGACCGCGCCGCACGCTTCCATTTTTTTTCTTATTTTTTCCGTAAACGCCGGTTTTAGACCCGACATTTGGGTCCATTGATCCCTCAAAAACACTATACCCTTTGATAGTTTTCGGTAATTCTCACATGCGTATAATAGGTTGACACGTCTTATATGGGACTCAAATATTTCAATTAAGTCCAAAACTGCTAAAAAGATAATCGAACATTATAAGAGTGTAAAAGTCTCAATAAACCGAAGGCTTTTATCGGGTGAATTACCAAATGCTCACACAAATGTGGGTCATAATTTCATTATGTAAACGATGGATCTTATTCAATATGAGTATTGAATAATTCACTTGATAAAAGCCTTCAGCTCCTTAGTACAGCCGTCTAAAAAGAATTTATTTGAAAGGTAAAAAATATATTTGAATAAATTTATTCAATCTCAAGGAAAATTATCCCCAACAAACTTCTACACTTATAATATTGGGTTGGGTCCAGACTGTCCATGTTATAATTTTAATTTGTGGATTAAAAGCTCTCCACAACTGACTAATATCATAAATTATCATTATGAAAGATAGATGTTGCAAATGGTTCCTGGTCCTGATGCTCCAGTTGAGGAGATCCTCTGATTTACCCAAAATAAAATCTGAGACGACTTTAATAAGAGCATGAGGTTATAAGGCCAAACATCGCAATCCATCTGTTGAACCCCCTCGCAAGCAATGAAAGGGGAATCAGAAAACAACAATTTTGTGACCGGGAAAAAAGAAAAACTGGGGGTTCCTTCTCTGGGGGCAACTTCGTAGTTTTCGTAACAGCTAAGGTTATTTGTCTTTTAGTGGTTCATTTTAAGATAGGGAGGTTGCTTTTGCCCTCTCTAGAAGGGAATCCCACAAAAACGCGGTATCTGTCTTGAGAGTTCTAGAACTCAGGTAAGTTTACACGCGACTGATTTTTATGAACTCCACTCGATTGATTTTATATTTGAAGCCCTCTATTTCTGGGAGAAATTATTGTTCTGGGTCATTAAATTTCTGTTCTTTAGTTGTGGATTTGGCTGAATTTGTGGTTGAAGCTCATGCTTTCTGTGATGGGTTTTCAATTTGGGAAGATGGGTCTGGTTTAGGATTCTATGAGGGTTTTTAGTTTTCCTTCTTTTCTTAGTTCATAGTTTGGCGTCAGAAAGAAGAGTGTCCAGCTGGTCTTCCCCAGTTAAATTTCTTTTATTTCCTTTTTTTCCCCCATTTTTTTGAATTCTCATGACAGTTTTGTGTATTTCCCCCTTTGCTCAGACACCTTTTTTCTGCTTGGGTCTTAGGGATGGAGAATTGGGCTTAGTTGTTCTACTGGGAAACATATGATTCTGTTCCAATGTTCATGTGATGTGAACTGTGTTATTGCTTCACAGTGATGACTTGGTGTTTATGAAGTCATGAATTCAATTCTTCTAGTTGAAAATAGGTTTTCCTGTATATATATATATGGTCTGTGTGACTGGGTGACTGAGGAATACTAATTATGTACAGTGATGGGGTTTTCTTCTGAAGATTGATGGGTTCCTTTTCCCTTTATTATTGTCGATGGCATGTGAATTTCATAACTTAGTGCCTTACTTTGTTCACAGGAGGCTCAAACCTGAGCCTGTTGGGGATGAGGGGGGAAGCGGGTGTTAGTCGATTTTGTTGCCATAAGAGGGAGTATTGATTAGGATGTGGAAGTTCTTTAACAAAATATGTAAATGATATTATGATATTGAAATTTTCAGGAGAAGTTGCAAAATGGAAGTTTATTTTATTAGATATAGTGTTATCTGCCTGGGGAAAAAGGCATCGGTGGTGTAAAGCGATTTAGACCAGCACTGGAGGAGTAGTTATTTCTAAGAAGAATGCGACTGATGACTTTTACCATAGCTTGACTAAGTTCAATTTCTGGTCTAGGACCTTAAGGAACTTATTGGATGTTGTAGCCCATGCCTGTTCCAATCCATAAATTGTATTGCCGTTCATACGTAACTGCCATTTTTTATTTATTTAGAAAAGGGATGGATTTGATTCTAAGGCATTGGATCCTTCAGTACATCTGAATTCTTCTCTGCAACTCTGGCTTTTATATGGGTTCCTCTCTGTACTTGAGATTAAAGTGCTCTCTCTTTTCGAAAGAAGTAGACATTCTACAAATTTTCAGAAAGCTGTTTTATGAAAGCTCAACTACTTTCCAGAAAGACTAAGGGCCAGCTCGGGGAAGTTTATTTTTAGCTTTTTTCCTAGAATAGCTCTTTTCAACAAAAAGTAGGCGTTAGTTAAATTTTTGGAAGGCTCAAATAACTTTTTGAGGAGCCTAAATTTGCATGCGAAAGCTGAAAACCAGTTTTTTAGAGAAGCTAAGCAAAATAGCTTGTTCGAAAAGCCTTTTTTTTTTTTTTTTTCAAAAGCAAAAAACAGCTTCTCATAAGGTTAGCCAAGCCGGAACGTGTGAGGAGCACAGCTTGTCTAACAAGCTACAATTTGGGTCTTAGCTTTCCAAAAAGCCAAAAGGGCCTTAATAATATTAGAAAGATACCAGCAGGATTAGCACAAACTAGTAAAACGATACCACCAGGGTTAGCACATCCTTGTATCCAACTCAGGATTTCCTTTAGTTGTTCGCATTCATGCATTGTCTTTTGGTCCATTATAGCTGTTCTTATAAGTTCAATTTTCACTTGTCATACTGTGCTTTTCTTTATTGGTTCCCTTTTCATTAGGCATTAAAACTGTGTTGATAATGTTCAATGACTGCAGAGTATGTTGGGTTTTTTGTCCCATGTCCGTTGAGCATAGAATGCAGCATGCTGTATATAGAAGCTGATGATATGTTTGGAAATTCATCATACTGATAATGTAGCTGTCAGATGAATCGTCAACCTGCTTGTTAAGATTGCAGGGCTAGCGCACGGGTGGGGAACCTTTTTGTTTGTTGGCTGTTTTCATGGATTAAGGACATGTCACCTTTGAACAACTGATTACCTTGGTCAATTCCTGATAACAATTTTACCTGAAAGACTTGTTGCTATGCGTAACCAACTAGTGGGCTGTTCTTCAATGCAAGCATCTCAGAAACACCCTGATTCAGGGGGTATGCACAAGTTGTATCATCAATCTGTGCAACCGGCTGATCCGTACTGCTTGTCCCAATTCCATATCTTAGACAACAATGTATGCCCCGAGAATGCCACCACAAAGGGCCAGTTGTCGTTTCAACCTTACAGCGAACAGTTATTCACACTAGAATCTACTCCTGCTGCTGTTGGCTACACTGCTTATGATTCCCCATCTGCTCTTAGCGATGTTGGTTCTAACAGGAGTGCTCTTTCACCTCAAGGCTCTCAGTCATGCATTTCGGACCCACATCAATCTCCCGACAATACTTTCGATGGATCACCATTAAGTGGGTCTTCTTCTATGGTGGATGATGGCAATGAGTTGAGGCAGAGACTGAGAGAAATGGAAATTTCAGTTGCTGGGGCCTGATTCACAAATCGTACAGAACCGTTTTTCCCCCATCAGGAGTGATACCAACTTGGCCTCTTCCATGACTGGGTGGCATCAGATGGAAGACAGCATCCATAGTTTAGACCTGAGGAGGGTGCTGGTCACGTGCGCCGAAGCAGTGTTGGAGGCTGATTTAAGAACTGCAGCAAGTTTAATGGACACATTGGGGCAAATGGTGTCAGTTTCAGGGGATCCGATCCAACGATTGGGTGCGTACATGTTAGAAGGGCTTAGAGCAAGGGTGGAATCGTCGGGGAGTATCATCTATAAATCCCTCAAGTGCAAGGAACCGACGAGCTCAGAACTGATGTCTTACATGCATATCCTGTATCAAATATGCCCATACTGGAAGTTTGCTTACATGTCAGCGAACGCTGTAATTGGGGAAGCCATGATGAACGAATCCAGAATCCACATCATTGATTTTCAGATTGCTCAGGGAAGCCAGTGGATGTCCCTCATCCAGGCTCTCGCGATCCGCCCGGGTGGGCCACCACAGAAGATCCGCATCACAGGCATTGATGATTCCCAATCAGCTCATGCCCGCGGTGGAGGACTCCATATTGTGGGCCAAAGGCTGACGGAGCTGGCCAAGTCATGTAGAATCCCCTTCGAGTTCCATGGCGCAGGCATGTTCGGTGGTGAGGTCAACCCAGATGATCTGAGGGTAGCCCGACACGGTGAAGCGCTGGCTGTGAATTTCCCCTTTGTGTTGCACCACGTGGCGGATGAAAGCGTGAGCACTCAAAATCACCGAGACCATCTGTTGAGGCTGGTAAGGAGGTTGTCGCCCAAGGTTGTGACGCTTGTGGAGCAAGAATCAAACACCAACACCGCTCCATTCCTCCCACGCTTCCGCGAGACGCTGGACTATTATGCAGCCATGTTCGAATCGATCGACGCGGGCGGCCGGGCGAGGGATGATAAGCAGCGGATCAGCGCGGAGCAGAATTGCGTGGCACGCGACATTGTAAACGTGATAGCATGCGAGGGGGTTGAGAGGGTGGAACGCCATGAGCTTCTGGGGAAGTGGAGGTCCAGATTCATGATGGCTGGCTTCACTCCATGCCCGCTGAGTTCTGCACCGACTCACGCCGTCAAGGGTTTGTTGAAGGACTATCATCGGAATTATAGGGTCGAAGAGAGGAATGGAGCTTTGTATCTCGGTTGGCTGAGCCGAGCCTTGGCCACTTCCAGTGCCTGGAAAGCTTAGTAACATGTGTAGCAGCATCCTTTATGGTAGAATGAAGGGACTTCTTTTTTGTCTTTTATTTTTCTGCAGTGCATATGTTGTTGCAAAACTCTCACTTTGAAGTGTAAAATGTGATGTAACCGAAGGATCATCAACAGTCTCTTTTGATGACTCTCGCTGTCGGAAATTAGAAAGAAATGGGTACAACACAAGCACAAACACGAACACCGTACTGCATTAGGATGAAGAGTACTGGGTATGATGAGCTTTATCTTGTTTCGGTTTTCCCCTACCTTATGACTTTTACATGGCGAATCAAAGCCAAAAATGTATCCGAAGTCGAACCAACTCGAAAACCAAAATAAGTTGAGCCAGTAGATTCTTAATTGTTTTATTTTTTATTTTTTATTGGAATCAACAATCCAGAGTGTGGATTTTAAAGAAACCTGTTAAAAGGACTCATCCCATATTTTAATATAAAATTACTTATATATATACCTTCAATTTCTAATCCACATGATTGATTTTCAGCTTGCTCCATTTCTAATCCACTCTTCCTGTAACCTTTAGGACATGCAACAGTCTGAGATAACTGTTGCTATATATACATACGTATCCAGGCATAGGGTCTGACTCCACAAATACAATTACAAGGGGTTCGCCTTTGGCTCGAGTTGGGATTCCTCGACTATCTCGCTGAAATCTTCGGGCGCCTATAAATAGTAGCAAACCACCAATGCTCAATGACGACGCTTCGCTTTTCTAGGGCGCTTTCGAGAAATCAGGGCATCGGACTGCAAAGCAGTTGCACCACGTTTCTTATTATTCTTTTCACAACGTAGCCTCTCAAGCGTCTTCCGGAGACTATGGCTTGTGTACTGACATTCAATCTTATAACCTTCAATACATCTCAACACATCACTCACTGCACCAATTTGTATGTCGGTTCCTTCATTCTGCCAAGTAAACGATAACAAAGTTTCATGCTGGATTCAACATAATCCTGAAAGGGTATAGACCACCCGAATTTGAAAAAACCACGTATTTGTGAATTTGAACAATCATCATTCCTTTCTTCCACCGCTAGTATCTCTTACTACCCTTTTTTTAATAATGAATGTTAGGATTATTCAAATTCACAAATTTATAGGCTTTCAAATTCAGAGGATCCTGATCCATCCTAAAAGATACAGGAATATGACCTACTAACTAAACCAGAGTGAGTCATACATCCTTCTGTGTTAGTAACAGGCCCACCACGACCAAGCAAACCGAGCGAGGCATACATTATTCTGTGTTGGCAAAAAGCCCACCACTTCAATGAAAACAGCTGACCTTCAAAACACAGAACTCAAGGCCCACTCTGGATGGTAATACTATCTCTTAGGCCAGGGATAGACAGATTTGTGTATATATGTACCTGAGATTCCGCAGAATTATCTCCTTCCTTGCAAATTTTGTTGACAGCTGTCTTGGCATCATTTATGTGGGCTTTAAGCAAGGGAAAAACTGGGAAGTCATCAGCCAACCCAAATTCAAGGATAAAATTGAGAGCCTCCATCTGTTTCCTTTTTTTAATGAGATTTTGGATAAATTCTGAGAATGTAGCAAAGTTCAACATGTATGAGCATAACAAGATGAATAATGCAAATATATATATATATATACCAAGTAGTAACCAAAAACTGTAAGTTCATTCAAAATTAGTGCACAGGAACGGGCATCAGGTGTTTTGGCGCATAAAGGCCTCAGAATTGCAGAAGCCATTCAGTCCCGAAAGAAGGTATAATTGTGTCTGATATCTGTTGGCCTCGCTTTTCCCCAGTTGGGGGAAAATTGATCTCCCAATCGAATTTATATAAAATGCACATCTCTAGGATTCACTTTGGGTCCCTGTTGACCAAGTTATGAGCCCATGGCTCAATCCCTAAAGAGATACCTTCTTATTTGGACCCTTGGCCCACCTTTCTCTTAGCCCATGGCTCAATCCCTTCAAGGGATGCCTTCCCTCTTGGACCTAGAGCTCATCTTTGGACCTTTGGCCCACCCTTCTTAGCCCACTTTGCTTTTCTTAATGGAAAGAACTCTCCGCCATCGAGTCTATGACTCCAGCACCTTGTCCTAGCAACACGTGGCTCCCTTTTAGGGATTTCCTCTCACTCCCTCCTTTTAAGAAGGGAATATCCTAGGCCCACAGCCCAAGAAGGATGTCCTCCTCTCCCCTATATAAGCAAAACATAGGGTTTTATCAAGGGAAGGTCATTCTTCTAAGAAGAAAGAGAGCAATAGGCACACAAAGAGAAAAAGAGAGGAAACTAGGATTTTCTCCATTTTTTCACTGAAACTGCAAGAACAACCATCAATGGCAAGGTAAGCAAAAGCTCTGATGATCTCCCCTTGCTAAAACCCTAGGATTTTGTTTATATAGGGAAGAGGAGGATGCATTCTCCTTTGGCCGTGGGGGATATCCTCCTTGAGGAAAAAGTTCGTAAGGAAAATTTGCAATTTTGCCTTCTAATTTGGCAAAGAAAACTAACAATACCCAGGAAAAAGTTAACTTCAAGCATCAAACACTGATTCGGTAATCTAGAGGATACTTTAATAATGTCATGGCAACTAACAAGAGGTAAAAAGAAGAATCATGTGAAATGCCCGACTCGTCAAAAGACAGGAGCGGTTAAGACAGCATTGTTGCTCCACAAGCTGATGGCATATGAGACCACCGATTGATAGAGGAGCGTCTTCCATTAGGAAGGACCATCAACAACTGAGTTACATCTATGACTTGTGCTGGGGAATCTACCAACATAAATTGGTTGCTCACTCGAGATTGGGAGCTAGTAATAAAATTCCCAGTCACATAATATCTTAAAGTTTAATAACATTTGAAAGAAACTGATAAGAATGATAATGAAATAAAAACAATGCATGCAATATTCATGTTAACTTACCGGGGATTCTACTCGTGAATCCAAATAGTCTACATAGACCTGCTGCCTGTGGACGAAGAGCAGCAATCTCAACTAGTTCGAAAATCTCCCGCTGTTCCAACACCGAAGCCGAACCATACGCAGCAAAAAGCAATATTGACAAAGCCCGAAAATCTATGTGGTTCCTATCATCATTAGTAACATCATCTTTCCACTGATCAACAAATTTACTTGCCTTTTCCCTCAGTTTTACTTTGATCACCGGAGTAATTAGCCTAAGAACTTGCAGCAAAAGGGACCAACTTCTCGGACTCAACTGAACATCACTAACACTGGATTCTAACTTTGATGCAGAACCCTCTAGAACATCAAGCAAAAGCTCAATCGGATCTGGCACAGAAAGAACGGCAGAACCGATTTCATCACGGATTGAGTTTGAATTCTTCCCAGGAACATGTACGAGTAGAGACGCATTCAGAAACGCTATCAGACCTCTCCAGTCCATCTTAACACAGACGGACAAGAGCTCCGGACGAGGACTCACAAACCAATCAATCCCATCATGGGTCAGCGACGATGACTCAACGTTGGAGATAGAACAACCGGACTGAACATCGAATGATTCCAGGACTTGATCCTGCTTCGATTCCCATTCTGCATCTTCTGCATCGCCAACGCCATTCAAAGGTTGGACTTGTTCCTGCTTCTCTGCATCGTCAACGCCATTCAAAGGTTGGACTTGTTCCTGCTTCGATTCCCATTCTGCATCTACAGTGCCGTTCAAAGATTGGACTTGTTCCAGCTTCGATTCCCATTCGGCATCGTCGACGCCGTTCAAGGATTGGACTTGCTCCTGCTTTGATTCCCATTTCGCATCTTCAACGCCGTTCAAAGATTGGGCTTGCTCCTGCTTCGACTCCGATTCGGCATCTTCAGCGCCGTTCAAAGATTGGGCTTTTTCCTGCTTCGATTCGCATTCGGCATCTTCAACGCCTTTCAAAGATTGAACCTGTTCCTGCTTCGATTCCGATTGGACGTCATTCGATCCATCCGGAGAAGGGATTTGTTCCCGTTTCGGTTCCAAAACGGTACCATCGAAGCCATTCAAATGTCGAACTTGCCTCTGCTCCGATTCCAATTCGGCATCATCAACGCCGCTCAAAGATTGGACTTGCTTCTGCTTCGAATCCGATTGAACGTCGTCGAAGCCAACTGGAGAAGGGACTCGATTGAGCTTCAACTTTGATTCAACATCGGTGATGCGATCCTCAACGGAGCTACGGATGGAGTCGAGGAAATCCTCAAGATCCTTCAACTGCAGAGTGAAGGAAGCTAGAGAGGTGGAGTAAGCTTCGAAATCTTCAAACTTTTCTTGAAGATTCTCCTTCGCAGCTACTATTTGAAGCTGCTCCTCCACGGAAGCCATCCCTGAAACGAAACCCTAACCCTAAAAACTAAACCTAAGAAAGACCGTCTCTGACACGGAAGGGACGTGTCGATTAGTAATCGTAATAGTGCATTCTTAACATAATTTTCACATTAAAATTAACCGTATAATAAAATATGTATATTTTTTATTATTATTTAATTAAAATAATACTTATAAAGAGTTGTACAAATTTTTTTATGTCACATTTTTTATATAAAAATTATGTAAAAAATATATGCAATATTGATCTATTTATTATGGACACAGCGAACTAATTTGAAGTATTTATTAAATTTATTGAATTGATGTTTACATATTTAACAATAAAAGAAAAAAAAGGTACCCTAAATTGAGCCGATGGAGATTCGTTTCTTAAATTTCTACCCAGCGGATTAAATAAATGGGGCATATGCTAAATTTTACGTATTTTTGTGCATAATTCTCATTTATATTGTAAACTACTTATAAATCTAAACTATTATAACTGTTTTAAATATTTAAATATTATGGATGAGAGGCTTATAAATCGGAACCGACTGAAAATTGACATACGATCTTATATTTTTATGTACATTCAATCTATAGAGTTGAAATTTATAAAAGAGACCTAGAATGATATTATCGTGGAGTTCAATAGTAGGAAATTTTCCAAGTATGCCACGATATGAATACTAAGCCCTAAAAAATTTATTGAAAGCAAGTCTTTGGGTTTTTGTTCTAACTAGTCAATCTTAAATACAAAGAGATGGGATTTACTCAAAAAAGAAAAAAAAAATACAAAGAGATGGGAAAACTGTAGAAGCATCATACCTAGGATTAATATAACGAGATAAAACAGAAAATTGAAGAATTAACTACTATTACCCCGAGCAACCTTGTTCTAGATTCATTGTGAAAATTCCAATCATATGGATTGACTGAGCATGTAGAGATAAGATCATATGTCTAGATAAGCGTAACTATTCAAAACCATTATAACAGTTATATATCTCTTGGTTCATAATATAAATGAGAACAAAATACATGTTGAACTTATATGAAAATTAACATGATATTATACTTTTTCATGCTGATTCATTCCATAAGATTGAAATTTGAAAATTTGACAGCAAATGGTTATATTTGGATGACAAGAATAGGTGGATTATTTAGTGTGTCACATTAGATTCACCATTCCTATGAGTATAACTAGCTATGACCTACTTTGGCTGGCTAGGGAAAAAAGGGAAAAGAGAAGAAAAAATACGACCGTACGCTATAGGAACTTATTTTTCTTTGCTTCTATAGCAATTATGCCTATGCTATAATAACAACCTTGCTAAAACAATTAGAGAAATATAACCGAAATCTTAGTAATATTGTTGACGTTGCTTTTCATTCTCCCAAAAGGAAATCGACCATTTAATCAAATATACTCGCTTTTAGACCCTTTCTGACCAAGTCGTTGGAGATTTGTTCTATTTCTGAGCCTACTGCTCAATCCTTAAGGGAATATCCTATTCTTTAGACCATTGATTCACTTTTTCTGAGCCTATGGCTCAATCCGTGCATAGGATGCCTTTTGGGCTCCCAGCTCATGGGTTCTTCCTCTTTCAGGATTTTCTCATTTCCTCCTTTTTGAAGGAGGGAATTTTGGGCGCTACATATTCCCATCCCCTCTATAGGCAAAACTATAGGATTATGCAAAAGGAGATTTCGTTTCAAAGAAACCTGCGCATAACGAGGAGAAAGAGGAAAAATCCAAGCTACTCCTCCATTCTTCAGCCCTCAAACAACCAAAAATGCTATTAATAGCCAGGTGAGCTATGCTCCGTCCATCCCCACAACTCCACAATTTTAGAACTATGTAAGTTTGATTCTCTTATAAAAATATGTAAGAAACCCTATAAATCCAGCCCTTGCGAGCCAAAAAACTCCTTCTTTCCTTCTTTATTTTTATCTTTTTCTTCTTTTCTAATTCTAGATCTATGATCCACGCCTACCAATGGGATCACCTACTCTATTAACCTTAATCATGAGATCTTAATTAAAAGCATTTCATGTCTATGACAATGGATGTGAAAAATTACCATCCTTTAAGAGGATATGAACCTAAACCCACCAAATCAAACAATAGATAAATTTGCAACTCAACATTTTCCCGAAACACTCTTTTATTAAGAATTGAATTTCGTAAAATGAAGAAATTTATGAAAAGCATGCTGCATTTATAAGTACTGCCTCTGCAGCTCATTTTTCCTCTCCTTCAATGCTCCCTAATAGCATGGGAGGAAGGAAAAGGGAAAAGGGAAAAGTCCCATCGAATCCCATTGGATCCCATACAGCAGAAAAATCTCATTTCTTCTCCAGAAGCATATAAAAATAGGGACTGAAAAATACCAATGATGAACTCACATCCACGGAACCATATTGAAGGGGCAAAATTCATGATCCATGGAATGAATGCTTAATCATACACATGATCTTCCTCCCTACGAATCTGAGAGGAAAAAGTTTTAAAAAAAAATAAGAGAGAGAGAACTGAAAACAAATGAGGATTGGGATTATCCATACTGAACCTTCTGAGATTCTAGAACAGCTGCAGCTTCTACTGCATTTTGGCCACTGATATAGTGCTGCCTACACACAGGCATACAGACATCAGCGCCACCAACCAGCTCGGTTTGTGTCTCCTCCGTCTTCCTTAAGGTAAAGAATGCACGCTTCCCACACATCTCACATCGAGCAGTTAACTTAGTAACTGAATCAGCTAGTGGAATTATGTCAACCACAGACCCAAAGCTCCTTCTGTCATCCATGTTCAAAATTGTCATCAAACAGACATTCAAAAGGGTGAGTGGGAACTTTGTTAACACACAATGTTATCATCGTAGCTGATTAAAACAGTACCTCAAATAATCACCGTCCAAGCCAGCTACTATGACAGTTTTACCATGGTGATCAGAAGCTTCTCGACAGAAATCATAAAGGTCTTCAAAGAATTGAGCTTCATCGATACCAATAACATCTAGCTGTCAAGTAAATTTTATCAACAGTGGAAAGGACGCGAAGAATCACATCATGAATCTCCGTAAAAAGAAAAATCTCTCTTTTTAAGTACTCAACCCTTGACTGGAAAAAGCATAAGAAATCAGTGAATTACTAGGTAAACTCATTATACATATGTACATATGTGTGTACACATAACGATAACTAAACTTGCATACATCATAATGAGAATTCATTCAAATCAGTATTTTTTGTGATGCATGAAAAGTTATTGCTGCATTTACATACCTCATCATAAGCATGGGGACCAAGCCTCTGCCTGAATGATGACAGATCTGCTAAAGGCCAACATGGGAATTTGGCCCCATCATGAGTCACAATGGATTCCAATCCATATCTGGTGTCCTTGTTTGATTTAATTATTGCAACATTTCTGCAAAACATTTGGCAACCCCGCCCCCCCACCCCAGGGCCACGGCCGCCCAGTAAGAAGAAGGATAAAATAATAATAAAGGAATGGAAAGGGAAAAAAAACAGAAAACAATTAGCACATCAACAACTTCACTGCTGTTCAATATCAACAGCCCATAAATATTTCTTGCCCTAGATCTTCAGAAAGTATCATCATAATGATGTTTTTATAATATGTAAACAAATTAATAGATCATGTGGTCCCTGGAGATTAAAGGCTCATGTGAAAATGAGATCTTAGGGTTCAAGCAAAGTGATTGTGTCAACAAAAACTTAGGGATGAAGAAGTGCAAGGTGCATGCATCACTAAACAAATAGCAGAGCTGTACTAAGAACCAAATATAGGCATACAGACGTGAAGCAAAATTCTGGACCTATCAGGATCCATGCTTGAAGCAGGGTAAACGCTCATAAGTATGCCTCTAAAATTTGGGACGTAACTTCTATAAAATTTCTTTCATGCACTCACATGAGTGAACTGAAGCTCCTGCACATCAGACTGTCAGTGGAGTTTAAGAAAGTTGGGTAACAATGGATGACTGATGGGAAGCAATTGAGATATTGGGATTTTGGAGTGTAAAGATAATGCAAGTTATGGTTTGAATTAATCAGACTGAACAAGATAAGCACCTCTGAGCAAGATAAGGGATGTCAAGTGAAAAAGAATATAATTCAGCATCTACCTTAATAGGAGACTCATAGCTGGAAAAGCTCTCAAAGAGGTGCATGTGAAGTGGCAAGAACAGTTGAGGAACAAGCATTGTGAAGGGAAATTCTTCATTCCAAGATTACAGCAGGAGCTGGGAGATTATAGATGTTTCAAATTGTCGACTGGCTTAGAACTTCTTCTTGGAACAGTGTCATAACACAGGACGAGCAAGTATGATTCCAAACATCAGATCAACAGCCTGGCAATACATGTATCAATGCACAGGTTTGTGCTCTCTTAGTGATCCACTGCCACAAGATGAAATTCACATCACCGCAATAATATCTGAATTCCTACTCATCAACCATTGCAGAGGTTGCCAACTGACAAGAATCACATTAGCCAGATAAGATGCAGCACCTCTAAACCAGTTTAGAATAATTTTATCTGTTATACAGCTATCAAAATAATAGAAGCTTCTTTACCATTTATCCTCACATTCCTTGCATTCATTGTTTTATTAAGGGTGAAACCTAGTGCACAAGGCATCCTGCTTCGTGAGGGTTGGGGCAGCCTTCCTTTGCTTTTTAGAAAATAGGCTGTTTCTACAACTCAGACCCATGAGGGCTACGCTTCCCAGTTACAAAGGAGCAAAATTTCTGGTTTCACTAAGGCTTTGCTATCACCAACTAGATAGCTTGACGTGAAGCAAAAAAGCAATTTGAACATTGTGAACCTTGTTGCTCACCATTCTCTAATGAGAAGAGCTTCTGACAGACACAGATTGCTATTATATGTTGAAACAAGCATGTTTGCAGGTGGTTAGAAATTCATATGGCAGTCTGCTAGGCTGGACAGTAGCCCACGATAGGGCAACTAGGCGGACAGTGAGATTGTTTAGTCTCACAAATCCATATGCTAATATGCACTGCATAGTTGTTCGAAATAATTACAAATACACAGGATTTTTGTTGCTCATCTCAGCCCCATCATGATTGGCCACATCAAGCCTCTTCCACTTCCCATGATTGGAGGTTCTTTTGCTTTCTAATCCCTCCCTCCCTCCCTCCCTCCTCTCTCTCTGCCTCCCTCCCTCCCCTCTCTCTCCCTCTGAATTAATCAGAGCTCAAATCAGGTACATAGCCTGCATCTTTTAGAATGCATGACATACATTTGATTATCTTACATATTAGATCGTTTAGTTTATGAGACTTATCACCCATAAAGAAAAAGTGGACCTCCCCTTGAACCTCAATCCTACTATAAGCAGGCTCCTTTTTCATCCCTGAGTCTTTCATACCCCTCCTAACTGCTGCAACACTGTTCCAGAACCCAAAAGTTGCATAAGCATTTGACAAAACCACGTACTTACCAGGGTTTTCAGGTTCCAATTCAAAATACTTTCTTGCGGCAAGTTTAATTAGGTTGATGTCTCCGTGCATTCTACAAGCCCCAAGCAACGCACCCCAAATCACCGGATGCTCCCTACAAGGCATATTCTGAACAAATTCATATGCCTCTCTTAGCTTACCAGCACGGCCTAAAAGATCAACCATGGCTGCAAAATGTTTGCCACTCGGCTGAATGCCATAATCTCTCACCATCGATGAAAAATATGCCCAGCCTTCATTAACCAAGCCTCCATGGCTACAAGCACAAAGAACTGAAAGAAAAGTAACATGATTAGGCCTGAAACCTTCACTTCTCATCCTATGAAAGAGTTCCAATACCTCTTCAAATCGTCCAAGCTGTCCATACCCATAAATCAAAGCAGTCCATGTGATAACATTTCTATTCAAAGATTTTTCAAATACATGATGTCCATCAGTAGGGCTGCTACATTTGAAGTACATATCCATGAGGGCACTATTAACTACAATGTTCTCCTTTATTTGGCTCTTTATCATGAGACCATGGGCTTGCCTACCTAGCTCAAACGTTGCCAATGAGGCATAAGCTCTGAAGAGCGAAGCAAAAGTGAATTGGTCTGGTGCCAAACCAGCGAGTCTCATCCTACCATAAAGACCTAAAGCTATTTCATATAAACCCTTCTGTACATACCCTGAGATCATCGCATTCCATGAAATTAAGCTCTTATCAGGCATTTTATTGAACATAATTTGAGCAGTTTCTAAATTACCTGCCTTTGCATACAATATCAATAACTTGGTCTCCAAATATTCATTAGGAACAAATCCAACAGTAATCATTTGTGCTTGAATTCTTTTCCCCTTTGTAAATTCTTCTCTGTATATGGATTCTTGCAATAAAAGGGCATAAGTCTGTGGATCCACTTTCAATCCTGTACGGCACAATATCCCAACTGCTTCAGCCAATCTTCCAGAGTGACAAAGACCCTTTAGCGTTTTGTCTAAATGGAGGGAATTCTCAAGGGAATTGGCCTGAAAACTGAGAGCATGGATAATCACATGTAATCAATTAAATGGATAACAAGGTCACCTAAGAAAGATCGAAAATATCCACTACTTCATAAATTGGACGCGGAGAAAGCGCAAAACCTCCTAATAAACTGACTCTAATGCAAGTGCTTGGTAACTGAAGTAAGTTCTCATCATTCGGAAACCAAGACACGGTGACATTTAAGACTCAAGTTCTACCCCCTGTTTTTTACTCAATTCATCCATAGCTGAACACATAAAAATATCATGGGAATCAAAATTAAAACTTAGAAACGGATAAAAAGATCCGGGATGTAGTAATCAAGCAGTTCTCTGAAACCCATATAGAGAAGCTGATAAGTTACATTCCAGAATAAGTCACAGTCCATTATGAACTTGAACCAAATTGCCAACCCCCACGAAGCAAAAAGAAAGAAAAAGAAAAAGAAAATGAAGCTTTCTTCCACCCACTAAGTAATCATTGCATAATTGGCCACAAAAGGGAGGGAGGGAGGGAGGGAGAGAGACCCGGGGGGAGGGGGGTTTGGAGGGGGAGAGAGAATTGAAAAAGAAAGAGTCCAAACCTGCCACGGTCGCCTTCATATTGGATTCGGTGAAGGAGAGTGGTGGTTTTGCCAGCGAACATGGGGCCAACGATGACATGAACTTCCCCAGAAGAAGACGGAGCCACTTCCGCATGCAACCCACGAGTTTCAACGAAGTTTGCGGGGATTAAAGGCCTGAAGGAAGCAATGAAGGGTTTAAGGAAAGAATTAGGGATTCGAGGAGTAGGGGAACTACAGAGAAAAGATTGAGATAGTGGGAAAGAGATGTGTAAAAGAGTCGATTTTGGGAGATGGGGAGAGAGGGTAGAGAGCGTCGGGGACATCAGAGATCTCATCCTTGAAATCGCTCTCATGAGATTTGCTTGAAATTTGATTTCCAGGGTTTTTGCAGGTTTTGCTATGGACGGAGCGGGAAAGGGGAATGGGGACTTATCAAAGGATCCTCTACATGGCGACCTGCGCTTCATTACGTGTTTCGCATGATCCATACCGCCAATTCCCTTGATCAGCCAGCCAAATCCCTCGATGCCAAATTTAATGGGATATATCTGAAATTAAAATAATCATAAATTTTTAAAATTAGACGGTCTTAAATCACTTTTTTTTTCACCTTTCTCATCAGATTCTCATTCTGTCATTTTTTTAATGATATATGGTGAGTATTATCGAATTTTATAAATTTATAATTTTTCAAATTCAAATAATTTAAATCCAACTTATATAATTAAGGACTGAATTTAAATTATTAATTGTCTCTATCTTCTTTTTTTTTTCTGTTATAAATGAAATTACAGAAATAAAAAATTATTTTACAATTTGAACGAACTAAATACTCAAAAGCGTGACCTCTGCCGTACAAAGTACCCACTAACCACCAACCTAATGTTTGCCTGTCTTAATATCTTTTTTAATTACCTAATACAAATATAAAAAATTGTAAAAGCCCCCAACAACACTATCATACTCAAACAAATAAAATGATCATTACTAAAATGTTATTATTATTATGAGATATCATTTTAATATATCTTCCAAAATATTTAACGAAATGAAAAGAAAAGAAAATAACTGCAAGCAAAGATGAATTTGAAACATAAAATTTTTAAAAATAATTGTATTTATTATGCAATAAGATAATATTAAAAGATAATGAACCATTATAAAATTTACCTTCGAGATCTTAATATCCCATAATATTTTATAATATTCCATTTTACATTGGATTTTTGTTCTTTACCTTTATTTGCTCTAAATAGGAATTTTTATCCCTTGTTTCTAACTCAAACTTTCGTGAGCAATTTAGCTTCCATTGGCCCTTGCTCCATTAGGTACTTAATTGGACCCAAAAAAAAAAATTGTAGGCATGCTTACATGGTGAATGTGTCACAAAAAAGATCATGTCCATTCACATTAGTTTGATTTTTAGGTCCTAAAATTTTACTTTTTCTGACTTCCAACTAGAATTTTTTGAGTTTCGAGAATAAGACATTAAATATTGTATAAGGCAAATGATTTTTACTCCACAACTTTGTTGTAATATTTAGCCTTATAAAATAACTAGGTAATTTGGATTTATTTATTTGTTACGGCTTGATTTAAATGAAACATTCTTAGCTATTTCGAATATAATAATATTATTATGTATAGAAATACATTGTCAAGTTGTAACTTAAAACCCATGGGTAATGAGACTTTTCCAACTTTCTACTGAGCAAATATTTTTTTTTTAATTTCTTATATTCCAATATTGTTCATAGCTCATTTATAATACATGCTTCGCTAATGAAAATATGAGTTAGAAATAAGAAGAAAAAAAAAGTCAAGGATTTGAATCAAAATAAGGTAAAATTATAGAGAGTCCTTCCCCCTCGGAGCCCGGCCATGTAGAGTGACATATTTAACTTGCGTACGTTTATTTATTTGCTCATATAGACAGGAAATTAAGTAAAGATGGATGAAAATGAATGAAAATTTGAAAGAGACTGAAATTACTTGACTATAGAAAGTTCACGCTATATATTAAAAGTATAAATAAAATTTTAGGATTTAAATCAAAGATGAGGTAAAAAGTTAATGATTGCCAAATTTGAACAATAATTTACAATCTAGGCCCCCATCTTCCTCCCAAATTGTACTAAATAATTAGTCCTACTTCATAAACAAGCTAGAAAATCACTAGCTTAGATAGAGGAATGACATTAAATCAATGGCTCCCAATATATTTAGCTGCATGTATATTATGTTAGATCAAAATCAAGGAGTCATCGTATATATATATCGAAAATAATTTTTTTAATATTATTTTTAATTAGTCATCTCCTTTCATGGTAACAAATTTAATTCACAAACTATTAAGTGATATTAATATGTGGTTATTACCAATGATTTCTTTAAAAGTTTAAAAAAAAAAAAAAAAAAAAAAAGACCCCGGAGATAAATTAGTGGAGAAATATATGTATGTATATATACAAAAATGCGAATATTCAAATCAAGGTGGTGCCTGCATAGTTACCAATAAAAAATTAAAATATGAGAGTTCTTATTTTATTATTTTCAAATATTATACGAGAGTTTGCTTGCAAATTGGTAAAATATATCCTAGATCTTAGGTGGGTGGATAGGGTGGGAGGATGAAAGATTTTTTGGTTTGATCGTTGTGAAAAAGAAAAAGAAAAGATCGAAAATAAAAGGGTGAGGGGGAATCAAACAAGCTTACATTTTGTAAAAAAATAATAATAATAAATAAAAATAGTGTAGATTTAATTTTTCAAAAAAATCAAAGTAAAAAGTTTCAAGTCATCATCTTCCATCTTCTCTACTTGTAAATTTCTTAAACGAGAGGATAGCCAGACTTCTCTCTCTATTTATATATTATTTTCCCATTTTAGATACAATTCCATATGCTCAACCTCAAGCTCATTCTTCTTTTCTCTCCCCCTCTCATTCATTTTTGTTGGCTAATAGTATTAGCAGCGGCAATTGGAAGAATCCTGAAAGAGAGGAATAAGGGTCTCCTCGGCCCTCTTTACTTATTATGCTTCCTCTCAGATCTTAGATTCTGTCGATTTTCCATCTGGGTTCTAATCAATTTGGTAAATTTTCATAGAAAATTTTCTGTTTGCTTCTGCATCTCCACTCAATATCTTTTGGCTTTCCGATCATTTATTTGTTTTTTCATCTTCCCACTTCTACATTTCTCTATGATTTTCAGGAGCACTGGATTGTGGGTCGATTGATTTTAGATGTGTGGAGATTTGAAGTTTCTAGATTTAAGTATATACGCATTTCGCATCTAATCTCAAAAACATTCAATCCTTGGGTAGTTTTCTTTCACAATCTTTTAATTTAGTCCGCATTTTGATGCTTTCTGTAGGATTCTTCATTACGTGTTGCAATTTGAATTCTTTATCATCTGAAGCTATGAAATTCACCAACTAGATTGTTTTTCTTATTGAAATCTATGGTTTGAGTTAGATTCTGGATAGATTTCTTTGTTGAATGGTCAATTCATATTATTTAGATTATAATTGGCAAGCCTTTTGAATGCTTGTAGTTTGATTTTTTTTTTTTTTTTTAAGACATGATCAGTGGAAATATGGCCAATTCATTTGAAATGGAATATGTGCAGAATGGAAATGGAGCTTGGTAAGCTTTTTGTTGGTGGAATTTCCTGGGATACTAATGAAGACCATCTCAGAGAGTATTTCCAAACTTTTGGAGAAGTAGTGGAAGCTGTTATTATGAAAGATCGGACCACTGGCCGTGCCCGTGGCTTCGGCTTTGTTATCTTTGCAGACCCTGCTGTTGCAGAGAGAGTAGTTAGAGAAAAGCATCTGATTGATGGTAGAACTGTAAGTGGCCTCTTTCAACAGCATTATATTAGGAACAGCAATTTGAATCACAACATTGTTGGTACTCTGCATTGGGGCATGGTCTCTCATGATTTATCTAGTTGTGTTTATTTCATCTGCATTGCAAGTTGCATTAAATATTTTATGTCAGAAGATTTTCCTAAGCATCTCTGATACATGGATGATGGGAAAGGAAACAACTTCTTAACAATATTCATATTGGAAGATAATCAAACTGATGTCATCTTTATTTTCTCTTAGGGGGGCATATTTCGTGATGTAAAATATTCTACATAAGAATACGGTGATTTATTCTTGAGAACTGAAGGCAATTAAAGCATAATAATTATAAAAGAACTTCAACGGGGGAATGGATGACATGGAGCACTAAAAGGGGTCTAATGGAATGGAATGGGTGTGTGGATTGCAAGGTTAGGGATGATCACTGAGGGAACAAGATGTAGTATTTAACTTTTAATAGGCATCAGTAGTGAATACTGTTTTTTATAAAATATCTGCCTTTTCAAGTATTTTAGCGAACTATTCAGTGTCTAAAATTTTTATTTTTAGTCGTTAAGTGGTTAGTCAGAGTTACTTTGTCAAAATTTTGCCACTTAAAAATAGGTTAGTTTGTATTTCATTATTATGTGCTCTATTTCAGGTTGAGGCAAAGAAAGCTGTTCCTAGGGATGATCAACATTTTGTGAACCGAACTAATAGTAGCATTCATGGTTCACCAGGTCCTGCCCGGGCAAAAAAGATATTTGTGGGAGGTTTAGCATCAACCGTCACTGAGAGTGATTTTAAGAAGTACTTTGATCAATTTGGGACTGATCACCGATTTGGTGGTGATGTATGACCACAATACTCAAAGGCCAAGAGGCTTTGGATTCATCACTTATGATTCAGAGGAAGCGGTTGACAAAGTTTTGGTTAAAACCTTTCATGAACTCAATGGAAAAATGGTTGAGGTAAAGCGAGCTGTCCCCAAAGAATTATCTCCAGGTCCAAATCGGAGCCAATTAGGTGGACACAACTATGGGCTTAGAGGCAATAGCTTTCTAAATGGCTACCCCCAGGGTTATAATCCAGCCTCGGTTGGAGGCTATGGACTTAGAATGGATGGTAGATATAGTCCAGTTACTGTTGGTCGGAGTGGATTTCCACCAATTGGTCCATTAGGCTATGGGATGGGATTGAACTTTGAGCCAGGCTTAAGTCCAAGCTATGGGGGAAGTGCAAACATCAGTTCTAATCTTAGCTATGGGCAGGGATTGAACTCTTATTATAGTGGAAATTCTAATAGGTATGGTAGCACCATCGGGTATGCCAATGGTGGGGTAAATGGAATTATCGGCTCTATTTTAAGTCCAACTAGTAGGAACTTGTGGGGAAATGGGGGTCCTAATACAAATTCTGCAAATTCCAGTGGATTTATGGGCTCCAGAATTGGAAGTACTGGGGTGAGTTCTTTTGGCAGCATTGGGGCAATTTGGGGTTCTTCGTCTGTTTCAGGCCAACGTGAAGGGATAAGTTCTGCATATAGCAGTGGAAGCTTTAGCTATAACAACAGTGATGACATTAGTTTCGAGTCAGGAGGGGGAGGATATGGAAGAAATGTTGGAGCTACTGGTGCACCAGCCTCATCTTATGCTGCATCTGATGTTGGTTATGATGGGGCTTCTAGAAACCTATATGGAGATTATTCCACTTGGAGGTCGTCATCTTCAGAGCTAGAGAGATCTGGCTCTTTTGGTTATGGGCTCGGAAATGTAGCTTCAGATGTTGCAGCGAAAAACCCTGCCAATTACATTTCTGGTTACAATGTGACCAATAGACATGCAAATAGTGGTAAGAGGTTTTCATACCCTACTTTTTCTTTTTGCTTCTTTTCCTTTCCTTTTTCAGTTAGTCCTTGCTATTGTTTCCCCTCTTTTGTCCAAATTAACTTTGTCTCAACACTGCAAGTGTTGAAGGAATAGAGAAATATTGACAATGTAAACCGATGTTATTAGGTAGATAATATTTATAAATCTGATCATCTCATGTTACTTATCCTTATCTAGTGGTGTTAAGTTTGATTAAGCCTCGATGTTGCACTAGTCTTGTACTAAGGGAAAGAACACACTCAAAATGCCAAAGTTGCCACCAAATTAAGTACTGGTCCAGTTTTTGTGTAAGAGGGGCAAGATCACTGTCGATTTCCATTAAGTAATAATTTGAACTTGTACCACAAGCATGACATTAAGGCCGCCTGTCAAGAGAAGGAAAATGAATAGAAAAGATGATGATCTAGTATGATGGTCGTGCGTGTGTGTGTATCCATGGGAGAATCTGCTTGCTATTGCATGTATGTTGGTATTTTTCAGAAACCCGAAGATTATAATGATATATCTCAAATCCTGTGTCCATAGAAGGTAAGTTTAGAATTGTCATAGCCAGGAGTACCTTAATTTAATATTTGTACCTGTTATTGTTATAAAATAAGAACATCACCAACAACCGGGTGCTCTACTGTACTTCTGAAACCCATAGATTATAATGATATATTATCAAATCCCATGTTCCTATGTTCATGCTATTGCATGTATGTTGCTATCTTTCAGAAACCCATAGATTATAATGATATTATCGAATGATGTTGTCACAGTGCTATGCTGTGGGGATGATTTGTTGCTGTAATTATTTACACCGTTCATAACTTGTTTCAGGAATCGCTGCCTAGAGACGTCATTATTTGAATATCAGATGGTTGTTGTAGGTGAAGGGCCGTGAATTCTGTCATCTTCCTTTGTCGAGATATTGCAGTTTAAGAAAATATGATTAGAGGTAATTAGAGCTTCTGTTTCTGAAGAATTATGAGGTAGAGCATTTACAAGGAATTTTGTGTTGAAGGTTTCAGCTAGGGTTTTTCTCCATGGCATTTGATGAGATTCTGTTGAGATGTAAGATCGGATCGCTGGATATAACCAGACTTGTTGCTGCACAAACACCTCTCTAGTGGCAATACATAAAAAGCTCCTGTTTTTGTTTCTGTTTTGGTCTTTCCCCCCATGTTGTAATGCCAAACAAACTGTAAATTATTGTCTGTTGTGTTTTATTTCTACATCTGTGTTTTCCAGGGTTCTTGATATGACCATGTACCTAAAAACTTTGGTTGGCTTGCTAGTGTGATACCCTCTATATGTAACAAGATATGCTGTATTGGAGTTTCCCTTAAACCCTCTCTCTCTAACAAGTCTAATCTTTTATTCTGATTCTGATATCAATTTCATTTGGTTGCCATTTTTGTAAACAGGAGAAGCCTGCTGAACATTGTTTTTCTTTTGAATTACTTCTGAGTTGAGGGGGAGAACAAAAAACCCTAGTACTTTAGAATGATGCCATATGTCTCAACTCAATCGAACTTTATTATTTTCCCGTATCGTCATTTTAGATTTTCAGTTTGGCAGGTCGAATAGGACAGGACTACAAATCCTTTGGCAAATGCCATCCTGTCGGTGAGTGAAATGATACATGTACATTTTTCACACACCTTTCACGTCGAAAGTGGTGTCATTACAAAATCAATGTAGTCCTTCATCATATTTAATCAAAACACTTGTCTAAAAGAATTACATAAATTTTGTCACATCACTACTTTCGGTGTGAAGGATGTACATAAAATATTACTCATAATTATTGGGGGCTCTGAAATTTTTCCCAGAAATAGATTAGATACATTTCATCATGATGATCCCTAGTTGAGTCTAATTTGAATCCCACCCTCTTATCTAAACAAGGTATAAGAGAAATACTGCAAGGTTAAGGACTCAACCCCCAACCCCTGATTGTGACAAGTGGTCCGTACCAGAATTCATGGATAAATTAGGAATTGAAAAGTTCACGAGAATTTAAATTTTGCTTAGCGAAAAAGGGCATTATACAAATGCAGGGAAAACAAATTCATTTTTATTATTATGCTTCCTCTCATTGTTATTATCGTAGCATTGAAATGACTTATTCCCACCATCATTCTCATGCTAAATTATCGTTTATATCATAATCACTCACCCTTCCCTGTCTAGTTCTGTAATTTCAATGGCTAAGCAAAAAAAATATATATATTTATCATAATCACAAAAAAATTTCTATTAAAAACTGATACTAAAAAATTATTAGAGATTTCTGATTGGCGTTATAAAAGTCAGTCCACCAGATTTAAATATTACCAAACATATTCTAAGAGTTTCTAGGGTTTTGCAAAGGTCCAAAGGTCTCTCAAATAATTTAAGCACGCAGCTGCTATCTTAGAATTCATGTGCATATTAAAATATGGAGAATAAGTTACAGTTTGTTTCCAAAACTTAGAGTAAGGCTAACACTGAAGCATCAAAATGTCGTCGAATCGATCCCTGAGCTAGGGTGAGTGTCAAACCAATGAGACGATCAAACAGGATACAATCCATATTTTAGGGACCATAAAGGTCACTTACCCTTTAAATCTATGTAAACAGCTAATGGCATGAGAACATGAAACAAAATAATACTCGAATCATCGGTAAAGAACACCACTGCGTTCCAATATTCGCACGAGCAGAACTTCACTGCTAACAGTCGTTAATAATCAGTTTCGATTGTCCAAGAACTCTTTGTACCAAAGCAATATCCGAACAAGTATATATCATCTGAATGCAACTCATAATACTAGCAACTGGGCAAAAAAAAACCTCAATGGAAGCGGAAGACCAGATATGATGTGTAGGACACTAACAGTTCCAGTGAATTGAATCCACCTATCTTTCAGTAAAGATGGAAGTGCCCTGAAGAAAAGAAATCATGTGCTTCTGATCAAAGCGTTTGGAGTTCAAACAAATCCTTCACTAAGATTGCACAACCTGCAAAAATTGACCATTACTGCTGCACAAAAAGTTGAATGAAAAAATAAAAGGCTTCACCATCCCTCCTTCAACATCCGTTCTTTCTCAAGAATGTACAACCCTTCTTTATATTTTTCACTCTCTTCATAAGCCTTCTCCTGGATTATAAACATAAAACAGTATAAAGTTGGATCACAGAAGAAAATCATTGGATGGAAAATGACTCGTTTCCTGTGACTTATTCATAAGAAATCTCCCAAAGGGAAAACCTATTTTGTCTGAATTGCCCAACATATAAAATCCGCAATTTCTATTATCCCAAGTAGTAAAGGAAAATCCTAACTCTTGAAATAACATCTTCAATGGGGTTTCCTCCTTCTCCCAAATGAATTAAACAAAAAAATAAATAAAAGCTTCATTCAACTTCTTCTTTAGCAAATAACATGTAAAGTAAGAGGCACACCTAAGAGCTTCTTAGTTAACAGCTGGTGTTTTGGGTGGTTGGGGGGGAGCAAAACGAAAAAACCCCATCACCAAATAAAGGCGTTTTGTGAACCGCCCTCCAACAATGACAAACGAAGGTGAGAAGAAATGAAACCATAGGAAAAAGCATGCAAACACCTTAGCACGACGGACTCTGAAAATTTACAAATTTTACCAACAAATTCCAGTGTTTAACAAGAATGAAGACTGCACCAAGAAAGAGGACTCCACAACTCCAATGCGAACAGAAAAAAAGTGCAAACTTCAGGGATGGTAGAAAATGCAGAGTTGTACCAAGCTTTAATACTATAAATTCATGAGAAAATTACAATAGAAGTAAAGGTCTGGCTCATATATCTATCCCTTTCTCAAGTAATTCTTGCATTTTTTGCATCCATAAGCATCTTATTGTTCATAGCCTCTAATGCAAAAGATACAGAAGCGTTCAAACTTACATATTTCCAACCCAATATTTGTAGACAAGAGCTACAATAAATGTCAGCAACAGTATGCAATCCACTCAGAAGCTCCCGATCTTCTAATGGCCCCAGACATACGTTTACCCTATAAACAAAAACAATGAACTAAGCCTCAGTCCCGGCATTTTGGGTGGGGCGCATTCACCCTAATAAGTAAAAAACAAATTTTTTAACGAATCAATTACGAAAGAAAAACTATAATAGAAGCTACAACATCAAAACGAATTGCATACGATTCATGATTTCGTTAAAACGGAAGAAGGTAACATACACATTCCTGAAGAGGTAAGCCCTCCCGAAGCGCCCCTGAAAATCCTTGGAAATGATGTCCTCGTACGACACGGAATCGACCCTGCAACACTTGCATTTGAGGATCTTCGGACCTGACAACGACTGTATAAACAGCCGCCCCATTTCTCGCTCCCAGAAACCCTAACTCCGCCGACAAAAGAAAATGAGAAAAGCTTGAAATCAGATAAGCTTCACGCCATCCCCACCGCGACTGGTTCGGTGGCCTAAAAGATCAGAGATCGGATGAAATCAATGAGATGAAGTTTCCCCGATTGAAGGAACGAAGAGAGACGGGGACCGAGTGTACTGAGGATTGTGTTTGGGAACGGAAGGTGCGAGTGGCCGACTTATATAGTTGCGCAAACTGTGGGGCCGAAGGAATTTGGGTTCGTTGAAAGCGGGGGAGTTTATGTGATTTACAATAAATTCTGGGGCGTTTGTGTGATTACAGCGAGTGTTGGGGAGGTTATCTGAAATGTACCGAGTTCCTGCATGGGGGAGCTTATCTGTCGTGCGCTCATTGGTGGTTCCATCCAGCGTTTGAAACTCAAAAACGAGGAAAAAGCTCAAACATTTAACCTCCCCTATAAAATGTCAAGTAAATAAAATATAAATTCGCATTTAATTATTTATTAAGAGAAAATTATATTTAATCTTGTGTTGTTTGATGGAGTGATAGGGAACCCCTTACGGCCTGTTTGTTTCGCTGAATGTGTTCAAAAATGTCACATATTCTAGCATTTGGAATGATTATGAAATGTCACATTCCTAAAAAAGAGGAATCTGAGTCGGGAAGTGGGAATGTGAAATTTCGAGTAGGTTTGAATATGCACATGCAATAGAATGGCGAAACTACTCTTATAGATGGACAGATTGATAAAATTCTCATTTAAGTATATAACTCATATTAACTTAAAATAATAATAATAATACCAACATTAAATAAATATATAATTCATAATAAAGGGTTGATAATACTATTTTCAAAATTTTATTATTATGTTATAAAAATTCTATTTTTTAGTTAATAAATGTTTGAATTAAATTCTTCTTTCTTTAAAATTGAAAAATAGGCAAATCTTTTATTTTAGTGCTAACTTTAAACTAAATATATTTTTTTTATCATGTGAACAATTTGCTATATTTATGTTATTAATGTTATATATATATATATATATATATATATATATATTATAAAAGGGAATTAATATAATGCTTTTAATATCCCTTAAATCTAATTATTTATACCAAACGTAATAATGTCACATTTCAAGAAATTCAACTAAGTATACTAGGATGCGATACCGGGTGAGATTATAAGATTCCGCGAACCAAACGGGCCCTTATGGTTTGAAAATCAGCATTTAACTTCTCTCTACTTTCACGAGAGTTGCAACAGTTGATTTTTTTTGTTAAAGTTAATGATTTGTACATCTCAAATATTATAAAATAGCGAAAAATAATTTTTTTTGTTCCAAAATACCTTTATCTAAAGGACATTAAAAAGTTTCGTAAAAAATTTGAAAACATGAAAGTCTAATTTCATGATGTTATAACACTTTGGGATGCACCCTAACATCCCCTCACCTACCATTGATATTGTTGTCCTTTACAAATTAGTAAAGGATAAAAGAAATTATTCTGTTATTACGACCCCTTTTTTTTATGCGCTGTCCCAACCCGTGTACGCTCTTTCTACGGAATAGAACTCTTATTTTATTTAATTAAAAAAAATATTGGCTAGGAGGCATAAATTGTATTTATAATTATAAACATATGGCAAATGCATCTCTCTCTTTTTTGTAAAAATTATCATCTTTTAATGGACGAAAATATTAATTTGAAAAACTCAGGAATGTAACGCGTCTGTTTAGAAATCAGGGGGTATGTTAGATGTCCTTTTTTTTTTTTTTTTTTTTTTTTTTTTATCATTCATGAAAGAAGTGCATGTATCTAATCAAATTTCACATGACCCCACCCGAGTTTATGAAGTTTTACTCATGAACGATATAATACATATAACAAAATTTACAATAAAATTATAAAAATTTTATGTATCAAATATTTATGATACCACATATTATTATTTATTAAAACACCTTCTACCATACAATATAAATATTTTATAATTTTATAATTTTTTTTATAAAATCTTTTATATTCATAAAATTATTGTTCTACTCATGCATCCTACAAACACCCCCACATTACTCTAAAAATGCTGATTTGACCATCACTCCAATACTACCGATTTGAAAGAAATTTAATTGATTTTTTTTTTTTTAATGATTGGGTTAGCATTTTCAAACGAAGGTCATAGAAGTAGAACTGGTCATCCAGTTCTGGGGCCCCTCTTTTATCCAATAATAACCAACAAAGAAGAGCGTAGAAGGTTATGAACTAGTGGTTCTCATGTTACCAGGGACTCGCCCATTGCTTTAACATGATCTCATAGTAAAGTTGAGAACACTGCTGTTTCTTGTATTATACCATTGCTACTGTTCTCTCCACATTTTCCCCAAATTTGAATTTCATTGTTCTCCATAACTGTGAACACCATCACTGCCACCAAACTCCACCCACCAGTAGCTGGTGCTAGCTAAAAGTGCCTGCCTAATGATCAGGAAAGCAACCCCCTCCCCCCCTTGTCACCACCACCCCCACCCCCACACAAAATCACATAACCTCACTTGGGTTGGGTTGGGGCACCGACACTTCTCAGAAGAGAGAAGGGTCCTCAAAAAACCAGGCCCACAGTGAAGCCCCCACTCATCTTCTTGCTGGTTCTGGGGAAAAGCTGCACTGACCAAAAGCAGAGACAAGCCACACCTGCTCTCTCCTTCTGCCAGCTAACAAGCAAGAAACACCCAGGGGGGAGAAGGGTGGAGGGGTACTTATATTGCCTAAGACAGAACAATGACAATAAACAATCCCGAAGAGAGACTCATCACATTTGCTACAGTAAATACAGTTCTAATCAGCCTACAGCCATATTTCAGGAGGAACAAGCGAGAAGCTTAAAATGCAAAATGACTGAGATTATGAGACCACAGAGAACTGGGGGACTAATTCGAGTACTAGTAAGTTATGTAAACTAACAACAACGTCAATAGCCAAAGAATAGCATTACCTTCCTCACAAAGTAGAACAAGAAGATTAGTAGACCTTCTCTACAGAATCTGGATCACCCCAAACAAAACACAAGGTCAACCCCAAATCCCCAACTACCCAACACCAAACGCATACACATCTCCCCTTTCCATATTAACAAATACAGTCAACAAAAGGGCACGGGAAAATGATTAAACAAAAACACAACACCTAGGGTCCACATCACGTATCTAAGCTAAAGGTCAGTTTTTTTTTTTTTTTTTCCTCTTCTTCTTCTTCTTCCTCCCTCTCTCCCTAGCTTCGGCTAGTATTTCCAAAACTACTGAAGAACTCTGTACAAACCATCAACACGCTCCCCATATACAAACGCAGTGAATCCACGATCTTTTACAAACTAATATTAGTATTACCACTACCTCTCTTAGGGACTTGATGAGGAGGCCTCCTGTCTCAGTTCTCTCAAATACCCAAGAAGCGTTGTGGCCTGCCAAAACCAGAAGAAGAAAAAAGCATCAGAATCATTATTGTTAGCCATCATAGAAGACGAGACAAGATGATGAAAAAGCAAACATAAATTGTATAATTCACACACTGAACATCATGACACACTCCATGAATGAGGGTACTTTTCACTCCGACTCAACTGTTAGCACAAATTCTGAGTACCACCAAAGAACCCAAATTGCTACGATCGTCATTTGGTAGTAAAATTTGCTTATAACATCTGTAAATTCTAACTGGGGAAAGCATAGTTAGGTGTTTCACGCCACTATAGAGTTCATCAATTAGGCAAAGCTGACCTTATGTTTAGCTCCGGCACTCCCGGCCTGCGAAAGCGCAACAAGAGGAGGGATGCCTCCTTCTCCCACTAACAACCCTCTGTTCTTCACGCTTTCCGCACAAAGCTGCAACAGCGTCAACACCGCGAACTCTTTCCCCTTCACGGACCCATCTTCAATGGCTTCCACCAGCGCCGGAATACCGCCCTCCTCCACAATCGCGGATTTCCCCTGCGGAATACAGGCCAAGCTGCTCAAAACCACCATCGCCTTCTCGGCCAAGCCGGCCCCCACCTCCGACACCAATTCCACCAGCGGTTTCACGGCCCCGGCGCTCACCGCCCTCTCCTTGTTCTGCTTCGTCGAGCAGAGCTTGTAGAGCGTCGTGAGCGCGTCCTTCTTCCCCCTGTTCGACCCGGTCAGGAGGAGCGAGACCAGAAGCGGGATCGCCCCGCACGCGCCGATCGAGACCTTGTTCTCGTCGATCAGTGAGAGGCTCAGAAGCGCGCACGCGGCGTTCTGTTTCGAAGTCTCGGTGCCTGTCCTCAGGACGTAGACGAGGGCCTTGATCGCACCGGCGTTGGTGATTACCGACTTGTTGTCTTCGTGGAGGGAGAGGTTCAGGAGAGCCGTCGCCGCGTGCTCCTGTGTCCACGGATCGCTGCAGCGAAGGAGGGGAATCAGAGCGGGAACCGCTCCCGATTCCCCAATTAGGGCTCGATTGTCCGATCGATTCTTCGCCAGCAACCGCAGCTTTGCCGCCGCCGATCGCTTCACGGCCATCGACGGGGACTGTAGCCCGTCGACACAAATCTTGACAGTCGGTTGAAGATCCTCCGGCGATATGCTTTCGATGATCTCCGTCGAGAAGCTCTCCCGCTGCAAGAACCCCACACATGGCTCCGGCGGCTCCTCTGGCCCCGGAACCTCCCGTTCTAACGACGGGAGGGTCGCGAGCCTCTGCAGTTCCCCCGAGATGTCGCTGCTACAGGCCGAGAAATCGCTGAAAGCTTGGGAGAGGTCGAGGAACTCCAACTCCGACGAAGACGACGATTTCGCCGACTGGGTCGTTGGCCGAGAGAGCTCTCCGAGACGCATGTCGACGACGGAGTCCGTCAAGTTCTCAGAGTTGGCGGTGGTGAAGGAGGAGGAGGAGCAGCGACTCCCATCGCTCTGGAAGATACTAGAGCGTACGGTGCGCATCGAGCGGCCGATGATGGGCCTCTGAATCTTGGACGAGCTCGAAATGGAGGACGGAGGAGGAGTGTAAAGGGTACTCGTTGCAGGAATCGCTCCGCCGACATTGGAGTGAGAATCCTGAAGAGAAACCATGGTGGAGGAGGAGGCGAAGCTTTGCGCAGTGATGTTAGTGAGATCGATTTCACGATCATTTCCTGTGGGTCGCCATAGCTGCAGAAGATTTCAGGAGAGATGCATAATAATGGCGACTCTTCTAATTGTAGACGAAAACGCTTAGAGAGAGAGAGAGAGAGAGAGAGAGAGAGAGATGCTCTTAGCTGTGTGTGGGGCCGTCGGCTAAAGGGGCGTATGTGCCGTCGTTTTACGGAGTTTTATCCACACGTGAGATGAGATGGCGTATTTGATCAATTACCCTTTACTCCTATATTCAATGACCCAGGTGAAACTTCGGTCCACCGTGTCATCCTAAATTAAATTTAAAAATTTTTAATTTAAAATTTTTTAATCTTATTAATGGAATGATATGTGAAAAAATTAAAATGTCATGCTAATATTTGTATAATTTTATTATATATCAAATTTTTTATTTTTATTGAAAATAAATGAGAGATTTAAATTATAATAATTATTTTAAATATTTAAACTCAATATATGATATGATTATGAATTATATAAGAATTAATATATCCTATTTTTTTTTTTTTCATTCAATTCGAATAGTTAAAATTTACAAAATAAATTCAAAATAATGTCATTTTAAAGTAATACATGGCTATACTAAAAGTACTTTTATTATTTTTAATTTACATTGAAGAATCTTTCATATTAATTCTTTTAAGAGTTTCTTATAAACATTTATTTATTTCATTCGATTTTAATGTTTACATCTATCTATAGGGATGAACAATTGATAATAGTTTTATTTATTTCTAGTTCGAAGAATTAATAAAATAAAAAGAGTCCAGATTAAACGTTGTTACTGATTTAATGGTACAATTCTTTTCTCATTAAAAAAAGTTAAAACCTCAAAAATAATACCGTAATTTGAGGGTGACCCCACAACTCACAGAGCCATCGGCTTTACGACGAGAGTCGGGGCAACGAGGAGGGAGGACACGTCGTTGGGGCTCGATTTTTAAGAAAGTTTTCACTTTTTCCACATAGTCGACAAATGAATCACATCACCACCCGCGTGGTGTGCGTGTATCATCAACATCAATCGTTTCTCGAAACTTTCCTCCGGCTGTTTTTGAAATTTTATTTAATTAATTGGGTCCAATTCAACATTAATCATTCATGAAGTGATTTAATGAATTTGTTGGTCCGAGACCGTGAACTCGATAAAAGAGATTTGAAAGGGGACAAGTTCACGGAGTTGATATGGATTCTTGAAAAAACCTCAAAATAGTACAGAAAAAATAAAATTAGTAATTATGTGACCCTTGTTTTATTCCAGTTGGGTTGATTGGGGAGGGTAGATGGAATTCTCCCTTGTTTCCCTTTTCGATCCATGGTATAGTTTATATTATTCTTTTTGATATATTTCTAAAAAATTTAAATTATATAAATAGAAACGATATACAAAAATAGACATGCCTTATCAATTTTTAAGCCATTTAAAAATATAAATCCTATTTATACTGAGTATATAAAATTTTAGGATTATTTTTGAGTCTAAATGTTTCCTTACTTTGAATGAAAATTTCAAGATCGACTGCTTCATCTCCAAACATGCAATTGATGAGAGGTTGCAGGGAGCGGAGTGAAAGTTAATCAGGCAATTGCCAATTGTTGCCTGACTAAAACTTATTTTGGGAAAAAAAAAAACTAATCTTTAGACAATAATTTTTTTTCTATATTATTTTGGGATTTTTTTTATGTTTTTCACATCAAGAGTAATCACATCATAAAAATTGTATGGTTCTATATTATTATTTGACCAAAATACCTTTAAAAGGACTACATGAATTTTATCATGTCGTTTTTTCAGTATGAAGGGTATGTGAATGGAGTTTTCCTTTGTAAAGACATGAATTATGCAATTAATAAGGGTCATGCAGGTAGCTCGAAGCCTCCAAACTAATGCCATTTTGATAGAAGTGCTATAATGTTTTGATTAAAAAATATCGAGAACTATAATATTTTAATCAAAATGACATGAGTTTGAGAGTCTCCATGAGGCTCAATTTACTCATTTTTTTCGTTAGGTAATCACCGTTCATCGTATATAAAGGCAGGGACATAAATTTGAAAAGAAAGAAATGAATGATTAAGATTGTCTAAATTTATAAATTTATGACCCTTTCAAATTCAGGTAATTCATATTCGAAATAAATAGGATTGAGTGAAAGTAAGCACATAAATTAGTCTATATTTGAGAGTGGAGGGAGAAGATTGTATGTATGTTTGAGAAAATATATAAAGTAATTCATAAAGAGATGCAATCATTAATCTAGCTACATTTATAATTATTTAATATGAGTGAAATTAAATGAAACAGCTATTTAATACAAGTCGCATAAAATATAATATCAAAATGGAGAGGATAAGTAATGAATATGTACTCTTTTTGTAAAGTATATATTCCCTTACCACTGATGGAAATAAACTGAAATAACTCTTAAATAAAATTGAGCCCAAAGACTTAACGAATATAAAACTTTTAAACTTTATGTTACCATTTAAATTCATGCAGTGTCACCTAAGATCCAACAAAATGAATTGATAAGTCTGACAAATTTTTGGGTGAACATACGGATTGTTAATTTTCTAATGAAATTATAACAAGTTTTTTATAAAATAACAAAAACTATTCAGATTATATCAAATAAAAGGTATTTAGTGTTGTGGTTGAAAGGGGCCCTCCAATATTATGGCAGCCTTTAATTAACGTTGACTATGACTTGGTGCAACCGTCCTCATTGCTCGAAAGCGATTCATTCCAAGGAGCCACTAATAAACCATTCAAAGCAAACTCAACACTAAAACAATCGGATAGGCTCGTCTATATTTACAATAAAAAAAAGAATATGCACAATAATTCATTGTTAGATGATTATTATTATGTATACATCGAAAATATTAGTCATTTGTTTAAATTTTTAAAATTATTAAATGTATTTAGAATTAAATCTTTTAAAATATTGTAATTTATGAAATGATAAGTTTCAAATTTAAACGAAAGGATAGAATTTTTAATATACATGTAACAATTATCTGATGGGATAATATAGGATATATTTTTTATCATATATACGGATAAATCTAATTGAAATTTCTCGATTTTGAGCTCGATACAAGGAGATGGGTTATCATATCGATGATAAATTTGAACGGGGAGAATAAATTTTCATTGGAGAAGAAAAAAGAAAAAAAATGAGAAACCTTATCCATTTTTGTATTTAGCATTACACCTAATCCTCTTACTCCTCCTCCTATTATTTTCGCTTGTCCTGTGCTTTCATGGTAACGTTTCAATATTTATGGTCAAAGATTCACTCCGGTCTCCGTTTGGTAGCCGCAGGTCACCCTCTGCTCCAAAATCAAAATTATTTATTTGGATGAACACACGAAACGTGGAGCCAGTGACCCTTTTTGCCCAGCTACTGCTACGGGTTCATCATCAATGGTGGCGACAGGAAAACAAAATGCTCCAAGTGGATCACAGCTCACGAGTCCTCTATATATACACACATATATATATATATATATATTTTTTTTTTTTGTGGACCCCAACATATTTATTTATTTATCCATCTACTTTTAGTGTTTATAATAAATTATATAAAAAATGACAGGCTGTGCGTGTTTTTAGCACTGTGTCACCTCGTACATTTCCCACGTAGAGGACTGCAGAGCCGCCACGTGTCAATCTGGTAAACCCTGTGGGACGTTATATTATTATCATCTTTTGGATTTTATGAATTTTATGGCGAAGCGTGTATTAAAATTTGACTTTCTATTAGTTATATATTGGCGCCTTTTCAAACTCCAATAAGAATGGATATCGTGGATTTTAAATCCGCGGTGATGACCTCGGAAGCGATCGGGGATGTTTGACCATGAAAGAAAGAAAAACTAAGTATGGAGGAAAATTATTTGATGAATTTTACAAAATACTCGGAGGTAAAAAGAAAGGAATCAAATTATGAATAGTAAAAGGAAGAAATAAAAAGTTAAAATTCATCAACTTCACAATCAACGCAAAGAATCTTCACAAATATTATATACCTCGACACATTGATTTCCTTCGTGGTATATGCATATATGGTAGGAAAATATAATATAAACATAGGGTGACAAACACTTTTACACTTTTGTCAATGGCAAAGAACAAGATGCATGAAAAGAGAATGATGCTTACGAGATTCGTTCCAATGGTCAATGAACAGGAAAAATCGACCACGGTCCGTGGGGGCGGAGGAGGCTAGGGGAGAGAGACTTTGGGAAAGGTATGTCAAATGCACGCATCTACGATTGCACCATTCCATTCCCTAGCTGTCTTTGACATAGAAAACTCCTCAAATGGCATTCATTGAACCCTAATTCAACATTGTGGTCTGTGGGTGATAAAGCTACATAAGTGGTGGCCTTGCCTTTCCTATGACTTGAAATAAAATCATTTTTATCGCTAGACCAACCACCAGGGGAAGCAAATGCAACATATGCAGTAATCGATAAGATTGATGGAGTAACAATTATAAGGCCCGGCCATAACCCGTGATACAATCATCCAATCAAATGAGTCAGAATATTCATGTCAAGCATAGGTGAATAAGCCCACTGCACTACCATGAGGAGGCTAAGAAATGACAGGGCCACGACTTCCCGAATTTAGGTTCACAACAATTATCTCATGAATTAGTGATATACATACTAGTTCCTGTTTGGTACTTAAAAGCAAACATACACAAATTAGGTGATGAGCATGCCACACTGGTGCTACCTGCCTTAATAGCAGAAACAAAACCTTCATGCACAAAAGCAAGAAAGGACCATCCTTTAAGGAGGGCAAAAAAGAGAGGAAATTTAAGCCCATTCATAGCAGAGATGTATAAACCATGGTACATAATGATTAAAGAGGAACTACGATGCACTAGAGAAAAATCCAAATTCTCGTCAAGAACATACACTCGGCCCCCTATTGCTGCAACATTTCGGACCAGTCTCAACAGGCTTGACTACTCATAACATTAATATTGAGCTGATTTTCTTAAAGATTCGGCATGCCCTTACCAATTTTAGCATCATAAGTCTTCTCCAGCACCACATCCATTGGAGTATCCTTGGGGCCAGCTGCAAAAGGAGATGAAAATAAAACATCCAAGCATGAACTATCAGATAAAGATAAGCACTGGAAGTTGTAATCATGAAAACTATATAACTGTGAAGCTCTGCGCAGATGCAACTTGGGGACAGATTTGACTGAATTGAAGTTTCAAACTTAATTTTATATTTACTTCAAACATCTTTCTCTTATGTATACAAGGTACTGTTAGTTGTCTCCAATCATGTGCCGAGATTATAGATGAGAACGAGTAATGAGTGGGATTGGAACTCGCATATTGAGCTTTGAGTGTATGTTACCGCTTGTATTGACGGGAACGTAAGAGTGTTTGGATCTTTTTGATGTAATGTTGTCTTAACTTCTTGTACTTTGGGTTGGCACCCCCTTTGATGCCCCAATGATGGTATTTTCACTTTCATCGATAAAAAGAAAGGGTTTTAGGGTTGCCAAAGGTCCTCACCATATAATTCCTTTAAACATCTGATTCAAACGCTCGATTTGATTGTAACTTGTAAACTGTAAAATTTTATGCCCTACAAGGGATTTTTTATTTATATTTTTTTATCAGTATATACACATGCAGGCAACAGGTTTAGAATCTGCAACCTTTCCAACCCCCCTACAATGGGAGGAGATGTCAACTAGACCAAAGGCCATTATAAGGAAATTTTAGCTAGATGGTTGCAACAAAGAAAACATATAATTTGTAATTGAAAACCTCTATACTAGGATTTGCATGCATATACAAACAAACTACTGAAGGATTTTTGAATGTCCCATATTGACGAGGGACTAGCATTTGCGACGCTAGAAGCGTCTGCTGAGCTATTTCCCCTATTGCCAATTGATTATGGGAGTGTGTTCGGCCTACTTTGGTGCCCCTAGGTGCTGAGTGCCATATTATGCTGGCTCACGAGAGAGGGTGTTAAAGTCTCCGCATTAATGAGGGACTAGTGCTTGTGGTGCTAGAATTGTCTGTTGGGCAACTCCCATCATTACCAATTGGTTATGTATGGGATATGGAAACTTGACAGAGGTAATAAGATTTAGAAAAATTACCAATTGTAGGTCTAGGTGTTGTCCTTATCTTCAAGATTTCAGGGCGAGGTATGACAGACCCTGAAGCTCCGATACCCCTGGAAATTCTCACTTTAGTACCATCTTCCAAGCGTTTGGTTCCAATCTTACAAGGCTTCCTACATAAATTATTATCGGTTATAACTCTCTTAAGAATCGATAAAGAGTTAACACAAAACACTAGAATCTGTAAATAAGTGTATATCCACACCCTGTTACAGGATCGACAACTTGAACATTTGAGGCATGAAGCGGGGCTTCAACTGTAAAAATCCCACCTTCATGGCCTTGCCCCTGCTTGATATGTTTCTTAACCTGCAAAAGGAACATAATAAGCTTGTGCTCGACAGATAAATCCTTGAAACTAATGAGACTTCATCATCGAGCAACAACCTTCAATACAGATTATCAGAATCTAGATAAAAATGGATGGGAACAATAATTACTTGAAATAATTAACAAGCACACTGTAAACAGCAGCCAACGTTCAGCTTCAACTCTACATTTTCTTGTAATGAAAATCTTACCCTTAAATGGGGGTTTAGGGGTATGTTAAAAATGAGCCAGCATAGCAAGAACCTTAGGTTTTCTATTTTATAAAAGAATGCTTGATGCCCCAAGTGTAGTGAATTACAATATGTTTGATCTCAGTAAATTTTAAATCACCCATGTCCATGAAGCTTAACGTCTTGAGAGAAAACATTTGATCCTCAATAATAATTTTGGCACAAGGTCCAGACATAGTTTGGAATGGCAGACCTAAACTTGGGCCCAATCCTGAGAAATTTTAGCCTGTCAGGAGGTCTATTCTTTTCAATAAATATTTTTTTTTACACAAAGGAGGAGCTATTTTTCTTAATACTTAAGACCAGAAAATGTTTAATTGTCAACCAAATGACTATATATATATATTCCAAACCACATTCTGAGATTAAGGCTCAAACACATTAGGAACTTTTAGGCAGTCAAAAGATCAAGCTGCATTGGGCATTTCACCAATGGCATCCCATGCCCACGCCCATGCCTCTTGTGACTCAAATTTTGAATTCATTAAGTCTTGCGCACATCGTATTATACAGTGCCATGCAATGGACGCTGGTGCAAATCTTATATCTAGATTCATATAACTGTCCCTATTATAAGATTGCCGTCTTTCGAGTTTTGACTCTCTGCAAAGTGATCCAGTTGCTAAGACGTGCAATGCGACTATGCTAAAGAATAGCAATCTCAAAAGCAACTTCCATCTGATCAACACATAACAAAATAGAATCACAATGAGCGTAATTAACAAGGCATGCCTTGGTCTAAGTGCCCCTTACCAGATTTTTGCTTTCAACAATAACACGATTCTGAGAGCGGATCACACGCTTAATAATACCAGTTTCACCTTTATCTTTGCCCCTTATAATCATCACCTGAAAATTATGACATGTTATATGAAGAAATGAAGAAGACGCCCATATAATGGATAGAAAACTCGATCTTTATCATCCTTACGTTGTCTCCTCGGAGGATCTTCCAGTGTCTAATAAGTTTCTCAGCTGCCTTCCACCCCATTTCCTACAATCCTTGGATCAAGGGTTTTCCATAATTTAATCAAAATTCAGCACTCCCATAATAAGTTTTGGGAATTTCAAATAAAACAAATATGCGGACTTAACAAAGGATGAAATGAAGTAGGGGAGCCCACTTTGCAGGAAACAAAGATTGCTTTAGAATAATGGAGAGAAAGAGAGAGCGCGATGGAGTACTTACAGATGAAGAAGACGCCCTTGATGACGATGATGATCTCAGAAGGAGAGTGGAAAACGGAGGAACTGCCCCTGTGCGAACCCTAAGAGCGTTGGAGGGGAAACTGATATGGGCAAAGCCTCTCGTTAACTCGAAACGACGCCATTCCAATTTAAAACGACGCCGTTTTATTGAATTTACCGAACCTGCCCCAAACAACATTTTAATTCTTACGGTGTCCCCTCGAGCTCCGTCTTGCATTTCTTGTGGGGCAAGTGAGCCCTAGAACTCGCAGAACCATTATTGTTTCCTCCCAAATTTTCATCAAAGCTCGCAGGGAGCGAGAGAGAAGATGGAGTGCGTGTTCGGATTGGTTGGCAATGGCTTCGCGCTGGTTGTGGCAGATTCATCGGCGGTGCACAGCATTTTGGTTCACAAATCTGACGAGGACAAGATCATGCTCCTTGATTCCCACAAGCTTTTGGGCGCCAGTGGTGAAAGCGGTGACAGGTCTTTCTATCTCTCCCCTCTCTCTTTCTATAATTGTGCATCGGAATTCTCAATTTACTGATCCAGAGTTTGATCAATTATGTTGCAGGGCGCAGTTCACGGACTACATACAGAAAAACGTGGCCTTGTACCAGTTCCGCAACGGTATTCCCTTGACTACTGCGGCCACTGCTAATTTCACCAGAGGAGAGCTGGCTACTGCTCTGCGCAAGGTGTATTAATTCTTCCTTAGGCTGCACTGTTTAAATATTTATCTCGATTTTGGGAGCCAAATTGGTGCTTCAGAATGCTAACTCAGCAGTGCCTTTTACTCCTCATTGAGTACTGTTGGTGTGGGTTTGTGGTTTGTAGTGTTTAAATTCATTTCATTTCGGCTCATTTCGTGTTTTGGGGTTTGGGTCTCATTCAACTTTGGCTTAGGGGTTGGGGATTCTTTAAACACTAAAGATGGCGGCATTTGGTGTGCACTAGATTGGGAATTTCCTGTATACTAACTCAATTGAATGAGATGTGCAATGGATAGTTTTTATTAGTTTCATCATATAATTCATGGACTTAGGTGAACGTTTGGAGGTGATGTAGTATGTGACTCTTGATAGGCTTGAAGGTCACCCAGTTGAAGATTGGATCTTGGCAATTTATTTAATTGATGAGAGACTTCTTTCATGGTACTCGGTTATTGAAATCCATAGCCATCTAGAGTGTTCAAACATTAGCTAGTGATAATACTTTAGGTGCTATGGATAGTATACTTTTTAAATTAGCCTTAAACTTAAATGAGCTGAAGATAAATAATTGATTTTTTTTCATCGCTAAGGTAAATGATAGAATTTTACAGTCACTAGCTTCAAATCTAGAGTTATTTGAACTTGTTGACAAATTAAAGTTGAATTAAGCAATATTTAAGAATCTAATACAATAAAACAGCCAATAAAAGGGGATGCATTGAATGCCTTTGAATCATGTTAGGGAAATGCTTTTGTATCATGTTCTCGCACTAACTCTTATCATCATCAGGACTTGTGCTTTGTAGCTTCTTTAGACCATTATTAGAGCCTAAAGATGACATACTCTTCGACTGAGTCTTGTAGTATTGCAACTCAATTAATGATTCTTGGACATTCCTTTGTTACTTTTGCACCTCTAAGGTGTAAGTTGCCCTTTGAATCAGTTATGCTAAAGGTTATTACTAAAAGATAGCGTAGCTAGCTTATGATTGATTTCATGCTGCCTTCAGATTTCTGAGAATTAAGGTTCCAGGCATTTAGGAACTGTGTAGTTAGATTTATAGAGATGGCAAGGTGCACTTTTCTATGCAATGTGACAGTGTATATTTTTTCCCCTTGTAGACTCTGCATAAATATAGATAAATGTTTAAAAAATCATCAGAAGTTGGTATAATTTGATTAGAAAATGAATTCCTTACATGGATATGTGACTTGGAGTAGGAAGACCTCAGAGTCGTCGTACTGCAGAAGTATTTTAGTGATATTTTCTCTTAAAACTGCACAAATGAACCTGATATTATTTGTCGTCGAGTATACTGTAAGTTCATTTTTCTTCCTTATGTTTGCCTCTTATGCGTTCTAAAAGGCCACCGCTTCTTGGCATGAGTTATGAGAACTATGATATTTTCTCGATGTTAAGGACCAAAGGTTCCTGCATGTATAGTCATTATAGTGTTGGCGTCGCTTTTCGTTCCTTCGGGGGAAATCGACTTGTTGATCGATTGAATCTGTGCATCTTTAGGCTCTCGTTGACCAAGTCAAAGGAGAGTTATCCCATTTCTGAGCCTTTGGCTTAATCCCTAAGAGGATATCCTCTTGTTTGGGCCCTTAGCCTACTTTCCTTTGAGCCTATGGTTCGATCCCTTGATGAGATGTCTTTTTGTGCCCCTTGGCCATGGGTCTCTTATCACACGCTTCCTCATTAATGAGGAGAGTTTCCCAATCATTGAGCCTATGGCTCCCCACATTGTTATTGTGACACAATGGTTCTCTTTTAGGATTTTCCTTTTATTGCGTCCTCCTTTACGAGGGAGGGATTTTTGGGCCCAAGGCCAAGAGGGAATGCCAAGCAGCATTCTCTCTCTCTCTCTCTCTCTCTCTCTGTCTTTTCCCCTCCTATATAAGCAAAACCCTACAAGTTTTGCAAGAGGAGGAGATTCTTTTGGGGAGAACACAAAAAGCTACGCATATAGAAAGAAAGAAAGAGAGAATGACCAGCTTCTTGCTCCATTCTTCCACCAAACCACCACCCAAAAGCCAGCAATGGCAAGTTGAGTATGCTCCGATCATTCTCACGATTCCATGAGTCCAAAACTACGTGGGTCTAATTCTCCCATGGGGATATGTAGGAAACCCTACAGGTCCGGCCTCTTCCGAGCTAAAAGGCTCCTTCTTTCCCCCTTTTTCTTCTTCTTTTCTAGTTTTGGATCTATGATCTATCGTTGTCAATGGAGTCACCTTACTCCATTGGCCTTCAACACGAGATCGTAATTGAAGGTGTTTCTTGCCTGAGGTATTGGATGTAAAAAATCATCATTCGTAGGATGATGTGAACCTGAATACCTTAAATCAAATAATAGACACGTTTGCGCCTAACATATAGTGACAAATTTCTCCTCCAGAATTCATGCACCTGATCTGTTAAACCAAAACACTTAATGTACTTATTGTTTGAGCATACACATACTATTTGGTTCTTCTGTTTTTAGATTCAGCTGATCGGTATTACGTATTACAGAACCCATACATGGTCAACATCCTTTTGGCAGGCTATGACAAGGAGACAGGCCCATCTCTATACTACATCGACTACATTGCCACTCTTCACAAAATTGACAAGGGAGCATTTGGTTATGGATCTTATTTTTCTCTCTCGATGATGGATAGGCACTATCACAGTGGGATGTCAGTGGAAGAAGCAGTTGATTTGGTGGACAAGTGCATAATTGAGATCCGATCCAGGCTGGTTGTAGCTCCTCCAAATTTTGTGATCAAGATTGTTGACAAGGATGGTGCAAGGGAATATGCGTGGCATGAATCTATCAAGGATAACAGCACTCCTACAGCATAAGCCGGATTTGATCCCCTGAGAGGCCTGAATTCCAAGTTGCGTGCAGCATAGTTGAATCTGTCACAATAGATCTGCTGTCTACTAAATCATATGCTTCTGAGTTGACATTAAGTTGCATTTGATTTGTTGAGCAGCCATCTATCTATCCTGGGATGGAAAGACTTTGACCTTATAAATTCTTAGTATAAGCGTAGAACTTTTGAAGTTTTGATTAGTTGAAAGTTGGAAATGCATCTACTTTCGGGGATTATGAATGAAAATGCACCAAGAGAGAATTTGAACAAGTTATGCACAAAATTTTCTTTGATACTGAGTTTGAATTAAACCAGTAGCAACTCTGTGAAGCATTGCAGATTTATACTATTATTGAGTTATCATCTCTTTTAAATTTATACTGCTACTAAGAACCATGAATCAATCTAAAGGTATTACATAATAATCAAATTTCTTTCAATCGAAACCACCTGTAGCAACCCTTACAACAGAAATTTTCAGAAGCTAACAGCTTACTGTTTTCTTAACCATGGAAACTTCAACAAATGAATGGCGCTTCCCTGAACGCGCACCGTCGGAGTATTTCTCATTCGGTTAGCTTTAAGGCCTTGATGAATGCAATCTTGAGATGAGGATTTGAAGCAGCAGCTCCCTGAGAAATGATGTCAAACTCTCTACCAGATCTGATGCAAAACAGTTGACAAGCCTTGACATAAGCTACCTTCTTCCGGAGCCAAAAAATTGTGGGAGCTTATGCATTGGGGGGTGTGTGTCCCTAAACAAAAGCAGATCATATCATCTGTGTCACAAAAAATACATCAAGTATTATTAATAACATGTGCATAAACATGTGTATATACCATGGACCACCGAAACCAAGTTCATAAAACAAATCAAGACTTCCGCATGCAATTCCACAGAGATTAGTGCACAAGAGCCACTCATCCGAAGGGATCTCGCCTAACCAAATGATAAATTTATAATCATTATGAATCAGTAGAGAAAGGCAACAGTTCCCATTACAACTCTGTTTTTTCTGGAAAAAAAATAAAACAAAGGAAAAGAATACCTCAGTTCCGATTTTACCTCGAAAAGTAAGCTAATAATCCTATTTGTAGTGCCATCCACAGTTGACTTGTCATGTTTTGCTCCAGCCTGCTCTCTCAGCAAGATAAACCCTAAGCGGTTGGTTGAATAAAAAGGTGTGCATTTTAAGCCAACTTTGCTATTGACAGAAGGTCTTTGATGCAATATAAAACTAAACGATGATCTGCATGCGTCCATCATACAGTCCTGAGGTCAGAACATTGATTGTCAGATGATGTTGGGATGAAAATGAGAATAATGCTATTTATCTCGAAAAAAGTAATCCTATCTAAATCCCTCTACTCGCATGTGAGAGTGAGGTCCACCAGTGTATGTGGGCCCACCACCTCACATATGAGTGGTGGGATTTAGGTGGGACAGCCTTTTTTTGTGGATGAACAACATTACTAGGAAGACAAAAAAGGAATACTCCAGAAATCAGGTAAAGTTATGCCAAGTTGGCTGTCACGTAATTAAGGTGACATGCAATTGTAAAGAGAATCACAGTGCTACTAATGCAGCTGCCAAGCTGATGAAGAACTTGAAAAGGGCCCCAATAAGAGAGAGCAATGATGATGCGATCATTGGAAAATGTATCATCTTCAAAGAAAGTAATGACAGTCCTCGGATAAGGGGAAAAAAAAAAAAACAATACAGGGAAACTGAGGGCATGAAACGGGACTATGAGGAAAATGATAAGATCTATGAACATGGACAACAGGTGTCACCAATTGTTCTTACGCTGAATCCTATTGACAGAAGAGGACTCAACTCAAGGACAACACAAGTGCAACAACCCTAACAAATTGAACTTATAAGCAGCTTACGTACCTCGGTTGCTAGGAGGGACTTCACAAGTTCAGTTTGAGATGAGACTGAAAAATATATTAACACATAAGCATGCTAGCAAGGGTCGGTCATAAATAAATGACCAGGCAGAGAATATGGGGTTACCTTTTACAGGATTTCCATTTAGAGAAGCACCTTATCCACGAATGCCCGTGAAAAAGCTACACTAACAATTACCCATATTTGTACTTTGCCAAGCCAATAAAAACTTAATTAGAACATATAACAGTGGTCTTGATCAAATTTACAGAAGGTTGGATATGATCTCTTAGCAGTATAGAGACGCCAGCAAATGCTAATAAGATGAGGATTTATGCCCATATAAGTACCACAGGGGATTATCTGCACATTTACTATTGCAAACATGGGCCATGCACAATGTGCTCTCTCTGATTTTGGTTTTCAAGCAAGAAGATGAGACGCCAACGTAGAGGTTCTTACCCCATACATGATCAAGAATTTCTCACTTCATTGATTATTCGATTGTAAACAACGCCAGCCGTAGGAACTTTTTTCTGATTGTAAGGCCAATGGAGACACACAGGGGAAAACCTACTAAGAAGAAAAAAGATAGTTCAACATCGCGATTTCGTAACTACCCATGCACAAAGTTTGTTGTCCCATCAAGAGGATCAACTATCCATTTGGGCTCATCAGTCAGTTCTGTAGTACCACGAGCAGCACTAGTTTCTTCCCCGGTGAACTGAGAAACCCAAATACAGTTAAGACAATTTAGCCACTTCAACAACATCAAACACCACCAGACCATGGGCACAGTTCCGGGAAATTTGTGGCCAGGAAACCGGAAGAATGACACAAACCTTATGGTCAGCGTATTTCTGCTTGAGATGCTTGAATATGAGGTCTTCACATGCCTTATCGGTTTCTGTAACCAAGCCCACCTAAGTTCCAAAATGAAGGCAGTGAATAAAAGTAAAGATAATATAACTGTCGGAGGACAAACTCATAATTCACACATTTATCAATTACTACCTGCAAGTAATCTTTGCATAAGGGTCACACCATGTACAATCCGAAAATATATCCAATACAAGACCTATAGCCTGGAAAATTAAAAAATGGACCATAAAAGAGAGAACAAATGATTGGGTACCTCTCGTGTCACAAGAAGACGAGCACCTGGCCTTTATACTCGACATTCTTGGTCTGGTAGAACCCTTTGCGGTTTACCTGCAAGTTAGAAAGGTCATAGATGAATGAATGCAAATTTTACACATTTCGATTGAATCGATGAAGAAAAGAAGGAAAGCACCAGTAGTACAAAAGCGCGCTTCGCAATGGATTAACCTCACTATCTTTCTTTGCTGCGTCGATTGCTACTGCTAGGAACGCTGAGGATGAACCAGCTCCGCAGAACCAACAAATCGCTCAAACAACTATGCATATAAAATGATTCAGATTCAAACACTTGCAGGAGCAATGAAACAATAGATATTATAAAGGAAAATGAAGTGAAAGGGTCACTGGGCTCCCACCATTTTCCTCCATTGATCGAAAGTGGGGAGGGAGGTAAGTGGCAATGCAGATTGCGTTTGATCGTTCCTGAGCTTTTCTAGTGGGAGGGAGAGGCACGAGGGAACCTACAACCATTCAAGACCCGCTAATAATTTGATATGGATCGCCGGGAAAACACATAAATTTATAAATTTATAAAATTAGATAATTTTAACATTCATTCCCCCTCCCCACTCCCTTTTTTTCTTCTCTCTATATTTTTGTGTAATGAATGATTAGAATTGTCAAATTCTATAACTTCATGATTTTTCAAATCTAGAAAATTCATATCCCTAATAATCTGCTTAACAAATCTACAAAATTACCAAAATTAGAAAAAATAGATTATTCATTGGTAGAGAGGACTTATTGAAAAGTAAGATTTTTAAAATACCATTTTCATTTTATTAAACTTCTGTTCAAAAAAAATAATATTACGACATATGAAATGGAATATAATTAATTATAACAATTACGTATGTTTTTCACTAAAATAGCTTAATTCATTCCTATTATCATTTAAGAATAATTAAACTATAAGAATGAGAAATCATTTTTATAGTTGTGCCCAAAAAGCTAGAGCTGAACTAAATGTCACATCGTTTAGGAAAATTTTTATTAAAATGTTATAGCTTTGGGGTCTAGGCTAGATGATTATCTAACTTTAATTAAAGTTCTTTGACGTTCATTGGAAAATACTCGAGAATGGCCAATAAAGGCGATAAGTCCTTGTTTAACTTTCATTTTAAATATGAACTAATCTCAATCGGTATAACTTTCATCATTTAAACCAAGATTCTATACAAATATCAAGAGAGCATGAAAATTGTTAGGTCCTCATATTTTTTCATATTTTAGGTAAAATTTTCAAAACAAGTCAAGAATGGTGTGTCCATCCTAGTTATGTTTATATAAATGCTCATTATAACAATACTTGTATGTATGTAGAGCTTGGTAAATCTACTCTAACATGGTAGGTAAGTTATCTACGCATTGCCTCAAATTGAATTTTTGAGAATTTTTTCTCATAATAACCTAAAAAGAAAAAGGTTTTATAAACATGGCCTAATTTTTTACCGTTTTCTAAAAATAACCTACTTTTGTAAAATCGCACTCTTAGAGTGCGATTTTAAGGGGCGCCCACATCTGACAGACTCTGACACGGGCTGACGATCGCGCAAAAAGAGAATCGCACTTGGGGAGTGTGATTTCACTTAATTTATTATAAATCCAAACAAATAAATGTAAGATTAAATATATAGCTCATGTGGTAAAAAGGATGAGGATCTCAAGTTCAAATTTTTGTTAGTACAATTTGTCAAGTACTTTTTCTCCATATTAACTTTCAACTATAGTATATCTTACTTTGACGAAATATAACACTTGAAAGTTATATTAAATTTATTTCCATTTTATTATTCAGTGGTAGATAGGGCTTACGAAAAAAAAAAAATTTAAATACCATTTCAATTTCATTAAACTTCTGTTAAAAAAATAATATTACGACATATGAAATGGAATATAATTAATTATAACAATTACGTATGTTTTTCACTAAAATAGCTTAATTCATTCCTATTATCATTTAAGAATAATTAAACTATAAGAATGAAAAATCATTTTTATAGTTGTGCCCAAAAAGCTAGAGCTGAACTAAATGTCACATCGTTTAGGAAATTTTTTATTAAAATGTTATAGCTTTGGGGATCTAGGCTAGATGATTATCTAACTTTAATTAAAGTTCTGTGACGTTCATTGGAAAATGCTCGAGAATGGCCAATAAAGGTGATAAGTCCTTGTTTAACTTTCATTTTAAATATAAAAATATGAACTAATCTTGATCGGTATAACTTTCATCATTTAAACCAAGATTCTATACAAATATTAGAGTGCATAAAAGGTCATCATATTTTTTCATAATTTAGGTGAAATTTTCAGAACAAGTCACGAATGGTGTGTGCATCTTAGTCATGCTCATATAAATGCTCATTATAACAATACCTGTATGTATGTAGAGCTTGGTAAATCTACTCTGACACAATAGATAAGTTATCTATGCCTTATCTCAAATTGACTTTTTGATGTTCAAGTTTCAAATTCAAATCATATGGACTATATAAACATGAAAAAATCAAGATGCAATATTAATTTTCATACAATTTCGTTATGGCTAAACTTTTTATCCGTCAAGCCTAAATATTTAAAACGGTAGAACGATTTAGATCTTTTGGTTGTTTGTAACCCAATACATAATAAAAAATGGAATAGTATATTGTTTTCTATGATCATTCTATCAATAAGATTGAAATTATTAAAAATATATGTTAAAAAGTTATTTTAGAGGAGACAAAGTAAATAATTTATCTATCGTAGCATAATACAAACGCTTTTCTCATGTAGCTACATTAGTAGATGTATTTGAACAATTATGTTGTGTTTTTCAATTTTTTTTTTTGTGAGAACGCAATTATGTTGAGTTTTAAAATGAATCAAATTAGGCCATAAATTTTATTATGGGCTTAACTCTGTTGCAACAGTTGCACCTTATTTAGGTACAACACAGGTACAAGAAAATTTTTTAAAAAAAAATCTTAAAAATAATATTATTTTAAGTTTTATTTTTTTAAAATATTATAAAGCAAGGAATACACTTAACTTATGTACTGCCCCCTTAGGGGGCCTTTCTTTACGAGGTTCGCAGAAAGGGACGGGCCTTGAAACCTGAACGAAGCCCAATTCAAGCTCCTCACTTTTGTTATTACCCTGCGAACCCCGCGTAAACCCCTCTGCCAACCTTTTCTCCTCTCTCTCTCTCTCTGTCTCTCTCACTAGAGCGAGCAGCTAGGGTTTTGGGTTTCCCTTTCCATGGTCGCACCGCCGCCTTTCTCCGCTTTGATCTTGCGGCGGGGGCTTTGATTCCCGCCGCAATGTTTAACCTCGATTCCTCCCTCGACGCCGTCGTCCAACGCCACCCCTCCAAGCGCAAGCTGGACGACTACGGCGTCTCCGATGACGATATACTCTCCTCCGTCAGGGCGAGGAAAGTCGACTCTGCTTCTCTCAACTACCTGATCCCTGCCTCCGATCGTGGCATCCACTCGCCTTCCGGCGCTAGGGTTTCCGATGGTTCTAGGCTGCAGTTCTTCGTGAGGATGATTTCAGAAGGTAAGACCTTGGTTGTGCAAGCGAATCGCGAGGATACCGGTGGAATTTCTTCACGAGCGCATTCACCTGATTACTGGGATCCCGGCAGTCGAGCAGAGGTTGATCTATAGGGGTAAGCAGCTTCAGTTGGAGCAGTCTCTCGCCGAGTGTTGCATTCAGAATGATGCTGGGCTCCAGTTGGTGGGTCGGATGAGGAGCACCGAGCATCCTCTGGCTTGGCAGACCATTGATCACATGCTTTCGTTGATATGGCAGCTCTGCAGGGACCATCTTTACGTGGAAATGGGGAATACCCTCTCCGTCTCGGTTAAGCTGCTGGACTTCTTGATGATGACCCCTAGGAATGATGTTAAGTCGGCTGCTGGGCACCTTCAGATTCTTCTGTCTTCATCGACTCCTGCGGCTCTGCTCATGCTTTACTCATCGCCCCATGATGGTAACAAGGAGTTAGCTGCCGATGCAATTCGACAATTTCTGACTTCATGTTGTACCATGTTACCCAAACATATACACCCCCGATGTGCTCCGATAGTGTTAGAGTTTTGTAAGTTGCTAGGCATGGCAGCTCACGAGGATGCTTTGTATTTATTGTGTCGGAGTACGCTTGGGTCTTTGGTGGAAACTGTTGTTTTTTTGCCTTGTGGGTCGAGCAGTTCTGATCAAAATGAGGGTTCCATTGCTACTAAAGATATTATACCATTTCTTAGCGAGATAGCAAGTAGATTGTCCAAGGATTTGGTCTCTAAAGTGGAGTCACCTACAAATCTGGGCCCATTGCGCGGCGATGTTCGTGATTTTTCTGCATTTTTGTTGCCCCTGCGAACTGCAATTTATGAGCACGTTGGCTTTCGGGGTCCCATTTCCTTGCCAATGCAAAAGAATGACCATCCTTATTATGAAGAGGAGATTGAATTCCTTCATGATGTATTTAATGATTTATTAATAAAAATGGACCAGTGCCTGCAGAAAATGGAGGAGTCCTTGAAAGTTGAAGGGATAGAGGAGGATGAAATCCTTCATGCTGGATGTTCTCATTATCTTTCTATTTTGAAAGAACTAAATAGCATCTGTAGACTTTATAAAGGTGGTGAAGAACGATTTTGGAATATTTTAAGGATTAGAAAGTATACCGTTTGTGCTCTCATTAGAAAATATGCTAAGAGAAGTGAGGATAACAGATGGATCCTTGAGCACAAGGATGTGACAGATTTTGAGTCTAGAAGGCATTTGGTGATGATGCTGTTACCAGATGGGAAGGATGAGTATGAGGAGCTGCATGAGATGCTCATTGACAGATCACAATTATTGGAAGAATCATTCGAGTACATAGGCCGTGCAGAGTCGGATGCATTGCGTGGTGGTCTATTTTTGGAATTCAAAAATGAGGAGGCTACAGGTCCTGGTGTTTTGCGGGAATGGTTTTTGTTGGTATCCCAAGCAATTTTCAATACACAAAATGCCCTTTTTGTAGCATGCCCAAATGACCGGAGAAGGTTCTACCCTAATCCTGGTAAGTTTTCTTTATACGGTAACCTAGATGATTAGGCATAGTTAATTCACTTACAGTACAACCCCTCGGTACTGCGATCTGGATTCGCCTATTAAATTGCCTGAAGTGGTAATCCAGACATCCATCTTCATGTCTTATCCTAGGGCTTGTGACATATTTCCTTAACTAGCAACTCATCACTGGCATAATAATGGTAACAAGTAAATGACTGAAGGATATGAGCAGGATTTTCTGGGAGAGTTATAGGTATGCATTCTATTTATTTGATATTATATTTGTAATATGGTTCAGGTGCTTCTTGGGTACGGTGGGATACATCTTGGTTCATTTGGAGTATAAGATGAAGTAGGGGAGTGAGGGGACTGAGTGACACAAGTTTCCACATACCTGTAAGATCAAAAATCAAGGGACGAAGAGATTGAGACCATTAGTTTTCCCCTTACTGTTCTGTGCTCCCTTTAAGATCGAGAGTTTAGTTGGATGGGGTGTGAGAGCATAGCAGGTAGAAGACATGAGAGTAGCGAGAAAAACTAGGGGAAAAATTCTTTTTGCATTTGTTTTGTACCTCAAGCAATATGATCCTAACTCCTGATTGTCGCATTTATAGAGCTAACTCTGAGATTGGGCAAGCTATTACAAGCTCTTTAGAATATTCCTTCAGGGGGGATGTGTAAAGTTTGTATACATTTGTATAGGAGCATCCTCATTCTTGGTTTATGCTCCTAAGTTGGCTTTCTGGTTGTGTTCGCCTCATTAAGCATTTCTTTAGGTTGACATTCCAAGTTTTGCTGTTAAGGAAGCCGTGGTTGGGATGACCAATCTTAGATTGCTTTTTGTATTTGGCTTAGCTTTTTGTACTTAGTTTTTATACTTATTGAATGTCCAGTATCAATGATAGAATGAAATTACATAATGTCATCGTGTTTCTAACTGCAGCATCTAAGGTTGATCCTTTGCACCTCGAGTATTTTGGCTTCTCTGGCCGCATAGTTGCATTAGCCTTGATGCATAAGGTGCATGTAGGCATAGTACTTGACCGTGTGTTTTTCTTGCAACTGGCTGGAAGGTCTGTTTCTTTGGATGATATTCAAGATGCAGATCCGGACATGTATCATAGCTGCAGGAAAATTTTGGAGATGGACGCTGATTTTATTGATTCGGATGAGTTAGGTCTAACATTTGTTACAGAATTCGAGGAGTTGGGATCCAGGAGAATTGTGGAACTTTGTCCACGAGGGAAAAATAGAATTGTAAGTAGTGGGAACAGGAAGGAGTACGTTGATCGTCTTATTCAGCACCGTTTTGTATCATCTATCTCCGAGCAGGTTTATCATTTTTCCAGAGGTTTTGCTGATATTATGTGCGATTCAAGTCTCCAGAAATTATTTTTCCAAACTCTAGATCTTGAAGATCTCGACTTGATGCTGCATGGAAGTCGAAGTGATATTAATGTTGAAGATTGGAAGGCTCATACTGAGTACAATGGCTACTCAGAAACTGATGATCAGATATCCTGGTTCTGGGAGGTATGTCCCTGCGTGCCTAATTGTGCTTTTCCAATCTTTGCAGTTATTTAAAGCATGCCAAAGTAGAAGCAGTCAGTGCTGCTGTATGAGTGCGGTACCCTGAACAAATGTACTTATATTCTCTTTGCATGCACTCTTATGCAGCATTTTCTGCCTGTTTCTGCATTGAGTTTCCTAGGTAGGATTTTTAATCAATCAATTTGTATTGGCCTTTTGGGTATTTGTTGGCCTCTGTCCTGTAGCTTTTCTTCTCCAATTTTCTTCTGGTTCCTTTTGAGAGTGACATGGGGAAGTGGGGGGAATTGGTTGAAGCTTGGCATGCCATTAGTTCTTCTGCATTTCATAATATAAGTATCTCTAACTGTTACTGAAAATATGCCGTATATAAGTTCAGGTTCCTTTTTTACTTTTTTTTTTTTTACTTCCAGGCCCTTTTTGTTTTGGAAGGTGTGAGAGTTTATTATTTAGCTTACACTCTATGCATGCCTTATACTGGAAGAATGCACAAAATCCTCGTGTCATGGTCTTTATGCTTCAGTTGGTGATGCAATCATTCTGTTCCACTAATGAACAATGAAAACATTGATAACTTCATGAATGTGCTGGGTTTCCCGACAATTCAACACTCAGTAATCTCTAAATAATTACAAAATAAGTTAGATTTTGGAGTAAAATCCATTGAAAGAGCATTAACTATAAAGAGTTTCTGTCTTTGGATTTTTTTTTCCTCTTAACATTTCCTCCATAACAAAACAGTGATTAGCTAAATAATTATTTATTTGGTAAAATGCTGAATTATTGGGGACCAGTTGCTTCAGATGTTTTATTCTGGCAGCTGTAGATGGTTTTTTCATGTTCCTCGATAATCAGGGAAGGATAGGAGAAGGAAAGGAAGAGAAGTAGAAGAGTGAAATCAGATGGAGAAAGAGGACCCTCTATTAGTCATTTCTAACATTCATTTAGATCATACCTACCTGAATCATAAACTACAATGGACGTGGTAAAACTGGTAAACCTAAGATTAAAAAATGAAAGATAGTCATGCAAAGTTGAAGAGATGTTTCAATTGAGGACAAGGAGATTGTTTGGGCATGGTACCGTGGGTAATTTGGCCTTTTAACTGTTTACATTGTGCTTTGTGTTATGTTTGAATGACAGTTGCTTTCATGTATATTATTATTGTAATTATTGATTGTTGTCTCACTTCTTGATTTGGTTTCACATAGCCAGTTTTTGGCTGTCTCAAGTTGGTTTACCTATGTTTCTATATGAAGGTTTTGGATACTGCTAATTTGAGGTAGAAAAATATTCTTTTCTTATGAATAATGAAATAAAATAATGACAACATTTTCACCATCGTAAAGTAAAACAAAAAAAAACAAAAAACCAAAGGACATGTGGACCTTCATCACATTTGGATGATTTGGGTTTAGCTTAAATGCCTCTTTCCTAGGTCTGTGGCTTATCATGTAAGCTATTTGTTAATAATGTGGTTGTAAAATTTAATATTAAGTGAGGAGAAATCCTACTATTGGTGGTGAGGATGTTGAACTTTAGTAAGATTAGAAATAAAATTTCGAGGTAGTAGCATGTGATTTATTACCTGCGACGCAAAGCAGCAACCCGTTTTTTTTTTTTTTTTTTTTTTTAAGTTATAGTGACTCGATTGTTTACTTAAGAGTGTATTTCTATTCCAAGAGCTGACATAAGGAAAAATTTAATTGGAACAAATTAGTGATACAGCTGTTTTTGTTTTTTTCCCGCTTTGTGTTTGGTATGAACTGTGAAAAACAAGGGGAGAGTTTTAACAACTTGTTGCTTAACAAATTTTTTCAATAGAAAAAAGTATTTATTAAAGAGGAGAAATAGGTACAAGGTTAGAATTTTCACTTAGCATGAATTTCCAAGCTCTTATTATTTTCATTGAACTATTAGTATTATTTTCATTACTGTTACCCTTATTAACGTTATTGTCATTATCCTCTTGTTGCTTGGAATGATTTTGTTCTGTACTTTGTGGATTTCAAAGTTCTTTGTTCTGTTAGAAAACAATATTGTTTATAGAGCAAGTTGTTGGCAGAATCTTTGCTATGTTTGTCATCAATATAAAGGATGTTCGTCTAAATCCAATGACTTAGTCGAAATCTGAGGTTTTGGGCTGTTGCTCGTGAAACTCAAATGTGGTTAAAGGCATAGAGAGGAGATGAGAGGGCTCTGCTGTCTATTTCAAATTCTGGAAGAGTCTCATCTGATACACTGCTACTGCAACACCTTCAAAATACCCACTAAGACTTTACCGTGCATGTGCCACAAACGGCGACAAAAGGGAGGTCAAGCGGGCGAACAGACAACACGTTAACTCTAAAAAACTGGCATATACAATACATTAAAGCTATGAAAACTGCTCATTAATTTTAATAAATAGAGCATTGATCCTGCTACCCCTAATGTTCCTATCGAGGTTGTTGGGGTGATCAAAAGATATTTACAGTTGTATTTATCAGGGAAAAATTCCAATGGGGAAAATTTCTTCAGGAAGGCATCATTAATCATGAGCAGAATACAGTGAATGAGTACTAGATTTTCTTGATTAGACTCACTTCCCAGTTCCGTTTCTTCTTTTCTCTGCACTGCTGTTTTGTGTTTGCCTGCCTAAGATTTTGATTCCATGAGCAGATAGGGATAACCAAAGCCTCATTTAGAATATAAATGAGGCATCTGGTAATTGATATTTACTAATGTACCCTTTTCAGCTGTTGAACTGCTATTGGCAGCCAGTCAGTTCTGACAGTGATACAAACTGCATCTCATTGAGAGAAAATCAAAGTTGAATGAACTTGGTGTAACAATAACAGGGTGTTTTTTTTTTTGGCATATAAATGTTGCAGGCTGTAGGCAGAATGTCAGCAGAGCAGAGACAGGTTCTTCTCTTCTTTTGGACCTCGGTCAAGTATTTACCAGTAGATGGTTTTGGTGGTCTGGCTTCTCGTCTTCACATATACAAGTCCTCGGAGTCCCAGGATCGGTTGCCTACGTCTCACACATGCTTCTACAGGCTGTCATTTCCACCATATTCTTCCAGGGCTGTTATGCAATTTCGCCTTCAAGTTGTGACTGAAGAGCATGTTGGCTACAGCTTCGGTACCTGGTGAATTGGGATAACAAGGTTTTTTTCGAATGCACATACAACTTGTTCCCAGCTTTGTACAGGTCGTAGGATAATCTTGTTCTCCTGTTGTTATTAGCCGTTAGTTCTATACCTCATCCTGCATTGGGCTTACAGTTGTCTTTAATAAAGGTAATATCTTTTGCTCCTTTCCCCCTCTTAACTGTTTATAGGTGCTAGTTTATTAAAAATAAGGTTCTTTTCTTTTCATGTTCTCTCTGAAATTAAAATATCTGATGACATTGTAGTTTCTCTGGCTTCTAGCCTGGTGCCATCTCTATTTGTCTCGGTCAATTTATGAAAAATTATTCTTAATTATCTTTGGACCACATTCTAGTTATTGTTTTATGGCATTTGATGGTTAAACGATTTGGGTGGTACATACCTTTGTGAATCTTTAGTGCCCAATCCTGGAAACGGGAACCCACTGGGTTTACCTTATTCTGGTTTTCTCGTTTGGCAGAATCATGGTCATGAATGAATGTGTGAATCCAGGGTTCAAACTGCCAGTCTTTCAACTTCTGTACTTTTAGGATTTACATATATCATGTTTCACGATGAGAGTGTTTCATTTCCTCGAACCCACACATTGCTTAGAATCGTAAAGATTGAAGTTGGATCGGTGTGTTATTCCAGTGTCATTCATTGTTATACCTTGTTCATATGTAGGTGTAGATAATGTTTCCCTTTTCGGATGGTTTATTTCAGCATTTTGAAAAGCCATTTTGTGTTTGGAAACGCTGAACAATATGCTTAGCAAAAAGAACTTCGGCGATGTCATTGAGTTGGTTATCATGTCAGTCTAACACATGATTCGTTATGGATTCTTCGGATTCATACCTATGATGTAAAGCATGGGAATCACCAGGCTGCAAATCGAGCCTGGATTGCTCGTCTTTTGAAAAAGCTTGTCAACTCAGGGACATTATTGAGAAGTTTGGAGCTGTAGATGAGATCTTATCAAAATCCAGCTACTGGAACTCTGTTAGAACCTTTTGAACATTAAAGAAAGACCATATATATATATATATATATATTTATCAGAACAAATTCTCTTTTATTGCAGACCTAGAAAGAGCACTTCATTTCACCAGACCATATCAAACTCATGGACCCTTTGGAACCAACTTCCATAGTACCCAATCAGGCAAATGTTTCATGACACTAGTTCTTGGACTCAACCACTATACTATTGCCATGTGGCAGATACGATGAAGTGGATCCAAATGGGTATACACTACGATCTTAATTCCCCAAAAACTCTAAAGCCCCACACAAACTCCTTACCCTCTCCTCTCATAGCAACACAACCATAAAGTAAAACTAGAACAAAAACAAGACGACAAACCCAAGTTGAGATAGAAGAGAACCCAACGTCACTAAACCCTCTCTCCTTGCATTTCAGAGCTCTATTCCTGAGACTTCTCAACTGGAACTTCTTCGGTGGCAGCTTCCTTCTGTGCTTCAACCGGTTTCTCTTCCTCAGTGGCCGCAGCCTCCTCGGTTGGTGGGGCTGCTGCTGCTGCTGGTGGTGCCTCGTCAGATGCTTTAGTCGTGTCCTCTTTGGTCTCCTCCTTAACAGGAGTCTCTGTCGCTGTCACCACCGCTTCTGTTACTTTCTTCTCTTCTTGTGGAGCTGCCTCTTTGTCCTCCTCAACCTCCTTGGCTGGTTCTTCCACCACTTCTGTTGCTTCCGCTCCTGCTTCCGGGGTCGTAACTGGAGCGGGGGCCTCTGTGTCTGCAGTGGGGGTTGGTTCCTCAACAGTTGTGGCATCGGCAGCTACTTCCTTTGGCTCCTCCGTGACAGCTGGTGGGGCTGGGGCTGCAGCCGCGGTCTCTTCAACTGTTGCGGTGCCCGTAGTCTTCTTGAGTTCCTCGGGTGGAGTAGCAGGAGCAGTGTTCTCCGACAATACCACGGGCGCTGCTTCAACCTGTAAGACACCAACACCAACACCAACACCCAACTTATGAATCCTATTTTACTGATCAAATATATGCTCATACGCTGATTGAACCTTTGCTTTATTATAAGATGAATCAAATATATCATCAACTATTTGAGGGTTACACACTGTATGCCTTTCTGTGAACGAACAAACTTTGAGGAAGAGAGTTGAGAAAGGAGAGAAGGAGAAGAGGAACAAGAAGAAAGGGTGGCTAACTCTATGGAGGGATCATCACATCATCAAAGCAAAGTAGGATAACTTGAAGAAAAAAAAAAAAAAAAAAACCCAAAAACAAAAAAGAAAAAAAGAGAAACTGGGTTACCTCAATCGTGGCCATTGGAGATCAAAGGGGGGAGAGTGGCTGAACCTGAAGAAAGACTCAGAGAATAATCAAGGAGCGAGAGGGGGAGAGATGCTGTGAGTGTGAGGAGAGATGATCAATGCAAGAACTATATATAGAGAGAGACACAGGCACCTACAGTATGATTAATAAAATAAATAAAACATAATAATAGAAAAAAGCACATGAAGAATCTTAGCAAATTGACACTAATAATAGCCCACATCACACACCTCACAGGGCACATTAGTATGTCCAGTTGTAAATGTTTCTTCTTTTCAATTATTAAAGCATTTCTCATCAGACCTTTTTATTTTATCCATTATCTTAATATTTCTGTTGGCTCACTATACCTTAATTGAATAGTATGCCATCTTTTCTTCTTTTTTTTTTTTTTTTCCTTCTTCTAGCGGTGGATTTCTATGGGCCTTGGTGGTGGTGACTGGCTATCATGCATTCACGTTCTAGCCTCGTCATTTGGGATTTTTCATTTCTATTTTTTTTTTCTTACCTTTCTTCTCATTTTGCAGGATTCGGGTATATATATATATATATATATATATATATATATATATATATATATATATATATATATATATATATTTCACCTAGCTAAGACAATCCATATAATAAATTATAAACAAGCATATTAGTGCGTGTGTAATGTAGCAATCACTCTATAGGTTTTTTAAATCGGTGAAAATCACCTTATTCCATAGGGAGGTGTATCCTAATTAATTAGAACAGTCATGAGATTTAGCTTATGCCTATTAAGAAACTAAACAGCTCACGCGTGGAGGCAATTAGGGATCTCCGTACAAATTATGAGATGGCACCTTTTTAACCTTTTTTTGTTCGGTCAAAATTTTAATCTGAAATTGCCAGTTTACCCTAACTTTGTCCCCACCATTTTAAAAAAGGTATAGTTTTTTTACTTTTCCAAAGCCGCGTTGTTACGAGAGATGAGACACCATTATATGCAAATTGAGTACAGAGCCACCGCGTAAAACACCAGCCCTCTCGGTAATCAGTATGTTGACCTATTGTGGGGGAAGCTCAAGTCCATATGACCCGTATCCGTAGTACTATTTAATATACAGAATATTTAAAACAGGAACGGAAAAATGCCCACTAAATCAGTAGAGGGTCAAGATCCTCTCAATTTTATATTTGTAAGTAAAATGAGTTTCTGGGTTCGTCCCTCCTCAGGAAAACTACGTCGTTTTGTTAAACGTATTAGGTGAAAATGTATTATTTTTAGTAAAACAATATAGCTCCAGGGGGAGGTATTTAAAAAAATCCCTGAGTCGGGATTTAGGAACTCTAATGTCTTTTGATAACAGTGAATTATAATTATTAGAGATCCAAGGAGGATGTTCGGTCACGAGTTCATATGGCAACAGGTATTGTGGATCTCAATGTGAAGATTTCGGATCCCTCGCTGTTGTTGGCATATAATCATGTTCATTAGGCCTCGTCCTTGGCTTCTGTTTCTGTTTAGGGGACCCATGTCCCCTCACTGTGGTGTTGCATCGGATTGTAAAGCTCTCTCTGTGACGGAGGAAAAAGGGCCGGTGAGAGGTTGTAGGACGGTGGAAATAACCCGCCACCCCCTGCCACACCAGCTCTGTGGGGCCCATGATGAGCCAATAGGGGCATGCCAGGTGGGAATCTCGACATGGGACATAACATGGCTTCGAATGATCTCAATGGGTTTTAGTGTTTGGGGCCGTCACATGATTCTGATTGATCTTGAGGACGGTGGTGGTGGGTGGGACCCTGCTGAGTCATTTGGGTGTTCATGCGAATGGCTCTATCATGTTTGTGCTTTCCTCTGTTGTTGATTGATTGGGGGCTCTGTCATGATCCCAAACCCTGATGTTGGGAGCACTTGATCAGATCGAAGGGCATGCTGCCCTCCGGGCTATTGGTTCCGATCATATAGGTGGCATTTCTCGTAAAATCAGGGTCGAGCAGTGGTTCTGTTTTTCGATTGAAATAGGAACCAATCCCATATTCGGTTGTTTTGACCACCAAAGGATTAAACATTACATGAGCGCCAAATAGCGCCTAAGCGGATCTGTAAAAGTAATTCGGGAAAAACCTACAATCTTTCTCCCGCATGCGAAGATGTCAGGTCGAGTTTGCCCTTGAAAGCTGATTCGACTCAGACCCAACTAGACCTTACATCTCGCAATCAAAAAAGAAAAGAAAAGAAAGGCAGGTTGGATGACCCTTACCAGTAGCCAAACACATACTCCCATTCAAAATGTGAAATAAAATTTGAAAATTGAAACAATATTATATATATATATATATATTTCCTTTTGAGGGACGCATGCTTGAAGACACTGAGTTGGATGGAGCCAATGAGGATGCTGCTAAAACATCAAAGAATGGATCCTTTTAAAATTGGACAAATCACAAGCAGACCAACTCTGGTCGATTCATCAATATCCTACTTTTTACCTGTAATAAGAACTTGCCAGGTCCACTGCAAAGGGGCTGTCCTTAAAAATGGGGCCTCTAGAAGCTCACAGTAATCATCAAAAGTTCAAGGAATCACAACCTCTGCCCAGCACCACATTCACTTTATCCAACACTATTATGATGCTTAATGGCCCTAATTACACACTTCATACCTCAAGGATTAGTCAAGTGGCAACAAAGCGAGCAGCCCCGGCTTTGATCCCCTGGGATTTGATCCTTGAGGCCACCATCTTTGATTTACCTTACCTAGTACAAGATGCTATCATACACCGTTTACCTTACCTTAAAACGGATAAAAGCGAAAATAGTGCTCTGATAATGAGTATTATACACACAATCAAGTACTTGGTGCAAAGCAATGTTGAGATAATTATGGAGATTAGGGTTGTGCCCAACCACATAATCGGTCCACTCACTCATTGGACAGCTCCATGAAACCTGAATTGGGTTTTTGAGGAGAGATCTAAAGGCACGTCTACAGATATATTCTTGGATTGCCCCATCAACAGTCCAATGGAGCAAGATTGTGATTCAAAGATCGCATGAGTCATGCTTTGTGCTTTGGGTGCTCATGATGGTTGATCGGGGACCATAACAAATTCCAGTTTAGATTGAATTTACAAGAAGAAAGTAAAGGATGCCACTCTGACCGCTGGAGTGAGACTTTCTTCATATGATCACAAGATCGCGGCAAGGGGGAGAGGAGCAGGAAAGGGCAAAGAGAGAAGCAAGAACAGTAGGGCCGTTTAAACTCAAAATATATTGTAATGTTTCAAACCCAAAGCACCACCTCGACAACGAGTAAAACAACTGAAATGATTTGAGACATACCATTACACATCCATTAATAACATGGGAATGTTAGAAAGATTTGTAATTCCATTTTAGTTTCATCCTTTCCACATTAAGGAGGTTAGACATTGGCAATAATGGGTAACGAAAAAGAACATGAAAGCCTAAACCCGGAGCTACAGCATAATTACAGGAAGCCAGAATATATGTCATTCAGATCATTAACAACAGAGTAGCAGCTAACCTTGTCAATGCACCAGGGGAAAAAAAAAATCCAAAATACCAATGACAAATACCGTGTTAATTGACTAGGTCACAGTTGGTATCTACGCCTGCAAGAAGAAGGCCACTCTTTCATTTTTCTCGTAAAGGCATGATCCTTTGCAGGAGTACTAAAGCAAAAGATTGAAAACCTGAAAGTACTATGAAGAACTGAGTTTTAAGTTTTCATTATACATCTTCTCATACAAAGAAAAGCAAAGTGTAGTAGTAGGTAAACAGCAAAGTACCAAAAATTAGAATTAAGAGAAAGAAAAATATACAACAATCCTTTACACTCCTGAGAGTAAGACTGACCAAGTTTGAGCTACAAGCTTCCACAACCAACACTAATTTGTGGTGTTAGAGCATGAATATAAAACTAGAAATATTTTGTATAGTTTGAGCATGACTGAAGAATGTAGGCTGCTTCTCTTAACATTGTGAACATTTGTCAGTCAAGCGAAAGAAAAATTGGCAGCATGCTAGTTCATTTGGTCCATATTTGATGCAGAGGAATTCAGTGACAGGGCTCAGCAACGAGTTTGGGCTAGGGCTTTGAATCAATTTAAGCTCAATAATCTATTCAACTGTTTTAATAGTCACATGACAAGCAAATGCCTATTTTAAATACAATATAGCACTAAAAGCTCCGAATAGAGATTAGTGTCGCCTGTTATATAAACCTCCCTAGGAGTTTTTTGTATTCAGTTCTCTTCCAGAATTATTCAGAACTAATGTATCTGAGTTTTCTTTTTAGTCTCCAAACACTAGAGGCTCAACTATTCTTGTTTCTTCTTCGATACCATAATGTTCTTTCCTTGTTTTTCTGTTATTTTCTATTTCTTTGCTGTTTCTCCACATCAACATAATTCTGAAGGTGGGCAGGTCAAGGTTCAAACTGAAAACATATCGCCTGCCAACAATGTGAATAGTGGATATGGGATAGAACATAAGGGATAGTGCAGCTTGGAGTGCCCTTTAGTTTTCTGTATCTTTAAATTTTCACTCTCAAATCCTGAGAGCTCGAGACAAAATAAACTATCGGGTAGAAATATCAGAAAAGACTACGTAAAACAATAAATGAAAGTCCAGCATTAACAAAAAGTCAACAAGCTTCTGGTAGAAAATGTTCGATGTGAAAAATATAAGGTGACTAGTTGTCATGTGAGAACTTGTTTCAGCAAATAGTGCATATGAATTTGAAAGGAACTTTTGACAGCAAGCAACAGCAATAGACCCAATTTACTCACCATAAATCATGATGAGTGGAAAAGATGATTACGTGCCAACATCTCAGATACCCCCAAGGCAGAAATGCTTTCACATCCTAAAAGCTCCTGAAGTTTTGCATCACAAATAATCACCATTGAATTCAAGGGATCCTGCAAGCAAGCAAGCAAAGACATTAAAATGTTAAAAAGTAATAGCATACCACCAGTAAATGATTGATGGTTACTACGCATGAACTATTTGAGAAACAAGGAAAGAGGACTAGATATTGTCCATCTTACTACCCACCTCCAAACTATTAACTTTTATGTATTCCCAGACACGCCTCAATGCCTCTGAGTGGAGCATTTCCCTTTCTTGAGTGCCAAGAAAATTAGAAAGCATTTCAGATATTACTGCAACAGAGCTAGAAGGTTCAGTACTTTCTGATGCAGATTCGACATCAACCTTCAATCGTTTAGCCTGAGCCGATTCTTCTGCCAATATAAGAACAAAAAAAACTTAGTGGAAATCCAGGTGACTTTAGAACCAATCGTCCTGTATCATAAACCAACTATTGTACTTGAAGGGTCAAGAGGGATAATGTGTTTCGCTAGCAGCTTATTCATCTTGAACATATCAGTGCAGTCTGTCTCAAATACGGAACGCAGGGCATCATCACACAAAATATTTCTCTTGTTACTTGGGTCCTGGAGATTGTTCTTCTTTATGTATATCCACAGCTGCTTCACAATCTTAAAAAGGAATTGGAGAGCTTTCAGAATGCCAATATATCAACGATTGTACTAGGAAACATTAACAGGAAGATAAAGAAACCTGAGTCCTTGGAAGGGCTGACTCGCCAAGAACAGCCTCAAGTTCACGTGAAACGCCGCAAACTTTGCTTAGACCCCCAGAACCACCTTTTCTTTTGCTTACAGCTGGAGCACTGCAATTAAGTCATAATACGTATAAAATGCAATTAATGGTAAACAGTAAAGTAGTCATGAATGAAAGAAAACAAGATCTCCACCAGGCTTATCCCAAAAAGAAAACAAGAAACAAGATCTCCACCAGTCACAATGCATGAATCCCTTAATACTACAATGACTTCTCCTGTTGTGAATCATTCAAATTGCAATCAATGGAATACAACACAAAGATATCAATAAAATAGGGAACAGGCACGATTATGTGGCGCAACCTTTGGCCCACAACTATGGGGCAAAATTAGCGAGAAGTCTACTTATCGGAAAGGAGGATCACAAATGTGGGTGTCACAGAACTGTTAAAAAATAAATCCTAAGACAATTAACCCTACCAAATTCTTCTCTCTTAAACAGAGGAAAGATGTAGTATATACATAAGGAACGTAAGCCCAAAGAAGTTCTTAACAATTGGCCCAAGCCTGGTGCTCACTACCTAATATTGAATTTTGCCGCCAAAATCTTGTGCTGGATCATGGTGCCAATTGGAAATCAGTGCTTAACTGCCCTTTGAGTAAAGAAACATATTGACAAGAGGTCTTTAGAAATATAAGATATCATATATATACTAAAGTCAGTCTTTGCATCGCTTCAAAAAGATGTTTGTGCCACTTTACCGGAAATACAGTTGGGTTTCAGGAGACTACAAGCTAAAAACTTCATTCTTTCAGTAAGGAACAAAGCAGTTACCCTGGGATAAAAATAAAAATAAAGAGGAGAGGAAATTATTACTTGGGGGACAGAAGAAGCACCACTGGTACAAATTTAAATGAACTGGCCATTCTGTGTACAGCCAATTTGACTTGCTTATCAATTTTCAGGGAAAATGTGCACAATAATAATGTTGGTGAAAGAACAAATACAAAATATTTGGAGTAATTGTACGTGCTGGAGTCAAAAGCAAGAACATTAAATCAAGACAGGAAAATATCCAATTGAAATGGAGGAAAAATGCCAAACTCTGCAGTGAAATATAAGATCATGGTAACAAATGACATTGAAGAATTCCAGTTAGCTGCCTAAATATCAGGGCTTTTTTCCCCCCACAATGAAAGCTTTGACATAAAGAAGAGACAGACCCCAGTGCACAATGCTTTGACCTAAATACACAAAGTACTATGAAAAAGAAAATAAAAAAAAGAGAACCCATAAACTTTTTAACAAGGCCATTGTCCATACAACTGCAGGTGAACAATAAAATCCCCACGACTGGTTATGTTTAGTTGTTTAATCAAGTCAATAGAACGGAGCCGCAATTAATTAAACAGTAAGCCGGACGCTCCCCTTTACTTTATTTTCGGAAAAGAAAACAATCACAATGACCCAAAAAACAAAAAAAGGGTATCCAGAAATTAACTAAGAGAATATGCAACAATTAATACATTCCCCAAGGTAATGCATGCGTGAGCATTTCGCACGATTAACATAGTAATATTTCTGAAGAAAAAAAAAAAAAAGCAAACATTTTGCCTAAAACAAAAATAATCCTGTCCTGCAGTGAAGTAACCCAACAAAAACTTGCCCCAAAATCCAAACTTTCTAAACAGAAAAACTACAATAAACCCTAAAACTCACCACTTTTGAAAAGAAAAATATTAAATAAAATAAAAAACCTTTCTTTGGGTGACTTGGGGATGATTGCGGCCGCATTTTGAACGAAAGCTTCGGCATTGGAGAGCGGAGGTGGCGGCAACTGGAGATGGGTGCGGAAGTTGAGTTCCTCCGGGCGACGGTGGTGAGGGTGGAGGGAGAAATGGGTATTGTTTGGGTGGTGGTAGTTTGGGTATGGAGGGTAGTGGTGGAGGGTAAAATGGTCCGCGGGAGGTTGAGGACAAGGGTGTGACCGGAGAAGAAGGGTGATGTGGTCTCTGATGAAGGCCGCCTTGTGGGAGAGATCGAACCCTAGGTTGGCTTCGAGCTTCTGGACGACGTCGTTTAGGGATGTGACAGACTTTGGGTCCGACAGACGGAGCAGCACCTCCACACCCCTCGCTATATCCTCGTCCGACGCCGCCGCCGCCATATTCATATGCTTTTGCTCTAACGGATATATTAAAGAACGCTCGAATCTCACCCTCTCCTCTGTGCTTTTATTGCTCTGAAAAGACGCGAATACCCCTGAAATTGTTTCGAATTTTGTACAGTGAGGGCTGGTTTGGGGGTGAAAAAGTTTGAATTGGGGCGTTTTGGCATAAATACCCTAAACTATGGGTTTCTTACAAAACAAACCCTTAACTTTCTCAGGTGCGCATCTGAACCGCATAGTTACAAACATTTGCGAACTAATCCAAATACTTCACTCTGTCAACTAAAATTCACTCTTTCTTTTTCCTCTTCCAGTAGCTCTATTTTACAATTAATTCCTACACGAGTGTCTACTTTGCAATCCATTGTTTTGAGTAAAAAATTATTTATTTTAATCAGAGTAATAAAAGGTAAAAGCGAAAGAGAAAGATAAAGGAAAAGGTCGTTGGAGGGAGATTTTTGCTGCGGTTTCGTTTTGTGGGGTTGGATTGGAAGAAGGGGAGAGGTGGGGGTGTGGTCACCAAATCATGACTTTCTGAGTTGCAGTGTCAGTAGTACGGACCATTGGATGGTTCGGTGACCCACTGAGAATTTTGTTCCTATTTTTAACCTCACACAACTCTGATCCAACGGTTCACGTCGGAACACATGCAAAGTCTCAAATTGGTAAGGCAACAATGGCAACTCTTGTCAAAAAAAAAAAAATCTTGATCGTCTTTAGGGTGGTTGCTAAGCTTTTATATGCTTGCAATATTTTTATAATTCTCGTTAAAATTGTGAGTAGAGAATGATATGGTGAATGGATACGGGCCGGGCCTTAAGTGAGTCCCGTGGGCAGGTCACTGAACGTAGAATGCTACTCTAGAGCGCCATTGAACTTTAATCTGTTGCAATGATATGTTAGTGATCCTTGACTCTTATATAATCCACTTTTCAACCCTTATGACCAGTGTTGTCAATGGGCCGTGCAAGGCCGGCCCATGACGTGGCCCAATAAGGCCCTTGATGTAGTGGGCTGTGCCTATATTAGGAACATGAGGCCCAGCATTGGCCACCGGCCTAATCCACTAAACTTGGTGTGGGTAGTGTTGGGCCGTGGGTCGATCCATGTTTTGAATTTTCATTTTATTTCTATAGAAAAATAAATGTTAATAAACAGGCCCACGCATACACGGAATGGCATGAAGTACGGCTATTCCTAAGCCTCTCAAAATGATTAACGGACCATTGTACTCTTGAAAATTTGAAAAATATAGTTGTTGCTGGGGACTCTATCGTGGTGATTGTTGAGTCTCGATGAGTAGGAGGGCACGGAGGTTACTACAAAACCTAGGACGTGGGCCCAGCGTCTATCGGTGCGGGGAGTAGAAACTTTGTTTTACCATCTAAAGTTCGAAAATAAATAAATAAATAAATAAAGAAAAAAGAAAAAGAAAAAAGAGGAGCTGGTCGTGCTGGGCTAGGCCTCATTGAGGCCCTCAAGGCCTATGGGAGTGAGTCGTGTCGGCCCATAGTACGCCTGTGTAGCATGGCCCATTGACATTTCTACTCATGACCAATGAAAGTCCAACGAATTAATTGCATCAAATTAAAGTTTAGTAATTGCTTTGAAACATTATCCTAAGTTTAATGGCCACCGTGAAGATATCATATTTTAGAATTAGCTATGCCCCTAGAATCTCACATTTTAGAAAAATGAGGGTTTAACATTTTTGACTTAAGAAGTGGGAATTTGAGATTTTTAGCAAACTACATATGAGATAGAAAATCCAAACTACCATTATGAATCAATAGATTAACAAAATTCTCATTTAAGCACATAACTCATATAAATTAAAATAATAATAATAATAACAATATTGATAGTAAATAAATATATTATTCATAATAAAGAGTAGACAATACTGTTTTTGAAAATTCATTATAATGTTATATGAACTCTATTTTTAGTTAGTAAATTTTTAAATTTAAATTCTTCGTTCTTAAAAATAAAAAAGTAGGAAAAACTTTTATTTTAGTGTTAATGCAAAATAAATATTTTTTATGATGTAAATAATTTTTTATATTTATGTTATGAATATTTTATTTTTTTTGAAAAAAGTGTAGTAGTAAAAATTTTAACATTCTTCAAATCTAATTATTTATACCAAACCTAATAATGTCATGTTACAAAGAATTTGTAACAAATATAATAAAGTCATACTCCGAGCATTATATTTTCAGGCATTACATTTCAGTATATATGATGTTGATGTTTGGGAGGAATGCAAGATTCCGCAAACCAAATGTAGCCTTATGGCCACCTTAACATACCATATCATTACTATTGACACATCTATTGACGATGTTAACAATAATAATGAAACTATTATAAAACCGAAAGTTTAGTGATGACGTTACAAATAGTTGAAGTTTATTAGCTACTGTGAGAAAACCTCCAAAGTCCAATATTCCACAAAAAAAAAAAGGAAAAAAAAAGGAGTATATATAAATATGGTATTTGGATTTGTTTTTTGTTTATCACATTTGGTTTATAGTAACACGTATCCCATCTTGTCTCTATTTCTAATAAATAATTATTATCTTATTTGATTCATTTTAGTGTTTTTTTTCCAATTAATAATACATATATTTTTTTTTTACTATTGTATTCATGAGCCATAAAAATAGTCATTCTTTACATATTTTATGAGAAAATGTATATATAATACCATTATTATCGACATGTGTACCTCAAAATAATACAGTTTTGTTAAATTATTTTGAAAGAACAATTTATTTTTTATCAAAATAATGTTATTTCAAAGCGCATGCAAACACACACACATATATATAATATTAGGACCAGTTCAACTGCAGGGAGAGAAGGCAAATTCTATTCGGGGCTTAATAATTATTCCATTTTCTCTCTTTCGCTTCCTGCTTTCTTATTTGTCTTGATTTATTTTGTAGTTATGGCATAATGTTCAGTTTGCCAAATCGTACCTAAATGTATAAAATAACGTATTAAGTCTCCATATCCAAAATATCAATCAATTGTTTTTTCTTATTTTATGGTAACAAAAAAGGAGGATAATGGTTTAAGAAAATGAAAGTGGAAAATTGCATTATAATTCAACACAATGAAAATTCAAATACCCGACCTTCGCAATGAGGAGGCAAGTCAGTGCCTGCTGAATTATTGCCTGCCAATAATATTAATTTTAATTAATATTAATCACTCATTTGGTTTATAAAATGGAATGAAATAAATATTTTATAAAAATATAACACGAATAATAAGATAAATATGAGAGAAATAGTTCTTTTTTAAAGGCCTACAAGTGAAAGAGGTAAGTGAGAGCTATTACGTTCGTGACCATTAATAATAGTTATTTCTTATATATTATTTTTCACCTTTTTGTACGGTTCTTGGAAATAACTATTTTATTTATGTTTCATGCACATATTATTTTTTTTGGGTTATATTTTATGAAATATTTATTCCTTTTCTTTACGAATATAATACGGAATGTTTCTCCGGACATTTGATCGGAAAAATTAAGGGTTATCGACGTCGTTGGCCGGAGGTAAATTAATTCTGTTCGTCACCCTGTTTCTCCATTCTTTATCTCGTCCGAACGCGGCGTTGTCCCCAAAACGTTAACAAAGGCTTCGCCGAATCAAACGACGTCATTTCACTGCACTTCGTGGGCGGTCATCAACTCGTTCCGCTATTCCCACTGAACTGCTCTCAGGCTGAGCTCGTCATGGCTCACCTTCTTAACCTAGCCTCTCCTCCGAATCCCCTGTGTTCCATCACAACAATCCACAGCCAAAATGGGACGCGCGACTGGGTTTCTCTGCGCCACAAGCTCGCCTGCAATGGCAGATTTTCATGCCTTTTCTCTGACAATCGCAAAGAGGTACCGAACTTCTGTAATTTCAATCTGTTTCTCTGTTCAACCATCCCAATTAGGGCAAATATTATCTATTTCAACCGTTTCTTTAGAAATATTCATTCAGGGTACTGAATATTTAGGTTGTAAAATTATTTGCGTTTTAGGTCATATTCATATATTCCATATGCAGCTTCATGGGTTTCACAGCCTTAGTCAGATACCCTAATTTATTTAATTATTTATGCGTACCAAATGGGTTATTTCACATACCAACAGCACTTTCGGCACTATTAAGTTCTTAATGAACTCTTGGGGTGTTTTTAAGTTCTTCTGACATTTATTCTGCCTTGAAATGCTGTGGGCAGCCTCCTGCATATAAGTTTTACTGAGGCTTGTAACTGTACCTTGAAATGTGTGTGATTTTTTCGGTGGCATGTCGATATTGGTCATTTCGTGCAATTTCTGAATGTGATGTTTCGTGATGGTGTATCTGCAGTTGTGATTTTACTCCAATTTCTTGCTTTATTGTTGTGATGGAACCCTTTGGTTATTAGGATTTTCATTTCTTTAGAGGCCTTAATAGTGCAGGGCGTGCTGCTGTTATTAGGACTTTTGCGCCCACTAAACTACCTCTTTTTTTTGCATGGAAAGCTGCTTGGGGCAGAATTTTAACCATGAACCGACTAAAAGAAAGGTAGTTGCAGAGTATGTGAGCTTGGGCTGGTAGCACTGATAAGGAATTGTACTGGCATTTAGCTTTTGTCATTTCCTGTACATGGGTTGGCTCCCCCTTTGGTTGCCTGTTAATGCAATTTCTTTCTAAAAAGCAATGTTTTGTTGATGAGGAGAGGCATCATCTTTTTGTTTCTTGATATGTCTATTGTTTGTAGACAAAGAAGTAAGACAGTTGTTTCATTCCATTTTTCTTTTGCATCATTCTGCTGTTTCTATGGTTTCTTGTTTGGTATATTTGTTAAGTGTGCCTAAGGCCTCAGTTGAGGATTTTCTTTCCCGAGCTTTTTGGCTTCAATCATAGTAAGACTTTCTGTTTCAAGCTCAAAATGAAATAGGAAGATGGTTGATACGTGATTCTAACTGTACCCAAGTAGTTGAGATAAAGCTTTTTTGGATTGAGATGAAGAACCATTGGAACGAATGGTTGATTTTTAGGTTTTGCTATGTTTTGCACTGTAGGATCAAGCTAGGAAAGCATTAGAAAGTGCACTTGGTGGAAAGAAAAATGAGTTTGAAAAATGGAACAAAGAGATAAAGAAGAGGGAGGAGGTGGGAGGAGGGGGGGATGCTGGTGGAGGAGGTTGGTTTGGAGGGGGTGGGTGGTTTCGTGGGTCCAATGGTGATCATTTTTGGCAAGAATCGCAACAAGCAAGCCTGACCATCTTAGGTATCATTCTTGTGGTAAGCACTTACGATATCCATCCCAGTTCTACTGTCTTTCTTTCTACGTAGGTTTCTCCATAAGAAGGTATGTTGTGATTTCTGTTGTGTATGCATGTGTGATGTTTAACAGTATCTCATAACTGCCAAAGGAGAAGTGATGCTTGCTATCTTCTTCAATCCATTGCTGTTTGCGCTGCGAGGTACTAGAAGTGGGTTGTCTTTCATAAAGTCATGGTTTTCGGGAAAGATACCTCGAACGAATCATTCTGATCCTGGTCATACGGTGGAGGAGGAGTTTCATAACCGAGCCTCTGCCAAAGATAATGTATTGAGAAAATGGGGAAGTGACTAATGATTTTTGTGTTGCATGAATGCCAGTTTTGTAGCCCATGCTTGCAAGACCCTCCCTTTCTGTGTTATTCTTGGGAGTTACATGGACATTTGATGGAAACTGAAATAGTCTGTTGTGCTTAATGCTATGTTTGAACTGAAATGGACTTATCCGTTGTTCATACGATATGTGAATCACCATTATTGCGTGTATCATTTCCTTTATTCTTTCATTGAGAAAAGGCGATTTGTACAACTCGAATTCCTGACCTTTCAATCACAAATGAACAACCTTGCGGTCAGTGAACTACCCGGTTTTAGATTCATACAACCAAAGTGAAAAGACTATATTGTGTTGCTAATGCAAATCTATAGTCCATTGAGTCTTATTTTGATCCAAATTTAGAAGATAACTGTTCTTTTCTCAAGCATAGAAAATACTGTCATATCAGTTTCAAATCTTGTCCAACCGGGTCATTAGGTATCGTATGTAACAACCAAAACCATAGGTTCCCCACACTTCCAATGAAAAGGGTCAGACCATTCATTTTGGGACATGCACTGAATTAATGATTCCTTAGAAAAATCCCTTGTAACAACCAAAGCTACAGGTTCCCCACACTTCCAGAAGGGTCAGCAAACCATTCATTTTGCGGCTTGCACTGAACTAATGATTTGGGTAAATACCCCTAAGAAAATAATCATTCCGTGGATCCCACTAACTGAGATAATTTACTAAAGAAATAATGGTGCCAATTCAAATGTACCTACCAAGAAAGCTTAATTTAAACAACCGCTCACTTTTTTGCTTTTGCTCAAGCTCATGGGATGAGAGAGTTGAACCTTTTTCCTTCTTAAATTTTTTCTAGGGTAAGTTACATTTGGATAGTGAAAATGAAATGGCAAAAGAATGGTTAATAGAAAATAAAATGAGAATCAGCGTTTTCACTCTCATTCTCAGTACCATTGTCTAAACGAGTTAGTTGTAATACAAATCAGATGTATGATGTGCAATTGCAAACCTAGAATTAAATATAAAAGTCGCTTCTTAACTAGTTCACAAGGCTGATTGAAGTTCTAAGACCAAATTTTGTATACATCGGATGTCATGATGTGAGATTTACGCCTACGAATCACAGGTGTACAGATTGGATAAGAAAAAACGATTATATGTGGAGCCAATATATTTTAGAGTGAAAGACATTGACACCCCTTTACCCCTTTACCTTTGTTAAAAAGTCACTGACACCCCTAGTAGTTTCCAAAAAGATATTCGCACCCCTTAGTTCTTTTAAAGTGACTTTTTTGCCCATCACCAAATGGTATATGACAAAAATAAAATTATCGTGTTATCATTACTTTAAAATGTCATTTATCATGTTATTATCATTGTTCGCACCTTTTTCATGGAATAAAATTTGTAATATAAATTACTTTTCTATTCAATAAAAAATTAGGATTGGATAAGAGTTTGGTATTTTATAATTTTCAAGTAAATAATAAATGTATTTTTACCATTTACTAGTTTATGATCGGCAAAAAAGATCAATTTAAAAGAATTGAGGGGTGTGAGTGTCTTTTTATAAACCAGAGGGCTGTTAGTGTTATTTTCACAAAGGTAAGAGAGTGTCAATGTCTTTTACGATGACTCATGAATTCCACTACACCCAATGTATACAAGATACATTAATTTTTGGGGACAATATACCCCCATATTTTAAAAAATCTAAAGCCTCATTTATTTATGGAAAATGGTTTTGTATTAAATTCCCCATAATGTAATTGATGACTTGCACATTCTAGAAAATTTGAAAGCAACCTTGCAAGTATTTCTATGTTAGTGTATGAAAACTAATTAAGGTTGAAGCTGCATTGTCTCACTTGTATTCCAATATCAAAATAACATCATTTTATTAAAAAATTTGAAAGAGTTAATTATTTTTTTAATAAAATGATGTAATTTTGGTACTTGAATATTTTCCGCTAATTTAAACTAAATGGGCTGCATGGAAAAAAGATTGGGAGGGGGGTTATTATAAGCACCAATCACGATCCCACATTTAGAACATCTTGGATCTACAGGTCATGAACTCTTCATATTAAATCACGGGTCCTTTTTTTTTTCCCTTATTCTTTTGAAGAGCTCAATCACAGGCCTTTATTTGGGTGATTATCATTGTCAAAGTATTAATGAGGTTTTAACCGTTAATGCATAGTTTCAGGGAGGATCTCTAATCCTCTGATAGAGAGAGAAAGGGTCAAATGGAAATGGGCTCCCGCGGCAGGGGAAGCTACAACTCAGGGGAGTGAGCGAGTGACCTTCGCTTTCTCTCATTTACTAAATCCCGGATCACCACATGACCATTTCCCTATCCGTTTAAACTTCCCTAAAGCGACGCATCTCTCTATCTCTCTCTCTCTTTCATTCCCCCTCTTCCTTTTTTCTTGGGGCCTTTCTTTTTTCTCTTCTTTTCTTTTTTTCCCCTTAGAAGGGTTGTTATCCTTCCTGGGTTTTTGTTTCCCGCTTCAAATTTGCATTTTCCTGTTTGTTCTCATCTTCCTTTTCTTGGGATTCTGTCATTCTTGCTGTTTTCTGTAGAGGGATTTTTTTTTTCCCTTTTCCTTCTAGTGGTTTCGGGGTTATTTTTGTTTCTTGTTTCCTGAGGACTCGATGGTTTGTTCTCACTGTTGATGTCTTTTGCGGTTGGAGAGGTTTCGAGTTCCAATACAATGGGGTTTGACAAAAGCGACAATGGTGGAGAGGAGAGTGCAACATCAGAGACAAAGGCGTCTGAAAATCAAGAAGATGTGGAGAGGATTGGGAGACAGATGAGTGAGACTTCTTTATATGCAACTGAGGATGACGAAGATGATGATGACCCCGAAAGGAATATCCAATTGGGTCCTCAGTACACTCTCAAAGAACAGCTTGAGAAGGATAAAGTCCGGTTCCATTAAAAGCTACAATCTTTATGTTCTCTGTGATTTGAATTTTTCATTAAATTTCTATTTGCGTGCATTGTCCGTTGTTCAATGTTGTATTTTCCATTTGAGGGTTCAGGATGATGAGAGCTTGAGGAGGTGGAAGGAGCAGCTTCTTGGGAGCGTGGATTACAGTTCTGTCGGAGGTAATTTTCTTTATTCTCCAGTCTTAATTTCTCTTATGGTTTCTGTTTGGCTGCCTAGAAAATGGAAGAAAATAGATAAGAGGTTAGGGATTTACAACTTCGTGGACCCTGAATTATCCTTTCACTCCCTCCCACACATTGTGGGATCCGATTGAAAACTTGAATTTGACATATTTGTACACAATTTTATGTTAGTGTAGCTTGTGCCCACATAGATAGATACGATTCTGGAACATTATCTTTGTTTTTACTTCTTCATTCTTTTTCATTTTTACTTCTTCATTTGATGGCGATGTTGGTGCTTTTTCTGAAAATTTGGCTGTGTCGATAATGTGTTTTCCAGCTCAAGAAATGGTATGAACTGTTACCTCTTTTCCATTCATTTATTAGCGAATCAGTTTAATGACCCCAACATCTCTAGAGAACTCCATTATATTTCCATTCTTCCTCAGCAGTATGGATGTGCCTTTGAATGGAATTATGGAATAGTAGGCATCTGACATTTTCTATATTCTCCCTTCACCATAGAAACTTTGGATCCAGAAGTTAAGATTGTAAGCCTTGCCATCATATCCCCCGGCCGATCCGACATTGTTCTTCCCATCCCTGAGGATGGGAAGCCCAAGGGCTTATGGTTTACTTTGAAAGAAGGCAGCCGCTATAATCTGAAGTTCAGTTTTGAGGTCACCAATAACATCGTGTCGGGCCTCAAATACTCGAACACAGTTTGGAAAACTGGCCTCAAGGGTAATCTCTCTCCCGCTTTCCCTCAGTATAAACTCCCAGCAATTGAGTCCTTTACTGATGTTTGGGTGGTTATAACAGTTGACAGCACGAAGGAGATGGTTGGAACCTTCAGTCCTCAATCAGAGGCATACACCCATACCATGCCAGAAGAAATAACTCCTTCCGGCATGCTAGCTAGAGGATCATATTCAGCTAGAACAAAGGTACCTCAGTTCATTCAACCAGCTTTGCTTTTCTTTTGTATTGTGTTTCTGTTTACATCATTCCTTGGTTGTCCGTTGATTCGGGGGAAAAAATTGGATTTTCACGAGACATTGATATCCAACCCCGTTTCTCGTTACAAATTCAACGCTAAACCAGGGTCAGGGATTGGAAAAATGAATAGACCAAAAAAATAATCCTATGGTTTTGTCATTCTTGAACAGTGGGCCTTTGTTACTTCCAATTTTAGAGTAATGCTACTTGTGCATCCCACTCACACACCCTTCACCCCAGAATACTGAGGTGGCACACTTTTAGAAGTTCTTTGGAGGAGTAGTTTGGTCAAGCAACAATGGATAATGAATGAACCATTAAAATTACGCCATATCAGAAAATTCAGTGTGAAGTGGGATGCACAAGCAGATTTACTCTTAATTTTAAGACAGGGTAGGGTTTGAAATTATCAATGCCACTAGATTGAGATCTCCTTTTCTATGGTTGAACAATTCAGTGAATTTTGTGTCAGGTCACACATGTATATATGCATTACAATCTTTCTTCCTCCCCTCCTTGAAGTCTGCCAATGTGATCATTGTTATGTAAGTTTGTCATGTGTCTGACTACTTCTTGTTTATCCGTTCCCAGTTTCTTGATGATGACAACAAATGCTACTTGGAGATCAACTACACCTTTGATATCCGGAGAGATTGGCATTCATAACTTTCCTGTGGAGATGCTATTGCTTTGCTCCTGTTGGGATTTTCGGATTGAAATTAGCTATGTTCCCCCACCCCTTATAATTTCTAGTTTCCGTTCTCTTTAGTCTTCGAGTTCCAATTTCTCTCCAGACTGGTTTATCTGACCGAATGAAAGCGAGGAAGATGCTAAAAATGCACCATGTAGGTGCAGAATAAAATTGAGTTCTCTCCCTCTATTTGGTACTTTGCAAGTCGAGTATGATCGTGCAGGGGCCACTCATTTTTGCTATGTTAATCTTATGTATATTGAGCTTTCCGAACGTTTCGTCGAGGAATAGAAGAATCTGAAAGCATTTGTGGGCTTTACTGAATAATTGAATCCTTTTCTATTGTTCATTGTGACCCATTTTGACAAGGGTCATGGAGAGCTTTGATTCTGATCATTCTGTGTGTTGTTTGGTTGATCCTTTCAACTCTAGTTTACAAACTGAAGAAGATAGGCTTGGCCATCTACAAATGCTTCAATAGAACTTCTAATCTTCAATTAAAATGACTAATTATACTAAACTCTATGATTAGTTCCCTCAATCTAAACTGCAAAGGTCTCTGCAGTGTTTCTGTTGTGGCCTTGGCCACATTAAGCTGTAAAGGGTTGATTGGAATAGCCTTGCACAAGTAAGTTTGGTGCAATTTTCTCTCCTTCAGCTTAGGCCTGATTTTAAACTATGAGTTTTAAATAATAAAAAAAATTATTTCCCCTCTACGCATTCTCGCCAAAATTTTTCACCAAACGTTCATCAAATTGAGCATCTTCAACCCTAGCATGAATTTTTATCTTTTTTTCATTAATTTTTCTTATCTAGTTTGGTCTGAAATTAATACTCCAATAGAGGTCCAATGCATTATAATTCATATAATGTGGAGTCTCCATTTTGGATCCAAATTGTATTAATATTTTTAATTTTTATTTTTAATTTTTGATCTTTATCATATCTTTTATGTTTTTATAACATGTATATTTTTATTATTTAATAATTCCGAAAATTCCCAAAAATATTTGTTATCTTGGAGTAATTAATTTGTTTTCTTGTATTTATCCTTTTAAAGGATAAATTAGATCATTGTCTTGGAATTAATTAATTAATATGAATATAACACTTCAATCTTCACTATGCCACTAGAAGATAGGGAGTGTAAAATTAATCTTTTAAGTTTCCTTTTAGGTGATCTCTCTCCTAGTTGGCTAACTTCTTAGGAAAAGATTGAAATGCCTTTGATATATAAGCAAGGTTCTTCCCTTCTCGATCCATACATAGAATTTATTCGTGAAACCGGGAAGCACAAAAGAAGAGGAGAATCATCGGGGCTCTGAGTTTTTTTGCAAGTAAGAGAATTCTGTTTTTGGTGGAACAAGGTATATAAGCGAAAGAAATTTTTTTATCATTAGGTCGGTTTTTGTACAATGAATTTACCTTTTTAGTTTTTTTAGGGATCTATTATTATCCTTCCTTTTTTACAAGAGATGTCGACTATGAAATATACCCATATCTTCGGATTAAGGAAGATATATTATTATAATTAGTCTTTATTCTTTTTCTTTTTTTTATATAAAAAGATTTTTTTGTGATTATTATTATTATTATTTTCGTTCCTAACTTTTGGGCATATAAACAAGTCCTCACAAAAAAAATAAAAAAAATATTTTTAATTTTTTTTGCCGGTCACACTCAAATGGGGTGCGACAAAGATTAGGGAAAAAGGAACGTAATAAGCTTATTGGATTTCTTATCCATGAAAGTGGCAAGTGTCAATTATTTAGACCCCATTATGAAAGGATTCTAACCCTATGGATTAAAAGAACATGAAAAAAGAAGGGGATCTACAATTTTCATGTAATTTGACGATATACCCTCATCAAAGTGGTAAAATATCATAAGATCTAAATCGTTGTAATTATTTTGAATATTTAACTGTTATGATGCTAGGTGTGTGCTAAGATAAATTGCATGAAAATCGACAAGTCCTCGTATTTTTTCATATTCTTTTAGTGAGGCCTAAATAATGGGTGCTTATTTTTTCTCATAAATAAGAAATCTAAGAAAATTCTTAAACTTTGTTTTCTCTCATATAAAATGACTTTAATTAAAGCAATGCTACAGTTTTTAATTACGCATAGGTGCACCTCAATAGGGATGGAGCTAAAGGGGGCGGGTCTGGGCTCGGCCTTGGCCCAAAAATTTGTAAGGGTTTTTATTTTATTTATATATATTGGGACACTTTTTTTTTTTTTTAAAGGTTTAACCTTAATAAACCTAGGCCCCTTGCAATCCAAAATAATTTAGGTTTATGTTTCAACACCCCTGAGGCGTTAAATCCAACGATGCTGCACCTTAAAATAACGTTATCTTAATAGAAGTCGTATTATCTTTTTAAAATTATTTAACATAATAACTTTATTTCAAGATGTACATAAGCTTATCAATGAGTTAGAATTTGATCCAAAAATTATTTAACATAATGACTTTATTTCAGGATGTACATAGGCTTATCAATGAGTTAGAATTTGATCCAAAACTAGACTCGATTAATAGTAAAGAAACATGAATTAATAGATCCAGATCAGGTCTGGGTGAAGTATTTTCATTTCGGTCTGATTATAAATACATTATTCAATTTGACTCTAAAACCTTAATCCCGTTTGATCGGTGCTTCAAAAGATTCCCATAAATCTCTAAGCTCTCGTAATTTTTAATGGATTCCACGAGTACCCATCATATTTATTGTGGAGCCCACTAAGAATGGGGTATGGAGCCCACTAAGAATGGGGGAGAGCTTCGTTGAGTCCCATTTGTTATTGAAGTTAGAAAAGCTCGAAGCCGCCTACTCCTCTATGCATGGTTCGCATTCAAATTTGGGGAACAGGAAGAAACTGAAATCCCCAAATCACCCGACTCAATCCATTTTCTCATCTACAGATGTAAGACAATCTTATCTCTTCTTTGAATCAGTATCGTCCAGTTCTCCCTCAAGCCCTTTTTCTTTATCATTTCTGGATTTCTGTTAAAGAATTCTATGCCCCACGAATGCTTTATCTCATCTGTTAACGATAAGAGTTTCTAGGTTTAAAACAGGGGTAGGTGAATCTATTGGTAAATAACCCACTGTAGGAACTAAAATGGATCTCATTTTTCAAATTTTAACCTTACGGATCGAAGAAGCCTGAAAAAACAAGCTGGCATGTCAGGTTTTATACAATTTCATCACTTGTCAAGTTGTCATTTATATTTTCAACTGCTAAGGGTTTTAAATTGTTATAACCATTTTGAATATCTAGATGCTAAGGAGGGGAGGTTTGTACTTCACAAACTTATATGTATGAAAATTGGCACATCTTTACTTTGAGCTCCTACAGTTGAAATTTGCAGAATAGATCCAAGACAATATAGTTTTTTGGGTGATGGGATAGGTAATACTAACACTTCTTTCTTTAAGATATCCTGAAAATTATAGTACTCTAATCAAGTGCAGCAATTTTAATCTGAGCAGCTGTGTGTGTTATGAAGAGAGGAAACTATGGTGGGGAGGAAGAGCCCAAGTCGAAGAGGCAATATTCTGCTTCTGAAAACCCTATACTTGGCCTAGTCTCTGCTTATGGTGATGTTGGTGAAGAGGAAGTAGGGAGAGAAGTGATTGCTAATGCCAGTAGAAAACAGGATAAGGGTTTGAAGATTGAACGGAACAGTCATAAATGTTGGCAACATAATGATGAGTACAATGATGACCCTCATTACCAAAACCAAGGGAAGTGCAACCGCTTAATTGAAGCTTGAAGGGACTGCCCTTACCTCGATACCGTCAATTGACAGGTAAATCTAATGACTACATTTACAGGTGGGCAGACATATTTTTGTGCATTTGTGCTTGTGCATATCTACTTAATAAATAGGTAGTATCTTCTTCACTGATGAACTGGCAATCTTTGTTTCGCAGGTTTTGGATTTTGATTTTGAGAAGTTCTGTTCTGTTTCTTTGTCAAATCTGAATGTATATGCATGTTTGGTCCGTGGGAAGTATTACCAGGGAAGAGGTCAGAAATCCCATGCATATATTCACAGCCTTGAAGCAGGACACCATGTTTTCATAAATCTTCAAACAGAGAAAGTCTATTGCCTTCCCAATGGATATGAGATTAATGACCCATCTATAGATAATATTGGGAAAGCCTTGAATCCAAGGTTTGCAATCATTTATGTTTTATTGCTTGTGTATGCTCTCTTGACATCCGTCCGTGTAAAACAAGAAGAAATGACCAGGTGTTTCTGGGCAAGCATGCGGTGGCATGCATGATGAACTGCTTTGGTTTCCCGTCAGATGTGTCAAATATAGACACTGTAATATGGATGTTTACATGGCATTAGATGCACTTTATTGTTAAAACTTACTACGTGCTCTTACTTCCCCCGCTTCCCTCGTAAATTGTCCTAAAGGATTGGTTATTTATTTAATTTATTTTTTGTCCAACTGCATTAAGTTTTATGGTTTTTATGTAGGTTCAGCAGAGAACAAGTTGCACAAATTGACAAAACCAAGCTGTGGTCTAGGGCTCTTGATGGTTCTCAGTATCTCCCTGGAATGGTAGCTTAATTTTTATGGATTATTCTCTGGAATCGTATCTCTTGTGAAAGGGTAGTACTATTTGTACATTTTTCATACACCCTCACATTGAAGGTGTTGACGTGGCAAATTTTAAGTGGTTCATTATTCTTAGTTGACCAAAATACCCCTCAAAAGGACCACTTAAATTGTGCCAGATCAACATTTCAGGGTGTAGGGTGAGAGAAGGATGTACAAGTAGAACTATTCATTTGAAATTACTTTATCATTTACAATGCATTTTTCTCTATTAGAATCACAGCTTGGTTTAAGAATTTATCCATTATTTCTTACCCTGAAAAATCTTCAGGTTGGGCAGAATAATATTAAGGATACTGATTTTGTGAATGTGACAATCCAATCTTTAATGCGAGTAACTCCCTTGAGAAATTTCTTCCTTATCCCTGAAAACTATCAACATTGCACGACACCACTTGTTCAACGATTTGGAGAACTCACACGAAAGATTTGGCATGCACGAAACTTCAAGGGACAGGTTTGACTCGAGACAAACCACAGTAATTTTTGTATTTTTTGAACATGATGTAATATTCTGCATGAGTTTCTGCGGGCAGTTATGAAAGCCAGTGGGATGCGATTCAGGATAGGTGCACAATCTGATCCGGTTGAGTTTATGTCGTGGTTTCTTGGTACATTGCATGATGATCTGGAGGCCTCAAAGAAAACTAGCAGCATTATCTACAAGTGCTTTCAGGTTTTCCTGCCACCCCAATGCTCTCGTGCTCATAATCATTATTGGCTCATTGCTACCATTCATTTCAGCTTATTGCTTATTAATAGTCTGTTCATTATAGGGGGAACTGGAGGTTGTGAAAGAGACCCATGCCAAAGATATTGCAGAGAAAAAAGAAGGTGAGGCCCAGAGTAATGGAACTGAACATGATACTGTTGTTGCTGAGACTTCTAGATTGTCATTCACAATGCTTGGACTAGATTTGCCCCCGCCTCCTCTTTTCAAAGATGTCATGGAGAAAAATATCGTTCCTCAGGTGTTAAGCACTTTAAGTTTTTATTTTCTAAAAGAGTAAAAGATACTATCCTTATTCATCTGCTGAATATGTTTTACACTTGGGGTTTGAGCGTTTATATAACTTATTGAACAGAAAGTAAACATGGAAAAAAGTTAGAAGAATTTTAAGGATGTTAAGATATCAAGATAGTTCGAGGAGTTTAGGAGAGACCAAATGGATATGTTAAACGTATAGCTGCAGAGATGAATGGATCTATTAAAAGTGTAGCTGCAGCGATGACATTTTTCAATCTGCAAAATATTTAAGAGATTCTTAAATATACTTTCTGTTGCAAAAATAAATTTGTGGTTTCAATAGGTTTGGATAGACTTGAGGTAAGGTTAGTAAAATTTATTCAGGTGAATGAAGTGACATAGAAAATGAGTAACCTCATAAAAGGACATAAGCTTGAGTTATTCAAATTGAAATGGAACACTATGCAGTGTAATCTGACCGAATCGGCTGTGTTTACTACATTGATTCCATGAATAACATCTCCTGCCAATGGCTCGTATAACACAGAGGCAATAACCCTCAATTGTCTCTCTCAGTTTCACTCACTCATAAATGTATTGCATTTGAAGGACTCCAAGGGGGGCACTAATCCAAATACAAGAGTTGCCAAACCGTGCTTAGGCTGACACATTTAAATTTTATAGAACCCCCACCAATCCCTTGTATGGGATTGTATGAGGCAAATTTTATAAATTCTCCAAAATGGATATAAGATTTAGGATAATTATTATGGTGATGATGATGTGGGCAATTTCTTTCTTTTAAAAGATAAATGCGCAGATGGCCTTATAAGTCATGTACACGACCTCTTATTGAAATTGAATGTCCAAACACGACCTTGATGAACTGGAGGTAATTTTAAATTTTGGAGATGTCATTTGGTGTGCAGGGTGGTTTCATACTCGCCATTTTTCTTATTCAGTCGAATTATCTGACTTTTCATAATCGCATTCGTACATGTAACATCTCCTCTAAAAGCATTAGTATTCTCTTCTTATGACTTGAGTTTGTTCAAACAAATTATGCCCGTAAGTACTGTCCAAGCTTTTGGGAATAATGTAATAGATACATTGACAGACGGTAGAGAGAATTAGTAAAAGGGAAAAAATGATTGTAATTTGAGGTCTTATTTTTCTATGGAAATGCATCTTATGACTGAAAATCTCATGGCCGCTTTACTCCTAGGTTCCAGTTTTCAAAGTATTAAAGGCGTTTGATGGCGAGTCTGTCACAGAGATTGTATGCCCTCGTATGGCAAGGATGAGGTATTCGTGTCACCAGACTACCACAATTCCTGATTCTTCACATGCGTCGATTCACGAAGAACAATTTCTTCATAGAGAAAAATCCTACCCTTGGTGAGTAACTCATTGTTGAAACCCATTTGGGTCTTGTAAGATGCATTTGGAGCCTGCAATCCTATAAAAAGCTCTTTGATTATGTCTTCTTTATTGACATAATGTAGACTATGTATACATAGTTTCTGCTCTTGTACTACTTTGTTCCTGGTCTGAGATTTAATTATTTTGATAAAATCATAAGAAATCTGCTTTCAACATTTGTGAATGGAAAAATGCCCTCAAAAGAATCAAGTCTGCATATCCTTAGTTGATAAGTTCGTAATAATTCTTTACTCCAAAGTGAATTGCACTTGTACTTCATTATGGGGTTGTGGTTTGCTGCTTCAGAGCATAATTTCTGCAACTGCTGCAATATGCTGCCATATTTAGGGGGAAAGGGCATCCCAATTTCCTCTCAGTACGTTTTCTATTTCACCAAATATCCACATATACTTCAACGTTTCTTCAATATCGTGTTTTGCTGATACATTTGGTCCTTTATCAGTTAATTTTCCTGTGAAGAACCTGGAGCGAAAGGACTATATTCCTTTGCCAGCACCCAGCAAGAATGAGAACTGCGGTCCAAGCATGACCTGATTGGAAACATTGTTCATGATGAGAGGCCTGGTGAAGGCCTTTACAGGGTGTTTGTGCAGCGGCAGTCAGAAGACCTATGGTAATATTTGTCTATCTTAGATCCTATTAGATCGATCTTGATCTTCTTACCGACGTTCTTTTATTCAGTGTTTCTAGGAATGAGATGCAGGACTTGCACGTCTCGGAAACTCTACCTCAAATGGTTGCACTCTCCAAGGCATATATGCAGATATATGAGTGGTAAGCACGAGCTGAAATTCAGCGGTTAATCGTAAGTTCATGCCAAAGGGGGAGAACGGATGATGGTAGGAAAGGAAGGTGAATCAGTCCTAGTGAAAAATGGTTAGGATTAAAGAAGAAAGTGGCACCAGTTCTGCACAGTCGTGTTTTTTGAGGGAACATACTACAGATATACTCCAGTGTCTAGAAACAATTCAAGTGAATTGTGGGAATGGAATTTTTGTACTGGCCTTGCAGTAAATGGTCTCTAGTCAAGTTCTTCCTCCATCCTTTTATGGGCAGTGACTGTGTCTTACGGGTTTAGGTGTTTCTACGTATCCAACTATGTTGGATCCTTTGGAGATATCAAAGCGTTGGCGTCGAGGCTCAGTACTTTGTACCACTATATATTCAGGCATGCGCTATTCAGTTATAAATTCTAAGCGATGGGATCTCAACCTGGAATTTAGAAAAAAAGAAGGTTGTAGGTTTGACTAATTCATTTAAACGGGTAATTAGATTAGGTTGTAGCTCCCGTTTTTTATTTGGGCTAATATACACTTAGCATCTAAACAGTAAAAAATTTAAAATGATTATAACGATTTAGATCTTTTAATATTTTACTACTTTGATGAGAGTTTTATACATCACCAAATTTTATAAAATTTGGCAAATTTTTATATTTTTTCATATTTTTTCGATCTGTGTGATTAGAATTTTCATAAAAGGGCCTAAGTAACTAATGCTTAGTCTCACTCATAGTCAATAAATATAAGAAGTTTCTTTAAGGCTCCATTTTCCCATATATACAGGAAATATTCTCTAAATAAATCGTGAGTTGGTCGGTGAGAACGAACAGTGATATTTGCTCATTTAGTTGACTTTGATAATTTTTAAATGTACTAATTGGAGTTGTAGAATTCAACGATCATCATCTCTTAACGGTTAGTTTTAGATCTACACAGCTCTCATTTAACAGTTTGAACTTTTTTTTTTAAATAAATATTTTGAAATGAATATATTAAAAGATAGTGGCTCCCACTGATCAAGTACTAGGAGGTGCATATTCTTATCTCTTTTAAGAAAAATAAAATCAATTTCATACCTAAGTAAAAGACAACAACAATTGCCACCAATTCTTCATTAAAAAAACAAAATCGATTTGTGCCCCAGTAAAAGGGATAAGAACAATTGTCACCAAACCTTCTTCACCACTTTAAAAAATAATAAAGCCATCTCAATCAGGCAATGGACCACTTAGAATTTAGGAGAATCAAGAAATTATGAATTTCCAAAATTTCACCCATTCATTTCTTTTACTTTTAATATCTCTCCCTATACCCTTGTGTGTAAAGAATGATTATAATCATCTAATTATATAAATTTATAATTTTTTAAATTCAGGGTATCCGCGCCATTCCCCTAAAACAAAGCATTATTTCCTTGTTTCTTTCTTTTCCTAACACCTTTATAAGCAACTAAAAGCCCCACCCAAATTCTTCATGACAATAAAGAGTACGATCCACTCTTAAAATGACATAAATTTATTCCATTCGTGTAAAAGTAGGATACCAATTTTAATAAAACTAGGACCAAATTTATACTTTTTTTTTTTCATTCAACGCATCATTTTCAATTCTCAACCACCCCTCAAGTTTCATGTTAAGGTCACCCTCAAACACATGTAACCATAAGGACCCACCCAAGTAACAAAATATAGGTGTCCTCCCCACATTATAATATAATATATTCTCCCAATAGTCTCCCTCCCTCATCACCTCTACACACATTATCAGCACTTCCCACGGAGGAAAGTGCGGAGGAGCAAAAAAATGGAGGGAGAGGTGGGCAACTTTGTGAAGGTATGGAGTTGTGTCGTAATATGCCTATCCTGTTCCTACTTCACATCCAAAATCATCCCAAAGGGCTTCCTCAGGCTCCTCTCCTTCCTCCCCATCATCTCCATCTTCTTCCTCTTACCCCTCAAACTCTCCTCCATGCACCTGGGCGGCACCACCGCTTTCTTCATCGCATGGCTTGCAAACTTCAAACTCCTCCTCCTCGCTTTCGGCCACGGCCCCTTGTCCTCCCACCCCCACATCTCCCTCCCCCGCTTCATCGCCCTCGCCTCCCTCCCCATCATGATCCGCCGCCACCCGAAGAAAGACCCGTCTCAAGATCGCCGGTCCGGGTCGAGTTCCCCCAGATGGGTCCTCAATTACGGCGCCAAAGGGGCCCTCTTCGCTCTGCTGATGAAAGGGTACGACTACAGCGACTCGATCCACCCGAAGCTCCTCCTGTGCCTCTACTGCTTGCATGTGTACCTGTGCTTGGAGATCACGCTGGCTCTGGCGGCGGTTCTGGCCAAGTTCGCGCTCGGGGTGGAGCTGGAGCCGCAGTTCGACAAGCCCTACCTCTCCGCCTCGCTCCAGGACTTCTGGGGCCGGCGCTGGAACGTGATGGTCACCAGCGTCATGCGCCCCACCGTGTACGACCCCGTCCTGCGGGCCTCCGCCAGGGTGTTGGGCCGTAAATGGGCCCCCATCCCGGCCGTGTTCGGCACCTTCGCCGTGTCCGCGCTCATGCACGAGCTCATCTACTTCTACCTGGGCCGCGTGAGGCCCACCTGGGAGATCACGTGCTTCTTCCTCCTCCACGGCGCGTGCCTCACAGCCGAGATCGCCGTGAAGAAGGCGTGCGGCGGCAGCAGGGCCCGGGGGGTGCCGCGGGCGGTGGCCGTGCCGCTGACAGTGGGGTTCCTGATGGTCACCGGGTTGTGGCTGTTCCTCCCGCAGCTGCTCCGGTTCAAGGCGGACGTGAGGGCGTTCGAGGAGTACGCGGCGTTGGCCGCGTTCGTGGAGGGAGTCGGGCGCGCGTTCGCGCCCAAACCTCGGAACGCTACGCGCGTTTCGTAATTTTCTCACTGTTTCGATATTACTTGTAAATCTCAGAAATGCTGGCGTAGCACACTCTTACTTGTATTTTACTTGCAATGATAAGTGAATGTAAGCAATTCTGGTATGAAAAATATAGTAAATTTACCTGTTTTTATATTCCAGTCGTTTCTTCTTTTACTTTCCTTTGAAAAGCCATGGGCTGGCATTAGTTCCTACACTGTGAACCTCTTACTGTACGATTATTTTTATTGTGAAGTGCATGAGTTCACTATGTTAAATAACGAAGTAATTTTTTATTTCCCTTTCACTCTCAGACTATTAGCCTATTGACAATGAGCACCAGTTGGTCGCGTTCGTCTCCCAACGCCTTCACTCTGCAAGGTACCAACATCACTCCTCTCATGAAACAAGCACCTTAAACATTGCCGTCTTCACAACATCAGCCACTCAGGCAGCTCCATTTGTAATAAAATACTGGGAGTACAAAAACGGACAGAGCTCCCATCCAAGGCTAAAGAGATGGAAAGTGGATTGTGCAGACATACATAGCCATGGAAAAGGGGAAAATTTACTTCTGGAAACCAAAATTTTACGAGCTGTCAGGTCACTTGATCATTGTCCTGCTTTACACATAGTTTGGTTTCTATTTTGATATTGTCAAACTAATGACTATGCTACTAATAAATCTTTAGAAAGGATAAATCTGTTTCATTCCTAAAAATTATCCCGAATAAATTTTAACATTCATATGTGATAAGTAAGATCTACTTGTGATAAACATAACCCACTTATCCCATTTTTCCAGAGGACATATTTTTGGCTATCACGATAAAATCGAGTTTTACAAAACTTATCTTTGTGTAAAACTAGGGAAAATTTCCGGAAAACCATGAAAATAATAGAAGCCATACATATTTTTAGAATAAAATAAGTAGAGTTATGCACGAATACGACATTATTAAATGATGATATAGTACGTACATTTACATGGTTAATTATAGTTTCTAAGGTCTTAATGACATTCTAGTTAATCAACCTCCAGTGTATCCTCATCCTCCTCATCACCACCGTCATCTTCAGTCTATTTAAACTTTACCCATCATCTTCATCTCCGGTTTCTTCAATCTCTTCAACGAGTTTCTCCTCCCTTTCGTGCTCGCCTTTAAGTTCCTTGGGCCTATGAATAAAACAAAGAGCAATTAAGTCTGATTAAAATAATTTATAGAGCAAGAAGCCGTCCTCTCTGCTAGGCCAAATTTCGATCAGAGAGAGAGAGAGAGAGAGATCGTCGAAAGAGAGTGTTTGAAGAGCGAAAGAGGGAGACTCGATTCAGTCATGTTTTTAGTTAAAAACGATTCAGATTTGCGATACAAATCGCAAATTGTACGATCTCGTACTCGATAAGTTAGCTCGTTCAGATGCACGTACCATCGATGTGAAAAGTCTTCGGCCACGTGGACCCTTTGTTTCTTTAGCGAGACGAGCGTGTGACCCACAGACCAAGTTGACTGTGAACCTTTAGGGTGCGTTTGGATCGGGTATACATGAATACTAAGAATTTGTCGATGGATAGGGATTTTAGAAATCCTATATTCACAAATTCAAATCAAAACTTAGTTACGAGTGTCAACTAAATGCGCACTTCAAGTCCCTTCACCCATACAAAGAGAAGTACCGTATCCCAGACGCACCCTCTGACAGGTTGGATTTGTTTATAGCCTCACACTCACCATCTGTTTATAGCTTCACGTTCACCATCAACCGCAGAGTCAGGCTCCAGTCGACACGTTAACTTGACTCCCCAACTTCGACCTACGTTCACTACAAAGGAAATTGCAGTCAAGCGAATAAGTTTGAGCAATTAAGGACCCTTGCGAACTTCTATCATTGATTTCAGTGCTTCAGAAGAAGTACCCCGTAAGAGCAACATTGTTCTTTCAAAGCCATGAACAATGACCTTCTAAAACTTCTTCCCGAGCAGCACGGATGCACACCTTTATTCGCGGGCTTATTTGGTGCCTTCGCCTCTAAGTCTTTAGGGCCCGGCGGGTGCCATAAGTCTTTAGGGCCGTGGACCTTATGGTGAGACTGGGCAGCCCCAAGTTGATAGTGGACTTTGAAGCGTCGAACAAGATGAGTTTGTATATCGATTCACACCCACCACCAATCACGGGGTCAATCTCCAGTTGCTATGCTGATTTCCCAGCTTCGACTGCTGAGTTGATTCCAAAATATACTACAGTCAGGCTTGTAAACTTGACCAATCAAAGCCCCAGTACCTGTCCATCATTTAATGATGCGTTAAAGTAGCCAGTGCAGGAGAGTTGCATGTGAAAGACAAGAAGAAGATAGAGAATTGCAAGCTTAATGCATAAAGCTTCAATGCTCTATGGCCACTGGACAGAAACTACAGAAACTACATTTTATGCAATGTACTTTCGTAAATTTACGAGATTTGTTCCGAGGGTATGAGATGGGATAGTCCTGTGAAAGTCCCATATTGTCCTACATACGTTGACTTCTTCTCTTCAGAAAAGTAATAGCTCTCTGCATGTACATCATAGATACAATATGCATATTATGTGTATATAAGCACGGAATAGATTTCAGTGCTTCAGAAGTAGCAGTAAGAGCAACATTATCCTTTCCAAGCCATGACCAACAGCCTTCTCAAACTTATTCCTCTCTCACTACTACTATCCCTCTGCTCTTTCTTCTGCGATATTGTCGTTGAATCATCCACTGTTACACCGAACTCCGAAGCAAAGGCTCTCCTCCGATGGAAAGCCAGCCTCGAAAAACCACTCTTTCATTCACCAATGGGTTCCCTCGCAATTGAGAACCCCATGCAACTGGACAGGCATTTCCTGCAACCTCGCCGGAAGCGTCACAGCAATAAACTTAACCAGTGCCAATTTAGAAGGCAACCTCACGGGGCTCGATTTCTCTTCCTTCCCCAACCTGGCTCATCTGCTTTTGGATCACAACCAACTCACCGGAAAAATCCCGCCTCAAATTGGCATGCTTTCCAACTTAATCCGCCTCAATCTATCCACCAACCATCTCTCCGGCCGCCTCCCTCCTGCGCTGGGCAACCTCACTCGGCTCGTCTCCTTTTATGCCGCCAACAATTTCATTCGCCGGAGAGCTCGACCCAGTTCTGTTCTCGAACTGGACAAAGCTTGAGATTTTGGAGCTCCAGTTCAACAATATCTCTGGGGCTTTGCCCCCTCAAATTGGCCTCCTCAAGAGCCTGAAAGAACTGGCTATTATAAACAACCATCTCAACGGCTCTATTCCGCCTGAAATTGGGAATTTGAAGAACTTAGAGGCTCTGGCCTTGAACGGGAATGGCTTCAAGGGTCCAATCCCTCCATCTCTGGGGAATCTCATCAAACTAACCGTACTGTTCTTACAACAGAACAAACTCTCTGGACCCTTCCCTCACGCCATCCTCCGTTGCAAAAACTTAACAGATTTGCGACTGTTTGAGAATCGGTTCCAGGGTTTGGTGCCTGAAGATCTAGCGAATCTCTCCTCCTTAACGGAACTTCGTATTGGAGAAAACCGCTTCAATGGTAGCTTGCCACCACTTTGCCTGAATGGCAGACTTCACATTTTCACTGCAGCTGCCAATAAGTTCACAGGCTCCATACCGGAGACATTGAGGAATTGCACCAGCTTGTTCCGTGTCCGGCTCGAAAGGAACCAAATTTCTGGCACACTAGACCGAGATTTAGGAGTATATCCAAACCTCAATTACATTGACTTGAGCCATAACAAGTTGGAAGGAGTAATCTCCCCTAACTGGGGAGCATGCAAAGGGCTCACCTTGCTAAAAGTGGCAGGCAATAGGCTCACCGGGGGAATACCCGGTGAGCTTGGCAGGTTAACTCAGCTGCATATGCTTGATCTGTCATCAAACCAACTCGATGGGAAGATACCGGTGGAGTTGGGGAAACTGTCGGCTCTGTTTTCTCTGAATTTGAGAGGTAACAGGCTTTCAGGCTGGATACCGGCAGAAATAGGAAGACTTTCCAGTCTGGAGGATTTAGACCTCTCCGAAAACAAGCTCAGTGGACTCATTCCAGTCCAACTCAATGATTTGTCTAAATTGAGGAATTTGAAGCTGGGAAGCAATTATTTCAATGGGACTATCCCATACCAGATTGGCACACTGATGCTGCAGGGATCCCTTGATCTTAGTCATAATTTATTCATTGGGGTGATTCCTCCTTCCATCGGGGGTTTGACCATGCTGGAAAATTTGGATCTTTCCCATAACATGCTTACAGGATCCATCCCTCCTTCGTTTAGCAGCATGACCGCTCTGCTATCCATTGATTTTTCATACAATCGTTTGGAGGGGCCAATTCCGGATAATAAGTTCTTCAATCGCTTCGCTCGGCCCTCAGCATTCAGTAACAACAAAGATTTGTGCGGTGAAATTAAAGGTTTGCGGCCCTGCAAAACAATACCTAAGGAAGATCATGGCCATCATAAAAAGAAACGATTCATCATTGTTGGTACTGCTCTGTTTGGGACCCTGATTCTTATGGCCCTCAGCTTTGGATGTTCTCTGGTTCTAATAAGACGAGCAAAAGCCAAAGGCTTGACAGAAGACTCGGAAAGTGTGCCAAACAGGGAGAACTTGTTTTCGGTACTGAATTACGATGGGGTGATTGTTTACAAAGATATAATCGAAGCTACTGAGAGCTTCGATGACAAGTTCTGTGTTGGGGCGGGCAGCTCAGGAAAGGTTTACAAAGCCGAGCTGCCTACAGGACATGTACTGGCCATAAAGAAGCTAAAATATCAGCAAGGAGAAGTGGCAGAGCAGATCAAGACTTTTGCAAATGAAATTCGGGTTCTAACTGAAATTCGACATCGGAACATTGTGAAGTTTTATGGCTTCTGCTCACATGGATCAAACAGTTTCCTGGTTTACGAGTACATTGAGAAAGGGAGCTTGGCGGGTGTTTTGTCTGATGAAAAAGGAGCACAGGATTTGGGTTGGGATAAACGGGTGAGAATCATTGTTGGTGTGGCAAATGCTTTATCTTACATGCATCATGACTGCAGTCCTCCCATCGTTCATCGAGATATATCGAGCAAAAATGTTCTGCTGAGCAATGACTTTGAGGCCTGCGTATCGGATTTTGGCACTGCAAAGATCTTGAATCCAAGTTCCAGTAATTGGACAAACATAGCTGGTACCTACGGCTATCTGGCTCCAGGTATCAATTCCTTCCTTCTCTGTTCCCTCAATTATTAACACGCCCAGTTCTAAATTAGTTCATGAAAGAATAGATTGTTTAGCATTTCTTTTCATGGGATTCTTTAAAAGACACTTTGAGGGGGTTTTATAGCTCAACTTACATTGCTTTTCTACATGATTACAGAGCTGGCTTACACAATGAGTGTTACCGAAAAATGTGATGTCTATAGCTTTGGTGTGCTAGCAATGGAGGCGCTGATGGGAAAACATCCTGCAGAATTTCTTTCTTTCCTGCATTCATCAACTCAACGGAACATAGAGCTTCAAAATATCTTAGACACCCGCCTCTCGCCTCCAGTGGTTCCAGAGGTTGAGAAAGAAGTGGCTTCTGTGGTGATGGTAGCTCTTCCATGCTTAGAACTAAATCCAAATAACAGGCCTACAATGAGAGAGGTCTCACAGGGGCTGTTGGAAGCTACCAGCATTTATTAGAAAATGCCCAAACCCAACTTCTCAGATTCCTGCGGAAGGACAAAGTGATATAACACACACACACACACATAAATATGCTCTCCTGTCTCTTCAATAATCAAAATTTTGGAGAAAGAATAATGAGATATCTTAGTCTAAAAGAGGAGTTTCCTCCTTCATATATGTCATGTCTGTGTAATGAAGCATATCCATGGAAAAGAATCGAGCCATAGATGGGAATGTAATGTGTAAGAAGATTCACTTCAGCAACTCGATGCAGTTTCTTGTTATCATTTCACTTAGCCCTAAAACTCATTGGATTAACGAGAAAAATGTGCAGACTGAATGCTCTTGACACTTCCCATGGACATATTTAAAATGAGCCAAAGCAATAGTCCATAACCATCAATCTATTGAATTTTTGGGCGGCCGAGTATAGGACACATTAAATTCTGAAACTTGCCCCAAATACTATATGAAGGATGACAAAAACCACGAGATATAAAAGCATTGTGAAAACCAAGACATGGACAGCTACAAAGATGAAATACTGAATGGCAGTTAAATTGAGGCATTAGTAACGAATGCACGAATACCTTATAACTGAGGAAGAGAAGAAGCTTGTATTCTCACCTTATGCTTTGCGACATGATGAGGAAGAAGCTTCCCACAATGGCAGTTGGACGCCTACAGGGTTCTGGTTGATGATGATCCAATGCAAGACATGCACAGCTAGGTGCTCGTGTGAAGAGATGTGACTGCAATGGTCGGAATTCATAACTCTCAGATTGCAACAAATGCGTGCTGCCTTGCAAATTTAGCTATTGCAGCTAAGGTGAATTGAACTCTTTGTACGATATACGTGCTCTCCCCTTATTCCTCTTTCCGATTATAAGAACATCAAAATCACCAAAAAGAAAACTGAGCAAGGTTTGCACAAGTTCATTCTGACAACTGAATAATTATTTTTTGTGCTTTTACATGTAAATATTCAAAAAGTGCTACAAATTTGGAAAACTCACACTGCATGCCAAAGACCTGAATCTGCTCAACATTTCATAACCATACATTCGATTCACTAGCGTTAAGCACACTACTCAACAGGGAGAGAGTTATATAAGTCTATAGCAACCTGTTACTGTGGTTGCATCATGAACCATTCTTAGGGTTTGGTGGAGATACCTCTGCTGCAAGCACCGGAACCCTAAGTATTCAGCACAGAATCTCTCTCCAACATCTCATTGCGTCCCCTTTCTCTACAAACATCCTCAGCGGAGGATGAATCGACTCTTATTGGAGGTTTGGGCTGCTATCTAGAGCCATGAACTTAGGTGGCCAAAAAAATAAGGTTTTTTGCTTAAAACTTTTTACTGTACACTTATAAATTACTTCACCCATCAATAAAAAGGATTTTCATTGCATAAAGGCACATCACTACAAATTTAACTAATATTTGCAAGTCAATATTAGTTAATCTGAAACTATAAACAACAGAAAGCTAACCTTTGATGCGTCATTTTAAACAAGTGAATTGCAACACAATATTTGCATATAAGATCAAAGAAACCTAAATATGGCAGAACAATACTATGAATACAAATGATTTCACCACAAAATTACAAAAGGCTTATGTGACATATTTATCATTTACTATATTTCTCTCACGTAGGCCTTTTATGATTTTGCAGTGAAATACCTTGTGTATATAAAAAAACCCCACTTTCCCATGTTATTTACCACTCATAATAGAAGTAAACGAATTTACTGACATACCTTGTATTAATTACTCCAATATTACTTTAGTGAATAATTTGGAGTTCTAAAATTTTATTTTATTTTTCCATTTTGTCCATTGCAGATCAATTATTTTTTTTATAAAAAAAAAATCAGTAATTAAAAATCGCGAGAGAAGAGTGGCGCGTGGGGTTGATCGTCTATAACTAGGAGTAACCCTACCATAAAACGGATGACTCTCTCTCGCCTGGTTTAGTTCCACGCGACGCTCTTTCACCCTGAAGGGGATCTTCGACACCGCCCTTCTCGCCATCAACACGGAGGAATTTGTTCAGAGAATATGCCGATTAACACTTGAAATTCGATTAAGCGAGCTAATCTAAATACCAAATTATTCCCCGATTCGAAGATTTCATGCACAAATCGTTTCTCGTTCGCTTCTCTGCGCAATATTTTCGCCTTCGGAGCTTTATATTCTGATCAGATACCTCTTCGGAACCCTAATTTCAGGGGCGATTGACATGTCGTTTGATTTGGTATTGAAGCCGTCGTGCAGCGGGTGCGGATCGACGACGGATCTGTATGGAAGCAATTGCAAGCACATGACTCTGTGCTTGTCCTGCGGCAAGACCATGGCGGAGAATCGTGGCACTTGTTTTGACTGCGGCGCTACCGTTACTCGCTTGATTCGGGTACCTCTCTTTCTCCTTTTTTTTTTTTTTTTCCTTTTCGCCTTCATATTTTCCTGTTGAATTGTTATGATTTGATGCTGAAAAAAAATAATTAGAATGGAGCGAAGATGGATAAATGCAAAGATTAGCCTCGGACTCTTGGATAGAACATGTTGCAACAAATTACTGGATTTTTTTTTTTTAATTTAAGTTTGTAGAAAATCATGTGACAGAGAACAAGCTTATTTGAAGCTATTTATCTCATTAATTGTTTCTGCACCTAATCAACTACTAAATAAGCCCTTATATACCCCCAAAAAAAAAAAAATTCTGAGCAAGCCCTTAATTTTTTTTGGTTTAGTAAAGAAGAATTTACTTCAAAGGACAAATATGATCACAAAGTATAAAAGAGAAAATTTTTAAAGCAGAGAAGCCCTCCTGTCGATAAGGAAATCTGTGAAATGCAAAGGTTATCCTCTGGGCCTAACTAAAGTATGGTACTCGAGGGACTTTCTCGAGTTAACTCGAACTTTTAATTGTTTGTCAAAAATGCTTTGAATCGTTTATTCTCTTTAATTTTCTCTCTTTTCCTGAACTCGTATATTTGTGTTTAGGAATATAATGTTCGTGCAAGTTCCAGCAACGATAAGAATTACTTCATTGGTAGGTTCATGACCGGGCTGCCTAATTTTTCAAAGAAGAAAAGTGCTGAGAATAGATGGTCAATACATAAAGAAGGGCTACAAGGACGCCAAGTCACGGATTCCTTGCGGGTATCATTTGCATGTTTTTGTTTTAAATGCTTGCTAGTTCCCAATTGCTTGCTGTATGTTTGGTCCCAAGCAAAATTCTGAGAACAGCTTTCATGTGAACCATGGTAAGTTTGTGTCTGTTTGACCTTCTGCAGGCCCTGCTAATGTTGGAACCCTGTGCACTGGGTACGACCTCTTTTTGCTTGTTTCCAGATGCTAATAAGTTATTGCCTAGCATGGATGAAAGTTGTTGCTGTTGACTTTACATATTTATATAGTTCTCTATAGTTTTTGAAGCTTGACTCACTTAATATAATGTAGTGCTCGTTAGTTTTTTGATTACTGTGGTTTGCTATGGTTTGTAATTTCCCTTGTTCAAGGAGTATGATAAATCAATAACTGTATACAAGAAACTGTTACAAGCAAATATGGGGATTTGTGAATATCTATTCTAGCCTTATAGGCTGATGACCCTTTACTTTGGATATGGTAGCCCAGTTTGACTTGGCTTAGGATGTCCATTTTTAAAGCTGATTCCCTTTTGTCCAAGTTTATTGTATGTGGGAGACAGACTCTTTTAACCTGACTTGGGTTAGAATGGGAATTTTGAATTATTTGCTATGTGCTTACATCTCTGTCTTATCATTATGTTATTGCACTCACAGGAAAAGTACAAGAATAAGCCTTGGCTGTTAGAGGACGAAACAGGACAGTCTCAGTTCCATGGTCAGCTTGAGGGATCACAATCTGCAACTTACTACCTACTTATGATGCAAGGGAAGGAATTTGTTGCTATTCCTGCTGGTTCTTGGTATGCCCAAATTTGTAATCTAGTGGTTTGATATTATATTTTTCATGTTTACTTAGATGTAATGCATGCCCCTATAGCCCTGATCTTCTGAACCCCACCGGGGAATATGACTTGAAGCAATAACAATGGTATTTCTAGTAAAACATCTTTCACAATTCCTGTAGAGAGAGTTCACTAATGGACCAAGGAATAAGTAATTCGACTCATTCACATCCAGATCATGAATGTTTGGAATCCATTCCCTGAGGGAAGCCGTGTGCCCTATAAAATTGTTTTGCCTATTAAATATATCTATGCCAACCTGCTAGAAATTTCTCTTAATATGGCTGTCTTAAATCTCAATGGTAACTGTCAGGCCCTAATTACTTCACTTTTCAAACGACCACTCGACATTAGCTGGTCACCACACCCATCCTTTCCTGTATCTTGGAGATGCTCATTTGCAATTCTTCCCCACAGCTCATGCATTTTTATGTATGTTTAGTTGTTTTTACCCATAAATTTATCTCAGCTGCTCATTTTAGTCTTTTTGTTGTTGGTTGCTAACAATCAAATATTTTGAAGTTAATTTTTCTATTCTGTTTTTTAATAGTCATTGTTGTATGCCTTTTTTGGCTTTAGGTACAACTTCAACAAGGTTGCACAATATAAGCAACTTACCTTGGAGGAAGCAGAAGAGAAGATGAAAAATAGGAGGAAAACTGCCGATGGATATCAAAGGTGGATGATGAAAGCGGCAAATAATGGACCTGCTGCATTTGGTGAAGCAGAGAAATTGGATGACAAAGAGAGTGGCGGTGGCAGTGGCAGCACCGGTGGTGGTGGTGGGAGGGCACGTAAGAAAACAAATGGTGATGATGACGAAGGCCATGTCTCAGATAGGGGAGAGGAAGATGAAGAAGAGGAGGCAGCGAGGAAGAATAGGCTTGGACTCAACAAGAAGGGTGGTGGTGAAGATGATGAAGAAGAAGGTTTAAGAGGAGGTGATCATGATTTTGATGATGATGATGATGTTGAGAAGGGTGAGTCCAGAATGCATGAGTATACTTTGAACTTTGGTTTCTTTATTCTTGTGATTTACATGGAAAAGAAATGACTAAAAGATCAAGTCCTGTTATTCTCACTACCTGTTTTAGAGGCTGTGGGAATGCTGACAGTAGTTCTCATATATGATATTTATGGCATTTTTACTGTTTCCAGCATGGGCTCATTATTTATATTCCTTCTCTTCGCAGGCAACCTCATATATTTTCATATGGTCATTTCATTTGCTTACTCATGTTAATTACGATTTGACTAAAAAGTTTCGGCTGTTAGAGTGTGGGCAGAATTGATAACTTGCCTTAACATTCCTGTGTACCCTCAATTACATCTGGGGGTGGTCTACATTCAATAATTGTTAACTGGCCTTATGAAGGAAATATCCGCTTGGAGAATGAACCAGCACAACAAGAATAGAATCCATAACATTGTGGTAATCATTAAACCCACTACATCGTTCAGTCATACCAGAGTGCATGAAGCATGAACAGCTCTTATCTTTAGGAAATGGCTTGCTTTTAATGAGGTGCAGTTTGTTTTCAAGTGATTATGCCTTATTAGCTAGCATGGTAGCAACTGATTAATGCATTATGAAAATTCTGACAAGCAAAAAAGATAAGGGGTGTTTATAGTTAAGTAAAAATGTACTTGGTTATCAAATATGCTTTTTCTGATAATTAATTGAACTCCTAATGACAAAGAAGTGTACTGCATATGGTCTAGACCTTGTCATGTGCATGAATATCTCCTTTCTGTCAATGTTTTTCCCTCTATATCTCTATTTTATTATGTATCAAGGACCAGAACTTTTGCCGTATATAGCTTTGCTGTTCTTTGTTGCTGAATTCACACACATGTCTTCACAATTTTAAGCCTGACATTTTTGTTAGGTGCCTCAAGTATTTGGCATATTTGGGGGAATGTTTGATATACGCAGCTTAAGCTTTTAGGTGGCCACTTTATGGAGTCTCAGAATCCCAGTTTCCTGAAGGTCCAGGTTTTAGTTCTTGCTGCCTGGATTCATAATCCATTCCTTTCAAGGATGCTAATTAAACTTTATTATCTTGATTTACCGCCTGTGATCTGGCATGTGGGGAGGAAGGAAGGAAGGGGGGGTAGTATAAATTGTTAGCGCGGCCAAACAGCTTAAGCTTTTAAGTTGAATGGTTCTTTCACAGTTTCATTTGATTTAGTTGCATACTTTTTGATATTCTGATCTGGATCATTCTAGGCGACGATTGGGAGCATGAAGAAAATTTTACTGATGATGATGAAACTCTTTTTAACAATACTGAGGAACAAGAGTTGGATCCTGAGGTTCCTGCACCTCCAGAGATCAAGCAGGTTTGTATTGTCTATGCTATTTATACTACTTAGCTCAAGGTTCCAGTGCTTACATATTTTCACCTTGTCCTTTCATGTATTTGTACTGTTTTTCGTAAATTCATGTCTTTGTATTGTTTATGTTCGCTTTTGAAAAGAATACCTTCTTGAGTTTGTCAGGTTGCTTCAGAGGAAGCCAGTGGCTTTTCTAGTATGGATACTATCAGATCCAAATATAATTTTTGCATTGACGTTCTAAGGCAACTAGAAGTTCCCTAGTAGCCGTGATAGCAGCAATTGTCAGGCTGTTTTGATAATTGGCTTTATGAACACGCGGCTTAGGACTTGCCTTTCTTCATGAATTTTTTTTCTGAATAACTGGATAGGGGAGAAGTTTCCTTGTGTTTGGTTATCTCAATGTAATGCTTTGCAGCCTTCCAGAATGATATTTTAAACTGCAGTTTGCATTTTGCATATTTAGTTGTAAAATTTACATATTTGTAGGAAACTGTAACTGCTTAATGTTTTGAATGATTTGCTTCATACAAATGTTAGTTTGAATTTAAGTGTGTTATATAGTGTCTTTCTTTAAACTTTGGGATGCACTTTGGATGATGACCAATTAACCTTGGAGGGGATTCACGAGGACTGACTTAAGCGTTGATAGACTCGAAGAATAATATTATAAAGAAAATATGACTATGGTCTATTTTTCGAAGCAACATTTGAAAGCTTAATATTATAAACCTAATATAGTTGATTTTTTTTTTTTTTTAATTTATATTTATATGTTGAGAGATGGAATCCGACATTTAAATGGTGATGAGGAATCCAATGAAAGTGAGGTGATGAGTGTATTTTACAAAGAGCAAGAGATGCTTTGATGTTTGATTAGGGAGGCTCTCTATGCAAGCTTATGAAGAAGAAGCTTGGGTCAAGACTTGAGGAAAGGACGGGAAGAACAAAAGGGAACATTTTGTATTAAAATGCTTAGAGGATGGAAAATTTCGGTTGATAAAATGATAGAGATAGATTCTTGTGGTAGACAAAATTTTAAACTGTGGCTGTACCACCTTTGTTTTGTTTGACCAACTAGAAGTTGATCTATAGTGTTAGTAGATTAGTGAAGTAATTTTTTCCCTTTCTGGGGTGTCTCCTTCACATTTAGGAAGTTTCATTTTCCCTCTCTTTCTGCTTCATGTCCCTGGACCTTGTGGCTGTAGTAGCCTTTTATTCCATAGTGGTACATGGATTTCTACCACCTTTCAATTTGTAGGATGAACAATGTGCTTGAGGTGATGATAATGATCTTTGTTGCATATGGTTTTAGGATGAAGAGGATGAGGATGAAACGAATGAAGAGGAGGGAGGACTGAGCAAATCAGGAAAAGAGCTGAAGAAGTTGCTTGGGAGAACTGCTGGCCTGAATGAGTCAGATGCTGATGATGATGATGACGATGATGATGATGTAAGTTGCACCAAGATATGTGGAAGCATTTTTAATCTGCTGATCATCTAAGAAATTTATAATACTAGTTTCAAAAGAGTGCGCACAGTTTCACTTGTCATTAATGTGGCTCTTTCGGGTGTTCAGATGGAAGATGATATTGCCCTTCCTTCTTTACTTGCTTCAAAGCAGAAGGATGCACCTAAAGAGGAACCCGTTGATAATAGTCCTGCAAAATCTGTTCCTTCTGGACCTCCTCGCGGAACCCCATCCAGCTCTAAATCTGCGAAGGGGAAAAGAAAATTGAATGGTGATGATACAAAACCGGCCAGCGTTGCACCTCTAAAGAAGGTGAAGACAGAAAATGTATGTAATTGCTATGATCCTGGTTGGTTTTATCCGACAAACAATAAACAATGTTGATATTCCAGATTTTAACTTAATTCTGATAAACTTCACTCTTTTCTTCTTCAGGAAGTAAAATCTTCTGCAAAAGGTGAAACGACGACAACTAAAAGTAGTGTGCCCACCAAAGGGGCACCGCAACCATCTACTAAAACTGGGCCGGTCACAGAAGATGAAATCAGGGCTGTTCTACTGCAAAGGGCCCCTGTGACCACGCAAGATCTGGTTGCCAACTTCAAAGCAAGATTGAGGTCTACAGAGGTAAGATGCTTCGTGTTATCTAGGTTTGTTTCTTTTTGTTTCAACTTGTTTTATGTCATTGTTGCCACTTTGAGACCAATCAGCTTGGAGCATTAAAGTTGAAAAAACGGTTCTTCTGATCTAGTAACAGAATGTTCTCCTGAGAAGGATTTCTATTTAAGCATTTCTTGGAATGAATACAATGAGTATAGTGCCTACTACTCCTATCTTCTTAGTCATCTTCTGGTAGCCCTTTCTTCTACATCTGATAGTACTGATGCTCTCGGTATGCATTCTTTATTCTGTTTGGTGGTGCAGGACAAGAAGGCTTTTGCAGATATTTTGAGGAGAATTTCTAAGATACAGAAGACGAATGGAGCAAACTACGTTGTATTGAGGGATAGGTGATGAAAGGGGTCCTATGCGACCCATCAATGCTGCGGATTGATAGATCCGATGGGTGGGAGGCGTTCACCCTTTCTGTTACAGGGCTGACTGATTATAAGAGCATGATAGAGGTCCCTCTGGCCTAGCATGCACATTACATTATACGATCTTGCTCCGCGTAGGGTCTGATTAACAAAAGCACTATAATTTCGGAGCATACTTGGAAAATACTAGGGATCTTTTTTATTTTTTATTTTTTTCCGTTTAACCCTTAATGCATAATCTCTTTCTGTTGCATGCGAAGAAGAGAGGGTCATGGTAAGGCCTTTTGGTTGGTTAGCTGTACATAAGGCAGATTCGGGGGCGACTCGGTGTCTTTGGGAAACCCCGAAATTATTGTTTTGCATTGGATTGAACTTGTTGGACCGTTTGTTTGAGCTTCTTCATCGATTCATGACTACTGGTCTTGTTCAAAGATGGAGGCCTTGAGCAGGAGGAATAGAATTTGGATTTGATGGAACACTTATGAAAATTTTGCATTTAAAGAAAGGAAAATTTTATTTGGATATCCTTTACATACCGTTCACACTTAAAGAGTGATATGGCAAAATATTTGTGATCCTTTTTTAGTAGTATTTTAGTCAAAAAAAATGATGTAGGAGCATACATATTTTGTCGTGTGATTATTTTTGATGTGAAAGGTATGTGAAGGATGTATATATAGCATTACTCTTAAAGAAACTATAAGAGAAGAGATGAAACCAAGTAGCATTACTCTTAAAGAAACTATAAGAGAAGAGATGAAACCAAGTGGTGAGTTATAATGGTGAAGATTTTGTTGTCTTATTTTGTATACAAAGTTTCAAACTTTCTTAAGGGATGAATCAATTACTTTTCAAACAAATTTTACCCTAGTTTAAGTAGCCCAATTAAACTCTGGATTCACCTTTAGATAGCTTTCATAAAATTTTTATTTTTTACTTTGAAATTAGACAAAGCGTATGCTGCCTCATTTGTTCCATTTCCAAATGAAAGGTCACCCAAATGGAACCTAGAGGGTGAAAATTTTAAAGGAATTATAACGATTTAATTCTTTTTTTTAATCCATCTCTTTTTGCATAAAAATCTTTAATATTATTAAATTACATAAAAAAATTACCAAACTTTTTATTGTTGCATCATTATTTAGTGTTTATTGAGAAATACTATTAGTAAAAGTTTATTACAAAAAATATTGATGGGGACGAAAATTTGTGTAATTCTTTAATGTATTTGATCAAAACACATCTCCAACGAAGATCACTCAAATTTTGATAATGTATTTCTATCCTTCATGATAAGCGGAGGCGGAATAAAACAGACGTTTCCAATCTTCAGTGTCTTATCGTTTTTCTCCATTTCTACTTCTTATCCCCTTCGGTTCATCGCCTCGCCTTCGTATCCTCTCTTGGCGCTTCTCAACCTAACAGAAGTTGAACCAGGTTTCTCTCTCTCTCTCTCTCTCTCTCTCTCTCTTTCTGTGCGTGTCCTCTTCAGCATAATTTTGGAACCAGGGCCTCTTGTTGGATCTCAGTGTAGCTAGTGCTACTGACGGTACTATTCGAGTTTATTTCGCGATGTTTTACATAAATTTTTGTGCAGTACTTTCCCTTGAAGACAACTCAGGATTTTCTGGCTAAAAATTTCATTTCTGCGGTTATTTCACATGTCCTTGTATGCTCAGGCCCTCAGTGAAACTTCCCAGATTATTATTATTTTTTAGTTTGTGATTTTCTGAGAGAAATGTGAACTAATGCATAATGTTTGATAGACGATTTTAGTTTGGGTAAGTGCGTTGTTTGGCTGCCAACTTAGTTGTGAACCTAGTAACCTCAGTGGAAGTTCCTGTATTTGTTTATTTATTTTTGTGATTTACCGAGAGAAATGTGAAAATTTGTGTAATTTTTGATAGACAACTTTAGTTCAGGTAAGTGTGTGTTTAGGTTGCCAACTTAGTCTTGAAAGATCGAACTTTGTTTTATTTAAATTTGCTGACGTGGAGTTTCTGGCTGCCACGAATTTAGTTTTGCAAGCTAAAATTAAGTTTTACAAATGTTGGGAGAATGGTGCATTGACAAAATCATGGTTTTGACCGACACAAAACCAAGTTTTGACCATTTTAGTTTACCCAATTGCCCTTAATCAATTCTTGGTTATTTCAGCTTACCCATGTTTTTTGGTTATTTTTTCTGGTTTGACTCAGGCAGCCAAACACACCCTAAATCAATCTTAGCATTATTTGGCTGCTGAAGTTTCTTGAGAGAAAATTTTGTAACATTCACCTGTTCAATTCCTAACAGTGCATACACGCCTCCCCAAGAGAAGTTGAACTCTGGTTTCTCCTATTGGAGGATCTAAAGTGTTGAGGTTCCACCTCAAAACCAATTGGCAATGAGGGGAATGGCCCAACAGATATTTCAAGCCCTGTAATAATGGGTCCCAAACTGATGTGAGATTCTCAATAGTCCTCTCATATGCAGCCACAACCTGGCCTGCACGTATACAACACAAACATCTTCTCTTCCCTTGTTGTCAGTTTGATGTAGTAATTTTATTAGGTCTTCGCTCCATATCTCTCTATATACACAAATGTTGTCATAAAATCCCCTTTCCCTTCTGAGCTTTTTTTTCTTTTTAATGTTTAATGTCATTAGGAAGCACATGTTTAATGCTGAGTGAGTTAAATCTGGGAGGAGTGCTATGCAAAAAGAGCATGGTAACAGTGGTCCATCCACTGTCAGTGGACGGATACGACTTCGTAGACGCTCGAATGAGGTCAGTTACTTTAATTTTGTACATGACTATGCATGCATATTGTGTTAGGTAAAGCTAGTATTATTATTTGCTCTGTCCTTTGGTTGCCATGCTATAGTTAGGGGCCTTGAGGCTGAAAATTGGCTACAACCCCTTTAGTTTCTCTGAGTACATTTATGTTTATTCTGTTAGGCTTCTTTGGAGACTAGCAACGCAAATGAAGGACCATTTCCTTGTTAATGATCAGAACAAGTACAAGTCTATGCTGATCCGTGCATATTCTACTATTTGGATGATTGGGGGATTTTCATTTATTATCTACATGGGGCATCTCTATATTTGGGCCATGGTGGTGGTTATCCAAATCTTTATGGCAAGAGAACTGTTCAATCTACTCAGGAAAGCACATGAAGATAGGTGCCTTCCAGGATTCAGGCTACTGAATTGGTAAGAGATTTTGATTAGTTGTCATTTTATTTTCTGGATTTTGTTGTTTCATTGTAAACTTCTGTTTAAAATATTATTTATTTCTTAAGCTGAATTTCATTTATTATGCTGTCCAGGTCACTTCAAATTTTATTTTGGACATTATTACACGTTGTAGTCTAATTTACTGTTCTTATTTCAGGCACTTCTTTTTTACTGCAATGTTATTTGTTTATGGTCGCATTCTCAGCCAACGCCTTGTCAATACTGTAGCTTCAGACAAATATTTATATCAGCTTGTGAGCAGCCTCATCAAGTATCACATGGCTATCTGTTATTTCCTGTATATTGCAGGTTGTGTTTCTTTTATCCTTTTATATAATAGCTTTTAGGTCTCACATGCATATATGTTATATCTCAAATTATGATTGATGAATGATGATATAAATTTATTTAGCATCTAATTGTGTGTTGAAATTCATTTAACATCTGATTGTGGGTTTTGAAACTAATTTAGCTTGTGATTGTGGGTTGCTATGTGTTTTTCTTCTTTCTGATCAATCAACTTCTTATTTATCACTTTTGCTTGGACTATTTATAATAACTTGTTGCTGAAACTATTGTATTTTGTCAATTGGGTTCAGGTTTTATGTGGTTCATCCTGACATTAAAGAAGAAGATGTACAAGTATCAGTTTAGCCAGTATGCATGGACACACATGATTCTAATTGTAGTGTTCACTCAGTCCGCCTTCACTGTAGCCAACATATTTGAAGGAATTTTCTGGTAATGCTATTCAAAAGGATAACTAAATCTCTTTTCGGTAGGTGTGTTAGTATAATTTTTGGACATTATATGCACTTCTTGAATTCTTATGTGTGTGAGTTGAGTCTTCCATATTATGGAAAGTGTTACGTATTGCATCATATGGGTTTGATATATAGAATTATAAGGTTTCCCTAACCAGATTCTGGTAGCATGATGCACTTCCAACCCAGTATTCTGTTTCTCAGTGGGTCAATGAAGGTTAAGAACCTGCTTTTGCTCACGAGTGTAATACCCTCTGTTGGTCCTGACAGAGAAGAAGTCGTTACCATCCAGGTAGCACATTGTGGTCAAGCATGTCGGAGGGTCTGTTCTTTTTTTTGTTTTGTTTTTTTTTTTTTCTTTGCCTTCTATTATATATAGGTCAAACTGAAACAACATCTCTGTTTGATGATTACTTGATCTATGAGTGTAATTTGGCTATTATGCATTGAAGATTGGTTTTTATTAAAAATGTAGCTTGTGTTTACTACTCGTTGTCATGGATTTCAAGTGTGGAAGTACTATCTTATTTTTCTGGGCGTGGTCTTATGTTGACATTCAGCATTTATTTAACACTGCATGGATGCCCAATATTTTTGAAATTTTTATGAGGTGATTGTCTTGGCGTGATTATCTTCATAAAAAGCTTTTCATGGTTCCATGTTTCCCCTTAAATTAATTACTATGAAAGGAACGTGAGTTTCACTTTTCATGACACTAGTTTTTAAGTATAAAGTTCTTGCATGGATTTTAATGCAAGGACCACTTATTTCCTCAGTAGGGGCTAATTATATTGCTATGTATTGTTGAATCTATTTTAAATAACCCAATTTTACCTTTGGCTAAAGTTGAAAACAGAGTAGAATTAATCCTTCTGTTGTAAACTTCTGTTGTTACTTCTGTTGTTTGAATAAAGTGATATTAGAATTACATCTAATATGATATTTTGGTTTCTTATGTAAACTTCTGTTGTTTGCTGTGCAGCTGGATTGGTTAATTTTATTTATTTATTTATTTTGGATAATAATTGGAGGCAGTCTGTTTTTACACACCTGCCATTTTGCCGTCCAGAAGCTTGTTGAAAATTTTATTTCCTCTGAGCTTACTGTGATTTGAATAAAGTGATTCATCACAAGATTTTTTTCCTAGCTATTTTTGCCATGTGGGTTGGTGTTCTATACCAGAAGTTGAATTTTCTGCATATTTTTTGTGAAAAACCTCCACTCTGTTCCTCCCACACCTAACATCTTCTGATCAGCGGGTTCACATGATGCACACAATGTTTGTAGCTATCTATGTCCACTTTCTTAAAGCGCCTGTGTTTTCTTAAGTGTTGGCTACAAGAGATCATTATGGTGCTCTTTCAGGAAGTGTTTAGGTGCTTAGAAAGGAGAGCTATTGGCACTTAATTATGTTCATAAAATGTTCAGTAATACTACCCTTCCCAAAAAAGTGTATCTCGAATAAATCCCACCACTCACATGTTGAGGTCGACCCCACATAAACAATTGGGTCCCACTTATCACTTGTGAGTGGTGGGATTTATTAGGGATAACTTTTTTGGGTGTGAATAGATTTATCCTACAATGTTTACCAGGAACTGGATTTTAAGTTCCAAGTTAGAACATAAATATTTACTATTGCTTCCTGCTTCCTCTTAATGATTTGTTACTGCAGTTTGACCCACTTAACTTATTATTATTAATATTATTATTATTATTATTAATCTTCAATCCATTGTCTTTCCCCTAAACAATTTTGTGTTAATGCAGGTTTCTTCTTCCAGCATCTCTCATTGTTATCAATGACATTGCTGCTTATATATTTGGTTTCTTCTTTGGAAGAACGCCTTTGATTAAGTTATCTCCCAAAAAAACTTGGGAGGGTTTCATAGGGGCAACTATTACTACTATTATCTCTGCATTTCTGGTGAGCTTATTCTGTTCTTTCAGATCACTGCATATACAGTTCTGCATATGCATGCTTGAATACCTACGCTCATACATATGTAAGTGTATTTCATATGTATTGTCTATCAGTTATTGTTGAAAAACAATTCTTCTCCTTTTAGACTAATCCTGGTGTTAGAAACTGTTTGGTATTTGGTGTGTTTATCGACCATACAATCTTTACATGATCATCTTTAATCTTGTACTTCTACTCAATCAAACTATTTGAGATATTGTTTTCACTTGTGGATGCAGCTAGCAAATATCATGGGTCGTTCTGAGTGGCTAACATGTCCGAGAAAGGTAACTTTAAAAGTCGTCTATTTTCAGATAAGCATAATTGCCTTTTTTTGTAGGTGCAAACGAATATTTATGTGATGCTGTACTTGCAGGATTTATCAACTGGTTGGCTTCATTGTGATCCTGGTCCGTTATTTAAGCCCGACTATTACGGTTTACCTAAATGGATTCCTCAATGGGTAATATGCTCAAGTTTTTTGTGTAGTTTATCAATGATTTTGGTCTTCCTTGAAACTTATGTGCTTCACTGAATGTTGTGCTCCAATTCATGCTAATTTGTAGACGAGGAAAAAAAAGATTCATCGGTTGTAGAAACTTAAATTTATACACATATAATGGTAATAGTTTTATGGCCTGTGTTTTGAGCCATATGAGAGCTTTAAGATGTCAGATCTCTGTAACATTTTAAGCTTATTTATGTTTTTGGCCACTTGTGCAGATTCCTCGGAAAGAGGTCTCAGTTTTGCCAGTTCAAGTGCATGCATTATGTCTTGGCCTGTTTGCATCTATAATAGCACCTTTTGGAGGGTTTTTTGCCAGTGGGTTCAAAAGAGCATTTAAAATCAAGGTTCGATCTTTCCATTCTTCTATTTGTATCTGGCTAATGAGCCTGACAGATATTGCTGTATGTCATCTTTTGGTTTTGGTGTGTCACAGGATTTTGGCGATAGCATTCCTGGGCATGGTGGGATTACTGATAGAATGGATTGTCAGGTGAGTTGCAAAAAAGTGACAAAATCCTACCTAAGATGGTTTTGTATATGCTGTTTCTCCGTAACATGCTGTTAAAAAAACTCCTAGAAATATATATATATATATTATCGATAAAGCACCTAGAAATATTTGTACTTTTGTTATTTGGTACTACATCTGATCGCATGCAACTCGATAATGATCTTTTGGTAGTGTAAATATCTACTGGTATTGTTAGGGGAGGTGTGATTTTCACGTCAGATGCATTCTCGGTATGTTCATGTTACTAATGTGTAATTCTCGTGTCGTGACATATGATATGTAAGCCTCCAGATTTTTAGGTCTCTGGAGCTGGCCCACATGCGAAAGATTAGTATAGTCTAGCAACTTGGGAGGGAGAAACATAATGTATGTCTATATTGAGTGCAGCAGCAAACGAAAAGAGAGGGAAAATGTCCCATCATGTATGCATGGTCGATACTCCATTTCTGATGATTTAGGTCTCGGAGTCGTGTTTTGGGCTGCACTTAGTGTTTCCTGTTTATGCAGATGGTGATGGCTGTCTTCGCATACATCTATCATCAGTCTTTTGTTAAGTCTCAGAGCATATCCGTTGAGACGATTCTGGACCAGGTAAGCCATTTTCTTCTGCAAGTTGCTTTGGGATTGTTCATGTACCCTGAATTTCCATTTAATGGCGTTCCCACATTGTAGATATTGGTGAACCTGAGTTTTGAGGAGCAACAAGATCTATACGTGAAGCTGGGGCGAATCGTCCAGGAGAGACGATTCGGACGGTCTCGAATTCTTTATTAATATCAAATGGTGTTTGTGTAGTCTCTGCACTCTCTCTGTCTTGGGCCTGCAATGTACGTGTATGTTTCTCTTTCATAGGCAGTCTCAAGTCATTTGAGGTTAGGGTTTGTCCCAAGTTAGACACTTCTTTTCAGTTTCTAGATTCCGGTGTTCACATTCTGTATAGTGCTACACTTACTATTAATATGATATATATATATATATATAGTGGACGCACAAAGCTCTCACAGGGTAATACGAGCCATGTCCTCTTTTGTCTGCTCGTAAATACAACTCAACTATTCTTTCTCCACTAATAATAATTTTTCAAGGTCACCTTAATGATTTATCTGTCGTTGGATTCATCATTGGCTTTCTCACTTTAAGACCCACATTGAATATATATATATATATATATATATTATTTATTTATTTATTTATTTATTGAGACTCATAATTTTTGTTCCAAAGTTATCTACTATTTAGATATTGTTTGTTTGATTCTTATCTCCTATATATATATATATATATATTATTTATTTATTTATTTATTTATTGAGACTCATAATTTTTGTTCCAAAGTTATCTACTATTTAGATAATGTTTGTTTGATTCTTATCTCCTGTATATATATATATATATATATATACACACGTGTCTGTTTATATATCCTAACGGACAATTTCTACCCATTAGCCATTGAGTTGGGACCCGGCTCACTGGGGTCTACATGTTACCTCATCCATTTACTTATGATTTTAAATTTAAATAATGAAATAATTTCATAATTATTGTAATAGGCCATGTGCATTGGACGGGTCTCAAAAATTAGGAGCTGTAACTTTTTCAACGAGCAATATTATATATATATATATATACTTTTCACATTGAAAGTAATTATATGTATAATTTTATATTCTTATTTAATTAAAATATTACTAAAAAATACGATTGATATGCACTAATTTTACACCATCCCACTCAGATATATGCAGTATTTACTCGTAGCCCTGCAATTTTTTGTCAATTACAAAGTATCGAGATTACAATATAATCTGTTGGTGGCAGTGCAAACTTGAACGAGAATTTAAAGAAGGATCAACTGGATCTTGGGACAACTAATAAAATCAGCTTTCATCACACTCTTCACAATTGGAAACACAATTTATAGTAAATGCGCCTAATAATGCCGACAAAAGGAAATAAAAATATGTTACACCCCAAGCATCATTGTCATCTACTTTTACAACGAAAATTTCTTGACCTTAAATTATCAGTCATCTTCAACTCAAAATAGATATTAAAACGAAAATCAGAACAAAAATCAACCCAAAAAATTAAGTAAAAAAAAAAATCTAATTGGTCCTTTGCATTTTTCACCTGCCAAAAACATCTCCAATGCCCATCAGCAGAAAGAGAATACTATTCGTCTAGTTTGATCATCTCTCCCTATCTCCCTTACTGGGCTTTTGGTTTCTCAACCTTCACATAGGGTAAAACCCCCATAAAACGGGCGACTTTTGGGGCCCACCCACGTTGCTGAGCGCGGCAATACATCAAGAATGTGTTTGCATAATAAGAATTGAAGCCCATGAGGACGTGCCACATAGCATGACCCTGCGGGTTAATGGGCCAATGCGATATTTCCTTGCAGAGAACGCGATCGAACAACCAGCACAAACTACCCAAGAGAAGGGTTGCAACATAAACCTTTGCAAGTCGCTTAGCAGCAACATCTTCAGTGTGGATGTAATACTTGTACATCCTGGGGATGCACAGCAGACACATCATCACATAATGCAACTTGAAGCCGATGCCAAAACGGACCTGCGAGTGGACAACAGCAAAAATGGCTGCATACAGGCAGAGGAAGGTCGGCATCGTGCTGCGATAGTGCCAATCAGGTGAATAGAGGATGTAGATATACAGAAGCATTTCCCATACCATTGGAGTCTCGTCACTTTGTTGTTGCCTACATTTCAATTAAATATACTGGCGGCAGTGAGTTAAAAAAAATATAGATTATCACTGTTAAATAAGAAAGATTAAATTTTCACTAAACATGTTTGAGCACTGATAGAGTGAGCTGCAACTGACTGGCATTTTCCAGAATGGCATAGCCACCAAGATTACAAGGAGTCAGCAATATAAGGAACATGCATGTGCACCCACTACCCAGATTGGCCATTTTTAATGTCACAAGGGAATCATGCACGTGCACACGAAATGAAATGTTAAAAAAAATGGTGTTTTGTTTCAGCTAACTAGAATCAAAACCCGAGTATGTAACTAAACATCAACCAAAGAAGGGAAAGAATTAATGACACACCCTGACCAAGGCATTGCCAGACAAACCACAACCATTGACAGTGATGCCCCACCCGTGAAAGACTAGACAAGGATATAAAACTCTATTTCTACATGGGCACTAATAGGATCCATTTATTGCTTTACTGATCCATATTGCAATGGAACAACATTCATATCCCGAAGTTGAAACTAAGAAATCTCGAAATCTGATATCTAAATAAATAATAAAGCCTCGTTTGAGGGCAATGATGGAACTTGGAGAGCTGTAGATGTACAGGAAGTAATAAGATGCCAAGCAACTTAAATAGATCTCGATTAGTGTAACATCACAATCGGCATCTCAGGAGTAGATATGATGACAGGCTGTACCTCACTCATAACAAAACATGGTCCATCCACGCAGAATTACCAAACATGAATAATTTCAAGTTGATAAACAGGCCTTCAGGCTAGAAGATTTTTTGGCTAAACTAACTATAAGCTTTAATGTAGATGTCATTAACAAAGTATAGTTCCCTATGTATTTACCAAAAAAAAAAACAAAAAACAAGAGTACAGTTCCCTGTGGGCAAATTAAAGATGGAACAAAACACATAGCCATTAATTAATTAAATAGTAGTGCGGCGTCGGTACGGAGTTGCGTCAGCCGTGGATATAGATATACTCTCATGAATCCTTCTTAATTAAGCACATAAAACAGACCGCCAATAAAAACAAGTTAAACATCATAGTTGCTTAGCTATCAGTACTAGCTTAACTATCCAAGACCCGAAATGTGACAATTAGACAAGAAAGTAATTAAACAAACCTCAAAAAAGAGTATGTTACTTACACATGTTGCAATGTCGCATGGAATAACATGCTTCCAATAGCAAGTATCATATTAGATACGTGAAGAATGCTAAATCTCTTCTCAAACCGTTGGCATAATGCGTTTAACAGGCCAATGAAAGCCAAAAGAATGCCAGGTATATTTGATATGGTGTTGTAAAATTCTGCAATATAAGAAGAGTAAACATAATTCTTCTCGCACCACTCCGTTGTTGATGTGACAGGGACCCCAAAAACTAGCGATTGAATCTGCCATTCTCCAATATAAATGCCAAACAGCTAAAATGAAAACAAAAGCCTTATATCAGGAACCACACAGCTTGTATAACATATGAACCAGTTGCCTGCAGAAAGCAATGACACCACTTATGATTGAAACAAACAAATTTATAGCTCTTAAGAGCTAAGAACAATAAAACATAGCCAGAAAGAATAAACCATCATGAACAAGACTTAAGAAAGAATCACTAATTCTTCCCACAAAAAATAATGGATTACAGACCCCAAGGCAAGACCTTGAGAACCTGGAAAAACTTATGATTTTTACATCCCAAATTCTGGAATCAAGAATTGACACGAGTTGGACATAATGTCACTCAAATGTAAATGCATTTAGAGTCACTTGTCTTTGGCGAGATGGTACAACCAAAATGGATTTATGTTAAGAAACCATATTTGCAATCACAATTCAAAATTACTTTAAGTAAGCTATGCACAAACCAACAACTAGTGTTCAATTTTACAAAGTAACAAAATTCAGATCCTTGGATAAGTAAAATTCACCCTTATATGAAATCGTAAGTTTTCATAAACCCCATAAGAAATTATAAGCTTTAAGTTAAGCAGCATATCAGAAACTGAAGCGCCCCCACCAGGACAGTAATTCATGCGTCCACGCCTGCATGATTCACTCAAGGTCATAATCCCTTCATTCGTATAAAGGATATGATAGTTACAAACTCCTAAAAAGATATTATTCAGTTAGACACTCAAGAAAACTTAATGCTACTAAAAGTAACAGGAAGTCATCTGAACTTACGCAAACTAGAGGTTGCTCCAATTATTCAGAGCAAAAAATAATTTAACTAACTCAAGAAATTCAATGGCAGAAGCAAATTAACGACTAGTTTTAACTACTGAGAAAGGTGACAGCAACGAAGACAAAAAAACACAGATAAAGAAGGATCTTCTGCTTCTACATTTATTCCGTGCTCCCTTTAGTTGCACTTTAATAATGGTAGCAACAACAACACAGGAGACAGAAAACAGAAAATTCAAATCTTAAAAGAACTACTATTTTAAGGGTATTTTCTAATGCCATTTTCTTCCCTCGTGTCACAATCAAAATACAGGCAAATCTTATAATTCTATAAACATAATGTATCACATCAAAAACACAAGCCTAAGAATTCTACAAAATTCCCTAACAAATAAAAGTTAGTGAATTTAGGGTTCATACGTTAGCGGCTTTGCCGATAGTTCCGTCCTTTCGGTCCCTTTCTGAACAGCAATCCACCTCCCGCACGCGAAGAAGAAGAACGAGAGAGAAACCGCAGATCTGCTTCGGAGTAGCAGCCTGAATAAGACAGATCGAACCAGAAATCAAAAGATAGCAATATAGAGATTGATCAATATAGTGCGATCGAGAGAAAGAGAGAGAGAGACAGAGAGATATTGAGAGAGAGAGAGAGAGAAAGAGTGAGATCGAGAGAGTGAGATCGGGAGAGCGCGCCTGGATCGGTTCCCGGAGAGCGGTGAGGCGCCGCAGATCGCCCTCGTGTCGGGGAAGGAGAGGCGAAGCGGATTCGTATTGTAGATTGGAGGAGGAACGGAGACTCTCTTCAGTTTAAGGCTACAACGGTCTTTCTCTTATATAGTTTCACCCCTTCCTTGCCCTTTCGCCATTTTGAATCTTTCTAATAGAACGTCTTTGTGGCTCTAATTATACCTTAAACCAATGAAATTCCCAAAAATGATCACACTTGGTCAATGATTAGAAAAACTAGAAATGGCTTTGGCTTATCTAAATTTCTTCTTAAAATTACACATGGTCTGATGCAGGATTTGTGACTGACAGGGTTGAGCATTTGGGATTACGCTTAGATTTTTATTAAAATTAGATGGTTGTTGAACTCGGTTATAATCTTACTCTTTAGTAAAGCTTATGATAGTGGTTGAAAAACGCCGCTTTAGATCAACTCCGAGTAAGTAATTGGCGAGTCTAAAGTTCCGACTAAAATTATGCTATGTTTAAGTTGTTTAATGCGGTACTTGCTATAGGGGTCCACACGAATCGAGCATTTTTAAAATATGTTTTAGACCCTCGTTAAAACCAAATGCCTAGTCAACCCGACTATTTTATTACTTTCTAGTGAAATTATGATAAGCTATTTTTGGTATTTTTGAAGAGGCTGCAAAAGATCATGTTAAATAAGCTCTAAAGTTTCAATGAAAAGTAAACATAATTTAAGTCTTTCAATGCGGTACATGTGATGAGGCCCACTCAAATTAAGCATTTTCGATTGTGTTCAAATTCTCATTAAAATAAAACGGTTGCTGAACTCGATTAAAACATTACTTTTAAGTGGAACTTACGTAAAGTTCCGATGAAAATTAAGTCGTTTAATGAGGTAAATGTGATGAGGCCCACACGAATCAGGCATTTTGGGTTGCGTCCAGATCGTCATAAACATTAGGCAATTCCTAAACCCAATTAAAACCTCACTTTTCCAACAAAACTTATGATAAGTTACATTTGACTTTTCATAAGGTTGGAACCTATTTACGATTAAGCTTAAAATAAGTGACTTATGCAAAAAGTCGGCTTTCAGCTTTGACATGCGTATTTGAACTTCCCGAATACTTATTTTAAGCTTTCTAAAAGTTTGCAAACCCATAATTTGGTCCAATAAGAGTTGTTCAACAAACAAGGTAAACAAGACAACAACCTTCCTAAACTGACCCTTAATGGATCATTTAGTTTCCTTCCTTCCCCATTGATGCCATTCAAAATTTGTTGGAAGTCTTAGTTTACTTATGGAAGCCAACCCAACGGCTTTACTACAACATTGAATGAAAGTCATACACAACTTTAAAAGGCTAACAATGAATTTACACAAGTAGAATCAACGAATGCATATTTTATTAAGCTTGCATATTTGTTTTCCATTTAACGTTTATAGTAGAAAACATGTAAAAATTTCATTGGTATATAGTACTATCATATCATCAAGTTATGGACCAATAACAATTGAGTATATGTGCCGAACCACTTGCATCGTACTCACTAAAAATTAGTACAAAATCAATCATTAATTAATAGTTGCTAGACGGTACCTGCGGAGGTTTTTTCTCCATAAACATGTTCTATATGTATACCTTGACCACCGATGCTCTTTTCCACGCGTCTCTACTAAAATTTCACTTTCGTTTGAGATACAACTTTCCGATTAAGCTTCACATAGATAATTTATTAAAAGAGTTATTTTTCATGCTTTTACACGGAAGGTATTTGTTTTGAGCTTTCTAAAAGTTTACCGAGCCCATAATTTTATCAGAAATAGATTCTTTTCGACTGATGGGGTAAAAACATTAACATTCCTAAACTGCCCCGCAGTGGGTCGTAGTAAAGTTTCATTCCCTTCAAATGTCATTCAAAAAGTGTCGGCATTTTAAGTTTAAATGATGGGTGCAATTATGAAAGCCAACCCCGCAACCCAACGCCTTTACTGAGGCAATGAATGAAAGCTACAGATGACTTTAAAAACACAAATATCTAACGATGAATTTAAATCCGGACAGAAAGTATTTTACACTAAAAATTATAAAAAAGTTTATATATCATAAATTTATGAAATCATAAGTTATCATTTATTAAAATATTTTTTATTAAATTTATATTACATAAACTTTTTATAATTTTTTTTTAAAATTATTTGTATCCTAAAGAATTATTTAATTTATACAGGTTAACTCCACGAATATACTTTACTAAGTAGCACATTTATTTGCCATTTAATATATCCTTAGAATAAAGAAAAAAGCATAGAGCAAAGATTTCATGTGATTTACTATACAACCTTTGTTGTTTTATGTGCCATCTCTATTTACAATCTTATAAATGTGGTGCATATTTACACACTGACCATATAAATTATACACCAATATTATTTTCCACACGTTTTTCTTGGTGAATATCTGTGAGATTCATTTCATTAATGATTAAACTAGTCGTATTGCACCTAGTCGTATCGCACGTGCAATGCACGTGCTTAACGACTTTTTTTTATTAGAATATAAAAGATTAAATATAAAATTATAAAGAATAAAAAGAATGAGTATGTACTTAAAAAAAGATAAAAGTGAAAGGAGTAGGAAGAAAAGTTGGGGGTGAGTGGTTAAGAAAATAACTTCCATTCATAACCGTAAAAAATTTAAATTTAAAATTTAAAATTAATTTTGATTGATGGAACCAAAAGGTTCTTTGCCTTTATAATAGTAGAGAAGTGAAAGGAGTAGGAAAAAAAATTGGAGGTGAGTGGTTAAGAAAATAACTTCCATTCATAACTGTAAAAAATTTAAATTTAAAATTTAAAATTAATTTTAATTGATGGAACCAAAAGGTTCTTTGCCTTTATAATAGTAGAGATCGTATCGCACGTGCAATGCACGTGCTTAACGACTTTTTTTATTAGAATATAAAAGATTAAATACAAAATTATAAAGAACAAAAAGAATGAGTATGTATTTAAAAAAAGATAAAAGTGAAAGGAGTAGGAAGAAAAGTTGGGGGTAAGTGGTTAAGAAAATAACTTCCGTTCATAACTGTAAAAAATTTAAATTTAAAATTTAAAATTAATTTTGGTTGATGGAACCAAAAGGTTCTTTACCTTTATAATAGTATAGATGTGATGCAGCTTTTTGCGTAAAATATTATAAATTGATTTTCCTTGCTTAGGATCCGTCACAACCGTTTGTGTGTGATTTCATGAGTTTCAAATATTGATGGACAGATTTTGTAAATTTTCTCGAGAATCAATGGATTTTATGATTTTGCTCCCCCAATTTTATTTTTTTGAAAATGATATGATATAAATCCTACTTTTTTCCTAGAAAATTTGATTTTGCAATTTTGCCCCCTACTTTTTTGGAATTGGACAATACTTTGTCAATGATTGGATTAGGGGAGGAAAAAGAAAGGATCGGTTCGACTGTGGCCTTAATTATGATTGCTATGAGGGCTTAGTTTGTTTAATTGATTAGCTTAATTTATGTTTGTATTTGACTACAAACGAACCAACTTGAATGAATCTTTATTGGGCCAATGAATCTTTATTGGGCCAACGAACGAACTCTTTGAATCTTTATTGGGCCGAGCATGAGGGAGGTAACCAGCCGGCTCCGTTCGTGTGCAGCCCTAACGATGATTGCTATTGGGCTGAACCCTGCGGCCCATGTTCTTTGAGAGGATCCATTTTTATTGGACAGCCCTGATTGATTTGGTCACAGGACGAAGCAATCTCACTCCCGCAGTTCCTAATCCTCCTTCCCCCCACAGAGAGAGAGAGAGAGAGAGAGAGAGAGAGAGGCGCCACCTTGTCGCCGCAGATTCAAGCCGGGTGATGGAGGGAGTTGGGGCTCGACTTGGACGATCCTCGACTCGGTACGGTCCGACCACGGTTTTCAGTGGTCCCGTCAGGAAATGGAAGAAGAAATGGGTCCACGTCTCCCCCTCTCCCGCCGCCGCCTCCACAAACAAGCACTCCCACATTAATAATGGTAACGCTAACGGCAATAACGACTCTCGAGTCCTCCTCTACAAATGGACCCCAATCCCCCAAAGCAGCAATGCCAATAGCAATGGCAACGGCGAGGATGTTAATGGCAGTGCACCCGAGGATCCGCCCCGCGTCAGATGTAGATACGTGCCGGTATATTTCTTCCAGTTCAGTTCTTATTTGTCCGTTTTTCTAATGTGACAATTTGATGGGTTTCTGTTTATAGGGTTATTGTGGGATTATTGTTTGAATTAGAATTTTTCTAGTTGTAGTAGTTGCTGGTGAAGGTTCGGAAGAAGTGGTATTATTAGCAGTCATTCTTTTTGCGTTTCTGTTAGGTTCTTGAATTAGATGGCCATTTTACTTCCCCCCCCCCCCCCCCCCCCCCCCATAATGTAGTGAGAGCAAGGATTGACATTGGGTCTTTGAATTTTATTAAAATTGACTATCTGGTTGAATTTATGGTTTATATAGAACCACTAGATTGTGCGTGTGAACTATCTCAAGAATAAGGAAAATGGGTTTAGTTCTTTTAACTATGTTTGTCATTTCAAGAGAGGTGTAGAAGCTTTTGGCAGGTGTCAGTATGGGAAGTAAAACTCACAAGCTATGTGGGGTTTGGTCATGGTGTGCTGGTTTGAAACTTTGACTTCTTTCAAGATGTTTAAGGTTCAACAAGATTGGAGGGCAACTGGGGAATGTGGAAACTTACAAATATATGGTGGTAAAAATACCGAAGATGAGGTGTTACATTTTGAAGTCTTATATTTTCGTTATTTTTAGGATAATTTATTTTCTGGGTGTAAAAAAGCAAATGTGTGTACGGTATGATGAAGCACCACTTACCATTCGCAAAATTCTACCCCCTTATAAGGTCAGCTATTATTGGAACATGCTCACTATTAGCAATATAAAAAATCATTGACACATCTTGTTTTCTTGTCTGCTCAGCTTGTTTCCCGAGCTCCAATTTACAGATATAGGAGGGACAAGGTTGAAAAAGATAGAAACTACTGTAAGAAGATATGATAGAATGCTTAGCATATGTTACGAGGTTGTCAGTAAGGCATACATGTTATTTAAAGGCCCCTTTGGATTGATGATTGAATATGAAGCAAAATTTTTCCTGTTATATTGAAATATTCATTTACTAAGGACTTGGATGCAAGTTATAAAAAAATGGCCTGAAATCTAGGGTAGTAAATAAGGACATATCCTAGCAGATGAATGAATGCGCAGAAAGATTCACATCAGTGACCCATCCAACCCAAACACTGGAATCAAGGATTAGTTTGTTGTTTGCTGTAGAAGATGGATGGAGTGGTTATCCTGTGTGTGCATACGTATAGGTGATTAATTTCCACCTTATTGTTGTGGATATGCTTGTTCTCGAGGAGGGTTACTTCTTGCACCCCTATGATGTTTATCTGATCATTAGCTAAATGTGGATCCTTGTTCATGGATGAACCTGATATATAATGTTAAGGAGAACATGCGGCATGTTTATCAGTTCCCTGGCCTTCATGATACAAAAAAGTTGTGAAGAACCAGTGAGATCTGAAGGGCAGAAATAGTTGGAGCAAATAGATCATTGAGATGAGAAATGCTGCATTCATTTGTTAATTATTCTCATTTCCATGATCAAATTCAATGGTGTTTAAACTGGTTCAAATAATCGAAAAATTAATCTGCAGAGATCTTGTGCCAGCAGTGAAAACTTGTTTCTCTGGGAGAACTTTTCTGTGTTGGGTTGGGAAAACACTGTTTTGGGGATGTTCTGCCCAGAAAAGGTGGAATTGTTCTTAAGGTTTTGACTGGAACGATTAATTGTAAATCAAAACTATGTACCAATTCCCCCCCCCCCCCCTCCTGTCACACACGCGCGCACACACACACACACATGGGATTGACTTCACATATTAGCTCTTAGTGCTTGGAGATCATAGACCCTGAGAGTTTGCTAGGCTGTTCAAGGAAATTGTTGGGTGGTATATCTTTGCTTGATTAAATTGCTCTTGGAATTAGGGCATATAATATGGGGTGCTTCAAGTTACGCTATGGATTAGAGAGGTATCCTATGGAGTTTGAATCAAGTTGCACTGTGAAGGGTATGGATTCAAGAAATACATGTTTCAGGGTATGTTTGAGTCACTGACTTGTTCTGGAGGTGATTTTCTAGTCTTAATCCTTTTTTCTTTTTTCCCACTGCTCATATGAAGTAGGGTTATGATGGGTTGTCAATAACATCCCTCCTCAGTTTAAATACATATTAATGTTTATAAGGTATACTATTAGCACAACTCAATGGAAAGGTCTAATCTTTCTGAACTGAAGCTTTGGTGTGAGTCTAGGGATTTTTTTCAATGGGTCATTGTTTGGATGTTGACAATGCAGATTGCTGTCTTGGAAGTACTAAAAGATGAGGCTGCCGAAAAAATTAATGATGAAGCTGAACCAAGTGGTTTTGGCCCAGGTGAGGGAGAGCCGACTTCTGTAAGTAACACTGACAGAAAACCTGACATTAGTGACACAACCATGGAAGATGGCAAGGTGACTTTTTCATTTTTATTTTTATTTTTAATCTCCTCTTGCTTGTTTCACATTGATTTTTAATAGACCTATTGTTCCAAGATCTCAAATGTTTGGCAGAAAGGCAAAATGATTTTCCGAAACCTCATAGAAATGATGCCTTGGAGCACTCCACAACTAATAAAATAATGGTTTTCGTCTTTCTCTGGAACAAAATTTGAACTGATGGATGTATTTCCATGGACGTGCTTTCTCCATAGCTTTGCACCATATTATGTGCTAAGTAAAATATCGTAAACTTCTTCAAATTCTGCCGAAATTGGTACCCCCCCCCCCCCCCCCCCTCTTCTGTGACTGTAGCACTTGAAACATTCATGCGTTCTGATTTAAAAGTACAAGTTTTCTCTAGTACGGGCTAGCAATTCACCTTAATAAACAGGTATTTTGGTACTTATACTTTGACTACAGGCTCCTCGCAGTGTTCAAGTACCGCAGCAAGATCTAAATGAAAGCACTTTGGATTTGAACTATGGTGTCAAGGCACATGATGGTGACCATGATTCCTGATTCAAAATGATATGCGACCAAATATGGCCAGTTGTAAAGAGTGAGCTCAAGAAGTGCAGGAGTATGAGCCAATTTTTTGCTAACGTACATGGGGGACGCCAGAAGAAAGTTGCACATTCATTTGAGTCTGATTAAGGAATAAAGCTTTTCCCCTTGTGAATTCTTTCGAGTGGTGGCATTGCTAGGAATCTTCATTCGATGGGCTTATTCATGAAATTCTTGCCTCAAGCAACATGATCTTGATTAGCTGATTGAATCTGTACTCACTTAAAACATTTAGTTTTCAACCGCAGACGAAGCATTCATTCTTTTTCCTGTAATTGGTTTGGCATTGAGATTGGGGAAGCCCTGTATTAAAGTGAAATCGCTAAATGAATCATCCTAATTTTCTGGAGTCGAGGCCGCTGTTGTTTTGTTTGTTGCACTGAGATTTCTCCCATTTTTAGGTTTCCACGAGGGAGACCTGCCAAACCTATTCTGAGCAGCATCCAAACATCAAATTGAAGCAAATTCATATCGCCTTATCAACTCTGAGAAATCGTAGCACGTTCCATCAGAGTTGCCAAATTGAAATTCTGCTATGATATTCAATCTGCCTACATTGTGCTCTGGTAGTAATGGCTACAGTTCATAAATTGATTAAACTGGTAAGGCGAGAAGATGCAGTAAGCATCAAGAACCAGAAACTGAAATAATTCAAATCAATTGAGAACTCGAGAAGCATTCAGCTGTCCAACTCGGTTGCTCTACAACCTCATCCATTATTTTTCAAAAACACCCTGACATAATTAAAATTACACTGCAGCTGCACAGCAAGGCAATAAGACTACACCCCCAGACCATGAGGAACTTCAAGAGGTTATCGTCATCATTCATTCGCAACAGCAGCTTCCGCCCCAGGAAAATAATCATGCCTGGAACCGAATGAGCTTACAGTCATAAATTTTCAGTTTACACTAAGAGAAACATGAAGAAAATTTTAGCGACCAATTTTAAACGCCAAAAACCACTAAGCAACCTAACAACCATATTCCCTATGGAATTATGAGATTAATATGTTGGCGAATCAATGTCAGATACCAACCGCTGACTGATCCATGTGACCATTGAAAAAGAAAGAACCTGAGAATTGAACTTACTTAATTTTGCGGGTAAGTTGGTAGATGCCTGTGCCAGCCATCGCAACATTCACACTGAAAAGATTCCAGTTCTTCTGCAATCCATCATCAATAAAAACCAACAGTTAAATCAACCCAAATGGACCACAGCAGCATTCAAAGCAGAAAAGCTACGATAATAGGCAGCAAAGAACTATCCTCTTTTCTTCATATTATTTGGTCCTTCAGTGTCACACTTGGACAATATCATATCACAGAAACACATGAACCATCTGAATCGAACTGAGCCCTAGGATATATTGACATTCAAATTTTATTTCTAATTGCTAGAATAGCCTTTTGAAAAGTTCAAAGAGCTAACAAGAAGTACAGGTGCAAAATATGCTTATACCATCACAGTCACAGGAAAACAAGAAAACAGAATAATAATTACGAACAAAATTCTGCAAACAAGAATCACCCTAATGATATGTAGACAAAAATTACAGGAAGAAGGCATAAACTAAATACATATCTTTAAAATCCAGGGCATCTTATCATAAAACAAACTTACCGGAGTGATTACAGTGCTGTAGCGTGACCATACAACACCAGTGCATGTAACCGCTGGGCATCCACATGACAAGGAAAGAAACATAAAACAGACGGTAAATCAGCATGAGATGATATACAGTTAATCTTCTAAACTTGGCAAACCCCGCTAACAGGTGGTCTCCATACGCGCCCCCCCCCTGTTTGGCACATTTACAGGGTCTATACAGAAAATTGCAAGATTGTACAGGAAAATTTACCAAATTGCTGAGGGTAAGAAAGTTTTTCAGGTGGTTTTGCGAAGTCAGCAACATTAGCTATGCTGATGCCCCATTTAAAAGTTGGAGCCCAAAAGTGAACTGCAGCAACATATTACAAATTCAGGCAAATAGTATTGATGAATAATAAATACACAGACATTGAATACCACATGGTAGAGTATAAATCACATGGAAATGAATAGAATAATGGAATTCCACTAAGCCATTCACTGGCAGTCAGGCAGATCTCATTCTTACTTAAAGCATTCAATGGTGGTCTCTACAAGGTAAGCATAAGACTGAAAACATTTTGCAGCCCAACAGTGATTCAACATATATTGACCTATTGCAATATGACCCCGTCCCTTTCAATTTGACTACTCAGCATGATGATTGAAACACCACGGGCATTTTTTTTTTTTTGTTGGAGATTATAATACTTAATTTTTCTCTTTTAAACTTTCTGTCTAGAGGAGATATGAATCTCCCAAAAGTTAACCATGTAAATAATTATGGCCCAACATGTTGAAAGCTGAATTTAACTCTCAGATGTCACATCAACTATCTTGTCAGAATGATGAACTCACTTTCCTATTTCTTATTTTTAATAGGTAAATACACACACTTGAATCCCCAAGCCCATTCACAGTTGTAAGATTGAAGTCTTGTTCGCTTTCAAAATCATCTTTGGCTATCTCACCTTTCCTTATGACCTTGAACTGCATTCTGTTGGCCTAGCCCATTTTTAGTGGCCGCAATATTATGAACCTTCATGGGGTTTCATACCAAAACCAGTTGCCATTGGGTAGAGTGGCCACTTTGGTCCATAAACTTAAGTTTGTCTTTGTCAATTTCTTACGTGAGACATAAGAGACCACCATGCTCTGCAACCGACTTCCTTGGCAGCTCCACTCTGAGTGGCTTTCACTCTATCGACACTAGCCTGAGAACGTATCTACGTTTCCTACTGCTAATTTTAATTCGACCTATAAGTAGCCCTTTTGCAGGGGTAGCCCTCCCCGTGAAGTAGGCCCCAGAGACATGAACGGCTTCATACCACTGTTATGTTCCAGCGCAGAACCAATTATCATTGGGGGAGTAGCCACTTAGGTCCATATACTTAAGTTTATTTTCGTTATTTTCCAATCTGAGACATAACAAGCAATATCATCCATTCTTTTAGCAACAGCTGATTTACAAGGAAAGAAAAATACGTAGGAGGGGGAAAAAACCCTCCTAGGACCTGCTCGCTTGTCCCCAATTCGGCATTACCCCACTTCTTCCCAATCGAAATGAACCCAACTATCACCTACTTTCCTTCTGGAATTTTATTTATCTGATGGAATCATACCAACCCCTCGGGTACACAAATGAAAACATCAACAAGGTCATTTAGGAGGCCTGCCAAGCATACTAGCTCAAAACCAAGAACCAACAATCATCTTAAAGAATCAATCACATTTCCATTAACGAAATTGAAGATCGGAACCCTAGGACAAGAAAAGCCTACGAAGAGTTGAAGAAACGGGATCGCGAATAATTCAGGAAAATTGATTACACGGAATACAGAGGCGATTTTCGCAGGGAAGAAAGAATAGATGATTACGAACTTACTGGTCTTAGGGCCGGCTGGATGGTTCCACAGCGCTTGGAGCTTTGATGCCGCCATTTCTGTCTCGCTCGCGCTCTCTCTCCCTGGCTCTGGACCCCTTTTTCCCCCTCCGCCGATCCGTAGAGTCAGACTGTTTGTCCGCTTCACTGTTCAAAGACCGCAGCTAAACAAAGCGGCATGTCTGGTCTCCATTTAACCCATTCACATATTGCCACGTGGCAGACAGTAACCTGTCCCCACAGTATCGTAAATTTGTGAATTTGAACGCTATCAATCACTTATTTTTTCAAATTCAGTTTCTGGTTTAATATATTTTCACAATTAGAATTATTTAATTTTATAAATTTATGAAAAAAGAATCTATATCCATCAAAATCGATACTAATTGTTTCTTTTATTGAAAAAAACTAACAAGTGTCTATTGTATACTAGTTAGCTATAATTTTGTCTCATGATAAGTAAAAAGAATAAAAATATAAGGCTTAAAACAATATTATTTTAAATTTATATATTTAAAATATTTGCAGAGCAGTTGTATCTGCCGCAAGTACAAGCTCCTCTTACTGAAATAGAAGAAAAAAACCTTCTTGTTTTCTTATATGCACACCCCAAATGGTTCTCCAATCGCTGTACAGTTCTTTTGAAGTTATATTTTTAAAAGTTTTAATAAGATATAGTTAAATTTTAAATTTTGTGTAATGATATAGTTATGAAGAATGCATGCACAGTTCTTTTGAAGTTTTACTTTTTAAAATGTTTTAGTAAGATGAAGTTAAATTTTAAATTTTGTAATGATATAAGTTATGAACAATGCATAGAATATTTTAGAACAGTCAAACAATGTTTATGATAATCTGCAAAAAAAAAAAAAAAAAATTCCCCTAAAATTGATATAAAGTTAAGTATAAGGTTATTTAATTGTGAAGATTATTTCACTGCCTTTTTTTGCGAGAACTGCATAAATCTTTGATATTCTATTTGACGAGGCACTTGAAATTTTCCATAGATAGGATTCATCGCCACCAAAAGTAAAATTTATGGAAACTTCATAAGTGGGTGACATAATAAATCAAACAAATATCATTAAATCGATCGAAAACAATCACGTTAACTTCACATTTCTCATCGAAAACAATATTAACGTACCTCCCTCATTAATATGGATATGAATTACTAAAAATTAGAAAAGTTATGAATTTGTAAAATCAAAAAATTTTAATCATTTTTTTTACCTCTAGTTTTTCTGTTAATTTTTTCTTAATAATGTATGATTAAAATGGTTCAATTTTATAAATTCATAATCTTATGATTCCAGATTACCTTGATCCCACCGATTTTTCTAGCAAACATAGTAAAATTAAATTGGCAGTTGGTGATGCATGTAAGCATGCTTTTCCTACTATTAGAAATGGATTATGGTGAAAACTAGTTATTTCCCATCGATCAGACCCTTAACTTTAGAAATATCTAAAATATTCTTATTTTCTTTTAAACATTCCAACATCCCTTAAAAAAATCAAATAAAATTGTAAATCAAATATTTTATCGTTATGAAGTTATTCTCTCAACTACGCACCTCCCATTTTTCGCTCTACTCCTTCCATTCTTATCTCTTTCAATATATATCCATTTTTTTCACTTTTTTTTTATTTAGTTTTCTATATTTAAAGAAATTTATATAAAAAATTTATTAATAAAAGAGTTGATGAGCAAGTGCAAAATGCATGCGATACACTAATCTCACTATTAGAAAGGGGCTGGGGTGAAAGTAGTTATTTTTCACTAATCAAACTCTAAAATCTTGAAATGTCTAAAATACCCTTATTTTCTTTTGAACATTCCAACATCTCTTCAAAATAACTAGATAAAATTGTAAATCAAATATTTTACGGTTACAAAAGTTATTCTCTCAACTACCCACCCCTAACCTTTCTCTCTACTCTTTCCACTTTTATCTTTTTTAATACATACCCATCCTTTCCTCTTTCTTTTCGGTTCTTTTATTTAATCTTCTATATTTAAATAAATTTATATAAAAATTATATTAATAAAAAAAATCGTTAAGCATGTGCATTGCACGTGTAATGCGATTAGTGTACAAGAACTCGTTTGATTGAACTGGCAGTTAGCGATGATGTAGTAGTTTAATTAAACAAAACTATTTCCATTTTTAATTTCCCTTTCATTTTCTAAGCGCTTGTCCTAGAAAACAACTGATTTTAAAGAATAAAAAACCAATTATTAAAGAACAACTAGCAAAAGAAAATTTATTAATTTTAATGAGAAGTAGTAATTTGATAGGTCAAGTCAGTCAAACATAGGTCATAAGTACAGGCAATTTTATGGATCAAGAGCAATCTTATTGGTATAACTTTTTTTTTTAGTATTTTCATAAACTATTTAATATTTAGTAAAAGTTTAAATTTTAAAAAATATTAAAATCCTAACTACAATTGCCAATTGGATGGGTCTAAAAGAGGGCAAAATCATTTTATGAACCGATTGAATTGGATTATTTTATGCTTAGGTTTGTCGGTAACAAGGTGTCATTATTCCTAATTAACTAATGTTATTTTGATAAATAATCCTGAAAGGAAGACACATTTTCTGTCAAAATGACATAATTTGATAAAAGGTTTATTTAACAAAATGCCATAATTCTAAAGTGCAAAAGTAGGCAATTAAAAACATAAGATAAATTTATTCATTCCAAAAAAAGTAATATCGATCAAATCTCACCACTCACATGTGATAAGTAGAACCCACCTATGTATGTGAGATCCACATTTACATGTGAGTGATAGGATTCGTTGGGGGTACACTTTTTCATTAAGAGTAGTATTATTCGAAAACGTAGAACTTATTTTTTATTTTTCTAAAGAAAACAATAATATTTAAATAAATTTATAAATCGGTGTTCTAATACGTGGAGGAAATTGCTTGCCGCGCCCAACATGAGATAGTAATTGTTAATGAGGCAAATCGCAGTGTTCACAGTCTTGTTGGGGATCAGCATTTCGCTCGTACTGCTGCTCTTCCATCCACACCCACCTCCTTCCCCAAAGCTAGACTCCATTATGGCTCGAAGCTTCATTCTATGGCTTCATGGGTTGGGGGATTCGGGCCCCGCCAATGAACCACTCAAGACCCTCTTCACATCTCCCCAGTTCAGAAACACTGTGTGGTCCTTCCCCTCGGCTCCTAATAACCCCGTCACTTGCAACTGTAAGCTCTGAACGATCCTTCTAGTAGTAGTGGTCGCTTTGTTCTTATATGGCTTGCTTTGTGCTGTGGTTGATCTGGTCGATGTTTGGGTTTTCTTGATGGAATTTTCACGTGGGATTTAGATATATGCCTGTAATTTAGAGTTGGGTGAGTGGAATTTTAAATGGGTTTAGATTACTTTTACCCAGGTTTATAGTTCATTTTAAGGAACTCTAAATTTTTTATGATGGGTTTTGAAGCGATCTTGAAATTGGGGAATAAGAAAGTGATTACAAGAGGGGACCAATTGATTAATTGCTCTATTAAATTAAGTCTGGGGCTGGGTGATCTGTGGTTAGGATCTTCTTCTTTTTTTCTTTTTTCTTTTTGGTAAATTGGTTAGGATCTGTTTATGGGGGTCAAGTTGAAAAAACCCAGCTCCAATTGATTTTATTACTGGTTCAATTGATTGATTCAGGCCTAGATGTAAGCTGATGAAAAGTCGTGGGAGGGTTACCTTTATTGAAATTATTAGTTGCTAATTTGTATATGATGTTTGTTTCCCATGTCTGATCAGTGATTTGTTGGTTTTAGTAATAGACGATGATTTAAATTTTTCAAAGACAATTGTTTTGTATCAATTTTCGTTTCTTGGCCAAATGTGAACAAGAAATCATCATTTCTAGTGGATTTTTCATTAAATTTCTTCTCATAGTCTCTATAGAATATGGAGGGTGAAAGAAATGGATTGAAAGTTAGAAGGAGAGAGAGAAAGAGAGTTGGAGAATTCCCTTATACCCTATAAGGGTATAGAGGCTTGTTTTTATAATAAAAATTAGGGCAATGTTACATTAGTTTCGTGCCAGTTGACTGTCACAACATAAATGAGAAATCGAGGCTACTGGACCACAGGAGTCAACTGCCCCTTATTTCCGACGCTTCCCCTCAAGATAGAGCAAATATATCAATCATGCCAGCTTGTTACAAATAAACTGAACTTGAGGCCCATTCAAAGACTTGATGAAGACATCTGCAAGTTCATCACCAGTTCGCACATGCCCTGGAGTAATGGGTTGTTGTTGAAGCTTCACCCATGCAAAGTGGCTGTCTATCTCAATATGTTTTGTCCGCTCATGGAACATCGGATTGGATGCAATATGGATAGCAGCCTGATTATCACACCATAAATGTGCTGATGTGGAACTTGAAAGATTTAGCTCACTCATCAGCTGTCGCAACCATAAAATATTAGAGGTGGCCAGGGTATTAGCTCTATATTCAGATTCTGCACTGGAGCAAGCCACTGCATCTTGTTTTTGGCTCTTCCAAGATACTAGATTTCCTCCAACGGAAACACAATATCTGGAGGTGGACTTACATCTGTGGGGGAACCAGCCCAATCTGCATCAGAGAAACCTTCAATTCTATTGCGGCCATGATTCTAATAGAGTACTCCTCTGTCAGGAGCTCTTTTGAGATATCTCAATGTTCTCATTACCACTACCCAATGTGTGTGGTGCAAGGGGAAGACATGAACTGGCTAACCACAGTTACTGAAAAGGCAATATCGAGATGTGTACCACAATATCGAGATGTATAGCACAAAGATAGTTGAGTTTTCCCACCAATCTCTGATATTGTTCGAGTTCATCGAACAATTCTCTATCACCGGGCGCAAGCTTTACACTTGGGATCCATAGGCATCTCGCTGGGATTTGATCCAAGCATTCACATATCCTACAAAAGGTCCAACACATACATTGAGAAAGAAATATGCCATGCTTGGACTTTGCAACTTCAGTGCCCATAAAATGTAATCACAATATCATCCACATAAACAACTAGCAAAATACTCCCCACAATGGAGTGTGTGAAAAATACAGAGTGATCACTTTAACATCGGGAAAGCCCAAATTGCTTAACCACCTCACTAAGGCATCCAACTTCTTCAAACGGCACACTATACGAGACTCCTTCTGAGCAACAAACCGAGGAGGCTGCTCCATATAGACCTCCTTGTGTAAATCACCATGTAAGAAGGCATTCTTGACATGAAGTTGATGCAAGGGCCAAGAATAAGTAGCAGTCAAAGAAATCAACAAACAAATTGAAGGCATCTTGGCAACAGGAGAGGAAGTAAGTCTGAGCATACCCCTTTCATAGGATGTGCCTCCAAATGAGCCAAGGAGCTATCAGGGTTCACTTTCATTGTGAAAACCCATTTGCAACCAATAGCCTACTTCTGAGGTAGTAACGGAACAAGCTGCCAAGTACATTATGCTCAAGAGCAACCATCTCATCCTGCATATCATGCTGCCAACCACTATGGTTGCTAAATAGTTTTTTGTATTGATAAATAGTGGGTTTTTCCTAATCCTAATAGGGCTAGCGTGCCTCTACCTTTGAAAGTCGTGTTAAAAAGAACTGCCTCAGAAACAGAGTTAGGCACAGATATAGAACCCAAAGTAGTACTAAAAGCTTGGTAAGAGACAGATAATCCTGCATAAGACAAGTGGGAAATGCAATAGCCTGCTTTTGCTACTTTGTTGCAACGTTCTCCAAACCATTGAGCTGCTGTGAGGTTGTTGTCTAAACCAATCATAAAATGAGTGCAGAAACACCGACATATGACAGTGGGAATGCCTTTAGAGCTCCCATTTGATATTACAATGTTCATTCAGATAATATGATATGTTCTATGAACCGCACCAGGCTTAATCTCTCTCGTAATTCTTATATTTTTATTACAAACAATTCTAATAATATAAAACAAATGCAACCAGAGTTAACATATAATTTTTTCATATATGGAGGGGTTCATGTTTCTATGCTGGACTCTCCACATAGATTATTTTGACATTCCATAACAACTTTTATATGCTTTTCTAGAAGATCACTTTGTCCAAGAGATATCTTTTAAAGATCTTTACTTTTCATGTCATTATTATGATTGATTTAATGCCAGCTATCTACTAATTTGCTTCTTATTTTAGATGGTGCTATTATGCCTTCGTGGTTCGACATTCACGAGATACCCGTAACAGCTGTAAGTCTTGCTTCTATTCCTTTCTGTCATGTTGTTGTTATATCTTGATTATGGATAGTCATTTAACATCTTCCACTTACATTATCAAAGAACTGAGACTATTGTGGAAAAATTGTCTTCAGGAATTTATTTCTACTTTTGGCTTTTGGTTGTAGGAATATGGGCCACTATCTCCTGTAATCATTTTTGTGGTAGCTTTTCTGTTGGTTCTTTAAGACGCATCCTCGGCTTATGTCTTTAGTTGCATACTTTGGTTGACAGAGGATCCAATCCATTGCACTTGAGCAGTATAATTATTTTAGTCAACATATCTTATTGTGTCAGAGATATGATAGTTTTCTGGTCCAGAACAATGCAGTATAATGCAGTGAGTTCGTCCAACATGAGAAATCTCTATTCTTTGACGGACCACGATTGTGGATATTTTCTGTGACTATCTTGCTGGTGGCAGTGACTTCTCTATTTTTCAATTTGAATATTTAAAGCCTCTCTCTGGTTATGTTTTATACCTGCGTGCTCCTAAATGTGGCACGAGGGTAAGGTCATAATCAAATTCATTCCATTCATGGGGGTTTTAATACTTGATGATGCTGCTTGATGATCAAAAATACTATGTTTTGACATGTTCCGGCTAAATGGTTTAGTGTGAAATTTAAAAGGAATGTCTATTAGAATCTGCCCTTGCATCCCATAAACTTTTACCTTGTTATCTGAGGTTTTTTTGGCGAAGTCAGGCAAAATCTGGCCTCATGTGTCCACTTTAATGACTTGTGCCAGAATTCTCCAGCAGATGAAAGTGGTATTTTTAAGGCAGTTCAGAATGTCCACACAATGATAGACAAGGAGGTAGCTGCAGGAACAAATCCGGATAACATTTTTGTTTGTGGATTTAGTCAAGGAGGTCTCTCTCTCTCTCTCTCTCCTCTCTCTCTGTATATTCATGCGCCTGTGTTATGGTTTATGTTCAGATTTATCTTCCTGCTGATAGCTCTTAAGTTACAATGATCTCTGCAGGTACCTTGACACTGGCAAGTGTTCTACTCTACCCAAGAACCCTAGGTGGCGGTGCTGTTTTCAGTGGATTTGTTCCTTTCAATACTTCTATTATGGAGCGAATTTCACCTGAGGCAAAGAAGGTACTTTCATTTAAGACAAACACTGACATCCATTCCAATTTATGCATTTTATTTGGGTATTTGTCTGAATACATTTCTTGTACTGGTTTCTATCTCTATGAAGTATCCATTCTATGTATAGTCTAGAAGGTTGACCACCATTCTGTGACTATTTATTCCTTAAACCAGCATTTAACCTTCTATATGGTTTTTGTCTATTCTTTCTGTGCCGAAAGGTTAAAAGGAAAAAATATTTGTTGCTTTCCCAATGTTTTGTCACATTTTCGATAAAACTTCACCCTAAAAGTTCTTTAACAATGAAGGGAAGAATTAAAAGGCTTTGAGGGACCCCGAATAGTGTTTTGTCCAAAAAAAGAAGAAAGAACCCAGCTACCTGAAGTTGGTGTAGGATGGTGGTTGTGATGGCAGTGGATTTATGTGGAGAAAGGCCCTTACTATTCCCAAAGACTAAGTTGCAATGCAAATCTCAAAATTGACAGGCCGGAAAGACAGTTTATGTGCGTATTAGTCGTCTCATTGAATGACTGATTTCCAATGTATTTTCCTGTGAGTCTGCTGTTTTCGTCTCTTCAAAATGATCCTGACTTCTAACCTCTTCCTCTCCCCTACCAGCCCCCGAACCAGTGACCCTTAAGATGCTTTAAGATCCAAATAGCCAACTGGGTTTGAAGGGCCGGTGACTTCTCACCTTGTTATTGTCATCAAATGTAATACGCTTTGGTATTGCAGTCACAACCGACCACTTTCTCTAAAGAACATACAATTATAATTTATATTTCAAGTTTTCTACTTGATGCCATTACGAGTAAAATTTTCTAACCGCACCTATTTATTGCTTATTCATGTTTATTATGCCCCTAAAGAATCAGAACGTGTGTGCAGACACCAATCTTGTGGTGCCACGGAATGTTGGACCAAACTGTGTTATTTGAAGCTGGCCAAGCTGGTCCTCCCTTCCTTGAGCAAGCTGGTGTAAGCTGTGAGTTCAAGGTAATATACATCGCACTTTCGCAAGCTTCTGCCATAAAACCTTTTTGAAGGTGGCTCTCGCGGGAACTAATTGATTATGATTTTTTCAGGCATACCCGAGCCTTGGCCATTCAATCAACAATGAGGAGCTGAAGTACCTGGAATCATGGATCAGGGGTCGCATGCAAAGTTCTTCCTGATGGTCTGAACTTAATGGGATCTCCATCCCTTTCATCGGATTGGGGTTTCAATGGTAACTAAACATTGTGAGGGTTATAAACAAAACTTTTTTGAACTTCTGCTGGTTAATCTGTCCGTGTTATGGTTTTATATGTTGGGCAATGGATGGATCAATTCATTCAGCACCTACATTAGTTTTGGAGTTCACAGTAGGGTCCACAAAAAGGCCATTTTTACCAACTTGGCAAAAACAATACACTACTCAAGTGCACAGTCTTACAACCACTTTTGGCGACTCTTACTAGATTATTATTATTATAGCCATATATATATATATATATATATATATAAACGTTATATTGCCTCTTAAAGTTTGGTTTGGTTAGTAATTTGAGCCCTGAACTAGAAAATTGAGCAATTTGTCCCGTAAACTTCTCTTCACTTAATAATGTTAAATGCCATCACTCCTCAGTCATAATTATTACAGATGTAATGTTCTCTGTCATCCTTTACAGGAGAAAGGTATTTTTCATTAAATTTTACATGTAGCCATCTTATTCTTAACGAAAATTTTTTGTATCTTTTCTTATACAGATGTTGATAAGTAGGGAGAGATTGATGAAGTAAATTATATTATTTTAAAATTTAAGAATCAAATTAGAAACTAAGCTAAAGTTTAATGGGTAATTATATGCCCAAAACTAATGGGGTCAGAAAAGAAGCCCAATCCTAATGAATTGCACTGGGCCCAACCCTGACTCGTAATTGGGATGTAGACACTAAGGTCTGACACATGAGGTCCAGCCCCATCACTTCCAATCCGGCTCCTTGGCGGTTTTGGTCCGTCTGATGGGAGACTCCAGTTGTTCATGACTGAAGAAGGCAGCCTTTTTTTCTTTTTACGGACTGGATGTATATTTAAAAAAAATGGAAATATGTCGATTTTCGTGTAATTTTATTATATACAAATCTTTAATTTATATGGTCTAAATATTTAAAATAATTATAACAATTGCAGTACAAGTGAGAACCTAATTATATGAAAATTTATAGCGTCCTCTTTTTTATTTTTTTGTTCTACTTATTCAATTGTAAGATTTAAAAATACATAACGAACATCAAACAAGTCAATTTAGGATGTCACCGCATGAAATTTCCTGCTGTAGTACAGCGCAAACACTTTTTCCCTAAAAAAATCAGTTAAAGTTCCTTAAATCAACATTTCGGTGGGAGTGGTGTTTTTGGGGTGTAAAAATAGAATTATTCATTAGTATGGAATTATTCATTATTGCTTTATCCTACCAAGAAATGGGTCCTCCAAATTTGTAAAATCGAAAAATCCTAATCATTCATTGTAAAAAAATGATATTGATTACTTGAAGTCCATAATTTCATGAATTTATGCGATTAAACAATCCTAGTCAGTACTTTCTCTACCTCCAATTTATTCTTTTTACCTCTTTTTTTTTTTTTGTTCCTTTTGCATTGTATGGCCAAAATTGTATGATTTCACAAATTAATGACCTTATAGAGGATCCGGATCCATAAAAAGGTAGAGAGATAATATATAAAGAAAATAAATGGTCAAGATTGTTTTAATTCATAAATTCAAGCCTTTTTTTTAAATTCGGATGATCCTCAACAGTTTTGAATCACATGAATTTGAAAAAGAAAGAATTTACAAAACTAGGTAATTTTAACTATTCATTACGAAAACAAAAGGTGACGATGGATAAGGATCATCTAAATTTAGGAAAATCATAAATTTGTAAATTTGAATAATTTTTGTCATTTATTTTTATTATTTTAAATTTATTTTTTTAAAAAATCATTTTTACGATGAATAGTTAAAATTACCTAATCAAATAAATTCGTAATTTTATAAATTTAAAAAATCTAAATAAATTATGACCTGTTCCTTGTCACGCTACCCTACCATCTCGAGAAGACTCATGCCGCACAGGAACCCTCCCCCCAATGTAACCCTAAATTTACGTCACCAAGTTCGATGATCGATACCCTCTCCCTCTCTCTCTCTCTCTCTCTCTCTCTCTCTCTGGACGATAAAAGCCTAACCTTTACCCTTCTGTCTCAAAGGTCCAACTCTCTTACCAAAACCCTCTCTCTCACCCATCGGTAAACCCCATCCCACCAAACAGGGTGCCCCCTCTCTCTCGCTCTCTCTACCCCAGTCCAATCATGAAGAAGCTCTACCGCAGAGGCGGCACCGTGCACCCATCGCCGCCGCTCATCTCCGACCATCTATCCTTCCTCCCGGCCACCATCCTCACCCTCACCGCCGCCCTCTCCCTCCAGGACAGGGAGGTCCTCGCCTACCTCCTCTCCTGCTCCGGCTCTGGCTCCGGCTCTGGCTCCGGCTCCTTCTCCGGCCACCGCAAGTCCGCTCATCATCAACCCAAGTCCACCTCCTCCTCCGCCGCCGGCGACCACCCCCCGACCTTCGACTGCAGCTGCTTCGGGTGCTACACCAGCTACTGGGCCCGCTGGGACTCCTCCCCCAACCGCCAGCTCATCGACGAGATCATCGACTCCTTCGAGGACTCGCTGGTTCGGACCAAGAATCCCAAGGCGAGCCGCAAGGACAGGAGAAAGAGGGGATCCGTAACCGAACCGGATTCGGACGCGGTGAATCGGCCGGATCTTAGGTTGGGCTGCGGCGGCGACTCCGAATCCACGGCGGAGGAGACCACTGCCAGCGGCGGCGGCGGCGGCGGATTTGAGGGCCGTGGCGGGGAGGATGGTGATGATGACGGTGAAGGAGAGGATAAAGGGTCGGTGAGGAAATTTGTGAGTCTGATTGGGGAGAGGATTTGGAATGTTTGGGGCCAATAAATTGGGAAAAGGCTCTATCAAAAGCTCTCTTGTCTACTTCAGATATGAACTCGTTTAACTTTCCTTTATTTTGGGGTTTATTTCTTCCAGTTAATGTAATCATCCCGCTCTCACTCTCTCTCTCTCTCTCTCTCTCTCTCTCTCTCTCTCATGTACAAATTGTACCTTCTGCAAATTAATGTAGAGAAAAATGGCCAGTTTTGGTAAGCACTGAGACTGAATTTCCCCTTTCTGTATTTGAATCCAAGTGCTCTTAACAAGTTTGCTGTATAAATTTTGGGAATTTTCGTCTGTTTCATGTTTGTGGGTTCTTCTTCCGAATCAGTCCATTGCACGCAAGACCAGAAAAACAGGAAATAATTTCATCCAGTGATTGATCATCTTCCCATGAATAGTGTTGCTGTTGATTGAATGAAAATCCTGTTGTATTTTTTAATGCTTCAAATATTTCTGGAGTGGAAAAATCCGAGTCATTCCGGGAAGCCGGCGGCGCTGTCGTGCGTTGAAGAAAAGCTGGCGGCGGCGGGAGTTCAAAACGACGTCGTCCCTTCTGAAGGCGGCCGACTCTCTCATCACCTGAAAAGTAATTGGACCCATTTGTTTGTCATATTTGGTGAAATTCAAAAGGAACCAAACCTGTGAAAAAAAGAAGAAAAAAAAAAGAAAAGTCGATACGGCGACAATTCTCCTCCATCAGTTTACCTTTTAATTGTATTGCTTTTTAGGGCTCTGTGTTTGCTAGATTTAGTTGAATTGTCGATATTTAATATTATCGAGATAGACTAAATACAAGCATAATACTAATTAAAAATATAATTCATATATTATCAGAATAAATTTATAAAGGTAGTATTATTGACTCCTTTATATGAATAGTTTATTTTTTTATTATATGTTATTATCCATTATATAAGTTATGTCATATATGAGAATTTTGTTCATTTATTTATTTTGTAAGGTAGTTTTAACATTTTATTATATTTGCACATCTCGGCTTACTTTAAATCTCGCATTTTTATCTCCTCCATTGAAAACGTTAAGCCCTTATTCAGAAAAGTAAAATACCAGCAAAAAAATATACTCTTATTATCAAATATTAAGGCCAGCTGAACGAGCTTATTTTTTTTATTTTTTCACTGAAAAAATACTTTTCGATGTAAAAATAAGTGTTTGATAAATCTCTAGAAACAAATACGAAACCTCCTAAAATATAACGAGCAATACTAGTTTGTTCAAAAAATATATTTCGAATAAATCTTATGACTTATGCATGAGAATGAGAATAGACCTTACACACAGCCAAATCTCACATGTTACGTATGAGTGTGAGTGTGAGATTTATTCGAACTATTTTTTTTTAGGACCAATAGATTTACCCAATTATAAGCCCCGCAACCTGAAACCGAACACGTGACTCTGAACACTTAATTCGTCAAACCTAGGAAAGCAGTAAAAATAAATTTTCACTGTTCACTCACATGCTCGTTGGTACCATGTGCTGTTTTTCTGTTCTCGCCAACATTTTTTCACCCTTCTGATTGCGCGGTCTAACCTTTTTAACTGTAAAATAAAAATAAAAATAAAAAATAAAAAATCAACAAAAGGTATTTTGGATTTTCATGTAGGCGTCACGTTAAACTTTACGTCGATTATCAGAAATTACCTCATCGTGATTCGTAAGAACTTATCTCCGCACGGTAATTCTAACAGTTTACAGCTGACCAATAACATAATTTGGTGTCTTTTTTGCCCCTTTTTTTCCCGCTAACCCTTCGCACAAAAAGTACAGATAAAAATCATGTGATTCTTTATTATTATTTGATCAAAACACCCCTTAAAAGAATCATACAAATTTTACCACGTCATCATTTTAGCGTGAAAAGAGTGTAAATGTATTATTACTCTTATAGCAAATATATAAATATTATATTTACTCTTTTTTCTTTCTAATGATTTTGTCCTTTTAAATTTTCTATTAACTTTGTTTTAACGAGGTATCTCGGACTTAATCTTAGGAGTGCATTTGTAATTACCATTTTTCATACTTTTTTTTTCTTCTTTCTATTAGTCCTCAGTCGATAAACGTTATTTGAAATCTTATACATACATATTATAAAAGAGTTCTTGAGTTCGGATCCCAAAATTGAGTTGTTTTATTAAAAATATTAAGTGAATCATGTGAGTCCAAACTCAAAAAGTACGTTATTTTGTTAAAAATATTAAGTAATTAAATTTTATTTTAGCAAAATAATGCAATTTCGACACTCAACTGCACGTAAGCCCATGCACACAAGCGCAAAAAATCCAATCTATGTTGTGTGATATGGGATTCATTGTACTAAATGTTTCATAAGCGATATAAATATTAACGCGTTCAGTTGAATAGGGTTTTTTTGACTGAAAGAAAGGAGTCAAATGGAAAATTATATTTAGTGGGAGTAATGATTTTAAGTTAGGCGGCTAAATGGTGTGAGTTTGATCAAAGGCTAGGGCATGTTAGTCACTAACACATTACGTTTCGTGGGGTTGATAATAAAAATTGAGAGCATAAGCTTAAAAATTATTGAATTCAGTACTTGATTTTCTAAATAAGTTTTTTGGTGAATGAAATTTTATTAAAGAAGATAGAACGCATAGCATCGAACATAATCATTGGTTTGATTTAAAAAATTGGTAAGTCCTCATATTTTTCTACATTCTTTCAATCTGTATGGTTAAAATTTTCATAATTGAACCTAAATAATAGGTGTTTATCTCTTTTATGTATAAGAAATCTAAACCCTGTTTTCCCTTAATATTATATCTGACTTTCGTCGCATTTATTTGTTTATTAACTAATAGAATGAAACTACCCCCCACAATTTTTAATTTTATTGCTAAACAAATTATTACCCACTTTATGAGTAGATAAGTCCACTTCTTTCCAACCTACCCGGGAAAACAAGGGGGGCAAGAAGAAGATAACACTACCACAATTATGTCATACAAGAGACTTAGGACATTTAAAATGATGAAGAATCTTATTGACACATACCCACATCCACTTACTTAATAATGTGGGTATGAATAGTGAATGGACAACTTGGACAATTATCCTCTTTAATTTGTCCTGTCAGGTGCTATTAGTACAAAAAATCTGTTTAGGTAGGGCTGAATTTCTTTGAGAATCTTTTTGATATACACAAAAAGCGTGCAGTGTCACCCAGTGTACATTGTTCTCCTAATGGCATTAATATACATTAATGTGAGGAAACAAATGGATCACTTGAAGATTGGATTCCATTTAAAGGGCTGACTTGGAGTTAAAAAGTTGGATCAAGTTCTGCCCTTTAATGTATATATATATATATATATAGGAGAGTGTTGGCCATAATCAAAGAGTCGAATTTTCTCATCAGAACGAGTTCATTTAGGGATCACGTAACGCCATCGAAAGAAATTCTGACCGTTAGATTAAAAGTACTATACACATCCCACTAGCCCAACAAATTTCAACTTCATCTGATTATGAATGAGTTTTTATCTTAATAGTCAAAGTTAGATTTCAATTTGATCAAGTGTTAGAGACTTGATTGTTAGGATGAATAACTTCGTTCGTCATCGAATTAAGCTCAAATGTTGGTTGCCAGTAGAATGTGTATTGAATTTATAATTCAATGGTCATATGATCTTTTTCCTTAGACCTTATGTGAGCTCTACAAAAGCTTTTGCTCTTATATGAAGATTTGACTCTGATATTTTTTTAGCATTTTCATATATAAAGAAGGGATTTTGATACGGGCTCACATGGGACCACTAAATGGGATTTTAAATGTTGGATTATAACCTCTCGCCATACCCTACTAGTTACTAAAATTTGAGGCTCATTCGATTATGGATGAGACTCCGTCTAAACAGTTAAAACTTACAACATTTATTGTCGACTTCTTCATTAACAAAACTTTCATCATTTAGATAACAGGCATGTGCCGATACTAATTGTATGAAAATTAGACATTTCCTTTATTTTTTTTATGTTCTTTCAATCCGTACGGTTTGAATTGCTAATTCATGTTTCATGTAGCTACAACAAAATCCTCTCCATATATATATATATATATTAAAAAGATAAAGTTGGCCAGAAATTTTAAATTCTTTCACTTATTCCTCATTAAAAAATTATTTTCTTATGAAGCCTACATTATGAAGTGCGAAACACATCATAAAAAATAGAAAGCCCTACGATCGAGTAGGATAAGTGTGTCTCCAAGCGCACTTCAACATATCATTTTTAAATAAAGAATATATAATCATCGCCCTCAAAATTTGAGAGCGTCCTTAATTTATAGGCTCAAATGTGTAGAAAGCATGCACTTCATGTTGTCCCATAATTCGTCTCATACTTTATCTTAACGTGTTTTCAAGTAAGTGGAGAGTGCGATCATTGCATTTTTATGATTACATTGATTTCCTTACCTTAATATTCTATCACCATGCGCTACATCAAGAAGAAATGCGTGACACCTCATCTAAAGTAAAAAATTTTACAGTTATCACCGGACGAAAGTATCTTATAGTCGAGAGTAAGATATAATTGACGATCTTAAAATCCGTGTCATTAGGATTACAGACTTGTAAAAAACACGTAATCTATGTTATTTGATAATGTATCTTGTACTTCTCTACCTTGATGTTTTTCTTCCTTTTTTTTCCCCAAAATTAGTGGAGAATGTGATCATTGCTTTACCTATATTGAATTGAAAGACGATGAAATCAAGTGTCATTTTCATTTGGAGCCACCCATGCTGTGTAAAGTTGCTTATATATCCTTTTAGTACCACTCTATAAAATTTAGGAGTAGGGCCAATAATGCAACCAATGGTTTGTCATTGAACCTAATATAACCCCACCAGGGACTACCTCTAGGCATAGTGGGGTGCATGACTCCTCGTTGCACAACACCACAAAAGCATCCCAACAAAATTTTAGTTCCCTCCAAACTTATATTTTGAGTTTAGTCTAGGCTTTTATCTTTTTACTTTTTATTTTTCAATTTGACAAACTCATAGCGTGTCAACCCATTCATATGATTGCTCGAATCTGTTCTTGAAGCAATCTTGGTCCGATGGTTCCAGTCCATCTTGACCAATTACAATCCGTCTAACCAGTCCATTTTTCATTTCTACTTGAGATTTTTACGTTTTATTGATTCAAAATTACAGATTTTGCTAAATATTGATTGGTTCATGAAAAGTATTTAAAGAAATAAAAGTTGCATCGACAAGTAAACCCTTGACTTATCAATCCATCCAACCCAACTAGTTAAATAATTTTAACTCGCTATTGATTCATCGGTGCTGACATGTGGCTCGTATTTGACCCACCAGTAACCGATTAGATGCTCCCAGTTACCACCTCCTATAGGTAGGACAAAAATGCAAGGTGGGTTACACTAACATCCAATAGCATTACTAATTAATCTGGTCACATTTGAAAGTTAAGGGGACATTGGACCGTAAACTTTGTTAATAATGCAGGGTGGGTGGAGTGGGGGTGTTTGGGTCAAAAGAGAGGGAGCAAAGGATCCTTTTCCTTGGTTTTCTTTTTCTTTCTTTTTCCAGATTAACTTTTGTTGCTATGCCTTTGTTCTTATGCATCAATTGTACATTTGATGTTGGTATTGTTTTTTTTTTTTTTTTTTTTAGTTATAAAGAATGCTAAAGTTTGGGAAATAGGAAATGAGAAATTACTTAACACTTTAATGAGGTGAAGGCTCGAATCTCTGACTTCATATTAGAGAAGCGAGTCACTGTCAGCTGAACTAATGCTCGTTGATATTTGATGTTGATCTTCATAAAAGGTAAAACAAAGAAATTATAGTTGTTGTTTTAATCCAAGTTAATTATTCAAAACGAGAGTAGCATAGAAATGAGCATTAGTAGGGGCGCGGCCCAAAAGTGATAAAGACAGGGGACATCCACCTAAAGTCTCGGTAAACCCTAAGTCCAATAATTCACCCGACTCATTGCAAGCATATAATTGTGGGTGCCAGCATTTCATTGCAAAAAAAGAGTCATACTTTAATAAATCATTTATAGTAATTCGAGTCTAATGCATTGAAATGATGAATATTTTTATAATTAGATTCTTAATATTATTGGACGCATGTAAGGAAAAATCATATATTAAAATGATTTTTTTCTTCCATTCGCATCTAAAGATACAAACTATTGACAAGTATTAGCTCAACTGATAGACACTTATTTCCTTATAGTGGATATAAGGAAATCAAGACTTTAATACGTTGATCAATTTAGCATTTTCCTAGAGTATTAGTCTCCTTCGAAATAAAAAGAAAAAAAATAAGACACAAAGTGATTAAAAAAAAAAGAAAAGAAATATGAGTCCAGACTCACGAAAGTTGCGTAAGTTCACCTTCAAAATGACGTGATTTTATTAGAAATAATATCCTTTGTTCAATATATATGAACTATTTTTAACAAAATTACGTTATTTTGGGACGGATTCCAACGACGTTGGTGAGTCCCTATGCAATAAATCATATAATCTTCGGTGAACAAATAAGTCCCCATTTCTAGGAACATTCCTATCCTTTAGTGTACTCATGGGCTAAGTTTTGGGGCTCAAAATGCTGACTCCTCTGTTGTTTCAAAAGAATGGGGGAAAAGGAAATGTTGACTCTCCTGCAGCTGCCGAGACAGCAAAGGAAAAAAGTATTCATCGGCGGGCAACATCTGGGGTCGCCGTTGACCATCAAACAAACAGAAATTTGACTTCCGCTGTGGTGCTGTGTAAGACATGTTTTTCCCTCTCTTCTCAATCCTTTCTTCGGTCCAATCAATTCTGCGCGTTTGACTCGCCTCTGCGGTCACAGTCCACGTTGGAAAATAAATACAAGCGTGGGGTCAACCGTTCTTTTATTATTATCCGATTGAAATAGTCATCGGAAGAATTAGCCGAAGCTGTCGTATGCACATTACTCAAGGGCATCGAAAGTTTGAAATGGGAGATGGAATACACAATCTCACATTTTCATAACAATGAGGCATGTCGAAAGTCTGAAATGACAGAAGGAATACATGATCTCGCATTTTCATTATGGTGGGGCATATGCGTCATTGAGCTGTTATTTTCAAAAAACGAGTAAATCTAATATGAGTGGTTGAAGGATCGAGCCCTTCTGAGTCTCAACTGGCCACTAAAGGCTGAGAGGCTTGAACTTCTAAAACAGTACGGATGGAAACAAGCACTCTCATTCGCCAATTAGCCTAAAAACCCAGATAAGAATGAAGCAAGCAACACTGAGATCTTGCAACATTTAAATTCACAGTTGATGGCTATGAATCTTGTTAGCACAACAGTTAAATTCTAAAGGTCTATGGTCACCTGAATAAAAATGGTTTAAGGGAATCAAAGATGGGTTCATATTTAAAACCATTCCTTGTGGACCATATATACATATTTATTGAATGGTACCAACAGACCACCAACCTTAGAATATCCCTCAAGACACTTTTAAATTCCATCATGAAAGGGAAGATCAAATACATACAAGCTGCGATTGAATAATGTTATCAGCATGGTTCAGAGACTAAAGGTATGCCTTTTGTTAAGAATTTAAGCATGTACGAGTATGGATGAGCTCATAGATATGCAGCCGTTCAAGCGCCCCAGAATGACACTTGGGGCGTCCAGCCCGAGTGGGATGCACGAGGAAGACCCTCCTTGACGCACACGTCAAATCGGGGCGCTTTGATGGCTTCTTTGCCCAGCAGTGTTTATTAGATGTGTGAGCGCAGGTTGGCAACTAGGCATGGCAATGGACTGCAAGTGTCTAGCTAGTTTCCAAATACTTCACAAAATGCATTTCTGAGTCATGGGCGAACAGCAAAAGAAAATGGACTAATGAAACTAAATTTCTAACTACATAGAAACAAAATGGATCAATTAGGCCTAAGGGGGGATGGAAAGATGAATTCACTAGCATGTAGCAAATACCCATATTCAACATCAAAGCCAAACTCTAACAATTTGACCCTATCCTTAGGTATGGTTCCTACTGCACAGTTCAGAATGATGGGGGCAACAATATGAAATATTGACGACCCATAACAGCATATGCATCCACAATGGATACCTATATCAGAGTTCATGCAGCTGGTAACTCAAAAGCATAATCCAACTCATCCTTAAGGAGGCCCCTGAGGAGTTGTCATAGAATGGTCACATAGCAATAGACCCTAAACCCTAAATATGAGAAATCAGAGGAAAAAGAAGATTGTTGAGAAAAATTTTCAAAACATATAATTTCCAAGGAAGATTGTTGAGGGTTGAACTTAATAAGAATTAAAGCTGAAAGCTTCTGCAGCAGGATTCCAAAGGTGTACACATCAACTTTCCTAGTATATGGCTTCTCCGGGGATCATCTCTGGAGCCATCCAGCAGTACGTTCCCATGTTCCCTTCCTTGGATTCTCGGCATTGTGTTCCCAAACACAACGTACCGAAATCCGCCATCTTCACCCTCATCTCATCGTTCAATAGCTAAGTTGTTCGATTGAAGGTCTTTGTGAATCACCCACTGCGAATGGAGATACTATTGTACATCTTAAAGTCCCTTGGGACATGTATCCTGTAATGATTTGGTACACTCAGGGGCCTCTTACAAGCTGCAACGAACTGTAAATCCAAGAGGAAATAATAAGTTCACCAATTCAGTAACAAGGAGACTGTAGAAAACAGTTTCACTGGAACTGAGGGTTCAGAGATTTCAGAATGTCACGTTTTCTACTAAAAAGTCCATAATTCCAAAAGACTTTTTCCAGGAACAATCAATCATCACATGTGTATAGGCCCACAGGATTTCTGGTCTCAAGTTCTAGTCTCACTTCCGCACTTCTAGAAAAAAATAAAATAAAATAATAATAATAATAATAATAATAATAATAATAATCTATAGGCATATCCATAGATTGGGCAGGCTACATTCAGGCCGAAGCACTTGTGAAAGAAAACAGTGTCATTGCACCCCTTCGAATTAAAAGGAACAGGAAACAATAAACAAGTTCTGAAAGCAAAGCTCTAATTCAGCTTTATCATAACATTTGATTGACCTCTCAGAACCAACAAGTACACCGAGAACCAACGTTGCATTTGGATACGAGAATGGAATGACAAAGGAAATGGAATGGTCATTTCTCATACGAGAGAATCCAAGAGAATGATTCCATTACTTTTTATGTTACCAAATAATGGAGTGGGAACTGGAATTCTCATTTTCATTTCCATTCATGCCACCCAAATGGAAGAAAATGTTAGTGTTTAAGCGGCTACTTAAAACATTAAATCCTAGGTACCGAATTTGGAATACCTAAACCACCATTGTCTCACGCCAGTGTATATATATAGTATATATCTAGAGTTTTTATGTTAATGTGCTCTAAACCCTAAGGTCCAACCTATACCTATGTAGCATATATTTAAACATATATATTAAGATATAAAACCTCATGAAATTTGGAAACCTCATATAACTTCACATTAAGACTATGAAAGTAAGAACGTTGGAAAAAAAAAATGCACATAATTTTTGAGTTGATCTTCCATTCTATATATGGGAAACTTTCTTATGTTGCCTTTGGATATTGAGAATGGAATGAGAATAACAAAGGAACGTGAGTAAGAATAGAATGGTTAGGAGAAATGGCTATTGCAAAGGAATGAACATACCAAACAGTGAAATGAGAATCAGCATCCAAAACAGCCCTCATTGGGGACCAAAAATGAATTTCAGAAGAACAAAAGACCAGAGTGGAGCACCAAAATATATACCTGCACCGTGTTGGGATGAAGCGGACGGCAAAGCAACGCAACTTCAGACAAATTAGTGAAGCCCGGGTCTCTTCCTTCTGGTTTGGGACCCTCAGCATTCCTCTTTGTCCTCCTTTGGCACCCCCCCACCCCCCAACTCTCCTCACTCTCTTAATACGAAATCATCGTCCATGATTCAGAGCTGTCGACTCTCTTCCTCTCGATGTTCTCCACATTGTAAGTCTATTGGGGCTTTGATGAAGAATGGATTGATAAGGTTTTTTTTTCTTTGGCTTTGGATTTGAAGCATGATTTAGCCATCGAAATCCAGGCAAGGGAGGGGATCATTCTTCTTTCTCTTTTCCTTCTTTTCCTGGGATGGGTCTGTGAATTTTAAGGCCAAAATGGGGATGGCGATTTAGAAACATCGGGTTTGAAGGAGGACGGACAAGAGAAGGGAATTTTTAGGTATAATCTAAAATCACAGCAAAAATTCAAAGAGCACACGGCCATGGAAGTCAAAGCTGGGACAGAGAAGCAAACGAGCATTCTCCACTTCGGGGCGGAGAAGAACGAGAAATTTAGTTGAGATTATATGGTATTGTTAGTTTGGGAGCAAGTGGAGATGGAAGGGATTCGGATTCTATCACATTCCCCTCTCCAATTCAATCGATGGTTTTGGTTCAATGCATTTTATTTTAAAAATAACCGTCTAATTGAAAATAAAATATAAAAATATACATAATTATCAATTTTTAACCAATTTGAAAATATAAAATATACTCGTTCAAATTAAAGAAAAAATCAGGTTTAAAAATAGTATTGGAATATTTTATGCTAAGTAGGATGAATAGGATATTCATTTTCACATAACTTAGAAAATTGATATGAATGTGTATTTATGTATTTTATTTTCATCTATACGGTTAAAATATTTTAAAAAATATTTTGAACCAAAAAAATGGTACAAACTACACCATCAATTGAAGAGGAGAATGAGAGAGAATCCATATCCGAGATGGAAGTGCAGATTTGCTCATTAGATGAGAAGGATAAATCTATTTATCTTTAAAAAAAAAAATTGATCTTGAGTAAGACTTGCCTAGGTCGTGAGATCTACTTTCATGAATGGTACGGTTTATTCGAGATTTACCCTTTTAAGGTGAGTAAGTATTACCCGAGCGGGAGAAAGAGAGGAGGGAATTATCATGCCTCCAAAACATGATCAAGAAATTAATTGGATGCTTTTCTCTTGGCGGGGCAAAAGTAGAAAAATGAATCAAAAGCCAAGATTTCATGAGGGTCCCGTGATTGCTTTCGTTCAGATGTACTCACCATAAGTGAGTGAGAGGGAGAGAGAGAGAGAGAGAGAGAGAGAGAGAGAGAGGGAGAGGGGGAGAGAATGGAGGGATCACTGAGAAGAAACGCCAACTGAGAGCACGAGGGGAGGTGATCATGGCTCGAGTTGGACTTAAAATCGCGACTTAACAATTACACGAAATTCAGTAGGTGTAAATCAAATGAAATTGCACCTGGGGGCAACATAATAGTTAAAGCATATATATACATAAATAATACTTTAAAACTCAAAGTTTTATTGCTTTTTGAGATTGAACCTATTCATCTAAATTATTAAAAAATTTAGGTCCAAAAATAGTTATGGAATTTTCTATGCTTAAGATGAATTAGATTTATATTTTTAAATCACTTGAAAATTGATAAACGTGTGTATTTTTGAATGTTGTTTCCACTTATATGGTTCAAAATTTTTAAAAATGTATCGAACAAAAAAAAAAGGTGCAAACTGCACCATGAACTGGAAGGGATCCTGTTCTCTTAATATTTCATCACAATAAAGTTAGAGGAAAAGGAATCTAAGTATGAACTTATACAATTTGTGCTAGCGTACTCCCAAAATAATGTAGCTTCGGTAAAAATAGTTTCTATTCACTTAAAAGGGTAGCACAAATTTTAGTAAGAATAGGAACCATTTTTTCCTAAACCATATTGTGTTGAGAGCAGACCCGTCATCGTACTTTCTTATGGCCTCTTAATTATACACCGTTCACATTAAAATTATTAAGTAGTAAATTTATCTAATTTTTTTTTTTACTATTTGATTAAAGTATTACACAAGTAAAATTTTCTCATGCGCAACCGGAAGGAATTTAAAAAGGCCCAATGTGATTCGTCGGGCCGTGTTCACACCTTTAGAGGGCGATGGAAGGCCCACTTGACACCCATAATTCGCACCGCATTTAATTATTTAATAAAGTCTGAGCTTCTTCTTCTCGCTCTTCTCGAACCAGTTGTCTTCCCGGATGGCCACCGTATGAATTTTTAAAAATTAAACTCCAAAAAAAAAAAAAAAGAGAAAAAACCTTCACATTGTCGGTGGGAGCATAAATAAATAAAAAGAGTAGTAAATAAATCAACTTGAATTATTATTGGTGAGCTTTAAATTTGACATTTCTACCCATTTGTTACATTTTAAAATTGAATAGCCATTTGAAAACGCATTTTTTATATTTAATTTATGAAAAAGTTGTCTAGAGATTTTTCTTTTTTTTTTTCTTTCTAAAAGGAGGTTTACTACATTCATAGAAAGCAAATAAAGCAAATAAAGTGTGAAACCCATTTTATTTCTCCTATGCTAATGATAATGTGTGAACAAGAAAAGGAATTCATCATTGAAGATGAATAATAGAAAACATAAGATTAAAAAAGGGGAAAAAAAAAACAATACTTTCTTGCCTTTAAGGAGTGGGAAATTATTTCCTTTCAAAGAAATAATAATTTTCCCTTTGAAAAAGAAAAGTATGAAAATTGTTAAAAACCGGAAAAGTTTGATGGACCGGTGAAATCTCGCGGCGCTCATGGTCAGTTTGGGGGATGACGTCATTATCTGGACTGTACGGCGCCGTTTCATTCTTTTGAGCCATCGTCCTCGTCCCATCGCTCCACCGCCATTTCTTACACTTCCCTCTCTCTCTCTCTGCAACTGAGAATCTCCCCTCCCTCCCTCCCTCTCTCTCTCTCTCATGGGGTCTCGAATCCCATCGCACCAGCTGAGAAACGGTCTCTATGTTTCCGGCCGACCGGAGCAGCAGAAAGAGCGCCGCCCCACGACAGCGGCGCGCGCCGTGCCGTACACCGGTGGCGACATCAAGAAATCCGGTGAGCTCGGGAAGATGTTCGACATCTCCGTCGAAGGCCCCCCCGCCTCCTCCTCCAAACCTCTACAGGTCTCCAAACCCTCGCGCTCCTCCTCCTTGCAGAAGAAATCGTCCAAGTCTGGTCCGATTCCGAAATCCACGCACTCGGGCCCCATCCCGAAGAAATTCTCGGGCCAGTTGACGACGCCGATCCAGCCGACCAGGCTCATCACGTCGAGCCCGCTCCGATCCTCCGGCCCGATGGGATCCTCCGGCCAGGTGGATCAGGATCAGGATCAGTCCAGTAGTCCTGTCGGAAGGGTCAAGTACGGGTCGGCGGTGACCAAATTGACGGAGGACTCGAAGTCCGGGTTCAAGGGTTGGGTAAAGCGAGGGTTGTTAGGGTTTGTACAAAGGTATCCTGATGCGGAGCTTAGGGGGGCTGTTGATGGACAGTTCGTCAAGGTCACAGGGGTAACTTTCTGGATATGGATATTTCTTATTCCTATTCTATTATTATCATGCGTCTTGCATGATTATTGTTTAATCTTTGTTTTTTCATTTTTTTTTTTTGTCAATGTGTTATATGTATTCCTCATATTATATTATGGATTTCTTAAAGGTAGAGTAGGGGGTATCTTTCTCATTTCTTCTGGTTAGTTTAGGAATTAATTAATCTTACTGAGCCCAGCTTTGCTATGATTGCTAATGTAATCATATTCTTTGGAGGTTCAATGTGACATTGAGTGCACGTTCCCCACATTATGCTTTCTTGTTGGCAGGTCGTTTCTTTGCTAAAAAGTAAGAAAAAGGTTGTGTATGACAAACAGCCGTCTTAGCAGCCCCAAAGCAGGGAGCCTTGTCCACCAAGGTGCCCTCTTATGGTGTCAAATAAAATAGTTTTTGCTCTTCGGTGTCAATGCTTATTTGCATTGTGCTTTGTTTGGAATCAGTTGGCTTCCAGTTTGTGATAAACTTAAAATGTATGTGAATTGATCTGATCAGTGGAGCTAAATGGAAAAGTCGTCAAGGTTGCTTCTAGGTTTCACGTGCAAGTTGTATCTAGCGTTCACTTTGGTGTGAAAATGTTCAGTAACTGTATCTTCAGTTTCTTATAAACGGTAAAAGTAACATGATTGGCTTCTCTATGATTGCCGAGGTTTACTGCCTGTATAAGCATTACAAGGCCTCAGAGAGCTGTTATATGAACTACTAATGATGGATTATTACTTATTTTTTCCTATCATGATGGCTGTATTACTTGTTTGAAAAACAAACCACCTGGTTATAAAGTTAGACATGATTATAGAATTCTCATTTCATTTTAGAATCTAATAATTTCGTACCATGCTGTCAGACCTGAGTACTTTTGCTATGCTTAATATGGGTTTTAGTTTCTTGTTTGCTTTCTGTTCCAGAATGTTTAAACTAGTTATTGCAGTTTTGGTTATGAGATCTCAGTTAATATTTCGGGGAAATATTTCTTGGAGTGATTAGAAGCACTATGGGTTCATGTTGCACCCCTATTTCTTAATTTGCTTAAAAGAATCTATTAAGTGTTGCTTTTGGGTTTTTTTTTCCCACCTCTTTTTTCTCTCAAGGCTGATGTGTTATTTGCTCTCTTCATGTAGGTTGTCACATGTGGAAGTATTCCTCTCAAATCATCTTATCAGAGAGTGCCTAGGTGTGTTTACGTTTCCACAGAGTTGCATGAGTATAGAAAATGGGGTGGAAAATCTGCAAATCCTAAACACCGCTACTTTTCATGGGGATGTAGACATTCAGAGGTTAGTTTGTTGAGCCAATCATGTTGAATTTACTCTATGATTAAGTGTTAAGTTACTGAAATGAGTTTATTACTGAGATTTTCTATGCTTCAAACCTAGTGAAAACTCAATCATGGTAACTGGATCACTAAAGAACAATGCACTTTATTAAGAGATCTATAAAACTCGACAAATAGAAGTTAGATGCAACCTTAGCAACTTGGGCAAGAGGAGAAGCACGTGGTTGTTTCTGACCATATTTCTGACATAATTACTCTAAGACCCTGTTTGTTTGCTCAGACCTTATTCTTTAATTTGCTCAGAGACAAGTCCATTCAGAGCGTTTGGTACACACTCTAAATCGGCTTTGAATGCCTCTAAGCGAATTAGAGCAATTTTTTTGTCCAATTTGTTCAGCACACACCAAGGTAAGAGACGAAATTGCTCTCAACTTTTAAAAAAAAATTACGGAATGCTCTCTCTCTCCACTTTTCCATCGCAACCATCTCTCTCTCTCTCCCCCTCTCTCTCTCTCATGCGACTCTCTCTCCACAACCCACACCGGCGACCACGATGGCGGCCCTCTCCTTTGCTGCTGCTGCCAATCTCTTTTCCTCTCACCGCTCACGTTTCCTCGTTCGATGTTTGATGACTTGGGGGTTTTGGGGTTCGGATTTGTGGTTTCTTTTGTTCTTTCTTCTTATTGTTTTTTTTCTCTAGATTTGGGGGGTTTGGGCTTGGATTTAGGGATTTCCTTGTTCAAATTTTCAGATTTGGGGGTTTTGGGGTTCGAATCTAGGGTTTCTTTTGTTCTATTTTTCTAGATTTCGGGGTTTTGTGGTTCAAATTTAGGGTTTTCTTGTTCTATTTTTTCAGCTTTGTTGGTTTTAGGGTTTAGATTAGGGTGTTTTTCTTATTCTATTTTCTCAGATTTGGGAGTTTTGGGTATGAATTTTAGGAGTTTTCTTGTTCAATTTTTGCAGGTTTGGGGATTTGTGGGTTCAGATTTAGGGTTTTTTTTTTTGTTTGTCCAGCTTTTCCAAATTTGGGGATATGGGATTTGGATTGAGGGGTTTTGAATTGGGATTGTGATTAGGGGATTTTTATTTTGGGATTAATTAGGGTTTTGATTTCTACAGATTGTGGGTGATGAAATTTGAAGTTTATTTTTGCATATTTAGGTTGAAAATTGCTTATTTCAGCTAGTCTTGGGCGAAGAAATTTGATCACCTGTTAGAAATTTTTTTTTAATGCACACCTACAAATTCTTGGTGCATACAAGGTGTTCGAAGAGATTATCCAAGGAAAAACCTTCTTTTGGAATAAAGAGAAGGAAAGAAAGAGGAAGAAGATGAATAGAGATTGATAAGATATTTTATTTTTCTTTTTCATTTTTTTCATTTCTATTTTGTGTTTTGTTTTTTTTTTTTTCCCTTTATTTTTCTTATATTTTGCGCTAAATGAAAAACGAAAAAGATAAAATAAAAAATTAAAAAAAAAAAAAAAAGAAGAAGGAGAAGAAGGAGGAGGAGGTGATGATGATGGAGAGGTTTATCCCTAAAAGCCTAAAAATAAATTTTGACTTTTAACGGTAAACAAATGAAATAATTTAATTTATAAGAATTTGTTTTTAAGGTGAAAATATGAACATTTTGTCCATTTATGTAGTTCATAAATATTTATAAATTTATGGGGTTGCTATAAGGGTAAAATTGTTCATTGAGACCTTTCAACAAAGTTGTAATCAAATAGATCACAAATTCAAATTCAGTACCTCTAATTACACTTCTGAATAAATAAGCGGAATTTAGAACGGTTTTCAGCATTTAGAACTTAATGCTTAATTTTATCAAACAGAGCCTAAAGTGCATGTATGACCTATTTTAAATAAACAATCTAAAGGATTTTAAGTGCCTATTGAGTGGCGGCAGATGGGTCAAGTTATAACTTTCAATTGAACTCAGTATTGAACGCCTTCTGTAAAGCATCTGTTTACCCTCCTATGATGTAAGCTGGTGGAACTTTTAAGTGGGTTTTTTTTTTTTTTTTTCCACCTATGAACTTTTAATTGGTTGATCTGCCTATTATACAACACCTGGACTTGGTCTTTCATTCTTCATCTCCTTGACATCTGAGTGACAATTACCAAATCTTTGAAGCATCCATTTAATTTGTATTTTTTATATCCAATGCTGTGGCTTTGTATCTACACTGTATAACACTGTATATTCCCACTCGTCACCTCATATTAACAGAAACATGCTGCTGATTTTTACATATCGGACTTCCAATCTGGTTTACGTGCACTAGTAAAAGCAGGCTATGGCTCCAAAGTCACTCCATTTGTCAAACCAACAACTATAGTTGATACAAGAAAAGAAAACCAGGAAGTGTCATCAAGACTCCCCCGATGGTTGTCAGACCGCAACCTCTCCAGCGATGACCGAATTATGCGCCTGAAAGAAGGGTAAGCTTCTTATACTTGTGTTTAGTCCATACATTATTCATTGATGATTCAAGCCAACTGCTTGGAGCTCTCTAGCTGCTTGTTTGGTCTCGGATGGAGTGAGAATAAAGTAGCTATTTTATAAGAATAGAATATGTGAAGAATATTGCTATGGATCATGAATGGAATAGCTATCCCAAGTGGGAATGAGTGGAATAGGTATTTTTTATTGGGCCCAAGAGTTCTTGTGTGTGCCAAACCAAACAATGTAGTGACTATTCCGTTTGAATTGGGGCAGAATGGAATAACTATATCCTTGAACCAAACATATAATGAATTTTGCTCTCTTCTTGAATACTTCAATCATGATGATTCATCTCAGTTACATAAAAGAAGGGAGCACTGCGAGTGTGGTGGGGGTTGTGCGGCGCCAGGATAACGTGTTGATGATAGTTCCACCACCAGAGCCCATCTCAACTGGTTTCCAGTGGAGCAGTTTCCTTCTCCCAACCCAAATAAAGAGCCTCATTTTGAAGTGCGATGATAATCAAGATGACGATGTCATTCCAGTGTAGATATGGTATCATTTGATTTATCCTAAGGTTTCATCATTTGCTCTTTCTAACTGAACATGACGAAGAAATATCAGGAGGGGATGAATTCAGCAAAAACATCAAGCACAACTAGACCGCTCCGTTCTTGCCTTTTTTGGGTGCTCAGGCCAATTGTACGTAAAATGGCCTGGAAGACGTAGAGCAGGAAGAATGCGAGAAAAATATACTCGTCGTTTCCTTGTTTCATCATGCTTGTGAGATCAGTAAAGCGAAAAAGGGCGATTTGGCTTACCCTAGCAGCTGGATAATGTTGTTTGGTGGTGAGGCCACACTTCAATTTGAGCAGTCTTTATGTTGCAGAGGCGGTGTGAAAGTATATGTTTCAAGGGTTGATACCTTTGTGTGATAAAAATTCTTTTGTAATTTAATAAAATGAACAGCCGATGCTCCTGTCGTACAGTTGGTCCTGTGTCATATAAAACTAGAGTTGCTTCTTTATTTTACGTAACTTGGCCTTAATCCTCGTGTTTCATACGGGTAAATTTAGGTACGCACCCAATCTAACAATTGCAATGCCCAGCAAAATGAATGTATTATAACAATTACAGTGAACCTGAACCGTAGAGAAGTCATTTGCAACTCAATCAAACCATGTCCACGTTGAAGTTTTTTAGCGTTTGAGTGCCATCTTTCAGTGCATTTGCAAAGCAGGTCTTAACAAAAAAAGAAAAAGGGGGGAAAAATTAAACAGGTGGACGTACTTCCCAATTGCTACGTTCGAGGAATTAAAATGAACCCCATATGCCTCTTCGGGTACCCATGGCCGGAACAACCGTTTGCTCTGCGTATACCGGCATGCACTGCTCAAGCCTCTCATCCAACTCACTAAATTCATAATCTGTATATATCGGTTTCAATAATAAGGGGGAAAAATTTTAAAAGACTCCTAGTGGTTTAAGTCGGATTAAATTTTATTTATCATACCATTTATACTTTTATTTTGTTTTTAATAGACTCTTTTTATCTATTTGTCATCTAATTATGTTAAGTGAAGAGACACATGACAAGTTATTAAATTTTCATATAATTATTTTATTTTTAATAGACTCTTTTTATCCATCTGCCATCTAATTACGTTAAGTAAAGAGGCACATGACAAGTTATTAAATTTTCACATAATTATTTCAAATATGAATGATATTAAAATTTTGAAAAATACTTGAATAATGAATTTTTTAAAGAAAATATAAATATCAAAATAAGAAAGATGAAGCTTCCTTCTTCGGAGGTGCAGGTATATATAATAATAGAATTAAATTTCATTTTGGAAAAAGTGTACTAAAACCTAGTATCCCCTTCCAAATTTTCAATTGAGACATAGATGTTCAGATTCATGGCGATAGAAAATATAGGTTAGGATTTTCTTATAAATGGGAGAAATTTATTGAAAACAAAATAAAAATACAATGAGTGTGATAAACAAAATTCAAATCACAGGAATCTCTTGAAAAATGACCCAAATCACATGGGGACTTTAGAATTTTTCCCTAATAATAAAAATAATAAAATTACAGGAATCAACTGAAACTAAGAAAGAAAATTTAATAATTATGCAATGGGTCCAAGAAGCGCCTTGTTTATTATAGGGCTTGACATTCGCATTTTAACAAAACCTGGCAGTCAGACCCACGATTCTTACAAATTATTCGTTACAGACTCGGAATGCAAAAAACACACAACATGGAGTAGGGAACACAAAAAAGAGGGAAAATAAGAAAGGTTGGGTAGCTTAGAGCCTAGAAGGGGTTCCTCCAGCCACCACCAAAGTTTCTCCGGTTATATAAGAAGCATCATCGGAAGCCAGAAAGGCAGTTGCAGAGGCCATGTCTTCAGTAGTTCCAAGTCTTTTAAGTAAAGTCCTTTCCAAGAGGGTTGTTCTCTGCCAACACATCCAACTCAATTCAATTAGTCATGCGAATGCAATGATTGAGATTACTTGAGATCTAGAGGACTAAAATTTACTTACAATTGCTTCATTCTTTGTAAGGAATTCAGCAAAATGCGTGGGCACAAAACCAGGAGCAACACAGTTCACTCGAGTGTCTGGAGCCATCTCAGCAGCAAGGGCCTGAACATAAAAAATCAAGAAAAGAAAAAAAGAAACCCAATCATTTGACAAGATTAACAAACTTCACTTCACTTTCAGCTCAATTTAGTACATGTACCGTGTTTGTGAAGCGGAAAATAAATCTTTTTATGGAATCCTGAAAGCTACACAATATGTCTCAGAAACATTGAGAACTACGAAACTACCTTGGTAAGCCCAAGTAGAGCTGTTTTGGTAACCCCATACATGGCCAGGGTCTTGTCTGGTTGGTAGCCAGTGATCGAGGAAATAAAGACAATGGATGAACCCTTACGCAAGTGGGGAGCGGCTTCCTGTGGGAAAAAAAAAAAACCAAAAACAAAAAAACACCAGACAAACAAAATGCCCATCTCAAACTTCAGATTCAAGTCAAGCATGTCAGCAGAAATTTAGAGTAAATCAAAGAGGTATGGTTCATGGAATTGAAATCACCTAAAATGTGCAATGGACATTGACTAGCATGGTTCATTGAATTGAAACAAAAATCCCCTATAATGTTTCAGCCATCATCTGATTGCTATAATCACTAGACCATCAAAGTGCATGCTCCAAACTATGCATTTTTGCCATGTTCTGTCATAAAAATATATGTAAATCTGAAACCGAATGATCTTACCTTTAAGAGAAGTATAGAAGATTTGACATTAATATCCCATATCTTGTCAATCACAGTCTCTGGGCTTTCCAGTATGGGATCAATAGATGGATTTGCAGCAGCATTGGATATAATTACATCTATTTTTCCATATTTCTGCAACCATGCCACAAATTTTAGTTAACACAATTGCATCTAAAATAGCAATGACTTCTGTCTGTGACATCAGGGGAAACAAAAAAAACATGATAAGAATTAAGACAGGCACACAGGTTATATGATATTAGGCATTTGAGGAAAAAACAAACGTGCCCCTTAATCCTGTTTCTTTAGTTTAAAAAAATTCATCTTAATGGAACTACATATGATATGTTTCCCATTCGTTTCACCCTCCCCCACACTAGAAAAGGAAATGGGGAATAGTAAACTGACTAAGTATACCTTCTTATCCCAAACAAGCTAAGAAGAGCATTCTTTTGCTTTCACTTACTACCTCTTTACATTAAAGGATCCCGCTTGTTCCCTCCATTTCCTCACATCTAAACGAAGCCTAAGAAACCTAAAGAAAATGGAAATCTAAAGTGTTTGGCCACCAGGGGTTGGAGGAATAGAAGGGGGGGGGGGGGGGGGGGGGGGGGGGGGGGTTTGGAGTCAAAGATAAATAACTGAATGAAGCTGTTCAAAAACTGAGGTCTGCGGATAATCTAAAAAAGATCACAAGAATATTTAAATTTATGAACTGCATCCAGGTAAAACTCCCTCCTCCAAAATACTTCCAGTAATTATTTGTTTCAAAAAAATTCAAGCCCAACTATAGTGACACTATCCCATTTTGGGTCAAATTTTAGCAGGGTGACATAAATTGAAGAAAAACAATACTACAGAGTGGACTGGAGAAACTTGAAACATATACTAGGTATGACAACCAATCGATATCTTTGACTAGTTCTTCATTGAGCAAAATCATTTTAATAGAATTCTATCGACATATTAAAAGTTAAAACACACAAAAAGCAAGAAATGGAAAACGAAAAGCAATGAACATTGTCTCTTGTCTCTCACCTCTACAGTCTTATACACGAGATTCTTCCTCTGTTGTTCATTTGAAACATGGCAAACAACGCCCAGCGCTTCGATTCCTTGAGCTTTAAGCTTCCCAACAGCCTCATCAACATTTCTCTTCACCAATTAAGATCAAAACACCATTAGATTTGACTCCAAAATTTCTTCCATTAAACCCTCAATAATCGTCCACTATATAGTTCACTCACAGCTCAACAGAATATACTAATTGCACGAAAATCTGTATTTTCTTGTTAATTTCTTCAAGTTTCCTCAGTAACCAAACGAGAAGACAAATGGTCAACAAATGAGCAAAATTACACAAACAAAGATGAAACAAAGGGGCAAAGAAGGATCAGACGAACCTGTCTTCGGGAAGAGATGACAACAGAAGCACCTTCGGAACCGAGCCTCTCGGCGATGCTGAAGCCGATGCCCTGAGTTGAAGCCGTGACGATCGCCACCTTCCCCTGAAATCTCTTCCCGGCCTTCTCCATTTCTTCTTCTTCTTCGATAAGTCAGAAGAGGGGAAGATGGGGACGAAAGTCGTATTCTGTTTTGGGAGAAAATTCTGACAGTCACACCCTCTTCTATAATTTTGTATTTAATAGATTTTTTTATTTATGAAAAGTTATTAAATTTATATATTATTATTTTAAATATAAATTATTAAAAATAAAAAATTTTAAAAAATTTAATAAGAAAATAACAAAGGTGAAGCAGGTGCACGTAAATATAGTAATGAAATCAAAATTTTATTTTAGAAAAACTGCAACAAAATTTTACTCCTTTCAAATTTTCAATTGAGGCATAGATGTTAAAATTCATGACAATTTAAAAATATAGGTTAAGGGTTTTCTTATTTTGTTCTCCTTTAATGTTTTGCTATTTAGAATTTCTTAATTTTTTCTATTTTGAAGTATTTTTCAAATTTTTAATAATTTATATTTGAAATAATGATGTAAAAATTTAATAATTTGTCATGTGTCCTCTTACTTAACAGAGTTAAATGACAAATGAATGAAAGGGGTCTATTGAAAACTAAAATAAAAGTATAGGAGGTGTAATGAACAAAATTTAAACCATATGGAATTTCTTAAAAAATAATCGGTCTTTCAAAGAAAATTTTCCTTCTTTTTTCTATAAGTGGTTTCACAGAAAGTCAATTAGGGCCCATGATGGTTTTTAAAAAATCGAACCAAACCAAATAATCAAACCCTTGGTTTAGCCACGGTTTGGTCAGTCCATCAAATAATTAAAACTTGGATCAATCCAACCCAAATGACATCGTTTTGTATCTACAAGCTCTTATTCTTTTGTCGACTTCAGGTATAGTTTCATTTGAAATTATCTTATTCCAATTAAGCATGATGTAGTCTATGTTTTTTTTAAGCATGCAGTAGTTTCATTGTTTTCGGTTGAAATTTTAAATGTAACCATAAACCGTAGTTTGAGCACTGTAATCAAATTGAATCAAGCCACGTGTAATCAAAGGTGGAGGCCGCTACTTGTGAGTGCACTGAGGCCATTTCTTGCGATGAAAGCTCAAAGGTGGAGAAATTTGGTCCTCAGTTTAACGGTTTTAGGGTTTTTGATCACTTTTAAATATAAAGGATAAAATCGGGACTAATCACACCTTGAGAAGATTGTTAAAATTTACTACACACTTTTGTATTTTTATTGAGGGGGGATATTTAAAACATTCCCTCGGATTTTGGCCATTTTTTAAGTTTTAAAAAATATCAATTTGAATTTATTATGCTACTTTCATCTCTTATTCGTTAATACTTTTAGTGGCAATGCCTCAAAAGAGGCGCGGTCCTGAGAATCCTACGTTTGCCTCCTTATTGTAACAGTTTTTGGTCATGATTTGAAATTATAGACAAACCGCATATAACTGCTTTGCTTGCGATTTGTGGCCCAATTCAAACTAATTGAGCCATGATTACCCTAAAGTCAATGTATCCTAGTTTTTAGGAGCGGATTTATATTTAATTAATATCTCTAACATATTCTATAATAGCTGTGAGGTATGGACTCGGGGGGAGAGAAACTCTTTTCGAGCCGTTCCATTCCACTCCAAGTCAATTTTAAAAGCATTTTAAACTTATTTTAATAGCATGGGTCAGAAATGCATCCAACATTAGGTGAGCGAATCAATTTTCTTGAAATTTGAAAATGTTGAATATATTTGCTTTACTCATTTAAAATTGAAAAAAAAAAATCAAAGGTTTATAAAAACTGTACCAAGTTTTCAATATTTAGGATGAGTATGTTCCTCATACCAAAATTTTATGAAAATAAATACATCTATGTGTTTTTGTTTTTTTTTTAATCCATACAATTAAAATTATTTTAAAATATCTTAAAATTGACTAAGATGGAAAAGTTGGAGAGACAAATTGAGGGAGGAAAGAAAAAGGAACTTGATCTGGTTTGCTCTTTAAATAAGCTTTAAATATAACTTTTTCAAAAAGTTAGGTTTTTTTTTCTTTTGAACTTTCGCTTATTTTGAGCTTTTCAAAAAATTATCAAAAGCATATTTATTAAAATAACCTTTAAATTTACCATTTTCAAGAAATTAGGTTTCTTTTTTTATTTTTCTGCTTATTTAGCTTTCAAGAAATTATCAAAAACATATTTACTGCGGAGAAGTACTTTTCCAAAAAAAAATGAAAAACCTAATGAGCCCTGAAAATACTTTATGCCCATTTAGCTCAAAGAAATTCGAAATACAATAAAAACGAGTCAAGTGTCCCCCCCGCCCCCCTCCCTCTTCATGTGTTGACCTTTGGAAAGCAATGTTGACCATGGAAATATATAAGTTGCATTGAGAAGACATGTGATTACCCTGTAAACGTAATGGTGAGAGATTAGAAATGTAGAACCGGTATTGAGGTGGAAAAAAAAATGTAGAGACGTGAGGGAGATGGGAACATCCAGAAACGGGAGATGTTTGGCATCGGCCTCATCGACGTTGTAGGTCAGGGTTTATTTGAGTCAGACCTACTCATGAGCTATTCGAACTCGACAAGGGTAAAACTCAAGTCACTCAATAATTTTCAAGCTCTAGCTCGAGTAAGCTCAGCTCAAATTGTAATTTGATTAGGGTATTGGGTCGAGTTCAACTACAACCAAACTCGACTCGATGGCTACTCAAATCGTTACTCATGCTCGAAGGCTCATCTCAGTACTCGATTACTTATATAATATATGTATATATTATAAGTTGATAATAGTAATAGCAATAATAAAATTAATTATGTGCTCAAGCTTGACTCGAACTCAAGCTCGAGTTACAATTTGAACCGAGCTAGAGTCTCAACAAATTATCCAGTAGCTATGGTTTCTCAATCTTGGAACCAAGAATCCATTACACACAGGAGTCATGGATATCTTGATTTAGATCTGAAGAGAAACTCCATAGAGTGAAAAAAAAAAAAAAAAAAAAACGAAGAAAGCCGTGATGAGGCTGGAGAAGTTGATAGATTCCATTGTGTGAGCTCAGACTGTCCCATCTCATTAGTCACAGCATGCATATATAATACTTCTGAGAATCACTTATTCTTGTTCAACTTAAACGCCTTACAAGCACAGAAGATCAATGATCAAAAGCACAGTGATCAATCTTTATGCAACCAAATGAATCGAACCACTAAAAGAAACATTTAATATATGACGTTACGGTACCGAGCTAGACTTTAAAATATCAAACTCATCATCTAAGCATTAACCCGCTTAAAAAAGAAGAAAAAAAAAAACTAAATCTTATGACTGGGTAGACCACAAAGAAGTGAAACGGTTCAAAGACATAATTGAAACCATACAGAGTCTAAGCACCAAATAAACCATATACAGCACTCAAAATATTGCAACCAATATGCACCAAACAATCATCATAAGCCTCCATAATTTTCACAATATTATCCTCAGTTGTAAGGATTTCTGAAACTTTTCAACAGCTCTGGGATGTCATAGCCAAGCATGTCATCCACAGTTTGTATCATTTTCGGTTTCAACTTTTCAAATTTATCGATGCTGTAACCATTCACGACCTCCCTGAAGTGCTCCACACTTGGAAAATCACCAGCCGGCAGATGGAACTCCCTCTGAACCTGCTTCGCAAAAAATTTCATAACCATCAAAGGCAATCAGAAGCTATGCGAAGATATCTAGGCTAATAATTTAATACTAAGTTGAATTCAGTAATAGTCCCCGGGGTTTTTAAGAGGCTGGCATGAAGTTGAGACTAAATTTAAGTTTTATTTGTGGGATGGAATAGTTAATTCATAAAAATACAACATGGACCGCGAGGGAAGTAGGTGTGGAATAGATCTTTTCAAGGATTATGAGTGAAATAGATAAAAGAAATAACTATTTCTTATCAATTTTCCTTATGATTCATGGGAGTAGTTATCCTTCTGCATGAGAATATTATTTCTTACATGAAATAGCTATTCCAATCTCATTCTATCCCATTCTCGCGAACCAAATGTAACATAAACATTATGGTGTTTGCAGTATCTTATTGGGCTACTCAATTGCTAGTTGAGTTAAAAATGGAACCCTAACATGATAATAGAGCCCACTTGTGTTTGGCCGAGAGTAGATCAGGTTGCGTTTGGCGCAAGTATGGCCCAATTTTGTGCCCTCGGGCACATGCAGGTTCCATATTGGTTTTCAGAGTCCCATATCAGGTGAAGCATTGCCGATCTTAAATTATCCTATTATGCGACTCCCCTCATTGGCATTTAGTTTTAGGATGCTACCTTGACTAGGCTTGAATCTGGTAATGTATGAGTGTCATCATAAGGCGCAATCCAAGCACCTAGATACTTCACTCGACTAATTACTTACTGGAAATATCAGGATATAAAGACAGACCATTGCAAACTCATCTTGAAGCTTGTCAAGAAGTCGCTGTTGAGCTTTAGCTTTGCCCATCACTGTAGGCATCTCCTTTTTAAGATGGCTAATTATGTAGGCATGAATCTTAGCAGCTCTAGCACGTTTAACAAACTCATTGATCTGCATTGCACATAAATGAGTGAATTTTATTGGCACAAATGGAACCACAGCCAGAGACACAGAGAAAGTGCTGAAACAAAATGTAGAAATTATGAACATACTCGACGATCACAAGCCTTCTTTGGGATGTCCATCAAATCTGCAAGTAGATTATCCTGTTCCTTCTCAAATAGATCCTTTCCAAGAGGACCAACATTTGATTCATCAACATCCTTGTCATTGAACGAGCTATGGAAGTCAACAAAAAAAATTACGCCATTTTTTACTCATAAGTAAATAAATAAATGTGCAGGCAACCTAATAAAGTCCCTTGACCTTGCCAAACACCATACACATGCTGGTACCATTATACTAGGCATTTAATGATAAATTAGTGAACTTCAAATACTGGTGAAAGCATATGACGGTTTCATTACTGCTTTGGGCTCAAAAAGTCATGGTATTTGCCCATTTTTAAGCCAATATGGAATCACAATCAATGTCATTCATATATTCTGATGTAGCAATAAGCATACTTTTGTCATTGTAAGCTTCCAATCTAGCATGCAATAAGTGGGGGAGATTGGGGGTTCACAAGGATTATATCCCCAAAAAGTCAACTGAAATTTGAATCAGCCAGCTTCAGACCAAACTGATGAAAGAATGCACAGAAGTTGAAAGTGATCTCTTGGTTTGCCTTTCTGAAAAGTACGTGAAGAAAAAGAGAATATTTTTTAAGTTGTCTCGTGCATATATCTTACCAACTACAGCACGAACAAACTACTACAGCCAATGGGAAGCCACAACAACATGCAAGATAGGCAAGAAAACTCACTGCGACATCAAAGATTTGTAAATCCCAAGTGAAAAATGGTTCTCATGAACCCCTATAAGAAACAAAGAACCTACCCAATATAAACACGCACAACCTCTGGAGTGTTCAGAACTTTCCCCAGTGACCACATTAGTGCTCCATAAACTCTCATAAGCTACAATCAGAAATTCAAATGTTTCAATCAATCACTGCAATGGGGTCCAAAAGAGTATATGCACGAGAAATAGAATGCTAGATGATTAGCTGCAACTTACTTGTTGAGTATCAACTTGGTCTGCTTTGTTTAGAACCACACGGATCTTGTCATCATGACCACGTAGGGACGTAATCACTCGCTTGAACTCATCACTGATGTCAAGTTTATGGGGATCAAATAAAAGAAGAATTATATCACACTTTGCCGCAAACCAAGATATAACTCCTGTGAAATCATAGCTTCTCTGTGTTCGTTGTTTCTCTCCAGATAATACCCCAGGAGTGTCCACAAATGTAATGTGGTCTAGTAGCTGCAGAGATATCAGAGAAGGGTCAATTTATAGTTGTACTCGTAATTGAAATAAATATAACACAGAAACAGTTATACTCACAGGATGTGGCATTTGAGAACACTCAAATTTGGATAAAAATGATCCTCCAAAAGTTGTCAGACCGCTAAATGGCATGTCTGCGTGAACTGCTATAGTATTTCCTGGAATGCTCCTTTCATCAGGTCCAGACTAAACAAAGAAAATAATAAGCTGTTAGTCACAATCAAGTAAAAAAGACAGGAATCAGTTCTACAGTCTAAATTTTTTTTTTTTAAAAAAAGGTAAATGTTTAAATTCAATTTGCTTTCTACAGAAACCATGTATGAGGAATTATTAAATATAGAAGTAGCTTTATGATATACCATAACAGTGACAAAACGATCAGTTGTCGGCTCAGGTCCAATGTGCGCTCCTATAAAAAGAACATCGACATGGAAAATAATTATTTTCACAAAATAATCTTGTTTCCAAGATATGAGTGAGAATGGGTGGAGGGAAAAAGCCTCACTTACCCGGATAGTTACATCTGAGCAGATGCTTTATAAAGGTTGTTTTCCCAGTCGAGTACTGACCAAGCAACATAACCATAGGCTTCGCATCAAAGTCACTGTTTGTCTGCATAAAGATCGTAAATCATTGTATCTTTATAGAACTTCTTTGCATGAATCCCATGACATGCTGACAAGATTATGATATGTCCATTTTACATTACAAATACATTGCTAACCCACTTACCAGTAAAGGAGATCCAAAATCATTAAAGCGATAAGTAAGCTCCAACGGTCTTAGCTTCTCATTGTACAATCTCTTCAAGCCATCAGTTATTGATGTAACTGCACTTAATGGGATCTAAAGCAGAAGAGATGTGGGTGTGAGAAATTAGACACAGATCTCTCAAAAAAAAAAATGTAAACCCAATATCTCCATCTATACTGATGCATCCAAAAATCATATCGGGTCTCATCATATGCTAATAAGGAATTAAGAAAAATTTAGAAAGAAGAAACACATGCAACATATTTTCCTGAAGCAAGCACAGAGACTAATAAAACAAAAGGATAACATCAATAGAACCTAAAAAGTAGTATTAATGATTGGTGTAAAGAATAGTAAACATAAGACAATATACAGAAATCCTACAAATAGATGAAAGCAAAAAATACAAATTTTACCCTCTTAAGAGATTTTGAAGTAAACCATTGAGCAGATGGTAAAGATTGCAGTTGGGCAGTCCCTAAATTATCAAAAGAAACTTGATTATAGTTAAGGAACAAGAGTAGCGTCACTTAAAAATTGGAAAGTGATTAAGTCACTAACCAATGACTTCAGATTCCCCATTAATTGCTAGAGATTTTACATTCTGCAGAGAAAAAAAATATATAATGAGCAGAGGCTTCATAAAAACATAAAATTCTATAGTGAGTAAAGAAGGTCAAGTCACCGTGACTAGAGCATCCACCCCTTCCATTGATGGAGGCTCTACAGCCTCCATGTCTCCTGTAATAGAAGAAAAATGCAGCAGGCTGTGTCAAGATTTGAACTAAGAGTGGGGGAAAAAACAATGCTACAAGAGCATGTACACGTTGAGGACAATTTCATCAATAGCTACACCAAGCAGGCTCAACTCTTTGAAGTCCTGGTGTAAAAAATGTATAAATTGTCTATACAGTAACAATGGCTTGATATTAGAACCTGGAGTTTTTCAAAACATTACGAACATCATTCCCATTACTTAACATGTGTAGAGGGCGTCAAGATGTAAAGCAATACTAAAGGAGGAGAATTTCTCTATATATCAATTGTGGCAGGACTTTTTTTCACTGAACTAGTAAAAATTAAGCAGCAGATGTTATTCCAGTCCATTTCATTCAATAATGTCTGCCATGTGATTCGTATTAATTAGTGAACATGATGATTATTTAAGAAAAAGAAATTTCTACAGTAAAACAAAGCTTGTAAATGGTAAAATGACAATTCATGTCGAAGGAGAAAATCAAGCAAAATGAATCAGTCTTCTTGCCTGCAGATTTAAGGAGATCTGATGTCAATTCATTTCCCGCTTGTGCCAGAGAAATCATCTATTTCAACACAAAATAGATGATGCTTAGACTTCTCTTAATCCATTAAATAAATGTAGAAGGAAAAAAAATGCAAGATAGAACCTGCATTGCTGTGATAAACTCCTTCAAACCAAGGAATCCCTGTCGTTTGGAATCTGCAAGTGCCCATACCTTTGAAAAGGGAGAAAAAAAAACTAATTTAATGGTTCTCACAGAACTACTGAAGTGGATTCGACAAAAACTGGATGTCATGATGGAGTAGCTAGAAATAACCAAACCAGTTATTTGGCTTATGGCCTGGAAATGTGTCTCAGCAGTTTCTTCAAATTTTAAGTAATCCCTATGTCTAGGAGAACCAAATGGCGCACCGCTAAAGGCACTCCTTAGAATGATTCATTGATTCCTTAGAGTGAAACAATGTTTTCAATAAAATTAACATAATCAACATACAAACATGTCAGTCTCAACCGGTTCGGCACCATCACAAAGAAAAGAAAAATAAGAATTACTGAGGGCTGGCTAAGTTACGGAAAACATTTTCTACTTCCATTTCCATAAATACCTCTTTGTGTGTGTGTGTGTGTGTGTGAGTAGACTTAATTAGATTATGATCAAGTTGAACTTGTGGTGCTCACATAATTGGAATGCTGTTTCCTATGATCTACATTCAGAAAAACTTTGGAAACATCTATAAATTGTTTTGTAGTACGCATAAAAATACACGAAGTAAAAAACCTAATACTTCAAAAATGTATATATATACATCAATTTTAACTGAATAATTCACATGGAAATGGAAAACCTTTCCCCATCACTAAACAAGGCCTTAGATCCGATAAAATCGAATGAAACAAGTGTCAATCCCTTGATAATACCCTACGAATCATGAGATAAAATTTAAATTTACAAAATAAGAATGTAAATGAACCAAGTTGCTCCACACGTTAGACTCCCCCAGATTTCGCATACGAACTCCAACAATCCCACTTCCAGATATTTTTAAAAAATAGATAATCGAACCCATCACGATTCATAACTGAAACACATCTATCAACAGAAGTAAAACAATCGATCGAGATCAGGAAACGGATCAGAAACCTGCTTCAGTTCTGGTCGGGACAGATTCGACGTGGCGAAGAATTTTATAGCGTCGTTTCCAGTAATGCGACCATCTCCATCTGGAAGAAAAATCAGAGATGTGAGCTGAACCCAACGATTCATCCGTGAACCCTAGAGATGGAGGGAGAGGGGGGGGGGGGAACGAACCTGAATCGGCGAAGCCGAACCACTGCTGATATATCTTTTGATGCTCTTTCGAGCACGAACCGATTGTGCCAGATGCTATCTCCATTCGAGGAATTCTGGTTCTGGAGATTGAAATTTGAATGGAACGAGATGTAGAGTCTTTCCCCTCTTATAACAGTTTTCGCGCTCTGTGGTTTGAAAAAGGAGGCGAAGGCGGGAAAACGCCGTCGTTTATCTTTTCCTTCGATTTTTAATTTGGATACGTTTAAAAGGGTCTCTCTCACTCACCCGTGTTTTTAGGGCATTAGTTACGAGTTCTTCATTTATTTTTATTTGGTGTAGCACACTACTTAAAGTACCCTAAAACAGTATTATTTTGGTAAATAATGTTAAAAATATAATATATTTTCTTATCAAAACAACATAATTTTAAGATACTTCTATATGGAATTTACATAGAGTGTCATATTATATAATATAAGTCCCACTTTTTGTTTTTAAAGAAAATGTTTTTAAGATGCATTGGGAATATAAATGCCATAAATTTTACTATGCTAAATGCATACAATTGAGCAACTAATTTTATTGCATAAATAATTTTAAATTGAACAAATATTCCTTTTTATTGCTTTTCACTCCATTAGTCCGACTTTACTTTCATAAGATTTTTTTAAACTCAAATGTGCAACGTCTTGAATTTCTCTTCTAACTCTTTAACCTTAGATTCTACTTCTTTTGTGAAATTAACGACATTTGATATGTCACAAAAAAGCGATTATTCGTTTAAATGAGCCCTTTTTCTCCTTCATATTTTGGATCTTGTGCTAAAAGAGCCCGAAAGTAGGGGTAAAAATATATGAATTTGGACTCAGGACCATCTTCTAGGTTCAATTAATGGTTTAAAAATAAAATATGAGAACCGGGTCATTTAGCAAAATCTTGTTTGTGCTCTCTCTTTAGTTCTATAAATCTCACTACACTTACCATTGCACATGCCTTGTTGCATCAAAATAGAGGTTTGATTTAATCAACTTAGATACATCACATTTGACCCCTAGGCCTAACTACTTAGATGCCTTGGTATTATCTATATTAGGGTTTAAACAGTTATTTAAAACATTATACCTTAAGTATCTTCTTTGGAATACCTATAACGTTACCTCCAATCAATATATATGATTTCTAGGTTAATAGTTCCTTCAACTGTCATTATTATAAGTTAACTGAGAAAAGGGGATAAAAACGTCAATTCAAAATTCAAAATTTAAATTTTAGATATAACCAGCCGCTTCAAAATCCAAATTTCAAATGTAGCTAACCGCTTCAAAATTTATCCACTTTTCAAAACCGTTTCTCTCACGGTTTTCAAATACAATATTACAAAAATCTGATGTCCAACTATTAATAATTCTACACATAAGCTCCTTCAAACATTTTACATCAAATAAAAGTTGTTGTCTGTGGTATGACTAGTTACAATAATACGTAGTTGAGTTTATTTTGGTACAACTATTCTATTATTCCCGTCTAGTAAACGTGATTGACCCAAATACGAATCATCTTCTAGAATCGTATACCCGTTAAAAGTGTGTGCTTTTGTCGTATGCTCAAATTGTATTTGCGAGTTGCCCGCAAAAAGCTCTTCGCGCCTTCTCTTAGGAACATCACTCTTTTGTATATTTAGTCAAGTAACTCTCTCGAAGGAAGTCAATATCTTGGTTGATTTTTTGACTAAACACGCAGTTATAGTTAGCCATGATCATGTTTGGGTGGATTCATTTTCACCCAACATTTCCTTGTATGCTTCTTTGGATATTATTCATTTTTAAAGTGTCGCCTCGTTTCCCAAAAAAAAAAGTTAATAGGCTAAATAACTTTTAAGCCACTAAGATTTGCCTCATTTTGCAAATAATTATGTCATTTACTGTTTTTTTCAATTAGTTACTGGTCATTTAGTGTTTCTTGCAATTAGGTAATCCAAGTTCTAACAATTTGAAAGGTTAGTAGATTTTGTAAACTATTCACATCAAAAATAGTGGGGAAAGAAGTGTATAGTGTCAATGTGCCTAAAATTATGCATGATCTGAAAGTGCGTTACGTGCCCATATGAGCCATGATCTGAAAATTCCAACTATATGCATCGAAAAAATTTGAAAAAATATGAAGGGTCATCAATTTTTATACCATTTAGGTTAGTTCACACATTTCCTTTAAACGGATGAAAACACAAATCATTCGTGTTAGCGTATGCCTTTTATACGCATGCAGTGTAAATAAAAAAAAAATAGTCCAGCACCTCAGATTCTTAATTTTTATCGTATGGCCCTAGTTAGGACTCACTCATGATTACATGTGTCCAAATCTCAAAATGACACCATTCTAAGAAAGCATTAAAAATATTGTCTCACTTTTGAAAAAAAATAAAATTATAAGGTGTCATTTTGGGGATTGGAATGACACAATTCCCAGAGTTTAGTCAAAGTAGGAAAAAGAAAAAAAGTCCTAAAAACCTTAGGGGGGAAGAGAGGGAGAGTGGCGGGTGCAAGCAGAGATTAACAAGACTAATCTTCTAATAAGTTCAAAATTTTCTCATTAATTAATCGCATTTACAACTAAAGAAGAGGTTGCTACAAACCTCATGAAAAACCTCTAGTATGACCCCACGATACTCCTCAGAGTTCATGGAAATGTAGCAATTTAAGAGATACCTCAAATCCTTGGGCTCCTCAATCCGTTTCACCATTATCATCTCCACCATGGATTCTCTAAAATCCTCCCTTGGATCGTACGAACACTTCTCCGTAGCCACCATCACAATGAATCTGTCCCTCTCACTATGATCCCTTCTCTGCTGCTTTCTTCTAATCTCGTCCGAATTCCGCTGCTGCCTCTCTCTGATCATTTGGCCTAGTCTCTCTTGGACCATAGCATGCGCTAAGCTCGAGATGGGTGCGAATCGATCCGACCCGGCTTCCGAAGAGGAAGAGGACGAGATGCTGAGTCTGCAACTGCAACACAATGTTAGGGAATAAACACACACGACCCCAAATGATCACAGTCAACAATTTTTTCGAGTCGATGGAGAACTCTTTCGCTTACCAGCTCAAGGACCTGCAGCCTGATCTGGTTTGAGGTTTGTGCTGCTTCTTGTATGTCTTGGAGCCTTGCATCATTTTCCAGACATATCAACACTGGTCTTTGAAGGCGAAAATTATAATCATATATGCAGATTTGGCAAGTGGGTCATGGGGATTCATGATGGTGCCTCGAGTTTACAACACTTCAGTTGCCACACATAAGCTGATGATTAATTGGAGGAGAAGTGGTGGGATGGGAAAGGTGTGAATTGGGAGCACCTTTTCTTTTGATTAAGCTGGTCATTATGATGTTGTATTAGGTGGCGTGCTCTTCAAAGTGTGTCCATTTTGGAAAGGATGGGGTCCATGATGCCTCAAGCACGAGGCCTAGTTTACCTGTTGTTTTAAGACGTTGGAGCTTGGAGAGGTTATGAAAACCTGTGTTTTCTGTTCTAGGGTGAGAAATGGCTCTTTGCATGAGCTTCGATGCGAGTTTGAGGAGCTTACTTTTTCCTTTTTTGGCCCGGTTGGAGAAGGTTTTTCTCGACTAAAATTATATGATTAGATAAATTTTCAGAAAACTTCAAAACAACTTTCGAAATGCCCTGATATACCTTGTGAAAGCTAGGAAAGCAGCTCTTTCGAAGACGGTATAATAAATAGGTTTCTCACAAAATCTATTTTTTTTTGTAATTTACCACTAAATTGTAAATTATATGAAAAGCTACCTTTTTTAAGCTTTCATGCGCATATTTGAACTTTTTGAAAATCTGTAATATGCTTGTTTTTGTCAAATAAAGCTTTTCCATTAGATGAGATGAAAAAATTATTACCCCGAAAATAGGCCACACTCTTGGCTTTTCAAGAAGCCCTTGTGAGCTTTCTCAAAATTTTGTGAAACACCATGCTCATCAATCAGAACCCTAAGCAGGCTCTAGCTTTAGATCTTTGTTTACTGAAAATAGAGGAAAGTTTATTAAAATGGGAAGATCTAGAAGACAGAGCCTGGCTCATAAATAAGAACCCTAAATCAAGAGTTGTGTTTGCTGAAAATAGAGGAAAGCCTATTAACATGGGAAGATCTGGAAGACACAGCCTGCAGGCAGAGGATGTGAAGCTGCCAAAGCAATCATCTATAGTGCCATTACATTTATTACCAGGGAAGCATAATCCTCTGTTTGCCCACATGGCTCTACTCTACTTCTTTATATAATCCTAGCTTACCAAATAGGCTTTCGAAGTGGTAAAAGCCACGTAAGACCTCTTCGGTTCATGCTTTAGTTATTCTATTTCGACTTCTATTTATAATAAGTGGTAATTATTTTATCCGACTCATTTTCTATGAAGGTATCTTATTTCAGTTTCACTTAAAAATACTCAATCCATTGAAAATTCACTGAAAATAATTATTACTTATCGATTATATTCTCATAAAAATAGTTATTCCATTTTTCAATTTCGCAAACCAAACATCGCCCACATTCTCTTTCAGGATTTTATTTTTTATTTTTTGGGCATAATAAATGCTGTCTAGTTCTAAATCACTTGTTTAATGCACTTGGGATGTTTAATCCAATCATGCTCACTAAGATCCGGCAAAGATTGCGCATGTTTAGAACTAATGAGATTCTCCTCCCTGTGGATGACTCATCTTGAATTTTGGACAAATAAAAAACAAAGATGGGAAATGAATAAAGTAAGTTTAATTAGCATGTGAGCGTAATAAGTATGTATAAAGCATTTGCTGATCATCTCCAATTTAGAAGATGATTCTTATTCTCCTTTAATCCCTTATTAAATTACCTAATGATGCCTAATTGTCAAGAATATTAAAACGCACATGTCACTATAATGGACACTTATAAAGGCGATGTCTGTACTTTGCACCTAAACAATGCAACACATATAGGCCACGGATCGGAATTTCTTTTTCTTTTTTTTTTTCGGTTTTCGATAAAAAGATTAGGTTAGAGAGCTGACCCCATTCGTCCTCTGCAAGAGAAATGCAGTGAGGAGGACATAATCCTACAAGGACGTCACACGAGAGCCACGAGAACTCTCAATCTCATGGGAGAGTGCCGCAACACTTACAGTTGAACCCACCCTCGCTGGCGAGTCGAAATTTTTTTAATTGTTGTGCGTTGCGGATTTTATTTAATTTTTATTTTCATTTTTTTTTTAACTATTCGAACCACTGATGCATCGTCTAGCATGCAAAGGCAACTACTAAATGGACTGGATCTCTTTGTATTTGATGTATTCTACATCTTGATATATTGGGTATGTCAGCTGTATGTTACAGGTTACAGGGAACCCAAATAAAGAGGGGTTTCTATTTCAGTTCAATTAAAAAAGAAAAAAGCTTAGCAAAAAAAAAAAAAGAATTAAATTATAAGAACACAATTTATTATATTCATGAGCTCATTATCATGCTTGAGTTGTTTCGTCAAAAGAGTATAAAATATTAAGCATTCATTGAACATGGTGACCCAATATATTCATGTTGTATAGATTAAGAAATTCTATTGCGAGTTTGAATAATGTGTTGGTGCAAAGTGATCATGGAGTGCTGAAATTTAAGAGAAATAATTTTGCAAAAATTTGTGCATAAATTGATAGCCGGCATGGCCAGAAAAATTTTTGGCGTTCATTGAGGACCAATGCTGAGCGGTTCACGCTCATATATATTAGGACACTCGTAAAAAAGTTTGAATTAAATTTAAATTTATGACTAAATAGTGCATGTGTCCTAATATTTATGGACATGAGCATTTGCTCTTTGCATTTATTTGAGGACTCGGTAGCCATCTAAGGAAATAATCATTTTGGGATGAAGTTACGAGTATGCCTCGTATCCTGCTCTGACCAGTAGATCTCCAATCTTTTCTTGAAATGCCGAGCGTACCTCATGGCTCTTCTCTCACCGGTGGTGTCTCTTATCTTTTCGAATAATTTTGTGCGTGTCTCAAAAAGAACGCAGCAAGTACAACCTCGCTGTTACGTCATGTTCGGCTTCCCATTGGTAGTATAAAACACCTCCTAAGAAACCCTAATCATAAGCAAATTTTATATACCAGTGTTGAAGTGGATGGAGATTATTTTCAATTAATTACCTATTCGTGCCCCTAAATGCCTAAAATACTCCCATTTAACTTTTTTTTTAAAAATAAAAACGCTTTCACACTTTCTAAGGATATAATAATAAATCCTCACTCCGCCGCTTTTGTCCAAAACTTATCTGCAATTTTTTCTCCCAAGGTAACCGACTTACAAATTTTTTTACCCAATTTTTGCTTTAAAAATTTAGCTATACTTTTATAAATATTATATCAATAAGAGAGTCGTTGAGCGTGAGAAAAGGGTGATTAGGCCAATACATGCAATGAGTAGGGGTAAAACGGTGATTGGGAACCTGAACCCGGTCCGGTAGGAGTCTCTGCCATGGGTCCAATACCATCCAACACCTGTCTTTTACTCTAATACCATCGAACGTGTTTCGTACAATTTTGTCTCTATTACCTGAACTACCCTGCAATCCGTCAAGTAAATAGACGATTTTACACTCCGTCACCTTGTATCCACTTCTCACCTCGTCGTCGCGAATTTTACTTCCTCCAACGAGGGTCTGAACTGAGAACTGAAGAGTTGACTCGCCCTTAACCATGGTCTCTTCCACCGTCGCTAACGGCAACTCCGCCGCCGCCGCGAAGTCGTCGCCGGATCCCATAACCGGCCGCTTCGCTTCAGTGTACAGTGAATTACAGAGGAGCCGTCTCGACCACCCACTCCCCCTACCTTCTGTCCTCAGAAAACCTTTCTATATCATCGACGGTCCTCCCAGCTCCTCCGCCGGGAATCCAGGTGAGGATTATCTCCTTTCTTGATCTTCGATCGATGTTTTCACTGTTCAATCTGTAAACCTTATGTCTACGGTAGAGGTCTTGTTGATTTTTTACGCATTTTGTGCTTCAATTTTATTCATCTTTGTTGTGTAGATGAGATTGCTAAGCTGTTTCCGAATTTGTTCGGACAACCCTCGGCAATGTTGGTGCCGAGTGATTCGGGCGCGGCTGGCTCGGATCGGAAGTTGAAAATCGGGGTGGTTTTATCTGGAGGCCAGGCTCCGGGAGGCCACAATGTCATTTCTGGGATATTCGGTTAGTTTCTTAGCATTTCGGGATCCTGTCCGAGTTGGGGCACTTTTTGATCTATTTGAGCTTTCCTTTGTGGTAGATTACTTGCAAGGTCGTGTTAAAGGGAGCACACTGTATGGGTTCAGAGGAGGTCCAGCTGGGATTATGAAGTGCAAATACGTAGAATTGACTCCTGAATTCATTTATCCCTACAGAAATCAGGTTAGGGGATTTTGAGATTATTATTTTGTCAAATGATAATGAACTTATTCTAATCAATTATTAGGGTAATGGTCTTGATTGATTATATTATTTTTTTATCAGGGTGGTTTTGATATGATTTGCAGTGGGAGAGACAAGATTGAAACCCCGGAACAGGTGACCAATTTCATTTACTACTGCTTTTTTGAGTTTTATTCATTTTAATTTGTATACTGATATGTTAATTTGCATTTTAGTCATCTAGATAAGTTTTAAGGTTTGTGATTGGCTGAATCTGTTTCTGTTGGTCATTTTCACAGTTTAAGCAAGCTGAACAGACGGCATTGAAGCTTGATCTAGATGGTCTGCTTGTCATCGGAGGGGATGACTCAAACACAAATGCATGCCTCCTTGCGGAAAACTTTAGGTTTCATATCTTGATTTTTTTTAATTATTTTGCATTTATGAAGTTTATAAAAGCAGTTGAACCCCCTCTTTTTTCTTTGTTTTTTAAAATTAAAATAAGTAAAATAATCCCATTTGTTGGTCTCAATCTGTTTTTCTGTTTTACTTAGGGTAAAAAATATGAAAACTCAGGTGATTGGATGCCCAAAGACCATTGATGGAGATTTGAAATGCAAAGAGGTGCCTGCAAGCTTTGGATTTGATACGGCATGCAAGGTGATTAAACTGTGTGTTAGATTTTTGGGATATTTTCAGATGTCATGGAAACTGTCTCTGTGTTTTTATATTTAGTGGAGTGTCTGCTAGTATGAGGCAGGCTTTTTTTAGTTTGCACAAGTAGTGATGTGCAATCTGTTATGTCTCTGATCATGCAGATATATGCAGAAATGATTGGAAATGTCATGATAGATGCTCGCTCTACTGGGAAGTATTATCACTGTGAGTTTTGCCAGTCCATTCACTTCCTGCATTTCAAGCTCTTTTGGCTGGTGGACACACCTAAGGACTGTTCTTGGGTCTTTAGGGGTATTATCCGAATCAAAGATGATGTAATGGATGCAATTCCCTACCAAATGCATCTTGTACTGATATTTATGGAGTCTAATTCTACTCTTTGCCTTCTTTCCAATGCTTCTTGTACTGTTCACAGATATTTTCTGTCATAAACATTCCCTTGCTTGCTGAGCGACTCAAAGTGAGACTAGTCTTGCCACATATAGGCCCCTTCCAGTTTCCAGGACTGGGCTATTTGCTTTGAACCATTCTGCTCAAAATTTATACATGCCTATGTTTTCCTATTTCCTTGGTTTTATGAACTTTGAAGCTATGTGCTTATGTTCCTAAGTGTTTTTATAACATTTCAAAATATGCATGCAGTTGTACGGCTCATGGGACGTGCAGCTTCACACATCACACTGGAATGTGCATTGCAGACGCATCCAAACATTACCATTATTGGAGAAGAGGTACTATTGTTTCAACATCACATGGCTTGCTAGGTTCAACTGCACTACACATATTCTAACAGAGGATTGTGAGTTGGGATTTCTTATCAATCCTTCACTGGTAATGAAGCAAATTTTATAGGCTGATTTTGTGTTGAAAGCGACTTCTAAAAAATCTTCTAGGTTTCGGACATAGCCCAACTATTGCCCCCCCCCGGGGCCCAAAAATAAAAAAATAAAAAAAAGATAATATGCATAAAATTTTGCTTAAATATACTGCTAGTGTATTACTGCTCCTAGCAGTTCTAAAACTCTTTCAACTGTGAATTCTTACGGTTTGTGAGTTACATTTGCTGGATTTTGCTAGAATTAAAACTTAGTGTCAATTAGCACTGGCATTGTTTGTTTGTAAGTGGTTGAAACGTAAAACTGTCATCCGTCACCCTGACGAACCATTCACATAAGATTCTTGTGCTCGAATGAGTTGTTCTGAAATTTGCAGCTGGTGTTTTCATAATTTAAAATAGTTTTCGAGGCATGAAAGTCTTGCAACCCTTCGAGAAGCTTCTCATATTAATTTTTGTTGACAAGGTTAATTCTTTCTGCAGGTTGCTGCGAAGAAATTAACTCTGAAAAATGTTTCAGATTACATTGTTGACATTGTTTGTAAGCGAGCAGAGCTTGGTTTTAACTATGGTGTTGTACTTATTCCAGAAGGCCTTATTGATTTCATTCCTGAGGTATATTTCTCATCTTTTTTCCACTTTAATTTGTATATCCTTTTCCTTTTCTCTGCCCCTTTATCAAGATGAGGTGATGTGGCTGATACGCTTGTCTTAACATATGTGCCTTTCTATGCACTTCTCCATTGCAGGTCCAGCAGCTTATAGCAGAACTGAATGAAATTCTAGCAAATAGTATTGTTGATGATGGTGGGATCTGGAAAAAGAAACTTAATAATCAATCTCTAGAGCTTTTTGAATTTTTACCTCAGGCAATTCAAGAACAGTTGATGCTTGAAAGAGATCCACATGGGAATGTTCAGGTGCATAATTTTCCCCCCTGTATCTGGTTTTCCATTGCATATCTTTTTTGGGCATTATTTACTTGTGTGTTTTACCTTTTAGGTTGCTAAAATAGAAACAGAGAAAATGCTTATTCAAATGGTTGAAGCTGAGCTCGAAAAGAGAAAGCAGGAGGGTTCATACCAAAATCAATTCAAAGGGCAGTCCCACTTCTTTGGGTATGTATTTTGTAAAAAAGAATCAGTTTGTTGAGCCACAGGTTCCCGTTGTAATTAAAAATTATGTAACTTGAAGATTGTCTTGGATGAACCTGCTTCGTATATATATAATATATGTGACAATGGTGTTTGCTTTACATTTTGACATCCTGTTTTTTTATAGGTATAAGATTGATTGGTTTCTCACTGGTATCTCTAGCTTTAAGTTATTCTCACTGTGCAGGTATGAAGGGAGATGTGGTCTGCCTACTAATTTTGATGCGACCTATTGTTACGCATTGGGCTATGCTGCTGGTGCTCTTCTTCATTATGGAAGAACTGGTTTGATTTCATCGGTTGGTGCCTCTATCCATTAATACCTTAATTTTCCCAGTTCTACTCATCCTTTTCAACGTTTGTATACCACCATCTTTTTTCCTCAGCAACTCGACTGATTCCTTGTAAATTCTTTCCTTTGCATCTCCAGGTTGGGAATTTAGCTGCCCCAGTAGAAGAGTGGACCGTTGGTGGAACAGCCTTGACTTCATTAATGGATGTGGAGAGGAGACATGGTATGCTAATTGTTCTCTTCCTTCTTCCAACTGAAGTAAATCCATAAGCTTCGCATTTACTGGAAACATTCCTTGGGTTTGTTTTTTCCAGTGAAGCTGTAAAATGTTATTGTTCGTCTTCGAGTCACATTCATATTACTTTTCTCATCTTCGATGTTGCTCAACTGTCATTGGATCACCTTTGTTGCTAAACTGAGCTCCTGCCTTGCAGGTAAATTCAAGCCTGTGATCAAGAAGGCAATTGTGGAGCTTGAAGGTCAGAATTCCGTTATGTCCAACCTACTCTTCTTGTATCGATTTAATTAAATTGGGTTTTTTTAGTTATGCTGCCATCAATGGGTACTGATTTTCTAATCCAGTAATAGTCCTAATTGCCAACCTGCATTTATCTTGAGCAAACGAAAACCCGAAAGTAATCTTTATAACGATAAATTTCAGGTGCACCATTTAGAAAATTCGCATCCATGCGGGACGAGTTGGCCCTCAAGAATCGGTACATCAGTCCTGGTATGTTTTTACAATAATCCTCTCCCAACCCTCTCTCTCGCTCGCTCGCTCACTTAACTTCTGTGTATTTTCGGTTACAGGTCCCGTCCAATTTAATGGCCCCGTCTCTAACGCAGTCAATCACACTCTGCTACTGGAGCTTGGAGCCCATGCTTAGAGCTGCAACTCTGTACTTTGATGCCCGCTCACAATCCTCTGGTCTGTAATTTTGTTTAAGCTTCTCGCACATTTTATGTGCGAATCCTCACACATAAATGCTTAGATGTTATAGTTTGATTAATTGTATAATAATGAGAATAAAGGAAATTTTAGTCCAGCTTACTTGAAATAGACCGATAAACATAGAATAACCAGCCACTCATATTGAATAGAAGTTTTTATCATCGATATATCGAATTAAGTCGAATTACGGAGGCTTGCTTAACTGATTGTGATGAGCTCGTCCAAATTTACAAGGGGATAGCTTCAATATCGATAACTCCAACCAAGGTAAAAGAGGCTAACTTGAAATTGGATCAAATTAGGGACTCACTAAGCAAATTGTGGCGAGTCCATGAACTTGTTTGGTACTCATGTGTGGTCTAAAATTGCAAGGGCATCTCCCCAATGTAGGTGAAGACGTTCCATCATTCATCAATAATAACTTATTCTGTGGTTTCAGTTCTCTTCTTTTCTTCCATTCCCCCCCCCCCCCCTTCCCCCCCCAACTTTTTTTTTTCTTTTCAGTTAATGATGAGTGTTGTGTTTATTTTGGCATCTACGCTTTGGCCCCATGCTTTTTTGAAACATTATTAAAGTTGGCTCTGACTTTAATTTGATCATAAATGTTTAAAGCGGCCAAATTGATTACCCTACATAATTGATCAAAACCCAATTTTGTTACGCACGTGCTGCCATTTTTTCCTTCAATGTATTGACATTGGATTCCCTCTACAGTATTTAAGGTCTTTTAATTGGTATTAAATTTTAAGTAACTTACTTACATAATCAAGTTTCACATTCTCATTTAAACAAAGAGAAAAAGTACTATTGATAGTATCTGATTATGTACTACAATTGCTATCTAAAATTATGGCGTTTTAAATGCTTTGAGAGTATCCAATATCTGTGGATAAAAATAACATTAAATAAATGGGATGAGTCGATTTTAGAAGGTTAGACGATAAGGATATGACATGTCAATAAAATGACTGAAAGTATAATCCCTTTAAAACAGATTAAAATAGGTTGTGCATCATCAAAATTAAATAGAAGCTTATGCATGCTGAATTCATATGAAAGGAAAAAAAGATGAGTCCGATCTTATATAATTTTTAGAAGTTTATTCCTAAAAAGAATTAATTTAATTAAAAACAATTTTTATTTATTTACAATTTTCATATTATTTTAGAATGAATTAATGTAAATTACCTAAGATTGAACTAATATTCTCTTTTAATATATATAAAAAGATAATTCCACTGAAAGAAGAACGGGCCTCACACAGTTCATTTACCGTATGCGTGGCCGAACCCCTACATAATAGAAATAATAATATATTCACAATCACCTACATATTTTGGTGCGTTCGAGATGAAGACTGTGGTAAGGAGAGCGACGCAACGGTCCACGGGGTTCAAATTTTTCGTCATCTTTAATTCGTGGTCTGTGGGCTCATGACATTTCTGCATGTGACACGTGTACCGTCAGAAGACGTACATTCTTGTCTTTTCATTTTCCCATTTTCTCAAAAAGTAAATTTGAAACTCTCGCCGGACTGTCATTTGTTGTTAAAAACAATCTGGGGGAGTTTATTGCCGGATAATCTTACGACGCAAGTAAATAAATAAATTAAAAAAAATAAAATCTTACACAGTGAGTTTAGTGAGTCTCTCATTCTCGTATGGTCAAAATGAAATACGATCAGTCGCTTCATCTACTGCTACTAGGGTTTTTGTTTATCCCCAAAATCTAGGGTTTCAATCGCCTCCTCCCCCCCACCCCCCACCGCGGAAATCGATGGGAGAGGCTCGATTGCCATGGGAGAATCTTGGGCAATGCATGCATAGCCTTTCAGCTCCGTGATTTCTCAGGGCTTCTTCAAATCAAACCGCACATTTCGATCTCTGTTTTTTTTTTTTATCCGGTCCATTTGTAGGGCGCGAAACTCGAGCATTCATGGCGAAGATTAGGCCGGGAAAGAGGGATTTGGATTCGTATACCATTAGAGGAACCAACAAAGTCGTAAGAGGTACGGCTCTCCAAGATTCGATTTTTTGTTGTTGTTTCCTTGTTTTGGAATGTGATTTTAGGGCGCCATAAAGTAAGATTTAGAGAAACCCTTCCTTACCATTTTGGGGGTTCTTTGCTTGTTTTTGAAGTAATTTTGACGGTGGGTTTTTGCAGTGGGAGATTGTGTGCTGATGCGTCCGTCCGACACGGATAAACCCTCATATGTGGCTCGCGTTGAGAAGATCGAGGCCGATAGCCGGAACAATGTGAAGGTCCGGGTGAGGTGGTACTATCGGCCGGAGGAGTCGCTTGGTGGCCGGAGGCAGTTCCATGGAGCTAAAGAGTTGTTCTTGTCCGACCATTTTGATGTGCAGAGTGCTCACACTATCGAAGGGAAGTGTACCGTTCACTCTTTCAAGAACTACACCAAGCTTGAAAATGTTGGTGCCGAGGATTATTTTTGTCGGTTTGAGTACAAGGCTGCTACCGGAGGATTCACTCCGGACCGAGTAGCTGTGTGAGTGTGTTTTCCCTCTCTTTGTTTCATAACAGAGTTTTAATTGTTTGTTTATACTGATGGATTGGCTGCTGTTTTGGGGTTGTATTGTGAAGGTATTGCAAATGTGAGATGCCATATAACCCGGATGATCTGATGGTGCAGTGCGAAGGGTGCAAGGACTGGTATACTTGATATCTTTTCACCTAATTCTTATCCGGCATTGTTAATGTGACATCAAGTTTGTAACCGAGGCTTGTCATTTGTTATGAGCTTGAACAATGCTATGGACATAAAGGATTTCACAACAAAATCACAAAACGCTTATGTTTCAAAAATTTATGAGACCACAAGTTGTCATGTACTAAAAAACACCCTCCACTGAATTTGTGCCACATAAGCCTTTTGTGATTTTGTTGTGAAATACTTTGTGTGCATAAAATTATTGTATGAGCTTAGGAGATTTGTTTGCCTTTTGTATAGGTTTTGATTATTAGCTTGTGTATCGTTTTTTTATTTAAAAAAAAATTATATCTAGAAATACACACACACTACACACACACACATATATATTTCCCCACCCCCATTTTCTTAGCTTTGTTATCAAAAGTTGATCCACATTATCTTCCATGGAATTGTATAGTGACAACTTTTTTTCATTTTTTTGATTGATTTACAGGTATTTCATTGGTGAAAACATGATTATATTTGTGCTATAATAATTCAGTTTGTGGAATATATGTAGTCTCAGTGAACTTGTAAGTTGTTTATATAGTTTATAAGATTTATATGTCACAATGTTTTTTGGCAGGTTTCATCCTGCTTGTGTGGAAACGACTATTGAGGAGGCCAAAAAATTAGATAGCTTTGTGTGCTCTGAATGTTCTGCCGAGGACATGAAAAAACCTCAGAGCCAGTTCTCTGCCATCAACAAGGTGGGTGGGACTATGCTATTTGTTGCTCAGTTGGAAATTACTAGAGATAGTCTTTCTTAAGGGTGTCTGCTTGTGTAAATTTTGTTTTGCTTTGCTCAGTATCCAGCTAGATTTGTGTTATGTGGGCATTGGTTACTTCTACAAGAATTTTCCCTGGCTGAAGAAAGTCTCTGGGATCTGAATTCTGAACGGGAAATTATGTTTCAGCTCTATATTACTGAGAAATGTTTTTTCATAAAACATTTTATAAAAGGTGTTGTTGTAGGACCGCAACCTTGTAAAACCTAGTTGACCTTCCTGGAGGTGGACTAATGATGTTTGCCAACAAAACATTTTATATCTCGAGTGTAAAGAATTTTTTCCATCTGTAGTTCTAAATGTTTTTATAACTTTCAGAGGCCTTATTGTCTAAGACTGTTTCCTATAGTCCTATTACCTTTTAATTTGTTGGAGTTGGAAAAAGGGCAGACTCCAGTGCACAAAGCTTCCAGCTTTGTGAAGAAGGTTGGGGGATCGTTTATCATATGCATCCTTTTTTCCATGTCTTGAATCTGTGACCCTTAGGTCAAAAAGGAACAACCTTTCTGGTTGTGCAAACTTGACTATTTATAAAATCTAGCTTTTGGAAAACAATAATCACGTGTTTCTGTTCAGATTCAGATATTATTTTGAACAAGTGCTTTATCTTCAAGTTTGGTGGCTGATTGCTTTGTGATCCTCAATTAAATGGAGTACATGTAGACATATGCACGGTGGGTGATTGGAAATGTGGCTTTTATTTGACTGCTGTACTCATTTAATCATCTTTTATTGTCAACATTATGACTAGAAGTATAAACACGTTTGACAGTTAGAGGAATTGCTCGCGTATTGACTCATAAGAGAGATTACCTTTTGCAATATAGAAATGAAATCATTTTCTTATAATCATCTGTGTCCTATGCTGTAGTGGATGGATGAGTGTATTGTTGTTTAAAATGTTGGATAAGTGTATTGTTGTTTAAAATGCTTTTGGTTGTTCTTTCTCTGTATCTTCTTCTTATTTTTTGTTTTGTTTTTTCTCCTTTCGAAAAATGTTAGCTGGTCCTAGTTAAAGGTTTAAGATGAAGGCTTTTGCTGTTGTATTTTCGCTCCTATTGCTTTTCTATTATGTTTTTCCTGATGTGATGAAGTATATTGAACTTTAGGTCCGTTTTGAGAAGCTTGATAACACCAAACATAATGGTAAACCAGTTATGCATTCTTTTATCCAAAATCGTTAAAGCCCTGTTTGAAGCTACTGAGCACTTATCCAACTATTGTTGTCTAGTTTGTTGTCCCTTAAATTTTCCTTTGTTTATCATGATTTTATGTCTCTTGTTCTCTAGTCTATTGTTATCTTTTGTACCCTTTAAATATATTTTCTCATTTGCTGACTGAATATAATGATTTTGACAGTTGGAGCCCAAGCGCCGGAAGAAGTGAATGCGCGTCGATCTGTAATCAACTTTGGTTGCACATTAGCTCTTACATTGCTGTTGTTAGTTGTACAGTGCACCGACCCATGACCGCACTTCAACGAAACCGGAGGAGACTTTGTATTATGCCTTTCTTCCTAACATAATATCTATGTTTCCTAGATTTAGCAGATAATTTTTAATGTGTAGTCTGTGCAGAAAAATGACTGAACTTTACTGCAAACATGTTAAACCGAATGTTTTTGGGATTCAAAAGTGGAAACTTAATGCATCTCTGTGTTACTGTTGTGTTAAATCTTCGTCGCTGTTATCGCTCCATGATAATATAGACATGTTCAGTCATCTACTTTTGCAGGGCACATGACTTGGAGGGAGAGTATTAAGAGAATTGGTTGCAGTACAGAACTAGGGACTCATCACGGTTGAGAGATTGGTGGTACAGTGTGTACCTAGTCTTAAATACAGCATACTATTTTTCCATAATCACTTTTGAGGGATCTGTATGGGCTTTGTAGAAGCAATGGGTGTCTCTATTCCATGGTTGGTATAATGAAGTGAACATCAGTTATTTGGATGATCCAATATTGCTCCCTTTGGATCTGGGAAAATATGAAGCAGCTGAAAATGAGGGGATTCGCTTTTTCTTATTTGCTGCAATAAAATAGAAGATAATAACATGACGCGTAAAGCCAAATAATATGAAATCTCTTAACTTTCTGTTGTTGAACTATCTTCTTTTTATAATGTCCTATTATAGTTCAATACAATTTCCTTCATATAATATTTTCAAAAATAAAAATAAAAATAAAAAGCACCTGGATGGAGGATTTGATTTTCTATATCTCTTGCTCTCCTTTGCCTCGAAACACCACTGCGGAGGAAGAGAGAGAGAGAGAGAGAGAGAGAGAGAGGAGTCCATTAAAGAAGAAACAGAAAGGTAACAGTTACCACAATAATCTTGAACAGATGATCTCTCTCTTTCAAGTTTCATGAGGAACCAGCTTTGTTCACGTTGACAGTGGAGTTAAAACGTTGCATTTTTCACGCAAATGAGGGCTATATAGCTTCTGCATCTTCCTAACCCAATAGCACATTAAGAGTAAGCCCTCTTCTGTTGTTGGTCCAATTAAGCATATGGAGTACTATTCATTGTCTCCCAGCTTCGTGTTCCTCTTCTTCCTAACTGTTGGCACTCGAGCCGCAGAGGAGAGAGCGATATATTTGGTTTTAGTGGAAGGAGAAGCAGTTGCGTTTCATCATCAGGGTTCATCAGTACCTCCCCAGCAGCTAAAAAGGCTTGATCCCAACAGGTGATAAAAGAGAGCTAGTTCTTAGCTTTTTATTTTTATGTTTCTTTTTCTGGAGTGCTTCGTAAATAAGCTAGTTCTTATATGACTTGCTTTACTGTCCTTTCACGAGAAGTTACATGCATGTTTCTTGAAAGATTGAACTTACTTCGTCCTTTTTAGATTTTATAAAAATTTCAACTATTATCTCTAGAATTTTAAGCCTTTTACACGAGATCCTCAACATCATCAAATTGAATGAAATCAAGCGGTTCGCCTTATCTTGTCATGCTTCTTCATTTTATACGGTTGAAATTGACAGACTTGAAACATGTGTCGGCATTTTCGTGAAACAAGTAGGGAGGCACAAATACCAAAAGAGACGAGCACTGCAGAGGAGCCTCTTCTTGCTTTTGACCATACTCAATTAAGACATCCAATTCTACGCACTATCGGTTTCCTAACTTTTGCTTAACATATCTTTGTTCTGTTGTGATGGTAGCGAGGTTGCCAAGGCTCATGCACAACACCTTGTGCGTTCTCATGACAAGCTTCTACAGGAAACCCTAAAGAGTGGGTGCTATAAAAAGCTTTACAGCTTCAAGCATGTTGTCAATGGCTTCGCCGTCCACACTGCCGCTTCTCAGGTACTGCCACCTCTCCCTCCATCGTTTAGAAGGATTTGTCGTGATCGCTGAGGTACTATGCGGCGACGCCCTAGGCTTTGGAGGACCGTTTCTCAATCCCTCTTTATTTTATTTTAATCTACAAAACGATATACATTAGTAGAATTAGTAGTTAGTATTACTAAAGGAACTAAACCCCGTAGAATCTAACCGATACTGATATTCGAATAAGAGACCATCTCTTTAAGAGGGGTTTGACTTCCATGGTGTGGACTCACACTCCATGCTACGCAAGAGAAGGATGCGTAAATTCAAATCTAAGGAATACTTAGTTCTAGTACTGAATATTTTCAGGTTGAGAAGCTGAAGAATGCTCCAGGGGTGAGATTAGTGGAGAGGGATAGAGGAGTGAAGCTCATGACAACCTACACTCCTCGCTTCCTGAAGTTGCCTCAAGGGCTATATAAACAGGAAGGAGGGGAGAGAAATGCAGGCAAAGGGATTGTGATCGGATTTGTTGACTCCGGCATCGATCCGGGACACCCGAGCTTCGCTTACGATCCGACAAACGATCATCATCCGGTGGACTCATCGGACAGTTCCCGTCGTTTCTCGGGAGCCTGCGAGGTGGGACCGATGTTCCCCGCGAGCTCGTGCAATGGGAAGATCGCCTCCGCCAGGTTCTTCTCGGCGGCGGCGGAAGCTGTTGTCGCTCTCAATGCTTCGGTCGATTTCCTCTCTCCCTTTGATGCTGTTGGGCATGGAAGGTAAGATGCATGCAATAAACGCTAGTTTGGGGACGCAAAAGAAAAGAAAAAGAATTATGTGGCAAAATGTGAGTTTTTTTTTTAAGGAATATTTTCGTCAAATAATAATACACTACGTGACTACTTTCGGTATGAAAGGCATGCAAAAAGTATATATCTAGTATTATTATTTTATTTTTCCCTTCTATTTTTAGAAAATTGAAAAAATTATTTTCTAAATTAGTTCCAAACTATACCCTCCTTGATAAGCTTTTGGATGAAATTTTGAATTTTTCAAAAAGTAACTTTGAACTTTCAGAATATCTATCAAATGCACTTTTTATCCCAAAGAGATTTTTCAATTTTAAAAAGAAAAGCTAAAAATAAGTTCGCCGGACCTAAATCTAGACGTGGAGAAGAATATGAGCCCCACTATCCGATTAAATGGAACCCATATTTGCAACCATGACTTGGCCTTTCAAAATCTATGACGAACCGTATGCATTAAAGCTTCAGAAATGAGGTATTTATTAGGAGTATTTTATATATCATAATATATATATTTTAATACATGTTACGCAGATCTAAGGAGGGTTATACAAACTTTATGAATTAGACTCCGTCAACCTAAAATTTTTAGAAATATATATATATATATATAAATTGAAAGCAATGATTTAAGTAATTTAAAATAATACCTAAAATACAATACTTTAAGTATCCGTCGAGCCGTATTTGATTTCAGATTCGTGTTTTTCACGAGAATTAATCTGCGGTCAAATTGCAACCCTTGGATGACATTACGTTGATGGATAATTGCCAAGGAAATAAGAACAAACTATGAAATTGACGCAAAATTCTTGTTTCCAGCCACGTGGCATCAACTGCAGCTGGGAATTCTGGAATTCCGGTGGTTGTGAATGGCGTCCTTTATGGGCGGGCCAGTGGGATGGCACCACGTGCACGGTAGGTTCTCTTCCTGATTTCCTTAGATGTAATGAGGAATAATGGATATTGCGAGACATTCTTACATTTAAAATCATAAAATAGTATGCATCATCCTAATCAGGCTAGACCATCGCTGATTGGGTGGGACTCATTTCTTCTTTGAGATCATCCATCCTATCGGGGCAATGCTACGGATCTCGAAAAAAAATAATTTTACCTAAATTTTAAGTAGTGTATAAAATTTTAAAAATTTTAAAAAATTTTAAAAAGTTTTACGACAGTCAAAAAATTCAGTTGGAGATCAAAAATAATTTTATAAAAATTTTGAGATAAAAAAATTCGATCAAATTTTTTTAGAAATTTAAAATACTTGAATTTTCCAAAATTGCATCAGAATTTTAAAAATTTTTTTGAATTTTATATTCTCCCCTTTTATTTTCTCCTAAATATCATCAAAATAGAAGTTAGGAGGAAAATTCGGTCGAAAAATTAAATTCTCCTATTTCCTGATTGAAAAATTTCGGATAAATGTTTTGTTCAGTCTCGAATCGAAATAAAAAATAAAAATAGAGAAAAAGTCAAAAAATACCTAAATCTCACCACTCACATGTAAGGATGAGCCCAACACGACCCATGCATCACATTTGTAGAGCACATCCTTACAGGTGATTCCTAGGATTTGAGTGAAATTACTTTTTTGGAATGGATAGTATTAGGACTATACCTTTTCGTATATATTTTTTCTCAGCTAATGGCTTGGGAAATAAACATAACCTAATTAATAGTGTATGTCCACCATTATGCATGGAATTTAATCAATTTTTGGACGTACACGAATCGCTATGAGCAAGATAAGGTCTACCGACAACTTTATGTTACTTTCATGCAACTTTTTTAAAAAAAATGAAAATTTAAGCTAATTTCATGATTTGAAACTTTTCATTAACTTTTCGTAGGAAAAAGATTTAATAAACATGAAAATCTAAGCTAACTTCGTGATTGAGAACAGGATCGCGGTATACAAGGCTATATACCCAAGCGTAGGGACCCTAGCTGATGTAGCTGCAGCCATTGATCAAGTAAGCTTTGTCCCTTCCAAATTTTCATCATGTTAACACACGATTTTGTTCATTCACCTTTAGGTCATATTATGCTAATATTACATGATAAAGGAATACCATCGAGCAACCTCCTCTGAATACTTACAACATATTTGGTTCGTAAAATGAAATAAAACTAAGGAATAGAAGAGGAAAGAAATAACGATTCCTATGATCCATGAATACAAAAGGTAAGGAATGACTAGTTCATAAGAATGGGATACTTCATCCATGGAAATGGACAAGGGAAAAAATAGTTATTCCAATGATCCATGGATACATGTAAGGAATAATTATTTCCAAGAATCATTAGGATGGAATGGTAAGGAATAACTATTTCCAAAGATCATAATAATGGAATAACCAAAGAATTCCCAAAGTTCATGAGGGAACCATCTACTTATTCTAGGATACCAAAAGTCATGGATTTGTGGGGAGGTAAAGGAAAAAAAAAAAAAAAAAAAAAAGGCAGAAAGAGATACTAAAGGTGGATGAAAGGCCCGTTAGGATTGTTCAATTCCACGAATCCATGGCCTTTTCAAATTCAGGTGATCCTATCCCTTGTTCTAGTCCCAAAAGCTCTCAATTAATCGAACAAGATAATATCTTTTCCTTGTAAATAAAGACCGGATAGAATATCGATTACCATGAACTGGACAAGATGGTGGTGAACTAGAGGCGTATTTTTGAATCCAGTCATACTAAATTAACTTTGGATACGTGTAGGCAACAATGGACGGTGTGGATATCTTGACACTCTCAGTAGGACCAGACGGGCCCCCAGGAGAGACTATCACCTTCTTAAATGTGTTTGAAATCTTCATGTTGTATGCCCAAAGGGCGGGAGTGTTCGTGGTCCAGGCTGCAGGGAATCAGGGCCCCCGTCCTTCCAGTGTCGTGGCTTTTAGCCCTTGGGCTCTAGCTGTAGCTGCCTGCAACACAGATAGGACTTACGCTTCCACCCTTCTTCTGGGAAATGGCAAAATTATTTCTGGTGCAGCATTATCAGGTAACCCCCAACACACACGCGCGCGCACGTATACATATAGAGCCTGTCTATGTCGGACTCACATAAGATCAGAGATCCCATTGGTTACCATCTCCTAAAAATCTCACCCTGATCAATTATGGATGAGGTTTCATTTGAATGGTCAAGGCTTACAACTTCTATTATTGCCTTCATTGTTAACCAAATTAAAGCCCAACTTTGACCATTTGCATGTAACCTCATTTATAATCCAATGAGATTCAAATTTACCGACTAATAGAATGGGCAGAATTCTAATCCACTGGTCGGATTTTTTTTTTTTTTTGATGGGCCCTAAATGAGCTGGATCTTATATAGAGAAGTTGGCTCAGTCTCTCAATGTATAGTGTCTACACAGTGTGAGCTTTGGATTACTGGAGTTTGTTTAACTCTTGTTGAGCAGGGCCAACTTCTGGAAATGGGTCAGGCCAATATAAGCTGGTGTTGGCTAAGGATGCGGTTAAGGCAAATGGGACCTTCCCAAAGACCCCACAGTACATTGAGGAGTGTCAATCTCCAGATGCATTAGATCCTGCTTTAGTGCAGGGTACTGTTGTTATCTGCACCTTCTCCGCCGGCTTTTACAATGGAACTTCAACCCTCACTGCCATTTTCGACACAGCAAATCTCCTACGATTCGCAGGTTTTGTTCTAGTAGCCAACCCAGCCTACGGCAATTTCGTTGCAGAACCTGTTCCGTTTACGGTTCCAGGGATCATGATCCCTAAAGTTGCTGATGCAAATGTATGACACTGTTATTTATATCCAACCTCGAAAAAAAAAAAAACACACACACACATACACAGAGTTCCATCAGTTAATCATGTCTGGTTTTGTGACAGATGATTATGCAGTACTATAAAGAGCACACTCACAGCGATGGGAGGGGATCGGCGACCAGATTTGGCGCGAGAGCAGCCATCGGAGAGGGAAGAGTTGCTTTTTTCCTAGGGGAAGCCCCCACAGTTAGCAGATTCTCTTCTAGGGGACCTGATATTATTGACAGTGCTAGAAGCGCCGTTGATGTATTGAAGCCTGATATTCTGGCCCCAGGGCACCAAGTATGGGCAGCTTGGAGCCCTCTCAGCGCTTTGGATCCCATCCTCAAAGGTAAATTGATAATCAACTAATTCAAAGCTTGCATTTCTACTTAACTAGCCTCATTGCACAAGTTCTGCACATGCACAGAGGCTTTTTAGCCAGCGTCAAATCTTTCAGATTGCCGATCCAAGAAAAGCAATATCGCATTTGAAAAAAGAAGAAGAAGAAGGGCATGCAAAAGAACAATTTATGAACGTTATTTTTCATATCCCTCCCCTCCCCCCCGGCATGCCAGTTAATAGGGGTCAACGTAGGTGAGCAGCTATGTTGTTTGCAGCAGATGCAGGGAAACTTAGAAAAATGATACGGATGAGCTGGAGAATTAGTTTCTTAAAAATAAAATGAATTAGCTTCTTAAATTAAACACCTATTATATCCTTCCTTTTTTAACCTATGGATTATAAGAATAATGGAAAAGCAGTTAAAAGGGTATATTTGCAAGGAAAAGAGAGCACCAAGAAAGGAGACCTTGAGCTTTCTAATAGAAGATAAGTAGGATATATAAATGATACCTGGATGACAAGCGTCTTCAAATGCATTGATTGGTAACTCGATCAAGCTCTTTATACAGGGTACAGCTTCGCTCTAGTGTCTGGAACTAGCATGGCTACGCCTCATGTGGCTGGAGTAGCAGCACTAATCAAGCAAAATAATCCCTCGTGGACACCATCAATGATTGCATCTGCAATCTCTACCACAGCCATCAAGTATGACAACCTTCGCGAACCCATAATGGCAGAAGGGTCTGATTTCGGTAGCTTGTACCCAGCCAACCCCTTTGATTTTGGTGCTGGGATGCTCAATCCAGCTCGATCAATTGATCCAGGCCTTGTTTTACTGTCAGGTAACTCCAGTTTTTACTGCACCATAAATAACAGCAAATTTTGTTCCAGCGTATGATACCTGAGGTGAAACAGGATATGAGGACTATATCAGCTTCTTGTGCTCTTTGCCCAACACTGACCCAGCAGCCATTCGAGACGCCACAGGCGAGACGTGCAATCGGTCACTTATCTACCCATCGGATCTGAACCTTCCTTCAGTGACCATATCTTCACTAACTGGATTTCAGTCAGTGGTACGGAGCATCAAGAACATAGGAAACAAGGAAGAGACCTATGTGGGTTCGGTGCTCCCACCAAGTGGGATGATGGTTAACTTGTACCCACCTTGGTTTACCATAGCTCCACAGGAAACAGAAGATCTGGAAATACAATTCAATGTGACCCAAGCAATGGATGCCTTCAGCTTTGGTGAGATTGTTCTGACTGGGAGCTTCAACCACATAGTGCGAATACCCTTATCAGTTCGCTCTCTTTCGATGCCCTAAAGTTAAGGCCAAGGACTACTTTCCATATGAATAACAAGCTAAAAAGGAATACAACAAGAAGACGCCAAGGACTTGAAGCAACTGCATTGTACTAGCCTATCAAAGATTTGGTGCAATCAAAATGTTGTTATTTAATTAGAGATCCTCATTACAAGCAGTTGTACAATGTCCAGTTACAAGAACTTTAATCGAGTCTCATTCAATCTTCCGGCAGCTCCAACTCAAATAATTTCAGTTTGCTATGTACGTGGCCTCAAGTGAACTTTTCTGTTATAACTGGCATATAAACAATATCTAATAAACAAAAATGGATGTTTGTATCTATTATTATGGCATCTATATACCTTACAGAAAATAACAAAGATTTAACTTGTATTGCACATACACTCTTTACATCGTGGAAGCCTGTACACGCTCCTTGCCAAGGGCCTTGCCTTGGCTCTTTTTGTTTGTCTAACTGCCTTTCTAACTCTTTGTTCGAAGACCTTCCATTCTACAGTGGAGTTTTTCAAGAAAATGCTAGCAAGTCTTCGTTTATTTGGCCTTATTGTCGGCATTCTTCCTCCACCAAAATAAATTCGATAACCTGATACTAAAGCTGAAAATTGACTCCCAGAGTCTGTCATAGCGAATGCATCAGCAGCAGTGCAGCCAATAAAGTCCAATGCTGCAAGCTGCATTAAAAAAACATCCAACTGTCTATTAATACATGCACTAAAAATTTTAGGTTCAACAAACTTCAAAGGCAACAAAAAACTTGTGCCATGCTAGTTCATTGTAACAATTATTCCATTCTGTCCCAATTCCTACAGGGTAATTATTGATCACGACTGTTAAAGGGATAAATGTGTTTTCTTCACCAGCACGTGGGCTTACTCCACAAGATTGTTCAGTGGGTATTTATCTTATTTGATTAGGGACTGGAGGGCTGCTCTTGCTTCAGACCGTAGTTTTCTGTCAAGAGAAAGGTTGGGGCAAAATCAGCATATCCAAAATGGGCAGGTCTTGTTTGAGACTGTAGTTTGCTGTCAAGAGAAGCGTTGAGGAAAAATCAGCATACCCAACGTGGGCAGCTCTCTAGTATTTATATTCAATGAGTAAAATATAACAGAGAGTGTAACACCTGATTTGGACTACTACACATACACACAGAAATACTAATACTAAGCATAACCAGGTCGTCACATATATATTTCACCTGAGATCCATCCAAAGACTTAGTAAACAAATCAGCCAGTTGCTCTCCAGTCCTCACATCATGAACAGCAAGAGTCTTTTGTTGTAACTTCTAACGGATGAAATGACAGTCTACTTCAAGTTGGTTCATCGTCTCATGAAACACAGGATTTGATGCAATATGAAACGACCAGCTTGGTTAACATACCACAAACTCATGGATCCTGAAACTGGAAATTTGATCTCCTCCAGCAGTTGCTTAAGCCATACTCACATGTAGCATGGGCTATTGTACGATACTCATATTCTACACTTGATCTTGCTACCACATTCTATTTCTTACTCTTCCATCTCCCACAAATACACAGTAGCCGGAGGTGGACCGACGATCTGATGGAGAGCCACCCAGCCTGCATTGAAATACCCTTCTCCCGGAGAATGTCCCTGATTCTTGAAACACATTCCCTCTCCTAGAGCTCCATTGAGGTACCTCAAGATATGTATGACTACATTCTAGCAGGTTGAACATGGTGAGGACATCAGCTAACCCATCACATTCACCAGAATGCAATACCTGATCGAGTCACTGTAAGATAATTCAGCTGCTCAACAGTCTCCTATATCTACCTAGTTTGGGTAGAAGAACACCATCTTTAGAAATTAGCTTGACATTGGTATTCATTGGAGTCTCCAGAGGTCTAGACCCCAACATCCCAACTTTGCGGAGAATGTCCAACACAAACTTATGCTAACAGAGTATGATACCTGAAAAAGACTGAGACACCTCAATACTAAGAAAGTACTTGAGCAGTGGCTAGAGATTAGGACAAGGCTTTATCCTTTTGTGGCTCTAATAGCATGTCAAGAGAAAGGTTTGGGAAAAATCAGCATGCCCAACGTAAGCAGCTCTCTAGCATTTATTTCAATGAGTAAAACATAACAGAGTGTCATACCCAATGTGGGACTATCACACACACGGAGATACAAATACTAACACTAACATTTGCTTTATTTCTATTCTTTCTCAGTATTCTCTTTTGGAGAATTTCTTATCCTTTGTCATGTATTGTCTTTCCTCTTTCTAATATATCTCTTTGGTTATCCCAAAAGCAACTTGCTCGGTTCGCTTAACAGGTTCCAACCTAATTAAGAACACCTATTCCACTCATGGTCATGGGAATGACTATTCATGACCTATTCCTCTCACGGTTCATGGTCTATGGGAATAGCTATTTGTTGCATATTCTATACCCATAGGATAGCTATTCCACTCCAATCCTATTCCATCTCATGATTCAAACGTGCCGTCAAGGTTTTAAAGGTGAAGTGAGATGAGCAATAACCACAACTGCAAGCTTGTACATGAGAGAAGCTAATATCAGAACACTAACTTAATTAAACTTAAACAAGGGCAAACAACCCAACCACAGAACCAAAAGCAGAGCAAAATAATATGTAAGTCGCAACAATACCTGAGACGAGGCATTCATAAAAGGCTCAATTTCAGACGATGAAAGTAACTTCTCTTTAGTCACCAAATTAGGATACAAGCTAGTCAATGCAACCAACCTTGATCTTCCACCATATATATTTGCACCTGCCAAAAATATATTTGTCTTACGGTTGAAACCTAGACCGGCAAGCATGAGTACTGCTTCCTCAGGTGTCAATGGACATAGACCTTCTGATCTGAGTGCTGCTGGAGAAGGAAACCTGCAAGATGTTCACTAATTTCATGAAAAATTGATAGAGTCCCATATCGGCTTAAGAGTAAGTATTGCAGTGCTCGACGTGCCCTGTTGGGCTGCTTCCACCATAGCCAATAAGTTTTGGGATGGAAACCTAACCTGGTACTAGAGACCATTTATATTTGGCCAAAGGGTGGTCCAGGTTGGGTTTTTGGCGCCAATTTCTGTCCCTGTGTTGGGACAAAGTATTATGGGTGCTTGAAGTATCTTTTTGGGATACTTCTCCAATAGACATTTGATATTGTTATGGATGCCTAACAAAATTGACCCAAAGTGACAAATGCACCCGCACAACTTAGGTGAGTTACGGAGTCTACATACTTGGCAGTTTTCTCAAGAAGTGCCAATGCAGGGAAATGTATTTCACGATATGCTTCCAACTCCCGTCTCTCTTCTTCACCCCCACCAAAATCACATAAAGAATGAGCTACCATGTCTATTTCAAATCTCAGATGTAGAGATAAGTATCTGGAAGCTTTCAGACTACGCCCCTTTATTGCTTTATTGGTCGATTCTGCAAATGGACCCACGAGATAACGATCCAATAGGCCAGAGTGGGGTACATGCTGACGCATCCGTTTAAGAAGCAAAGCACCAGTTTCTTGTATTTTTGGAACGAATTTCAGTGCATGAAAATTACATCTGCAACGGAGTCTCTAGATGAAGTTTCCAATTAGGAAGCAAGGTAAAAAAAGGACAAAAGTATGAAACTGAGCAGAATCTGTGAAGATGTTGGACGTCACATTCATATATGAACTGAAATGTTAAATAATAAAGATGTACCTGCAACTTAAATGGTATTGGGTCAAATGCCAATCGGTTCCCAAATCCAACAAAATGGACAACTCTATTCTGGTGTAGTATAGGAAGAATGTTTTTCAGGTAAAAGCTTGGCTTAGCCTCTTTTCTAATGTCTTCATCTGTTATCTGAAACAGTTAAACAATCAATGCATTACTCATCAACGAAGCTTGCAGTGTAGTAAATGGCAGGTGTCCATAATTGGTTGCTAAGAAACTTACAACACTACCAACCGCCTCCAAGTCTAATGATTGCAGCTCCCTAGGAAGTTCCTTCACTATCCGAATATCAGGTGTTAAATAATCAATAAAATGCTCCTCCTGATAGATATCACTGAACTGGCTAAAACGATAAAGAATTGGATGTTATTTTCCCATGCAAAAACTTCAAAATTAAAAGATCTTGCCACCAGAAGAGCTTAGCTTCCTTCTATGGAAAACCGAAAATTAATTCTTATGCATATATTTAAGCTAACATCTTCTCTAATAATAGAAAGCTTCAGTTCGCTTCTAACTGTAATCAACTGCAGCCCTTTCTAATGGAAACAGAAATTGAGATGTAGCACAGTCATGTTATCAACAAGAAACATATGCAGAAAAGAAAGAGAAAATGAACAAAAAAAGAAAAGAATATACTACCTCTCATCTTTCCAGACGCTACTGTACAAAAATTTGGGAACAACAAGAGTTGAATTAAGTAACCGAGCAATAACAACAGCATTGCAGACCTGTTGCCAATCAGTACAGATTCTCAGATAACAGAAGTGGGAGACACGATTCTTCAACATGCCGCAAGTGGAAGCAAAGTGTTTTTCATGAAATTAAATGCACCCAGCAGGCAGAATAAAAAAGCATTTCACAGACAACTCACTGCTATTCGCTGCTGGTTTATCCCACCATTTGCACTAACCATTATATATCCATTACTACCCTCTGCTTAAATGTCAAGGAAAAAGAAGCCTGTGAGAGGTAGCATATTTAGCACTCAAATTACACATTATGTCTGTGTCCTGTGTTAGTGTGCGTGAGAGAAAGGGAGGGACAGTCACCACTAGGTTTCCAGTTACGTTGATCAGCACAGGGTTTCCAGGCAGAAGCGGTTACCAGTGGTTCCAACCATAAGTCCTTTGGCTCAGGTTTGTTCTGTCCCTGGGTAATAAAAGATTAGAAATTTTCTCTTAAGTCTGTTAGAGACAGGATGTTAATATCAAGAAGCCTACCTCTGCCAAGTTATGGGCAGCCAAAGCTAACAACCTTCCATATTTTCCATTTTGCAACCTTCTACCTTTGCCAATCCTTTTCAATTTAACCTGAAAAAAAAAAGCCATCAATTTAATATATCCATAGCCATATTCTACGATATGATGGATATGGCAACAATGGGCAATATCAAAGCTAGAGCTAATGACAAGTATTAAGCCCCTGGCACATGTAATACCATAGTTAGCTCAGAATACAACAGTAACCTCAAAAGAGTTTCTCTTCAGCGCACTCTCTTTAAAATCTCTAAAATCTTTCAAAACGGAAAACGCAAGCTCTCTTCATTTCCACAAAAAATATACAATATCTGAACTCCTCTAAAAATTTATTCAATTTGCTTTGCAATTGAGCAAGATGAAATTAGGGCCTTCGGATTGGACAAAACTACATCAAAGTATTCATTCTCCTTTTGAAGTCAGGATCTAAGAATTATGAGAGAAGCAAGTACCTGAATCGAAGACGCATTCCCGTAGACGAATCCACCACCTTTCGAGGCAGCATCATGCGGAATACTCGAAAGCATCCACCAGTTCACAAAGACGAATAACAAAACCAACCCAATCAGGGCCAAAAGAACCCTCACCATCTTCCTGTACCAGTACCCATTCTTATTTTTCTTCTTCAGCACTCTCAACTGCACCTCCTGTGCAGGCGAGAAACCGAGAACGTTCGAAACCAAGGATGGGAAAGCAGGTTGAGAAGAGCGAGATCTGTGCGGGTCCACGAACCGGGTGGGGCCCGATTCGCGAGTGGTCCAAGTCGGCGAGTTCCTCGGAGAATTCGGGCGGTTCCGGGGAGTAGATCTGCCGAGGAAGGAGTTTGACCGCGGTTCCGCCCGATCTGGGACCCGAATCCGGGGCAACCTGGAGGAGAAAATTTCTTCTTCTTCTTCTTGTTCGTGATCGATGAGATTGGAATCGAGATTTCGAAGGATCGACGGGTCAGAGAACGAAGAAGAAGAAGAAGCCATGGAGTTGAGTTCGATCTTCTGATCTGAAAGTAGAAAGCGAAAGCAATTTGCATGTGGAGAGATTCGAAGATTAGGGTTTTTAGAGATTGAAAGGAAGCCAGCGAAATTGCGCTATGGCCTAACAAAATTCGGTAAAAATAGCCGTTGGTGGATTTTGTCGTACTTGTTGGGTTTTTCTTTTTCCTTTTCTTTTTCGCCCTTTTACTTTTTTTTTTCTTTGTGGCCTTTTTGGCTTAACAAGTTTCCATATAGGCAATCATTCTTCTCCCCCTTCTTTTTCTATGAGTTGAGTAAAATATAAATCTAAATAACAGAATTTTTTTTTTTAAAAAAAGGGCAACCCCTAAATAATAAATGGGACATGCACATTATCCCCTAGAGTTTGGATAATTATCAAATTACTAACAATCAGTAGTACTTTTAGTTAAATTTATTATAAATTAATGTTAAAATTCTAAATTAATAGTCAGTCGAGCGTTGAATTGATTAGAACATGCTTTAAAAGAATGATTAAGAATTTTTTCTGTTAATTTATTCACAAGATTAAAGAAGTTAGGTTTGATTGTTAGCAATTTCTTGAAAGATTTACGTGTTCGAATTGAAACTCCAGAAAAAATCAGTAACTAGCTAATAATTCAAGGAGTAGAAAACAAAAATAAAACTTGTTCTCTCATCTTTCCTCCTCTCTCTCCCCCCTACCCATACGTTTGAAACCCATACCTATTCTAATTTAGGATTTTAATTTCTAGATTTCAAGCCCTAATTTTCTAATCCCAAGGGAAGTTCTCGATTCAAGGTTTCAAGTGCTCATTGCCCCCAATATCCCTAAGGAAAGCTTTCTATTCAAGGTTTCGAATGTTTGATTTACTCAAAAAATTATTTATCAACTTTCACAAGCATATTTAAACCCCTTTCTCTTTTAAGCTTTCGAAAATTTTATTAAATGACTAATTTCCTTAGAAAGAGCTTTTTTCTTCACAATCTCAGAAATATCAATTCCAAACTAGTAAGTACCATTCAGAAAATAGAGTGAATTAACCCTATAAAAACTGTCATTAAGAGTTTCTAGCAACAATTATTAGCATATCTCCTGCTAAAGAGTTCATGCAAAATAAATGAAAATCTTCATTTATTTATTTGCTTTCTTTTGTGCAATAGAAACACTGGTGAAACTGACCAAAAGAAGTAACCAATTGCTTCAACAAAAATCCCAATAAAGTGGGCTCTCCTTCGATGAACTTGCTTCCTCATATTATTATTATTACACCGCAGAAATTTCATAGTCCACAAGATAATGAAGGTTTTGGAATACAAAAATGAAGAAACAAACCCAGATATATACCTTAATATGCATGTTGACATCATGAATTGCAAAAACAAACGTATGGGACATAATTACATAGTATTGGGATCGAAACTGGATCGCTGCTTCCAAATCTGTTCCGCTCAACCTGCACACCACTTTTGCAAACTTGTTCGTTGAACTGCAGTTAACGCACTCAAAAGGACACATCCGAGGCCTCATGATCTGGGGTCTTGTAAAAAGAGCCTGAATCATCACTAGCCCTTCTTTTGGCCACACTCGCTCTTTGCATTAATCGAACCAGAGCTTGCACAACTTCAGACATGGGAGGACGAAACTCTGGTTCGGGCTACATAACCGCAAAATGTTGTTAGGTAATAAATTTTAACAGAACGAAACCCATTCGTCTATGTTTTGAGTTTCATATTGGGAACAACTTCCAGCAACAGATGAACTAAGGGTCCTCATTTATTTGAGGCCCCTTGAACCAATTTCAGAAAGGATATCCATTTCTGTGTCATTTTTGGATTTTGCTCTTTTATTCTAAGGGTGTTCCAGCTTTAGGGTTAATTTGGGCAAAAGCAAGTCAACTCCAGTGGGAGAGAATGTAGCAGAGGAGATGCTAGAGCATACTTAAGGTTGGCCCCACAAGCCAAGTTTAAGGAGAAAGGTAATCTGGCCAACTGATCATTGAAATGGTTGAGAAAAGACTCGTAGGGTGGAAGACATCTTACCGTTCCAAGAGATGTAGCCCAACTTTAAGTAAGAATTCACTCAAATTTAACAGTTCACTCTCTGTTCCACACCTATGTACAACTATGCGTAGTTGATTGGAGATTATCAGAGGAATTTGAGTTTCCCTTGGTAAAGTGAAACCGCCCTTAGAGAGCAGAAGTTGGGAATAAGGTGTCTCTGACATTCAATTCAAGTCCTTGAGGAGTGGCTGTTGAAAATCATGATAGAGAAGGATCACTTGTGAAGAAAGCTTGTGGAAGTAAAGCATTGCCTAGATCACCTTGACTGGATGACCAAAGTGATTAGAGAACCTCATGGAGTAGGTTCGTGGAAAGAGATCGGTAAAGGATGAAACTTTTTAAATGACAAAACTTGCTGGGACCAAGGGACAGAAAATTCTATTTTGTTCAGGAGAGATAAAAGCTAGTCAATGCTGCACACCCCCGGGCTGTTTGAGCTAGCTAACATCCAATTTTCAAGAAGAGCTCAAGATTGTGGAGGTTTTTCATTTAAGACTGATGTGAATAGAAAACCAGAAGTCGAGGTAATCTGGTGCCATAAAATGAGCACTTTTAAGTAAATCTTTTTTACCATGCTTTAAATACCAACAATGATGCCAGGTGATCCTGGTGCATACATAGAAAACCATTTGAAAATAGCGCCCCCCCCCCCCCCCCCCCCTCACCCCGGGTGGAAAAAGAAACGACCCATTTTTCATGAAGCTCCTTGGAGCATATGTGAGTGTTAATAGATGTCGTCTTGTGTAAAAAAGAGGCTGAATCTGTTTCTCATCTTCTTATTCGTTGTCAATAGGCCAAGCAAAAGTGGGAAGTGTGCCTCTCCATTCTTAGTATTAGCATACGGTTGATAAGGAATTGTCAGCTTCAGCTGACACATAATTACCGTGCCTACAAGTAATTGACAAGCTAAGCTTAACACGACAATCTTTGGGATTAGCATCAGAAAAATAAATTTACCTGGACACATAGGGCAATGATGTCAGCAAAGCGTGACAAAGACTTTGCCGGATACATGCCATTGAGTGCAGGGTCAACCATTTTTGCTAATGCATCTATATCATGGAGCTGGGGAGTAGCCCATCTCACCAGCGACTGCTCTGATCTCACCCTTGAACTGCGCATCAAAAAGTCAAAGTTGAACCCCAAAAATACAAGATTAAAAGAGAATAAATTATAAATAAACTGCTAATGGCTCGGCACTGCAAGATAGTATTTATGAATGTACCTGTCCAGTGGCTTTCGACCAGTCAATAGCTCTAACATCACCACCCCAAAGCTATACACATCACTTTTTACGGTGTATATTCCCGACAGTGCAAATTCAGGAGCACTATAACCAAAGGAACCAACCATCTGGGTTGACATCTATCATATGTTGAGGGAAAAAAGGAGAAGTAAATACTGGTGTATTTACAGACAGGTTATTTGGCACATGAAAATCTCATTTTACAAAATCAATGACAAGATTCAAAAACCTAAATTTACCTGCGTCTCTATATTAGGCGTCAAAGCAGCTAAACCACAATCTGATAAGTGGGGATTGAGCTCTTCATCTAGTAAAATGTTTGCAGACTTGAAGTTTCTATGTACAACAGAAGGCAAGCATACTTCATGCAAGTACCTGATAAAGTGAGCTACAATTTAGAACTGAAGCACATCATAAGCATACATTTACTCATGCATGCACAAGAGCATGATCGCATGAAGGAAGAGAGGAAATTTTGTACAGATGAAAGCATACTCTAGAGCTCGAGCAGTGCCAAGTGCTATTCTAACACGTGCATTCCAAGTCAACATCCTGTTATCATCAGAGAAGTGCAGCATATCATGCAGATTCCAATTTCCAATATACTCATAAGCCAGAAGGCGCTGTCCATGCTCTGCACAATACCCGACCAGTGTAACTATGTTCACGTGCCTCAAACGTGACATATTTGAAATAGCTTCAAGAAAATTATCTTCCTCCTGTAATGACAATGCTGTGTTGTCGATCTTCTTCACAGCCATTATCTAATCAAGCAAACAATCAAATAGTTAATCCACTATTGCAGAATATCCAAGATATGAGAAGTGCAGGGAGAAGAATTCTTGAAGTAGATGTTGTAACCAACCTCAGAAATCGTCAGGAATTTTGAACTATAAAAATTGGACCAGTTAGGTGTAATACTACTATATAATGTTGCATCATTGGGACTACAATCCACATGTAAACAGAAAAGGGGATGCATAGAACAGTTGAAAATTAATAATCAATTCAATCTAATGCAAAGAACGCATAGCAGAACTGTATAATTTAAGAGAAATTTCTACCCATGCAGCGATCACATTCCGTGTAACCTATATTTGCTGTCCAACTTCTAAAACTAGTTTGGGGGCGGGAACCCCTCTTTCCCTCTTTTACAGACTGTTTTAAGGACGCTAATGAATGTGAATATTAACCATAGAAAAGATGGCATCTCCAATGCACAAGAGTCTCTGCCTCTGAGGATTGGAGGAGCATTGTTTATCTTATGTAGCCTACTCTTCGTATTTGCAGAGAGGCTGTTTCCCCGACTCATGTTCACAAAGGAGCAACTTTGTCATTGAGCCAAGGATCAGCGTCTGATTATTCCACATCATTTCAGAGAAAATTGTTTTTTTTTAGAAAAGAAAAAAACTTAATAAAAGTATTTTGTTGTCATAATTTTAATATTTTAAACTATGTGATCAAGATACAATATTTTCTAAAAACAAAAGACTTTGAATATTTACCTTTCCATTGGGAAGCTCTGCTTTGTAGACACGACCCACGGAACCTTCGCCAATAAGAAATTCTTGACTAAAGCTATTTGTTGCTGTTTGGAGAGAAGCAACTGTATATGAAGTAGCAGTTATTGGGGACTTCGCTCTCTTTAGAGATCCATTTTTTGCATGTACTCTGTCAACGTTTAATTTTTCTGTAGGTGGAGGTTTTAAATCTAGCGCAGTAGCCACACTTTTTGCCCTCAGATCTTGTAACTCAGTATTTACTGAAACACCAATGGGAAAAGGTTACAACAAAATGCAACATCTCCACAAGTCCTAAAAAGTTTAATGCAGAAATTGCCCTCTGGAATTGCAATACAAATTGATTAAGGTCTTAAAGGTTCCTTGGTATCTACAAAGAAATGAAGCTGTTAGCGCTTGAAAACTCCCAGGCGCATATGAATTCTTATTTTTTAAATTTCTAATCAATAAATAAAACTGAGAACAGGATCAACATAGATGAAAGAATGGTTGAAGTTAAGCTTACTGACATGAGCATAAATGTGTGTATACAACAAAGGAACAGGTATGATTAAAGGATATTAATTTACACTCAATAAAAATAACATAATTTTATTAAGTAATTAATTACCGGTTCAATTTTGAGCACCTGGTTGAAATGTACAATAGATTCTGCCAAGTTTTTAGTTTATACTGTAAGAACATTTCCTCTTAGTCACCCAAATCTGCTGAAGACAAAATTTCTTATAGATTAGGTCTCCCAATAAATTAATTGCTCAAGTCCTAATGCTAAAGAAGGAGCCTATAGAGAAAGGCATTTTTCCGACAACATAAAACAGCCTTGTCCTCCTAAATGTCTGTAGATGAAAGAAGCTGGGGGAGTTTCCTGGAAATAAAATGAAATTTGATGCTCAAAGCAGGAAAAATAATAGCAAGCCAAAATAAAACCCCACCTTTTTCTGTGCCTGTAGAGAGACTTCCTGTGAAAGCTCTTCCAGTGCTTTCTTTCCTTCTACCTTTTCGAATGCAAAAAACAAGAGCAAGAAGTGCAAAAAGTAGAACAAAAATTGCAGCTGAAACAATGCCTACAATAGTTCCAACTGCCACTTTCTTATTCCCATCAGACGACTGACTGCCAGAACCCGAGGGTGTTTGTGTACTGGGTTTCCGATGGTTATGATGATTTTTTGATCTACCAGGAGGCGGTGAAGTATATGGTGGTGGAGGGGGTGCTGGACCGTTATCAAATGAATTTCCAGAATATCTGTTTATTTTCATGATGTTGAAAGTATCAGAAAATCAAGTGTCAATGAACAAATTGGCCTAACAATGTAAGAGACGATAGCTTACATAAACTTGGGAATTGAGCTGAGCTCACGTGGTATCCATCCGCTGAAGTTGTTGTTTGCAACATTTCTGTTGAAAAGTGAGGCATAAGGATTAGAAATAGGTGCAACCATGATGCCAAGCTCCACTATAAAAGAAAAGGTAACTCACAGATCAGTCAAAGGCAAACCCGAGAGGACAGCCAGTGTACCAGACAGGTGATTGCTCTGCACGTAGCTGCCACAAATTCAGATATCATGAGATGTTCAAACAAAGTGCCTAAAGTTTTGAAAAGAGATAGCTACCAAGATAGAGTACAATGATACACTCACATAGTAGAAATGTTGGACAATGTGTTTAGTGAACCAGGAAGATCTCCAGTAAAATTGTTGAAAGAGAGATCCCTGCATGCACAAGCAAGACAGTGTAACGCATAGAGCTTCCTAAGTTTACTCCTAAATTGCCACCAAATAATTATCTAAAATGAAAGTAAATAGGAAATAAAATTCCTGAAATATCCTACAAATAGAAGTTAAAATTTTAAATTCAGCTTCTACGATCCAGAACTTAGACTTCTAAAAGTCGTTGGAAATTTTTTAGCAATAACAGGATAACAATAAGCATGTTTCCAGCCAGGTAACTTACATGGTTGCCAGGCCAGAAAGATTAGTAAATACATCTCCAATCATCTGTGCGAGCGAATTATGGCTAACATTCCTTCACTCCAAGGATAGCAGTGTTAGAAATCGGAGACTCTCAAATTGTGACTAAAGTGCACACAAATCGAAATAAGTGTATAAAACAGATGGCAAAGAACACAAGCTACTCACACAGAATTAAGAGAAACCATGGTAGCAATAGAATAAGGAAGGTTTCCGCTCAAGTTGTTCTTTGCAAGATTTCTGCAGTGCACCAAAAACAAACAGGGACAGGTTAAGCAATCACAAGTTAACAGCACGTCAATAAGGGGACAAGGAAAACCAATAAATTGTGGGACATTACAAGCTTGTGAGATTCGGCGGCAACTGATATGGGATCGTATCGTGAATTTGGTTGTCACTCATATCTCTATCAAACAGTAAGAAAACCAATTCAACGCAGAACAACAAAAAGGCTACAATTTCACATGCCAAATAATGAAAGAAATCAAAGACTTGTCTCACAATGTTTTCAACGATGTAAGACTAGAAAGCATATACCCCAGCGTCCCATCGAGTCCTAGCCCAGAAACCTTGCTGTTAACAAGAAGAACAAGAAAGCTCACCTCATGAGCTAATCAATATGAAAAAAGAAGTACCTACGTAATAAGATCTCCCAAGCAGGATAGCAATATAAACTAATTACATGGAAACAACAGAATCATCGTCGCAAGTGATCCCTTTCCATGACTCTTTACAGGGATCACCGCCGCTGGATTTCCAATTAGTTAGCTGAGGAGGACTATTCAATGCGTTGAACAAAACCTGAAGAGCTTGAACTGCAAGACACAAAAAATAAACATAAAATAAAATGAAAAAAAGAAAAACTGAAAACCCTGCGATATTGAAAAAATAAATAAATAAATAAATAAAAACCGCAACAGAAAGGTCGCTTTGATTACATTCTCTTCCAGTGAGGTTTCTTGGCGGAGCAAAAATAAATCGCAAAAGAACAAAGACCCACATAGTCAATGCTCTCTTTTTTCTTTTCTTCTTTTTTAATGACTTCGATGTAGTCTGATCACATCTCAATGAGCCAATCCCAAATCAAAATCCTAAAACCCGATCAACTCATCACATTTAAGCAGACCCAAAGGTAAATCAATCGTGCAGAGGGGAGAAATTACCATCAGTGGGATTAGTGGTGGCAGTCCCAAGGAGAGTAAGGGCAAACACAGTCGCAATCCACAGAAAAGCCGCGGCCTTTCCAGCGAAGAGCCGAACTGGAGGGAGAGAGAAATCTGGGCAGCTCGCCATTGGAGCTCAAAGCGGTTTTTTTTTCCTTTTTGTGTACAGGAGGATGATCCGGGGTAGGCTAGGGCGCATGCACGGGCGCCATGGAAGCACAGCAGGTGAAAAAGGAAGAAGAAGGAGGAGGAGGAGAAAGTGTGAGCAGTTCAGGCATTACCAGTGAAGAAAAGGACATGAGTGAATTGAGATTCGAAGCTTATTGTAATGAAGAGAGATGGAGGGAGGGAGAGAGAGAGTGCGTGTGTCGGCGAAAAAGAGGAAAGAGTTAAAAAAAAACAGAGGAAAATTGGTGCCTTCTTTGAAGTATCGAAGCAACGAATGAGTCATGGCGCTCTCCCTCCCCACTCTCTCTCCTCGTTCTGTTCTCTCAGTGTTCTCTCACCTGTAAATTGCAAGTAAATCGTTTTTCTCTGGTGCACGTGAGTGACACGTGACTACGCAGTGGGGGAATTATAAATACGGAAATGCCCTTGGGAGTTGGGGATCTTTATTGCGGGTTTCGAGGGAATGAAATGAATGGAAACAACCGGGGCTCAGCTCCGCTTTGGGCTACAATCCAAGGTCTCTGTTGGATGAAGAGAAATGTCCATTGACTAAAATATCCCTGGCGGTGGGCTTCCCCATTTATTGACCCCTCTTCTTTTTTTTTTTTCTTTTTTTAATTTCCTTTGGTGGGGATGATGAAGTTATAAAATAATTAAAACTTACTAAAAGAAATAAGGGTGATGATCCACGGAAAAAGTTGGTGGGGTTAGACCCTAATAAACTTTAGTTTTAGTTAAGAGAACACATAATGGTGTTTTCTTTTTTCTTTTTCTTTTTTCCTTTTGTGATTTTATGTTAAACTAAAATTATTGCCATAAAATTCTTCAATTTTTTCGAAAAGGAGACATGCCCTAAAGAATAAAGTGACATGCACACTATTCACATACCTTTCACAGAGAAAATAATCGTGTGACGAAATTTATTTAATCTTTTATTATTACTTGACCAAAGCACCCCTAAATAAAGATCACATAAGTTTGGTTTCTTCACCACTTTGATACCCCCACTTTTTATACGCTAACTAAGTGTACAACGGCGCACTCTGCCAAATTTTACAGAGTAGTTCTCTAATATTGATACAAAAGTAGAATCACATCCAATACATCTTACTCTATGGTGTAAGAACACATGTTACAACCCAAATAAATTGGTTTAAACACAATGAATTAAGAGCTTAATTATAAGCAATCGTTTCTCCTTTACCGTTCGCCCAAAGTGTTAATATAATAAAATATTAATAAATATTTAAATTTGTTAATCTTCCCATCCCTCTGATTTGAGAAATCGGTGTTAGGCATCAACTTTGGGGTGGAAGAGTCCATATTGAGGACACATTCACCCATTAATCATACTCTATACCTCATTGAAGAGATTTTGGGCTTTAAAAATTTTGCCCAAATTACAGAGACATTCCATCATCAATTATGCCTCTTTTTTGTTTTTTTGAAAAATTCATCCCCATAATTAAGGGGTTCAGGAAGAATTTGTTAAATTGGTTCCGAAAATCATGGGTCCATCAAAACTAGAAAGATTTACCTATAATGATGGGAAATGGAACAGCTGGCGGTAATCGTGACAACAACGGCCATATTCGAAAAGATTTATTATTTACCGCTTTAGAATCAGGAGGAGGAGGAGGAGAAGAAGGTTGAATTGAATGCCGCCATGAGATCTACGTAACGTTCACCATGCTTTTTTTAGGTTGCAGTTTCTTTATGAGCCCGTGCATTTAAAACGATAAAAATGACCGTTGAGGTACTTGTGAGAAGGAAGATTCCCGTACCATGCCCTCTGTTTTTATGAGAGTTATGTTACAAACATATAACTATGAAAATTTTTTTGGTGGCAATTACGTAAATAAAATTAATAATTAAAACAAATTTCAAGATAAACAGTCCTCTTAGATGCCTCACCCTTTAGCGAGAGTCCTATGCATTATCAAATTAAATAAAAATTAGATTTTATATTCTTCTGCTCCATACTATTATAGTTTATAGAGATAGAGCCAAAATGATATTAGTTTATATTTTTTATAAAAAATAGTCTAAAATATTATTTGCCGACATTGAGATGTGCAAATTTAAATTGGTGAGTCACCCATCGGTGCTGCACCAACCCCTAGCACAGGTCCACTTCCATGCACTGATGGAAGTCTGAGTTATTCAATTGATTGCGACCTCAAGCAGCTAAAGCGCAACATAACATCCGTAGGAGACTTCATACAGGATGAGAGAAATTTTTGCATTTCGTCCCTTTTATTTAATTTTTTTTTCCAATGCACCTTTTAGGGTCCACCATTGATGATTTTTCATTATTTTTTATAACTTATGTTCAATTTTTTTTTGTTTATCTCACCCCTCTCACTCTCCATCCCTTTTCTTTTATTTCTTTCCCTCCCGCTTCTATCGTTCAACTAGGATAGAAAATGAGCGAAAATAATAAATTATTATTAAGAGGCACATTAATTAGAATATTAAAATTTATGGGATAAAGTGTAACACCTGAAACTCTAAACGAGAAATTGAGATTCTGTTGAAACTTTAAGGAAGGCCGGTATAATTAACTATTATTCTTGTTTGGACAGGCATATAGCGGGTGTAATACGGGTCGTATTTTAAATTTTAAAAGCAAAACCTGGTAATTTGTTAGAAATTCTAAATCAGAAGCTTTAATTAAGGAACTCAACTTTTCTTCATAAGTGCTAAGGAAAGAAGAAAAGCAAGGAAATTTTTAAAACTAAAAGAACAAGCGCGTTAAAGGGTTGTTTTATTTGTATTTTGCTAAGTAATTAAAGCAAAAATAAAAGTAAAGGCATTTTTTAAACTAATATGTGACCCACTCTGGTTTTATTTCCTGAATTAATAAAGAAATCAATCAAATACATATATACAAATGCAACTAAGGTGCTCCGACGCTCCGTTGATGGGTTAGGGTTGTCGGCACCCAATGTTGGCCTTTCCATTTGTTCTCTCTTTTCTGGACCCAGCTGCCCCTCTTACAAGCTTAATTGGGACACCTGTCTTACAAATTAAAATGTAGGGAGACTTTTAATCATGGTTGTCTGTATTTACAACAAGAAATATATTTTACAATCCGTCATTGAATGATCATTATATGTATTATAATCATTTATTTAAGTTTTAAACTTACCGTATTATCAAATACAATGTTTCGGAAAGTCTTATCTTATATAGGTAAGTTTAAAACCTGAATAAATGGTTCGGATTTTTCATGTACACATAACGACCATTTGACAGTGAACTGCATGGTGCATTTTTTGCTCTAAATATAAACGATGACTTCCCTAACCATAAATGATGACAGACTTGTATTTGCTTACCAAAATTGCATTATTTTAATAATAAAATCTAGGCCAAATTATGTTTTATAGCCCAACCTTTGATAAAAGTTACAAATTTAGTACAATTTTTATTATTGATTGATTATATCCAAACTTTTTTAAAAAGGTGCAATTTTAGCTTACAATATTTTTTTTTCACAATTCCACCAAAAAAGATTGTAAAAAATAAAATGTTTGAAGAATAGTTTTTTAATAATAGGTCAAATTTGTAATGGGGAAAAAATTCTAGCCTATTATTCTCTTTTATTGGAAAAAAATTTGTGAAAGAAAAAAAGTGACTATTTCATAGTAAAATTCATGACCAATACTTAAGTAATGAACTGATATATGATTCCTTCTTGCGATAACTATAGCATACAAAATTTATAGTCTAAATTTATAAAAAAAGTAAAAAGGTTAAAATAAGAAGAATATTTGGGAAAATGTTTGTAAAAAAAAATTGGCCTATTATAAATATTTTTTTATAGTAAAAATTTATAATAGAAAATTATTTGTAAAATTTTACTGTGAAATATAGAATTTTAATATTAAATATTGTTCATAAAAACAATTATTATAAATATAGGCCAAATTTGAAGAATATTTAAGAGTACGCTAGAATTGTACTATTTTGAAAAGATTGGAATATAATTAGCTAATAGTAAAAATTGAATTAAATTTATAACTTTTATCAAAGATCAGGTTATAAAATATAATTTAATCTAAAATCTAACATTTTAAAGAAAAAGTTATTAACCCGACATGGTTTTACCCTAGTAACTTAATGCTCCATGGGGACTCTTTTCAGGCGGGATGAACAAAATAAATAATGGTGCGGGTCAAATTAGGACTTAAGGCATTTAAATTAAGGTTGAACAACTTCTTAAAGCAAACAGATTCAATATTGTATGCAGCCGACAGCTATAGGTCAGTGAAGTGGCGTTGCACCAAAAGAAAAAACAAATAAAAAAGTCAAAGAATTGACAGCAAAAACAGGCCTACTATTATTAGGTCACGAGTTTGATACTTCTTGTCGTTTCCTTTGTGCGAAGAAAAAAATAAAGAATGAACAAAGTTATCGATGGATCCACAGTATCTTCGACTCTTCCTAATGCATTAGCAACAAGGATGTTGTTCTATTTCATGTTCTAAGTTTAACTTAGTCTAATCAATCCATTGAGCATTTTTTTTTTAAAAAGAATTTCGGATTATAATTCCTCTACTCGCCGAAAGAGATTTGAACCGTTGGATTAACAATCCGCTCATATCCTTTACGAGCTTGAAAAATTTGAACCTCATAAGATAGGTTTCATCCTTCAAAGTTAGATTTCAATTTAATCAACTAAGAAAGCAATAATAATAGTTGAAAACTTTGATTATTCAGGTGATACTTCATCCATAATCAAATCAGACTCTAACTTTAGCACCTAGTACTTTTATCGAACTGCCATAATTCATCTATATGACCTTGTATGGCCATTACGTGGACTAGATCTCGAAAGAATAGTTGGATCTCGAGCTCTTTTTATCAATCCACTGTTCATCCCCTCGGTTGCATTTCAATGTACATAGACAAAGATTAATAATAATAATAATAAATTCCTCTATTTTCTTTGGGCCAAGGGATTAAGGGTGTGCAGAAAATAAATAAAAAAAACTGACTCGAAAACTGGAAAATCAACCCAAAATTGAACCGACTCGAAAAGCAATGTTAATAGAGCGGTTTGATTTTTACTAGAACTATTTGGTGGTTTGGTGATTTTTTTTAACCGGTTTAAACTGACATGACCTGCCTTATATTTTTATATGAAATTACATATATATATATATATATACACACATATATCATGTGATGTTTCGTTAATTTGTGTATGTTGGATACATTATCTTGGCTAGTTTCCTTAATTTTTGTTTGTCAGATAATTTATTTTATATGTTGAGAACCTTATTAATACAATTTTAGTGGCAATAAAATGGTCTACCCGAAAACCGATTCACTCCAACTCACCTAAGCCAACTAAATTGATCAGCCTCGAACCACCTTAGGTGGGTCAGTCTTTTCCCAAATCGGTTGAGTTGGGCTGGTTTGGAAAAACTACCAAACCGACCAGTTTGATCCAACTACGGAACCTTACAAAAGATAGGTAACAAAATACCGAAAGCATCGAGCAAGATGAGATCTCATGAACTCTCTTGTAACATCGAAAATACGGGGCGCAGGTGAATGCACAATCGTGGTGAATGATTGAACACCGCAAGTCCACTAAGTACATACCCAAAGGGAAGATGTGTCCCTCCGGACTTTGACCCGAGCCTCTGACCTAAATCCCAAAACATGTTTTCTGAAGTATTTACCAAATAACCCACAATAATAAAAGAAATTCATAAGCCAACTAAGGGATAGGTCTGGGATAGATCTATATAGGAGGAGGCACAGAAAGTCTTAAGATCCAGCTTGCTAGTTTCATCCCATGTTTGACTTGCAATGAGTCGCTCTCAATTTCAAGCTTTTGAAGTTAAAAAGACAAAAAAATAAAAAAGGGTTATTCAAGGATGTCACGAGGGGCTAGCTTTAGCAGTTTCGCAATTACGGAATCAGTGCTCACCTAGGCCCTGGAGCCCGGCCTTCATGTTTTTTGTGGAGTTGGATCCGGGGCCCAAGTCCACTGGGTCTTAGACCCACGCAAGCCCTTTCTTGTGGGCTCAAGGCCCACAACTTTCTTGAACCATGGGTTCATTGAAAAATTTTGAGGCAATGCATTATCCCGCGTGTGTAGAGAAACCAACTATTCTACTGATTTTCTAACAAAAGTTGGTATCGAAGCAAGTTTGGAATTTTGCTTTATAGGCAACCCTTTCCAACTAATGGCTGAACGCTTGTTGGCAACAACTCCGAGAATGGTATTTGCTTAGTAGACCTTCCCCCCAATTCAAACTAAAAAAAGTTAAAAAAAAAAAAAACAAATTTGTGAAAAAAACAAAACTGAATACTTGAAATTCAACTGAACCCTGTTTTCTTCTTTTTCCCCTTTCAGTGAAATAATTTTTTTACCATAAAATTCTTTGAAGATGTTCTGGTGATGAAACGATGGACAAGCGAGACTTAAAATCTCGTATTAAAGAGCATGAAAGTTCGAGTTCTTTTCGAAGCATAATATTAAGAATGCTCATTCAATATCAAAGCATACGGTGTTCCGAAGGAGTAGATGTTGATATCTAGTTGAAGCTTCTCCAAGTACATGTAGCCAGCATGCATGGGATCAAGAATTCCAAACTCACAAGAGTTTGGTCCATGGCCTCCTTTTAAGTTGAATACTGAACTACATTCCGATGAGTTAAAAAGTATAAGTAGTTGCATGCATGGGATCAAGAATCCCAAACTTACAAGGAGTTCGGTCTACAACCTCCTCTTAAGTTGAATACTGGATTACACTTCGATGAGTTAAACATTATGTCTTTTATTTCAGGAGGAAAATATCTAAATTAAAAGTTAAAAGGACCAAATTAGAAATGAGCATAAAGTTCAAGGTCGTTTGAAAAATAATTGGTCGAGCCACAATCTGTTCCAACCCTTTCCAGACATTGGTAGCCGTTGGTTCCTCGTTCCAACGCCTTGGCTTCTGCTGCTGCTTCTTCATCGTCTTCCTGAGAAAATGAAGGCTCTTTCACATGCCCAACTGCACATTGAAGCGATTCCATCTTCTCCGTGTCTTCTCTCTACACGGAGACCGCAACCTCAGAATTTCACAGGCCGCAAGCCCGCAGTTTTTCAGTCTTCGAGTCTCAATTAGTCCCGTTTTCCGCATTAGCCGTAGCAGGAGCGTAGTTTCTGTGAAACTGAATGAACTGGAGGAGAAGAAACAGAAGCCGAAGGCAGAGCTGAGGAGGGCATACCCTTTTCACGAAATCGAGCCCCGGTGGCAGCGGTTCTGGGAAGAGAATCGCACTTTTCGAATCCTCGATGACGACGTCGACACTTCCAAACCTAAGTACTACGTTCTCGACATGTTCCCGTATCCCAGGTTTTGTACCCCCCCCGGAGCTCCCTCCTTCCCTCTTTGTTGTCTCAATTGTAGCTTTTTGTCAGCTTAGAGTTTATATTATACAAATCCTGTTGAATTTATTGAACTGTATTAATTCAGTATTAGGTTACAATGATTTAGCAGTTGGGGTTATTTTATCAAGCTCAGAGGGTTAATTTTCTCGCGTACCCAGTTCTAGATATAAGGCCAGTTTGGGGGAGCTTATGATAAAGCTTTTTTTCCCCCCCTTTTTGCTTCTGAAATTTTGAAAAAATATGTAGCTTATCGAAAACGCTATTATTTATTTATTTTTAAGGTTTCTAGCCATTTTGGAATTTTCAGAAAGCTGTTATCAACTTTTGAAAATTTGCCAGATGTTACTTTTCTCAAAAAGAGTTTTTCCACTAGATAGCTTGAAAAATAAGCTCCCCCCAAATTGACCATAGTCTATTCAATGATTATAAGTGCTTGTACTAGCTCTTAGTTAAATATAATTTGGTGTTTATTTGGTCAATTGATGCAGTGGAGCTGGGTTACATGTTGGTCACCCACTTGGATATACCGCTACAGATATTCTTGCCAGATTCAAGCGTATGCAGGGTTATAATGTGTTGCATCCAATGGGATGGGATGCATTTGGATTGCCTGCTGAGCAATATGCAATTGAGGTTATCCGTTATTCTTGTTAATTGGAATTTGGAATTGCCATTTTGGAAATTTCTTGTGTTAATTCCATGCCTCATGGTTCTGCAGACAGGAACGCACCCAAAGATCACTACAGTGAGGAACATAGAACGCTTTCGATCTCAGGTCATACTACCCCATGACTTCTCTAATGATTATTTAGTGAATTTTTTTTTAAGAACAGTGTGGCCTTTAACTATATTCAGAAAGCTTACAGTTTTTTTTAACTTCTTGTCTATGTTGATCATGTTTTCAACTAGGACTTGGATTGAGATCTGAGAGTCAGTTTTACTACCAGGGTACTGGAATAAAACCAAAGTGAAACATTGAAACTATGTGTAATGTGCCATTTTTGCCAAATTCTAACATGTATTTATTGCGAAGTACCCAAGTGGAGTATTTTTGAAAACCTGTTTTGATAGTATGGTTATAGGTTTTACCCGCTTGATGCCTTTTAGATAGATTCGTCAAAGCCAATGCAGTGTCAGACAGTTGTGTTTTTGCCTTAAACATGAACTTCTTAAAGCGCCTCTATGTTTTTATCACACGTTAATGAAGTTCCACATTGCTACAATTTTGACATGTTCACAACTTGTTTTAACTGTTCAGTCTCTCAGTTTCGAGAGTTAGTCCCTTCGTTTCTCAATGCATTTATACTTTATTCACGATGCAGCTCAAATCATTAGGTTTCTCATATGACTGGGATCGGGAAATTTCTACAGTGGAACCCACATACTATAAATGGACACAGTGGATCTTTCTTCAGCTTCTAAAGAGAGGACTGGCGTATCAAGTCAGTATTACTTGATAATTCTGACACACCTGATATATTTCTTTCCATTTTTTTGATAAATATACTTTTCTTCCTGTTTGTCTTCTAAATACCAGATCTGATGGTCTGCCAAAAATATATTCAGGCCGAAGTTCCAGTTAACTGGTGTCCTGCTCTTGGTACTGTCTTGGCAAATGAGGAGGTAGTGGATGGTGTTAGTGAGCGGGGGGGCCATCCAGTTATTAGGAAGGTGTGCTGATTCGATGATTTGATTTCTTTAATGTACCTTTCTAGAACTTGACATGAAAGATCTTATTATTTATTTTCAATTTTGAATGGTTTTTTAACTGTACAGTGTCATTGTTTATTACTAAGCAGCCAATGCGGCAATGGATGCTCAAGATCACTGCTTATGCGGATCGTCTTCTTGAAGACTTAGATGACCTTGACTGGCCTGAGAGTGTCAAGGAAATGCAAAGGAACTGGATAGGCAGGTCAGAAGGGGCCGAGGTGGAATTCCGTGTTCTTGATGCTGATGGACGGGAAAGAGACATAGATATTACTGTTTATACAACGAGGCCTGATACCATATTTGGAGCAACGTATTTTTCTTGTCTTTTGTTCTCATTTTCTGCATTTGTTAAATTTCTTGCTCTTCATTATTTGTATGGAAACAACAGCTGAAGCTGTTTTCAAATTTCATATGCAGGTATCTAGTCTTGGCACCAGAGCACTTCTTATTGCCGTCATTAGTGTCCACAGCCCAAAGAAAGATTGTACGTTAATTTGTTTAACTTAATTTATCTCCGAGGTTCCCTTAACTGTGTGTTTAAGGACTAATATTGGGGGCAGGTGGAGGAGTACAAAGATATTGCATCAAGAAAGGGTGAACTTGAGAGGACTGAGCTTCAGAAAGAAAAGTCGGGGGTCTTTAGTGGTTGCTATGCAAGAAATCCAGCTAATGGGGAAGCCATCCCCATATGGGTTGCAGATTATGTTTTGGGGAGGTGAGTTAAACTTTCTTTTGCATTTGATCTCTTCCTCATAATTTGCTGATGTATGCATGCTCAGGTTATTATGTCGTGAATGTTTGGAAGCATTGTTAGAAGCATATTATTAATTGTGATTAAGATTTAAATTTATTGTTGATGCAGTTATGGAACAGGGGCAATTATGTCTGTACCTGCGCATGACACTCGTGATCATGAGTTTGCTTTGAAATACGATATACCAATTTGTTGGGTTGTGACACAAGATGATGAAAGTTGCTGTAACTTTGAAAAACCTTATACAGGTGAAGGTAAAATTAAAAATTCATCATGTTCTACATCAGGGCTTGACATCAATGGATTGTCTGGCAAAGAAGCTGCTTCTAAGGTCATTGAGTGGGCTGAGAAAACTGGAAAGGGGAAGAAAAAGGTGTCTTTCTTATTTACCTAAAGCTTTATGGTAATTGATTCTGGGAGATTATATCACTTCAACTAGTTCAAAGGCGCGCCATAATTTCTGTCTTATATCCAATGTTGCCATCTTCTAGGTGAACTACAAGTTGAGGGACTGGCTCTTTGCTCGGCAACGTTACTGGGGAGAGCCTATACCAGTAGTTTTCTTGGATGACACGGGTGAGAGTGTTCCACTTCCTGAAACTGAGTTGCCCCTAGGGCTTCCTGAATTGGATGATTTCACACCCACTGGGACAGGAGAACCGCCACTATCAAAAGCGGTGTCTTGGGTATGCATTTCCTTCTTCGTTCGAGGGTCAATTTTTGATTTCATCAATGAATCTGTGTGCGTTCTATGCATCAAAACTTGTCTAAGTCTGTGTATGTATTCATGTGTACCAATTCCAGAAAATAAACAGGAATCAATTTTTTCCCTGCCTGGTTATTTTCCCCAGTGCATTGATCTGAATGCATCTGGAATATGGTGATAAGATTTGCCTACTGAATACAATTTCTGATTGTGGAGAAGATGATGACTGACTTTTCTTTTCTTTTTTTTCCCCGTTTGGCTGTTTGTGGTAGTATTAGTTAGTTTTTAATTCCAAGTTCCATTTTCCTAGAATCTCAGAAATCAAGTTGAGTGCGATGGCAGCTATAGGGACTTCTGCAAATATCAAAATGAGCATTTGCATCAATTTGCCATGCTTCTTGTAATTGCATGTTGAGCTAGAGACATTAATGTGGAACATATTCTGGTTTTTTCTGACTGCTTGTCTTAGTTATGATACCTGGAGCAAGTAGTTTCTGTTCCCAGATGACCACACATTCGATTTTATTTTATTTTTTATTTTTTACTTTCTCAATATGTTTGATGGGTCATTTTTATTTTTCTGCTTTCATATAACCATAATATCTGTTAGCTTTTCATCTTCATGTTTGTATGCTATGCTTTTGTAAAATTACAGGTCAAAACCACAGACCCTTTATCAGGAAAAGCTGCCAGACGAGAGACAAGTACCATGCCACAGTGGGCTGGTTCTTGTTGGTAATGCATTCATCTCTTGTACCTTCAATAAATTTCATCAATGCAATAATCCTTTGCAAGTTAAGCAAGGACAATTTCATTTTTTTTCTTTTTCTTATTATTTTCTCAGGATAAGTTTTTGTATTTGCACACCTATCCAAGTTTAATAACCTGCTCTTTTATACTGTTGGGTGCATGACCTAGCAAAATGAGCTTCTAAGTTAACTGGTGGACTAACATATCTATTTTATTCTTGTCTAGGTACTATTTGAGGTTTATGGATCCACAAAATGACAAAGCATTGGTTGATAAGACTAAAGAAATGTAAGAGCTGCTGTTACACACATATTTATCTTTTATTACCAGCTAAGTTTACTCTTAATTAGTCTTTTGGTCTATTTTTCTTTTAGCTTTCACTTATTGATCAAAGCACAGTTATATGCTATTCAAAACCTAGCTGCTAGCATATAGTTATGTTTAGCATCTACCTGTTTGCAGGTATTGGGGTCCTGTTGATGTGTATGTTGGTGGAGCGGAACATGCTGTTCTTCATTTACTTTATTCTAGGTTCTGGCACAAGGTTTGTGATTATAATTTTTATTCTCTTGTGTCCAGCAGGAGGAATAACCTACCTTTCAACCGTAACATAATCATCACTTTCATTATCACGATCATATAAATGTGGATAAGAAACAACAGCCAGTCTTGTCAGATGAGATATCTGGAATGGAGTTAAATGGACTTACTTGAACCAACCCTTTTCACTTATGATTTCTATGAGGGAAGACTAAAACTCGAGCGAGGGTTTTTTTTATTTATTTTTTATTTTTTAGGTTAGGTTAAGAACATCAGGCCAGGGCAGGGCATGCAATGCGTTTGCCCATATGCTTCCTAGGAAGTCCTTACATAGCGGAGCAACACTTATATTATAACTAATCTTAACCGCCGTTAAGCGTAAATGAGTGTAATGGAGGTTAACCAATTCTTTGCAACTTGTGCTGGAAGTCATCGACGCTTCTAGTTGATTTTTTTTTTTCTTTTTGCAGGTTCTCTTTGACATTGGTGTTGTGTCAACTAAAGAGCCCTTCAAATGCGTGATAAACCAGGGGATTATTCTTGGTGAAGTAAGTAAAATGGTTAATATCCTATGAACTACTGGTCTGTTATTGCATGTTCATAATGTTAAAATGGCAGGTTCAATATATGGCGTGCAGAGACCCAGATGGGAACGTTATATCTGCAGAGACTGTCAGTACCTTGAGTGAGCATCATCAGGAAATAATACCCAGGGAAAATGTATGTTCTTTTGCATGTTCAAGATATTATACTTATCCATCTTGATGGTATTTTTACTACTAGTTGTCTAGCCTAGGGGGTACTAGCATGTTTATTAATGCCTTGGGGCTGGGAAACACTAAGGGTTCTCAATCATTTTAGTTGCTAGATTGGGTGTCTGTGTATTATCAATAAAAAAATGTTCATGACATTTGAGAAAATTGCAAATTCTTTGCCCTAGGTTATGAAATCTGGTGATTCCTTTGTTCTAAAAGACAAACCCAACATACGATTGATTGCTCGTGCTCACAAGATGAGTAAAAGTAGGGGAAATGTAGTCAATCCTGATGATGTTGTTTCAGAATATGGTGCAGATTCTCTTCGTTTGTACGAAATGTTCATGGGACCTCTTAGGTATCTTTCATTAATTTTTATTGATAATTATGTTACGGTATGATCATTTTCACTTTAAGCCTTTTTTTTTTCCTGAAGATTTGTTTGATGCTTCTTGTTAATTTTCACTTCTAGGGACTCAAAACAATGGAGTACTAGTGGGATTGAAGGTGTCCATCGATTTCTGGCTAGAATTTGGAGGTTGGTTGTTGGTCCACCTTTACCTGATGGCAGATCTAGAGATGGAACAGTGGCAATCAATGCAGAACCTACATTGGAACAACTTCGCCCTCTCCATAAATGCATTGCGAAGGTTTATGGCAACTTTATGAAAATTCTGTATTTTGCTGGATTTTTATAATTTTTTGTCTTCTTTCTCTTTTGAAGTTATATATGTATGTATGTGTGTGTGTATATATATATTTATGTCACAGATTGCATTGATGTCATTTTGCACAAATGGACTGGTGAATTTCCTGGTTTGGGAATTAATAGGGAATCGGTCCTTGGTATTTATATGGCTAGTGTTTCTAACCCTATTGAGATTCAGGTACCTGTAATGCAGCTCCGGAGAAAAAGTCTTCTAAAGTGCCATCTACATATTTTATAGCTACTTTTCAGCTGCAAAAGAAGTATTATGAAATTGAGGATAATGTTGGCTGGGTACCTGCCAAATAATACTGTTTCTAACTGTAGGGATGCTAGGTTGCATTGTCCCCCACCGTTGTTTGAGATTCCTAAGTTGGTACGATTGTTGAATTCTTTGAATTCAAAAGCAGGATTGGACGGTGGAATTAGGTTAAAACTTGGTTTGGCTAAAAGAGCATCCTGATTATATGTGACTCATGAAAAAAGCTTAGCTGGGCGCAGTGCATTTTGTTAGTTCTTGTTTTTGACATTTAGCTAAGAATTGGAGAAAAGAATTTGAGAAGCATTGTGTTTGACTTGTCCGATATGGGAGCTCAACTCATCTAGAGATATTCCATCCGGCAAGTTGGCATTTTAAATTAGTTTGAGTCCTTTGACCAATGTTCTGTCTTCGTTTGTAGGTAACTGAGGAAACTGAAGGGACACGATTCAACACTGGAATTTCTGCAATGATGGAGTTTATTAATGTTGCATACAAGGTTTTTTCATTGCTGTCTCCTTCTGGCTTAGGGTACTCGACTTTGGTCGTCGGGTGTTCTATTGGTAGTTATGCAATAGTTGTTTTGACATTTATAATGAGACAATGATGCATTGATGGCTTGACCATAATTTTCTGGTTTCCATGTACGCAAATATAGTTCGATTTTGAGAGTTAACGAATTATTGAATTTGGTTCTTGCATGTCTGTTTTCTAGTGGGACAGCCATCCAAAGTCGATCATTGAGGCATTTGTTTTGTTGCTTTCACCATACGCTCCTCACATGGCTGAGGAGCTTTGGCGTCGGCTGGGACACTCCAATTCATTGGCGTATGAACAGTTTCCTCAGGTATCAATATAGGAATACTTGCACAAGCACTCTGCTCATTTATGCGTGCAAATGTTGTGCCACCTATGTGTTTAGTGAAAATGTTAGACATTTATGCATAAAAATGTGAACGATTAACTATAAAGAAAAGCATGGTTTTTGATGCTTAGACGTGCATACTTGTTGGGTTGCTCCCTCATTGCCAATCGGTTAATGGGAAAGATGCAATCACTAAGGTGGAAGTTCGGTTTTTGAGATGCCTGCAATCACCTAAGGTGGAAGTTTTTGATTTCTGAGACACCCTTCATGTAGCATGAAGATTTATCAATATGGTGGATTCAATTTCCCAAAATTAAATAAATTGATCAATTTTTTTGGTCCATACTAGGGGTTCCTCTTTTTTTGGACCAGTTACTAATAAATCGGGTAGCCTTCATCAAAACGATTATGAGGAATGAAGAGCGATTGATTTTTTCTTTTCTTTTTTTATGTTTATATATGAGGGTGAGTCTTGACAAACCAAAAGTTGCTCATCTCTGATCGAGGATTTAAGTCGTGGAAGCAACCTCTTTGCACATAACAAGGGGGAAAAGCTGCATGCAATGAGTGATCCTCTCCTAACCGTCGTGCAACTGGCCCATCTACTTTTTATGTTTACCTATTAAATGCGCATTTGAGTCGACCATCTATTATCGATGGCAACTGGATTTTGTGCTAGTTAATCGTCATCTTAGAAGAATGCTCTTTCGCAGGCCGATCTAAAATACTTGAAAGACCCCACAGTTGTCCTACCAGTTCAGATCAATGGCAAAACGAGAGGCACTGTTCAGGTAGAGGAAGCTTGTACGGAAGAAGTCGCTTTCAGGTTAGCTTCATCGGATGAGAAACTCTGCAAGTATTTGCATGGGAAAACTGTCAAAAAACGGATTTACGTCCCCGGTAAGATCTTGAATGTCATTTTGGACCCTCATAATGTCAAAGCGGTCTCCAGATAGCCTCATTTGATGCCCATTCTGGGATGCCAGCAAAAGCTCGACGGTCGTTTGCAGTAGCTTATCTGATCCTGGGCTTTCCCCAGCTTGGTGTTGTATTGTTGTTTGAGTGTACATTTTACGACATACGAATTCTTTGTAGACAATAATTTGGCAGAAAATAAAATGAAATGAAATTGGGGGAACAAGTATTTTACTTGCAAACTGTTCTTGAGTGTGATTACAGCATGAGTGAGTTGAAGACGCTGGTCCATGGGAGTTAGGTTGAACACACCATCTTTCAATACTTTATAGGGGACTCATGACTGTTTATGTCTTCCCTACTCCATCAACTAGCAGATCCTTTTTTCCCTCTCCTTTGACTCGAGGACCAGGATTAACCTGCACCAATTTTTATTTTTTCATTTTACATTTTTAGGTAAAACCGGCAATTACCTACTTAGATATAAAAGGGAAGGTCAGAAGTTCGAGTCGATTAGTGAACCGGATTGGTCTCGGAGGAAGAAATCTGGACCCCGACCCATTGAGAACCGGTCTCATGCAGGACCATGAACGGGTCAGCATAGGCCATAATGTTCACCATCGTGGGGAGGGGAAAAAGAATTGCTAAATTTCAACTCCCGAACAAATTTTTTTTTGGTGCTTTTCTTAAGTAATTTTTCTTTCAATCATGTCGAAACATGCAAAAATAAGTAAAAGTTAAAGTAAAACATTCTTTTCTATCGATAAGCACGTCAATCGAGCTCTTTTATATTTAGATCTAAAGGTATACGGTGCAGTTTGCTGATGGTCGTCATGTAATTTTACACTCACCAAATTTGTTTGAAATAAATTTTTTTAAAATAATGTAATTTGCATTGAATAAATGGTTAGGATATTTTTATATACATATGGTGACCATTTATGTAGAGACATTTTCCGTCCTAAATGCAGAGGAACTTGATCGTAAATGGGCACGTAGGCACACGCATCGCTAATACTAAAGTTATATATGTGTGTATATATATATAGTTCCGTAGAGAAATGCTAAAATAATAATTGAAGAAATTGAAGCATGAAAAATCTCAACTTTCCTCTCATTCGCCCAAAAGTGTGATGATTTGAGTTTTTTTTGGCTCTCCAAGGAAGGGAGACCTTCTTTAATTAAACTTTTATAATATCCGATCTACTTGTTAAGTAATGAAGGATAAAAATTAAGTTACATCCTAAGACTTTTATAATTAAGTTTTTTTTTCTTTAATTTTCTTTCCGACTCACAACTAAGAGAAAGAACTTTATTTAATTTTTCACCATAAACTCTTGATCAAAGCAAGAGGAGACATTTATATTACTCCTATTTTTATTTTATATTTCAGTCCAATGATGACCTTCTAGAGTTAGCTGCCGTGATTTAATTTTACACGTTTCTTCCATAATAAAAGATCAAATGTTGTTTTTTTCTTTTTTCCGGTGGCCTTTTGAAGTGTCAAAAGAGTGCACCATTGATCATACAGAGATAATATTAGGGTTTTGAACTCTAAACAAGGGGCTTTAATGGTATGTAGAGACCCATTAATTTGAGTTTTCAAAAATTGGACCACCTTGTAAAACTGGTCAAAATAAAATCATCATTATATTTAACCAAAGTCTAATTTCAGTAATTTTGTCCAAATAGAAACATACAAGATGGATGAAGAAAAGTTATTTTTTGTACCTCCCTTTTTACCTTTTTATCTTTTTAGCATTTGATCATTAAAAAACAATTATACGGGTTGCATGCGGCTTCACCAACATTAAATCGAGTAATATATTAAGAATAAATTCTACTTGTACATATTCTTGATCATGTAAGTCATATTAACATTTTTGATAAGAAGATGCATGGTTATTAGACCTGGCCTGGCCTGACGGGTTGACCCGGTGACCCGCCAACCCGGGCCCTAACCCGGTTCGGGTTGCTAATTAACCCGAAATGTACATTGACCCGGTCAAACCCGTTTGACCCGACGGGTTGACCCCTGACCCGGTGATCCGGGTGTCTACCCGGACAAAACCCGATCCTTATAAAATAGGCCAAAAATCATCCAAAGTGTATTTGATGAGTTTTGAATCCATTAACTTTCATGAAAATCCAATAACCCTAATCAATGGAGCCAATAGGAATTCATGAAAACTTGTTAAAACAAGTTTACTTATAATCTTATATTCAACTAATCAAGATAATTACTTTAAAATATGTTATAAATGAAGAATATTTAATTAAAATAATAGTCAATAGATAATAATTATATATATATATATATATAATTTTAATATACATTATAAAATAAGTATAATAACATAGCTTAAACTAAGGAAAATAGTATTTTATTGTTCTTATCTTAGAAAATAATAAATCATCAAGTTTGAGAAATATTTATCATATCACTTTTTTAACGACTAAAATAATCTTGTCATTGAAATATAACTATAATTCCATAATATTTTGATAATATCTCTCACGTTATATTAGAATTTTATTTTTAATAAATTTATTTATCAATTTGATTGTGTCAAATTCAATTAATCCAAGAAATTTAGAAATATAATAACGAAATAATTTATCTTGTCAATGTTATTATTATTTTGCAAAGCAATTTGAAAAACTTAATAAAAATGGAAAGTTTTGTTATTTAAGTGGTAAATCTATTTTAATAAGTTTTGCTATTTTGTTGATTATTTTATATAGATTCTCTTTAAAAATATGTATAATTATAATTATTATGATTTATAATATAAATGTCATTGATCCGACGGTTCAACCGATGACCCGACGGTTGAACCAATGACCCAGTGACCCGACCTCTTGACCGGGTCAATACCCGGGCCGGGTCTGATAACTATGAGAAGATGGCGCTAATAATATATAAGTGGAATTACTGACGTATTAATTCAAATTCAGTTATTGTCTAAAATATAAATATAAAATGTAAAATAATATGATAAAAGGTAGTGGCGTCCCCTCACCTCTCTAAAAACAACATTGACAAGCCATTTATTTTCTGAAAGCACCCGAGTCTTAGAAATTGATATTTTCGCTCATTGTAAATTGATAAATTTTATTTATAAAAATTTTATATTATTATTATTTTAAAATGTCATATGTAGCACAGTGCTATGGACTATGCTACACGGTGCCATGGGACTACCCGATGAACCCCATTGATGCCTGAGGGATACGGTGCGTCACAAGCTTCGACAAAGTCGAAAAGGCCAGCACCCATGTGCACTATGCCACGGTCACGGGCCACGGCCAGGGAGATCAAACATTTGTAAAGAATCTCACGTGTTTCAAAATCACAGAATCATCGACAAAAGTAAAATGTTAAAGCTTGAACTTTTTACTGTGTATCAATTCAATCTGTTAAGACAGAACAAGCTATTGAAGCTGTTGTGAAGTTTTATGGGTAATCTCTTTCCCAATGTGCAAAACGGATGAATCTGTATTAAAGTTATATAAAATCTCTTTCTAGGGCTGTAAAAAGATATTTAGAAATGTCAGGAGTGACCGTCGCAACCCCCCCCCCCCCCCCCCCCCCCCCAATCCGATTCTCAAGTAGCTCTACCCTGCTCTCAACTTTTAGGACTAAGATCCTCTTAATTTTAAATTTATTTATATTTTTAATTTTCATAAACTTTTTAATAATTTTAACCACACGAATATGTAAAAAATCTAAGCGTTAAAATTTAGAGAAACCAAAGTTTTTTAAAAAAATATTAAAAAAAATTGAAATTCTCAAAGCTTAGGGTGAATAGGTTATGGTTTTTTAAATCTCAGGAAAATTAACATACTTAAGTATTTGTATATGGTTTTTTGATGCATGATGTTAAAATTATTCAAAAATTTATGAAAATTCAGTAGAGGAATAGCTTGAAGGATGTGAAATTGAGAGGATCCAGGATCCTGGTCCAGCGGCTTTGATCGGTGTAAGAAATTTGAAAGTGTTTATGTGTTTAATAGTTAGAGATAAATTTCTTGTGTTATTAAATTTAAAAATTATGGAAGTACGGATTTTTAAAAAAAATGGAGGAATTTTGAAGCAATTGGTAATATTTCAAAATTTAAATTTTGAGTAATTAGTTATATTTAAAATTTAAATTTTGAATTGTCATTTTTACTTCATATTCTCAGTTAATTTATAATAATAGTTAAAAGTTAGTAAAGAGTCTTTTGATCTTATCATAGTATAGAAAAAGTTTTGTTTTATTCGATACAAAAAGGAGGAGAGGATTGAATAAGGATATAAATGGTATTTTCTATTATAAATTTTTGTATGCTAGCTTCTGTATATATTCTTTTTATGAAATAAAATTAATGGAATAAAGTGATTGTTTTATTTAATAAAACATAAGAGAGGATTTTTTCTTTTCCATTTTCTTTTTTTTTTTGGTTTTTGTATATTGTTATCGCCTTTTAATAAGTAAGAATATCGATAGAAGTGATTTTGGGGGAGAGATGGGCCTCAGTCAATTTGTCCTCAAAGCACCTTAGAAGACAAACAACGCTAGCTCCCCAGGGTGGAGGAGATACAGCGAACGTGCTTTCCTCCTCTTCGCAACACCGTCCCTCACCTCCTTCAATGTAAACCCTCTCTCTCTCTGATCTCTCTCGCTCTGATTTCTCTCTCTCTCTCTTTGATTTCTCTTTCATTCACCCAAATTTTCAATTTCAGGAGTTGCAGGAGTACTAGTAGAAGCTCCGGGAACCGGCCATGGCGAAAAAGCCACACCCATTTCCCCTAAGATCCGTGTTCTGGTTCGGCTGCAAGCTCCTCGTCACCCTCTCCTTCCTCTTCTGCTTTTTAGCTTTCCTCCGACTTCGCGCCCAACCCGAACCCTCTTCTGCCTCTCTCTCCCGCAGATCGCGCGTCTTCTTCAGTAGCCATGAAGGTCGCCCTAAGATTGCGTTTCTCTTCCTCGTCCGCCGGGACCTCCCCCTCGATTTCCTCTGGGGTGCCTTCTTCCAGGTTCCTTTTCTCGTTCGTTCCCCTCTATTTTCTTTCTTTGTTTTCCAGAATTTCTTATGGATTGAAATTAAATATCTAATTTTTTAATTTGGGTTTTGCAGAATGCTGATTCTGGGAGTTTCTCTGTGTATGTTCATTCGAAGCCTGGGTTTGTGTTGGATGAGTCCACTACAAGGTCGCGCTTCTTTTATGGCCGCCAGTTGAAGAATAGCGTCAAGGTGATCTGCTGTGCATGCATTTATCCTTGCTGCTAGTGTTAGGCCAGAGCGGGAAAGGAAATAAATTCCCTGGTTTTTTTTTTTTTTTTTTTCCTTTTCCTTCCTCTTGATTGAATTTTCAGTTTCATTAATGTTGTCCGAATTTTCTAACGGGCTAAAAATGAGATTCTCTAATTGGAGCGTCAGTTTTTCGTTTTGTCTTGTTTTGATCTCTGACCCAGTCAATTTTATCTCAGCAACCCAAATGGGATTTGATTTTCTGGGCCGTTGTCTGTTGCAGGTGGCTTGGGGAGAATCAAGCATGATTCAAGCCGAAAGATTGTTACTTGATGCAGCTCTTAAGGATCCAGCAAATCAGAGGTTTGTTCTACTGTCCGACAGGTGGGTGTTCTTTTCTATCTCTAAAACCCTTGATTCTATAATACTTCATTAATTTTCCTTCATCTGTCAAGAACTATGGTGCTTTACATTAATCTGAACTACTTATTAAATTTATCATACTGGGTTTTATGTTCATTGATGGCTGTGTGTTTTAAAAATAAAACTTCATTAACGTAACTATTTTAAAATTTTCTCACTTATTGTCTTCTTGGAGAAAATGATTGGTCCTTTTGGTGAAAACGTATCCTAATTGATATTTGAAAATGTCCTTTTTTTTATGTTGGTGGGTTGGTTTCTGGAGTATTGGCATTTGGTCATAATTCATTTAATATTGTGCATTGGCAGGAATTTAGAGCAACAGATTATGTTAAATGGGTTCCCTGGAGCCTTTTGTGGATTTATTTATATGTACCACAAGCATTTCCTTCACATGTCTTCTACTGGTTCTTTCTCATGGGCATTTCAAATTAAATTGGAATCCTCAAATTTGTTCTTGCTGACTCTGCTCAACAGAAGCTATATTCAACAATTTGTGGCATTCTAACAACTTATTTTTTCTGCAGTTGTGTTCCTCTTTATAGCTTCAGTTACATATATGACTATCTGATGGCTTCTCCAAGAAGTTTTGTGGACAGGTAAGCAGGAAGGCTTGCTCCTTAGCATTAGCAACACTCTGCATGGTAGATTAGTTGACTCTTTCTAGCAATTATTTAAGGATTAGTACAATATAAATATATGTCGTTGCATTTTGTTGTAGCTTTCTTGATGCAAAGGAAGGTCAGTACAACCCAAAGATGTCACCTGTAATACCAAAGAAAAAGTGGCGGAAAGGATCACAGGTTATATCTTGTCCTTTGATACAAGTCCAATTCTTGAGTGGGATCATATTTTTTTCTTTTTATTGGGGGTTGGAGACTAGGATCTTTGATATGTAAAAGAATTCTATGGCTGGTGATTCTAGTGATGCAAAATCTTCAGTAGTTAGGTATGTCAATTATATGAAAGCACATTTCCTCCTTCACATTTCAGTATGTTTGAGAGTCTTTTCATGAAGACTAGTCTTTACACTGGCAGTTTGTCCAGCTCCATCTTCGCCCCCATCCCCTTTGCCTTTTTTTCTTTTTGATAGGTTACTACTATGGGTGGGTGCTGCAAGTATAGCCTGTTACTTAAAATAGGAACATTTGGCAATTCATGAATCTAATGAACAAATGTTGTTATAGAGGTTTCATGCTCTAACATCAATTTGGTTTAATATTATTAGTGGATCGCGTTAGTTCGCAGCCATGCAGAAGTTGTTGCAGATGATGAGGTTATATTTTCAGCTTTCAGGAACTTCTGCAAGGTCTGTTTAAGAATCTCAACTATATTTCTGTACAAATTCATTTTTTATTTCCTTCTATCTACTGTTATTGTGCCTATAGTGTTACATATGTAAATATTACTGCTGTATCTCTACTATTAGTATTTTTCCTGTAATGGCTTTGAACTATTTAAGAGTAATATTAGGTTTGAATCTGGTTACTGGAAAATGGTAATCTACTACGAAGTTGGAAAAAGTACCTCTATATACTCAATTAACTGTACCTGCTTCTGCAATCATAAATTTTTCATTTGTTACCTGAACAATGGCACTGCTTTTATGACTTGCATGCATGATACATCTGTAGTTGTCTTTGCGTGCACATAATGGTCAATACTCGGTTGTTTTTGAGAGTAGTGCTAAGCTTGAACAATGGTAGTTGAAATGCTGGATATAAACTCTTTCAAATGTGAAATGATTTGTTCTTCTCAATTTGCAGCGACGACCACCCATAGATGCCACCAAAGGAAAGAAGAACGATGTAAGTGAGCTGGAGCCCTTACGTGGAAATATTATAAGAAACTCTCACTTGACCTTTGTCTCTTTTTCTATACATATTATTGTAAATTCTGTTGCAGCACATGACTCCTTTCTTTCCGAAATCTGTTTATTTAAGGTTAAAAGGTTAAGTCCGTAGGTTATCCAAAAATGGTTAACCCTTTAACTTCAGTGTTCATAACACAAGCACAAACTAATTTATGATTTTTCAGGTTTGATCCTTGTATCTTTGAAGCTAGAAATTTTATGCTACTCATTTCAAATTGTTCCTTAAGCTATTTATGCAATCCATTTACATGGGTATGGGACTCTATAATCCTTTTGTTTTTAGTGAGCTGCATCTTTTGAAACTTGTTGAACTATTATAGAGTTGGCTGGATGATGCATTGGAAACCTGCTGACCTTGGTCCATTTGGCCTGACTGTCTGGCTTCTTTGGCCAGGGTAGATCATATACTGAAACATTAAGGTTGTTGAACTGATACATAATTAATTATTTGTCTACTAGTTAGATATTTGTTATGTCCTTAGCTTTTCTAGATATTGTCATCCATCACTTATTAAAGGGTGAGATTTCCTCTAACAAAAGCTTTAACATCAAGTGCAGGTACTTCAGAAGCAGCACAACTGCATCCCTGATGAACATTATGTACCAACATTACTTTCGGTAAGCAAGCAGTGAATTCATGCTTATCTTTTTCATAGATTTTGTGCCTGTGCTCCCGTGGATATATATGGCCCCTCTCCCTTTGTGATTAAAACCAAGTGGAATGATTCTTACACTGTCATTAGTGCAGGTTTAGCATTGTAACATGTTTCTACTTTTATTGTTAGATGTCTGAGCTTGAAAATGAACTTGAACAAAGAACAGTGACCTATTCTTTGTGGAATGCATCAACAACAAAAATGGAAAAGAAAGGCTGGCATCCTATTACATTTAGATATGATGATGCAAGCCCTAAACAAATCAATGAAATAAAGGTAATTTATTTACCTTAATTTTTTATGTTTTTCTAATGATTGTTAAGTCCGTAATGAATCAGTGCATTGGCCTGATGTGCGATATTTCTTTGAATAATGTAGAATAGAACTGTTTGGTTAATCTGATTACGATGATTGCCCAAAATTTACTCCTGTATGATCCGTCTAGTTTGCAGGCTGTTTGCTCTCCTTAACCTTTTTGTGGTACAAGAGAAGTAATAAAATGAATTTCAAGCTTCAATCCATCTTTTGCATTTGTTTATAAGAAAGATGTGAATGGTTGCTAGAGCTTGATGTGTATTGTGGATTATGGATGCACTGACACTCTAAAATGGCTCACATACTAGTGTTTGACACTGACATACTCTCAACATGTCTGGGACACGCAATCAACGGCACCGACACAGTCAACAAATCCGATATGCATGTGACATGCTCCGGACATGCTCCTGACACACTCCCGGCTCGGATCCGACACTTTTTTCCCCCTTCCTCTTTCTTTCCTTTTCCTTCTTTCTTTTCCCTGTGCCCTAAATCAAACTCATCGTTTCTTTGCAAAACGCGATCTCCACAGTGGCTTCAATCTTCTCCCTCTGCTGCTGGTTCTTTTTGATTTTTTGATTGTATATATATGTATATTGGAAAATAGTATTATACACACACACACACACGCACACACACACACACACCAATAATGTATTGGTCAACATGTCAAAATTGTTCATTCTTTGAAGAATCTCATGTCGTCGCCGTACCAGTGCCAATGTTGGTGCATCCTTGATTGTGGGCTCACAACCCACTAGCTTAAGCCTTAAAGTGGTTCGCCCTGTATGCCTAACCTTCCTGTAAAAGATTTTTTTTGATCCGATCCATTGAGGAGCATAGGTGAGTTGCACTATCTACAAGCTTGAGCTTGTGCGGTCAGTGGGATGCAGTCTCATCTTGTTCTGCTTGAATAGTATGAGTCAGAGCCTGTTATTCCCTTGATGGGGTGTTTGTCATTTTTTTGTTTAACTCTACATTTGGGATTAGGCGGCATGTGAAGGCTATCTCTAGATCATGGAAACTGTCAAGGATAGGAAAATATAGAGTAAAATATCACCTGGGAAAAGACTCTCTAGACGGCTCCTACTAGTTTTAACAAGTTGTAGTATTAGATGTTCAAACATATAAGTATCGACATTCAAACAGGATTAAGACATGCATCCTTTTTCCCCTCGTTTCACGTCAGTTATTTTTTCCTCGTTTTCATCACAAACCTTTTCCTTTTACATTCCATGGTCCAAGCATAAAAAACCTAAATATTAGTTGATGGCGCTTGTGGTTGTGATGGCTTTTAACGTATCTTTCTTTTCCTGGTTAAGGGGGGAATAATTGATGTTGCGGTAATGCTATCTTCTTTCCATTCTAGATTTCACGATGTTGTCCACTTGGCAGGAGATGGGCCATGTATTTTACAAGACCGAGTTCCGGACTGAGTGGTGCAAAACTAACTCCACATATGTTCCTTGTTTCTTATTCGCGAGGAAGTTCTCTAAGGGAGCTGCTATACGCATACTGAAAGAGGGAGTAGTTGGTCCAGTTGATGCCTCTGCATTGTCAGATTTACCTCTGTGAGTTTCTGCCATACTTTCGAATGTTTAAACGGAAGCTGTTGATCGTTGAGTTAGCGAGTTTTAGATATGACTTGGGTGGCAAGTCAAAGCGGAAGGCCTGTATGAGTTTTAACTTATAGTTACACCCTGATAGTATACCTTGAAACTCCGTAGCTGCAGTTGAACTGACAGGAAGAGAAGCAAATTGGGGAAAGATGGGGACGGATGGGAAAGAGTTGAATTCTATAAACTTCAATGTATAGCATAGCCCAACTTATTAGTGCACTGTTGACTCCATTGTAATATTTTACACATTCTCCAAACATGAATATTTGAAAATGTTTACACGTCTGAGTTTTCTTCATTTCCACCTCATTTTTGGGTTTATGCATGAGTGAGAGTTAATGGGGTTTGATCAATGTTCTGCGACCGCAGGGTGGGTTGGATCAAAATGATGCCTGAGGGGCCATAGGGACCCTACATTTACATTTGAGACTGCCTTCCCATGAACTTTTCTAAATTCATCAAATACAAAATGTATAACCATTTTATAACTTCACAGATTTCTTGTTTTTATTCTGTTCTAACCTTCATTTGATGAATGCATTTAAGAATATAAATGTTATTCCATTAGGTGCTCCCCATGGAAAATACACTGTAAAATTTAGAAAACTAAAATAAAAAATAAAAAGCAGGCTGCCTTTCTTCTGATCATCTTCTGAACCAGTGACCCAACAAGGTCCAGTCCTAATGTAAAAAGGAATTATCCCCAAAAGGTTTAAGGATATGAAATTTCATTCAATTATAAAGTGAAATTTGTACAGCCTACAATACCCCAAAATGCTTTTTCAAATATTGCAGGAATGTCACAAAGTCTTCAAACCAGACAGATAAATTAGAACAAAGCTTTTCAAGTAAATATGTATATTTTTTCACTTTGACAAGTGAAGCAAAGATAAAAGAGTGACAGCATAGAAAAATTGGGACTACTAATTAGATTGTTTCTTCGGGTACTCTCTCGGTCCAAAAAGAGTTGATCCAATTCTCACGTTGGTACTGCCCATTTCAATCTGCAGCAAGCAACCAGCAAAATCACCAATTATTTGCCCTTTTAAAAAAATAATAATAATAATACTCGGCTTTTTATACCGAGTCGGGGAAGTTGCCAGCTCTAATAAATACCAGCAGCTATTTCTAAATTCTTTTTCCAAGAAATATATAATAATAAATAAAATAAAATAAGATAATCACACTGGTTATGGGGAAAAGTAGAATAATACTTACTGCTTTCTCAAAATCACCAGACATGCCCATCGATAGTTCACATTGACTTTCTGTTATTCCTAGTGCCCTACAAACTTCACTTCTGCAATTTGACAATGTCTGAAGATAAACACATTGGCATCAGAAATTTTAGGGAACAAGGACAAGAGAAAAATGTTAAAACATGCCGGAAAACCAAACAAATTATTGCCTTGAAGTTCTCTGGAGTTGATGTGTAGTCCAACATCCCAATGGTCATTAGGCCACAAAACTCGAGGTTGGGACAGCCTAATTTAACATGTTTCACAAGTTCCACACAAGCTGTAGGTTCAACACCTGATTTTGCTGTGGTAGTATAAAAAAGAAGCAAGTCAGATGATGAATGACTGAAACTGCAAACCAGCACACACAAAAGCTCACATTTTCATTAGACCTCCACTCGAATGGAATGGTATCAAGTGCTCTACATTTGACAAAGAAAAAGAGATGTGCATGCTAAGATAGATGTATGGTAGTACTAGGAAAGGTAGTAGTAGAAGTAAAAAGATTCCTCGGAGATGAAAAAACTTGCTTCAGGTGATATGGTCATCTAAGATATAGACCTACAGTGCTGGCTAAAAAAAGGCGATTGATCTAAAAGAGGTCAGGAACACCAATGGTAGAACACTTAAAGACTTATGGAAGTTAGGAAAAGAAACTTGTGTTATGGAGGTAGATGAGGGCATGACATTACAAAAGCTTCAATGACCCTTTGTAATATCTTGTTTTGGTCTCTTGTAGCTAACCCTAATATCTTGCGATTGAGGTTTAGTTTGCACTTGTGGTTGTTTTATAAGCTACTTATTACTGCGTCTGTGTACATCTAGTACCAGTACAGCTTAAAGCATACATGGACTATCATTTAAATGATGTGTGCCTTTTGTTCTTGTAAGCTAGTATTTATTGAACATTCTATCTATCTTAAAAAATGCAAATTTAACACAATAAACAAGACAGAAGAATGACCAACTTGGTCAAACACATAAAAAAAAAATTCTATTGAGGTACTCACATACTTCTCCACTAGTATTCACTTGAACCAAGACCTTCACAGGCTTTCTTCCAATGCTTGCAACTACATGATCAAGACGATTTGCAATCTGAAGAACAAAGAGGGCACATAAAAAGATCCAATGGGGGGATAAGCTTATGAATACCAGAGAATTTAGTGGTCAATTATAAATCGCACTCCCTTTTGATAATCAAAAGGAAGAATTTATTGAATTCAGTAACAAGGCATTGCAGTGTAGTAATTCATTTAATTTGAAATTTTTCCTTAAAGAATGTTTCCAACCCCAAACAGAATGATAGTTTCTGGGAGATGGACAGAATCCTCTAAAGTGGAAATGTTGAAGGGGGCTGCAACATTACAAAAGATTAGCTCATATAAAAACTATACTATTCTTATTTCCCCAAAAGGCCCTAGACTCCATTAGCTATTAGGAACAAAGACGTTCAATTGTTTACTAAGTATCTTGAAACAACAAACCCATCAAATGAGAAGTCACAGATGAGGAATAAATTATTATAGTTTCTTTTGAACAACCCCTATCAGGTGGCTAAGCATGCCAACAAACAAGGTTTTAAGAACAATCATATATCTATGAGGGGGAAAATATTAACTTAGACAACTTATCTCAGTGGGCAAGCCTCACCCTAGGTTGTACGTGTTAATTTTGCTATCCTTAACAACTAATAAACTTCATATAAGAGAATCCTATAAATACTTTGTTGTATACACAACTACATCATGAAAGAGTTTTTCTAGCATTTCACAAAGTAAGAAAAATTTACCTTCTCATCATCCACACTCTCCACCATCGCTAGGTTTGGCACACCAGCTGCACAATGAAAAGGGAAAAAAGGGCCATCATTCTCCCAAACAAACAATAACATATCTGAGATAGAAGTTTAAGAAAAGCTAAAACATGGGCATAGAAGGAGCAGTAATTTTAAAACGGTCATAAAACAATAAATTTAACATCTATTTTCATCTTTTCCTGTGAGTCGAACAAAAAACAAAGTTCTAACACCAAATTCGTAAACTCGTGAATGTTACACCTATAAAAGTTGATCAATCCACTGACAGTAGGAATGGGAGGTAAAGGAAGAAAGGGCGCTAGGCTTATTCTTATCATCAATATTAGAATAATTTTCAGGTTCAGGGTCTTACGCATTTACCTTCTTTTTAATAAATATTTTAACAAGAAGGCGCGAACGGATTAGGGTTTCGAAATTCGTCCTAAATATATCCCAGTGTGAAGCAGAAATCGGACCCAGAAAGAGAGGGGAAAAAAAAAAGAAAAAAGAAGGTATAACTATACCTAGTAGTGGTTTCACTTTGTTGCTCTGCAAGTTCCCAATAAAATGCCACTCAATATCCTCCGGAAGCTGCATTTGATCAAATCACAATGTTGAACCTCAACGTAATTATAGAGAAAATAATTCATGTATGCAATCAACTACAGATAGAATCCAAAAAAAGAAAAAACCAGTTTTGTCAAATAATTTTGAAAAGATGGCTCATTTTTTACAAAATTGCTAAAGCACCAAAAACCGAAACAATCAAAGGTGATGGATTCTCGTTTCCCCAATTCTCCAGGAAACCAAACATAATGGGGGAAGGAATTGAATTTTAACCTGAGGGGCCTTGTCTACGATCTCCTGTACGTAGTTTTCGGCGAAACAGCGGTGTCCGGCGTCGTAGATTTGGCGGATGAGAGAGACGGGCTTGATCTTGCTGACGCCCACCACCCTGATCTGGTCGGGGTGGCGGCCGGATGTGGCGGCGGCCTGGTGGACGCGGTGGAGCACCGACCGGAGGGCCGCGGCGGCAACGCCTTCAGTGACGGAAGCTGCGGCCATTAGTGGAGGAGACTGATCCGCGTCGTCTTCTTCTTCTTCGATCCGATCTTCTTTCCCTCCTTCCCCGCAACTCTTTCGCTTCCAACGAGATGCTTCATTTGCTCTTTGTTATCGTTTGTGATAGGGAGCAACTAATCGCGTGTGGTGAGGTTTTTTTCCTGCATATTTTTTTCTCCGTTTACGTCTAATCAGCTTGAGTTCCGTTAAAAGAGTAAAACGATATCGTTCTGAAATTATTTTATAAGTCGAAGCTGGCGCCAATAATTATTGCGTGAGGCTGATAATTTTTATAAGTGGCGGGCTATAGGAATAGAATAAATATATTTATTCAGAAAAGAATTAATTCCGAACCAATTATATTATTCACATGTTACAAGTGAGATTTATCCGTATATATTCGGTCTATTTTTATATATAAATAATATGATTTATTCGGGATTTACTTTTTCAAGAAGAGTATTATTACCATTGGAAATATTCATGTGCCCAATATCCCAAGACGTGTGCTCATCTCATCCAAGCTATCACCCTCTTATTGCATCATATAAACATCTCGAGATAACCTAGTACGGAGAACCTGAAAAGATTTATTGAGAACTTAAAAGTTTTTGCTAAATATTTATTTACTTATAAAAATACTACATGGAAAAAGGTAATATGGGCAATACGACCTTTTTGACCCACTAAGCCGACTTACTTGTAATGCAACCTGGCTCGCTTCTAAAATAATCTGGCCTAACATCAACTGTTTGTGTCAACCCGTGGCTCATTTTTAAGCTATGCGACCCACCCTAATGTTGTCACCTCCTATCTCATCCACCCATCCATTCAATTCAACAAAACCACAGATTCAAAATTGTAATCTTGATTATTCGAGAAGATTTGGGGGTTCATATTTTATCAGTCTATGTTGGATATGAATATTGTGTGTGGATAATCGATAGCATAAGTTTTATTTTTCTATTTTAGCAGGGATTAGAATCGTTTAATTTCACAAAAATATATATTATGAAATTTAAGGAATTCAAATTCAAATCCAATTATATTCATCCACAAAAGCAAATCCGTGCATTTTTAGACGAACAATGACTCGTTATGTGGAGTTGCGAGAACAAATTTACTTGCATCCAAAGACCATGAGGTGAGTAGCAATGTCGGCCCTAATGGCATTAGCCGCAAACCATAGGTCAAGGCACCCGCAATTTGAAATGCCATTGTGCTTCCCTAACGGTTTCCACGTTTTGGCAAGTCAACGCCCCGTTTGGAGGATTATTTTTTTCTTAGAGAAAATTAAAAAAAAAACTCAAGATTAGTCTTATCCAACAATAAATTAAACCCGAATAAATCATTAAAACTTATAATTTTTGTAGCATAGACGTTTTTACATAGAATTAGATTGAGCCAAAAAGGAAAAAAAAGGGTGAACTTGTGCATGATGTAGCATAATATAAGATTAAGAGTATGGTCGATAGATGCATAAGTGAGGTATTTAAAATGAGTATGTGTTGTTGATTTAGTTAGTGGAAAGAGGCCAATCTTACCAACTTTTCATATGTATATCCCTAGTTTTGATACCAAAACTATCTCATTCTGTACTTTCCTTTCCTGTTTTGGAGCCTAACTTCCGTTTTCAAATTCAATCGTACTTCCCCGTTGACTTGGGCCAGTAGTCCTCTATAAATTCTACCCTCTCGATCACCATTCTTTCATCCAAATCAATCCGATACTCAGTTCACCATTCCCCTTCTCTCTTCGCCCGCTTACTATGATGAACTCCTTGGCAGGTATGGTGCTCTTCATGTCAATGCTAATGGCTTTGGCCATTACCCTTTCCGCAGCACCAACAACGGGAGAAGCAGAAAGCGTGTCGGTCGCGGCTGAAAACAAGGCGACGAAGCCGAGTAGTCGCCTGCTTCTCGCCGAGGCCGACCGACGCCGCGTCCCAATAACAACGTGCAACAGGTACCCGAGGGTCTGCCGGGCGAGAGGAAGCCCGGGGCCGGACTGCTGCGGGAAGCGGTGCGTGAACGTGTCGAGGGACGGACTCAACTGTGGGATGTGCGGGAAGAAGTGCAAGTACTCGGAGGTTTGCTGCAGAGGAAACTGCGTGAACGTGTTGTTCAGTAAGAGGCACTGCGGGCGCTGCAACAACAGGTGCGACGTGGGGAGCTCTTGTCACCATGGAATGTGTAGCTACGCCTAAGCTTATGAGTCTTGGTTTGGTAGTCAGAAGTATACGATAATCATTTGTGCATGCAACTATAGCAAATAAAGGGTAGCAAATAGATGATTTTAAGGGTGTGTTTGCGACAAATAAAGGGCAGCCATCTCACCATTGTGATCGACTCATACATATGGGTGATGTTATCATTCCCTGTTTGATGTAATTGTCATTTTTGGTTGTTATTCATTTTAATAAAGAAATCAAAGCCTTGTAATTCAATTACTACTATGGGCCCATTCCTTCCCCTACTGATGGATGATTAATGGTAATTTTACGCTATCATTCGATAGGCTTTATCTTAAAATCAATTGGCATCGAGTAGAGTAGTCTCACGATCATATTAATTAATTATAAAGCTTTAGTTCCTTACTGGTGATGTGGGACGCACACGGTAACCTTTCACTCAACACGTGGTAGACTTGATTTCCAGATATGGAATGGTAATCTCACCGTTGGAATTGTGATGAAATGCTCGAAGTTCTTGAATCGGTTAATATGTACATGTAACAAATCACACCGCTGGTTAAAAAAAAAAGGATCAAACTTCATTTAATTCATCTGTAACACTAATACCAACTGTTTGCCAGGAAAAACGTGTTCAAAACATGTAAATCTATTTATACATCCCAAAAACATTCACACGGATCAAAATGTTAATACGACAAACTTTAAACATTTCCTTCGCCGTTGCTCGACTAAAATGACCTTAAAGAAAAATCAATAGAAGTTTAGCACATCAACATTTTGGTTTGGTGCGTGTGAATGATATTCTTAGGATATACGAGTAAAATTTGCTCATCCGGTGCAAAATCCAGGGCCCTCCCACAAAATTTAATAAAAACATAAATAAGAGAAGCTTGTAATAACAGTGTGCCCTTTTTCTGATGCTTTGTCCTTAGAAAACCCTGTTCTCATTGCTCTGAACTCCACACGTTACGGGTGCTTTTGCTCTCACTTTTTTGAGGTACCATATTCCTGCCCCAACCCCGAAGGCACCTGCAACCGAAACCGCACTTACTGTCCCTGAAAATAAAATTTTAAAAAGGCATCAAACATGGTTCTTTATTCTTTCTATTTGACCCAATTCATTGAGAAATCTATTTGTATATATATATGAATGAAAATCAAATAATGACACAAATTCATGCTTACCTGCAATTACTCCACCCCTCCCATGATGCTCTTGAATTCCTTCATCTGCAAAATGATGGGTGAAAATGATTAATTGGGGCGGAGCCAGATTTTGACGTCTCCAAGACTCGAATAAATCATTAATTAAGTTGGTTTGAGTTTTAGGGGTCTAACAATGAGTCAGAGAGAATGACTTAAGATAATATAAGAGTAGGTCTATAAATAAATCGAATTCGAATGAGACAATTAGTCTGGTGCATATCGTCAATCAATATTCATAACAATAGGGCATCTAATATCATTCCAAAAACATACTTTTATCTTTTTATCTTTTATCATATCATCTTGATAAACAGAAACTGTACCGATTTTTCGGAAAATAATTTATCAAAACTACCTATGGGCCAATTCCAAAAGCCACAAGCATACCTTTACAAGACGTGGTGACATTTCCCTTCCTGCAGAGACACAAGAAACTCTGGGTGTGTGTATCAAACCCGCAACTCCCTCCTCCTCCTCCCCTCGCCGCATCTTGACACTCGAGGCATCGGGTGGTCACCGGAATGTCAAAATCGACCCGAATCCCATACTCCGCCACCTCATCGGCATACCCCTCCCTTCGCCCTCCCCCGTCATTCATCCTCCTCCAGTACACGCTGGTATAACTCGCACAGTACCTAAGCATGAGCCATATCGACTCGATCGCCCTCGGATAGTACGAGCAACACGTCATGGCCGAGCGTCCCCACATCGCCGACGCGCATTCCGGCAAGTGGCGGCACAGATAGCTCGCGCTGTCGCACGAGGCGTCGCACCGGTCGGGGAACTGCTCGCAGAACATCGGTTTCGGCCGCACGATCACGTCGTCCTCGCTGCAGTTGAAGAAGAGGAAGTCGTTGTGGGGGGAGATGGAGAGGTGGGTGCTCGTGTCCAGGCTGAAGGGTCTCGTGGGTCGGAACCGGTCGCCGTCGTTGCAGTTCCACATGAAGGGGTCGGAGACGAGGATGTGGGGGTCGGAGTAGCTTATGGCGCGAACCGGGTAGCGACCGGAGGGTGTTCGGAGGACGAGCTGGCCGAAGGAGGAGCAGGAGAGGATGCGGCGGTAGTACGGGCTACCGCAGCCATCGTCGATCCCAAAAGGGTATCGGATCGGGATGTCGCCGCAGGCGGTTCGACAGAGGGTGGATTGAGCTAGTGTGAGAGTGAGAAGAGGAGGAAAGGCGAGGAGACTGAAGATTTTGAGTAGCAACATCATAGAACAAGAACACGAGTGAGAAGCCATTAGTGAGTGAGACAATTATGGAAGCTGTGGATTTGAACCTACCCCAAATGTGCACAGGCTAGTTATAAGGCAAAGAACTGTAATGGAAGAAGCAGAATCTGTATGAGTTGTGTGTTTGTTTCTTGGGTTGCACTCTTTCTCTTTTTCCCCTTTTTTGTTTTTACTTTTTGTCTTTTGTTTTTATTCAGTTCATACAATGCTTGGCACTTCAGCTTTTTTATTTTTTTTCCCGGTTACCAGAGTTATTTTTCTTACTCTCTACATTTTTTTTTCTTTTTTTGGGGAAAGGAAAATAAAAGCAAAATGAGAGTTGGGTTCTCGAGAACAAGTTACATCTTGCTTAGAAATTAGAAAATCAGAACAACAAAGTGATGCACGGGAAAAAACGGAACTTAATTCTCTCCGGTTGGATTGTCCCGCAGTTGACTCATTGCTTAATTAATTAAATACTGATCATACACAGTTAAATTATAAGAGGATCCAAATTTTAAAAATAGACAATAATAGACAAGTTTACGCTCGTTCAATATACGTCAAAGTCTAGTAAAATCACTTAATTCTCTCTTATCAAGTTATTAGAGAAATGGAAAAGAAAAATGACGGTTGGCGTCTCACAACGTTGGCAAAGACACCTTAGAAGGTGAAGATTTTTAGTTCCACATGCTTAACTCAATCGTCACGGCATCATCAACGCATGCTCCATTACTTGGATTTTTCCAAAATCATTTACTTTTTTGGGCCAAATCACCATCTGGGCTTGCAATTTTAGGTCTTAAGTGGGCTTAAACGTGTGGCCCAGGAAACCACAGCTTGGGCCTAGAAGATGTTGCAGCTTCTTTAACTTGGAAGAATCATAGGCTCATTTGGATTTGTTTAAAAGGACCGTTTTTCTATTTAAAAAAGTAGATAAATTGTTTTTAACTTAAGAATGTTAGAGTTTAGGCGATTGCTTAAAGCATTATATTCTAAGTATTACATCCTATGTATCAAGTTTGAAATACCTAAACTGTTACCTCCAACCAGCATATATATATATATATATATATATATATAATATCTACAGTTTTTTGGGTTAACGGGCTTTACAAAGCCCGTACGGCCCGGTCCATGTCTATGTAACATATATTTAGAACATATATAATATGATACATAATATTCTCAACAAAGAATAGGGTTTGAATGGTTTAGATAAGAAGTGATTTAAAAAAAAAGCTTAATTTATTTATTTTAGAAGTGATTTTTTTTTCTTCTAAATATTGATTCATGGAAGCACATACTATCATTGGATTTGTTTAATAAAATTTCTTTTATTTATAAAAAGAAGAAAAATAGATTTCAACATAAGAACAAAGTTTGGATGGTTCAAATAAGAAGTGAATAAATGAAAAATAAAAACGCTTTAATTTATTTATTTTAGAAGTGATTTGTTTTTCTAAATATAGGTCCATGAAATCACATATTGTCATTGGATTTGTTTTAAAAACACTGTATTCTATTTTTAAAATCAGATAAATGGATTTTGACATAAGAACAAGGTTTGGATGGCTTAGATAAGAAGCGATTAAATGAAAAAAAAAGAAAAAAAAAATCACCTGTATTTATTTATTTTATAAGTTACCATATTTGATTTTTCTAGATATGGATCCGTGAGAGCACCCTCTTTGTTTTTTTTTTTTTTTTTTTTTGAGAAATTGAGGTTTTGGGATCCATGTGCTAATCTCTAGACAAATAAAAGCATATATTATCATTTATTAAAATAATTTTTTTATCAAATAATTCTTTTATGATTTTTCTACGTGAATAGAATTATTCCAAGTCTCCACTCCCATGTGGAGAAATTGATTGTTGATGGGCAATTCAACAGCCAGCTTTCATTTTTCGAAAATGTCTCATTGTTTGACGATAAGACTTCTCTTTCGGTCAACGCTTTCATTTTCTGAAAACACATAATATTGGACAAAGTATCTAGCTATACTGTTTAATGTATCTAGTTTTTAAATTTTTTAGATATTTTTTTTAGTCATACGAATTTGAATAATATTTAAAAATATAAAGATAATATAATTTTCATGAAATTTAAAAATAATGAAAAAGAAGAAATTGGCCAATTAATGCGATCATAAACCCCTTTTTAAAAAAAGAGGTCTCGCGGGAACCAAATTCCGTGGTGATTAGAAACACTAAAGAAAACGACAGTCGCCTAAATTCTTTGCGGCGATTTGTTATATTCAAGAAAGTGAAAAAAACTGATGTCTTCTCCCAGAAAAAATCCTGAAATAATATAAAAAAATAAAATTTGTAAAATAGGTGTATGGATTATTTTTTTCTCAAACTATTTATTTTTTACTTGTCGGGCATTTGCCAATTGCATGGTTTGATTTGTTCTTATTTTTGGTCACGCAATTAGTAATTGTGAGACCGATTTGAAATTATTTTGGTCACACAATTAGCAATTGCGTGACGAGGGATCCATGGTGCAGTTTGCACCATTTTTTTCAATGTATTTTTTAAAATTTTGAACCGTATAGATGGAAACGACATATAAAAATGTATGCGTATATCAATTTTCAACTGATTTAGAATGCAAATCCTTATCATCCTAAGCATAGGGAATTTCAAGACTATTATTAAGTCTGAATTTTTCCCTGCTTTGGATGAAAAATTCGAGATCAACCGCAACCTTATAAATCAGTTAAAAACTGATAGACATCTGTGTTTTAATATGTTGGTTCCATTTATAAGGTTCAAAATTTTAAAAAATGCATTGAAAAAGAAATGGTGCAAGCTGCAGCATGGACCCCCTCCCCGTCAACCCACCCACTCTCCCTCTTCCCCCACTCTCCATCAACCACCAGCTCTTCCCCATCAATCCACTCACAATGGTCACACAATTAGCAATTGCGCGAACACCTAAAAATTTATCCGAAAATTGCTAATTACGTGATTAACGGTCAAGACTTGTAAAAGTTAGTCACACAATTGCGTATTGCTTGATTAAAACTTATTTCAAAAAATACCTGATTCATGCACCTAGTTTGGGGGTAAAAATTTGACTATATCATTTGGGGAACTTTTTTTTCCTCTTTCTTTTTCCTCCAATTTCCCATCGCGCAAAGAGATTTTTGGATGTAATATTGCACATAAAAAGAAGGAGAAATAAAAGAGAAAAAGGAAGATAACTCACTAATCTCGCCCAAAACATTATACAAAAAATTCAGTATAATTATTTAAATCCTCACTGAATAATAATAATAATTATAATTTAAACACAGTATTGCATTTCATCCAACTCTTAAAACAGTTGGTATACAGCTCCTCACTTGCCATAGCTAGCCATGACACACTCCTTGGGCTAAACAGATGACTTTGAAGCATATCAACAAAGACAACGACAAATAATCAGGATAAATTATGAAAGACAACAAGAACAAACACACATTACAAGTCTTTGAAAGTAGAGACAGCAATTAAGCGGGTTCGATCGGTTATGAGTGGTTCAAATGGGAGTTACGAATTAACATAGGAAGGTTAACGATGGATTAGGATTATTTTACAAGCTTAATCGAATCATATGTAGCTAAACCCGAGCATTATAGCTAAAATATAGCTGAGAAATTATTTCAAATATAGTTTTAGAAAATATTAATATGTTTTTTTAGGCAGACAATATTAGTGTTTAAAACCCTATAAATTGGACTAGATTTTATTACGATGTCTACTATTTCTACAAATTTCCATGCAGCTTATAATTTTAGATAATTGTGATTCACTTCTCCAAAATAAATAAAGTTAATATGGAGAAAAAAAAATCTAAATCATTTACTAGTATTTTTTTGGCACCCCACACAACACGACTACATCAAAAGCACCGTGCCGTCAGACCCGTTGACTCGTCTCCTGTGGGAGAAAGTCTTAAATGCTCCGAGCGAATGAATACGTGTCTTCTACGTTAAAAGCAAGGATTATGTGTCATCCTTTTATCGGTCAAATCTGACTCTTATATGTCACATTCAGTGTATTCAAAGTTTTCTCCCTTCCTTTCAAGATTATTTTTATTTCCGTCTTTTCTTTTAAGAGTGGGACTAGTATTTAATTCTGACGCGGAATAAATTAAAGATGTTAACACTTCTTTACCCATAAAAAAAATACCTTTTATATTTTCTAAAACGATACTTATGTCTTTGAAATATATAGGTCGTTGCTTACAACTAGTATATATAGAATATACTTAGGCTTTCTAGGTTAATGGGTTCTAACCCGTAAATGCTCACTCAACTTGATCCATGTTTATGTAACTTATATTATAATATAAAATATCCTTAAGAATAATAACGTAATAATTATTTTTTTTTGATTATTCATGAACTTGTGATGGCCAAACAAGTCCATTGAAAATATTCAGGAGTGTGAGTGTCTCCCTAGAAAACACAGATGGGACTTCTGTGTCTCTTTTAGACAAGTGAGATGGCGTCAAGGTCTTTTACATTATATTTAATTGCTCAATTTGCTCAAGTCATTTGATAACATAAAAAATGGTTAACTTCTTAAAATTACAGAATTTACAATTTCACCCCTTTCATGTAGGTAATTAAACGAACTTGCATATGTATTGAGGGCTAACAAAAATTTAAAAATTTAAAATCCTGAAGCTATTAAGAAAAAAATTATCAAACCAACTGAAATCTTTAAAATAGGTAATTATATAAGCCAAATTGCTTGGTAGAAAATAGTTGAAATCAATTTTTCACCGACCAAAAAGGGCTTAAACTCGTCTGATTGATTGCTATATCATGAGTAGTTTTATATAAAATAACTATAAAATTTGTAGATAAGATTAATTGGAGCAATAAAACATTTAATTTTTTAAAAAGAAATTATCTAAATGGGGTTAATAAATAAAAATATTTTCAAATGAATTCGCCAAACGTGAATGAGAATTGTTTAATTTTTAAGGAGCATAGTAATATTTTATTTGGTCAAATTAATTTTTTAGATAATATTCATGAAAAAAAAAATAGTTTGTGATTAGCTTGTATTATTGATAATGCGGTCCCACTGTCTTTGTTCACTAGTTTGAACCGAAGCTAGAATGGGGCCCGAAAAAGGCTGCTACAACGTAGTATTTATTAGTTGGGACCGGCTTCCACGTTCGGCGTTTCTTTGCTAGTTGGTACCTAATTACTTGAAACTTGTGATTTATTTTGAAAAGCTACTTTGAAATATATATATATATGTATAAATCTAAATATTTATAAGTTTTTACATAATTAAGTAATTCTCAAATTTGTATAAATCTTATCGAATAAACTTAAAGCTTGCCGTCTCTCATCTCCTTGAATATCAAAATTGACGCATGTATAAAAATATATCTTAAATCTAAATCTATAAATAATAACCAAATCTTTAAGATTTTCATGTTAGGAAGTGCCAACTTGAATGAGTGAATTTGAAAGGGAGGAGATTGGGAAGGAAGAAAATAAAAGAAAAAGGAAAGAATTGCAAGATAAAAGGTGCTAATTGTTGTAAAGTGATTAGTGGTTAGATGTACAATGTGATTAGTAATTAATGGTTAGTGGTTAGATGAGCTCCTATTCATAATGGAACCTATGCCTATACACAGAACCCCTTCTAATATGGGATGATACTATGCAAGTAGAAGAGAAAAGAAAGAGAGGAAAGAAGGAAGAAAACAGAGAGAAATAAATGTGAGAGGATTTATTGTTTCTTTTACTGATCTCAATCTATTTGTAATTAATCTGTCCAATAATTTATAACACTAATTTTTTTTTTAAAAAAGTTGAAAAGTGGGTTGAATTAGAAGGTAAGGAAAATGAAGTCCATCCAGCTCGTGCGAACCCAAGTGGGTGCCCTATTATTCTCTCCTTCCACTCAATTTGATATACAAATAATATATTTATATTTATATTCATTATTAATTTGTTTCTCAAAAATTTAAAATACGTGAAATTATATATTTAGGAAAGTATATTTAGGCAAATATTTCTACAGTAATTAGAGGGCAAGTCCCACAAGCAAGAAGCCCTAATCTTTTTTTTTTTTTTTGGTGAAATTGCAATAATGTTTCCGGATGTTTGATGAAAATCTTAAAGTCCTCCATAAAGTTCCAATTTTGACACTTAACCCCAAACTACTTATTTACATTCAATGTGTCCAACCATTACTCTTGACATCAATATAGTTGACTAGTTTGGCTCATAAGAAAAATATTGCTTTCTCCTTCCCACTTTGTCCTCCTCTCTTTTTCACCACCCATTATCGTCCAGGGTCCAATGATGCATTCACGAGGATTATTTCTTTGACAACCTCCCGTAGAGTCACTTTCTCCTACCACCATCATCCTGCATCTCCATCGCTCCACTTATTAGGTTTACTATAAAACTCCCATCACTCCCAAGTTTCATACTTGAATTCATATTAGGTGTCTAACTTCCTTGAAGGCCAAGAGATTAAAAAAAATCAGAAAAGAGGGAATTTTTTGGGAGGTTATCATAATTTATCAACCTCAACGGGATCAAACAATCAATCACAAGAGAAGAGAAAGGGAAGAGACATAGATTCATCTTGCTTCACCTCAGTGTAAGCCTATGTTCAGTAGAGAGAAATCCTCGCTGATATTACTATTAAGGTTTTGTTCAAAAATTACCTCATATGAGAATAAGGGAAAAAAAAAACTTTATATATACCGATAAATTAGGGTATTACAAATATTACTTCTTTTAGGTACCATAAGAAAACTCTAGGCACAAACATTCTATGGGCCTGACTTCGGACCGGGGGCGTTTGAAACCATTTCCATACCGCACATATATCGAAATAGGAACCAAACCTAACACAGCCATCACCTTCATCTTCTCCTAACCCAAATCTTAAAAGTTTTTTGAATCCCTCATCTCTTAAATAGATCCCAAAGATCTCATCTTGTTAAACGCATCACAATGCATCATGGAATGTTGTATTTTCACTTTCGATTAGAATCCAAGACATCAGAAAATCACAGAAAAACAAAATCGAAAGAGAGAATCCCCCATTTATGTATCCAACCCGCTGCTCCCGGCATTGCTCCATCAACTACGTCCAGCGGCTGGGATGGTGATTGGTGACAGAAAAAAGAGGAGAGGGAGAGGACCTTTTTTCTTTTTTTTTTTCTTTTTTTCCCTGATAAAACTGTCAGCTACTGACGGCAAGAGTAACGATTTAGACACTACACAGTGAAAAAAAAAAAAAAAACCAGTGCTTTGGGAGCTGAATGTTAAAAATGGAACTTCAGGGGCTTTAGAATTTCATTTTAAAATCAATAATGGTGCAGTTCCAATCGCCTGAGATTCATATCACCTAAATTTGAAAAAAGTTGAATTTATAAAATTGAATAATCTTAATTATTCATTATAAAAAAATTAAGAGAATACAAAGAAAATAAATATAATTAAAATGGCTCAAAACCGCAAATGTATGAATTTTCCATATTTTAGGGATCCAATCCCCCTTCGCCCCATTTTCAAAGAAAATAGTTGTCAGCTGTCGGGGTGACGAGCCGCCTGACGTAAAACTCTCAAACAACTTCGGACATCCAAAAGGAAAACCAGGGAACAAAATGAAAAAAGAAGGAAAAAAGGCTAAACCCCTAAACCCTTCTCCTCCTCTTTCTACTTTATTTACTTTTCATTTTTAAGCAACCCACCCCACCCACCATCTCCAAGAAGAATATTCTTCTCTTCCTCCCTTTCTTCCCTGGGAGTTTGATTTCTCAGTTCAACAACAATAATATTGACTCAAATTTAGGAGAAAGACATGTTTGAATTCCCCGTCAGCCGCCGGAAAGATCATTTCGCCACCGCAGGCGGCGGGGAGGGGGTGATGGTTAGCGAGGTCGACTTCTTCTCCAATAAGAAACCAATTTCTGACTTGGGCGTGAATGTAAGTAACATACTGAATTATAATACTTTTTCTTTTGCCTTAGAATTTAAAATATTTGTTCGTTAACAGTAATTTTCTTGGGTCAACTCTAGACTGGTTTGTGTCTTCTTACTGCAAACACTGGAAATGATCAACCGACGGTAGGCGATGATGAGAATTCTCCAGACACAGAATATAAGGTACGTGCCCGACAGAATTTGTAGTCAACGTTAGAATAACTAAAAAAATATTCGTATTCTCCCCTAATTTGAAAGTCACGACATGTCTCGAATGATTGGGAAACTTTGTTGGTTCGTTTGATTATCTCAGTTGGGGATGTTGCAAGAACAGCTCGAGCGTACGAGCGTCGAAAACCGGAGGTTGAAGGAAATGCTCAGTCATGTAACCGACAACTACAGTTCCCTACAGATGCATTTGGTCACACTAATGCAACAACAACAACAACCCCAACAATTTGAGGATCTTCGCCTTGGTAGCGCCGCAATTGGAGAATTAAACGGGCCTACAGATCAGAAGACGGAAGCCAGCATGAAGAAGGTCCGGGTCTCCGTTCGAGCTCGCTCCGAAGCTTCCGTGGTTAATAATCGTCCCCTTAGCTCCATTGAAGAAAATCCATTTTAGTCGGTTTCCGTGAAAAAAAAAAATTATAATTTGAATTGTTTTTGCAGTAAGTTCATTAGAATTATAAAGTTTTTTCTACCTACAGATTGGCGATGGATGTCAATGGCGAAAATATGGACAAAAGGTTGCAAAAAGGAACCCTTGCCCTCGAGCTTATTATCGCTGTACAGTCGTTCACGGCTGCCCGGTTCGCAAACAAGTGCTGCCCTCCCCCTTTTCCCTTTCCCTTGAGCTTAAAAGTTTTCTGACTTTTAATTTAATTTAATTTTTTTGGAGAAAATGTTTCTTTACAATGTATATATATCGATGAATTTACAGGTTCAACGTTGTGTCCATGATCGATCGATCTTAAATACGACCTACGAGGGCACCCACAACCACCCGCTCCCTCCCGCGGCGGTGGCGGTAGCGTCGGCCACTTCGATGGCGGCGAGCATGCTGGTGTCGGGCTCGGTTTCGAGCCGGGACGGGCTGGTGAACCCAACTTTCCTACCATTAAATTCGTCCGTTTCAGGGTTTGATCAACCGTATCCGGGCTCGCCCCATTACATTCAGCCCGAATTCCATGGGCCTCAGCCCTCTCAACAGTACTCGGGCTCCGCCCAATCATTTCCGCCGCAGCCACCTCCCTTGGCTCGCACAGTGAGCGATGCCGCCGCCGCCGCCGCAGCCGAGCCCAACTTCATGGCGGCACTGGCGAATGCAATCATTCAACACCAACGCCGTCAATAAGATCATGAGCAGTTCTTAACCTAATTTCTCTTTTATTGTTCTTTTCTTTCTTCCTCCCAAAGAAGGTGGGAGATCTGTCGTAGATCACTCAATTGAGTTTTATGTGCTTTTTGTCCTTAGTGGGTGGGAAAAAGCGTGAGGAAGAAAAATGCTCATTGTTCTTGTGACCTTTTGTTTTCTCTCCTCGTGATGATTGTACCAATTTGAAAACAGCATAAAAGATATGATTTATTATTCTAAACCATGTGACGTAGAAAACATATCAAAATAGATGGTGGGTGAGAGATCAAACTTTTTGGATAAAACACATGCACAGAAAATCATTGCGATTGTAGTTCTCCGGTCAGGCAACATACAAAAATACATAGAGTTTCTTAATTTTTCAAGTGATTTGAAAAATAAAAATCCTTAGTATGGAGAAGTTCAGGTTTAAAAGCTACACTAAATTTTTGAATGGGTTTTATATTCCCAATTCACTCGTGAATTGATAGATGAATGTATTTTTGTATGTTGTTTCCATATGTACTGGTTAAAATTTGATAAAGTACCTTGAACGGAAAAAGAAAATTGGACAAACTGCATAAAAAACAAGAGGAAATGAACTGAAGGGGATTTGTTTCCCCATAGGCCGTCCATTTTTTTTTGAAACTACTATACCGTGAAGGGGATTTGTTTCCCCATAGGCCGTCCATTTTTTTTTGAAACTACTATACCGTGCATTTTGGAAAAAAAAAATCCTCAAGTAAATTAATTTAAAAGTACAATTCCCAAAGTAGGTGAACTGAAATGGGATTTCTCGGAATAAGTTTAGTCATGCAATTGCCAATTGTGTGACTTGAAGTTGCCACTTAATCACGCAATTGCCAACTGTGTGACTAAATCTTTCTCCTTTTTCAAATATACACAATTAAATATAAAATTTATTCTGTGGGGAAATTACCTTCATTAGCGAATAAATTTTGACAACAAAATTACAAGTTATTTTAGAAAGTACGAATTAACTTACTACTAAAAATATATTATTCATTAATTGGTGGATAAAATTTCAAGCATGTAGTACAAAAAACTTATTATTCATTACCATAAAAATTAAAAAGTTGTTAAAAGTTTGACTTTTTAATGAGAGAATGAAATTTTATTTTTAAGAATAAATGTACTGAACATTACCAAAAATTTATTTTTTAAATACAAACATTTGAAAGAAAGAAAAGAGTGGGAAAAAAGAATCAAATATTTGTAATTAAAATTTATTTTTTAAGGAAGGAATTTTAATAAACTTTCCTCCCTACAAACTTAATTTATTTTGTGTATAGAGTCTTGAACGTCTCACATTTCTTGGAAAAAAAGAAAGAAAAAAAAAAAGTGGAAGAGACGGGTCAAACAATTCTGATTCAGGCTGCAATCTAAGGACCCTGGCCGGCCGGCACATAAATGTTTGACCCGAGAAAATGGATAAGCTGGTTGCGGAATTTATTAGCGTATGAGCTTGAAGCAGGGGAGACTACAAGGAGACTCCTCGGCAGCTACTCCTCTGTGTGATCAAATCATTGTGGGCGGTGCTAATGGAAGGTGTCATTAAAATCAAGGCCGTATTTCTCAACTGCTCCTCCAACTTGTACATGCTTTGCGTCTGCTTCACGATTATCCTGATCGACGACTCTTGTGGGTTCGACTCACCCTTCATCCCTTTATCCTAATTAGCCTATAAAAAAAAAAAAAAAAAGAGTCTTTCGTATTTTTATTATAAAAGTACCCGGTGACGTGTTAGATCAAATTATCTCATGTGCTGCTTGAATTAAGAGTGAGTTGGACAATATGTTATGGGCTGCATAAGTTATTGGGCTTGGGTTGCTAACCAAGGTTAGAGTAACGTGTTGCCGCCTACTTGGAAGCCCATATGTTATTTGGGCTCAACAAACAAATCCCTCTGAAAGAGGAGATCAAATTATCCTACTGCCCATATTCATGTAGGGGTGGCGCGCCAATGAGATCATTGCTTCACTTTTACGCAACGATTGCTTTGGTGATGAAATCACTTTGTCATAATCTGAAACCACAGGTAGTCCTTTACCAGCTCGACTCAAAGAATTTTGCTATTGTGAGATTTTATTTTCTTTTTTCCATAAAATCAGAAATATGGGTTAGTTAATTTTTGGGTGTACTAAAATGTTAGAAATGTATTCTTTAATTCTCTAAAAAAAATATAATTTTGTATATTTAGAAATCAAAATTGAAAGAAAAAAAGAGAAAAACGAAAAACAGACCGATTAATTTTCAGCCACTAGCCACTAAATGACAATTGCGACGTTGACGAAACTGGCTTCGACACGTAAGCAACTACAGCCATAAGTGTATCTACAAGTTTCACAGGCCAATGTTTTCATTTTTTACGTATTAATTATTTTATACGACTAAATTGCCTCTATATTTATGTGAAAAAAAAAAATCTCATTTTAAAATTTTATTTTTCTTAAGAAAATTCGCCAATATTCAGTAATAAATTTACTCTAAAAATAATATAATTTTAATCACGGAGAATCCTAAAATTTTAAAATATATCTTAAAATAACTAATTATAGAGCTGAGATATAAGAAAAGTTGATGTGAACGGGGGTAATATAAACATTTCATTGATCATGTTAACAATTTCGAGTTTTGTAAGTCCATTGAAATTGTGTTGGGGTTAGAATAATTTTACGAATATAAAGAATTTTATAATAAAATTACAAAGTTTTATGTGGCACAAATACTGTAAAAGGTATTTTAATAAATGATAATGTGTGCACTCTTAAATTCTTGCCACCTAAGCCTTTTATAATTTTATTGTGAAATCTTTTACATCCACAGAGTAGTTCAGTTAGCTGTGGTAATTTACAACTCGATCAAATCATAAGAGGATAAAATTTAATTTTTTTCCAAGAATAAAAGGATATATATATATATATATATATATATATATATATATATATATATGCACCCACCTCTTCAGAAAGACCGTTTTCATTTCCACCATTAAAGTCTCTAACGTTGTAAAAAATGTAAAAAATAAAAATAAAAATTAAGCGTTCAATGAAATGGGCATCTATACAAATTTTCATCTATTATCAAAAAGAGAAAGAAGAATAAGAGTTCAAATTTAGATACCAAAACTTGATCGGTTTTGCTGTAGATTCATGTAATTTGCGTGACTTTGGACTCATTCTCCCTATTCTTTATTAAATATTATTGATTCCCTATTCTTTATTAAATACAGTTGATGAATACCGAATTATGACATCAAGTTACCAAATTCTTTTAAAGAGGCCCTGATTGTCCCGGTTGTAAAAAAATTGCAAGTATATTTTGTTGACTCAAGGCCCAGTGGATTTGATTTTGATGATGCCAAACTTATAATACTAATATATTTCTATGAAGTTTATTTTCAAGATATATGTTACAAGGGAATATAGTTGGAAGATTTGTGGAAGATTTGATAGGATATTATTGTAAGTATCTCTCTCAAGATATTGGATAGATTTTCATGTTGTTCAAAAATAAAATATTTTATTCTATTCAACGGTTTTGTTCTTCAAAATTCAAAATCTTTCCTTAAGTGTTTATTCTCGAAAAACAGATTTGACAAGTTTTTAGAGAAAGAATATTTTATGGAATATAGGCTTGACAAGATTTGAATTTAAAATAACTTCCTTGATTCGTGATATTTGATTGAAATATTTTTGCACGGATTTTATATTAGAAGATTTCATTCAACGACTATATACTTTCTCTATATAAGAGGCAACAACATTATTTCGAAAATAAACAAGAAGAACAACATGTAATAACTAATTTCTCTCTACAAGTGTTCAAACTCTCTTTTCACTTTCAAATGTTCTGTTCATTTGAAAAGAGGTTTTTGCGAAGTACTGCATTTGAAATTCCTAATGATTTTGATCTCTGAAAAGGACGGTAAGTTCTATCTATGTTACAGGAATTGTTATGTGAAACAAATTTCTTAAATCTGATTTTTCACACTTTGATTTTCAGAAATGTTTTAACTGTTTGAACTATTCTGGTTTTTGAAAAATTTGTTTTACAGTTGTTTTAAAAGTATTTTTAAGTAATTGTGATTATCTGATATCATTTCTGTAACTATCCCATACGTTGAGGAGTGGACAGTAGTTTCATTTGTACTTGGGTAGGTTTGAACACAGTTTGACAAATTGTTCAAGGCTGGTGTTTTAGGAGGTTTGTTTATTTGCTTTCTTGCCTTGTAATAATAAATGTTTCGAGGTTTGTCTGTTGACTTTATTGCCTTAGGAAAAGAAAGGTTGAAATTATAAGGGTTACTTATTCTTGAACCCGTAAAAGAACTTTGTTATAGTGTGATCACAGGGCAGCAGTAGGCTGTGCTTAACAGAATGGGATGTAGCTTCAAGTTGAAGTGAACCACTATAAATTCTGTGTATTTTTTACTTTTCTATTCTGTTCAAACTATTTCTGAATTGCTTGTTCAAACCTTTTCTGTTGTGTTTGAACTGTTCAAATCACATTAGTTCAAACTGTGTTGTTTAAATTGTTATTTAAACTATTTTGTTCAAACTATTGTTCGAACTATTTGTTCAAATTATATAATTGTTCAAACAAGTCTGTTTGTGTTTAAACAATTATTTTATATTCCATATCTAATCGTGGGTGATTACAAGAGCTTATTAATGAAGAATTTTCGAAGAGCATCATATTCACTCCCTCTAGGCCGCTCAACATATTTTTGTTAATTTAAGATATGTCATGGATTCATGAGAGAATTGTTTATTGACAATTATATTGGATTTAGGATTTCTTGATTGAGAATCCAATATATAATACAAATATACATAAGATGATATTATTGTCCTCTTTTTTCATACTCATTTAATTCAGTCATTTAATTCAGTGAGATTAAAATATACAGGATAGATGAAGCTATTTTAGACGTGTGATTGGTCATTTACCTACTGTAACGGCGGTAAATTCTCAAAAACACTTCTAAACTGTTCCTTTATTGCTACTCCTTTTAGTGAAAGGCTATCTTTTAAAAGTTAAAGTGGATTAATCACGGACCTCTCACCGGGATGAGCGTGTAAGGCATTTTGGTGTCGTCGTCAGAGGGAAGGTTCCGGTTAAAGTCAATGTTTTGTAGAGGAAGATATTTTTTCCCTTTTTCTATAATAAATAAAGAAATAAAGGAGTAAAGTAGTGGTGCAGTTCGCTCTCAGTCGTTCTTCTCATATTTGCTCTGCTTCGCTCCCTTTCCTCATCCAACTCTCCTCTCTATTTCGCTTCGAGGATCTAATCGGTGAGTAGCATGGACTAATTCTATGTTTTTTTTGATTTCTATTGTTCGATTCATCGACTTCTGTTCCCGTTTTTGTTATCTTCATCGACTGATAGTGATTAGGTTTAGTTAGCAGTTGGCGATTGTGCTTCCTCAGTTATCAGTTTCGTCGGTAAGCTGTTCATGTGAGGGAAGGCGTAAAGTTTGTGCTTGATTTAGTAGATTATGTTTTCGTTTTGAGTTGCGGTGATTTTTGTTAGGTTTTTCTGATTTTATCTGTTGCTTGATCTGATTATTGAGAGCCTAGGGTTTTGGTATAGTTTTTTCGTGTTTAGTTACTGTAATTTTTGCCAGGTTTTCCCTACTTCATTTGTTGTTTGATCTGATTACTGAGAGCGTAGGATTTTCCTATAGTTTTTATTTTAAAAGAAAATCTACCTTTATATTTTTTGCTTTTAGGTTGTTTGCGTTTGTTTGGTAATTGAAAACAAGAGAAATTATGGTCACTCAAGTTTAGATAAGGCTTTTTAAAGTATCCGGAAGCTGTAAAAAGTACAACCTTAAAATGTTAAGATTACAGAAGGGGCTTTCTTGAAGTTCGCATTGTTGCGCTGGAGGGTAGTGTTTATCGCACTTAATTAATTGGTTCTTCAAACCTGCTGAAAGAGCTTCATGCTTCTTGTTCATTTGCTTTCTCTCATGTTCTTCCTTTGGTTTTTAATTTTTTTTAATTGTAATTGAGTGTTTTCTTTGCTTTTAGCTATTAATTTTGGAATTTGATGTTGGTTTCTGTTTAGTCTATTTATTTACTCATTTTTGTGTTAATTTACCAAGTTATAAAGTATGGTCGCTTCTCAAATTTTCAGGTCAAAATGAGGGGGAAATTGAAATCCACAGTGGTGTCTTTGTTTCTTTCATCCCTTTTGTTCCCTCTGGTATTTTGTGCATCTAATGATGGTCTACTGAGAATTGGACTCAAAAAGATGAAATTTGATAAAAATAACCATCTTGCTGCTCGGCTTGAGTCGAATGACGGGGTTACATTGAAAGCGCCTGTCAGGGAGTATCATCTTCGTGGTGATCTTGGAGGCTCACAGGATACTGATATTGTAGTGTTGAAGAACTACTTGGATGCACAGTATTTCGGTGAGATTGGTATTGGTACTCCACCACAAAAGTTTACTGTAATTTTTGACACTGGAAGCTCTAATTTGTGGGTGCCTTCTGGAAAGTGTTACTTCTCGGTGAGCTTTTGTATATGTAGAACATTCATCTTATATATCCATAAATTTTCGGTAAAACTTCAAAACATTAACTGAGAAAATAGAATATCTTGCTTTTGTGTTTTGGTACAGGTTGCGTGCTATTTCCATTCCAAGTACAAGTCAAGCCAGTCGCATACATATAAGAAGAATGGTTTGTTTTCTTGTCCCATCTATTGTTTTTCCTGTCTTGTCCATGATTCAGTTTTCTTCAGTATCTTTTATGTTTTATGTTATTTACTGTTTGACTTATGTTAAGTTCTGATACTCTTGTGAAATTTTAATTTGAAATTTTAAATGTGTTGGCTTATGAGATTTAAATTGTTGCCATCTGGTTCTGACAAGCTTGTTTAGCTTATTGGAAGAACAGTGTCTTGAATAATACTGCACCTTTCTGGGGAGGTGCATTTTGGGGGAAGGGGATGTGAATTGGGAGGCCTGAGGAGGGAGTAAAGTTTAACCAAGTATTATCAGTAGCTTGTTGTTATGTGGAAGATCTTAATTAAATGAATCCTGTGTTGGGAATTGTAGGTTTATATCACGGGCTATTACATGCATGCATTTCTATATTATTCTTAAATATTTTTCAAAATAGGGTATGTAGGGTATTAAATCAATCACAAGATCATTCTTAGTCGACCAGTATTGTATAAAATATTTTGACTTCCATATATTTTGTATTTAAGCAAGCAAATGAATTTTTCTGTTTTTCACTATGTTTTGAAAAAGTGCTTTTTTTTTTTCATAGATGAAGATATAAACTTTTATAATTACCTGTAGTTTTTTGTGTATTTATTCACCACATGTCACTTGACCTTTTATGGGTGCTTGTGCATGCTGGGATGGTGATCGCATATGAGTATTGGTTATCATGCTGCCTCTGTCATGCAGGAAAATCTGCTGCTATTCACTATGGTACAGGAGCTATTTCTGGTTTCTTTAGTGAAGACAATGTCAAAGTTGGTGACGTGGTTGTAAAGAAGCAAGTCAGTCATTTTAGTTCCTTTTTTTTGTCCTATTCATTAAATTTAATCAACATTGTAAGTTCTCAACCTGTTGATCCTTTTTCCAGGAATTTATTGAGGCCACTAGAGAGCCTAGCATCACATTTTTGGTGGCCAAGTTTGATGGTATCCTTGGGCTAGGATTTCAAGAGATTTCTGTTGGAAATGCTGTACCTGTTTGGTAAGAGTGCATTCTTTCTACTTCGTTATGATGTCTACTGACGGCTTGGCCAAAATGTGCACTTTTTTGGTCATTTCTTCGGTCTGGTTTGTATGAAAATAAAAGGAATGTCTTTGCTTTAGTAATTATTCCTGATTTTTGCTTCTTCTTTTTCTCTCTTTTTGTTGTTTGCACCCTTTTTTCATTTGTTGGAACTAAATTTTTCCTCTTGACTCACGGCAAATGCTTGTGTTTCAGGTACAATATGGTCAAGCAAGGCCTTGTTGAAGAACCTGTATTTTCCTTTTGGCTCAACCGAAATGCAGAAGAAGATGAGGGAGGTGAAATTGTGTTTGGTGGGGTTGATCCTAATCACTTCAAGGGCAAGCACACATTTGTACCTGTGACACAGAAAGGCTATTGGCAGGTCAGTCATCTAATATCTTCTCCTGTATTTTTTTAAGTGTACATCAAAGATTGTGTTAATTTTATTATTTTAATCTATGCTTCCTTTTGTAGTTCGAAATGGGCGATGTTATTATTGATGGCAAAGAAACTGGTATGATTCTCCTGGATACATCATGCAGCTCTTTACAGATTGAAACTGGGGGGAAAGATTAACTTCGTATGAAAGAAAGATCTCTTCGAGATTTAAAAAAGCTGTGTTACAGCCGAGAATTCAAAAGGCTGTGACAATTATATGTTCATTCTGTTATAACTACTTAACTTACTGTCAATGAATTTTACAAAAAAGTTGCTATTTCACAGGGTACTGTGGCAGTGGATGTTCAGCAATTGCAGATTCTGGAACTTCTTTATTGGCAGGTCCAACAGTATGTATCTATCTTTACCTTTGAATGAGTTAATAACATTTCACATGTCTGTTTTTGTTATAGGCAATCTTATTTGTGATATTTCGTCTAGTTCTTCTCTTTGCTTAGCACTCCTTTCGGGCTATAAGATTGACAGACGGCTTGCTATTCATAAAAGTGCTTTAGTCTACTGGTTTTTTAGTTGGTGAATACCAACGTCCACGTTCTTTTCTTGTTTCTGCTTCCATCGTGGTCTTTGCTTAGCACTCCTTTTGGGCTATAAGATTGACTGACAGCTTGCTATTCGTCAAAGTGATTTAGTCTAATGGTTTTTTGGGTGGTGAATACCAACGACCACATTCTTTTCTTGTTTCTGCTTCCATCGTGGTCTTTGCTGGAAGTCAAAAGAATATAATTTGATATTAAACTGTGTACTTCTTTTATTGGGTCTTGAAAATTTTCAGTTACAAAACAAATACAGGCAGTCTCTTTTTATGTTCCTGGGCTTCCATTTGTTTCAGGCTTTCTGAATTCCCCATGTAACTAATATAACAGTTGGAAGTCTGTTATATCACATTTTCATTACTGGACATAAAAATTTGTGTTATCAGCATGTGGTAACAATGCTAGAGTTGTCATTAAAATTGTTGGGCTTACATATTCATGCTTTTGTGTGTGTCTGATAGACTGTGATTACCATGATAAATCATGCCATTGGTGCCACTGGAGTTGTGAGCCAACAATGCAAGATGGTGGTGGAACAATATGGACAAACAATTTTGGATCTGCTATTGGCCGAGGTAAAATTAAATTTCAACATATGTAAATTCCCCCTGCCTCCCAAAAATCATTACATACATCTTAGCCTGTAGTGTTCATCACATTCCTGTATCAGCGGATAAGGCTTAACTTTGTTATAATTTTTAATATGTGAATGATGAAATTCTGCAAATGACTGACTTCTGGATGCTTGGCCATATTTAATAGGCTCAACCAAGGAAAATATGCTCTCAAATTGGATTATGCACCTTTGATGGGACTAGTGGTGTCAGGTAAGGTTCAAAGATTTTCTTTTTAATTGTCTATATCAGTCTTCATGGAAATTGGTACATATCCTTCGACATATTGCTGCATGTGGGGAAAAGTCTCTCCGCTGCATGTTTTGGTGGTGTTATTGTAAAATACTTCCAATTTGCTGCAATGTTGCTAAATTCTGATTGATGATTGGACTGTCTTTTATAGCATGGGAATTGAAAGTGTTGTGGATGAGAACAAAGGTAGCAAAGTATCTGGCGGTCTGCATGATGCTATGTGCTCGGCTTGTGAGATGGCGGTTGTCTGGATCCAAAGCCAGCTTAAGCAGAATGAGACGCAGGATCGTATATTGACCTACATTAATGAGGTGAAGAAGGTTTATTTTTATTTATTTATTGGTACCTCCTCTGATTTCTTTTCGTGGTTTGACATTGCTGTCCATGTAATTGCAGCTTTGTGATCGAATCCCGAGTCCAATGGGAGAATCCGCTGTTGATTGTGAGAGTGTTGATTCCATGCCAAATGTTTCCTTCACTATTGGTGATGAGGTCTTTGACCTTGCTCCGCAGGAGGTATGATACTAGTGCTCTTTATGAGTTATTATTTATGGTTCGTGTGATACCTTCTTTTATTCTCTTTACCTTGGGGGATGAAATCACATTATTGCAATCTTCACCTAGTCTATACAATGAGACAATTGGATTACATCAACTTTTATGGATGTGGTTCTTTTTATCATTTCTGTTCATCAGATCATCTACGTAATCTGCCATATCTATCCTGGAATCCTGGGTAACTGAAGTTCAACTCCCCATCTTCGTACATAAGCCTCTATGATACTTTGACTTGTGATTTTAGTAGCGGTTTTACATCAACTTTTATGGATGTGGTTCTTTTATCATTTCTGTTCATCAGATCATTTATATAATCTGCTATAACCTGGAATCTTGGGTAACTGAAGTTCTGCCCCCCATCATTCGGACATACACATAACCCTTTATGATATTTTGCCCTTTGATTGTAGAAGTGGTTTCCTTGAATTATAGCAGTTCATGCATTAGATGAATCTAACCTGACGAAATTATCTTGTTGCACGGCTAGAGTATGGTTTCCTCATTTCATAGTATCGTTTTCCCATTGAAGGCTACAATCTCTTGAGCACATGAATCTGCTTCCTCCACAAAGGATCGTATAAGTCATTTTGTCTCTAACACTGTGTAGATGTTTCATTCCAAATCCTCGAGTTTTTGTTCAAGAATGAATGATGGGAAGGGAAGAATCACTTTTCTTCCAAAACTTTCCTTCCGAATGTGGGGAGATTTAGAGGGGAGGGAAAGCTGCTCCAATGAGATCTGTAATAGTGATAATACTAGAAGTAAAAAAGAAGGAAGAGTGATGTTAATGCAAAATAGTATTCTAAATTTATAAATTATACTTTCTTTTGTCTTCTTTTAAACTTACAACAGGAGAAACTAAAATAAATGATATTTCCTTCCCAAACTCTTGAACCAGAGATGAAAATTAGAACACTCCCCCTCCGAATCCCCAGGGAAGTTAGCAGTTTTAGTACTTGATAGATAATAGCAGTTCATGCTTCTGCACTATTCGTTTCACCGTGACTTTTTCAATCTGTTTGAACAGTACATACTCAAGGTCGGCAAGGGACCTGCAGCTCAGTGCATCAGTGGCTTTATGGCCTTGGATGTTCCTCCTCCTCGTGGTCCTCTCTGGTACTTCTATTGCCTTCTAAGCTTCTAGTTTGTGTGGTATTATTGAAGTTACCACTTGCATGTGATCATTTTGCAACCATGTAGATTCTCACCGATTTGTGGCCATGTAATGCAGGATCCTGGGAGATGTCTTCATGGGTCGCTACCATACGGTCTTTGACTCTGGTAATGCCAGAATTGGATTCGCGGAAGCAGCATGAACGAAGCTAACTTTTTTATTGGCTTCTTGTGGGTCCGTGTATATGCCTGTTATTAGTTGAAGTAGAACCCCGTAGAACCCCGTAGACGTGATACGCTGAAATAATACTCCACGTGCAAGTATTTATGTGTTTGGCTTGAAAAATTAGCAGCTACCTTTTATCCGTATTGCTGGCATGGCTTGTAAATATGTTGGTCGGAAGAGGTGATCCGAAGCACTTGGCATGTTTGGTGTGTGGAATGGAGTAGAATACGAGGAAATGGTTATTACATCGAAATGGTACTTGTACTTGCCAATGTGCAGCTGTACTCTATGTTTGGTGTGTCGAATCGAGTGGAATGAGGAAATGGTTATTCCATATAAATGGTACTTGTACTTGCCGATGTGCAGCCATTTTCGTGGTCATGGGTAACCCTTGTAATAAGTTGAAACAAGATTATCTGAGAGAGAACTATTCTGGCCACTAGAACTAAATGGGATAATTTGAATTTGTCAGCTATTATCATGAACTAATTACAGCATGTAGGCGATTTGTAAGCGTTTTGAAGTATATTTTTATGAACATCTGAAACTAATTTTTATCCGGTCTTTTAAGAGAACCACTTAGTTTACCGATGAGAGCTTGCTACCCCCTTCCCTCGTCCCCATGTTAAAATCTTCCTTCGACGTTCACATGTGCTTTAAGGAACAAGGTACCTGAGAATTTAAAATGAGGCATTCCCTTTTTTACCCGTTTATGTTTTTTAAGTGATTTTACTTGTACAAACACGTTTCATATATCAAAATTGATGTAGCTAAATTTAATTGATTCTCCTAAGAGTTATTTGGGTCAAACAATTATAATGAATTGTTTAATTTTTATCGCGTTAGTATTTTCGGCATGAGAATGTATAAAGAAAGTATAAATAGAATTATTGGAATTTTCGTTCCCCGTGAAAATCATGAAAAACGGTAGAATGCATTGAACTTGTGCAAGATGGGGCTCGAGTAATTTTGACAGATCGGACCTGTCTTACGTCTTACCAATGCATTTACGGGATGTTTCCTGTTCTAATTACCTACTTCATTCTTTTGGGTTTTTTCTGGGTTTATCATCCATGCAATAATTATTCATCCACTCCGAGGCCAAGCTTAACGTCATACTTTTCAGGAAAAATCAAATATATATAAACATATAATATTTTTCAAACAAATAAAAACGTGGAAAAAAAATCTTAGGCCTAGGAAAAGTGAGTAAAATGAGCCTAAAAAATGACATCTTTTTTGGTTAAAATGCTAAGGTAGTTGGTATTTTTTAATCAAAACGGTAACATTTTTATCAAAGCAATATAGTTTTGGGTGCCTCAGTTCTTAAGTTAGAAACCTAGACTTAGTTTACTCATATAACTCAGAAAATTATGTTAAATTTTTAAAAAATTTCCAATGAAAAATGGAAAACAAAGACCTTGACGTTACCCAAAAAAAAGAAAAAAAGAAAAAAGAAGACTTTTAGAAGGTTAAGTCTAAACAGTTTAAACTGTTGCTTCTACATGGGTGGAAGCAGTGGGCAAGCTTGCCCTACTTGAAGTAATAGCACCTTTCTTCTAATCAAGTTCAAGTGTATCTGAAGATAAAAACTGCCTAATCCAATTACAAGAACCCTATATATGGATCCTAGGAAATTAAAAGTCCTACGCTTTAGCAGCTAACCCACAAGCTAAAGAAACCCTAAGCAACGCTAAATAGACTACTAAACTCTAAAGTCACAACTAGAACTCAGTGTTTCAGAACTATTACAGAAACATAAATAGTCTAGAGATTCTTGATTCCTGCCCCTCATCACAAATGTGTACACCAGAGCCCAATCACAATTGTAATATTGTGATCCTATTTGCTCTACCTTCTTTCTTCATGTTATCATTGTTACAGGCAGAACAAAATGAAAAAACCCGATTAATTAAAGAAGTTTTATGCCATTCCTTGAAAGATGCTGCCTTTTAAATCTCTCTTTTTGGTCAATCCTGCAGAAGGTTCCTTTGTGATTGCTTCCTTCTCTTCTTAAGCCTTTCAAAGGGTCTTCGCCGGCTCTGTTTTTATAAATTTTCTTGAACTCCCTTCCCGCTTTGCATTGCTTCCAAGTTATTCATCCACATGTTATACCGAGCCCAACCTATTGGTATTAAAGCCTAGTATGCAATTAATTATTCTTCCAAAAGTTTGTCGCTTTAGGTGATGGTTCCTTGTTATACCAGTTATATGAACCCGTGCTTTTTCTTGCAGTTGATTTTGCTTGTTACCGGATGAGTATGAAGCAGCTCGAGTTATGCTTTTAGAGGACATAATCAAATGTACTTCCATACAGCATCTTCAAGCAAGACTAACAAACAAAACTGATAAGAATAAAAAGAAAAGCTCTAATATCCCTTGTCCGGATATGACGTCATATGGTTGCTTGTCTTGACCTACTGAGTGTTTTCACTCACTCTTTGTGTTGTTTGGCACCTAACAGGGAGAATCTCTAAAGAGGAGCTAGAAGCAAGTGTACATATTAAGTGTAAAAGCCTGGCTTATGCCCAGATGAGCCGACTGCCCTAACAAATCATTTAAAGCTTTGGGTGGTCGTCTAGGGACCGGGCATGGGTTGTAATGTAGTAAGTTATATTGATGTTATTTTCACCAACCTTGCGATTTAGGGTAGAGTTAGGAGTCGGTTTTGTAATAATGATAAAAAGCTATATGATGAGATGTCTGGTATGACTTATTATTAGTATGAAGTGGTTATTTTTTAATCGTTGACAATCATTAGTTCCGTCAATCTTCAAAAGGATGAGGTGTCAAAGGTTTAGTCTTAGGCTATAATTGCAACTCTTTGAAGAGGTTGGTCTAGAATCGTGTGATTAAAAGGTTGTTCGTAACTTTAGTAAAAAAGTCAGGATTGAATATGCAATTTGACCTGATGGTTTAGATGCCTTTGGGTGTTGCAGCACACTAAATTCACTAAGGCCATTTTCATATAATTTAATTATGTATTGAGAGTTTATTTATATTGCGAAAGCTAAGGCCATGTTTGTTCATTTGGATTAGAAAAGGGGATGGGATGGGATATAATGAGATTGTATGAGATTTTTTATCTCTAAGATGTGAGAAATCCCACCCTAATGTTTAGTACAAGTCTAGATTCTAAAAATCCTATCCTATCTTTGGACAAGTGAAAGACCTGGAAGGTCACTAACCTTTACCTTTCAAAAATGCCCTTTGTTCTTTAAAGGGGAATACAAGTTATTTTTTATTTTTGCATGTCCTATTGTTAGGATAATTTATAATAATACAATCAGAAAGGGAAAAAAAAATGACAAATGTGTATCTTTGGTACTCAATTTTGTTGCCTTGTATTTCTAACCCCCAAAAAGGGGTAACAAGATCATTTAACAATATTGTACCTTCCATGGAGTTAATAGTCTCCCGGGAGGAGAGGGACTAATTAATTTGGCGCCATAAACATGCCCTACGCTGTTAAGTAATTTACCTTGTAGCATACTAGATTTAGAAAGCCCATTTATTACTAAGCAATGCTATGGAGACAAAGGATTTGAAAACAAAATCACAAAAGGCTTATATGGCACAAATTTATAAGAGTATATTTTGTCATTTACTGTAACATCCTCTACTAAATTTGTGATACATAAGTTTTTTATGATTTTATTGTAAAATCCTTTGTAAATGTAGAATTATTGCTTATTACTTTCTAAACATGCTTTCAAAGATTTTGGTGAGGAGATTTGAGTAACGCCATAGCCTATACATCCCCATTAGTTCCCAACCAAATCCCTTAAATTTTACCTGTCAATATATGAAGAGAGAGGGTAGTCGAATAATTTCATCAGAATGTTTAGAGATTACTTTATTGCGTTTCATTTATGTATTGACACCTAACTTTTCCGAGATATAGTTGAGATTTTCTATATTTTACGCTTTAAAATTATTTCCTATATTTTTCAGTTTGCTTTGTCATGTTCCTATCTCCTTTCTAGTTGAAACTTCCCGGTAAAAATTAGATTGAAATTCTCATTATTTTTAATTTATCTCCTTTTATATTTAAGGAATATTTTTATTTGATCTGACCGTGAAGATTTTTTTTTTTTTCCTAACTGGATTTCTTTTTGATCTCCATCCCTCAGGATCCATCAAGGTAAATTTTAAAATCAGTCCCAAGAATGATCTTTGAAAACATATTTGAGAAAAAATTATAACAATAATTTCTTCTTAATGAGCAGCATGGTGAACGTCATCACATGAATCTGTCAAGCAATCAATCATAAGAAAAAAAGAAAAAAGGAAGAGACACAAATTTATCCTGATTCACCCTAATGTAGAGCTACGTCTAACAGAAAGAAATTATCACCAAAATTATTATTAGGGTTTTGCTCAAAAAATGCTCATATGGGAATAAAGGGAAAACAACTTATATATATATATCCATAAATTAGAGCATCCCAAATATTACCCTTCTGCCACCATACGAAAAATGCAAATCCAAACATTCCGTGGGCCTGTCAACAGAATCCTCGAAACCACCTCCATAGTGTACAAATGTTGAAATGTGAACCAATCCCAACACATGGAGCTGAATAGTTTTTATTCTTTCCAAAGTAAAGCCTGAATAATGCGAACTAAAAATAAATAATAGTTTCAAATGTGTAGTTATCAAACTATATTAACAGCAGGATACTATTTTGAACAAAAATTGAGTAGTTTAAGAAAAAAAAAAAAAGGACATGCGGCGGTGGATCGAAAAGAGTGTGAACAGAAAATTATGAATAAAAGGATATTTCTGAGACTTCTTTTGTATATGAAATGGGAACTGCAGGTTAGCACTTTACAAGAGGTCTCTGTTTGTTTCTTTGCTGTCGCATTCTCTATAACTTGGACGACTGATCCAGCGACAAAAACTTAAGGGCATTTGTAGGAAGTTGAAGGACAACTCATCCAAAAGGACAAAAACTTGGGGGCTTTCTCTAGGAAATTGAAGGATACAAGTGGTTGAAGAAGGACAAAAACTGAGGTGCATTTGTAGGAAATTGAGGACGGATCCTCAAAAGCACTGTCAACTCTGTGCTTTGGGGTATGCCTGGGGTTCTTATCTCTTTGATAAGTTCCCTGGATATTCCTGCGGCAGTAACATATGTTCAATATTTATCTGCCTTTATAATAGACAGTCAAGAGTTGTCTGGAGAAAAATTGAAAGGACACATACAAGGGCGTGAGACTCATTCACTAGTATCCGGGGCACACGTCTCATCGTGTCTATTTTTCTGTACATACAATCTGTACACACAGACTTCTTGTAAACCCAAAGGCTTTTTATCTGATACAACGGTTTCCACTTAAAGTCTATCCTTTGTAATTGCATTATTTTTCCCTATAAACGAGAAAAAGGAAAAGAAAGAGAAGAAACAGGTGAGGTAGTTCTCCCAGGCCAATATGCATGCCAAATTGAAAGCCATTGCAACCTCTTTCTTCCTTTCATCCTTATTGCTCCCTCCGGTCATATGTGAATCGAATGACGGCCTCTTCAGAGTTGAACTCAAAAAGATGAAATCCGATCGAAATAACTGTCTTGCCGCAAGGCTTAAGTCCAAGAATAGGGACTCACAGAAAGCGTACGGCGGGAAGGATCATACTGATGTTGTAATGTTGAGGAACTACATGAATGCACAGTATTTTGGTCAGATCGGTATCGGTACTCCATCTCAGAAGTTTACTGTAATTTTCGACACCGGGAGCTCTAATCTGTGGGTGCCCTCTGCAAAGTGTTACTTATCGGTGAGCTTTTACATGTATTAAAGTGTTTATGTTGCGGAAAATGCTAAGATGAGTGGAGCAAAATTTTCCTATAACTCATGTATGGTCTAGCTAAGACAACAACAAAATATGATTATGACTGGTGGGATATAAATTCTCCTCTAGTTGGCAAACCTTCAGTTGCATATAAAGTTTCACCAAGACACTCAAAGTTTACCACTTATATTGTTAGAGAGGTACTTATTAAGGCAGTGGCCTTTGCCATACCTGCTTATCCTATGGCATGCTTTCAATTTCCCAAAACATTGTGTCATGATCTTGAGGAGCTGATTGCTAAATTCTGGTGGGTTCAGACTCTTCGATGAAGCCCGCATTTTTACCAGCTAGTAGGATATTAACAGAATATTTAATCCAATGGTCAGAATCCTTTTTTCTTTTTCTGGGTGATCTTAATGGACCTTATTCAATCTTGTTCATATAAAAATAGATTTCTCACTTGCTCATGTTACTATTATCCTGCAACTTATATTCGTGAATTTTAGGTGAAGTTACAATGCGTTTTACTAATAGATTAGATATCATGCTTGTGCATTTTGATGAAGGCTGCGTGTCTTGTCCATTCCAAGTACAAGTCAAGGAAGTCCAGTACATATATGAAGAATGGTTCGTCTTCTTTCCCCATCCTTTCTCATTTTATAAACTTTGTTCCTTTCTCTGTTATGTTTATGTGACAGTTTTTGCCATATCATCTCTTGGAAAACTTCAGTTTCAAATTTGTGTTGCTGCATCTGTTTTGCAGGAGACCCTGCTGCTATTCGCTATGGCACAGGAGCCATTTCTGGGTTCTTTAGTTCAGACAATGTCAAAGTTGGTAACCTAGTTGTACAGAAGCAGGTCAGATAATTTTGTTCTTTTTCTTGTTTTTCATCTAATATAATTAGAATTCTCACCATTAACTTTGTTTGGTTTCTTCTTTTACACAGGAATTTATTGAGGCCACTAGAGAGCCTGGCACCACATTTTTAGCAGCCCGGTTTGATGGCATACTTGGGCTAGGGTTTCAGGAGATTTCTGTTGCAAATTCTGTTCCAGTATGGTGAGAGTTCAATTTCTACTTTCTTATGGTGTCATTACTCGGCAAAGATTGCATAGTTTTGGAAAGTTGACCGAAAAGAATATATTTTTGGATAATATTTTCTCGACTCCTCGTGGTTTTATCGAATTGTAGAGGACCCCATATGGTTGGGAAATCACTATATTATTCCCTCACGAAATGACTGTTTTACCCACATTCAGTGCTCTCTTTAATTCTAATCTCTAGCCTCTCTCGGCCATAAAATCTACTTATCTATTTCTCTAGCCTCACAATTGGGTTTTGTCTTTGATTTTTAATTCTAGGATTTCTTGCAATTGAAATTGTTTCATTGTCGAATAAGTTTATTATTAAAAATTTGCTAGCTTTTCTTATTATTGCCATCGAGAAAATCGATCTAAGATGACTTTTTTTCTTCCTCACATAAATATATGGGCAATTTAGTCATAAAAATTAATTAACTCGGGAAAAAAAGCTTGGCGTCATTAGTTGAAACCATAAGGTGGCAACAACTTGATCGCATTCAAATCAAAAGGGGGTTAATTACAATTTACCACGTGCGGCTCTTTGTTAGAGCCATGGAACTTTTACCTTATTGTTTGAGGGTACGCTTATGTTTCAGGTACAACATGGTTAATCAAGGCCTTGTTAAGGAACCTGTGTTTTCATTTTGGCTAAACCGTGACGTAGGGGATTATGTGGGAGGTGAAATTGTGTTTGGTGGAGTTGATCCCAAACACTTCGAGGGCAAGCACACATATGTGCCTGTCTCAAGGAAAGGCTATTGGCAGGTTCAACATCTAATATTTTCTCCTCTATTTTTCTAAGAACGTAAATTTAAGATTATGTTTATATTTTTTAATTTGATTTTAATATATGCTTTTATTGTAGTTCCAAATGGGCGATGTTCTTATTGGTGGCAAACAAACTGGTATGTTCCTGTTGTGTGCAGATTAATATATATATATATAGAAGGAAAGATTGACTTGCTAGAATAAAAAGACTACCTACAAAAAAGTGGGCAACTAAAACTTCGCGACTTTTTGACAAACAATATTATTGATTTGGAAAATTCTACTTGTACATCCTTCACCTCGAAAGTGATCATGTGTCAAAATATGTGCGGTTCTTTTCGAGTGGTATTTTGGCCAAATAATAATATAGGACCATATATATTTTGCCTCGGGGCTACTTTCAATATGAAGGATGTGTGAAAGATGTATATGTAGTATTGCTCAATTAATTCACTTACAAAAAGTTATTTTATAACAGGGTACTGTGCGAGTGACTGCTCAGCAATTGCTGATTCGGGAACTTCACTATTGGCAGGTCCAAAGGTATGAATCTTTATTCTTCTATCGATTATTCTCAAATTCATCGTTAAGTTGTGTAGCTGATGGGAATGGAATGATGATCAGGACGAGTCTTTAATATTTTCAGTAGAACAATTTTTGATTCTGTATAGCCGTCCTTGTAAGTATAAGCAGTAATGGTCTCTTTCTATGCTCATCGGCCTTCTGCCAATGCCTCTGCGTTCCTTTGTGATGAGAGCTTGTGGATTAATGCTAGTTTTCCTGATTAAAACTTTCATGTTTTTCGCTTGTGTGCATGTTTTTTCTGGCTAGGCTGTGATTGCCATGATAAATCATGCCATTGGAGCCACTGGAACTGTTAGCCATGAGTGCAAGATCGTAGTGAAACACTATGGACAGACGATCATAAACATGCTGTTGTCTGAGGTGACCTTAAGTTTTAAATTTGTTTATAATTTGTAAATTTAAATTTATTTGCATGCATTTGTACTGTAAATATGAATTTATTTATTAACCCTATTCAATAGGCACCAGCGAAGATGGTGTGCACCCTAATTTCATTATGCCCAACTCATGCAACTGGTGAAGCCGGGTAAGATTCAAACGACATTGTATTTCACGCATTGGGCTCACTTTTATACAGTGCTACTATTCCTAATTAGGCACAGTTGTGCCCAAAACAACATTGTTTTGATAAAAAAATGGGTATTTTTAAAATCATCTACCAAAACTTTGTCGATTTTACACAGTTGGGCTCACTTTTATACAGTGCTATTGTTCCTAATTAGGCACAGTTGCGCCCAAAACAACATTGTTTTGATAAAAAAATGGGTATGTTTAAAATCATCTACCAAAACTTTATACAGTCCTACTATTCCTAATTAGGCACAGTTGCGCCCAAAACAATATTGTTTTGATAAAAAAAAATAGGTATTTTTAAAATCATCTATCGAAACTTTGTCGATTTTGGATGAATTGTGCCTAATTAAACAGTGATGCTGCTTAAATGACGCCCTCTTTTCGAAAGGAGACTTTTCTTTCTTGTTAGGGTGTAATATTCCGGAATTTTGATTGATGAGATTGGAGTGTTGCTGTACTTTATATATAGCATGGAAACTGAGAAAGACGTGGGGGATGATAGTAAAATGCTTGATGTTTTGTGCTCGGCTTGTGAGATGGCGGTTGTGTGGGTGCAAAACAAGCTCATGCAGAATCAGTCAGAGGCTCGTGCATTGAACTACGCCGATGAGGTGAACATACATTGTCTATTTATGTATTGGTACCCCCATCAACTGATTTTGCAGGTCCTGATGCTGCTGTTTATGTAACTGCAGCTTTGTGGGAAAATCCCCAGCCTGATGGGAGAATCCATAGTTGATTGTGGAAGCCTTGCTTCCATGCCTGATGTTTCTTTTACTATTGCTGATAAGGTTTTTGACCTCTCTCCACAGGAGGTACTCTACTAGTGTAAATTCTCCTCTGTTAATCATTATTTATTGTTCCATGCTTCAGCATGATTCATATTGAGGCTTGCTTTTTTCTCTTCCTTATTTTTCTCTAATTCGCAATACATACGACGGACTTTTTGATTTTCCGCACTCTCATTACTCTGCAATTTTCTCAAACAGTACATAATCAAGGTTGGTCAGGGACCAGTGGCTCAGTGCATCAGTGGGTTCACCCCTTTGGATGTTCCTCCTCCTCGTGGACCTCTTTGGTACTTTTTTAAGCTTCTAGCTTATTTATGCTAGTCCTTTATCAGTTACCACGCACTAATCTTGCAACTCAACTGCACGTATTAGAATCCCTTGATTCTTACTGAGAGCGCTTATTGTGCAAATGTGTACATTCTCAATGATTTGCAACCATGCAACGCAGGATCTTGGGAGACATTTTTATGGGTCGATACCATACGGTCTTTGATTATGGAAACGCGGCAGTTGGATTCGCGAAAGCAGCATAAAAGAAGCTTGGGTGTCTCTGTGTCTGCTAATTAGTTAAAAGTGGTGCCTTGTTATGTTAGCACCTTGTCTGCTAAGCTAATTGGTCTTGTTCAGATTCTGTGGATGGCTTAATAATATTTTGTGGCATGTTTGGTTTGAGTCTCATCTAAAGATTTGCTTCAAACTCATTCCTCCTACGCGTTATAGCAATATTTTTGTATCAATTTTTCTAAGATTTATATACTTCTTTTGTCCGAGGAGATTTATTATCTACATGGACCGAAAACAATATGAAGCAAAATGAAGAACTACTGGTGTACAAATGTGTTTTACCATGCACATGAACGAAGTCAGACTGAAACTAAGGGCCTGTTTGGTGGAATTGAAATTTTAAGTATTGTTATCTTGAGTGAGATACTTCATTGTAAGTCTGAATTAATTTTATTTGAAGAAAAATCTAAGTGAGATAATTTACTGTAAGTCTGAATTAACTTGATTTAAGGAAAAACCTTTTGGGATGCATCTTCAGTTCGAAGTACTACTGAGATAATTTATTGGAAGTCTGAATTGACTTGATTTAAGGGAAAATCTTTTGGGATGCATTTTCTACATGAAGTACTCATCTTGAAGATCGCAGTTATGAACCATGGTCATGAATTTAGCTGAAATAACCAGATTAGTTCTCACCTAACAAAAATAAAAAATAATTAAAAACGAAAGAAAACAAAATTAATTGTCAAAGCCAAAAACCAAAATCTAAAATGCCATTCCAACAATTTTATAGTGTGAAAAATGAATTTAGCATCCCTCCAATGTACACTTTACCATCGGGAGAAGTGAAAATCATTAGTACTGAATTCATAGTAAAATCTCGAGTGCATCAGTACAGAATTTACAATTAAAATCTGAACTGCAGAGTTTCATATAAAATCATGATACATTTAGTATTTGGATATTGATAATATATTTTATTTTTTATGTTATTGTTTATTTGTTTGTAATGCAGATAAATATTATTTGTGTGATGTTGCATACACACATACACGTGGATTTATGACCGCTTTTCGCAATGTACATTATTGACTATCTAATTTTCGAAGTGGTGGTCGACCTATAATAAAAGAAGAAATGTTCAATCATGCACGTGCACAATTAAGGAATGTGATAGAGAGAACTTTTGGGGCTCTAAAAAGTAGTTTCTCAATCTTGAAAAGGATGGCATCATACCGATTTTCAGTACAAAGGAATATTATTGTTGCTTGTATGACAATACACAACTTTATTCGTAGAACAGCCATTACTAATGCATTCATTGAACAATTTGATAATGATGATGATGCACCAATTGAAGATCTCAATGACAATGCAAATGTGATATAGGAGGTGGATCTTGACAACAAGAACACTTCTTTATGGTGACTTTGAGGGACCAAATTGCAAATCAATTTCATAATGACCAGCATTGAAATTTTTTAACTTTATGGATTCTCAACTTCTTGCAGATATATTATTTATTATTGAAGTTATTTGACCTATTAAGTTACAAAAATAATTCTTTAATTATGAAGTCTTTAGCACATTAAGCCATATAAAGCTATAGCTTTCTTGTAGTCTACATAACTATTATTGAAATAGTCTTTACATAATTATAAGGTTAAAAAAGTAAATTAAATAATTTTCAATCTTCAGAAAATATATTTTATCAAACAGTTTAATTGAATTCAGTGATAAATTTTCTGGTAACATTTATCAAACAAACACTTCTCTGACTTCAATACTAATGATTTTCAGTACTTAAAATTCAATACTAAAAATTTTCAGTGTTAACTTTTTAGTCTTATCAAACAAGCCCTAAGTTAAAGTTAGGTACTACTAGTGGTATATTTACTTGGTCTCATGCTAATTTAGTAGCATGTGCTCAACATTTTTTAAACCCGTTTGGTTGAGCTTATTTTTTCCTTTTCTATTGAAAAAACTATTTTCTATAAAAAAAAATATAATAAAATAAAAAGAGAGGTGTTTGGCAAATCTCTGGATAGTTCAAACTACTTTTAAAAAAGTCCAAATATGCTTGTAAAAGCAGAAAAAACTACTTTTCAAAAAGTTATATTAAATAGCTTTTAAAAATAGAAAAAAAAATTACTTTTCAAAAAATATATATTAAACAGCATCTCCAAATTTATTTATTTTTATTTTTTACTTTCCAAAAAGTCAATAGTAACTTTTTATGAGCTCATCCAAACTAGGACTTTCCTAAAGTTAAAGGTTGTAATTCGTTTTGTTTATATCCTTTTATTTGGTGCAGCTACTGCACTTACAACAACTACATTACAAGCACCCAAAGAAAATAATAAATAAAGATCAAAGCTAACATGTCATTGTTTTGAATCTTGTGTATTTTTTAAAACATTATAAGGCACAGGTACCCCTAACTAGTACGAGTTTTTTCCTTTGTTTATATCCTTAAATTCAACATAGTGGCTACTTTGGAATACATGTCCCATTATATATGTGTAGGGTAAGTTGAAGTTTCAAGCATGAAAAATTCCACACAATATAATTTCTTTAAGAGCGAAAAATGCATCACTGATCTATAAATTCGAATTGGAAGAGAATGAGAAAAAGAAAATTACCATACAATTTAATAATGTGTGTGATCATCATTTAAAGGGTGGAATTTTTTAAAAAAATCTAAGTAGCCGTTTTACACTATTCACCATCTAGGTGAAAGTCCTAAATATTATCAAATTGTAAGAAAATTTTATGTCCCCTCATTTTCATTTTTTTTTCTCATATTGGCTTTCAATCCGCATGATCAAAATTCAAAGATTTTCTGCACATTTTCCGTCTTAAAAAAAAATCTAGCATATTGAATTCTTCAAAAATTCTAGAGGAGCTAGACCCCAAACCTAATACCTCACTTTAAGAATATTATAGCTCGTCCCTTATCCGCCAAAACAACCCTCAAAAGCATCGGAAGAGGAGATAGTGTTATTCAAGATGGTTCAAATTAGTAGGCATGAGATACAATAAGCGTCCATATGTACACATAGGTTAATTAAGCAAGAGTGAGCTCAAGAGACACTTCATTCCTCAAATGGTCTGAACTCACAGCAGCTTCAGCTGAGCCTAATGATAGTGCCAGTGGTTCCATTCCAACATCCTCATTTACTTCCTGAATTATTTACACAAGAGAGAAAAAAAAAAAAACTTATTAATTAGTCCTTAATTCCTTAAATAAATGAAAGGGGGTGGGGGGGGGGGGGGGGGGAGGGGAGGGGAGGGGGGGATTTGCTGATTTACTTGGCTGGTGTAGGTATTGAGTAGATCTTGGAAGACAAGACAAGAATTTGATTTATGCTCCCATCTTGACTCTTGCTCCTCTTCCCTGCATGAAGTTTTTATTCAATCTCATAAAAAAAAAATAAAAGTTATATTCAATTACAGACTCTTTCTATTATTAGGGTGGGGGATGAACATCCTACCATCATATAAGCACAAAAATATGGCTAGAGCATGAGTCCCCTTAAGCGAAGTATTATATGTAGGTGTGTGTTGCAATTGATGAGCAATGCAAGGAATCCGAATAATAATGAGGAAAGAAACCGTTTATAAAAAAGACGAGATTTATATAGTTCGGTTGGTGTGACCTACATTCAAAGGAACATTTTATTCCATAAACCCTTGTTGTCATAGTGTCATGGATATGTTTTCCAGAAACAGCAGTGCATGAGATAGTTGATTGAGGGTAGTCTAGTACCTAGTCAACCAGGCTTACCGAAATCACAAGACATTCACGTTGCGCTTGAAATTGAAATAAGGATGGAATGTTAAAGGAATGAAAATAAAAATAAAATAAAATGACCATACTGCAAAGAAATGATCTCTTCATAAGAACATGAATCAACATTTTTATTATCGTTCCCATTCTTGCCATCAAAACTAGGTTTGAGAGGTCCAAAACTATACGTAACAGCGTAGTTTAGTCATATTAACAAAAACAACCCCATCAATATGTTTGCCAGGGTTTGTCTAAGTGTCAAACTCGTGCTATAAATTTTACTAAGAAATATGTCAACATGAAGAGAGGATCGATTGAGCTGTTAGGTTTGTTGAGGCCCACAATGTATATTAGCCTTTAAAACACAAGGTTCACTATCATGAGACTATTTTCCTTTAAAGCTAGTATAAACTTAAAAAGAACAAACCATTGAGGCAGGGAGCAGGGATTATTCAGAGGCAGTTCATCCATGGAAGAACTCCCACAGGTTTGATAGAGGAATGGATTGTCGAAGTGGGAGAAGTTGTTTGATTGCGGATGAATGAATTTCGTTTGTTCGTTCCTCTTCGACGCCATGGCCGCTTCTGCATCAGCTTAAAACACACACACATGGCTTACATTTTTAACAGGATCATGCCTACAAGGAGTCAAGCAATCAAGTATTGCCTAAAGTGTTTTTATTTGATTCAAGGGTGAGCAGATGCTGATTGGTTCTGAAGGTAGCTTCTCAATCTATAGATATACCCCTTCATTATATAATAAAACGTTCACAACTTTTTCTCCATCTCTTTTTTCTTTTTCTTTTTCTTTTTCTTTTTCATTTTGAGGATTTACATTTTTGTTTACATGAAAAGGTTTTAGTTCCACAATTTTATCCCAAATTGCTTAATCAATCGTCACGATCCATTTAAGGAAAAACCAATGTGTTAGTGTGACCCATATATGTTTTAGCACATAATTGACCCAAAATTACAATGGAAAGCTATTTTTTGGAAAATCCTCCACTGGTGGTCTACTTGTACTACAAAAAGCAAAATAAATGAATTAAAAATGAGGGTACATGTGAGGAAGTCATAAAATTTCTGTAGCAATAACATCTGTTTTAAAGAAGCCCTAATGGAAATATGTGGAATTGGAAAATATATGTCTAAAGCACTAAATAATTACAAGACTGCTATTTTACCCTAATATGTGTGCATATGGTTAGTTAATTCTTGATAATACTCGTCATTTTTATAAGCTTAATAGTCCCATACGCAAATATTTATTCCCATCATGTGAGGGCTGGGGTTTAAGTTTAGTTCCTTATCTTTTTCTTTTCTGAAAGAACATATCTTAAAAAAAAAAAAAAAAAAGATACACGAACAAATTAAGGCAACTGCAAAGTGCAGTCTGGGGAAGAACAAGAAACAATGTGCACCATGATTAATTAAGTATGTGACATGAGGCTGAATTGAAGCTCTCCCTTTCCATTTGTGATCTGAAACTTTAGTGCCAGATCCTCCTCAAAGTTGTATGTATATATATATTTGTACCTTGTATAATCTGCTCATGCTTCATGCTCCTATACATCTGTTCACACCCAAACAGAGATAAGAAAGCCATCAAATTCTCCAAAGTAATAAACTGACTGGGAAAAAAAAATCGGAATTAAATTATATATAAAGAGGAAAAAAAAAAACAAGAAGAAGAAAAAAACAGAAAAGAGTTGTTTAATATAAGAACCTGAAGATGGCTTTTCACGTGAGATATGGTCAGTCCCTTCACATCCATTATTTGCAAAATCATCTTTGGCGTAGCCCCTACAACAACAAAAAGAAGCTAGCCATGAGTCTAATTCATTCTTTGCTGCCAAAAAAAAAAAAAAAAATCTAAAACTCTTATAATTCTTTTTTCTCCTTTGTCTACCAAAAAAAAAGTGACAAAGTGAAGGGGTGACATGAAAGAGCTTTACTGTCTTCCCCCCCTAGCCGCTCTACGGCATGCACGAAGCATTGGTGAAGATCGGTAGTCCACCGAAGGCGAGGCATTTTGGATCGGACATAGGGTCGTACTCCCGGTGACCTCAAGCTTATTTCCGGGGAGAAGCTGTCGCTCCGCGGCCGACTTATCCTCATGCCGGAAACTTCTAGTGTAGGGTACAACAGTAGTCCACTGTCAAGTGAGGAAGAGTTGTTGAAGGATCTCTCAATTTCTTCCACCCTCTTCATTTCTTCTTCTAAATTTTGAAAGTGAGAGAAAGGGAGAGAGAGAGAGAGAGAGAGTATGGTGAGAATGAAGGGAATAAATAGTAGAGACTGTTGTAAGTTTTGTCCCAGTTTTGCAGCCTTTTGTGGCCATTAAAGGTCAGTTTAGACTTTTGGAGTCTGGGGCTTTATGTATGAAGGAGATTCCACACGGAATTTCAGAACCCTCTCCCTGCGCCATATGCTTCAAAACCCTCACCTCATGCCTTTGTAAAAGTGAACAAGTTAAAAAATTTAGAAGTCCAAAACTCATTGCCTAGGGTCTCGTCGAAAGGGGTTTCAAGGTTTGTTTGTTTTTTATTTTTTTGTTTTTCGTTATAAAGGAAGGCCAAAGCTATGGGGGGAGGGAAATAAGAAATTGTTTCACGATTCATAAGAAAAGCTCAAACACCTGACCTGCACAATAGAGAGGCAGGTCATTTATGCTTGCAAATGGTTTCAAGGTTTTTAACAAAGTTAGATTCTCCATTTCTTTCCAAAAATAACTGTTCAATTTACGAGTATGTTCATCTATTTTTAAAAAGGTAACAACATTAAACGCTCGTGTCCAAGCAAAATTTTCAAGTAGAAAAATACTTAATGACTCAGCCAATTGAGATCAAGACAACGGCAATGTTATTTCTCGTGGGAATAATCTGCTTTTGACTTGACTAGAATGATGAACTCGAATTAATGTGTAAACCGGCTTTATGACGTTCTTTATAAAATTTATTTAGGAAAAAGGGAAAAGAAAACTTAGTAAGCCTTGGTACCTATACCATTGCATGCCATACTTTTTCTTCTTTTTTTTTAATAAAAAAAAGTGTATGTATATATATAAGTAATTCAAAAATGGTGACCAATAATGAATTAGACAGCTCCTGAGTTCACACAAATAGGTAGCTACTTCCCATGCTTGTCATGGTCTAAGGTGGTTGAGTTTGAATGAGCTAAAGGCCGCTATGCCCTCATCAGGGTGCACCGGAATCCCCCAAACCTCAATGTTTTCAGTTACAAAACATTAATATCGCGTGGAAAAAAAATGTTTAATATAATATTGTGTGCTCTATTGGGTCCTTTATTGATTCTGTCATTTTATTCTTTGTGAGGTCACCCATTTTCACATAAGACACAAACCTAATCCTCTCTTTCTCCCCATAAAAAATGCTCGTCAGAACCGAAGCTAAGGGCAAAAATAATAATTCAAACCAAGTTTTTTTTTTTATATTTCTTATAAATGATATAAAAGATCAAATTTGAGTCAAAATAACTTGCTAACCGCTTGAATTTGATAAATCATAGTAATGAGACCTTATAGCTAAGAACCTTGTTTGGTGGGTTCATTTTTTCAACATTCTCATGAACTTGACTGGCTTTCTGGATAGATTGACATTTTTATTTAAAAAAACACTATTAGATTCTATCAATTTGGACCCTCCCGAAATTCATATAAATACCCTAAATTCTCAAAATATATCTCAGCCATCTAATGAAAGTTTCCTAGCTTAATTATTGCCTTCAAAAAAATATATATATATATTTTTGCTGACCCAGACTCCTGCACTGCCCAAACTATATGAGTTGAGAGAAAATTGACTTTACCCCTCAAATCAGTCCCTAAGTAAATTGGTGGATATTAAAAGGTTGTGGATAGCGGGAATTGAATTTGATTTATCTCTAAGCAGACTCAATGCCTTATCACGCAACCAATCCCACAGGGACTACCATAGAAATACTGTTATTTATTTTAATACCTCTATTCATATATTTGAAGGGAAAACAAATAAGTGAATAGAGACAAATTGAAGTGCACATACTTTTTGGAATTAGAAAAAGAACAAAGGTAAGAAAAAAGTGGTGACATAAGGCGTGCATGTTCTAAGGGGAACATGCCAAAAAGTCCTACAAATGTACATACGCATCCATCCTCATCAATTCAATTTCTTGCTATTCTCATTCCTCCGGTGACTTCACCCACAACATCTTCCCTTATTCCCCTCTGCTTTTCTTTTCCCCATCACATTCCCATTCCTCACCTCCAATCATGAGACGACATGTGTTTCCACGTGGCATAAAGTAAGCATGCATGCTATCCTCCGGCGAGGACACCTCCGCAGAACTGCCGAGATGAATTCGTAGTCTCTCCAATCCACCCTATAAAATAACTCAGCCGCCAAGGTGAGCCTGTGGCCATCCAGGCCAACCATAGAATAACTCCACTCAATCTGATCATGAAATAATGAATTATTCTTTCTATATTTTTGGAAAACATATTGAGATATTGATATGATAAATTCCATTGATTTTTTTGAGGGACACTTTCAGGTATGAAGGACGTTTTGAGATATACAAATAAAATTACGATAAAATAATTTAGGCCTATATTGACCTGCTTGCAACCTATCCAAAAGTCACCTATAAAGTTTAATGGACTTCTTCCCCTGTTTGATATTAGAGTTTTTTTTTTCTTTTAATAAGATATTGATTTGTTAATGAGGATGTTTTAAATGGAACAAACATCATACCGTCAAGAGAAGCCTATGCCTCGCTAACTTGCTCATAAAATAATTTTACTCACTTAGTACTGACCTGTGATCCGTGTTTGGCCTATTTGCAATCCAATTTGTTATTTATTTACTTTTGTTGCAGAGGGGGAGAGAGCGCGCCAAAATAGCCGAAACCATAATTGACAGTATGTGTGAGCGTGTGTGGAAACTGCGCAGAGGCGGTTTCAAATAGAGGAATATTCCCTGCATGGATTTGGCTGATGCATGGACAAGCTTTGCTGACAGTATCTCCTGAGCGTCCTCTCACTCACACACCTATTGAAGATATTGGAATATTCTTTATTTCCCATAATAAGCTTCATATCATAAGAAAGTTGAGTTGATTCTTGATCTGATTTAGTTTGGCTTTAGAAATCATTTTAGGTGTCCTGGCATAAAATATGGATAATTCTATTCATCCCGAAAAAGTAATCCTACCCAAATCTCACCACTCTCATGTAGGGGCAGGCCTCACACATGTGATAGATGGGTCATGTGAGACCCACCTCTACATATGAGTGGTGAAATTTATATGAGATTATTTTTTTTGAGGATAAGTAGCATTACTCATAAAATATACACTCTGATCTTGATTCAGTTCTTATTTATTGTTTGGGCAATTTAATTAGTTGTATTAAATCAGCCTTCTTCTTTTTTTATGGTAGGGAGAGTTGGTAAAAAAAAGTTAGAAAAAGAGTTATGTGTGGACAAAATTTACTGAAAGTTACAAAGACTATTTTCTGGGTCATGCAAGGGAAGATTAGTGCGTTTGGGGACAGAATTTTCTAACTCCTCATTTTCAGAGGTTGTGTTGGGGTAATTCTCGGCATGTGGAGCTCTATTTCATTTATGATTAGCAACAACACCTTTGTCTACATGTCCATAATTTTGTATAAATGCCATTTATGTACCTTTGTTTTAGTTCTTCATATTTTATTCTTCTCACGTGCACAAATGCGTGTTAAAGTTGGAAGACTGTTATTTTCAGGAGTAATACTATATGTACATCCTTCACAGTGAAAGTGATCACGTGGCAAAATATGCGTAGTCCCGTAATATTATTTAATCAAAATACCACTTAAAAAGGACTACACATATTTTGCCACATCGCTCTTTTAATGTGAAAGTTGTGTGAAGGATGTGCAAGTAATATTACTCTATTTTTATATGGTCAGTTGGTTAGTTTCCCATTTTCTTTTTTTTTTCCTTTTCTTTTTTTGGTAGTTACAGTCAAATGGTCAATTTCGATCCACATTGGTTGAGTAAATATACAAGACAAAGTGAGAGGAACAACCAAAGAAGAGAAACGAGCGAATTTTTCATTCAATTTATCTATTTAGTTGGGATGGGCATGTGTTGGAATTTTTAACGAAAATGTAAATTATAAATTCAATAGGGAATATATTTTTAAAAAACTTTTTACCGCTCGATTGGCTCGTGGAATGAAATGAAATAGGTATTCCATGGAATTATAACACGTAAGGAGCAATATTTTCATGAAACATAAGTGAAATAGTTACTCTCACAGAGCATAAGTTGAATAAATAAGGAACAGATATTACCAATTGCCAAGAATATAATAACTATTACTTACTTATTTCACTCATGGGCCATGAAAAGAGCTACTCCTCACCTATATCTCTCATTGTTTATGTTATATTTTATGGGATACCTACTCCATTCCATTCGGTGAAACAAATAGGTGGTTAATGTTGAAGGAATCCCCCTGTTGGGTGTCCAATTAGCCAATAATGTTGGGTGTCCAATTAGCCAATAAGACATCAATTTTTTAAAACTTTAATCGCACATATTAAAAGGTCATGAAAATGTAGTGTATGTATAACAGATAATAGCTTCGAGTCATTTTCTTTTGAGCCTTATAGAGGAAATAAAACTCCCTATACTTTTCTAGGAATCAAATTTTTTGTACAATTTTGATATTGTTTGGGGCTTTTTATTTATGGAGAAACGATTGTAAAAGCCTGGATGTTCAATGATTTACTTTGAGAGTTTCTTTTGGCTTATGGATGGAATTTCATATCTATGATTATATTTATCTTTTTAATGAGCCTTAGTTCAGCCCAATAAATTTTCGTCGAGTTGTTTTTATATATCTATGATTATATTCTATGCTGAAACTCTTCACTTCCAAAGTTGAATTTCGATGAAAGTTGTATAATTGTACATCTAAATATATGTTTGTTCGCATCATCAATTGCGGGGATAGCTCAGTTGGGAGAGCGTCAGACTGAAGATCTGAAGGTCGCGTGTTCGATCCACGCTCACCGCATTTTTGCATCTTTTTCCCTATACTCTTCCCAATTCTAGCTTTGCAAAGTTGTGCCCGATAGATTTAGGAAATTCAAAAACATAATATGCGCATCTTATATTCACATAACATAAAAATAATAGAAGGTTGTTTAAGACAGACTGACCTGGTGATACAAAAACTTTAAATTAGTTGTCTATCTCAAATCGTAAAAATGAGTTTTTTGGAATGCTTTTTCTTTTTGAGGAAAAAGAAGGTGAAGGTTAAGAGACGATAACTAGGACTAAACCCACAGCAAGAAAATGAAGGGTTTAGTCTTCCCAGTCAAAGACTAAAACAATTAGGATTTTATATTATATTGTTTTGATAAAAATGTCCCTTAAATGATATTGTAACAGTCTCAGTAAAATTACTGTGACCGTGTATAAATATTTGATCAATATTAAGAGGGTCCTAAAATCCGAAATAGCCTAAAGACTGATTAGAGATAGACGTTGGTCTAACAGTGGCATCTGTGGAAGTTAATCAACAAATAAAAACCATATAGTCCTATTGAATAATTGTTTCCATCGGCAATGAATGAGACCAATATGTTTTTAAGTTGCCAATATATGTTTTGTATGTTAAAAACATGTAAGCGGGAATTATTTATTTATTTATTTATTTATTTTGTCTTTTCCATATCTGACATATCTTCCACAATTATAAGATTGCTGCAGGAATGTATATTTATAAAAGTAGGTCTTTTCATTTTCCCCCCGAGCTAGAATCTTCATAGCTTGTTGCTTAACATGACAAAAGCAGAACTAAACGCACCCAACTGTAAGATGAGATGCTATTAGACAGTAACATTTAGATTCATGTCATTTACATCTGAAATCACACATACATCACATTTCAGATGTCGTCAACAGCAAAACTAGCATCACACCTGTGTGACAGCAAAGTAGCAGCACAAGAAGAGTGAATTATGCTCATATATTTTTTTTTTACCAATATGGGAATTCTGACTGCAGGGTCTCAACCCTTATCGATCACCCCCAGTCGACTCTTGACCCATTCGTTCTCCCTTCTCAGTTGGTCGTTGGTCTTTGCCAGCCACTGGAACAAGAGAACCTACAGTTCTCAATATGCAAACTCGAGTTCCCCTTTTTCTAACACCGGTGATATTCTTTTGGCTCTCCCTCAATGGGATGGAACTATCATTGAGTTGCACAAGACGGCGCCATCTCACTTTGAGTTCACTTTGAGTTCCTTTGTTCATAGTCTAATCTGATAAAACGGCGCCATCTCACTTTGAGTTCCTTCCTTCATAGTCTAATCTGATGATACGCTTCGACGAGGTGGCAAAAAGAGGAAGGAGGAGCTTTTGTGACCCTTTTCAGCCTTTTTCCCATGCACATCGCTACAAACTTTTATATTATCATGCAAACTCAAGTTCCGCCTTTTTCTGACACTAGTGACATTCTTTTGGCTCTCTCTCAATGGGATGGAAGATGATAAAGGGCCAATTATCATTGTGTTGCATAAGATAGTGCCATCTCACTTCGAGTTCCTTCCTTCGTAATCAAATCTGATGATACGCTACCATGATGTGCGAAAAACAGGACTTTTTCCCATTCACATCACTACAAACCTTTATATTATCACGCCCCTCCATTTTTCCAGGCTTCATCAAAAAGGAAACGGATATCCAACCTCACATCCCAGTTCCAGTCACCACAAAAATAATAATACTTGTATCATTATTTCTTAAGAAATTTATGGGATCCTTCGCCTGATTTACGTGTCGAGAGAAGGCAGTATCCTAACACCTCTCAATTTTGAGTAATGGTGCCTAAAATGATATTTTAGACCACATCATGTCGCCAAAAAAGAAAGATACTAGAGAATCACACTGAAAAAAAAAAAACAAGAGGATTGATCTACCATTCAATCAAGAACCCTATTCTACAAAAACTTTACGCAACAACACTTGCCTGGCTACAAGTAAGGCATTACAATCCTCATCCCCATTGGAATCATCCAATGTTTGCTGTGACTAAAACAAGGCAAAACACAAAATATTTCACTCTTATTCCTATCTCAGTGCACTCAGCAAAAGCCATCAGTGAATCCACATCCCTCTTTTCCGATGGGTACTTTATTGGTCGAGGAGAGTGTTTCGGGAAGAACAGTATTGTGGGGAAACTACCCAACTGTAGATCTCTCTGCGCAAAAGCTTTCTGCTCCCCATCAGCTCTGAATTTCCCAACCTTCACTCCCCTCCCACCCAACTTCTCAGCCAATTCAACATACGACTCCTCCATTGCCTATTAGAAACATTCAGACACAAAGTCAGTTCAATATTCCCCAACCCAACCATAAATTTAAAGCGAGTGCTCAAGCTAAGCTTCTTGAATATACTCCTACCATATGAATGATCTAAATTCATGGGTGCAAATCCTACATCATTACAAATGGTGCATACAAAATTTTCATGCTTATTATACCTGACAGAAGCGGCACCAAGGCGCATACAGCACAACAAGCCAAGGCTCTCTTCGGCTTTCAAGCTTCAGTAAATTCTCAATCCCTGTTCGGTTTAGGGCGACCAAATTGGGGGTATCGAATATATCGGCAACTTCGAGAGCTCCATTTAGATGGACAGCTCCATTCCCATTGCCATTCAGATGGGGCATCTCTTCCTGTTCGATATTTCCCTTGTGGAGACCACACTCCTTAGCCTTGGCATCCTCCCACCACCACCTCCCCTCCCTCTCGTGCTGCCCTGGTAGCACCGCCCTCGTGCACGGCTCGCACCCTATGGAGACGTACCCCCGGGAATGCAAGGTGTTCACTGGCACATCCATGGTTCGAAGGAAGTTCCATACGTCCCCACCATCAACATTTGCTACCGGGTTCCATTTCACTAGGGTTCCAATCCCCCCATCCAAGCCTTCAAAAGATGGATCCACCTGAACCACAGGAATCGCAGCCCTAGTTCCTGGGGACTGATCTTTTCTCTGCCCTGTGATCCAAGCACGTAGACCTTTGAGGGCTCTCCTTAATGGCCTCACCTTTCTTACACGGCAGCACTCTTGGTGCCCATCCTCATAAAAGGAGAACAGTCCTTTGTTTCTTACTAAGGCCTGCACCTCAATTGCATCTGGAAACATGTACTCAATGCGGATATCATAATTTTTCTCAACGGCATCAAAAAACTGATATGTTTCCGGGTTCAGTCTCCCGGTATCCAGGCTGAATACCCTAAATGGTCTACCGGTCAAATGAGCATACTCAATCAAAGCCACATCTTCTGCACCACTGTAAAATAAGAACATTGAATTTAATTTATATGTTGGTTAATCAGACTACTATAAGAGTATAATAATAAGAAATTTTAGTAAGAAAATCACTAACAAGTATGGCCAGGCTTATGTAACAGGGTATCTGTATTAAATTAGTGAGATACATGACAGGTTCACCACGTTAATGAGTAGAATTCCATCACATAATAACCTAATTGCAGACCAGCTATATTTCAATATCATCTAGCTCAGTGAGCCTAGATGCAATTTAGTGGCAGTTTGTACACTACAGAGCATATAAAGACACGTATAAAGTACTTTCTAAATGTGGCAATAAGAAGCACTAGGACTCTGACAACATTGTTTACCTTCAAATACTTCACTGAACTTTCATTAGCACCAAATTCTAAACTATATAGGCAACAGCACACAGAAAACTTTTATTGTTGAGTGATTTGTCCATAAGGCTTCGTAATCAACTAATGATATAATCAGGTATTTAAAGTGGGAAAATTGGGCCAACCGAGATTATTATATTTTCAATCACAATTACCTGAATGCAATTGCGATGTCGTTCCCAAATTTCTCAAGAGCTCTGTCCATAATTTCAAGAGGAGAAGCATGTTCAAGTTCCTTAGCCAACTTCTCATAATCCTCTGTTTCTACTTTCTCAGCAATTTCTGCAAATTCCATCAACCATTCCCCTTAGCATCCAATCAAAACGCCTTTATAGTAATTAGAAAAATCAATAAAGTCCAATAAAAACAAACCAGGAACAGCTGTGGTGGCCGCCAGAGGAACAATTGAATTGCCCGATTTGGATTCTGCATACGATCGTCTCCAAGACAAACTCAAAGCCTTCGATTGCACATGAGGATGATCAAATGGCCACGAAGAACCAATCTTTGGAGCTGCAAGTTGGAAAATCAGACCAAAATACACGCATCAGATTCAAAATCCCAACTCCAATCCTTCAGAAAATCACAACAAAATGCAGCAAAACCCCTAAATAAACAAACTGAAAGTAAAAACGCCCGATTATGGAGTCGAAATTTAAGGAAAGATCATACCTTTTGGGTCGAAGGAAGCATTATTCAGGCGTGAGGACATCGACGTGGAAACCGCAGCAGAAGAAGTAACGGCCAGCGCCATTGATGAAATCTAAAGCTTTCTCTCTCTCTCTCTCTCTCTCTCACGGTTACTGTGATGATCAAATGTAGAGTTTGTTTCTGTAGAAGATCAAAATCTAATCTGCAGAGCTCATTGATAGATTGGAAAACAGAGGGTTTAAGAAGAGCCGAGGAAAGGGGCGGCCTTTCAGATTCATTGAACCTGGACGCAATTCGGACGAGCTCGAGGCCTCGGATCTCTGTGACGTGGCAATGATCCATTGGTCAGCGGTGCATGTGGTGTCAGTGGCTTCGTCACGTGGCAATTCCACGAGAGAAGGAGGATGCTTTGTTAGTCAATTCAATTCCTTTGATTTTTTTTCCCGGCTCATGTTTTTTCCCCTGTTTATCCATCCCCCTTTTTTTTCCCCAATAAAAAATAAAAAATAAAATTGATCGAATGATTTTATTCAGAACAATCCAGTGGCATCCAAAAAATTATTTCTTTCAAATTTTAAGAAATGAGAACTGGAACTATTTTGAAAAATTAAATACATCAACGACCAAAAGAATAATCGACCCTTTAATGCAATATGGGGTCATTTTTGATAATTTTCGAGCATATTGGATATATAATATATTTATTTTTGAGAAAAGAAGATAACAGTCCAGATTCACCTGATTTTAACAAAATTATGTCATTGTGAAGGTGAACTCACCTAATTTGTATAGACTCATAATTTTCTTATATTTTCACTTTATTTTAAACCAATCATATCACATATGCTCTGCGCTTTGAATCGATATAAAATATTTGAACGAGCTTACGTGCAAGGTTATTAATAGTTGGATATAAAAATTTTTGTGTCATTAAATTTAAAAATCCATAAAAGAAACAACTTTAAAAAGCACCTAGTTATATTTAAATTTAAATTTTGAATTGTTCGTGTTTATTAAATGATGTAAGTTTTTATTGCAGGGTGACACCATAGAGTCGCTGAGAATTTCATATTCCAGAAAGAATAAGAGACGGTTCGCTCCACCAATGTTTAGTGGAACGCCATTTTAGAGCAAAGCACAAAGGACGGAAGGCAAAGATGTTGTCTTTCGAATCTTTACCCTAAAGCCGCTGTCACCCACTTGGTTTATTTTATTTTTTTTATTCTCTTTTGAGAGGAAGACCGTATAATCGAATCAACTAAGAAAACATAATGCATCTTATAATTATTATATAAGAATAATTATATTCGTACATTTTTCATGCATCCTACGCCTTTCATTGAGAAAGGATTTTATTTTCTTTACAATTCATTCCGTTAGAACTTTCGAGAGCATAAGAAATCAACCAAAAAACATATGCCAAACTTCAACCTTTTTTTTAACAATAAAATCATACTAAGCTCAACAGATTGTGGAATGTAGGTTTCTAAGCCCTTCCATTGTACATACAGCTTTGGTAAATAAGTAAAAAAAAAAAAAAAAAAGTCCAAAAGTGCAATACTCACAAAGAGGATTTGGCAATGCTAGCCAATCCAGTTGACATTATTCACCAATAAAAGTGTGCAGCCACCCCCCGTTTGAGGATGAAAGTAATATAAATTGGAGAGAAGATGATGAAAGGGCCTGTTGAAGGACCATCATTCCCTTGTTCAGAAACCCTCTAATAAATCTTGGATGTTCTCATGTCATTAACTTCAACAGAATCAATATACATGCAGTTCAGAAGATTGAACTGCCAGGAAGGGTTCTATGGGATTGAATCCATTGGATAGCAACCCAGAACCCGAATAAATCGAGCAAATTCCTGCAACAAAAAGGACCAACCCATTTATGTCAATGCTCAGAGAGAGTGCGAATAATGGCAGCCAATAATTAGTCATGGCCAGTTTTTAAGGGTTAGCTTTGGAGGCATTGCAGTAGCTTAAAAGAGATCATTCTGCGAGGGGCCTTGCACACCGTCTCAATCATAGCGTGTTGATATGGCTTGCTCTTGATCTTGGATAGTATCGATTCATAATGATAGTATTGTAAGTTATCTTCGATAATACATGAGAGAAAAGCAGATGCTAGAAGTGTGTAGAGAACATGTTGCAGCAAATTAACCAAGACAACTGTGTTTTGATAGGAGCTGAAACACCCCCAGGTAACAGAGATATAATGCAACATGAAAAGAAAGAAGGAAGAGATATTCTCACAGGTAAAATTAACTGTGAGAATATTTTCTCCATAAGCTGCTGGAGAGCTACAGAAAAACTGACCTGCAATTGTCCCAAAGCATATTGGGCACCAGGCTCCGCCATAGAAGCTTCAAAGTCAATATAAAAGAGGTAGTCAAAATACCTGCAACCAGAGATCACTCACTTATAGAAGTCATCTAAGCTGAAGTCATTTATAAATTTACACAAATTTCAGTAGAGTTGGAAGAAAAATGGAAAATCATTTTAACAGGCAAAGAACACCCCTAAGATGCTGTTTTGGATATTTTCCCTATGCTAGGAATCTAAATAAGCCAGTTTTATTCGCACGGCAATGCACAGTTTAAAAAGAAACCATCAACATATCTCGAACCATCAGCTCAAATGAGCCCCTAAGGTTGATGCAATTCATCTCAGAGAATTCTACAAAATCTTAATAGTGTCATTGATTGTAGGATAAACTACATGCCTAGCCCTTTTTGCGATCCAAATATAACTTACCTTGCACTGCCTCGGTTAGAGTCATCAACAACCCTTAGCGGACGTCTTCTCTGCGGTCGGCTCTCAATCTAAACTTGGATACAGAGATGAAACTTACAATTATGGTTGGAGCTTTTCAATCTAAACATGACCTAAACGAAGCCAAATTCTTCTTCTTTTAAGTTACCTTTGTCAAATTGATGCCCCTCAAAGCAAAAACTGCCAAGGCTTTAAATAGAACCCCAGGGCCCTCTTCGAGAGTGAAGACAATGCTTGTCTAGCAAGGAAAACAGTCTTCTATGATATGTTCATAATATAAATATAATTTACTGCAAGAACTATTACCTTATAGGGCTTGTCAGTTCCTGGGATTATGGGTTCCCTCGCAAGTATCAGAAAACGAGTAATATTGTCAGAGTCATCCTGGTAGGCACCATGAAATCAACCAAATTGCATATGTTATGAAACATGAAAATTAACATGTTTCAGAAATGAATGAAAGATACAAGCTTCAACTTCTCGCACATTGCCACAATTAATGACCTTGTCAGATGCACAAAACATAAGAATATGAATACATGTCCACAACCTTGTGGACAAGTATAATATTGCTCAAGAACAAATTCCACCACATATTTTCATTACCATAAGAGTATTCTTGCAAAGTTGAGTGCATGTTAGTTGAGAAAAAATGTATTACTGCTTATCCTTCAATTTAAGCATACATATGACTATAATAAATTTAAGTATACAACACTGCCCAGCCACTCAATTCAAAGCACACCTACATCGGGCGACACACTTGCACCTCCACCCCCGAAAAAGATTTCCATTTCCAGAACTTGATAAAGGGTTCACATAGTACCCAAGTAGCTGAGTTGAGTTTGGTTGGCGGAAGGGCTCCTTTATGTACTTAAATTAATCTTCCCTGGGATAAGGATTTCAGAGCAATAGCGGCCTCTTAGATTAAAGCGATAAAGAACATCAGAAAATTTAGTTAGCCAAACTGCATAACCCTCCATGCAGGGGAAAGTAAATACAGCTCGAGGAAGCTTGGCATGATACTAAATGACATTGGATAAAAAGTTTACAAAAATAGGAAGGGCCGTCAAAGAAATCTTCCCACTTTAGGTAAGGCCATACCATATGGCATAGGATGCTGCGAGTTATATTGCTTATTAGGAGTCAACTCAAGTTGCATGTCATTTTCCATTACATTCCATTGGTGAATATTAAAGGTGACAATTGGGCGGGTTGGGCCGGTTAGTGGTGGATCAATCATGAGTCACGGGTCAAGACGAGTGGGTCTTAAAAAATTTTATGGGCGGGATAGATTGGGTTATATTTCGGGAGGCTCAAGGGTTCACCTTGCAAGTACAACTTTTGTTTCTTCTAGTTTTTTTCATAAATCAATCAATAGCCAGCAAAAACTCTAATTATGAACTCAGAGAAACATAAAAATCCTAACTAGAAATGACAATGGGATGGGTTGGGTGGGTTCCGGGTCAACAAAGGTCTGAATATCTAATCAGTCGGCTGAACCGGTCATAGGTTAAGGTTTCCAGCTCTAGTGAACATCATGATTCTGTAAATGATTGTCACATTGTTAGTGCTGAACTTTCTGAAGTCCAATGTATTACTTAGGCTGGTGAAAGTCCACTGGAGATCGATTGGAAAAACCTCTAAGAAAACTGATTTATCAAGTTAAAACTATTGGGATCAATTAACTTCAACAGTACTGAAACCAACCAAATATAATTCGACAAAACGAAACTTTTACCTGGATTCTTTCGGCAAGTATATCAAGCCCATAGATCTTTGCGGCTCGAGCACTTGCAACTGCTCCAGTGTCCCTCAACCCCTCTGAGGCAACAACCTGACCCCAAAAGAATTTCACTTTTAAAGGAGCAGTATCTACCATAAATTCTAATATAAACTAAGCAGTGAAAAATCTTATGCATGGTTACCTGAGCAGCACGAGCAGTATCATCAGAACTAACTCTGACAACACCCAACTTGGTTAGTATCATCTCACATTGAGCTAGTGCCTGCAAAGAATAATATTTTGTTCAAAAGCAGCACCAAAGATCATAATTTTACAGTAGTCCATTACCAACAGTATATGATTATTTGTAAAATGCAGTAAACCAATTTACTAATTTTTAACCCATTTGAATCTGAATTTCAGATAGCGAAATACACCTAGGAAAGCTATGGGAAATAAATATATAACCAGTGCGTCGTGTATGGAACATAATATGGGTTTTCTACAACAATTAGGAGAGAGAACATAAAGCAGAATCATTAGTTTCAAAATGGGAAATAAAATAACATGTATCATTGTATATGACTGACCAGAGGGTGACTCAGAACATGCTTTAACTCCTCCTTTCTAGTCCCAGGCAATCCCAAAAGGCAGTGATTAACGATCAATTGGACCTCCCCTACAATATGCAGTCTGTGGCGAAGGAGCAAGTCGTAATTACGGTGAATGCTTCCTCCTACACTGCTCTCAATGGGAAGAACTGCTTTGTCAACTATCCACAATTCAACCGCCTGTTAAATGCAGGTCAACATATAAAGGGAAAAACAATCGTTAACTTAGTTTAAGTACATTCAAATAATAAGGCATGTAAACCTTGAATGCAGCCTCAAACTCATCACATGGGACAGTCTCGCATTCGGGGTATGCTTTGAGTGCCGCAGCCTCACTATATGCACCAGGTATTCCCTAATATACACAACCAAACCAATTTAAGGATGATGAAATGAAACAGTGATTAAAGTATAGTAGTGAAACAGTCAAGCATTTTACCTGATACGCAACCCGCACCTTTGAACCATCACTAGGAGAAGATGAAATATCATTTGCAGACAAAGGTTCTGCAATTTCAAAGTAACACTCTCTCTTTTAAATAGAAACTAGAAATGCTCTATGCCAAGATTATCTCCGAAGCTTCATTAAATTGGTAAAATGAAGTACAAGCAAGCAGGCACGCCAAACAAAAACTATATTGGTAAACTGAAGTACAAACACAGCAATATTTTTCTTCAATTGAAATTGAACTGTCAATTCATATTCAGTGTGGCATCCCGCAAGCATGGTCGAGAACTTAAGAAAATACCACTAGTTGCCTAGCCTCGTGCCAGCTCATGTTAGAACTCCTTGGTGCTGAGAAAGGCTAAAGGTACAAATTTTTGTAGTTTCAATACTTCGCGGTGTGTATTTACCAATAAAAAAAAAAGAAAAATGCGGAGATGCCATAAATATAAACCACTAACTACTCTAAAATTCAGTGCCACCAAAATCATGAAGCTAGAAACTTGTTTTTAACCATAGAGTGTTGGGGTAAGTCCACTAATAATGACTCGAAGCAAACCGCGAGCCCCAGGTCTACCCGGAGGTCAAAGGAAACAATGGTCCTGCTAATTAACAGCTATAGCTCTACATCACTGATAAGGAGCTTGATCCTAACAAATGGTCTCAGAGCAAGGTCAAGTGTTAAATTCCTATTGCAGTCCAATGCAATGACTACAGCAAGCTAGTGCTGGGGTATTTTTCGAAGTACGCCAGTATCATACATCAGGGCGGAGGCCATGTGTTTCTGTTGCGTAATTTAAAGGAATAACTTTTACTTCAACGACAAAAGGCTCCCATCTCACACAAATGTCATTATAATGCATAGCGTGTCATATAAAACCACTGCTAAATTAAGAATTAAAATATATATTAAAAAAAAGGCCCTTGAAGCAATACCAGACTAAATTAGCCCATGTGACACAAAGCCATTGACCATAGTATTTACAAACCGAGAAAAAAGAAAGGTCAGCCTATAATGTTCACTAACTGATAAATCCTACGGGTTCAGTTCTTGGACAAATCTGTTTTTCCAGTTGGGGAAATGACAGGATAAAAAGGCAATTTTTCCCCTGAAGATTGTTGCCAATAAAAGGCCAAGTTGTAACAAATATAACAGAAAAGAAGTAAAAATTTTCCAGGAAACGTGAGTGTAAGTCACTGACTGGGAAGCAGGTTTAAATCCTTGTGGATAATCCTCGATTCTGAATCCTGAAGAGCCGGAGACGCGAGCCCGGGCGTCGATGGCTTGTCATCTTCAACAGGGGTTGTGGCTCTCTGAGGTAAAACAGCCCAACACTCCCATTTTCCAAATCTAACATCGGCCCTCAGATTCAAACCAGACCCACAACTCAAAACCCCCAAATCTGCTAAACCCAGTTTCGGATGATGATGATGATGAAGGTGGTGGTGATAATGATGTTGTGGGGAAGGAGGTGCGAAACCCCTCAGAGCCATCACTGAACCAAAGCTTCCCTTTTTACAAACTAGAGATTAAACATGTTCAGAGGGACCAGAAAGGGTATGATGGTGCGTTTTTACAATTTCCGGAGAAACCCGATAGCACATTGTCAATAAGGAGGACGAGGGAGGTATGGAAATGGAGGGAGAGAGAGGGAGATGGAGAGAGAGGAGTAGGTGAGCAGAGTATTGGTGAACACGTTTTCTTCCTCTGATGTGTAGAGGAAGGAAAGACTAGCCCGGAGGCGGCTTATTGGAGGAGGAGAGAGAGAGAGGGAGAAGAGAAGAGAAGCTCAAAGCTGAAGTTGCGCACTTGGTTTTGGCATTGACTATGAGTCCATCATCACCCAATATATGTTCATTTTGTTTTTTTAATTATTATTGGGGTACGTGGGAAGCAATTATCTCCAGTGTAGAGTGTAGGTGGATGTATTACAACAGAAAGTTGGGGAGTTCCTTCCGTGGGGTCTTTCAAACTCAAAACCCACCCAAATCAAACTCCTCCATAGCTGCAAATAGTTGCCGCACCTGCCCAAAATTAGCTTGTTTGAAAACTCTGTGTTTCATTGATTGATGGACCATAATTCCCACCAATAATCTCTCCCTTCATTTCCACTCTTTTCCCTTCTTTCAAACATCCACATAACTACCTATTTTTATAAGAAGGGCACATTAAGATTTTTGGGGTTAGGTGGGAAATAAGCCCTAAGAAAAGGCCATCAACTTACAATCCAATATATTACAAGAGAGGGATATCTGAACAAGACGCCGAAACAGATTCAATTCAATTGGTCCATGTCAGTCAAGACAAATAGTTTACCAATATTGACTTCCTGGCGTTGTTTTTTATGTATGCCCTAGGCGTCAATTCTCATCAATCATCGGACCCTTCCCACTGCCATTGTTCTGAACAAAAGAATTCAGAGATGCCAAATCCAAGACCCTAATTCCCATTCTCCCCCTTGCAGCATATGCCTAAATGCCATCATCACCAATATCATTCACATCCCAACACAAAACAGCAACTGAAAGGAGGATCTCAACAACAACTATATATAAAAACAGATTTAATTCAACTAGACCAGGTCTGTCAAGACAAGCAGTATCTTAATAACTGAAAAATTACAATAAACTCTTTAAAGAGCATCAATTGAAACACATTGACCCGTTTTGCAATCTACATGAACCATCTGAAGCATGAAGGCCCCAGAACTTTGGAGGAGGAACTGCTAGGAATTTACAACTACATGACTTTCACCAACTGTTTTTTATAGGATTTGAAATCATGCGATCTGGAGCGATCCGAAGGTGTTCTCCCCACTGTAGGTCATATAAAGAAAACCATCCTCATCCTTGTTCTCCTCATAAATTGATGACATCATGGCAGCTGTAACAACCAGAAAGTGTGTAAAAAAGAACACTCGACTCTGTAACACAAAAAGGCAAACTCAATCAACTCACCTGTAGGTGGTAAAGTGTTCTTCACAAATATGAAGATAGCTTTCTCTGCACTAAGCTTTATCCTTTTCCGGACCACATAAACAAACTGTCCAACAGTTAAGTCTGAAGGGACAAGGTATCTACATTCACGAACAACACAGATATACAACACCTGTAAGAACGGAGAAAAATAAATAAACCCCTCATCGAATCAGATATTGACAACAAGCCCAGTCCTTATAAGTTTTTTTTTTTTTTAAAAAAAAAGATTCTAAACAATTAAAAACCAAAATAGTGAATCAACCATTTGGCGATCAATTGGCGACAAAGGTGGAAGGCATGAACTAGCTAGGAAGACTTTGTCCTGCATACTAGAAAACAAAAAGTTATCACAGGCACTGAAAGGTAAACAAAAATTGGATGAAAGTTAGGGTGTGTGTCTGTGCCCCTCATGAGGGGGATGGTCTGCCACATCATTATCAAACTAAGCGCTTATGCTGTATTAGCTCTTCAACAGGACAACAAACCACACTAAAGGCATATATAAGTGCATTCCGATTTGATTTTAACAATTAATTCAGAAGCATCCTGCATTAGTTCTTCAACAGGGCAACATCCATGAGTATTATGAGAAGGATACAACCACTGCAACCACTGTGATTCATAATGTCGTCTATCACTCAAATGCTACCATGATCATCAATTTATCATAGCAAATGCCAATGCACGTGTGTTAAGGCACCTACAAGCTAAGACCCATTGCACTGCTGCACTACTACTATGAAATACTCACTGAAGGGGTTTTATTGCTCAAAATTTGGAACTTTTTTTAAAAAATGGCTGATAATTTGAGATGAAAACATAAATACCATTTCAAGAAATCCAAGTATTTTAACAAATGCTAATTCAAAAGGCACTGTTCTTTGTTAACAAGAAGATGTGTGTGCTTCAAAGATTGTGAATACGTAACACAATAAATTCATATTAGGATTCAAAAATCAAAATAAAATTGAAAAATAGATGACTAACTAAAGAGCAAACAGAGATTAAGTTTTTTTAAATAAAAAAACAGTTCACATTAACAGAAAGGCCACACATATCTGAACAGACTTTGATATTTCTTTTGCAAAAATCACGATCAGAAGACTTAAAAAGATCATTAAGCGATAAACAAATGTCATAACAATCTGGACCAGGAAACCTTTTACATGACATCCAAGGGCAAATATAAACAGTTAAGACTTATGGAGCACAAGATGTATGCCAGGACCCAAAAGGACTGCAGGACATAATTGAAAGGATTAATATAGGGGATACAATCTCACTAACTTCTTCTTATCGATGTCAGGAATGTCACTCCTGTCAGCTTTCTCCACGATAACCTACAAATCACGCTCATCTATATGAGACCATTAGCATAAGCAATATCACCATATAAATGCATGAAGAAGCCCATTAGCTACATTAACGGAATCTTGATAAAGAAAGAAATCTCACAGGAATTCGGTCCGGATACTTTTCCCTAATGCGAGTAGCTTCCGCCTGCCTCCTTTCTGACATGCAGAAGACCAAGGACTTTATGAAAAATAGACCAGAGACTGAAAATCAAGAGCAAAAAAAATCTACCCAACAAATAAATTAAATACAAGATGAGTTTTACAAATTGCTCTATTTTGAGATGATTAAGGACAGTTTATTCAAAGGGTAAACCCATTAAATGAAACAAACATGAAACTAGGGCTGTTTTAGGTTTGTATATCTGAATTTGCTTCTGAATGGTAATTACATGAGATCAAGAAACCTCCTTTCCCTCTGAATTGTTACCCTCAATTTAGGGCCAGAAGATCGCATTCAAATCAATGTGAACCAAACTGCAAAAACCCAGGTGGAGACGCCCGACAAAAATCTAGATGAAGCCCCTACCGAACAAAGTGTAATATTTTTTTTTTTACCCCGCAAGCACAAGAAAATCGAAAAAGCCATCTTTTACATTCCATCGGAGAACTACGCATGGTAAAAATAATCCTTGAACCCGATTAATTTCGGCGCATACACTGTCAGAATACCAAATTGCTGCATAATATGGAGTAACTGACAAAATATTCTGCCATAAGCAAAGAATCTAAAGGCACACTAATATAGAAAGAAAAAAAAACTAACCGAGGGGCTGCTCAAGCTTAAAGGAGCTTTTCGTCATAGCGTGACCCCTAATGCGAGTACCCCCTGCAAATTTCAAGCATCGAAACAACATTACCCCACAAAAGAACCCTCACAAGAAAGAATCAGAAACAAATGGGAAGAACAAAAGATTTAAAAATAAAAAAAAAAAACCACCGAACAAATAACCTTACAACAGAATATCAAAATAGAGGCATACCAAACACGAAACCGGGGCTTGACAATCGACTAATCGAACGATGGATTGATCAATCGAACAATTAAATAGAAGAAAGGAACCCAATTGGCGAATGGTTTAGCTGATGAAAGAAGAAACAAACTTACAAGGGTTTGCGTTCCGAATCCAACACGAAACAGAGAATACGGGAAGAGGCGCGGGTTACCTCCGCCACAAAGCAACTCTCTATCGCGCCGCATTGGTTACGGTACGCTACGACGTAAACGACGACGTTCCATCTCAACGCAGTCTAGTTCCCTTGTCGTTTGCCATCTTCAAAACGACGACGTTCCCGTGCCAATGAAATGAAACATATTTTCGTGGTTAACAGTACATGATTTAAGTATTCCTTGAGAATTTCTTGAACTCAGAATACATTGTTTCACCTTGAAACTAAATAAAAATTCTGAAAAATATAAATGATACAATAAACATACACACACACATATATATAAAGGCAAAGGATTCTTTGATTTCATCAACCATTATCATAAGTTAACTTAAGGAGTAAAATTAATAATTTAAAATTCAAAATATAACTAACTACTTCAAAAAATAAATTTGAAATATAACTAACTATCTCAAAATCTCTTTTCTTTTCAAAATTGATTTTCTTACGATTTTCAAATCTAATAACGTAAGTATTTTACATCAATCGAAAACCATTGAACATACGTGGAGCACGTGTATATTGATAAAGGTTAAAGTCCTACAAATTTTCGGACCTTTAGGTTTGCAAATTATCGTACTCGTAAGTTCAACAAAATAAACATGTTTCAGACAAAAATTTTTTGCATTCCAAAATTTCGTGTAACTTGACATGCATGAGTATGATTCTTTATATTTGTAGTAGTTGGATTAAAATTTGTTTAAAAGTGTCCATAAACAACTTTAAGAGGAGAAATGAGCCTTAAAACTTATGTTTCAAGTTAAACTACAAAGGATTAGTGATCTTGTCGACCAATCCAACCTATCAATAAAATAATTTTAGCCTACTTTGACTTGTTATATAGGCTTATAACCCATATTGGCGCATTCACCATTGAAGATTTGAACTTAAAAGGGATTTTGGTTGGTGCCTTGTTATATTATTCGTGAGATGAATACTGAAAGAACAATGCGATGTATATAAAAGATTTCATAACAAAATTACAAAAGGTCTCTGCGCCACAAATTCATAAAATTTACTAAAATAACTTCTATTAAATTTATATTACATAAGTCCTTCTATAACTTTATTTATAAAATACTTTATGTTCATGGAATTATTCATACCGAAGTTTCAGTTATCTTCGAACTAAATTTGTTGTCTCGCTTGTATTGTCACACGCTGGATCTATTACTGTTGCCCTTCCTAAAGGCGGAGGATTCGTCGCTGATGCTCCCATGTAGCTGTAGGTCGCTCAAATTTGAGTTTTATTTTATTTATCTTTTTGACTATTTTTATTACTTTTAAGTGGCTACATGATATTGGGACGCATGAGTTAAAAATAATCATGTAAGCACACCAGATAACGGAATTTTCGCAACCATCTGTCGGTGTATTTGATCGGTAAAACAATTCTTATTTCGCTATCTTAAAGTCATTAGCCTCCTTTGTAACAAAAGGGGGAAAAAAAAAAAAGCTATCTTCTTTCGAAAAAGGAAGAAATCCATGTACATTAGTCGTCAGCAATAATTAGGGAAAGAGTAAAGAAGGATTAAACTCGATTTGAATTCTCTCCGGTTCGTGTGTGTGCAATCCGCAATGCAGTCTTTTTAAAAATATATATATTTTAAATAATTTTAACCGTGTGAATAAAATTAACATATAGAAATACATAAATATGTAAACTTTTAATTTAACTGTATGGTGACAATATTCCAACACATGGGCTTTCCTTTCTTTCACGGGAGCTGTGCTGCAACTAATGTCAACCCAAGAAGTAAAATGATGTTGAGCTTTTTCATCTTAGGGTGATTCTCCTTTGGTACCCAGGTCCCCCAAATCCCAATCCAGAAAAGATAAAATCACTCTAATTCATTCTAAACACCATGAAATAACAGCAATGTTATTAGAGTTGAACACAAACATATGATACATAGCATAGATATTTCTTTGCCCACAGCTTCAGCCAACTTCAAATCTCTCTAGAAGGCATGGCTACTCCAACAACATGCTATTGAAAGCCTTCTGCCATTCTACCAATTTTCCAACATTTCCCTACAAATTACATGCAAGGCTTGGGGGATTGATTTTGCCATTGGAGACGCTCCTAGGACCGACGTCCGCGATCCTTATGGCTGCTCTTTACTTTTAGCTCTCCCCTCGATGTTCCTAAATGATCTGGCCCGTGAGAACGACCCATTTAGACCTTCGCGCCACCAATGATGGCCGCGTCCTCAACATAGATTTTCTTGGATGCACGATATATAATATTTTTGGACTCATCAAAAGAATAGGACTACAAGGCACAAAACATAACTCCCTGAATCAGTGCAACCGGTAAAACTTTCTGAAGAAATAGTTATGACTGCACATTTCATGTACCCCACCCAGACTAACAGAAAGGTATCGTCCCACTATCACTAATCAAATAAGAAATCCACGCGAGATCTTAAATTTAAACTTTAGAAACTTACTGGGGATGCAGAAAATTACAGGGTTCTAAAGAAATATCGAGCTGATGGACTTCCAGTGTTTCAAATATAACAGAGATCATGGAAAGGAATTAGTTTCAATTCCATAAATGCAGCCCTTTTTACTGATCATATACCATTACCAACATTACTGTAATGCTTTTCTCTAAGCTCAAATAGTGTCTTCCTCAATTCTGTCATTGAATTTTTCATCAGCGCATATCCCTCCTGAAAATCCGAAGCTATGGTTGCCAGTTCTACCATCACAGGGCGGAGCTCTCGGTACCGATTGGTAAATTGCAACTTTGAAGTTATTAGCCTAGCCCTCCTCACTTGTCTCGAAAGTTCCATCCCTAGCGTCTCTTGTCCACCTCTTGACAATGTGATCATGAGGAATTACCTTTATGTTAAGGAGATCAAGAACCTTCAGAGCATGCGAACAAAGGATCCCAAAGGTCTCAAACAATTTGCAGGTACAGAACACTTTCTGAAATGAAGGGTTCCCTATCACGACATGCTCTCCCTCCTCACCATATGAACCAACCAAATATTCATGAAATGTGTCGTTCGCTTTGCATCGTTTGATAACAATCATTAAGCTTTTCTCCCACTCTTGCTGAAACACTTCAAATGTTGATGGAGTGTAAACTTCCACCGCTTGTTGCAGTAATGGCAAGGTCTCAACTTTCAACCTGGGCAACTTTTTCCTAGCATCATACTCAGCTTGCTTCTCTTTATACCTACTCTCCTCGACCACAATCTGAAAATGCTCGAGGAAGCCGGTGATATCTATGTTAGACTTCAAGTAATCCTTCAAATCCCCATGCAAGCTCTCACTAAGTTGTGCAGTCCGCATTCCTAAAGTGATTGCTGTCTTCATGTAACATTCAGCCCACTTCTCCTTCAATCTGTACATTCCCTTTAACCAACTATTGTCTTCAACTTTATAAAGAGGAAAGCATGACTTTCCATTCCTCTTCAAATTTTTTCCCATCTTCGTATTCATACATGAGTTTTTTCAAGTCTCTTAAGAAGAAAGACTGATAATTTAATAAATTGCCAAGATGCTTCACGGCATTTTGCATGATATGCCAAGTACACAACCCATGTCGCGTTTCCGGCATCAACTCGCACAATGCCTTCTCCATTTTTGCATCGTGATCAGTGAAGGATGGTGTCCGGCTTCTTCGATTTGTGCACCTTTAAGAATGTGTCGAAAAGCCATGAGAAGGATTCCAAGGTCTCATCGTACAAAAGAGCAGCTCCAAAAATAACAAGTCGCCTGTGATGATTAAAGCCAAGAAACACAACGAGAGGCCTATATTCTCTGTTAGTGGAAACTGCAGTGTAGAATGTCACAACATCACCAAAAAGAGCATAATCGATACGCATTTTAGCATCCGCCCACAAGATATTGGTAATATGCTCCGAGTTGTCCAACTGCAATGCATAAAAAAAGGATGGATCTTCTAATAACTGTTTCTGGAGGAACTCCAACAAATATCCCACTTCGCCATATGCCAAGGCCCTTTGTCGTTTACTCGGAAGATAATTCTTCTCATCTAGTCTAGGCCACTCAAGGCGTTTCCTTCCACCAGTTTGTCTACCGGAAACTTCAAGCGCTCTCTCCTGCGCAAGACCGACACCATCAGCTAACTCAACATTGATGGCTTGGACATCTGACATCTTCCTTTGTAACGGCGATGCGTGGACACATTCTGTCAAGGAAAGCTCGTGGTTATGCTGCGGGACAAAGTCATGCAAGCGATATTTACCAGTTTCCCGGATCAGCACAATCCCCATCCTCGCGAGGCATCCCGTTCTTGTCTTTGCTGTATGTCCCTTGATCAGATAGGCACGCTTGTCTTTTCCTCGATAACCTTCTCTATTGCACAAAAATCTTCTTGAAGTTATCACGCTAGTTTTCCTGTCTTTGTTTGCAAAGTGTTTGCGGGCTCCAAAACCCATCTTTGCTGCGTAATTTTGCCAAAACTTCCATGCTTCCTCGGACGTGTTGAACTCCATACCCTCTCTGGGTACCCAACACCTTACGGGAAAATTCGCACAAAACATAGCAGAATTTGTTAGGACCAAGAATGGTTCACTTCATTGTATAATGCACGCATCTCCTAGTAACAGAAGGATACAGGGAAATATTTATTTTCAAGCACAAACACCCAACCTTGGGTTGTGGGGTTGGTGGAACTTACTGAACAATATATTAAACAATGAAGAATCCTATATATTTTATTTATTTATTGGAAAAATCGGTCCACAATAAAGGCCTCATCTTGGTGGGAGACTGAATCAAACACCTTAAGGGCACAAGAAGTTGGCCCTACAAAATTTTAGCCAAACTTGCCTAAAAATTCAAATTTTTGTCTCTGAAGAACTGGGGAAAAAAGAAGAAATAAAACCCTTGAAAAACATATTAAGCAAACTTACTCGGTAGAATTTTCAATCTCTCCGCATTCAGTTCCTTCCCCCATTGGTTTTTCAGTCTCATATTGAATTTCCACATCTTCAATCCCCTCAGATGCAGGTTCGTTCGGTCGCTCACAGCTCGCCGTCTTCAACTCACCGCCGCTCTTCGTCGACGTGCATTTTCCGAACGGACTTGTTTCCTCCCGTCTCCGGCAAGGATTGTTGAGTTTCATTCACGGACTTCTCGGAATTCATATTGCAGGGACAACTCTAGGGTTTTCGGCTTTGTTTTCCGAAGAAACTTCAAACTCGAAAAAGTCATAAATTTATGAATTCTGATCATTTTAATTCTTTCTTTTCTTTGATTGAGATCTTTAGAATTTAAAAGGTCATGAAATTATAAATAGACGATATTAAATGTACAGCCTTTATATATTCTGTGAAAGTATTGTTATTTGACTTAAAATGCCTCTCAAAAAGACCACACTAATTTTGCCACATCATCTTCTCGGTGTGAGAAGGATTAGTAGAATTTCTCATTATAAATTTAGAAAAATTTAATTATTTATTATAAATATCAATGAGAAAAAAAATTAACTAAGAGGATTATATAGGATGGATAAGATTGTTCGAATTCCATAAATTTAGGACGTTTTAAATTTTTTAAAAAAAAATCCCTATCCCCTTTTTTAGGAATTTCCCTAGATCCCTTTGTTAGTAATAAATTATTAGAATTATTTAAGTTCACAAATTTATAACCTTTCAAATATAAAAGATTTAGGTTGGAAAACTATAGCGTCTTCTTATGTTTCTTCCATTTCTTTCATTCTTTTAGTGGCTTAGGCAATTTAAATCCTTTGAATTTTAGAAGTTGAACAATTATAATTACTGTTCATTATTAAAAAAAAAGGGAAAAAAATAGAGGAAGAAACTAAAAGTAGAGAAAATAAATGGCTAAAAATATTTAATTTCACATTCATGACCTTTTTAAATTCAAGTGATCCATATCATCATCCGGATAAATCTAACTACAACTTATTTTTATTTTTTTAAACTCTTTCTCCCCATAGATCTCATTTCCTAATGGATAGTCACTTATCTAGCTCGTTCACCTGAGCCCATGGCTATATTTCTTAAAGGAATACCCTTTTTTGGGTCTATAGCCCATTAATCCTTTCACCCATGTTTTATTGCTCATGGAGGAAATACACCCAACCTTTGATTCTATGGACTCACCACACTCTCTTAGGGACACATAGCTCCCTTTTATAGATTTTCCAATAATTGGGAATGTTTGTGCCCAAGGTTTAATAAGGATATGCCACATCCTTGAAGCCTTTTCTCTTCCCTATATAAACAAGAGCAATATTACATGCATATACTTCACACAACCTTCACACCGAAAGGGTGACGTGGCAAAATATGTGTGATCCTTTTTTAGTAGTATTTTGGTCAAATAACAATATAAAATCACATATATTCTATCACAGTTGCCGCTTTTGGTGTGAATGTTGTATAAATAATGTACATATAGTATTTTTCTATAAACAAAACCTAAAAGTTTTTTTGGTGAGGGGGGAACACTATTGTACCTAAGAGAGAGAGAGAGAGAGAGAGAGAGAGAGAGAGAGAGAGGCATCTATTCCATTCTTCCTTTCCCTTAAGTTTCACCAAATCACCAACAATGGTAAGGTGAGCACTGTCCCATTGATCTTTAGGGCTCGGTGAGCCTAAAAGAACTATATGGATCTTATTCTCTAATGGAGATATGTAGGAAACCTTATGAGTCCAGCTCTTATCAACAACAAGAAATCCCTCTTTCCCTCCGCTTCATTTTATGGACCTATGGTCCTCCTTGTTCATCATCTGCTCATCAAATATATTCTTTTGATCTACCCAAATATAGATATACATAACACCTAAAATGCTGCTATAAATAGATAGATAGTGCCTCTAAAATGTCTTCCTAATGGTTGTTGATACGTTTTTATTATGTATCCCTAGTAATTTAAAATATCACTCTTTCATCAAAAGAGATACCCTCGCAATGATTTTTTTTATTTACTTCGAATTCCTTTAAAAGGAAATTCATCAAATAGTTATTCCCTTAAAAGGAATTTATCAATTTATCCTTTGAAAGGAAATTCATCAAATAGTTATTCCCCTAAAAGGAATTTATCCATTTATTTAATTCCTTTAAAAAGAATTTATCAATTTATTTAATTCCATTAAAAGGAATTTGTCCTCTATTTTAATTCCCTTAGAAGGAATTTTTCCATTTATTTAAAGGAATTTAAATCGTTAACTCCCTTATCTTTTCTAATTCCCTTCGAAAGAGTTTAATTTATTTTCTAATAAATTCCCTTAAAAATAGTTTATTTTCAAAGGTTTAATTCCTTTAAAAGGAATTATAATCATTTTTCCCAAATAAATATAGTTTAAATGTAGTATCCCTGACCTTAAACTTGAAGTTGACTTTTACTAGCCTTAACGTCAAGGTTTTTCTTAGATATTCTACGTGCTTAACTAGTTTAAAATTTCGAGATATTTTCACGGGAAAAAAAATTCACCTGCGGATGTAACATATTTGGGTTTCGTATGAAATTATCGAAATGCCCTTTTCCGTTAAGTCATAAATAAAGGTAAAGATAGTGACGTTTAATTTTTGAACCCTAGTAGGATAAAAAAATTTGTCTTGTAGAAGTCGGGAATAAAATCGAGTTTCGGGATAGTGTTTTTAGCCCGATTACAGATTATCAGGCGAGAAATATCTAGCGAGTGATTGATGCGACACATGGGGATCACACAATTTTTTTTGGTGCAAAATGAGTTGACTTTTGGTTATTATTGGATGTGAAATGTCTAAATTACCTTTGGTGTTTTCAAAAGGCTAATGTTTAGCATAGGGACAAAATTAGAAAAAATGGTAAAAATTCCCTTTATGGTGCGTGAACCTCCTTATGGGATTCATTTCTCACATTTGGTGGGAGAAAAAAACAAGAGAGAAACCTAGAGAGAGAGAGACATGGAGAAGAATGTTTGGCTTTGAAGAGATCATGAAGGAAGTGTGATTTTACAACAAAGAGTCCATTTTCTTCTCAAACCAAAGTTGTAAAGGGAGGAAACTTTCACTTGACTCTCAATTTTCAAGTCTTGATTCCGAGTTTTGTCATATTTTCTTTTAGTAAGAAGTTGTATGTTGATTGAAACTCATATTTGTTGCTTAAGCATATTGATCTTTACTTTCCATGGTAAACTTTGAGTTGAATGATTAGAAAATTATTCATGTAAGTGGTATGTGATTAATAATCTCAAGTTGTTGTTTGTGTGATCCCAAAGATGGTTTAATAGGGTGTGTTGATTAATGTTTACTTATGTTGATTTTTGAAATTATTGGTTTTGTATACCAACTAAAAAGGTACAATGGTTTTTAGGGTTTTTTACATGAAAGAATTTCAGATTTGAGAATGTGTTCTTCTGAGAAATTTTAGTTCTAACAAAGAGATACAACTTTGGTTTTGGAATCAGCTCAATCCGAGGTGTGTGGAAAAGGTTTTAAAATTTTAAAAATTTCTATAGAGAATTTGGCTGGACAGTGTTTCCAGCGCAAATTTGTGTTTTATGTTTGGATTTTTATCTCTCTAGATGATTAAGTTTACAAAAGTGTTAAAAAGATGAATTGTTCTTACTTGAGCATTTTAAAAATTCTCTTTTAGTGGAAAAACATTTTTTAAGCCCTGGATTAAGAATCGTTGCATTTTTAATGCAAGTTGTTTTAACTAAAAGTTTTGGATGATTCAAAACTGCAAATAGTTACAAGTTTGCTTTTTTAACAACCCTAGAGTGTGAATTATTCTTTCAAGTTTAAAAGGAAGCTGTAGCTTTGTTTCTAATCTAGATTTCTTATTTTGGTTACAACTCAAAAAGGGGCGATGTATTAAAAGATAGCTCAGTTTTTTTGAAAGTAGTCCAAACTAAGTTTCTGAGGGACTAACGTTCTGTGCCCACTAGTTTTGGCCCATTTTCCCCAACTGGAGCTTGAATCACTTAATCTGTTTAACAGAAAAGCTATAGATAACAGGATTATATATTGTTCCCATTGGAATAATAAGGTGTTGTCATTGTCAAGCCTAAATGAGTGTGCGTATCATTTGTGCACCTCGTCTATGAACTAACATGACTCCATAGCATCAGAATGTTGTGGAAATGAAGAAGACACAGCAGGGGAAGTGAAGTATCTAGAAACACCATAAACAAGTGATTCCGAGCTTGTTTGAGCTAGTTTTAGAGTGATCGATAAGTTGAGCTACTCCAGGGTGATCGAATGATTGTAAGGAGACACTAGAGACTATAATATACCATATTAAAGATGATACTTGATGTTCAAGTTGCAAAAGAAACGAAAACCTAATAAAAACAGCAATAAAACTAAAATAAAACACCATATTGTCGAGTTTATGCACTCGAGGTCCTATGGCACTTCGTGCTTAGCGTAACGGCCACAACCACCCAAGGGGTTTTTCACTCCTCACGAGCTTCGACTTGCCCGTTGGGTCCACCTGTTTAAGGCCTGCGACACTTCATGCTTATCAAAGGCAACCACTTAAGGAGCTTCAAACTCCATATGTCTCCCACTTCAACGTGGCTATTAGGTCTATGGATTCGAGGCCTGCAACCCTTTCCACTTAGCGATGGCAACCACTTGAGGGGCTTCTACCTTCTCAAGCGCTTTGGCGTACCCTATCGAGTCTATGGATTAGAGGCCTGCAGCACTTCGTGCTTAGCAATAGTAATCGTCCAAGGGGTTTCTAACTCTTCATGCACTTCTACGTGATTGTTTGGTTTACGGACTCAAGAGCCTATGGCACTTCATGCTTAGTGGAACTGCTACCTCATGCGTTTTCAGCGCACTTTCTCGAGTTTATCACTCGACGTTTATTATAGCACTTCGTACTTGGCGAAAAGTACCACATTGGCTCAATTCAATAATCGGAAATCTTTGCTCGCTTCGGCAAACCCCATGTAATTAACTATCATTCATTTATGGATTGTGGGAACTTAAAATCCTAATTTTCATCAAAAACCTAAACCCTCATTTGAAAGACATTTGTTTGTCAACCCTGGCACTTTGAATGATACTTTTATTTAAGTGCTACTAGAGCTATAATCTACTCTAAGCCTTTCGTATTTGAGATTACACATACTCCCAAAATCAATTAAGCCCTTCTCCGTTTATGCCCAAAAAAAATATAATAATAATAAAATAAAAATATTAACTTTCACCCCCAATCTATACGAGAATGTGCAGTTTAGCTCATAACTTATTAATTCATTCAAATAAACCAAGAAACAATTGAATTAGGTCCAATTATCCTCTATTTTTATGGATTGCCCATATCAGCACCAACGTTGTTACTTCGATGCCTACATGCTACGTTTGTGTCAAAATAATAAATAAATAAATAAATTTGTGGCAAAAAAAGCCATATCACATGTTCAGGAATGGGGAAATAGGAATAAAAACGAACATTTGCCATATAAAAATTTGCAAACCTCAGTACAAAAGCTACTTCACTCAAAAATAAAAATAGCAATAATTATTATTATTTTTATATGGTTCCATCTAATATTTATTAAATATATATTGAATTAAATTAATTAAAATATAGTTAAAAAATTGAACAGTTAAATTGAATTATAAATAAATTAAACTATTATTTTATCTTAACGAATTATGAAAAAAAAAATACTTTGAGTTATTGATGTCCCGTAATATAAGAAAATATCTCTGATCTTACATTAGATTTTCGTAAATGTATTTTCAAATTTAATTGTATGAAATCAGTTTTACGATACTTGAAATCTCTTCAATTTAATTTCATTTACTATTTTGAAATTTCTTTTTGAGAACTGATGTTTGGTGCTCCACCGGCGCCTTGTCTCGGACAGGCACTCTTGTTTAAGCTGGTGGGTTCGCCGCCGGCAGGGATAGGATCCGCATTTTCCACCCGTGTAACGACAACACGTGCAACTGGAAGGAGCTCGACAATGGGATTTTTAAGTCACGATGGTACCCCACGAGCCATACGTTGCCGGACGGCCGCGTGTTCATTGTCGGCGGCCGCAACCAACAAAACTACGAATTCCACCTGAAATCAGGGGTTTTTGACTTGCAGTTTCTTAAGGATACTTTTGAGAAAGGCTGTTGAGAACAATCTGTACCCCTTTGTTTTCCTAAATATTGACTGGTAATCTCTTTATTTTTGCAAATAATTGAGCCATTCTGCTGGATTACAAAACCAACAGAGCTGTGAGGAAGTACCCGATGATACCCGGGGGCGAACCAAGGAGTTACCCGAGCACGGGTTCCGCGGTTCTCCTTCCAATGCGGACGTCCACTGGTCATCCAGTTGAAGTCGAGGTTCTAGTCTGTGATGGAGCTACCAGAGACGCTTTCCAACAGGGGACATAAGGGAAAATTCTTGGGAGCTCTCAACACTTGTGCAACAATCAACTTTAATGAGGGGTCACCCAAGTGGTTTATCGAGCCAATGCCCCTACCCCGTGTCATGGGTGATATGATTCTACTTCCAAATTCTGATGTTTTGATCATCAACGGCGCCTCGAGAGGCTCCGCCGGTTGGCAGTTGGGCCGCGAACCCGATTTTGGAATCGATGCTCGGTTGATCCTACGAGAGTCCTGGGAGGCGGTTCACGGCCTTGAAAAGTGCCACTATTCCTAGGATGTACCATTCGTCTGCAATTTTGCTTCGTGATGGGCGTATCCTTGTTGGAGGCAGCAATCGTCATGCCTTCAGGAAAAGATGTGCTTTTTTCGAACGGAGTTAAGCCTAGAAGCATTCTATCCCCCTTATTTAGATGTCTTAGTGCCACATCTGCGCCCAATAATACATTTACCCGTCACCAATCTCATATATAGACAAAAATTCACGATTCAATTTTCCATCCAAGGTCAATTATCTGAAAGGACCCTAGACGCTATAATAGTGGCACCGCCCTTCAATATGTACTCATTTTCAATGAATCAAAGACTGCTAGTGATTGAAGGAGGCAAAGTCGAACGAGTAGGAAATTCAAAAACATACTAGATGGGTGCTATAGCACCTAGATTCACCAAATCTGGCACCGCCCGGCTATTACATGCTATTTGTGGTTCACCAGAACACCCCAAGTGAAGGGGTTTGGGTTCACATATCTTAAGCCAATGTTGGATGCAGTATGGGCATTGCTCATTGCAGACCCATGTTTGTTTTTCCCTTTTTTATATTATACTAGTGCAAAGGGCACAGTGCGTTGCAAATTTCCACCATTGGAAAGCAAAGCAATGGTTCGTTATGATGTCCTAGGTCACAGGTACCTACGTTTCCTTCTTCGCCAAGAGTAGTTTGTAATTTTTGTTTTCCCATGAATAATAAACAAAGCCTTGCTGAATAGATGATGCTCTAAGCTCCTATTAGCAATAATTGTATGCCGGCAACCTCTGAAACCTTCTTTCAGCATTAGTAGAACTATACCTTAGGAAAAGACGAATATAATCTGAAAATGTCAAGAAGAAATCATCACAAAGGTTGAAAAAAGAAGTTCAATTCACTGTGGAAAACTTGGTAAGGCGGCAATCAACACACCATAACCCTCTATCAATGCATCCACTTTCCTCCTTTGTCAATCGCAACTCAATCTTAGGTCAGTCATATCTTTTTTGCCCTTATTTCCCTCAAAAAGTTCATAAAAATTGTCACATTTCGGCATAATTACAAATCTTGACAATTCTTTTTCCCCGTATTTTGTTCCCCTAACTTACTTTTACCCCTATTTACAACTCCAACCTAATCCTTAATCACTTACGTTAGGTAATTTTTATTGACTCCCCGTATTTAGTATTATTAGGGGTTATTTTATTGATCGTATAAGTTGAAGTTATATTTTCTCTTTAAACATTTAAAGTTTTTGTCTTGTCCCTGGAGCTCCACACCTCAAGAGCAATTTTGTACTTATTTTTTTGGTTGTTCAGTCCCTTTTCCTACCCAAAAAGTAATTTATTTTGGTTGCGCTTGTCGAAGAAATATAATAATAATTAATCTTAATTTTCCACATCATGAAACTTACAAGTGTTACTTTTATTTATTTATTTATTTATAGAATTAGTCATTATTATTATTATTCGGTTCAGAGAACAAAATCTACTGTAAATTTTGTCCCCGTAATCACTTAAAATAAGCTATTTTGATAATAAAATAAAATAATAAGCTCCTCAAACACATATATAGTCTCGACCAAAACCCAAAAGTCACATGTGGAAACTCATGAAGCATAATCAATTAATTTCATCAACATAATTTGAGTGTACAGAATTATCAACAAAAGTATCTAGACAATAATTGCAAATATTAGTATGGACAAGAAAATGTTTCTTTTAACCAGCAAGCTATTAGGTTTTGTTTTTTGCTTTATATTTTTGACAATAATTATACTGTTTCTGATTTTAAATAATTTTTTTAAAAAATATTGTATGTTTCTCTATAACCCAAAAACAATTTCTATCTCACAATTTGAAGAGAAGAATTTTGCTCTTAACCCAACACGACCAGAGAGTCTCCAACTAAGGCTAAGGGACTTGGATGGTCACCCTAGTGAAAAGCCACCCTAACGAAAAGCCACCCTAGCGAAAAGCCACCCTAGCGAGGTGCAGTGCTGAAACTGTTACCAGTAAACTCAAGATGGAGCTTAACCTAAGTCTCGGTTAAGAATGGCGATGATCTACGTTTCACACGGCTCACAATTCCATGGATAGTTTCATGGGATGTACTATTAAACCTAAATTGGGGTTATCTGCTAAGAACTATCGAGGCGTTGATTCCTATATTTCTTGATGATGGAAAACCAAGGGCTTCAACCAACAATCGAGATAAAAACTAACTTTTTTAGCAAATTATACCCACTTTTTAGTGTTTTCCCAAGGTGGAACCCTTTTAGTAGTTGTGCATTTGCTAAGTTCACAAATAAAATGCACAACTCAATTTTCTAGTAGTTATACATTTGGTAAATGTGCAACTCAATATTTTAAATGAGTTGTGCATTTGTCAAACGCGCGACTAATTTTGGTCAAATGCCTTTCCCCTTTCTCTCCTCTCCTCTCCTCCTGCCTCCCCCGCAAAAGAACCGTCGATCTCCCTCTCCACCCTCCCTTCTATCAATTTTTACCAAGTTTTAAGAAATATTGGCTAGATCGATATATCACTTGAGTTTTCTAAACTCGTATGAATATTGTTCGAATTTGGACACGACATTTGTTAAACGTGTGGCCCCCACCAAATCCCTCGCACCCTCGTGATCACCAGCTCCTCCGTAGGAGGCCAAGAAAGATTTAGGATTATATCATTGTTAGTTAGAAAAGAACAAATTGTGACATTTGAGCTAGGGATATTAGAATGAATTAAGGGAGAGTACCCCCTATGTGGACATGTGTGAATTTGTTATGAAATACTTCTTGAAATCTCTTATTTAGGGTAAACTCTGCCAAATTTTTGTTTGATTTATGAATATATTTTTAAATTAAAATGTCATTTTTATTTTAACGGATGGAGTAGAGGATGCTTGCAAGACCTCTAGATCCTGAACTTTTGACATTGCAAAATATGCATAAATTGAAGGCCATTTGCAAATGTGAGTCAATTTGCTTATTTTGGTTTCGCATTTTGGGAAACACGCAACGGCCAAAGGGATTTTTATTGGGAAAACACTAAGGAGTGGGTATAATTTGGGAAAAAACTTAAACCTTTTTTTTTTGTTATTATTTTGCGAAAAAGGTTCCAAAGAGAAGTACGCATAAAGAATGAGAGGGGAGAGAATGGGAGAGAAAGTATAGGGTAGGGAGAAGTTTGAGAATTCCCTGGGTGATTTTCAGTGGCATCCACTATGCCTCCCAAAAAGCTTGTGGCTCTAATAAATGGAAACCTCATGTCTCAGATATGGATAATGTGTGTAGCAGGGCTAAAGGTTGATGACCTCAAGTACACTGGCTGTTTCTACATTTGGAGGAATTAGAGTGACAAAGGAAGGAACATCTCTTGTGAGGTTGGTAGGGTTATTGCAAATGAAGCTTGGGGCCAGGTTTTCACCAAAACTGAAGCTAAATTCACTCCCCATGGCATATTTGATCGCTGTGCCACCATTCTTGATTGTGGCATCCTTCCTAGAAACAGGAAAAAGTCCCTTTCGAGTTCTTCGACTTCCGGGCTAATCATCCGAATTTCCTTACTGTGGTTGAACGAAGCTGGCTTAGGCATGTTGTGGATAACGCTACGTACGGACTGGTCACAAAACTCAAATGGCTGAAGGAGGACTTTGGGGAATCGAATAGAAAGAAGCATGGGGATATTGCTATGAAAGTGAAGGCTGCTAGACTTGATTCACAGGTGGCTCAAGGAAACTTGTTCAAAGACCCGCTCAAGGAAGACCTTGTCTCTGAGGAAAAGAGCAAGTTTAATGAATTCATCTTTCTTAGTATATCTGAAGAAGCCTTTGCTCCGCAGAGATCAAGAATACAATGGCTAAGGGAAGGTGATATAACAACACCTCTTACGACATTAGAAAACGACTACATGTAAATTCAGGAATAATACAGGCAATGGTGGAGAAAACGGTATAAAAAATACAACAATATATTTCTTCATTAAGCATATATAGCAAATATCCTTGAATAAAGCATGATCAAGCGAAAGAGGAAGGAAGATGAGGAAAATAAACAAGAAGGGTACTTTAAGTAAAATAAAAACTTCCAAAAATGGATTTAACCACAATTGAAAATCCAAGATTAATACAGCTTACTAAGAAAAATTAATGATATATAAATTTCATGTCATCTGTAAGGAATTTTTTATTAGTGTGTTTGGAAAAGAAAGTTTTTTAAATTTTTTCTTAAAAAATAAAAAACAGGCATTGAATGCATCCATATAATATGTTGTCATATAATACACGTTTTATACTCAAAGACCGAAAAAAACGTGTTTTGGAAACAAACATCTTATTGTTCGCATATAGTTCATGTATTTATTAAGGCGCAATACTACATGCACATCCTTCACACCGAAGTGATCATATAACAAAATATGTGTGGTTCTGCATCATTATTTGATTAAAATGTCACTCAAAAAGAATCACAAATATTTTATCATATCACCCTTTTGATACGAAAATTATATAAACGATATGCATGTAGCATTACTCTTTATCGAGGGAGCCTCTACAGTAAGGAGGATTGCTACCGGCTGACCTTACACTCGCTTATTGGGCTTGAATGTGGGCCCAGTAGGCTCATTTGTGTGGACCCTTTCTAATTGGGCTTGAATATGGGCCGCGGTTTTCATAGGCCTTTTGCGAAAGAGTCGCCGGAAAACCATAGAATAAAGTACCGCCGCGCCTCTTGGGAAAGAACCGCCGCGCCTCTTGCGAAAGGACTGCCGTACCTTTCCGTTTCACGACCCGTTATTTTCCCGCTTCCTCCCCTTTTTAAAACCCAAGTTCCCTCCCCACAATTCCAACATCCTCCTCTCCCACTCCTCAGTCACCCCCCCTCTCTCTCTCTCACTCATCCCTTTCCTGCACAATGAAGAGTACAGTGCGAAGCATCTGCAGATCATCATCGTCACCTCCAAAGGGAGATGACGCTATCCACAGGTATCTCAAACCAGGAGCCCTCGCCCAACTCTGGAACTCAAAGATCATCGCCAAATCCCGAAGACCCACTTCACATTCTTTCATGTCTCTTCACAGCCTTTCGACTCCGTCCGCTGCCGCAGTCCCAGCCACGGTCACACCTTCGCCTGCTTACCCATCCGATGGGATCCCTTGTTTCGCTTTGAGGACTACCGGTGGCCCCCAGTGCCCGCAGCGGAAGAAACTCGTTGCGGGTCTCCCATTTTGATGATTCAACCTCGAGATATTCTGAATGTAATTACTTACAGTTTTGTGCACCATCCCTCTGTATTCTCTCTCTGCAGAGTTGTGTTGTTTTGAAGCACATAAATGAAAAAATGTTACTATAAATCTCAAATTGGGTTCAATTTTCCTGGTATTGGGGTTGCAGTGCGTTTCTTTAAAAGTAGAAGTTTGATGATGCTCTCTTTTTCCTATCTAAGGTTCTATTCATTCTTTTGTACAGATGAAAAAAGCAATGAAGCAATAGTAGTAGGCTTAATGTGAATATGGTTGCTTGATCTCCTTGTACTAAAGGTGATAATGGATGTCCAACTTATGCCCGCCTAGGATATTCTATTTGGTCAACCCTCCAGTATAGATGGTAACTAAGTACATGGTTAATTACTTTTTCATGTTTTGGGGGTCGGGGGATTTATGGCAAGGGGTAGCATGTGACATTAAATTTACATAAACTTTCGACTCGACCATTCTGTTCTTCATATTTATTGAACTCATTTTGAGTCCTTTACAGCACGGAGTCATCAGAAGGAATAAGCAGGCGGAAAGGAGTATTACACACCACTCCGCTTGGCATTAGGATTTTCTCTCCCCCCCTGGCATTAGAGGTGCTCCTTTTAGTTGGTCTGTTACATCTTCAATGAATCAGGTACCAAGGGACCATTTAGTTGTGGAGAACTAGATTTCCATTTTCAGATATGGTAAGATATAGCAGTATGTTGAACTGCATTTTATGGAATGAATCTCCAATCTTTAATGTGAATGGTAGTCTGGTCTTCTTCTTGTACTCGAGGTGACAGTGGGTGTCCTAAATATGCCCTAAACTATGGTTTCACTTTCGACTCAGCCGTGCTGTTCTTTGTATTTTATTGAACTAACATTGTTGGATAAAATTCCTTTGACTTTGGGGTCCCAAACTGCACCCTGCAGTGGTTGTCCGATAAATGACATTTCTCTTTGATATATCCCAACTATTCATTCATTTTTTTTCTAAGAAAACCTTTAAAAATGTCATTTTGAGAATCTCCTTTTTACAACCTATTGTTCACCTAATAAGGGAAAAATAACAACCTTTTGATTTTGCAATTTTGTTTTTACAACAAAAAAAAAAAATTGAGATGCTGGTTTACAAAACTATATAAAATGTGAACAATACGTTGCAAAAACAAAATTATCAAAATATCACTTTTTAAAGGTTTTCTTAAAAAAAATGAGTGAATAGTTAAGATCTTTTAGTGACACATGTCACTCATCAGACAACCATTATAAGGTGCAATTTGGTGCTCCAAAGTCATAGGAGTTTTATCTGATATCGTCTCCTCTCCTATATAATGTAGATGGATCAAAAGGCATCAAAGAATTAGAGTTCTCTTCTTGTACTCAAGGTGACATTGGGTGTCCTGAATATGCCTTAAAAGAGAATTGGACTAAAGAACAAGTCGAGAACTCGAGGAGATAGCCCATTAGGTCCATATTAACTTCATTGGAGCCCACAAACCTCAAAGTAGCTGTTGTAAGCCCAAAACGGTGTATATGGCCCAATTGCGCAAAACCGAGCACCAATATGACGTCCTGTTATATTCACTTTCAACTCGAGTGTACTGCTTTTTGTATTTTATTGAACTGATACTGTCTCCTCTCATATGTAATGTGGATGGATCAAAAGGCATCGAAGAATTAGACGAGTTCTATATACCACTCCATTCGGTTCAATATGAGCATAACGAAAGAACATTTTGAATCAAAGGGTTCGATGGATGGCGGAATCAATATACACTAGTTAATTTATCTTATCAATTAGCCTCTTATTTGTCATGAGTTTTGCATCGAATTAGTATATTACTCTTTTATTTATTTTTATGCCTTGAAAAGATTTTGAACGTTGCTAGTTAGTATAATTTTTTAAAATAAGACCCAGGAAAACATGTGACCGTACTATGTAGTATACGTCGAAATTTTGAAATCTGCCTCAGTTGTATGAGTCGAATACTTTATTACCCGTGACGTGACGCGTTTGACGGCTGGGAAACACAATCCGGGTGGGTAAAGGGGCACCCGTTACCAACAATCCGGCATCCCATGATAAACACCGTCCTCAACTTGGCTCATCCTTACGGGAAGAGGAAAAACACGGTGCTCCCATGGAGTTCGAGAAGAGGAAGGCGGCGGCTTTAGCCGCAATGGCCTCCACAGAGACCGATAAATCTCCCAAAGGCTCAATAGACACACCCATCATTCCTCTTCTCAGTACCCTCAATTCCCATCCCTCGTTCTTCACCACAAGCTCCTGCTCCGGCCGAATCTCCATCCTCTCCCAACCCGTCACACCCTCCAACACGGTCGCCAAATCCAAGAAAGCTAAAGGAGGTTCATGGCTCTTCATAACCCACGACCCAGCTGAACCTAACTCAGTCATCACCCTCCTTTTCCCGGTCGAGTCAACTCAGCCCTCTACTTCTCACAGTGAGTTGGTCTTCCGGTTCGAGCCCTTGATCATCTCCGTCGAGTGCCGTGATGTGGGTTCGGCGCAGTTTCTGGTTTCGGCTGCGATTTCGTGCGGTTTCCGCGAATCGGGCATTACCGGTGCCGGAAAGCGGGTGATTGTGGCAATTCGGTGTTCAATTCGGTTGGAGGTGCCGCTGGGGGACACGGACCGGCTAATGGTATCGGAAGAGTATGTTCACTACCTTGTTGAGATTGCGAATGAGAAAATGGAGGCGAATTGGCGGAGAACCGAAGGGTTTCTTCGGGCATTGCGGTGTAATGGTTTTACGGGACCTGCGGAGTTGGGTGATAAAGTGTTGGTGAATGCAGCAGTGGATGATGACAATGGCTCAGTATGCAATGAGGTTCATGGTACTAATGGCACTGAAGATCAACAGAGTCCTTTGCAGAGAGTAGAGGATGACACCCATCTTGGTAACTTGATCAGCGACTAAGTTGATATGATTAGACATTGAACTACGAGGACTTTGGAATATGTGTGTACGCTTGAGTTTTGGAACTAATCACCAATATGATTGTGTAGATGTTATTACAATATTTTACAACAATACTCATATAAGTTTTGCGATCTTTAATTTCCTAGTGCATTGATTAATTCTTGACTGTCATGAATGGTATGCCCTAATTGAACTTTGTAGAATTAGAACAGCTAAAAAAGTTTCTGTTTTGCTAAAACTATTTATGTAAATGGATAAAATGCTAAGCCCCCAGAGTTGACAGCTAGGGCCTTAAACACAACCTTGTTCTCTTCAATATTCTGTTGAGTTTTTGGTACGAGGAAAACATTCCTTAACAATGTGGACATATTACTGCATAGTTGTCAAGTATATTGCTTCCATCTTCAAAATCAGTTATAGATACCTGAAGAAACTAGAATAGGTTTTAGTTTATCTTTCCTATCTATTTCACTAGTGGCCTTTTACTAGTCTTAGATACACAAGACCTGAAAGTACCTGCGTTTTTATAATGAAGTGCAGCTAAAATCGAATATGGATTGAGAAGGATATATCATTAACTGGAATTTTGTGCTTGCGTTGGGCCGATAAATATTTTTTGTATTGCAATGAATCTGCTTGCAAAATCTCAGCTGTTCTGTTAGATACTAATAAATGTTTGGTTGCAGAACCATTTCATTGTCCTGTGACAGCAAATTTAAATCTTTGAATTATTGGCAGGGCCATCTAGGTTCTCAGGCTGCAGCCTATCTATTGTTCGGATGGAAATAGTTGGTGAACCTTTGGAGAAGCTTTTTCTTTGGGGTCATTCAGCTTGTAATTTGGGTAATGCAAATGACAGAAGGATTTTGGTGTTTGGTGGCTTTGGAGGGATGGGAAGACATGCACGAAGAAATGAATCTATTTTGCTTGACCCAATGCATGGTGCATTGAAAGCAATTGAGACTAGTGGGACTCCGTCTCCTCGTTTGGGTCACACATCTTCTTTGGTTGGACATTCTGTTTATGTTATTGGAGGCAGGGCTGATCCCACGAAAATTTTGAATGAGGTGTGGATTCTTAATACAACTGTGAATGAATGGAAGTTATTGAAGTGCATTGGTTCCTTTTTCCCTCCGAGGTAAGACATCTAGGATCTTGTATATTCATGCTTTCTTTTGTTTTTTTTATGTTCTCCCACAGTGATTAGCATGGTACAAAAATTTGTCTGTAAATGAATTTTGTGTCAATCATTTTTATTTTTATTTTTATTTTTATAACCTTCTCTACCTATGCTGCCGGACTGGACAATTATTCAGATGAACTCATAAAAGATGATTAGCTTGGAAGCAGTTCATATCATTTTGCATGAAAAATTGTTAACATTTTCATCTGCTTTATAATTCTCGACAATAAATTTGTTAGTGGTTGTACGTTGGAGATTTTTAATTCACTTTTCCGCAAGTAATATATGCTAATCTTGTGCAGGCATCGGCATGCAGCAGCAGTTATGAATTCAAAGATATATGTATTTGGAGGGCTTAATGATGATTTGGTCTATTCATCATTGCATGTCCTCGACACAGACAGTTTGCAGTGGAATGAGATATGCATTCAAGGGGAACGGCCTTCTGCTCGTCATTCACATGCATTGGTTGCATACGGTTCTCAGTTGTTTATGTTTGGAGGGCACAATGGTGAGAAGCCACTTGCAGACCTTTACAGCTTTGACATTCAAACATGTTTGTGGAAGAGGGAAATGATGGTGGGGAAAGCTCCATATGCAAGGTTTTCACACTCAATGTTTGTCTACAGGCACTATCTTGGCATTATTGGCGGTTGCCCTGTGAAACAAAATTGTCAAGAATTGGCATTACTTGATATGCGGCTCCGTTTGTGGAAGCATATAATACTTAATACTGTTGGTAAAGAATTGTTTGTTCGTAGTACGGCAAATGTTGTTGGTGATGATCTAGTTGTGGTTGGTGGTGGGGCATCTTGTTATGCATTTGGAACCACTTTTAGCAAGCCAGTTAAAGTCAACTTGCTACCACTGATCTCGTCTGATGATATGCTTATGCCTTCTGAAAGTGGATCAGAGAATGTTGTAAGTTACACTGAACATCCACAAGCAGCAGTTGCTCTATGCTTAGCAGAGGGTGATAATCTGAGTACTAAATCAGAATTTTCTGGCTTGGTTGCATCAGATTGGGTACTAAAAATTGAGAGAAACCGTGCAAAATTTGTGAAGGACATACTAAAAAAATTTGGATGGTTAGATCTTGGCAGGAAGGTGTACTCGCTGGGAGATGGAAAGCATATCTGTTTCCCTGTAACTAAGAAATTTTGTGCCTTATTCTTGGAAAATCAAAATAATTTGGGAGATGCATTAGGACTGAATGTCCATTTGCTTAAACCATATACAGGAGAGGGTGTCTCAGTAGATAAGTTGTCTCCTTCCACAGCCTTGAATATTTTAGAGTCATGTGGTGCTTCTAAGATTCCAGATGATGTTGTTGAAGCTAGAAGAGCCCCAAAATCTCCCCTAACACTAATGCATGAAGCTGTCTCTTCTTTGATAAAGTCTAGAGGCCTACCAGAACATCTTTTAGAACAATTACCCACAAGGTTTGCCATCTGTTACTTTGTGTCTTTGATGTCTTCCCGTTAGATCTTGCGATATTATCTCCCATCCTAATTTTAAAACTAAACATGATATTTTTCACTTCAATTTTTTTAGATGAGCGTTGTCCTGGATTTTGTGGTTATTTTGTTGTGATGCTTATGTACGTGATATTCATATCTTATAGCATGATCCTGAATGACATATTTTGGCTGCTTCAGATGGGATAGACTTGGAGATGTTGTTGTGCTTCCAGTCACATCCTTCAAGGATCCTGTGTGGGACTCAATTGGGGAGGAGCTTTGGTTTATCGTAGCTAAATCAGTCAACACTCGCCGCCTTGCTCGCCAAGTAAGCTTTATGCTCAAAGACAATTGATAGGTGCATTCGCTCAGCTCTTCTTGTTATTTCTTTTGGGTTTTTAAATGTGGAGTTCTTGCTGGAACTTCACATACCTAAAAATATGACAGAGGAAGTTTGTTGATATTCACAATTGACCAATTTTGGTACGTAGCATGGATAAAAAGTTTATAAGCTCACACGGGATATTCAATTATAACAAAAGGGCTCATGTCTAAGATATTCTGGACATGGTGCACAACTTTTGTTTTATTGGTTTGTTTGATTGCTTACCTTAATTCCCTTAAATCCATTAGGTGTTGGTTTCTGATGTTGTATTGATGTAGAAGCTTTTTACTAGTATTTTACTAATGTAAAGAGCGAAAATATTAGAGCTCCCCCTAAAATAAATATGTTAGTCACAAAGTTGCTGGCCTAAAAGGATTGATTAGACACAGTCCTGACTGTTATAAAACTCTTTAAGTGGGGACTTGAGGATCATGTTGCTTTTAACTTAAGACAGTCTTGCAGGAAGTGTGCAGTCTCAGTTGATTTGATCTTTCTAAACGTAGTTCTGGATGGTTTCTCACCATTAGTTTGATAGTTTGCATATCAGCATTTATTCTCCGCTTTTCAGTATATGCCATGTACTTACTGGCAGTAGATGCAACATAACCATTTCAGCTTGCTATTAAATTATCATCCCATAAATTAAAGAATTTAATTTGAGAAGGTGCTGTATGCTGCTAGTATATTCAATCACAAATAGTTGTGCTCAAGGTTCAAAAATCTCTCCTTTTTGTTTTGGAGAGAGAGAGAGGCACACAAGGTCTTTTATGAACTTCTGTATCAAAGAGTTACAAAATACCCCAGGCATACCCAGGAGGGAAATCCCAACCAACAAAAATTCTTTCCAGTTGCTTGTGCTTGCTATGGTTATTTTGTTTTCTTATGTAATTATGTATCAGTTGGCTGGAACTTTGCAGGGACGAGTTGCACCAAATGGTACGAGAGACAGTAGTTTGGAAATTCTTGTGGGAGATGATGGCTGGGTTGATCATTGTGAAAATGGAATTTTTTATTCTTTTGATGCCACCAAGTGCATGTTCTCTTCGGGCAATCTTTCCGAGAAGCTTCGCATGTCCCGCTTGGATTGTAGAGATGAAGTTATTATTGATTTGTTTGCTGGAATTGGATTTTTTACTTTGCCATTCCTTGTCAGGTATATTGTGACATCCCCCCCCCCTTCTCCCATTGGGTCATTCTTGAATCTTTGCAATACCTTTGTAGTCCAATACTTTAAGATTGTATCATTGTATGTGTTGTTATATATGCACTGAAGTGGTTTATCATTGGATATGCTTCTTACCTATTGTATGCCTATTATTAATCTGTGTAGCAAAAAGGAGAGGAGAGAATTTTAGGGAGAAAAGTCGGATGCCCTAATACGGGCACCAAGACTATCTATTTATAATACTCAATATTAGGGTTACTAGGAAACCCTAGCCCTTTGTAAACATAGTGGAAACCCTAATGGGCCCAGAATATAAGGCCCAATAAATAAATAAAACACAGCCCAAGAGGCTTACATAATCCAACAATCTGCAATAATGAATTACTAAAATTCAACCTTTTATGCATCAAGTGATTTTTTCTTTTTGAAATTGTAAAAACTTCTGTGAAAATTTCCAATAATGCAGAAAGACAGGGACAGGCATGTTTTTTTTTTTTTTTTTTTTTTTTTTTTTGTGGAGGGGAACTTGCTTCAACTCTACTTTCAATTTTGTGGTGCTTTGATTTGTTTTGTGGATTTTATTTAATACTATTGGTTGATCAGAGCAAAGGCAAAGCTGGTTTATGCTTGTGAGTGGAATCCACATGCTATATGTGCACTTCAGCGTAATCTTCAAGCCAATTCTGTGGCAGATCGCTGTATCGTACTTGAAGGAGATAATCGTCTCACAGCTCCTAAAGTACGTACATACCCTGCTTTTCTATTTCATAATCGACTGTGTACTTTTGCACTTGTATGGGATATTTTCTTGTAGCCTTGAATGTTAGCACTAATAAAGTGGTAACCCAATCCATGTTGATCTTTCTCATGCTTGTCAAGGCGCCAAGGTGACCCAGGCATTCCTAGGATTCCTGGATGCCTTAGTGGTAAGGCGACAAGGATTTAGAGATCGCCTTGTCACCTAGGCCTTGATTAGGTGATGCCTTGACAACCTTGATCTTTACCTAACACATGCTTCTAAATGGTGAAGTCAACATGGATCCACAACTGACGTGATGGGAAATCTACACTTGAATAGTCTAAGCTAGCCAGTGAGTGTTGTGCAATGTTCTAAAAAGCGGCCTAGGCAAGGCATGGTCTCCTGACTAGCGCCCAGATTTAAGAACACTTGAAAGTAGAGCCGGCAAGATCAACCCACCCATTAAGCTGCCCAACTCGCTCATAATGTAACCTGACCCAATGTGCATAAAATATCTTGATGAGACCACGACCTATCAACCCATCCAATTGTCATTTCTAATTAGAATTTTATATATTTTTTTATTCAAAATTAGAAGTTTTATTAAATATTAATTGGTTTATAAAAATAAAAAAAGAGACAAAAGTTGTCCCGCTAAAGTGAACCCTTGATCTGCTCAACCCATCATTTTATAACCCAGCACAACCTATAAAATAGTTTTGACCAGCCAAAGACTCATCCATACTGACCGATGCCCTGCTTTTGACCGCAATTGCAATCTCTACTTGAAAAGTAAGAATTTTCAGTTTATGGTAAACAGTAGGTATATATTTTGGAAGCTAGAGGTTAATATTTGATGCCTGCTTCTCAGGTTTTCGCTCTTCAGTTTATTTATGTTGGATTATTAATACTTTACTTGCCTTAAAGTGGATTTGGATGAACGTATAAAGGTGTCGATGGCCGATAGCGTTGATTGAAGTTCAGTCGAAATGCATTGATTTATATTATTTTCTAATTAAACATGGACTTACCATGATGGTAGAGCGTGCTATATTGACAAGATGAAGCTACACCTGCACTGTTATTGATTCCCTTTGGTGTTTCTTTAACAGGGAGTTGCTGATAGGGTCTGCCTCGGGCTCCTTCCAACAAGTGAAGGCAGCTGGCTTACTGCCGTCAGGGCATTAAGGTTTGTGGGTTTTCTGTCATGCTATTTTTCTGGTTACTATATGGTTCATCTGTCAAGCTTTTTTTCCTGGTTACTTGGATCGGATATGTTGTATAAATCCGTGCAAGATCTAGACTTCTAATTCCTAATCCATGAAAATCCTAAAATATCATGGATGGCACCCGTTTTCTCTTTTGTTCCTTTTCCTCTTCCTTTATTGGGTCATTCGGTGGATGGATTTCAGAACATTGGTAATACTGATGACGCAGGGCTGAGGGCGGTACATTACATGTGCATGGTAATGTGAAAGACATAGAGGAGGAGCCATGGACCAAACATGTTTCAAAATCGATACTTGAAATCACGAATTCTGAAGGTACCATTTCTCATCTCATCAGTCATACAAGCTGCATACTAGTCCATCTAAGACACCCGTGATAATACATGGCATTAAACTATCAGGGGAAATATTTTCAGAATTGCTGTTATCTGCAGGTTACTGCTGGGAAGTTTTGATAGAACATGTGGAAAGAGTTAAATGGTATGCCCCTCACATCCGCCATCTTGTCGCGGATGTGAGGTGCCAGCAGATCCAGAGATGATGGTCCAAATCAATACCTTACCAAAGACGACAAATTGGGTTCGGAAATTGAGAAACATATACCCACTGCAACCTGGAAACTCAAGGGTTGAAGCTGCACGATATCATTAGCAGCAATCGCTTTATCGGATCCCATTGGAATGAGGTTGCATTCAGTGTGAAGAAGTGATGCTGTGTCTCAATTTTGCTTTCACCATAAGATATTGCCCCCAGCCCCCAAATTGTCTCAAAGCTTTCACTTGATTGCTCAGGTGTGAATATATATGGTAATTTAATTTGCCCATTTTACCTTTTTATGATATGCTATTGAGCCCCATAACCCCATTTCTTGTCCCAATGTTGGGCGAGGATTTGGGCATTTAGATCCTATCTACTAGGGGGTATTGGACCATAGTCAAATGTCTCTCCTCTACAACTTTTAGGATGCATTTTAAAAAATTCTAACCGTGTGGGTTGGAAGAATTTATCAATGCATTATGTGAGACTCGATGATTTGTGAAATCTATTCAAAGTATTGAAAATTTAGTGCAGATTTAAAAGGTCTTGATTTTTTTATTTAAAGTAATAAAACATGGTACGATTCAATATATTGTATGTTACCGGTGAATGTTACCGTGAAGTTAGGTGTGCCCGTGGCTCAAAACTATTTGATTTTTGGGTTTTTTCCATTTATAAAGTGTAAACTTTCTCCCACAATCCAAGCCCCGTTGTAATGGAAAAATCATATAATGATGCTATGGGTCGGTTCGTTTTTTTTTTTTTTTTCCTTCCTCTAGGGGTTGTCGACTATTTAGTTCTCAGTTTTTTAAACTCGAACCAATGTACAATCCTAGTTCTTTGTTCCCAAATTACTCCTGATGTTTATTCATGTTGATTAATTCACTTCATGTCATCCCTTTTTGTTAGGGTTGAGATGCTTATTCTCAATGGTTTGCTAATGTTTGAAAGGGGATAGAATGAGACTTTTTAATAAAAAATAATTTTATTCTTTAAAATCCATTTCATGCATATTCCTATGATTTTCCAAGCTTAATGGATCAGATTTGCCAAAAAAACTAAAAAAAATGTGGGTCCTCCACTAACTTTTTACAAGAACAACTCAAATTGGACTTAAAGTCCTTAATTAAAATAATAATAATTTTAGAAGAAAAAACAAATTGAGAGAGCAAGGCCCTTTTTCCTTTCGTTGAGATGCTTTTTTCATCAATTATTTATTTATTCTAAGGAGATTCCTCATGGTATTTTAAAATATTCAAAAGATAAGGAAAAAAAACATAATAAAACAAAACAGGATGCCACGTAACACAGATTTGAGGGGTTAGCTCATATATATATATATATATATATATCATTTCAAACTCATGGTTAGGTGATTATTCCATAAGAATGTGACTGATTAATTACTTAGGATGCTGGCCTTCCCCTAGTAAGTTTCGTACTTGCAAATATAATAAAGTTTTAAACTTTTCTAGAGAGGATTAGAACAAGGGACTGTATTACAAAAGTGCTTGAAGAGACCCTCGCAATTAAGTGACCACATACAAAAATTACAGGCAAATGTCAACCTACTGATGGGGTCCACTGGCACTATAATTACTCTCTAATTGAGTGCGTTTAATGATTAAACTGTATCTCTTACACTAACACAGAGACCTAAGTTGTCTTGATTGGACTCTTTTTTTTTCTTTCTTAGTACTGAATAAAATCACTCTTAATTGAAAACCATGAAATGCTTTAAATGAGTTTTGACTCTCGTTGAGCTGGGTTCGATGGGACATTTTACCCCTATTCGTTTTTATTATGTGCCTGACCTTTATGGTCCACTCGCGGGCCCAAGGAGCGTGCATTCATCATGTTCAGGCGTGAAAGCGGATCCGTGCGTCTCATAGCGGTCGTGTAAAAAATAAAAAATAAAAAAGTTATGTTAATCAAGAATTACGATATATGTTTAGATTAATCTTATAATTCAATACATACTTAAAATCGATTAAAATCAATAAATTACTGACTTTTAGAATCTATCTTAGGAGAAGAATCAAGAGTTGCAACAAAAATCTGAAGGTTTTATTTGCTTGATCTTCTACTTTGAATTCTCAAATGCCAACTATATTTTTCTTTAGAAAAAGAAATCATAACTTTATGTGTATGGTAAGTTAAGTCTCGTTACGGACTTAGAACAGAAACCTAACTTATATAACTGTATGGGTTAAGCTAATGTGCTACTCATCAAAACCTTAGTAGTCAACCCTAAACCTACATTAGCTAAGTCCACATCTAATTAACCTAGGCTTTTTAGTCTCAGTTTATTAAACAAAATAATAATACCTTGAGTTTTAACTGAAATAAAACCCAATGAGATTGTACCCACAAACATTTGTCCAACACATCGAATGATTTCTTAAGGCCACGAGTGCCACGTTTAGCGCGTGTAAAGCACATGCCTACGATTAATATGTATAAATGTGATGTCTAATCACCTATGTCTAGTGCAAAATAAAAAGATCGTTATCACTACAAAAATGTGTAGTTTTTGAATGGCAAAATAATAAAATGCTTCACAAACTTTCACTTCATTCTCAATTTGATCCTTTAACTTTAATTGTGAGTAATTCGATTCCCAAACTTAAATTTTCTACTACAATTGAGTAGGAATAGAGTTAGGATAAGAGAAAAGGGGCTTCAACCAAAACAAAAGACAAAGAATAGGATTGGAAAGAAAAAAGAGAGTTATGCAGACTTAACGTCGCACACGTGATGTTCTACTGTAGACACAAAAAAGAGATGTTACATTAGTAACCGGCGAAGTCTTTTAACATTATTTTCGATTGACTAGAAAATAAAAATTCGAGGACTAAATCACTCACAATTAAAGTCAAATGACTAAATTAAAAACACTACGAAAGTTCGATAGTCATTTTAATTTTTATGCCTTTTTGAATTGATCTGATGAAAGCATAGGTCGAGAGAAAGTAGCTCGTAATGATTGGTGAGCTCCAATCTTCATAGGTGCAACTAACCCATCCATCCACATTAATTTATTTCACGGGAGGTTGCATTTACTCCCTTGATCATTTTCCTCCATTTCTTTCCGCCTCTTTATTCCAGGCCATAAAAATAATATCATCCTTGTTGGCACACCCGGGTGCCAAAGAAAACGTACTGAGTCGAGTCTGAATTTTAACGAAGAGCCAAACCTAACAGTCTCACCTAATCCTTTGTAGGACAGTTGCATGGCAGACAAAGGAGAATGTTCTTTCTTTTTTTTTTGGTCGGTACATATACTTTTTTTTCATTTGCACTGTGGCTCACGTAGGGTCGGGATCATTACATTTTAAGAAACAAACTCGAGAAAAAAACAAAGGCCATGCCGATTGATGGGCTTATGCTAGACTAACCTCACATTATCAGTACAAAATTTGATATCAAACTGATGTGGCACGCTTCAGAGTCATCAATATATAATTAATTATGTAATTAAGTGAATGTATAAGTAAATGATAAGAATCATTTGGATCTCGAATTTGGAACTCTATCGTGTCGACTTAAAAAAATTACTATGTCCAAATTAATTTGCAATGTATTCAATTGAAGGTGAGTTAATGTTAGTAGGCTAAGATGTGAATGAGATTAAACTACCATAAAATTTGATCAAATGCTAAAATTCAAACAGGAGACCCGTTTTTAAAGATAGATTTATTCCTGATTTAAGGGGAAAAAGGAGTAAACAAATTCCTGTCACGCGGCGTATCTTCCAAAGGGAAAGAAACGAAAAACAAAAAAAATTTAAAATAAAGTGAAAATAGAAAACAAAGAATTAGTGCCTAATATATTTATTCACCTCTACTCTTCAATGGCTCAAAACTCAATTCTCCTTCTCCAGTGTGTATCACCACTGGAGAAGAGCTTCACCGGAGCGGATTTAACAGTTAATCAATCACTTAGTTATGGAGACTCAACCCGAAAACCCCAGTACTCAACGCCTCTTAGAATCTCCGTCGACGGTCTTTCCCGATCAGCCGGTGCAAGCTCGCCGCCATCATTTGGAGGAGATCTTGTCGGACACGGAGTCGCCGCGGTGGAAGCGGCTCCGGCGGGCTACATGGGTTGAGATGAAGCTGCTGTTTCCGCTGGCGGCTCCGACGGTGACAGTGTACATGCTTAACAACCTCATGTCGCTCTCGACTCGTATCTTCTCCGGCCACCTTGGAAACCTCGAGCTGGCCGCCGCCACCCTCGGCAATAACGGGATCCAACTCTTCACCTACGGTATCATGGTATTTTACCATGGCTATTACGAGTTCATTACTTTCTGTTTAAAAGCATTTAGTTTTAGGACCTCGGTTAATCCAGTCTTAAATCGTTTTACCTACAAAAAAAAAGAAAAAAAGATGAAGCTCAACTGTATAGAATTAAATGAACATTAAAAAATAGAATAATACCGTTATTTTTCATATAATTTTGTTCTTTGACTCTCAATTATATTGCAAATCACTTCAAGGATCTAACTATTTTTGAATATTTAGATCATATGCATAAGAGGCACATGCACAATGAAATTGAATAAAAGTTTCTAATATTTTTTTTATTTTTTCATATTCATTTAGTCCATTATTATGATGCAAAATTTGGGTACTACAGTAGCGTACTATAAACATCGTTTCTTATTTTGTTGATATAAAATTAACTACATTTTTGAAAAATCACCTTCTTCAAATTAATTGAAATTTCTATGAATACGATACAATTTTATCGTGAAGTGCTTTTCCCAAAATTCATTGACTAAAATTTCGCGATGCGACGCGATTCCAAGCCTATCCTCAACGTGTGTACCTGGATTCAATGCAACACTGTTGCAAGTCGACACCATGATGAATGATGACTGAGATGCAATAATTATATTTATCCACACTCGCCTCGTGTCGTGTATGGCGCAGCTCGGCATGGGCAGCGCGGTGGAGACGCTATGCGGGCAAGCCTACGGCGCGCGCAAGTACGAAATGCTGGGCGTGTACCTCCAGCGTTCCACGCTCGTGCTCACCGCGACCGCGATCCCCCTCGCGGTCATCTACATTCTCTCGAAGCCCATCCTTCTCGCCATCGGCGAGCCCGCGGCGGTGGCCTCGGACGCCGCCGTCTTCGTGTACGGCCTCATCCCGCAGATCTTCGCCTACGCCGTCAACTTCCCCATCCAGAAGTTCCTCCAGTCCCAGAGCATCGTGGCGCCCAGCGCCGTCATCACGGCGGTCACGCTGGGCCTGCACCTGCTGCTGAGTTGGGCCTCGGTGTACGGGCTCGGGCTGGGCCTGGTGGGGGCCTCGCTGGTGCTGAGCCTCTCGTGGTGGGTCATGGTGGGGGCCCAGTCACTGTACATCGTCAGGAGCCGACGGTGTAAGGACACGTGGAGGGGCCTGAGCGTGTTGGCCTTCAGCGGGATTTGGGAGTTCGTGAAGCTATCGATGGGGTCGGCGGTGATGCTGTGTTTGGAGACGTGGTATCTTCAGATCCTCCTCCTCTTGGCGGGCTTGCTCAAGGATCCTCAGCTCGCCCTAGACTCCATCTCCGTTTGGTAAGACCCTTCGTATGCTTTTCACGTTGAAATGCTGGTAAGATCAAATTTAAGCGTTACATCTCAAAGCAACATCATTTTATTAAAAAGGGAATCAATTATTTTATTTAAACTCCCTTAAAAGAAAAAAAAATGATGTTATTTAAGGTGTTGAAAAATTATATACTCTATCGTCTAAATCACTCAAAACTTAAGAATTATAAGATAGTGGTAGAATTTATAATTTTATGAAAAATAATGGCATTTCATAACTAGAAATACTATGCACTAAAACATTCAAAAGCTTGAGAATTGTGAGGCAGCGGTAAACAGCAAAATACCCCTTGAACATTCACTTCATTCTCAATTTGATCCTTCAATTTCAATTAAGAGTAATTTGATCCTCAAACTTCTATTTTCTATTCAATCAACTTCACATTTGAGTAAAAGCAGAGTTAGAGCAAAGGAAAAGGAGTTTAAACAAGAAGAAAAGAAGCGAAATAGGATTAGGAAAGAAAAGATGAGTATATGGACTTAAAGTCACACACGAGATCATCCATGTAGGTATACGTGGGATGTCAAGTTAGTAACTGGTGAAATTTTCTTAACGTTCATTTTCTATTGGGTAGAAAATAAAAGCTCAAGGACTAAATTGCTCACAATTAAAGTTGAAGGACTAAATAGAGAATAAATCAAAAGTTCAAGGAGTATTTTAGCATGTTCGCCTTTTAGTATCGTAACTATCCCATAATTATTGTTATAATTTTCGAATCATCAAAAACTCACAAAATACGGGGAAATTATTGGAATATTAAGCCGTGGGTGGTCTTGCTGTGGTCCACAGATTAATCATAATTTAAAATCAATAATTGTGTCTGTGGAAATCCGTTTAAGCTCGCACGTTGTTTTTTTGTTTTTTTTTTTCTATTAGAAAAAAAGTCGACTTATAATGATGAATTGATTTGAACCATTAACCCTTGAAAGTGACTTGCCATTATGCCCTTAATAAGGGAAATATGAGCCCTTCAAGCATAAAGCTTAATTTTTAATTGAATGCTTTTAGGCACCAGCACTCATTGAATGATATTTTTCTCTGGAAAAGCTTGGAATATTTCGATCAAAATTTAATAATTATAGTTTTACAAAACAATATCCAATGTCGAGTGCTGAGATGGCTTATGGAGAGATTTACGAAAATTATGGGGATAACATAGATGTATGAGGACATGTATATAATATGGGTATAATTTTAAAACTTTGCAGTTTGGGAATAAATGGGTTGCTCTTCATGGTCTCTGTTGGATTCAATGCCGCTGCAAGGTCAGCCCTCTAATTACTTCCCCCTTTTTTTATTGCTATTATTTACGTTGCTTTTTGTTCTCAGAAATGAAAGAGCGGGAACGAAATAGTTACCGAAAAATAGATTTTAGAGTGTTAATGTGCTCAACTTTAGGCACATCGCCACCCCTATGAAACGCATATAGATTGCGATCTGAAAATTTCAACTGTATGAATTGAAAGAATATAAAAAAATATAATGACTTGTTAATTTTTATGTAATTTATGTTAGCGCGCGCTTTTTATTCAAAGGATGAAAAACTCAGATCAGATCGAACCGGTTTTGATTTACTTGATTTTTTCACCGGATATATGAAAAGCGTTCGCTAACACGAATGGTGTAGGAGTTAAAGGACCTTCATATTCTTTCATATTTTTATAATCCATATGGTTGGTATTTTCAAATCGAGATCTATAGAGACCCCATAGAGATGGCAATATGACTCAATTGGGCATATGGCCACTGTATACTCCTTTTTCCCATCGTTATATACTCTCGTTATGGTTCATGTTATATTTATATAAAATAAGAATTTTATTCTTGCTCTATTTTGTCAAATGTAATGTTAGTTATTTAGTTTGATAACATGCGGATTGGATTGGGGAAAAAAAAAAGAACAGTGTGAGGGTGGGGAATGAGTTGGGAGCAGGAAACCCCAAGTCGGCGGCATTCTCGGTGGTGGTGGTGAATTCAGTTTCGTTCATCGTCGCGGTGGTGGAGGCGGTGGTGGTGATGGCGCTGCGGCACGTCCTAAGCTACTTGTTTACTAGCGGCACGACCGTGGCCAATGCCGTATCGGAGCTCTGCCCCTTCTTGGCCGTCACTCTCATTCTGAATGGTGTTCAACCAGTCCTCTCCGGTAAGACCTCTCTGATCCCTACTTAATTCTCAACTCTTGTTAAAACTTTTGCACATTTCACTCACTCACTCACTCCATCACGCACACATTGCTCATCACATTGGACCAACAACTCTAAACTGCAGATTAGACTATCCTATCCCATGTTTCGCGCAGTGCATAGAGTAAGAGAATAGGGTAAGGCAATGCTATATACCCTTTGGATTAGTCGAACTGCCTAAAAGGGATTTTAATCTGGTGGTGCAACCACTGTGACCTTCATACTCTTTTTTTGTGAGGATGGTCCCTTACAGTGGTCCTGGGGATCATGTCGCTAGTTTTTTCATGTAGCATTATTCACCACTCTCCATGTGTGCACTCTCTTTCTTTGATTCAATTCATTCATTTTTACGGATCAAAAATAAAAAATTATTCTTGTTAAACAAATAAATAAATGCATTTGTGTTGTGTAGGAGTTGCAGTTGGGTGTGGATGGCAAGTATTTGTTGCATACGTAAACGTTGGATGTTATTACATAGTAGGGATTCCCTTGGGTTGTCTTCTCGGCTTCAAATTCGACCTTGGCGCTAAGGTGAATGACCTACGACAGTTTATAAAAGAAGAGTTTATGCAATGCTACTGTTTCCAATTTGGCATAAATGCAACTAAAAATGACGATATTTTGATAGAAGATGATACGATCTTTTTAAAATCATTTTTACAGAATAACATCATCAACATCTAATTAGGCAGAGCGACGCAACATAATCGATCTTCTCATAAAAAGAAGATTTTTAATCGAGAATAAGATGAGAGCAATTTTCATCTTATTTATTTATTGTTATTGCAGGGAATATGGTCGGGGATGATAGGAGGAACCATGATGCAAACCATTATTTTACTATGGGTAACATTCCAGACCAACTGGGAGAAAGAGGTAAACTTTTAGATTCAGCAATATATATATATATGTAGTATCTGCACACTAGACCTAGTAACTACAAGAATTCGTAACTTGGATCTTTCTCAACATCAATGTATTATCATACCGGTACTATTAGACTAAGCAACTAACGATATCATCCTAATAATATACATATTACAAGGGTTTGGTTTTATCTTCAATTTCTTATGCAAATAGCTAGTAAAAACTTCTCGATCTTGGGAGTAGCTGCTCAAATTACGAATATTACTCTCTAAAAGATGTAATTAGTGAATTTTGTTAAGCTTTGCAGTGGTTTGATCTTCAGGTGGAGAAATCTAAGAACCGTTTGGAGAAATGGGAAAACAAGTAGCAGAGCCACCATCTATTTCCTCACTCCATAAAAGGCACATTACAGTATAATTAATTAATTATTGGGTAAGCTATAGAGTTTGGTGCACATAAGTTTTGATTTCCTTTCCATATTATTGTTTCCATTTATACACTACATTTTATGCTTTTATTTTTTATTATTATGTCATAAAGAAAGTAAGGTCTTTCTGCTAGTCCAAGTTTTAGTTTGAGAGGTCTGAAAACATGTTACCTGCATTTTTATTTTCCAATTTTAGATCATGTGACAATTGTGATTTTTTTTTTTTTTTGAGTCAACTGAAATGAGTGCTTTGAGAAATAAAAGCATGCTTTTCATAGTAAATGAGAATCTACTAACTCATGTACGGAAGGTCCATGAATGATAGAAAGTATGTGATGCCCTTCACTCAATCAATTGGAATGAACGTTTAAAGTAGTGAGCTTCTTCGAACTTAAACAACTTTTGCTGGTCACTTGAACCAGATTAATCTGTAAGAAGAAAGTGATTACGACATCGTACGATACTAACTTTTGAATCAAGCTCAAAATCACATTTATAAAGCAAGAGGCCATGCAAAAAACATCAATTCAACACACACACACAAACGCAGTGTTTGAAAAAATTGATGGGGTGGTGGATGCGTACTGGAGCATAATAGAGGCATTTGTGTTTCTGCACCTATGCAGCTTTTGTAAACATTTTGTGTGCATAGTATTGTTGATGCAATAAAAAAATCCCACAAAACCACTACAAGAAACACCAAACACCCCATTGCCAGTGACTGAACAGAAGATCAGACCCCACAAACTGATTTGGAGTGTCTGGGATTAACATTTGGTGCAGAAAGAGGAGGGGGAATTCCGAGAACGCTTTCTCTACATGCAAAACAGTCCTTTCCAAGCTTTGAACTTGGGCAGCAGCAACTCCTCTATAAAGGCCAGTTTTGGCCACAGTCATGGTTGACAACATCCTCTTCCCTCAGCCTCTTTAACCTCTTCCCAATCCTAGCCTTTCAGCCTGCAGATTCTCAGCCCCACCCATGACTGGTCGCGTGCTGCGAGAATCCGCTCGCTCTAGACCTTTGTAGATCAGGAACTGCGCAATCCGATGCCTTCTCTCTTCAGGGTCTGAGAAATATATCTTTGAGTAGCCATATGATCTCCCTAATGAAGGCATTAACAATTTGTTTCAGGATAGAGGAAAGGGCAGGGGAAAAAGCAGAAGAGAGGGAGATGCAATTCTAGGTGATGAGAATGTAAATGGGCTGGTAAGCTATAAATAAGAACAACGAAGAATTGGCAAGTGAAGGAAGTGGGGTCATGGAGAGACGTGATTTGGTGAAGAGAGCTGTAATGTGATACAATAATGAACATTGGCTGACTGAAGTTCCAGCTGGGAGGTACAGAGTAGTACAGGTGACTTGTAAGGAACCAATTATCGCATTCATATTCGTATGAAATCTCAATCCCAGCTTTCACTCTCACTAGTAGTGCTTGCTCCAACCAATCATGATCTTTGGTATGTTAGATGGTGAAGAAGTAATCACTTGTGAGTTCAATAACTGAATCATTAATGATCTTTGTTTAGGTTTGGAGACACAATTATTCATTTGATGTGCTTCAATAAGGAGTATAAAATAAGATAAAGCCTCCACCGCCACTGATGCCTCTGGAAAACCTCAAGCAACAGCTGGAAAACACACAGCAGGCCAAGGGGACAAAGGAGGGCACCCATAAGTAGGCATGATTGAATGACTTTCACAAAACAATAAAAAAAAAAAAAAAAGTCCACCACACGCTCCTCCTTCCATGAGCATGCGTTGAATTAAGTTTGATCACCTATACTTCTTGTTTATATACGCCATAAAATTGGGTACCAAATTCTGAATGTGTTTCAATCACCATGACTAATTGAAGTAAAGGCAGATCGGTCATATGACATTGTCTTTGGAATCTACCAACCTAATGATGATAACCTTGTACTTTGGCTTGAATTTTCCCATTAATGGGTACCCAAGTATTCGGATCGTATGAAAGAACAAAATTATCAGGGACCCCATTTTAAGGAGGACCGCTGTTTTTTTTCCCCCACATGTAATATCAAAACAAATTTACAGTTCAAAAAAATCCAGGTGAAGCTTGGGTAAGGCAAATTTCAAGAAAGATTGAGAGGAACTTGGTATAATTCCATTTATAAGAAATGTACAAACATAGCAAGTTTTTGGTAAATCTTATGAGTATGATACACAGGTACACGAGTCTTGAAAGAGAAATCCTGTAAATGGCCCCCTAGCCGACCGACCCTTCAAGCTTCAAGCTCATAAGCTGGCTCACTTCAGCGCCAAACTCTTGAGGAAGTTTATTGAATACGTCCCTGCAAAACCCTGAGATCATGGCCGCCATAGCTTTCTCATAAGCAATGCCCCTCTGCTGGAAGTAGAATAACTGATCTTCACCTATCTTTGAGGTGCTGGCTTCGTGTTCGATGCATGCTGTTGGGTTTTTCACCTGTTACAGAGAATCAACATTCCTATTACCATCCTCATTCCAGCCATTTAAACATGGCCCAACTGTTTAGTTGAATTGGGTAATGAAAGTCGTTTCAATGTACAACTTTTGTTGCTATGTTTGGGATACATAGCATAAATTACATGAATTTTAGTTACTACATTTCACTTTAAAAAGGAATTGAAAATTTAAAAATAATGCAGATACAAAAATTCCTCCAAAAGGTTCCTTAGCCCAGTTGCACGCATCCAAATGGTAATCCCACAAATAAATTGATTGCCGCAAGTACTCTAGAACAGAAATGGAAGTGATCAAAGCGGAGAAACAAGGTGCTGACGTTTATTGCTGACATTTTTTGACAATAAAGAAGAAGAAGCAGATAACCGGACAGAAATAAACTTTTAGCGTCCTATAAAATATTAAGACAAAGAAGCACTGTATGTTCAAGGGGGGAGATGCAAAATATCTCACCAAAGTTCTACAATTTTTCATTAGCCAATTTAATAGTCCCAGCAGAACAAAAAGCAGTAAACAAAAAAAGGCCTACGTATATTAGCATCCATTAGGTTTCAAAAGTTCTCTATTTTAGGTTTCGGAATGCATACTATTTTCTTTTAATTGCCTCATAATTATCAGAATATTCACTTCTAATCATGAATGCATACTATTCAAAAGTTATATTCTGTAGCATTTACCTGAATGTATGGATAGGGGTTGGCTGATGCATTAACACCAATAAGCATTGAATCACATTGAGAGGAATTTCGAGCATTCTCTGCCTTCGACTGAACCTGCACAACCCCCCTATAACAGTTTCTCGAATTCCCAGCTGAAATACCCTTTGAGATGATCCTACTTCTCGTATTCTGTCCTTTATGTGTCATTTTCGTCCCTGTATCTGCCTGCTGAAAGTTATTAGTCAATGCTACAGGATAGAACTCGCCCACTGTATCATCACCCTCCCAAACAACACTAGGATACTTCCACGTGATGGCAGATCCAGTCTCCACCTGTGTCCACGAAATCTTAGAGCGAGCCTCCGGAACAAAGGCCTCGCTTAGTAACAAAATTGTAAACCCCTCCCTTTCCCTCCTCATCCCCAGCATACCAATTCTGGACTGTGGAGTATTTGATCTCCGCCCCCTCTGCACAACACAACTCAACCACCGCAGCATGAAGCTGGTTCGTATCATAAGAAGGCGCAGTGCATCCCTACAAATACTCTACAAAACTCCTATCGTCCGCAACTATAAGGGTCCTCTCAAATTGCCCAGTTTCCATTGCATTTATTCGCAAATAAGTCGAAATCTGCATAGGGCACTTAGTATCCTTGGGTATATAACAAAATGACCCATCACTAAAAGCGGCAGAATTTAGAGCTGCATAATAGTTATCCTCAGGAGGCACCGCCCTCCCTAAATACTTCTAACCAAATCTGGGTATTCGCTAATTGCCTCAGATATCGAACAAAATATCAATCCAGCCGCCTCTAATGTCTTTCGGTGAGTCGTAGCAATATAAACACTGTCAAGAACGGTCTCGACCGCGAATTAGCCAGTCGATTCTGTTCATTCAGGGGACATTCAACCTCTCAAAGTACCTAAGGAGTTCAGGGTCCACCTCATCAAGGCTATTCAAAGTTGGCTTCTTTTTGGGCTCCGAATAATAACAAATATTCTGAAAATCAATCGGAGGATATCGATTATCCGACCACCTGGGTTCTTTCACTCTACGAAACTTTTCATAAGATTTCAACCTATAATAAAGCATCCACTTGGGCTTGTTCTTCCTTGACGAAATCAACAGAATCGTTTCCTCCGAAAGCCCCTTCGGAATCGAAAACGAATCGATTTCTTCCGTGAAACCCCATTTGTATTTACGATTAAGCACCTTCTGAAGAGGGTCATCCACAAGAGTGAAGCTGAAAGCTTACCTAAATTCTCCGATGGGATGGTCATGGGTTCATATCCAACCTCTGCTTTAACCTTGAAGAGCCATGACCCAGAATTGTTAGGGGTTATGGGTTTTAGAAATCCGAATTTGGGTGAAACCCTTTGCGAGATTCGGATGGGAGATTGGGAGAGAAGCTCGAGATGCCGTTGGGAAACGGAAAAGCCATTGATTAGATGTGGTTCTAAGCTGCAGAAATTTAATTAAAGCTTCCATTTATTGTTATTATTATTATTATTATTAAAAATGCTATTTTCCTTGCCCCTGAATCAAGGGCGCCTTGTGCGTAACACGTGCCCTTGTGTATGGCTACAAGGTTTGTGTTATCCTATTCTAGGGTTTGGAAATCACACGGAATCCAAGTAATAAATACTCTTATCCACCGACTTTCCTATCGGAATTCTATTCAGTAACAAATAACAGAGACGAAGAAATTAAGGCTATCATAAATTTTTTTTCTATTTTCACTAAGAGTAATAAATTTCAATGAGGATTACTCTTTAGCCCTTCAAATTTAGAGTTAGTTCCAATTTGGACAAAGACATATCATCCAAGATGAACTACCCAAGATTGGATAATGTATCCTATATTTCATTTGAAATGACAAAATTGATGCACCCAATCCAAATAGATAAATTTACATTAAAAAAAAAGAAAACAATGAAAGATTTCTTCTATGGGAATTAGATATGAAGATATTTTCTGTCGATCAACAAAAGATTTATATTCCATTTAAGTTAGATGTGGCAAGTGGATTAGACATCTAACATGAGTCAACATGAATGGGTTAAAGTGGCTTGAGCCTAGTTATACTCTGGGTTGGTCGGGTGGTTCAAGGGTTCGTCTTGCTAGTATAACTTTTGATTCTTTTATAAATCAATCGATATTTAGCCAAAGTTCTAATTTTGAATCTGAAAAAACATAAAAATTCTAACTAGAAATGACAATTAAATAGATTGCATAGGCTGCAATCCAAGCTACAATTTTAGATACCAGTTTGCAGAATTGAATATGGAGGTAGCTTCAATGTTTTTGTGCTTCCACAAGTTTCTTGTTTAGAGCCGGCCATAAAGAGTCTCCATACGAGCTTTCATGGATTTCTTCCTATATAATTCCATATTAAATTAAGAGGGCTTTAGGAAACTCTCTTTGAAGTATCTCCATGATGTTAATGTTGACACTGCTTTTTGTTTCCCAGGAAGGAAATCAGCCTTTTAATAAACTAAATTCACTTTCGAACTTCCGTTGACCAAGTCAATAGAAAATTACCCGTTTCTCGAACCACGGCTCGATAGCATTTTCGAGCCTATAGCTCTGCCCCTAGGGGGGGTATAACATTTTCGAGCCTATAGCTCCACGCCTATGGGAGTATAATATTTTCGAGCCTATGGCTCCACCCCTAAAGGGGTATAATATTTTCAAGCCCATGTCTCCGCCCCCAAGGGGATATAATATTTTTAAGCCTATGGCTCAGCCTTTAAGGGGTTATAATATTTCCAAGCCCATGGTTCCGCCTCTAAAGGGGCATAACATTTTTGAACCCATGGCTTGACCCCTAAGGGTTATAACATTTCATTCCTTTCTTGGGAAGCCTTTTGGGCCCACGGCCCAATGGTTCTCATTGTTTTAGGGTTTTCACATTCCCTCCTGGTCAAAGGAAGGAATGTTAAGCCTAAGACATAAGAGGATGCGCCGCATCCTCTGCTTCCCCCTTTACAAGCAAAACCTAGGGTTTTGCGCAAAGGGGGCAGTCACAGAAGAGAGAAAAAAAAAAAAAAAAAGAAAACTAAGGTTGCTCCACCCTTCCTCCATCAACCCTTTAGAATTATATGGGTCTGATTCTTCACGAAGATATGTAGAAAATCATATGGGTCTGGCCGCTTCCAAGCCAAAAGACTCTTTCTCTTCACTGTTCATCATCTTCCCCATGACAAACCCGTTTCTTCCATTTTCTGGGTTTATAACCCATTTTTTCTTCATTATTTATCATCTTTCCTCCATTTTCTAGGTCTATGGCCTTTTGTTCTTCATTGTTCATCATCTTTCCTCCATATCCTAGGTTTATGGCCATTTGTTCTTCCACTGTTCATCTTTGCTATTCACCGTTCATCTTCTGCTTGTTCTTTCAGATCTAAATTTATGGCCCTCTATTAATGGAGTCACCCACTCCATTAACGTTCCTCACAACATCCTAATAGAAAGTATTCATTGCCCATGACAGTGGATGTAAACTATCATCTCCCATTCAAGATGATGAGAATCTCAGAACCCCCAAAATAAAAAATCGACGAGTTTGCAACTTATCAAAAAACCCTCAAACAGTTAACAAAAAGGAACTATATTTTTAAATTACGATTTATATATATTATACAAGGTGTATCTTATATATACTACTTCCAAAGAAATTACCTTAAATTATATATATATATATATATATATATTTGCTAAAATTTGCTAGTAATGAAGTATATTGAGAATAATTATATTTTTACATCCTTCATACATCTTTTCCCTCAAAATATCGGTGTAACAACATTTAAGTGATTCTTTTGAGGAGTGTTTGGGATCAAGTATCAGTAAAAAAATCACTTTAGTTTCAACACATTGACATTTTCTTGAAAAAATATTACATATAAAGGGAAAATGTGTTTTCTAAGTTCAATTGACTATTAAGAAATCAAATCCTAAATATACCCACGTCTAGAGTCGCACATGCGCACATAAAAATTTTCCGCTTGAATCTTATGATTCCTTCGATCCAAGGATTAAATCGGCTAGTTTCAAATGGGAGAGAGTAAATCGACATTGGCCCCAGATTTCATTGGACCAAAATGATGAATTGCCCTATTTATTTGTCATAAGAAAAAGGAAAGTGCAAAATCAGGATCTAAAGGGGAATAAGTCCACACGCAGGCACACATTTAACCGAGGTTCACGGTAACTTCTTCTGGGTAAAGAAAATCTCAACAGGACAACGAAAGGGCTCGGCGAATCAAACACGGGAAGAGAGAACGAGGGAGAAAAGAAAACGATTTTCCCACCAATTTTTCCCGCTGTTTCTTCCTCACCCAGATTCGAAACTGCAGATTTCATTGATATATGGACTGCTATTCCCATCACTCTCTTTCAACTCGAGCCACTGGAGGAATCCGTTCAAGGCGAAGTTTTTGGTAAGTTCTTTAAATCACAACAACATGTTTTTGATTTGGCATGGAGGAAAAGATTGTTGGGTCTCTCAAGGTGGTTAATGCACTTTAAGAATAGTTTTTATGTGATCCATTGAGTTTCCAAACCTAGCTACCTCGTGTTTAATCTGTTTGATTGGATGCATTATGTGCTAGACTGCTTCTGTTGCGTGTTTGGAATGTAAAATTTCCACAATGGTCTGAAGTATTGTTATTGGGTCTTGTTCTACTTAGAGATGCTACAAGATCTTTTCTTTCTTACTGGGTGTTTGGGAGAACAAGCTAGCAATCACCGTCTTATTTCCAATTTTCTCTATGAAGACGAAAATGTCTAACTCGTTTTATTGAATTTTATACTGATCACTTGCACACATACAAGCACATACTGAATGTGTGTTGTGTGTTAAGTTTATATCGAGATTGTCCGCTCTATTGATATCAACTATGAATTTAATGCGATTAGCGGTAGAAATTTCTATATATAAGGCGTCATTCTTCTCGAACTTCTTCCTTCCTATTAAATTTCAACAGGAACTTTCATGCTAATTGTGTGTTTGCATTGTAGCATTGTACTGTTTTCCTTTTCAACAGTTTACACTTGAATGCTACTCATGGTATACTTAATAACCATTTACACCAAAGCTGAACTTTAGAATCAAGTGCGGGAAACTCATGGGTTATATTCATTGATAGTGTTGCACATGTTATATAAGTATTTGTCAATGGGGAGCAGCTTACTTTAGCATACACATACCCTTGGTCCTCTCTGTTGTCATCTTATATTAGATATGCAATCATATTTCTACATGATCTAGCTTATGTTTTGGGTTCTTGGCTGTTCCACAAATGTTACTTCTATGTACACTGGGTATTTCTCCTCTAGCATGGTTAAATATGGATTTATAAACTACATACCAAGTGGATTTCTGAACATGACTCCCCCCCCCCCCCCCCCCCCCCCCCTCTTTTTAACCCAGAAAAAGAAAGGAAAAAATAGAAATTAATAGTAGAATTGACCATGAAGTCCCAAAGATAGCTGTCTAAACCTACATTGATAAACAACAGTCAATGGGAAAAATCAGATTTGGAATTTTTATGCGTATTCAATTAGGAAATGATGCCTTTTTTCTTTCTTAACCTTCCTTTAAAATTATATTTTTAAAGTTAGAATCTGTTCACATGACTCATGTATCTCTTTGCTTCTTCTTTTTTACCCTTAGGGCATAACAGTCGCTTGTCACTTACTGATTTTTTAAGTGAGATGCTATAATTGAATGATTTTGGTAACTACAGTCATATGCCAAATATGCTTAATGAAGAGCAGTCATAAATTGGATACTAGTATCAGTTAAATTGTAAAGATAATCTTTAAAATTTTAAAATTTAGAGAAGTGTTCTATCTAAGGCAGAGAAGTTTTAGGATCTAAAGTCAAATAACTAAAAGAAATCTTTATATGTTTTCACCAAAAGAGTACCGATAATTTCGCGAAAGAGGTGTGGCAGTGCATGACACGCGTGGAACATGCAAATGCATACAAGATATGTGTCAAATAGGCCCTCTATGTACCCTCAAGATGATCGAAATTTTGAAAGTTTTGGATGTGTCATTAATACCATAGCGGCCTCTTAAATTTATGATAAGGTCGTTTAAAAGGCATTTAATTTTTTAAACTGGACCTTTAATAAATAAAAAAATATGTTGGTTTTTGATATGTGGGTATATAATGATGATGATAATAATAGTAATAGTTGAATATAGTATAAACCAGGGTTTATGGTTATTCAACCCCTCATTTTTGGCGTACTTGTTTAGCAGAAGAGAGGAAGAGGAGGAGAACCCGATGATGCAATCTTTAATTTTGTGGTGAAAAAGAGGTAGAATGGCAGTTAGAATCATTTTTGAGCTTGATCTGTAAGAAAAAAAATTTTCTTTGAAGTTTCATATTTTACATACAAGATTTGAACTTGAAATCTGAAGGCCATGTTTTCGTTTTCTTGTGGACATTGTGCCCTAAATTTCATTTTCAATTACAGATATTTTCCTCTATATCCAGCTTTATTTTCTGAACGAGTATAGTAGGAGCAATATTATTATAATGGTTAGAGTTAGGGCTCTTTGATGTATTGATAAATGTTCGTCATTCATGTTAAGATTTAGCATTAGGAAGTGTTTTTGTGTTAGTGCCTCCCTACTGTTCATATTTTTTCAGGTTTGCATGGAAGGTGTAAGGAGATATTTTGCATACCGGTGTTTATTTGCTTTATAGTTTATAGCTCAAGCTCGTCTTTTAAGCAATGTCACATTTTCTAATGAGGCGTAGATGTGCCCCAAAATGACGTCATTTTGCTAAGTAATTTTAAGACGACCACGTTTTCATCAAAATGACTGTTGTGGGCCGCAAATCTTGCCTAATCAGGAACTGTCGCACTGCATAAAGGATTTCTCTTATAGTTCAATGAATTTATACTGGTTATGGTTTGGTACAAAATGCTCCTATCAATTAATTTTCAATTGCTTGGCTTTGTCAACACCATAAAGACTTTGCAACTTGCACTTGCTAGTAAAGGCTCTGGCAGTGTTACTCTGAAAAGATGTTAAATTAGAATTCGTAAACTCGTTACAGCTGCTTCCATAATGATGAGTTAAAGGTTCAACAGAACCAGTAAAAATTTCGTTTACGTTCAATTTTCATATGTTCCCTCGGTGCTTCTTTCCAAATGGCAAGAGAATTTCGATAGAATCCAAAGATCCCATCAAATGCATGCATGGTTGTTGTTGTTCGTTTTCGGAGTCAACTTTAGGCTCTTATGTTCCTTAAATCTGACCAAAGCTTTCCTTGCTTGTTAGACATATTGTACTTCTAGGTCCATATCCGACAAACTTTGACCATTACATTTACATTTTTCATTTTCCTCGTCGTAGTGTGAATATTTGTGTATACAAAAGAAGAAACATAGATAAAAACCCTGCAAATGCACCTTAGGATAAACTTCAAATGTTTACAGATACTTCTTCAACATTCAATTGAAGATATAAGATGAGGGAGGGTCATCTAACATAGTTTGGGTGTGTATGAGTCCTATGAGTGTACTGATTAGGAGCAAGGTGATTGATTTGGAAGAGGTAGGGTCAGACAATCAAAAACAATGGATGCAAGATGTAAGAAAGGATGTCGGTGTTAGGGAGGTATATGTGGAGGTTGCTTATGACAGGGATGAGTAGGTTATAAAATTCCATATTGACAACCCAATATAATTCCTTGTGTTAGATCTACGTAGCTGACCCATACTCTTGGGGGTAAGGCTTAATAAAGCCTTGATGCTGCCAAGGTTGAGGGTTTGAATCCTTGTAATTACTAAGTTGGGTGCTTGTTTATTTATGGATCAAAAGAATGTATATTGTTCTATTGTTGATTGCAACTATGAGATGCATGTTCTAGATAAGAGGGGAAATTTGAATTATTCGGGTAATTATGAATTGCAGGTGCTTATCTTATTGTATTCGACCATTAACTTGTGAAATAAGGTTAAAAGGTGTCAACAGGCACAACAATTATTTTCTTCTACATGTTTTGACACCATTCGACAAATGATAATATCAAAGCCATTTTCATATTTTGTACTTCTCTTCCATTGTTTCACTGGCAGCTATGGGCCCAGTTGGTTTTAATCCTGTTTCAATGTTCATGTTTCTAGATTTTGTTGCCATTTCTCATTGGCATTGAGAAGTATTTTTGGTCTGTACAGATTGTTCTCATTTCTTGTCTAGCAAGGGACGGCAGTGGTGCCATTGGCTGGAGTCTGACAGCCAACGGTCATGGGGAGGACTCGAGCGGAGGAGGGAGAGAAATAGCATTCTTAAAAGTTTTGGAATTTTTGGGAGTGACCTTTCACTCCCAAATTTGTTAAGGGATTTGGAAAAAAATTTGGAACTTTCTCAGAATTCACCAAAGAAAAATGCAGACCCAAATATGTTTTCTATTCTCATTTCCTGAAAATTTGAAAATGGGAACAAGAAACAGGAAGCGGGAACAAAACCAAACAGGGTCTAATAATCTCCATAATATCATCAGTCTGATCATTTCACATAAGTAATGTCTTTGTTTTGCTTCCATGCTACCATAAAAAGTACGCAATTAGGGATCTTTTCATAGTCTTGTTATTTCATAATGTTTGATGGAAACTAAATTTACCTCCTATTGCCTATTAGATTATCTACATGTATGATGATCACAATACCATGAAATGCTTTACATGTAAATTCAAATTTAATAGCTGGGCATGAACTGATGCCTTACCTATGTTTGAACTGCACTAGAAATCATTGGATCATTTTGTGAACCTGTATATTGAAGCTTGCTGAAAATAAATAATAAATACAGTGAGTCCATTATACTGTTTCCTTGTTTAGACAATAATCATATATACTTGTCAAATTTGTTAGAATTTGATTTATGATTTATACAGCAATTCATTATGTTTGGAATCAGTAGTTTAGATTCTATTAGAGTAAAGTTTAATGATTTTGTTTGCAGGGGAAAGCTCTAGAGAAGACCCACTAAATCGCAGCTACTTTTTGACAATCTCTGAAAAATGAACCAACAGAATGAAGCAACCAGCTCCACCCCTCCTGCTGGACTCCCAGCAAAACGGAAACGTGGACGTCCTCGTAAGGATGACAACTCAGCTCAGGGGAAGACGTCAACTGTATTGCCTGGCCCTGAAGTTGCTCCTCCGAGTGATAAGAATGATGATCTCATGGTAGGCCAGGTGGTTTCTGGAGTTGTCGAGGGTACATTTGATGCTGGGTACTTTCTGAGTGTAAGGGTAGGCGAAACGGACACTCTTCTGAGGGGGGTTGTATTTCAACCAGGCCGTTTTGTCCCTATATCCGAGGCAAATGATGTTGCTCCTAATGCTAGGATGTACACAAGAAGGAATATTCCCATCCCTGTTGGCAATCCACCCATCCCCGTTGGCAATCCACCCATCCCCGTTGGCAATCCACAATCAAGACAAAATAATGATCGACCCGTCCATTTGGAGAACCCGGTGCCCATAGTTCCTCTCTTGGCGCCCTCTAGGTTTTCACCCGGGAACCGTCATTTGCACTTCAAAAGCCACCCGCCTCTATATCAGGTTGTTCAAGTAGCAACTTCTTGAACAACAACTTAGGTGTTGCCTTGGAGAAAACTAACTCTGAGCCTTCAACTCCCCAAGTTTTGCCAGCTAAGCTTCCCACTGACCCTTCAGTTACTATGAAAGAAGGTCCCAAGAAGGACACACAGACTAGCAAGGACTTGAACTTGGATTCCGCTGCTTCACCTCTATTAGAAGGATTGAAGGCCGGAGTGGGGACCAGTAATTGCTTGAAACTTAGACCCCTCACCAAAACCAGTTATTGAAGAGTGCAAGACGACACCAAATGTTGAAGCTTCACCTCTAATGGACGGACCCGAGGTTGAGATGGAGTCAAGTAAGGACATTGTCTTGGATCTCACACCTAAACCAGTTGCTGAAGAACCCAAGTTAGTAGAAGGACCACCAAAGGCTGAAAAGGAGGTGAATAAGGACATCAACTTAGGTCTCACATCTCAGCCAGTTATTGAAGAGCACAATGTGATGGATTTTGAAACTTCGCGTCTAGTAAAAGGACCCAATACCGAGACAGAGATGACTAAGGACCTGAACCTACACCTTACACCTAATCCTGTTGTTGAATCATGCAAGGTGATGCAGGATTTAGAATCTTCACATTCAGTAGAAGAACCCGCACTTACCAAGACAAGTGAGGGCTTGAACTTTAATCTCCCCCTAGGTCATGGACTCGAGCCTAGTGAATTGCCTTTCGAAGCAGAACCAAAGATCCCAAATCTTGAACTCCAACTAACCTCCATTGTTGCTGACCCCAAGTCTGCGTCTCCTTCGGGACATGTTTTTCCCACAGAAGATACTGTGCAGTTGGAGCTTCCAGATTCAAAGAAAATTGGAACTTCTGAAAATGGAAAACCATCGACTGTTGCTGTGGACAATAATGAATCAGATACAAACCTGAATTTCCAGCTGAAGGAAGAAGCCGCTTTATTCAAACCTGAAATTTCAGCTGAAGGATCTGTCCTTCCGATCCCGGATATTCTCGACTCCCGGAGTTCTGGTTCTTCTGATCCCACAAGAAGCATGGATTGCATTCTTAAAGATGCAATTGCGCTCACAGAATCTCATGGGCATCCGGTTGTGTCTGATACCCCAGCTAGAAATGGAGACTGCATCCAAAACTGAAGATTGACTGATAGACAATGCAGCCTTAACGCATGTAGACGGTGAACATTGATTCCCAATAATTTGCGTTCACAGAATATTTATATGCAGACATTAATTTAAAACTCTTATGTTTTCTGCTCTTAATGGTTTTTATAATATGGATATTCCGCTGTAGCTTTGATCTATCTTCCAACTTATCTATTTTCTTTTATGCCTAGGATTATCTAGGTTATCGTGGTATCTAGTTTGATTATGAACTGCTGGCTGATGTTTGATTATTATCATGTGTTTATTGCTTGAGAGATGATTTTTGGTGGATTCATTCTCCTGTGGAATGACATAAATATACGAGACTGCCAAATCCTTTCATGAATTTTTTCTGGTCTCGCTGCGCCCAGTGTTTGTGGGGTCTCTACCTCTGTTGGCCACCCTTCTCTTTTGAAAATCAATTCATAAAAGGTGGTGATTGTCTCACTGTCATCAAATGAACAAACTGTTCAAATCTCTCTCTCATTATTGTTTTATTTAATCCTCTCAGCTCCCATCCTTACCCAACACCGCAGCACCCACCATTGCTTGAACGCTGCAACACACTCGAGGAAAAAAAAAAAACTGTTCCAAAAGCAAGGGCTAACCCTTAAAAATCACACTGCAAAGCTAGATGACACTACTAATTCTGAACATAAAGGTCATTAATTCAGAAAGTTGAGGATTATGTGAAGACCTGTGCATATGAGAAATTCACACAATACCCATAAAGTTCATGTCAACACAATGATGTAGTGTTAATTCTGTAATGGACAAGAAAAGAGAGTTTATCCCCATTGTCTTCGCCCCTGCCGTGAAATCGGGTGCTTAGCCCTTGGTGTTTTGGCGAAATTTTTTGATGGCAGCCATTAAAACTTCAAAAATGGAGCGAAGAATTTGGTTTTGGGGAAGATTCAGAATCTTCCGAGTGATAGTGGGGACAAGAGACGGATACAGAATGTTGAAGTGGATGAAGTTGAATTTATTTAATTTGTTATTTTATTATTTTAAAATTCTAAAAAAGCTCTGGGTCTTTGAAACTGTGTCAATTGGATGGTTTGGATGGTCCAATTCTGGTCACGAGATGGGTTTTGTGGGATTATATCATGGGCAACGACGGGTAAAGCATTCACCTTATCTCTCTTATCATTGTAATTTCTATTTTTTAAGTATTTTCATACACCAATCAATAAATACTAAAACTATAATTTTGAATGAAAAACATAAAAATTCTAACCAAAAATGGTAACGGGACAAATTATGTTGATTCAAGACAAGTAATAGGTCAAAAGCGAATGAAGATTATTTTATGGAAATATAGGGTAGGATAGGATTGGGTCATCTAATTCATGAGTTAGTCGAGTTACATCTTGCACACTACTATTATCGATTAATTAAAAAAAGGCTAAATTGTATTTTATAAACCGACCTTTAATAAAAGTTATAAATCTACCTCAACTTTTACTATTGGTTGATAATATTCTAACCTTTTTAAAGGGGTACAATTCTAGTCTACTCTTAAATATTATTTAAATTTGGCCTATATTTATAGCTGGAAAAAAAAAATTTTGATGAATATTCTTTCATATTAAAATTCTAGATTTCACAGTAAAACTCTTCAAATAATTTTATTTTATAAGTTTTTACGATGAAAGAACGTTTATAATAGGCTTTTTTTTCACAACATTTCCCCAACCATTCTTCTTCTTCAAAATCTTTTACTTATAAATTTGAACTATTAATTTTATATGTTCTAGTCATCACAAGAACGAATCACACATCAATTAAAATAAATTTTATTACTTAAGTATTGATCATGAATTTTACTATGAAAGGTTATATTTTTTTTTCTTACACAAATTTTTTTTTTCCATGAAGGAGGATAATAGGCTAGAATTTTTTTCCCCTTACAAATTTATTCTATTATTAAAAAATATTCTTCAAACATTTTATTTTTTACACCTTTTTGAGGAAATTATGGATAAAAATATTATACACTAAAATTACACTCCTTTAAAAAAACTAAGATATAATCATCGAATAATAAAAATTAAACTAAATTTATTATGTTGATTAAAAATCAGGGTATAAAACATAATTTAAACTTAAGGAAAAAACACGCTACATGCAGTAATACGTCATCTAATTAGGTGTAGGTGTAACTCAAAACTACATCGTTTTAACAACATGCCATAGGCCGAATACGGATTGCAGAGGGTTTAGCAAAATCTAGAGGGGGAAAGAGGAAAAAGGTCGCAGGCGAAGAAGTGACGAGGATTTAAGTTCGTCTTCTGATTTCGAGTTCTCTTCGATTCAGCAACTGAACGTTTTAGGGTTTTGGGTAATCTTCTCATGGTGCACCCACCAAATTCCAGCTTTTAGGGTTCATGAAGCGCAAAACTTACTTCATATTATTTTCTTGGCAAATCTTGTGACAGATTTGTGATTTTTTGGGGGGGGGGGGGGCAAGTTTGGGAGATGGACATAATTTCCCAGTTGCAGGATCAAGTAAATGCAATTGCAGCTCTTGCGTTCAACAGCGTCGGGACTCTGCAGAGGGATGCGCCCCCCGTTCGACTCTCCCAAAGCTATCCGGAACCGCCTCCCAATCCCAATCCTACGGAGGAACCGCTCAATGTTGCTGACCAAACCAAGGTCATGAGTGCTGCTCTGGTCAAGGCTGCTAAACAGGTGTGGGCGGCTTTCTTGTGTTCCACAGAAACTAAATTCGGTTTTTTTTTTCGGTGTGTTTAGGAAAGATTTGGTTGAAATCGTTGATTTTTTGCTCTATTGCACTCCCTAAATGTGTTTCTTTTCACCTTTCCCTCACAGTTTTTCATTAAGGAATACTTAGGCTTAGAGGGAGGTGGGTGTGCCCCTTTCTCATGTAAAAGTGATCAAAATTCGAACACCCTACCGTGGGAACGAATCAACGGGTTTGCTTGTTGAACCTAAACTGTTGGCTCTGTTCATAATTTCCACCCAATTCGTTATTTTTCTAGTATTTGTGAAAGATTTTATTGAACCTTTTAATTTCTGGTTTTGGCTGTGCTTTTTATGCTAAGATTGAATTCTCAGTTTACAGCTCTGTAGGGAATAGATTTACTTCAAGTTCAGTTTTTGGTTAGAAATTTAAGGGGGGAAAAGAGGGATGACAGTATGTACTTCTATGAGTGAGTAAACAGTGTTTCCATATTTACAACAGAAATTTTAACCTTAATATCAGTCAATATAGAATGTGTGTGAGGCGTTTGATGTTAATGATGAGCCATTGACACTTTTTTTGTGGGAGGGCATTTTGGGTGGCTACATGAATTTCTTTGTGGAAAGATTGTGTAATGAGATCTAGTTTAGTTTATACTTTGAATATGAATCAACTCTGATTCATTACTTTTAAATTCTACTCTCATCTTATGAGGTTTCATTCTTAGGTTCCTTCTTTTTTTCACATGACAAATTGAGGAACATATAAAGAATAATTCGAAAAAATAAAATAAAATTCATTCTTCTTCTTTTCATGTTCCAGAATAGAAGATAATCACACTTTGTTTTTTTTGTTTTTAAAACCTACGTACAACTATAAGGTGGACTTTCCTTGAGCACCCCACCTCTCATTTGTTCTTCCTTTCTGTTTAAATTTTTTAAAATTATATCTTTGTAGCAAATCTTAATTTTTAGATCAATAAACTAATATAAAATTACTTGGTGTCATTCTTCTCTCTATGTATGTTTTGTGCCTTTGTCTGTTTATGATTCTACGAGTGTGCTTTTAAAAGGCTGGAATGCTGGATCATGAGCTCTTCATTTGTTGAAAATTTATGCATCAGTTTATTTTTCGAAAGCTCTCACGTAGCTTTGAAATTTGTGATCTGTGAGGGTATCTGCAAGAGAGGTTGTTGTTTAATATTGCCATTTTATGGTAAGGTGGAGTCTATAATTTTTTTGTTATTGGTAAAAGCACACATGTTTGACCTCATCCAACCCCAAGGATTTTGCTATACATGTTGGTACCACTAGACTAGGAAACTAGCGATGTTCGTATTATAAAATTTTAACATCAATTTAAATCTAGTTACACTGCAAGGATCTATGTTCCTCCCTCACTTCAATTTGAGATTTGAATTTGGGAAACTTTCATGAGGGTGGATCAAATTTCAGTCACCTTCTTTTTGTATGTCTTCACTCTCTGCTTGTGGTACTTTGTCAAGAGCATTCAAGCTCTTCTTCTAATTGTTTATCAATGGATTTAACATAATTCAATCTTGTTTATTTCAGTTTGATGCGTTGGTTTCAGCACTCCCACTTTCTGAAGGAGGCGAAGAAGCTCAACTGAAAAGGATTGCTGAATTACAGGTATAAAATTCAGTAATCCTGTCATTCCCCTATTGTTCCGCATCATATAATCACTTAAGAGTTTTCATTCTTCTCTTTTTTCCATACTTCTCATTGCAGGCCGAAAATGATTCCGTGGGCCAAGAGCTTCAGAAGCAACTAGAAGCTGCAGGTGAAGTGTTTGACATTTTCCTTATTCATCTATTTGTCTTATCTTGGCTTTGGCTATACTTCCAGCTTTCTATTTGTTGAAAAAGATTCAGTGTACTTGCTCTGCATTTTTTTTGTGTTCTTCTGCCTGTTGATGGGAAATTAATTAATTGGTTGCTTTCTGAAAGAGCAAAGAAATAAAGCACCAAGTATCTCTTTCAAAAAGAAGACCTCCTACGAAGATGAGTGTCTTATACATTTCTTTTGAAACTGTCCTTAAGCATTTTCTGTGAAGAAATCCCTGTGCTGAATAGGCGATGTGATTAGTTAAGTTGAGAACAAATCGGATCAAATCAATGGAATGATTCCAAGCAAATGAAGGAGCTCTGTATTGTGAAATTCCTAACTACTTGGTCACTTTTCAATGGGCTACTAAACATTAAGGACTTTTAATTCCAAAAGTAGATAAATATCTGGGTGTTCCCAGATATTGCAGCTCGGGTCACTTGAATTGGAGAGACATCTAAAATTATTTATTGTGAACTGGCTGCTGTAAGTAATCAATCCTATGAGCTGGTAACTAAAACCTTAATTCCAACATTTTCTGGACTGCTGTCTCGTCATTTTGAGAAGCTGATGACTGTAAGGGTTGGTTTCTTGCCAGAAAGGGAGTTGAAGCAGGTCCAGGAGCTGTTCAGCGAAGCAGCAGATAATTGCTTGAACTTGAAGAAGCCAGACTGAAACCAGGTTCAACCCCACTCTCAGGAGCCATATAGTTACGGAAACCTTGTGTTTCCATTTCCGTGTATGATTCCATGCTATAATATCATTATCTGTAAAAGCAGGCTCGACGCAACCCTTGATATTTCTTTTTTCATTTCTTTTCTCCCTTGTTAACATTTTTATGCCTTCGTAATTTTGCAAGCAAAAGTTGGCTTGAATAACATACTTTATCCCTTTTTCCCCGGCGCCCCTGTGTGTTTGTTTACCTAGAGGAAGAAAGAAACTCAGTATGGGGTTCATACTATATTTATATTTCTTTTAACTTATAAAATATATATTATCAAATTATATGAAAACTTATAAGCGCCTATTTCAATCTATACGATTATATTTTGAAAATAAGCCATGATTTTGAGGTCGTTGGACGCTCGGCCTCTCATGCTTTCTTCTTTCTATTGTCCCTTCCTTTGCAATGTGAGACAGATGTAGAAATTCTATTGGCAAAATTAGCCTAAACATGCTTATAATGGCCGATCCTGTTGACACAAGTTGGACTGCTAAAGCCAGAGAAGTGGGGTAGATGTCTCACATTTGTCCTTTCAACCAAAGCCAAACTATTAAGGTTGTGGTTTGCATGACTTGAATATGATTTCAAAATATCATCTGAATATCATTAATAGTCAAATGTTAGGTTTACAATGTAGAATATAGATATAATCTTGACGAAAAACAAAAGCGAATGCAGAGTAAAACCGATAATAAAAGTCAGAATTCACAACTTGGTTCAATGTAAAATTTACAATGCAAAATATAGGTATAATGTTGATAAGAGAGAGTTGAGCTTCTTCCAAAAAAAAAAAAAAACGAGAGTGGAGCAAAATCAGAACAAAAATTCTATTAAGTAGGTCCACTGCTGCAATTTCATTCAATTTTGCTTGAGATAAAACTGAGGGTAAAAGATCTTTCAATGAGAAATAATTGTACTACTTTTTGCATTCCGACATTACCAAAGCCAACACAAAGTCTCCTAACCATTTGGAAGCTTAAGAAATAAGAAGAAACAAAACACGAAACCGAGCATGACAGCCCTATGTAGGCAGTTCAGTAAATCAAGCCTCAAAAACATCAGATATCTCCAAGTACAAGGATATTCAAACTCCAATAAAATGAGAAGCAAGATCTGGCTCGATAAAATTAAAAGGGGAGATGGTTGGGGGGAGGGGCTACACCGACTATTCCGAATAGTAGAGGGCTCCTAAACACCATGTTACATCGGCAATCAAAGCTAATAGGCTCTCACTTGATGTCACCCTTGAACATTTCCAGAAGCTTATGCACCACAGTGTAAGTAGAATCACTGGAACACAAAAAATTCACAGCTATAGAATCAAAACCTTTTGAAGGGAATTTTAGGTTTGAAAAACAACTACTCCATCTGCAGGAAAGAAGGCCAAAGACTCGTAAAGCTCTTATAGCTTAATCTTACCAGCTGCTGGTGGTGCTGCTGCTGGCTGCTGATAATTCCCATATCCGGGATAGCCCCCATAGTACATGTTTGGATCTTGGGGAGCTGGGGCATATCCATAAGTTTCGTATCCTTGTGCATAACCATAATATCCACTGTTCATCATGCTTGGATCTTGCTGAGGCTACATAATTCCAATGAAAAATCCATTTGCATATGTCAGATCAATAGGAACTTCACACTATCGCAGCCAAATGAAGATTGCTTTGAGTGATACCCAACCTGTTTATTCGAAGGACTGCGACCCCATGAAAGTCGAACATTTTGACCTCCCAACTGCATCCCATTCAACATCCGCAATGCTTCCTCCGCACAAGATCTGGTGCATCACAGATGCATGAAAAGAACAAGGTCTCACAATTACACTGTAGTAGCTCACTAGAACAACTATTGTTGATTTATTTATTTAACTGCTTACCTCTCAGAAAATTGAACAAAACCACATCTTTTCCCCACTGGGATTTTCACATGAACCAGCTCCCCATATTTGCTAAAAACTTGTCTTAAATGGTCATCCGTCACTGTAGAATCCAAACCACCAACAAATATCTGCAAAGGAAATGGTAAAGTTACACCCACAACGCCGAAAAATTAAACTCGTAAAACACGAAAGTACCCACAGTTGTATTATTCGGATCATTCTCGTTCTGAGTTCCCTGAGCATTCTGGTATGAAGCTGCAGATCAAAGTTGAGGTAAAGAAGAAAAGAGATAATGAATGTCGAACAGATGATGGTTCCAATTAAGATGAAAGCATACACACAATTTCTACCTGGAATTTTATTTTATAAAATAATTCTCAGGACATACAAGTCACAATTCTCATATTAATGCAAAAAAAAACTAAAATCTTTCATCTCTTTTGGAGGCAGAAACCTCAGCAAATTCCTGAATGAAATGCAATGGCTGTATCTGAGGAACAAGTATTAAGTTCATTATTCCTTTTCCAAACCACCCCCCACCCATTTTTGCGCACGTGCACAGGGGGGCCATGGCTGGTTCAAGATAGCATACCAAGTAATCTGTATGGCCAAAAAAAAAAAAAAAAGGAATTTCAAATACACCATCCACCCATCCTTCGAACTCTCAAATTATGAGAGAAATGATGATCAAGTGATGGCATCATTCTAATACTAAGTGTTACTTAAGTGTTTTATGTTATTGGCCTTTCAGGATATTAGGTTCATTAGGGTTTTCTATTATGTTTGCCCTTGTTCAAGTGTGATAGGATTTCTTAATAATCCTAGTGTAGAGTATTATAAATAAATACTCTTGGTGCCCATATTAGGGAATTCGACTTTTCTCCTTATAATTCTCATTTCTCTAAATTTTTACATGGTATTAGAGCTTGATAGGTTGAAAGGTAACACTTCTGAATAGGGCAATCATGGCCAACCATCTTCCCCATGGGTGACCATCCATCCTTTTGCATTTTATATTAGTTTCAAAAAATAAAAGGCAAGAGTTTTTTCTTTCCCCGTCTCCACCTGTTCTTTTGTTTCTAATTCTCTCATCTTTGATCATGTATTGAGTAAGGAAAGAGAGAACTACCATTGAATGTTTAATCAGATTGCTTGAAGTGGAGTCTTTCGGGGTGAATCATTGTGACGGATGATTTTTTTTTTTAAAAAAAAAAAGGGGGGATGAGATTGGGGAGTATTCTAACCCCATAATAAAGGCAAATCTTCATGCGAGTGTTCATAAGGTGCTTTTGCTCTCTATCACCAAGTTGACAGATTAGAAGTTGGATGCATCCAACTATTATATATGGAAGAAGAACATGAAAATCGGTTTGGTTAGTTTCGACAGAGATGATAACATGACCAATGATCCACCAAGTCTGTGAGTGCAAGCCGCTTAAGTGTCATTTATAACAAGCTGGGCATGCCTAATATTTATGCTCCTGCTTGAGGGAAAGTGTTAATTGGGTGTTTTATGTATTGGGCTTTTATGATATTAGGTCTATTAGGGTTTTCTATTATGTTCCCTTGTTCAAGTGTGATAGAGTTTCCTCATAAACCTAGTACTGAGTATTATAAACAGATACTCTTGGTGCCCATATCAGGGAAAATCTAACTTTTCTCCATATAATTCTCTTTTTTCTAAATTTCTAAACTAAGAATATAACATTAGAAAGTCAAATTGAGATCACTTGCGAACATTATAAAAATTTATAGAAGACATTATAAAATGTTGAACGTGTAATCAGCAGACTTTGTGGTCCTACAGTCAAAGCTGCTTCAAAGTGAAGGAACACTGAAAATTTTGTCAAATCCCTTCAAGAACCAATGAAGCTGGTGGCACTATAATCTAGATTTAAAAATGGGAATTCATATTCTGAAATATCCCCATTGGATGAGGATGACAAACAATTTGTACACAGAAAGGTAAGAGAGCAAAGTTAGAACTATATGAGTTAGGGTGTCCATAGGTCAGCCAAAACATCAAACTGAATTCAGACACATTGGTGGGGTCAAAACTCCAGATCACGACATGGGGTCATTTGGGGGTTATGCTGCTCAATAAACCAAGAGAAGTGAAAGATCGGGAACAGAAGTGTTATGCCAGAAAGAAATCGAAAGGTTAAGAATAATGGTAAAAATAAAAAAATAATAAAGGAACGAGAAAGACGCACACAAAAACACACAGAGTGAGAGTACCTACCTACATGACTAAATATTGGTCTGAGTACCTTTCACAAAATAGCAAAATAACAACGTAGTAATAATGATAGGTTGGCAGCAGCCAGGATCTTATTGTGTGTGTGAGAGGCGTCAGGGTCAGAAGATAGGTAATGAAGGAGGAATCCTATTCAGTAGTCAGTAGTGTTTGGTTCACAAGGTTCAAAGCCAACCACCAACACCTGAACTAAGTAATCCAGCTACGCACACAACTGACACATTGAAGTTCTGAATTTGCCTATTTTTCCTTCAACAAGCCAGTCTGCGCACCTTGTGACTAGCAGGTCATAAGTTCGAGACATGGAAATAGACTCTTTGCTACAAAGGGGAAAACAATTCGAGACACGGAAGGATTGTTGATCATATGCAGTCTTCTTATGCTTTTCTACAAAAAGTCCATTCCTGTGACTTGAATCTCTCACCTTCCTACACAAAAGAGGAACCATGCCTATTGCACCACGGCTTACCCTTAATAATAATCATACTCCTGCATTTGAAGTTCAAATTTCAAACTCTCGACATTCTAAAAGTGTCCAATCAGTCCCTAAAATAACCGAAGCCCAAATGTTTCTCTTTTTCTTACTTCCTGTGAACCAACCCTAGATTTTCCCTTCTTCCCTCTCTTTCACGGCTAACCCCATACCCAGCACACTTCTCCTCGCTCTCTCCCAAAGAGAACATTCCAATGACATGAGTCCCTTACCTTACTACACAAAAGAGAATCCATGCAGATTGCACTGCTGCTCACCCTCAATAACAATAATCATAATCCCATGTTTTGAAATTCAAATGTCAAACTCTGAAATTTCAAAAAGTGGCAAATCAGTCCCAAAAATACCTTAAGCCTAAATGTTTTCTCTCTTTTTCCTACTTACCGTAAGCCAACCCTAGATTCTCCCTCTCTCGCTCACAGGCCTAACTACACACCCAGCAATCTCCTCCTCGCTTTCTCTTCCGAACCACTGCCTCTTCCCCAATTCCTTCCCTCCTCTCCCCATCTCCCCCTCAGCAGGCATGAACTTCAGCTTTACCTAGACTCTCTAGCACTGCCTAACCAAAAAAATTTGCGTATACAATTCTCATGTAACAAATCATTCATTGTATTCATTTTTCAGGAAATTTATCTTATTCGTATTAGATACATCATTTTTTTTCCCCTCAATTACAACAGAAAAAATCCAAAGTGAGATATAGGGAAGAAAAAAAATGTATATCCGGGTCCGAGGTGTTTTCCCATTATACAATTCTCATGTAACAAATCATTCATTGTATTCATTTTTCAGGAAATTTATCTTATTTGTATTAGATATATCATTTTTTTTCCCCTCAATTACAACAGAAAAAATCCAAAGTGGGATATAGGGAAGAAGAAAAAATGTATATCCGGGTTCAAGGTGTTTTCCCATTTTACCTTTCTTCTCCATCAAAACTTCATAGATCCATCAGTCCATTAGGAATCGTTTTCGCCACTTAGAAACTTCAGGGTCTAAAAGGAGAAATTCCAGACATGGGGGACTAAGTTGAAACTAAACCCAAACTTGAGGGACCTAAAAGGAAACTTTCCCAAAAAACTAATATGACTTGTTAAACTGAGTTTCAAGGAAATGAGTAAGGGAAACTATAAGCCTGAGCTGAATGAGTAATGGAAATAATTCTGCCTAAAACAAAGTTCAACGACGCTTTAGGAAGAAACTGCTGCAGAAGAATTTGTAAAAGCCATGCTTGTGGCTGATTAAAGAAGCCATATAGGAGAAAAGAAATCTAGAACAGTAAATGGCATGTAGCTAGACTGAAAGCTCTCAAGTAACAGATGGATTACAAGATGCAACTCTACTAAGCTCATATAAAAGGAACCAAAACGGTAACTGAAAAATGTAGCATAACAAATGCCACGGGAAAGCCAAATAATTGACAGCATTATCACGTAAACAGGAACACTGACCTAAGCAAGGCAACGCACTAAGGGGGTAACCATTTGAGCTGAAATCAGTTCCAGGCCCCTAAATAGTAGAGCCTCCTCACACCCTGCTATGGGACAATGGGATTTTTATAAGCATTTATGATAATGGATATTTTAAAAGCATTAACTTTGCCTGAATTTATGAAAGGAAAGTACTGGAGCTAAATGACTGCAAACTGCGGCTTATCTTCATGACCATAACTGAAAGCAAAGCACTTCACAGAAGTGTTTAGGAGACTGCATATTAAAATTAAGGAAAAACTAAACATAGACCGAACCGCAAAATACAGAACATCTAACACAGCACATGTCATAATAATGAAACACTAATCAGGCATAAAGAACAGTTAACATCAAAACAAACAACAGAGGCTTCCTCTAAATGCAGCGGACTCGGATGTAATCGAATACTTAAATGCCGGTAAGCATAGAAGCATACCTTTTGGAACTGGCTGATCACCTAAGGTCTTCTTGCTAGTAGCTGGCCCGATGCGCATAGGCCTTGTTGAACACAGCACTCCATTCATTTCGGTCATTGCGCGCACTTGCTCACTCTCATCTCCAAACTTAACAAATCCATAGCCTTTAGTGCGTCCAGTAAGCCTATCAGTCACAACTTTGGCACCCTTGACTGAAGGATAAAGTGCTCTGAATGTCTCTTGCAGCATATAATCAGTTACATCAGCAGCCAAGTCACCAACGAAGATAGTGAAGTCAGGAGAATCATCATGGCGCTTCTCACCCATCCCAAATGACGCCCAGTTCAGTCTGAAATTTTGCTCAACGTTTGGCATCAGAGTACCATTATAAGTCTGTAGAACCCTTTCGGCAGCAGCTCGACTCACAAATTCAATAAACCCATACCCCTCCAATTGACCCGTTTGCTTATTTCGTATGAGCTTTACGGAAACAAGCTGCAACACAAACACGTCTCATTATAAAAATAAAATAAAATAAAATAAATATAAAAAATAAAAAAAATAAAAAAAGAGTGCAACAACAGCAACAGCTTAGAAACATTCATTAACAAACATATAACCGCTTGTATGCACATCCGCACAGGCATACAATTCAATATACATATATGATATTGAACTAACAAGAATATAAAAACACAAGTACAAAACCCATTCAAATAATGCTTTGCAGAAGCACCACAGTTCAAAAGAATTATTAAAACTATCCATAACTCGAGATAAATCATCAAATTAATTCCAAAGAATCAGCATCTGATAACATAAACAGCGATTGAAAAGTACAGCACATAACTGGCACACATCGCACGGGAAAAATAAAAATTAGACCGACACGGAAACCCTAAAAATCAGGAGCGAAAATTAAAACCCTAATACCTCTCCAGTGTGCGCGAAACAGCTTTGGACGTAGTTCTCATCCATCCAGTAGTGAAGATCCCCAATCCAGAGCGTACGGACCTCATCGGCGCTAGCGGGGGGAGGAAGGGAGTACTGAATCTGTTGCTGTTGTTGTGGCTGAGGTTGATATAGCGGAGCTTGATGAGGCTGCTGAGGAGGCATCATCTGTTGCGGCGGAGGCGGCGCCACGTGCTGCTGATGTTGAGGGTTCCACATGGGAGGCGCCGCCGTGGTCTGAGGCGGCGGCGGTTGTTGCATCATCATCATCCACGGCTGTTGGTACTGCTGCGGTGCCTGCGGGTGGTCCATCACCGGAGGCGGAGCGGCCATCGGTGCCGGGACGGAGGAGGGTTGCATCATATTGCTCGCGAGGGATTCTGCTGGGAAACCCTAATTTCGGAATACGGCGAGAGAGAGAAGAGAGGAGGGGGAGGTGAGGTGTTAAAAGGGCGATGTGACAGAGAAAGATGGGAAGTATGATGGGGTGTGTGTTTTACGACCGTCGGATCGTGACCTTTTTGTTCTACGGGAACCATTCGATCTCATGACGATTTAAATTCCGTGTATTTCGGGGTCCGATTGGCTGTCTGGAGAGAGGAATTCCACCGGAGTCGATTTATTAACTTCATGGCTCTGTGCATTGCCACGTGGGCCTGTCGATCGAACTTACCGACGCATGCCTCGTTCAAGCCCATATCAGATATAATTAATCGGGCTCGGGTTTGGGTCGAACTTATATCGGATCTCCATTATATGATTCAAACTCGACCCATTTAATGTATACCAACTTCAGGCTTACATCGGACATATACTGAGTTTGATTTAAATAATTAAAAAATAATAATTTTGTTGTATATAAAAGAAAGGATTGTTCGTACATAAAAGAATTAATTAACAAAAGACTCAAAGTTAACGAGTATATAAATTGCTAATATAGTTAAAAGATGATTGAGTGTGTTCCCAATAGATTAGCTAGAATCAGTGGAGATGATGTGCAAGATCCATTCCTTGAATTAATTGTTGTTTTAGTTTTGGCTTATATGGGTGTTTAGAAGTTCAATACATAAATTAAATCAAATATATAAAGTTAATTCATTAGCACATTAATGATGGTTCGGGCTTATACTTGGGCCTGAGCTTATGAGGCTCAAGCTTGACCCAAGATTTTGGTTCATGCCTGGTTCAAGCTGGGCTTGCATAAGGCTTAACCCATTTTATTTCAAATGGTTAATTGGGAAGTTTGGGCCAAGCCTTCTTCAATTGACAGTCCTATTGCAATGCGAATGATACAGGGTGTGCCTAGCCCCCACGGTGAAATGGGTTAAAAATATTGAGCTTGGTAAAATTTAGTTTTATTCAAAATGCATGTGTGACAGCTCAAATTTAACTTAAGAGAAGTGATGGAAGAAAATATGGATAAGTTGAAATGATTAAAACTTGTGTGAAGGCATTTGACTTTTGTGTTAGTCAAAATCATACTATTGCAAATGCACAATTTTCCTCACATTTGCAAAGTAAGGTTTTGGCTCTCAAAATTTACTTTTGGGTGACAACCGAACACACAAGTAACTTTTATAGAGTTGGTGAATCTAACAAAGTAAACAATTTATATAATGTGTCAGCCCCAAATGACTATTTCATGTCAATTTTCTAAATTTTAATCATACGGACTACATGATCGTGAAAAGAAGTTAGCATATTAGTTTCTATACAATTTATTCATGTATTGGGTTCTCATATATATTGTGAAATTGGCAATGTATATAAAAACCATTAATAACAGTTTTGAATACTTAGATCCAATAGATGAGAGATTTATACATAATAAAATTATATAAAGATTGACACGTCCTCTTATTTTTTTTGTGTCCACTCAATCTGTACAATTGAAATTCAAAGAGTGAATCCAAAATGTGTCATTCAAAATAGGACTAATTGGGCAAATAAAGGCGGCGAAATCTAACCTTTGCATTGAGGTTTGGCAAGCCGAGTGGCTTGAGTGTCAAAACCAAGCGGCGGTTGTTTTCCCCTAACTTATCAAACTAGCTTATGCAAAGTGGGGATGGACAATGTGGACTGGAAAGAAGTTGGGGATAGACATAGATCCTTCCACCTATCTGAAGTGTTGGAAATAAAGCAATAATTTTTGTATTTGTTATTTCCTGAAGTATCAATCTGTTATTCTCAACATACCTTTGATCCGTTGAGCATGACCCCTTCCACATGCGACTCCTAGATCACTATGGCCAACTTTCATCTCTTTTTAGAACGATTGACAGAGTAGATAAATTTCGTCTGATATCAACAGTACAAACGCTTTTCTTATAGATTTGAACTGCGAGTCATTTAATCATCAATAATTATTAGTTTTAACATGCATTCGATTAATTACTTGGCTGCGTACTCAATTTTACCCATATAAAAAGCTACGAGGGCACTATAGTCAAATCCCACATTCTCCATATGCCCATTTGCTCTGTTCCAGAGTTGAAAAACAGCAGACTTGGCCTCTATAAAAGGGTTTTAACAGAGAAGAAGTGGATCATGGGAGGGGGAGTAAATGGAGTTCTCAACACCCCAACACCTTTCTTCATGGCATTATCATCTCATCTTCACCTCACCTCTCTTCCTCCCTTACCAGTTCACCCCACAAAACTATGTTTACTGGAACCAAACCCCACATTCCCACATTTTCTCAGCCAACTTACCTGGTAAATTATTCAGTCTCACTTTCTCTTAGCTTTCTTTTTCCCTCTTTTATAACACTTTGGTTCTAACTAGGAATCATAGGCCTAGGAATTTTCTTTGTTGAGAATGAAGTTTTTGTATTTTTTTTCTTTTAAAAACATTTATTGTGGGCAGGTGTGAGGAAGGAGGAGATAAGGGTGGAAGTGGAGGACTCAACATACCTCATAATTAGAACTGAGTCTCCTGCTGCTGCAACAGCCTTCATGAGAAAATTCCGGCTACCGGGGAGGGTCGATGTCGACGGCATCGCCGCTGCGTACGATTCCGGGGCCTTGACGATCACCGTGCCCCGAATTTATGTCCGGAGAGGCTTTTTTATTGAACCCGCCGACTTGCGCGAACCCGTCGGAGCTCCTCGCGAGGGCGGCTTGAACTTTCCGGCCAGTTGCGTTATGGGTTTGCTTTTATTTTTAGGAGAAAATCATTATTGTATTTTCCTCAATTATTGAATTGGTGGGATGCGATGAATTTCTCTAGTAAATTTTTAACTCTGGATGCGAAAAAAAGAAGAAAAAAAATAGAGGCACGGTCCCCTTTGATTATTTTGAGTTCAATAAGCCAGTCCAATCGAATTACTTAGATCTTTTGTAAATCTGAACCCCCCAATTCTTGGGAAAAGGAAAATTTCTCTACATCTTCCCTTCTTTTTGGGACCCTTATGAATAATTTTTTTATACAAGATGCAAAATTCGCCAAAGTATATGAAAAAAAGTTTTTTATATATATGTACAAGCCCAATATATTTACTCTTGAATGGTGTGGATTGCAGGTTGGATAGAACTTTTCTGACTTTGGAATGTCAACTGTACCTGTAGTAGTTGTCTGATGAGTGAAATGCGTCACTAAGAGATATTGAACGTCCGCTCATAAAAAAATGGGTAAGAGTGCGATTGTAAAAATAAGATTATCAAAATATTACTTTTAAAAGGTTTTCTTAGAAAAATAAACGGATGGTCAGGATCTCTCATTGATATTAGTCACTAATTAGACATGTTACTCCAAAGTCAAAGGAGTTTTATCCTTGCAGGTCTGGGGATAAAAATCGTCATCATCTAACTAGCTCCTTTTTTTTATTGGCTAGTTTTCCAAACAGCATCTTCCTTTGCGAATTAGGTTGTTGAGATATTTTTATTTTTGGGATTCAGAATTTGAATTTCTGACCACTAAATGGAATATATATTTTATAAAAATATAATATAAATAATAAAAAAAATATGTAAAGAATTTTTTTTTCAAATTTTATGAATAAAATAGACAGATAATAATTATACATTATTGATAATTAATAATAATTTTTTATTTATTTCTTTTATAATTTACTAGCCACATCATATGCGCTTTGCACATGTCTAGTGGCTTTTGGTTGATGTAAAATATTTACGTTATTAGATTTGAAAATCGTAAGGAAAAAGGATTTTAAAAAGAAAAGATGTTTTGAGATAGTTAATTATATTTAAAATTTAACAATAATTCTATATACACAAAGGATTCCACAATAAAATCACAAAACACTTACGCGATACAAATTTAATGGAGAGTATTTTAGTAAATCATAACTTGTGGTCTCATAAACTTGTAACGCATAAATCTTTTGTGATTTTGGTGTAAAATTTTTTTTGTCCATAACATTGCTCAAATTTTAAATTTTGAAGCAGTTATTAATATTTTAAATTTTAAGTTTTGAGCAATTAGTTATATTTAAATTTAAAATTTTGAATTGAAAATTTAAAATTATTAATTTTTATCCCATATTCTCAGTTAACTTACGATAATAGTTGATAAAGCTAAAGCTTCATTTGACTTTATAATAGTATAGATATAGATATAAAAGTATAAATATATCTCTACTATTATAAAGGCAAAGGGGTTCTCGGTTCAATCAACCCTATCATCTACTTAAAATCACGTTTATACCCTCTAACCTATTTTATTGATTCTCACAAGCACTCCAGAGTTAAAAACAAAGAGAGAGGGTTATAATCGTAAACTTCTTAATCCCCTGATTCTCTAGAAACGGTTAGAAACGGTTATATAGCAATTATCCCTATCAGAGAGGGTTATAATCATAAACTTCTTAATCCCCCTGATTCTCTACAAACGATTACGCAGCAGTTATCCCCTGAGAATTTGAAATTCCCCTAATTTTCAGCAACTTTATCCTTTAACTTCCTCATGCAAACGCAACCCCCTCTCAATGGTTCCTCTCCCCCCCCCCAAAATCCAGCGAGAAACCCCCCGGGTAAGTGTTTTCTCCCTCTATCATTGTACTCCTCAGCAATCTCTCACCCCTACTGTTCAAAACACGCCTTTGATGATTGTTTGTATTATTTATGTTGAGAAAATTCTATATAAGAGTATCAAGGTTTTAGTTTGGAATCTTCAATTTAATCCGTACTCTTCCATCCCCACAAATCATCAACAGAGAATTTCTATCAAGAAATTCTCACTCGGTTCTTCTCTCTGCTACCAATCTGATCGAATTCTCCAGGTCTCTCTCTCTCTCTCTACACAAACACTCAAAAGTGAGTTTGTTATTAATGGTTGATTGAGAAATTACGAGTAGGGTTCAGCGGCTTCTAGGTTGAAGGCGTCTATAGTTGGGGATCTTTTGGACTATCTCAACGAATCTTGGACTCAGTTTCATGCTATAGGTGTGATGCTTATTTTTTTTTCATGATCTTCTTTTAGTTTGCAAGGTTGTGTTTAGGGTTTATTTATAATTTTTAGTTGCTTTGAATGGTACAGGTAGTCTGTTCTATTCCAAATATTAACGTCCTAAATTGTTGAAAACAATTAATTTTATAAAATTATAGCATTGTTAGCATATAATACAAGTATACTTTCCTATGTTTACGTTTAACTGTCTACATTTGAAGCATTTTTTGGACAATAAAATTTTTTTCATAAAATATTCCTATTTACAATCTTTTCTGATTTTGTTATACACCAAAATCGAAAAAAGACGTTGGCCACGCGCTATTCCTATTTATGATCTTTTCTAATTTTGCTATACACCAAAATCGAAAAAGACGTTGAGCACGCGCATCGCGCGTGCGATATGGTAGTATATATAAATGAGAGTTATTATTTTACTTATATTTCATAAAAATATTATTTTTTATATATTATATTCTCATAAAACACTTACACTATTTTATTTTGCGAAAATACGGGGTGCGTGGGTGGATTCATTAACCGCCGCCACGCGTGGACCCCCCTTTGGAACTCAATTTAGTGATGTGTTCTGCAACTTGCCCGCGAACCATCAACTTTTCGCACCCACCAAAAAAAACATAAAAACAAAAACACAAAAAAACAACAAAAAACAAAAAAATAAAAAAGACAAGAAGCATCAGCTTTTTCACCAATATGAATGCCATGCACCCTCCGCCGTGAATCATCCAAAAACTCGCGAGTGAGACGGTAACGGGGCTGTAATTTTACATAAAAAATAATAATATTTTATTGTTGTCTTATTTATTGTGAGTTATAAGAATTTTACGGGAGATGGGATAGATTTTTTTAAAAATAATTTTATAAATATAAATTATTTTATGACGATATTATAAAATATTTTTATGACATAAATTTAATGAAAAGTGTTTTAATAGATAATAATTTATGCTCTCTACAGATTTTTACTACATGAATTTTTTAACTTTACTGTAAAAATTTTTGTGTTCATAAAATTGTTTCTTTTCCCATCATGATTCTGCATTTCCTTCCTTTGACTTTTGCTTTTGACAAATTAATTTGAGGCATTTATTTAAAAATTTTAAAAATATATGGATTGAGAAAAATATACAGAGATATACAAGCATATTAGTGTTTATGAGGTTTGAAGATATTAAATATACTCTTCATAATTATTGAGAACCCGAAAAATAAAGGATTTTTAAACATCGAATTATATTTCAATGCATAGAATGAATATTTTCTGTAATGTTTAAATTTCACATAAATTAATAAACCTATGTATTTATATATATTGTTTTGATGGAGTTAAAATTATTTTAAGATGTCTAAAAATCGATTAGGAGAAAGAAGCGGAGGGGAGAAATGGTGAGAATTTGGCTCCAATAGAATGGGATCCTTTGAATTCTTTTTACTTTGGTTTTTCTGCTAGGCAAAGAAATACGGACGTTGGAACTTGCTTAGTGTATGGATTATATGCAGATTACAGCTCTATTTGCGATACGAAATATTTTATTAAATCGTGAAAGTAATTTTACTTATAAATTCTCACTTCATTGTTTAACTATTCAATTAAATATAATATGTACCGAAAATTAACTAAAGTGGATCCGTGGCGCAATGGTAGCGCGTCTGACTCCAGATCAGAAGGTTGCGTGTTCGATTCACGTCGGGTTCAATTCCCAAATTCTGTTCCTACTTTTACCCCTTTTTTTTTTTTTTCCTCCTTTTGCCCGGTCTTCGAATTCTGCTTTTGAGCGTGCAGCGATCTTGAGTTTTATCTCCAATTCCCATTTCATTATTTTGGATTCCCTTGTAATGACCATTCTAATTCGTTTCGTTATTCCATTCACACCAACGAAATGCGACAATAATGCTCAAACTTAGGCCAATGACACAACATACGCAATACAAAATCGATGAACATTATCAAATATATGCTAAAGAGAAATGAAGAGAATCCAAGAAAATAGTATAGGAACTAATCAGTCTCCACCCTTTATTTGGTTTCCGAATGTAACAATTGTTATTGCTCAATCTCTCTGGATGATCAAACGCTATCAAATCTTTACAAATATATCGAAATACAATCCACCGAGCAAAGTGTACATGTGGCGAGATTGAGAACATTATACAACAAATGACCATCAATCTTAATTAAGCCTCAAAATTGTAAACTCCCTCTTTATTTTTATCAACTATATCCCTCTTGCATCTATTTCTTAATTCCCTTGGCTGTTTCCCCGCCTATTTCCTGTTCCTATTTTGTTTTCGATATTCATATCCTTTATGTAATTATACAACAAACTAAACTGCACTTGAAGCTTTCTCCAATAGAAAAAAGAGAAGCTAAAGTATGCTGGGGAGATGACACAAATACCTCAGCCTGCGATGCAGCGCAAGAGCATTCTCTAGTGCAACATCAACTCTTGCGCTTTCCCGGAACAATGAATCATACAGCTGACAAACGAACTTCGACAAATCATCCTCTTCCTCGTCCCAGAAACCTGTTGGCTTCTCCCCAGTTCTCTCCGGATCACTGTCTTCCCAGTCGCTGACTGGACTGGGGGGCTCAGTTTCTTCATCTTCCGCCTCCTCTTCTCCAATCTCAAACTTTCCATTCTCGAAGAAATTGGAGTCACCCAATCCATGGAAGAGGGACATCTGCGTTTCAGGGGGTTCAGCTGATGGGGATATTACAGCTTTCGCGCCAGAGTCGAGAAATGCCTTGATTAAAGTTGGGGTAGGCCCATACATCCCTGTGCAGATGATTATCCTGTCTCTCCATGCTCCAACCTAGGGTTCAAACAAACTCGGGATCAACCAGATTAGAGAAAATATATATGGGAGTGCAACAATGTTCAAAACTAAAATAGGTTCAAACATTATTCCTTTTGCTTTTTTTATACCAAGGTTTTCAAGTTCAACAAGAACATTGGGATCAGGAAAGATCCTCTCAAACCTTCCACCTCAACCCCCTAAGAATGGACATGTTAGCAGCACTGATTTTTTATTATTATTATTATTATTATTATTATTATTATTTTATTTTTTACAATTTAATAAAGTAACAAGACTCATAAATCTTATGATATCATCCTGCATTTGTTTTCTGCCAAAGCACACCTCAAATTAAAGGTCTCCTAGGACATTTGATTTATCATGAAAAACCGAAAAAAACAATGTCATTTTAGGAAATATCCCAAAAGCAAAAAAAACTAACTAGAAATTTACTAGTGGATAGATTAGTGCATTTGGATGTCTTTTTGAAAAATAGATTGCTGTTTCATCGTGCACAGCATTGACGGCATAAGTTCATCAACCCTCAGAAATGTTGGATAACAAATAATGAGAAAGTATAACTGTACATGCTTTTGAAACCCAGCTTCTTCACTGGCCTCATCTTTAATAACAACCTAACATTAAAATGCAGAGTAAGCGAGCAAACTGGAGCCATACATTGAAAACAAAGCATTACTCATAAATCATATATTCTTCAAGCATACTAGAAGCAATAAGTGAAAAAAAAAAAAAACTGATAGAATTCATAAGAGATACAAACATACCATCCAACGAACATCATCAGGTGTTAAATGCAAAGAAGGGACTGTCCTGCGAAACATATATGCTCCAATCTCTTGGTCATCTTCCATAACCTTCACAAGACATAAAAATCAGAAATAATTGACAACCAAAAGTCATCAAAGTAAAACAGGTAAGAGCGCAAGAAGCGTACCTGTGTCTGCCTTCCAATATACCGGTGGACTATGCCTTCGATATGGAAGTAGGGCTGATATGCAACCAAATCAGCAATAGATGAAATGTTGGTTATGACTGATGCATCCTTCCTGCGACGGCCTCGCCTCATTGACAGTAAATCAAACTTAACACTCTGCAGAAAGTTGTTTGCAAGCTCTCCAGGTTCAGCAACCACAAAGACATCATTCTGCCAACTGGGAAAAGGAAGGAGTAATGTCAGAAGCATATAGATGCACTTCTACTGAAAGGATGAAAACTTAGGTGGAAAACCTAACCATATTATTGAGCCCAATGAGTCATTTTGGAGAGCTAAATGTATAATGCCCACTTGTGGGGAATTCTGCAATTTCTCATGCAATGATCGGACAGGTAAAGAGAGCTGCCGGGGTCCTGATGAAGATTTTTTTGGCGAAGCAGTGGTCTTTCCATCCAAGCTTAAAGGTGGAACTAAATCTATCCGTCCAACCCTCGGAGGACCGACATCAGGACTATATAGAAGAGGGCTTGATGGAAAGCTTCCAGTGAAAAGAGGTGAGGTAAGTGGTGTCGGGAATGTTGCCGCCGGCGCTGTATTGAGAGAACCTGTTAACCCATTAGTAAGAGATAATCTTATCCCATTACGGGCACAAAATGTCTCAAGTGACCGAGCATGATGAACAAGCCTTCCAGAATCAGGACTGTTAGTAGCTTCAACAAGTAGCACATTTCGCCTCCAACCTAAAGAAGGGCTAGTTTTATCTGGAGCTGCAAAACACCAGACAATTAACTAGAAGAACAATCAAAATGACACGGCAAGCCTCTAAGAAATCAGCAGAAGTACCAGAATTTGAAGCCTTTACAGTTGAAAACTGTTGATGTTTTAAATTATCTAACCACTTCTCATCATGTTGGTGTGGCAAAACTAATCTTTCACAGGCATTTTTGAAGGCCTGTGAGTTGTTTTCAATGTACTCTTTAGTTGCAGATTCCAACTTCAGCCAGCCTGCTGGATCAGTCTCATCCAGCTCCATATCACAGCGTTCATCAACTGTGACACAAATTTATACAAGCACTAAATGAGAACTCAAAGCAATATTAATCAAAATACTTCTAGGTATAGCTTAAAAAACAAGGAGGAAGCTAACCAGGTTCCGTTTCAAAGTTTAACAAGGAGAAAACATATCGAATTAATGTCACTAAAATAAGTGCTCACCTGGATTAAAACGAAAATAATGTATCTCAGGAAGCATAGGTAGCAGGGTACTTAAAGCTTCCTCCACCCGGTCAACTGAACAAGCACTTTCAATCAACACTTGCCCGGTATCGAGATAACGCCATCCACCTTTCCTGGCCTAAGATGGCAGGGCAAACTTGGTAAGTAGGGACAGTTCATACTGAGTTTAACCAAACAGCAATGAGCATCACCAAGACACAAGCAATGACTTTAGTTACTAAAACAGCCAAAGTAGCATTGTATTTACAATGATGTAACACTATATTGGGAAGTCAAGAATAACAATACTCTTGGAGTTGTGACGTCAAAAATGAGTGGACTAAGATTCCACATCCACACCAAAAATTAGAGCCTTGTTGGACTGCGAGTGTGAATAATCCTTATGCCCTGGTAGCTACAACCTATCCATGCATGTGTCATCTCAAATTGGCAAAAAAAAAGAGAGTAACTAAACTCTTCATTATCATAACCTAAATTTATGGTTGTTTGGATTCTTTGAGGAGACTTCCGTTAGTCCCAAAATTGGTGCAGGTGCATTTGCCTACTCGACTTGGGATTTTGGCCAAGCAGAGATTATAAGGGTTTGTGGTTGGGTGCTATATTTGCCGCCATTTGGGTAATTGGCTCAAGAGGAATCCTAGAGTGTTTCAACCAGGTCTAGGACTGCATGATTCTCCTATATTCAAATCGGCTGCACGCTTTGGGCTTCTCACATGGGTTTTTTCTTAGGGATATTCAAAGAGATCGGATAACCCTTGCTGTAATTTTTGCTGTTTTATAGCTGTTCTTTCTTTTGGAGGATTGTCCACCCCCCTACTTGTATATTCTTCTCACTAATCCTAGTATAATTCCTTGCTTATAAGATAAGTAAAATAATAATAACCAAATCGCTGTTGATGGTCATAGAGTAATTCCAATTGAACTTAAATTTCACTCTCTCGGCCATTTCTTTAGAAAAAAGGCCAGCAAGGAAAATATTTAGCTAAGTGTCAAAATAAAAATTCATCACACTGTTTCTTCAACTAAGACAAACATGGTCTCTGACCGAATTGAAAACTTGAAATCTTTTCTAAATTGAAACAAATGTAACATTTCGGAGCTAAATAAGTCTCTCCAACCATTTTTCAGAAAAAATGAGAAAAAATATTTCAAAAAGAAAATGTAAAAAATAACCAGAATGCATGATTCTTCAACTCAAAAAAAAAACTTCAAATATTTTTTACGTTGCCAAAAATAGTGACATCCCCAAAACAATCAAACTAAAATATCCTTTCGAGGCCAAAAATCCAAAGCCATTACCTTTGTCGGGACAGAGCCAGACCCGATCGAAACTAAACTATCAATTCTTGTGTCGGGCCAAAGCAGTTGGGCTTCCCTTATGGCAAATATGGTTGGATTATTTGCCACTATAGCACCATCCTGCCAGCGATTTGCTTCTACAAGGGGAAAAATTGTGAGGGGAATAGAATCTGAATACTTGGACATGGAACGAAAACAGCATCACATTATGCATTTTACGTAGAATAAAAGACAAGAATAAAAGGCAAAGAACATTCAACAAGCCAAAAAACATACCATCAGAGAAATCATCAAGATAATATGGAGCGGCAGATGATGCTCTTATAGCTTGCCATACACGATGCTTACAACTTCCAATAAAAGCATTGCGCTCATAGCCAACTTGAGCACCAGCAGAAGGAATTCCTGGTCCACTAATAGTTGAACCATCTGAAATTGCAAAAGCTGCCTCTAGAGTGCCAATGGGATACTGCATTTAGAAATAAAGAATTAATCAGTTAAAGAATTGTTAGCAACATAAAGAATGACGATAATAAGCACCACATACAAACTGATATTATCATCTATAACAGTATTGTATAACCTCTTCAAACAACAAAAAGTTATTTTGGGATTGAACCTGATAATTACGGAATAAGAATGGCTGAGCTGGCATCAAGTTGACTAGAGTTGATACTACAAAAACTTTTGGAATGCTTCTCACAGCTGACTCTATCAACAAGTCCCCATCCTCATCAGCACACATCTCCTTCAACAGCCTCTCAAATTGGTCTGCACTATGCTGCAGGACAATAAAACTCATCATGTTTTCGGGGAAGATAAACAGTCTCGTTCACTGGAGTAATAAAAAACCACGAAAACATTCAAATTGAAGTCCAACATTTTTGGCAAATTAAAATGTAGAATGGTAATAATAGTGGGGGGTCAAGAAATCTCAGGTTTCAGGTTTCAGTTTCTTTTAGAGACAGCTAGTAATCTGATAGAGAGAAAGGAAAGCAACAAGGAGTATTCAGTACTTTAGATCCATGTACGACAACTCTAAAACTCTGTGATGAACTTTTGTAAAGCTGATCCAACTTCTCCCTCCAAGTTGCTGCTTCGTTGTCCTTTGGAAAAGGTTCAGCAAATACAAGTTTCCCTGAGAATGGGATAAAATGACTGAGTAATACATGAATACCAAAAGTAGTAAAAAAAGAAAAAACATTATCAGTTTACACTTACCTAGTTTTTTGTAGATTTCCTCACATTGATCTAAGGTCATTTGTTTGATTCCAAGAGCAATGGCAAGCATACCACCAGTTGAGGTGCCACATATAAGGTCAAACATCTCATAAATATGCTTTCCTGTTCTCATTTCAATTTCTTTAAGAATCTGCACAGTTGCCAGACCCTTCATGCCACCCCCATCCATTGAGAGTATGCGTAGTCCCTGCTTTGCAACTTGCCTTCCTCTTATCGCACGCCGCAGAACTTCATTCTCTCCTTAAAGAGTATGAAACAAAACAATAATGTTAGAATCTACTCTTATTGAAGAAACATTAAATGGTAGAAACATACCAAGAATTGCCAAAGCACGAGCAGCAGCTTTATACACACAAGGCTCTGGTACAACAGTTAAATGCAAAAGAAGGTCCCGCAGACTTTCTGAGGTAACTAGGACACGGCGGTTCTCCAGGCAGAAGGCCAAATTTCCAACTGCCAACAAAGCTAGCTTTTGTACCTAATCAAGGGAAAGAGGAAGGGATGAGGAGAGGAACCTTACTATTGGAGGGTGCAATAAAGCAGAAATAAATGCATAAGGGGTTAAAAAACATTTTAGACTTGCCTCTGGATTTTTATTTCTGCATAATAGTTTCAACGATTTCAATACATCATTGGTTAACATCTTTTGAGCGACAGAGTCAGATGCAAAAGCCAAACTGACAACAACCTGCAGTACAGAAACTAGTTCCTCTGGTCCAGCAGATCTTAGTACTGTTTCAATGGGCTGCATAATGTCAGATTTCATCAATTGCATAGCTACAGAAACATCTGCAGCAAGAGACGAAAGAGCGGAGCAGGCTTGTTGAACCTGCCAGAAGACTGAACTATTTGGACAAATTGTTCGATGCAGGGAGTGACAACAATTATTCAGGTAGCGGGAGTATGGGATGTACTAACACATACCACATGGCGGTTATCACTGTTTATCATACTTATCAGTTGCCGGAGTGCATTCTCATCTCTACCGACAGCTACACGGTTTTCTTGGTCTTGCATCATCTTAGCTAGTGCAGATGCTAATAAGGGATGATGACACGAAGAAAATCGGAAAACAAGGGAGAAAAAGGCACTTAATTTGTGTCTGGATGCAACAAAATATGAACTGTTTTCCATCTGCAATCAACCCCAACAAAAATATCACTATTAACAGACTGGTTCATTTACATTGCACATAAATGCAAGATTGCCGAATCATCTCGTACCTCTATCTGCACACTCACTGATCTCAAATTTTCATCTGCTACAATCCTTATATTTGCAAGGGAAAGGTGGCGAAGTTTGAGCAATGGTAAAATCTCTGGTAGAAATTCAAGGGGATTACCAAATAGCCTAAGAACGCGTAACTGTGCCATAGCCCTGCCATTAAATTAGAGATAGACATTAAGACATAGGTTCCAAAAAAAAACATTAAAGACTTTGATGAAACACCAAGTAGAAGAAAGGGAAAGACTCAGAGAAGATGTTGATTGCAGATGAAATGACCTGAAATCAAGAAGAGGCCGGACTAGCTTATTGTGCTCCAAGGACAATTCCACCAGCCCAATGCACTCTCTCAATTCTACTGCTTAAATGTCCCATACATATGATGAATTCATTATTTTCCAGGAAGAATAATGGCAAATATTTCCAAAACTGGGCATGCAAATGCAATTCACCTGTTCTATCTTGTTTGAAGTAGTTGTAATTTGTAAAATAATTGGCCCGATGAGGAGTTGGATTATAATGCTCAACATAGAAAATAAAAGGTCAAATTTCCACACATACCAGGTACTGAAACCAGCATGTTGTTGCCAACTCTGAGAACTTTCAAAGTTTTCACTTCCCCAAGCTCAGGTGGCAACGATGACAGCTTGTTATTGTCAAGGTATAGCTTTTCAAGAAGTGGCAATCGAGTCAACGCTATGGGTAATACCTATGAACAAGCACACAACTGACGCTGCTCAAAAAACATGTGATCTAAAAGCAAACAAACCATAAAAATATTATCACTTGATATACTTAATTTAAAAATGCTCCACTAGCAAGAATGGGAGATGTCATTTGAAGTTTTCGATGACATGACATCATAAATTTTTATTAAGAGACTAAAGTATTTGAAGCTATGCCACTATCTAAAACCTCTCAGGGTAAAATTTATAGCACCTGTTCATTTTCAGTAAGCAGTACTATGCTTAATCTTACCGTCATTAGGTTGACATGGTTCAAATCAATTCAGATATCTCAACTCCCATTTGTCCATAATTCAGCTCACCCTCAGGAATTAACTTTGTCGGGAAGCAGAAGGGTCCTACCAAAATCCAATGCAGGCTGTCAGACCCTTTACTTGGGCTAATTATAGGGATTAGAACTTGTGTTTTTTTTTTTTTAAACACCATAAGGCAGCAGCTGCACCTAACTTATGTGCAGTTGCTGCATATTAGTTTTTCCCTTTCTTCTTTTATGTTCTCTTTTTGGGAGGATCTCTCGTCCTTCACATTTGAATTTTTCCCTTCTTTCCAATAAAATCTTTCATTTATCTAAAGAAATCAAAATAAAAAATAAAAATTTCAATCAATGACACTGAAATTTCAAGCATAATAAAAAAAATCAAAAATAAAACGCAAATTATAAAATGCAATGAACCATACAATTGGAAGCCCATAAACATAGCAAATATACAATTGAAAAATAGCGTCTCCGGTAGATTGTGTCCGTGTTCCTACAATCTTACCGTGTGCTTGTGTGTGTGTGTGTGTGTGCGCGCGTGTGTGTGAGAGAGAGAGACTGACCGACAAACTACAATTGCAGAGGCTCACTACAGTGACACTCTTCCAATGTTCACAACAACCAGGCGTCGCCCCATCCACAACACCAGAAGTCGATTTCCCAAGACTCGATCTCATCAATCGCGTGAGAACCCCTAGCCCATCGCTCTGCTGACCGGATCCGATCGTCTTCGACATGGCGACGCCCCTCAACGGCTCCTTCCTCTTCACCACCCTCATTTCAACCCTCACACCGTCCTCCTCCTCCTCCGCCCTCATCTCAAGCTCCACCGAGTCCCGCGGCTCCGGCAGCGCCACCGCCAACTGCGACTGAAGCCTCAGTGCCGCCTGCTCCTCCTCATCCCCCGCCAACCACTCCAGCTCGATCCGAAACCCTAAGTCATCATCATCGGCGGGCTCATCCTTCCCGTAATTCAGGGTCAGGTGGAAGGTCTCGGAGGTCTTCTTCCAACCCAACCCCCACGACATGGCCACCCGAGTTCTGGAATCCGATCCAAGAAAACCCGCCACTGATGATTTGTTCTAGGGTTTGTCAGATGAAATTGATGATATTCCCGGCGATACCAACGAATGTGGATGAACGTAACATTGGATTGAAGAACTCCGGGAGGAATTCCTGGTGTTGAGCGAAGATTGGAGAGGGGAACTGCAGTGTTAGGGTTGTGAAGTAGAAGAGTGTCTTTCAATGGCGGATCAATGGGAAGCGAAGGAAGAGCTGAAGAAGAAGGAGAAGCCAATTCCGCTAGACGGTCCGTTTTCGAGATAAAAACGACGACGTTTGAAAAAAAAAAACAAACAAAATCGCATTCCGCGGAGAAATTTCGTGATAGGTGGACTGAATAGTCTTTTTCTGTTCCTTTTTTTAAAAAAAATCTTGTTGCTACGTGGACTGAAAGTCAAAAGGACGAATTTGAAAAGAATATTTAAAGGGGGTTCCCATTATTCTTCTTTTTATTTTGAAAAAAATATTTCAACAGGATAAGTAAGAAAAATTATGGCAAATGGGCTCTTATATTTTAAAAGGTTGAATTTAAGATATTTCCCTCGATTTGAAACACACTTTGCACTCATCACATGGGAACATTTACTTGAGCTCCATTGTATTTGAATCCCCATTAAGCTTTAAAGCTCAAGTTTCAAGAACTAAAACCTTTAAATCAAATGTTAGGGAATCAAATTTCACTTTTTAAAACAAGCACCGATCTAGGGATAAATTTTCCTTAGTTCTCCCATGATTTGACATTATTGTAAGTTATCCCAAAGTTTATAAATCAACACATAATCCCTTATTTTATTTTAATTGGACTCACAAATTTTAATATATCTAATGGAATCCATTAAATGATTAGTCTCATCCCAATTTAACTTTCTCGTTATTATCTTCATTGTTCCTCTTTATCATAACATTGATTTCTCATTTACCTTATTGATGACAAGATTTGTTATCAAAATATTTATAAGGCTAGAAAACACGAGCCACAAAGAAGCATAGAGATGACCTAGAAAGAGGAATTGAGGTTGGGATTCGAAGTCTGAAGACCTGAGAATAGAAACGGAGTAGTCAAAAACTTTGTCGGAAAGTACCCTCTAATGCCTAGATTAGTGAAGGTATGACAAAAAAAAGTAGAGGTAGAAAAGTTTTGAGAAAGAAGTTGCGAAAGTGGTAAAAAAGTGTGGTGCATCATGTAGTTACAACCTCTTCGGGACGGTAAAATTACTAGAGTACCCTCTGTTTTTTCTTTGGACTAGGGTGTCCTCACCTTTAAGGGGAATTTCCATAGCGTCCTTTGAGGGATTGACTCATGTTGTGTCGGGATAGGGATGCGTGTCGTCCTTCTATTGGCGGTGGAATCACCCACAACACACTTCAACTCCATAATTATGTATTTTAATTTTTTATCATGAGATTTTCTAAAACTATAATTATAGTGTTTTTAGTATAAATTTATTCTTAGTTATTTTTTAATAAAAATTATCCAAAATGAGCTCTGTTTTGTCTCGCATAATATAGGAATTGAATCAATTAATCATTTATTTAGAGACAGGGATCCAAAATGAGATTTTTTCGTCTGACATTCCTGTAGGGGCAATTTGATCTTTATTGATTATAGAACTCAAGCACCATTGCCTAAAGTGAAGAGGACGCGCCTTCCATCAAGACAAATGGTATAAATCACATATGATTTTTAAATCAGAAGGGGTGATCTTCAACTAGATCAATGAAAAGGTTAAGTGCGGTTCATTCAAATTGACTTTATTGAATTTTAAGTTTAGACTTGAACAATGTTCGAACCGACTACTGAAATAAAGTTGATTTTGTTTCAAATGCTATGTATTTAAGAGGAGAGTGTTATTTTCCACGAAACGATGTTCCGAGAAATTGGGGATGGATATGAATTAAATAAGTTTGAGCAAATTATAAATTTATGTAAATTTGAACAAGTTATAAATTTATGAAATTTCATAATCTTAACTATTCATTTTCTCTTCTTATCTTTTTTTGGTAATTTGAAATATTATAAAAACAAGTAATATTATATATATATATATATATATATATTTCATATCGAGATGATAAAATATTAAAATTTGTGGCCTCTTTTTAAAAGTATATTGATCAAAAAATAATAAAAGAGTATATAAATTTTGATTAGTGGATGAATTTTAAGGAAAAAAAAAAATGTGAACCGGTACCGAACCATCATCCGTCCCAGCTCCGAAGCAGAGAGAGAGAGAGAGAGAGAGTGAAAATACGGTAACGTGGCCCCAGCGGGCTTTTCCATTTTCGTTTTTTTGTTTTTTGTTTTTTTTTTTGCCATTTCGTAAGAAAGTCCCTTGCAACGGCTACGATTTTCCCATCCACCCTAATAAAAAAACAATTCTCTGTACAACACCACCGCCCATCAATTCAACCCAGTTCTTCCCTCTTTCTCTGAACTACCGAAACCCTTTCCTCCTCCTCTCCTCTCTAGTTCCTCTCGAGAGAGATTGGTTCGCGTGATTCTCCCTCCCATGGCGGGGTAAAACCTAACCCTAATCCCCCGCAGAGCCCAAACCCTCTCCCATGGACAAGGAGAGGCTGCTATTATTGTCGCGAGAAAACCCTAGACCCCTTGGTTTGCTCAACAAAGGCATGTCCGCTGACCTCCTTTCCAAGCCTTCCTCCTCCTCCTCCGCGATTATCGACAAGTTTAGGGCTTTGTTGAAGGAGAGGGACGAGGACCTGAAGATCTCGGATGATGACATCGTTCCGCCACCGACCACCGACGAGATCGTGAGGCTCTACGAGGTCGTGCTGTCGGAACTCACCTTAAATTCGAAGCCCCTCATCACGGATCTCACCATCATCGCCGGCGAGCAGAGGGAGCACAGCGAGGGCATCGCCGACGCTATCTGTGCCCGGATTATGGAGGTTTGTCTGCTCTGATTCATTTGGGGGGCGTTTTTGTTGTCCGACATTGAATGCGCGTCGCGCTGTGATTTCAAAATTTCTACTTTTTTTTTGTCTACCAAATTCCCTGAAGCCCTTAGCAAAAACCCGTCACTGGTAAAATGGACAGATGGGTTGATTACTGTTTATGGTTCTGTAACACACGATGAAGAATCAGAAAGTGGAAATTTTTTTGCTGTTTCTTTTTCGCCTTACGTGCTAATTTGAATCGGAACGGATGTTGGGCACACTAAGAGAACAGCACAAATGCTCACAAAAAGGTTTAAAATATATATATTTTTTGTTGCCTCTGTTGAATCTGTCCCTCCACATCCAGATGAAGGTTTATGATTATCAAATATAGTAATTTTTAATGTTTTATTTTTCTTGTAGCTAATTTTTATTTTTTTCCGTTACTTCCAAATATTTCTGTAGTCTCTAAACCTAAATCTATATTCTTAATCGTTCAACTACATTTTCTTCTCTTTACCTCTACTTCCAAGAGTGAAAAAAAGGCTTAATTGTGCTTTAGTGGCTAGTTCTATCCTCGCAGACTTCATACGTAGGCATCCATTGGGATTGAGGTTGCATTTTCTTTCTTACGGGGAGGATAGTATTATAAAGAAAAGAGGGAAAGAAAGGGAAAGGAGGGGGAGAAAATATTGGTTTGAAATGTTAAAGGAAAAAATTTCTGGAGTCCAAAACACTTGAAAGCCTACTAGGATAGAGATCTAGTTCCTGTGCATTTTTAAGTTAATTGGACGTCTTGATAATAGAGTTGCATTCTAAGTATCGATTTTAAAGAAATAAAATCACAGCATAAATTCTTTGAAGAATGGTGAAAAGCCTTAAACTTCCTGATTTATTAAGTGTTTATATTTGGTTGGCAGGTTTACCCGTATTTATTTGTGTATAATCTTTTTGTAACATGATTACTTATGAAGCCTTCATCTTTGGGTACTTGCCTTTACAGGCTCCAGTTGATCAAAAACTTCCTTCTTTGTATCTTTTAGACAGTATTGTCAAAAACATTGATCGTGAATATGTTAGGCACTTCTCTACCCGCCTGCCTGAGGTTAGTGGATCACAGTTTATATGGTATATTTTGAAATTATAAAAATTATTAATTTTACTGGAAATCTGTATTCTAGAACGTGCAATGATGCACAAAATATTGGTTCTTTTCTGTTGAATTCAAAAAAAAAAAAAAAAAAAAGAAGAAAGAAAACTTGAGAAAAAAAAAAAGAAAAAAATGCACAAAGTATTGGTTTTAACATGATTTTAATGCGAATTCTGAACATCTATTGAAGGTTTTCTGCGAGGCATATAGGCAAGTTAATCCTAACTTACATCCTGCTATGCGCCACCTCTTTGGCACTTGGTCAACCGTGCTTCCACAATCTGTCCTCCGGAAAATTGAAACTCAACTGCAGCTTTCTCCACACGCAAATCGCCAATCTCCTCAACCAACTCACGGCATACATGTGAATCCAAAATATCTGGAAGCAAGGCGCCAATATGAACATTCTACCGTGGATAGTGTAAGCTTTTAATAATATCTTTGTTTCCTCTTCCACATACTGCACGGAGGTTGAAGTGCAGCTTACCTCTTTGTTCACTGGGGGGAAAATCATGGGACTTGATGAGTTAGTCTTTCGCTGTAACATGTATGCATCAATGCATGCACTGTGAGTAGTAATTGATACTCTGTTGGACCATAATCATCATGTCTTGTTCTTTTGTTTTGAATTGTTTTCTCTTCTTTCCAAAAACCACTGTGAGTTACACTGAGAGTTTGCTTGGACGCAGTCGACATTTTTAATTTCTGTGAAGGGCATTAATCCTGATGATAAACTTATACTTGATATATGGAGGCAAAGATCTGACTTATTTTTAAATAAATTATCTAGTTTATCGATAACTGAGCTCATGAAAATTGTGAGATGACCCAACATATACAAATAGTGATTATTTTGTAAAACAACAGATTCAGCAGGCTTGTTTTTGCAATTTAAGAGCACTCGATTTGATGCCATTGCTAGTCTTGTATCTAAGTTGAGTTGGGAAACTTGATACGAGCTTGACATCGTTTATCTTGATCAACTGTAAATTACAATGACCTCAACTTGACTAGTGAATTGACATTATTGATGATGATGATGATCCATAGTGCACCTGAACAGACTGATAATGAGGTTTTCTATAAATTTTAATTAGACATAATAATTCTTTTAATTTTTGGAAAGAACAGGCATTCTAATTTACATGCAATTCAATACTTTAATTATGTATTTTTTTTTTCCAAATTACCGGAGTTATGAGTCATGACCAAATGCAAGCTTCCTCACACAAGATAAAAATCTTCATCAGATGCAATGCACAGGTTCCCAACTGAAGTTAGATTAGGCTCCAGTTTTGCTCGATTAGAGTATTACAGACTTCAAACTCTATTTTATTTTGATTGGTAAAGACATGCACCAAAGTTGTCAAGGCACCAAGGCAACCCTAGGCATTCTTAGGGTGCCTGGATGCCTTGTCCCCTTGAGGTTGCCTAGGCAACAAGGCGACACTAAATATTAGGGCGCCTTGTCGCCTAGGCGAGGCCTTGACAATTATGGCATGCACACAATGTTGTGGAAAGCGCTAGGCGCCCTTAGAGTGCCAAGCCACCTATTGTCCACGGCGCTAGGCGCCAGCCCAGGTGCTCACCTGTGCTACATCAGGCACCAATTATTAAGCAATATGAGTACTTATGCAAAGATTAAGTTAATATTTGGATCACCAAAAAATATCAAGTAATGGGCACAATAAAATATAAAATAACTATGTAAGTTTACCATCACACCAGTTTCCATATTTTAAGCTTAGTCTTGTACAACAGAAGTGAGTTGCTCACCTCAAGTGTGTGAGGCACTTGCTGCCTAGTTCTAGGCAAGGTGAGAGTGTAGAGACTGCCTGGGTGAGGTTGCGTTGCCTGGGGCCAGTTGAGGCACCGATACCTCCTATCAGCGCCTTTGATTAGCATATCAAGCACAAGATTTGAACTGTCAACAATGGCCAACACCAAGGGTATAAAAGATATGATACCAAATCTCAAACTCTAATTTTGCTGTTTACTTTAGTAGTTTGAACTCAATTATATGCAATCCTGTACCAAGTTGCGGGACAAGTCGATCACTATCATTGTGCAAGCTGGCTCCAATCACTCAAAGTTAGGTAATGATAGGACCAACTGGCATAAATTTTACTTAAGACTATATGGATTGAAAGTAGCTCCAGAATTACTAACCCAAAGTGAACTTGGTTATGATTTGTAAAGATTTGCATCTATATTGGCTAATAAGATGATAAGGATTGACCATATTTTACTCTTTTGTTGATGGTACTTCTCTTTGGTGCTTTGTCTGAGAGACATAAAAAGAGAACTTGTTTGTAGTCAACATCTTCTATCTCCTTGGAAGAGGATACCACTTGGCATGATCATTTTTAACTGAAAACCTTCCTCCAACATAAGTTGATAAAGGCATGACTTCATGATGTGGTCTATTGGTGCACTGAAACTAAATCATGTACGACAGCAAAATATTGCACCCCTGGCAGAAAGGCCAGCTTTGTTTCTGACAGTGGATTGTCTTTTATGAACAGGTTGACACACTCCATATTTGTGTGTGATGTTTCAGTGATGTGCTTTATTTATGAATGTTGACCATAATTTTGTCAAACTCATTACTGTGTATATTATTACTGGAGAAAGATAAATATGATCAATTTTCTGGAAAAAAATATTTGAAGTCTTTAAAAAATTGGAATTAGTTCACTGCCTGAGGTTATTTCATAAAATTCATTGTGCTATTCAAGGTTAGGCCAGGGTTGATTGGCTGATTGTTCATTATGTCTTCCATTAGAGGCTTCGGACTGTTATTTTCCTTTCTAATATAATAATTGTTATTTAGAAGGCAATCCAGTGGTTATGCTGAACCTCTGCATGGGCATAGTGTCTGCTTCTGGTCATGGGAAGTAGATTTCAATAGCAGTGCTTGAAATTTAAGTACCTTTGAAGCTGGAAAAGATGGATATAAGAGCTTTTTAGTGAACACATTTAGAAATTTTCTGCTTCTGCAAATTGATTTGATCCTAGCATTTATTTATCCTAGTAAACATGTTTTTAGAGTCTCTCTCTCTCTTGCTGGTGTATCTCTTTCTTGTTTGCATTATTGTGTCCTTTATATTTCATTATCCTGTTTTAAGGGGATGGATTTGAAGAAAGGCAATGAGCTGGGAGTTTAGTTTTTCCTATATTCACTTCCTTCTATAAATTGAATGAGCCGCATAACTGCTTCAGTTTCATGTCCAGTATTCATGGACCTCCTCAAATGGTCCTTTATTTTAAAAATATTTTGAGTAATGACAATGTGTTTCATAAAAGCCGTTTTCTTCTTTAATCTTTAATTGAGCTAAATCCTGTGAAACACTCAAAATGCAATAGAAACTTCTTCAAATTTGAGGATTTATTCACAGAAAACTGGTGATGGCTATGGAGAATATGATTCTGATCATTCAGAGGTTATATCCTCAGGTTGGTGTAAGTGGCGATGAGCCGTTTCCCTCTTCAAATACCAGAATTGCAAGACCCTTCTCTTCTTCAAGAGTTTCTGTTGATAGATCTCTATCACCACGGGTTAATGAATTTCCAGTGGGTCATTCTCCTAGAAAGGTTACTGGGAGGGTGCGCATAGATGAGGAGGCCAGTGAGTTGCGGAGAAGACACTGGCCAGATGATACTCATCGTCGACTTGACACTTCTGCGTTTAACCATAATAATGGACGTGATCTACAAGGACCGAGAGCTTTGATAGATGCGTATGGAAATGACAGGGGGCAAGGATTATCGAATAATAAGCCTCTGAAGGTTGAACGCCTGGATTTGAATGGCATAAACCACAAGGTGAACCCAAGAACATGGAAGAATACTGAAGAGGAAGAGTATGAGTGGGAAGATATGAGCCCGACTCTTGCAGATCGTAGTCAGAGCAATGATCTCTCATCTTCTTGTGCTCTTCCTCCAAGAAGTTTTATGGCAGGACCTGGCTTAAGACCAGGAAGGACTGTACCCTTGGAGTTGGACTTACAGAGGAACAATTGGTCTAGTCAGCCCCAGCTCCCTTTGCGGGGCAATTCTTGTCAACTTGATGAAGATTCAGTTACTATGCTGGGGGTATGTTGCCTTAGTTCAATTTTTCGTTTTAATTTTATGAACATTATTTTGGCTTCATAAGAAGTCTAAATGCTATTTATCAAATCAACTTTGCAATGGGGCTCCAATGGTGCATTTTATTCCTAAAAATATAGTGTTTATAAAATTATTATTATTATTATTATTATTATTTATTGTTTTAGTACGCAGCACATCTCTCTTAATTTCCTTCTGGATAATTCTAATTATTTGTAGCATAATAGTAAGTCTTGAACAAATTAGAGTCACCCCATTTGGCCTTTTGTTTGTTCCTTTAGAAAAAAAAATAAAATTCAGTGTGTAAAATGTCAAAAGCATTTAAAATTCCATGAAAATTAATTTATAATATCCAATTGATTTGGAGCACGGTTTGTCCTTTGCATTGTAACCTTGTGATTCCAAAGTTTTGATCATCATATTTGAAAATCAAATGGTGGAAAGAACTTATGTAACAGAATTAAAATTTAATGCTTTTGGAAATCGGTGTTATTGTTTTCCTATGAGAGAAAATTCTTGCAATTACTAAAATTAAATAGTGCAATTTTTAGATAATCTTTTGGTCTTGGGATGTCTTGGTTAAAGCATGCAATATATTAATCCTCTTCTCAATCAAGTTCTTTCGCAATTCTGAAATCCCATCCCTTGTTTCGTGGAAAGGTTTTTACTTGATGATACTCATCTTTTCATTTTTATCTTTGTATCCCTATTCCTATTTTTAAGTGGGGAGGTCTTGTTTTTAATATCAATAAAAAGTATGAGTATATATCGTTTTTTGAACTTGGAGTAGGTGTGCATTTTTGGTGCAGTCTTGTCATGTATATTTGAACTTAGCAAGGTCCCAGAATGAGAAGAATCACATTATAGTTTCATGTGACCTACAGGAATCCTGGAATACGCAAAAGCATCATCTACCTCAGCCTTCTCAATATAGCCTTGAAGGTAGAGGATTGCAGTTCAATAATGCCTTGAGAAGTGGAATTTCGTCTGCAGCTTCTGGGAAGATGCCTGCTGTTAATGATTACATTCCAGATTCTGATGCACAACTCCACAGGCTACCAACGTATTCTTCAGGTCTTGAGTCTACAAATATGGAGCCTCCAGGATTATGGCCTCCTGCAAATGTGAATAAATCTCATCCGCTTCCATCGCTGCCCATTTTTCCACAAAAACAGATAAGGAGTCAGTTTGATTTGACAAATGCCGGCAATGCAGTTGTAAATCAAGGTCTGCAGTTGGATAGTGTGGAAAACAGGAACCTGAGTTTGACCAGGCTACCCCACCTTTTGCCTAATCAGCGGGCTGCATCAGTTTCCTCAAACAATCAAAGTAGACACTTCCAAGGTCTGTCTAAGGACCCTCGGGAAAATTTCATGCAATCTGTTGCAGCACCAGTACCATCTCATTTGGCAGCCCCACCCTTGGTTCATGGATACACCTCTCAGGGGCATGGTGCATCTATGAATACTGTTATGTTTAACCAAATACCTCATGTACAACAAACTATGTCAAACAGCTCCTTGCCTCCTCTTCCTCCAGGCCTGCCTCCTGTGTCATCTCAGTTAACACCAATTTCTCAGGGTCCAGACATTAATCACCAAGCACCTAGTGCAGTGTTTCCTAGTTTGATTAGTTCTCTCATGGCTCAAGGGTTGATTTCATTGGCACCACAAGCTGCTGCACAGGTACCTACCCAGATGTCGTTCATCTTTTTTTTTTGTCGATTTTCTTGTTTGATGCTCAACTGCATCTCAAGTTAAGTTTATTTATTTTAGGATTCTGCTGGGATTGAGTTTAATCCAGATGTGCTTAAGATTCGTCATGAATCTGCTATAAGGGCTTTATATTTTGATCTTCCAAGACAATGCAAAACATGTGGCCTTCGGTTCAAGTCCCAAGAAGAGCACAGTACCCACATGGATTGGCATGTGACCAGAAACCGTTTATCTAAGAACCGTAAGCAGAAATCTTCCCAAAAGTGGTTTGTAAATACCAGCATGTGGCTCAGCAGTGCGGAGGCGCTGGGAACTGATATGGTGCCTGGGTTTTTACCCACGGAGACCGTTGCAGAGAAAAAAGATGATGATGAACTGGCAGTCCCTGCTGATGAGGATCAGAATGTTTGTGCACTTTGTGGAGAGCCTTTTGATGACTTCTATAGTGATGATACTGATGAATGGATGTATAGAGGCGCTGTCTACATGAATGCTCCGGATGGAGTAAAAGAAGGCATGGATAGGCTGCATTTAGGCCCTATAGTGCATGCTAAATGCAGGTCTGAATCGAGTGTTGTTTCTCCTGAAGATTTTGCACAAGATGAAGGGGTATGCAGTTATGCTTTTATTTCACGGCCATCTTCTCCCCCAAAAAAAAAAGAGAAAAGAAAAAATGGAAAAAGGAAGAAATGGACTAATTTTTCTTCCCTTGTAATTTTCAGGGAAACATCAACATCGAAGATGGTGGGCAACGAAAACGGATGCGGTGTTAGCTTAACTAGACTGGCTTCTATGCCTGTGTAACTTTAATTTGAGTTTCATTTGGCACACTTATTTATATGGTAGTGTTGTTTCTCTGGCATATGCCAGAATCATGTACATCCATACTCACTTCACTTGTACCATTCTTGCACAGCAGCAAAGGGTTACACATTCCCTCGCATCTTTTCTCTCAGCTATCTTCCTTTCTTTGCTGTCAAATTTTTCTGAAGCAGACTTCTATTAGTTACTAATTTGTTTTTGAGCTGATTCTGAAATAACAGGAAACATGTACAATCTGGGGTAAATGTATTAATGAGAAATCAGTTTAGGTTTTTTTTTTTAGCACTGCTTTTCGTTTGACATTTTACAGGGTGCACGGAGCGGTATTTCTATTAACCAGTAGCTCATTTTTTGAGTTGATGGATAATGGGAAGCTGGAGTACGAATGGAATGAAAATTAGCGAGGGCCTGGCGGTGGTTTCAGTTATCCATGTTTTACTTTCTTTGGGATCATGATGTAGTTTGTTTTCTAATGTGCCGTAGTGATTTCGATTAGTGCTTGTAAACTCTGGGTTTAGAGTGGTGCGAATGCGAGTTGGAAGAGTTTTTTGCTATTTACTAAACCTTTGGAATCATCATTTGTGCTTTTGTTCTGGCAATTGTTTTCCTGCTGCACCCTAAACATAAGCATGGGGCGTTATGAATGATGCGACAGGCGCAAACGATTTGACATTACAATCACAAAAGGTATGTCACAGATTCAGTGAAAATTGTTTTGGTGAATGATGATATACGTTCTTGAGATTTTATGCTCCGTACGTATTGTGATTTTGTCGTGAAATCCTTTACGTCTATAAAATTGTTCTGGTACTATTCCCATTGTATTTGCATTTAACCTGAATGCTGTGTTGCGGAAAGCAAGTTAGAATTTATTATTGCCTCCGCAGAACTTTGCTTGAACTTGTTATTTTTGTGGTCTTATAAACCCTTAATTGCCCTTCACCGAATGTCATAATAAATAGCCCTAGTTTCTCAAGGAGCTATATTGTAACACACAAAACCGGGTAGGTTATCAAAAATTTGTACCAACTTCGAACACCAACTCAGGGGTACCGATAAATTGTACCAACTTTGATCTGACGATCCCCGCTATAAATTGTAAAAAAAGGTACAACGAGAAATTGGCGGTGAAAAAAATAAACGGTTGTCCAAATTCATGTTTTTTTCAAATTGAATATCAACCGTGTAGAGTGTGCTTCACGTTCAATTTATTGTTTGGCGGGTCTAATATATTTATAGCCATAAACATTTCACATAAGTTTGTGTTCAAAAGCGGGTATAATTTGTCGGTGTGCATAATATCGCTCTTTAAGATAAATACAGTACAAGGAGCCATTTCAATGGATTTTACAGGTTCAGCATCATGAAGAAAAGGTGACTGCAGAAGTTGAAGTGCCCATCAGTCTTTATTTCCAAAAGGAAAGAGATTTAGAAATGGGAATAATGCAATCACAGCACCAATTTAAGTGCTCCAAGCAGTACACAGTCAACCATAGTTGAGGCGAAATATGTCATTCTGCACAAATAAGCTTCCGTGTAGCCCAGGAATCAAGTGGAACATCTGCAACATGAAAAAAATTTCGCAAGTCACACATTTATGCACCCATAAATGGAAAAACCTATAAAGAAGCCGAAACGGGTTGGACTTAACTTTTTAAAATTTTATACGTCGCCATCTTATTTTTTTCACATACGACTTCGATAAAGTTGTGATCATATCATGCAGTCTATCTTTTTTTCTAGTGTCGTTCTGTCCTTGCCTTTCGACAATGTCGCTTTTGTCCCAAAAATTAAGGGACCAAGGACTCGGATTCATATAGGACATTGAGATCTGAAAACCAAAACTCTATGCGAAGATTGGTGACGACAAATAAGGTGAATTAGCGATGCCAGGAGAAACAACCTGGCTAAATCTCAGCTGGTGCTCCTCTCCCTGCAGTTGGAGGCTACCGCTGACGAAAACCATGATGCTGCCCTCGGGGAACGATGGCTGCGAATCGATGGTGCTGATGACATGCTGACACTGGTCGAGCGGTAACTGATTCAGCTTGGTAGAGATGTCAAGGACCCCTTGTACTCTGTGGCCCTCAAACGTGAGCATGGAGGTGGGATGATAGAGGGCAGCTAAGGAAGAACGATCATTGTCAAAGAGATTATAGTAGTGATCCACAAAAGCTCTCCCGACCAATTCAACTTGTTCTTCCATCTCCTCTATTCTTTCTTCTCCTCTCCTTTCAAGTATAGCTAACTACGGACATATAAAGGAAATGCTTAGTGTTTAAGCACACAAAAAGTTGGGTGAGATGAGATGCACAAAAGGGAAAAGGATGGCGTAGGACTGTCTACTTACGTACCGCAGGAAATGCCCATTTTGCCCCTATAAAATACATATCAATTTATAATTCAAGTGGAAGCAAATTCTAAATGGATCGAGATAAGTCGTTCTTGACTCGTGACTGTATGGTTTGATCTTAAATCTTTATAGGTGAGTTTCACTCAATAGGTGTTCAATCAAAATGTGTTGTAGTGGCAGCAAGAAGTATGAGGAGTTAGCATTGATTAACCTAAGATCAGTGCGAGCTAGTAGTAGGCCTTTCCACTTTGATCCAACATAATTCAACTATGCTTAGGTTTATCCGATTCAAGTGGCTAGTAAGGGTTATTTTAGCTTGAATGTTGCAAGTTAATTGCCAGTGCTACCCCTCAAATACAAAAAAGACTGGTTAGGCCAAATAAATTTTTTTTTTCTTTTTTCTTTTTTTTGGTTGGGGGGGGGGGGGGGGGGGGGGGGGGGCCGCAATAAGGTAATCATATAAGCAAAGTTGCAAAAAGAAGAGAAGGGAAAGAGCTGGTGGGGCTAATGTGCTACCCCCTATGGCTTTCGGCAAAGTGAAGCTTTTCCTCTGTCTAGCTATCCCTCTTCCTTTTCGGCAGAGGAAGATTCATTTCTTCATCAAAACAAAAAGGGGTAAGAAAAGCTGCAGATGCATTCAAGGATATTGATGTATGGAGGATTTCATGTTATATTTGGTATAACGAAATGAGATATAATGTCTAATATACGGTTTCAAGATTTGGCATAAGCAGCATTCCAAAATGACGGTGTTTCGATAAAGAGACCAAAATAAAGTCGATTTAGGACGTGCCTATATGTAATTAGGAACACTAATGGTGTGGGTAAAACAAAGCCAATGTAAATAAGCATTATATACTCAATAATAGGAAGATAGCCAAATTCCGAAAACCCAACATCCAAATAGAAAATTAGTTTGACTTGAGAATTAAAGATTGTGGCCCAATTTTACTTGAATTGTGCCAAGCCCATCCCCCACACCCCTACCCAACACATAGCTTTGCCATGGTCAATAAGTTCAATATTAGTTTGCAGCTCAAAATAAAGATGCACGCTTCACAAAATAAGTAATGGGAATTTGTTTTTTTTCTCTCTCAATTTTTTTTTTGTTTATGATTTTTTTTATTTTTTATTTTTTTATATTATCTTGTTATCTTGTTTATTATTATTATTATTATTATTTGTATTTGTTTTTTGTTTTTTGTGGTTTTGTTGATTCTTGATGGAAATGAGGCTATGATAGCTTGACAGCTATCAAATTGAGTTTTTACTCTATAAACAAAAATTCTACACTTAATGTGGATAATAAAAGGGGCAAATGGGTGCCCCTCACCGTAACGTAAAATCTTATAGGTTGAAATATTGCATTTTATTTTTAGTATAAGCATTATATCCGGTAATAGTTAGAATGACTATTACAAAGGAATCATATAGTGATTGAAACCATTTTAATATTTTTTGAGCACTAACGCCCGATGCTCTTATCCATACACATCAAGACATGTGTAATTAAATTATACACGTGCCCTAATGTGTCTTTGTAGATTTTGAGCGTCGATGCTCAATGAACATTATATATATATATATATAGAAAATATGGGGAGTAACTTTAATGAGGCTATAATTGAATTATGAAAAGCTGCATTTTCTCTTAGGTTATCAAGTAAATCACACTATTAGTCCCAATTCATGATTTGCAATAGAAAGGATCACACCCTAAACAAGCATTCTTGTAGGAGTAGAGGCATTACCTAGCAAATTAGTAGTAGCAAAGGGCTAGAGTGAAATCTTTTAAATAATTGGAGGACTATCCGCACAATATACCTTTCCTCCTTTCTTTTTTTTTTTTGGAAGAATGCAAATATATGTATAAACGCAACCCAAAAAAGAGATACAACTAGCAAAGGCATACCCTGCATAACATTATCAAGGATCAAGAAAATTGATCCAAACAAAGATGGCATAAAGTCGCCAAATTTGAGTACATCAAAGAGGAGCTAATACAACTTGGCTAAGTGAATAGCCTGAAGAACATAGAACCGAATCTTATCTGCAATCAAGGAAGGGATATGGGAGCATCTTCAAATAGCCTTTTATTACGAGCTTCCCATATGAAGTAGATTGTGGCGGCAAAAGCAATGCATCGCACCTTGGCCGCAGCGCCTAGTGCAAAGACGCCTGCGGCTCATCCAGTTAGTAGTGCTCTGGTCCGATGAGAGACCGCAAGGAAAATTCATCCAGCTCTGGATCTCAGCCCAAACCTTGCGGTAAGGAGGGCAAGCAAAAACGACATGGTTTCTAGTTTCATTTGAGGCCCCACAAGAAGTACATAGAGAGCCTCGGTTTAAGAATGGGGCTCTATCAAGGGTAAGGAGCTTGCTTCGAGCTGTCAGTCTAAAAATAAAGCTTCACTTTGGATAAGTTGCTGAATTCCAAATGATAGAATGGCTCCGAAATCGGGGGCTGTTATCAGAGAAGAAGGAGTACACGTTTTTGGCTTGGATGCGCCCCCCCTCCAACCAATAATTCATAAGGTGAATTGCATTATTCATGCCACCAGCTTTAAGAAGAATAGAGTCTCGAATAGTGAATAGCTTCTTAATGAAGGCAGAAGTGTTTTTGGGCAGTTGTGCTTCCCAGATGGAGGAGCTTCTCGAATAAACGTGGTTGACCCACCGGATCCAAAGAGACCTCTTATCAGCTTAGAAATTCCAAATGGCTCTGCACAAAAGAGCAGAGTTCCAGAGCTTCAGATTATGAAGGCCAAGCCCGCCTTTGCTTTTTCGGGGTGCACACCGAATGCCAAGCTATTAGTGGCTTGATTTTACCATCGGCTTTTGTGCCCCAGAGGAAATTCCTGCATAAGGCATCAATTCGATTCAACACAGATTGGGGAAGAGGGAATACTGACATCCAGAAGCCAATCACCCCTCCAATAACTGCACGGATAAGCTCCATTCTTCCAGCAAAGGAGAGCGACTTTTGGTTCCACCCGAAAATAAAGCTTCTAATCTGATCAAAAAGTGGGGCATAGTGACAGCCGTTGAGCCTGGAGGAGAGCAGCAGAACACCAAGATAACGGATGGGAAAAGACCCTAGCTGCATCCTCGAGGCATTAAGAATGTCATCCTTAACCGTGCCATTCACACCAGCTAGGTAAATAGCAAATTTGCCCAAGCTGATAGAGAGACCCGAAACAGCAGAAAAAATGCTGTGCTTGTCCAGTAAAGAATTGATCGAGTGAGCATCCCCATGTGAGAGCAACATCAGATCACCTGCGAAGGCAAGGCGATTGATCTTGAGCTCCTTACATCCGGGGTGGAAGTTGAAACCATTGGCAGGGCCGAGATCCTTCGAGAGATGGGATAAATATTCAAGGCAAATAACAAATAGATGAGGAGAGAGCGGATCACCTTGTCTGAGGCCTCTGCCGCCTTTGAAGTGACCAAATGTGTTACCATTGACAAGAATGCTAAATGACGTGGTAGTAACACATTCCATAATCCAGTCGACAAATCAGGGAGGAAATCCAAGCGAAGAAAGTAACCATCGGAGGAAGCCCCAATCAACAGAGTCAAAGGCTTTATGAAGATCAATTTTGAGCATGCATCTGGGAGAAACTCTTTTCCGAGCATACTTTCGAAGAAGCTCTTGAACAAGGAGAATATTCTCCAACATGAGACGGTTGCCAATGAAGGTAGCTTGGCCATCACTAATAATATGGTCAAGGACAGGAGCCATTCTGCTACCAATAATTTTAGAGATAATATTGTAAATAACATTGCAGCAAGAAATGCGCCTAAAATCACTCACTCGAGACTCTGAGGCAACTTTGGGGAAAAGGGCAATGGCAGCATGATTGAGCTATCGAAGGAGCTTGCCTGAATTGAAGAATTCCTGGACTGCAACAACCACATCCGGCCCAATAATCTGCCATGATTTTTTGAAGAAACAAGCATTGAAGCCATCTGGACTCGAGGATTTATCATTTCCCATTGAGGAAACAATCTCCCAAATATCAGCCCCAGTAACATCAGCAAGTAAGCTATCAAAATGGGAGGGATCCACTAATGCACCCGCCCTACAAACATTCAATGACGGTTGCTGAATTGGGTGGGAAGAACCAAGAAAATTTGAGAAGTGGCTAACGAAGAGAGAGCCCATCTCGTCAATTGAGCTGGTAAACTCGCCATTGTCTTTAAAATAGCAGGGATAAAGCGCCTTTGATGATTCTTACAAATAATATTTTGGAAGAAGCTTGAGCACCGATTAGCCTCAAGAATGAATTTGCACTTAGCTAGCCGTGAAAGACGGGAGTGTTCCATTCGACGAAGGGCTAAAGCTTGATTACGCAAAGAATTGGCTTCCACTTGAAGATGTGAGTCACTAGGGTTCCGTTGAAGAGCTAGCAGTACAGAACTGTATGCAGATTCCACATTAATAATCTGATCCGAAATATTGGAGCAGTGCTCACGGTAGAGAACTTTGAGGGGGTGTTTAAGCCCCTTAAGCTTTTTGCATAAACGGAAGGAGTTGCAACCTCTAATCTGAATATTCCAGTGGGATTCAACCAATGGAAGGAAACCTGGGAGATCAACAATAGCGTTGCAAAATATCAAGGGCTTAACGCATTGACTATCTACAGAAGAGGTGGAGATAATAAGGTAGGCATTGTCTGAGAGAGGCCCAATGTCAGAACAGAAAGCTGTGGCATTCTGGAACGTACTGTGCCACTGAATATTGCACAAAGTTCTGTCAATTTTACTTTAGACTTTCTTGTTTGTCCAAGAAAATTGGTTACCAGAAGTGGGGAGATCAGCTAATTCGAGAGCATCACAACAAAGAGAGAAGTCACGAATTTCATAATCTGACACATCAGAACCTAATGGCTTGTCAACTGGACTTAGAATACGTTAAAATCTCCAACCACAATCCACGGATTAATAGTAGAACCACCAAAGTTCAGCAGATCATCCCAAAGGGGCCTGCGGTTGGTTATGGAGTGAAGCCCATAAACAAAAGACGCATAGAAGAAAGAGGCAGAAATCTTACATCTCACAGTGCAGTGAATGGATTGGTCAGTGACAGATAGAACTTGCATGTCCACACGGTCACCCAACCAGATAATGAAAATTCGCCCAGCCGGGTGGAGATCAAAATTGTGGGCATAAGACCAGTTCTGAAATTTGGATTTTATGAGAACATCAATAGAGGAGGAACAAAGTTTAGATTCAAGAATGGTAGCAACAGAAACATTGAATTTATGCAGAACTTGCACCAACCTGTGGTGCTTAAGGGAGTCATTAAACCCCCTTATATTCCAGGAGGCCAAAATCATGTGGGGATGGGGGGTTGAGCGCCCCCAATCTTAATAACTTTTTTCCTAGCCTTTCTCGGAAGTCCTGGGTGTGAGATCTCGGGAGGTATAGAAGTAGCAACTTCTTTACCCTTTGCTGAAATAATGATGTCCTGAACTGTAGCGGGTGGAGGAGTCTTATTAAGAACCAGTTTGGGCTGTTCACTGTTCTGAGGGACAACTGGATCCATAGCAGCAGCTACCGAAACTATCTGGCACATTGATGTTGGATCTTCCAAGTAAGAGGGCTGAGGGTCCACGTTGCTACCTGAGTCTTTCTTAGACTCAGGCACAGGTTGAGATGGTTCTGGATGGGGGACAGGATTAGTTGACTTGCTGTTATCATACTTGCAGCTTGAAGCTTTGTGTCCAATTGCCTTACAGTTTGAACAAAAGTAAGGAACAAATTCATAGACGATTTCCTCAGAAAAAGATGTTCCATTCGGAAGGAAAATGGGCACCTCCTTCTTCGATTCTCTAGCAACATTGATTTCCACCAAGGCACGGACGTAAGAGGATCTTTCCCGTAAGGAAGTAAGGCTGTCCATCCTAATAGGCTTACCAATGCGTGAGAGAATTTTGCCAATGCAATGCCCATTCCACAGCTCCAACGGAAGGTAGTGAAGACGAACCCAAACTGGAACCTGAGATATTTCTTCGCTGTGAAATCGGAAGTATGGGAGGATTGTCTTCAGGAGAAGTGGTCGCTGGAAAATGAAATATGGTCCATTGTCCAATACCTTTCTTTGATCCGAAGTTCAGAGTCTTCCTTTAGTAGGCTAGTGGAGGCTCAATTATTGAAAACATGTGCTTCGAGGCTATAGTGAAAACATTCAAATAATCCAAGGACTGTCAGCACAACTATACGTTTGTTGACCCCAAGTCAAAGTCTCCCCCTTCCCTCTTCTTCTTCCCTCCACTACTGTAAACAGAGAGACTGAGAAAGAAGCAAAATCTACAGCTTCAACAATGGCGATTTCTCCTAAATCAACTTCCCTCTTCTTCTTCCTCCTCATCTCCATTTCCCTTTTCTCCCGCACAGTCCTTAATGCTTCTCCCGAATCGGAATCCGAGTCCGAGCCCGACCTGGTTTCGGAGCTCCTCTCCCTCCAAGCCCGATCGGAATCGGGCGTCATCCGCCTCGACAGCAACTCTGTAAACCGATTTCTCATGAGAAACCCTAGACCATACTCCATATTGCTCTTCTTCGACGCCTCACACGTCCATGACAATCCGGAGCTCCACCTCGAGCATTTCCGATCCGAGTTCGGACTCGTCGCGTCCTCCTTCATCTCCCACAACAAGGGCTCCGCCGCCGAGTCCAAGCTCTTCTTCTGCGACGTTGACTACGAAGACTCATCATCGACCTTCGTCGAATTTGGGGTCGAATCCGTTCCCCACATCCGCCTGATTTCCCCCGATATCGAAACCCTAAAAGACTCGGACGAGATGGAAGGTGGCGATTTCTCCCGGATGGCCTCATCCATGGCCCAATTCGTCGAATCAAGGACAAAGCTCTCCGTCGGCCCCATCAAACGCCCCCCAATGTTCACCAACAAGCAATTAGGGTTTTTCGGGGTCGCGATCCTGGCTTGCATCCCCTACATCGGTAAGAAGGTCTTGAAAGGTGAGACCTTTTTCCACGATTCGAAGATCTGGCTCGCATTGGCACTGCTTGTGTATTTCTTCGGGGTTTCTGGGGCAATGCATAACATAATCCGGGAAATGCCGATGTTCTTGAGGGATCAAAAGCATCCGTCGAGCTTGATTTTCTTCTATGAAGAGTCAGGGATTCAGCTCGGGGCCGAGAGTTTCGCTATAGGGTGCCTGTACGCCATTGTGGGACTATTGCTGGCTTTAGCAACCCAGTTGCTCGTGAAGGTGAAGAGTGTGAATGCCCAAACACTGGTGATGGCTGTGGGACTGTTCACATCCGTTTGGGCTGTGAGGGAAGTTATTCACTTGAATCATTGGAAGACGGGTTATGAGATTCACGGCTACTGGCCTTCATCTTGGAACTGAGGTGGGAAAGGATGCATTCTTGTTTCCTCCATCAGGGGGTAAGAATTTTGTGTTGCCATGAACTTATAATCATAGCTTGGTACCGAAACTTCAGTCTTTCAGCTTAGAACTTTGTTTTGATTCCCATAGAACAATTAGTCACAGGAGGAGCTTTTATGTCGTGCACTAACTCTGTCTGGGCTCTTGTATGTGTTTTGGAGGCTTACAAAGTTTCTAACAGGTTATGAAACTGTGCCCAGCAAGTTGATCTTACTTTCCTTGATATGTTTATTTAACATTTTTTTTTTTTTGTTCCTTTTCATGAATGGTACCCTCCAATTGACTCTCTGATTGATTGCTGTGGAAATTATGTGTTCTGAGAAGTGGTTATATGATTTCTGTTTCCGTTCCTTTGTTTTATTTTTACCGTTTAAATGCAACCTTAAGTTATCATTTTGTACAAAATTACTTTGGGAGACTGATTTTTGAGGTGAAAATTCTGAAAGTTATGAAAATTCTTGTCCTTGAGGCTTCCAACTCGGTTTTGCTTTTGTTTTTTCAGGAATGCAAGCAGTTGGAATAACTTGATTTTAAAATACTAGTTTGGTGCGACGGAATAAAAGAAATTTTCATTGGAATGTGTAATGCTCATCCCCATGCTTTAATTATTATTTCATTTTTTTTTTGCCTACTCCAAATGAGAATTAACTTTACCTTTTGAAGTCCATCAATATACGAGACTAGTCATTATTATTTCTTTCTTTATTTTTTTTGCCTACTCCAAATGAGAATTAACTTTACCCTTTGAATTAACTTTACTCCAAATGAGGATTAACTTTACCCTTTTAATTGGGATACCAACCTAGTCATTATCTGCTTATTTTTTATGTTTTTATTTTTCAAAATTAGTTATGGGTTTGGTGAATTTACTAGAACCCCGAAACCACGTTGGACATTAATAAATTTCATACAATTTTGTATTGGGCTTTTTCTTTATACCGCGACCAATCAAGGTATCTAAAACATTATAATTGTTTTGGATATTTAGATCCTATGAATGAAAAGTTTAGACATAACCAAATTGTATAAAAACTTAAATGTTCTCTTATTTTTTTTCATGTTCATTCACTTTGTACATTTAAAAATTGTAGAATTAAAACACAATGCAAACACCACATGACTTCATAAATGAAGATAGCCTTGCATTCAGAAAATTTCGTGAGTTTGGCCTCCAAAAACAATATCATTGTGGTAAAAATGAGGTCCTCTTAAACAGACAATGACATCGTTTTGAGATGTTAAAGCTTAATATTTTTAAGTTATAGAGGAACAAGCACTAAAAAGATAAGCAAAGGAAGACAAATTAAATTGCAATGTGATTTAACTGATTATTTATTTATGAATTTATATAGTAGATGGAGCTAACCAATGATACTATCCTTCCCCTCACGATCTTCAAGAGTGAGAGGGAGATTAAGCCCAACTCATGAACTGAGTTTAAAATAAGACACGTTTAATTTGTGGAATGATGTGAAATGTATATTTTTGATTGAATTAGAATTAAGACAACCACCGTAGTAAACCAAATGAAATATTAATCATAGGATATGGATCACATAAAATTAATAAAATCATGAATTTGTGAAATTGTACGATCCTAACTACTTCTTTTTTTAGCTTTACTTTGTCTCTCTACCTTTTTTTTTATTTTTTATAATGTATGATTAGAATTATTTAATTTTATAAATTTAAAACTTTGCAAATTCATGCAATCCGGATCCATAATTATTCCGTAAAACTAAGAGTGGTATAACTATTAACCCGAATTTAAGTGTGGTGACATCCTTCCCCAGATTCCAGTCCACTCTCTTCGGGCCCGGCCCACCGGGTCAACTGTAAAATTGCACCCAAACAGAATTAGGAGTATTTATCGAGGGTATTGTAGTTAATAGAAAAATAAGTCTTTCCCCCTTGGGTCGAGTCTCCTCTTTCCAGGGAGAGACGAACACAGGAAGAAGGGAACGAAAATGGTGTGCGAGAAGTGTAAGTTCTTCTTCCATCCACGCTCCTCTCGCTTTGATTTTCGGTTCCATTGCTTCAATCTAACCGAGAAAAATACTCTCCTGGATCCTCTGGGTTTGGCTTCCCAGAAAGTTTAAAGACAAGCAAATCAAATTAGGGCTTGAATTTTTTTTCCCTCTTATAGTCAGATTTTTTTTTTATATTACTACTCATGTGCGAACTGTGTGGATTGGCAGGCGAGAAGAAGCTGGGGAAGGTGATAGTGCCAGACAAATGGAAGGAGGGTGCACACAACACTACTGAAGGTGGTGGCCGGAAAATCAACGAGAATAAGCTTCTGTCCAAGAAAAATAGGTCCTTTTTCAACTACCCTTTTGCAACCCATTGATGATGTGTGCTGTAAATATACACGCTATTGCTATATGTTTGTGGTGTACTATAAATCTTTTGCCTGAGTTGGTGAGTGATAGCTCCATAGTACTATCACTTTTCCGCAAAATTGGGGAAAATTTAATAACGATAATGAATTGTTGTGGCATCCTTTTTTTGCACCATTTACATCCAATTTTCACGAGTCCATGAGAAATTGGATTAATTTTTTACAATAATGTAACTTTGAGGGTTAATGTGTCAAATAGAATGAGGGGTTAGATCCACACCCTCAAATAGAACGAAAGTTTCTTTTTCCGAATCGAGGCATTAATTTTTGTCCGTATTAAATTCATTACAAGTTATCATGTTTTGGTGCTGGATGAGGTTGCTAGGGATGCAAAGTACAGTTTATTGGTCCTGTACTACCAATCAAGTGCCATAGAAAGTAGGTTGCCTGTTAAATGAGATGGAGTGTTTCTCGGTCTAGTTCATCATCTAGCACTCTTTATGATATCCTGAATCAAAACGTCGGCTGTGTGTCTGTTTTTTTTATTGGCTTATAAGTCCGTGGCTGGTGCATGACAGCAGATTAAGCTTTTTGGTTCATCTTGCGAGGCCTACTCTGATCAGGCCAGTGGGTCAATCAGTCATTACCAAGGCTAATAAAGTAACCAGGTGATACCATACTCGCTGTTACCCACTTAGGAAGCGACATGCCTGCTTTCTCGTTTGGATTCAGTCAATGGAGTAGAGTGGATCCACGTCCTACCTGGGCGAGATTGAGCTTTCAGTACCAGTCCATGATGTGACGAGGTCATTAGCACATATTTCAGTGTGGAAATTGTGATACCACAAATCCTATGTTGATTGTGGATGCATTGTTTGATAAATCCATGAGTGGCAAACTACGAGCAATTTGTAGTTTTATTTTCAGGGTCATGCTTTGTATCTGCTCTGTCCAAGGTAGTGGTGGTTGTGACTACTTGAGACATCACGCCCTTTGTCCTACATACACTCTGATTGAGAGTTTAGGAGAAAAAAAGGAAAGAAAGAGAAAATATTAGTAGGGAGAGAAAAGAAAGAAGGAATGAGGAGATTATAGCTGAACGTGGACACACTTTTACACTAGACACATATGCGACGTCCCTGAGGAGATTTAAAACCTGGTCACAATCATGGGGGTGGAGAAAGCCAGTGGACTACAAGCGCATGCGCCTTATGTGCATATTATGATATTAAACTATGATTCTGCTTTGTTTGGATCCTGTAGAGTAAGCTTTTAAAGTCTTCACTACAGTGTTCTAGACACTCGAACTTGTTTAGTTAATTTTATTATGTACGCATTCAGATATTGGTAGCTTTGTTGCAGGTGGACTCCTTATGGAACTACCAAGTGCATCATCTGCAAGCAACAAGTACACCAAGATGGCAAGTACTGTCATACCTGCGCTTATACTAAAGGTATTTGGCTTGTGTAGCAGAATGTTTTACATTATTGTTCGTTTGTACATATACTATTTTCCCTTTGACAACATTTTCTCAGAACTTTATTATTGTGCAGGAGTTTGTGCAATGTGTGGTAAGCAAGTGCTTGACACTAAGTTGTACAAACAGAGTAATGTATAAAGGAAACAAGGTGTGTAAGTTTATTTAACTGTGTTCTTCTCCTCACTCACTTTCATGACAAGACATTCTCATATTACATATTTTGCCCCCCTATCTGTGGATGAGGGCTCATTGTATTTATTACTGAGATTATAAACAGTCAACATTTATGTCATGTAAGTTTCCTTATATCAATGAATGAAATCCATAGTCAAACCTTTTTCCATTGTAGGGCTTCATTGGCTCTCCAGTTTGAGTGTTGGCCTTGTTGCAATTGGTATGGTTGCTAAAAGAAGCAAGCAGGTGGCTGCATAGGATAAACAATCCACCTTTAACCCTTGCAAAGCGAGGAGCCTTCTCCGGCAGGGACGCCTTTGGCTTTTTGTAATGTTCATTTGGAGGCTGTTTGATGCAAATTATTCTAGAATGCCAATTCTTTCATTAGTGGTGGCCCTGCACTTTTTTCTTTCTGCTTTGCCTTTCAAGATGAAGTTCTGGACAAAATTATTTGGCTGTTTGAAAATTGTGAAAGCAAAAATCGTCCAAGAGTACGTAGATCGAGTGTCTGAGGAATACTGAGGATGTTGCCCACACAATTTGACAAAAATGATGGGCGCTTCTTTTGTGTTTTAACTGTAACATAGGTGCCAGATTAAATGGCTTCGAGCATCTGATGTTCTTCACAGTTCTGAAACATTTTAGATTTGTTAGTCCTGTAACTGACAAGAGAGAGTTCTCTAGCATAGTGTTTCAAATTTCTCGGAGCTGCCCATCGTACTAGTACAAGCTTGTATATTAAATCCTTGGTGCTTGGCATGGTCAAGGCTTATTAGGTTGGGTATGTGTATTCACTGGGGTATTTGTGGAAACCAGAGAAATGCATCTTTAGGTTAGAGAAATCGATCCGAAGGGAATTAAGCTTCGGCATTGGGGCCGACTAAAATTGCTTCTAGTTTTCTTAGTTTCTGTAGATGAAACGAATTACATAGTCGCCTCTTCATTTGAACTACAATCCTCATTGGTGAGCTTCGGCTCGGGCAGGCTCTCGTCGGTCTATCTCATTAGACTGTTTCCTCTAGACATCTTTAATGGTGAAACTATCCGACGATCTTATCTTCGGTGAGGATAGGTATATGCTGTCCCCCTATTCTCCAATTCACGTTGTCCACATGGGCCGGTATGGTCCTTTTCTTCCAGCCATTGCACAATCTGGCACGTTTAAATATGTCTGTCATTCCTGCACTAATTTTAATTTTTTGTTACTTGTGTGTGTTCAATCCTACACTTAGTAGGAAAAGTTTGCTGTGAAATTAGTTTGTGGAATGAAGATATTCTATTTCATAGAGTATAAATGAAATGATTGCTGCCATAGAGTATAAGTGAAATGGGACCTGAAGCGAGTTATTTTTCACATATTTATCTCGTTATTTATATTATATTTCTAAATATTATATTTCTAAGGAATATATATTATTTCATTTTGTGAATCAAACTAGTGATTAAGCTCTGTTTAGGGCTAACCGAACAGCGTGAACATACTAAGATCGGTTCAGCTCAGCTGAACCCGGCTCGACTGAAGAACTAAATAGGGGAAGAAATCCTGATTGGAAGTGACATAATAAGCTCAAACATTCCTACAGCAGAGTCGCACGGACATCGTGCTTTAGCACTCGCTGAACTGCAGAAGCTGTGTACATTCTAAAATAAAGAGCTTCGTGTTGGAAAGAACCTGGATCGGAACTCCTAAAATGTAAACGCCAAGCACAACAACGAGATCAGCTATACAAAGGAACGTGCAAAAAAGCTGATTAAACACAGTTTTATTTCTATCCTCGGTTTGAAACCACGACCATGGTCTCCTTAGATCTCCTTTGTCTTCGTAAGGAGAGTACCGTAAAGCTCTCTGCGCTTTTATTCGCTCGTCGAATATCTAGAAGTCCAGTACTTCTCAATTTCCTCTGCTGTTCTTCCAGGGATTCTTCCAGCAATCAGAGCCCATCTGTTCACAGTGCATGGATTTTGCATTATACTCGAATTGGAGTCTGGTGAAAGGACTAGAACAAGATTGATGTTTGGAGGCGGGGGAGAGGGGGGAAAAAGTGGGAAAGGGAAGAAAGATTTACACAAACCTCTGTCCGAGTAGGTTATACATCCTTATTATCAGTGTTTCCTCATCTTCTGAGAACTCCTCCTTCGATCCTTCCCTGGTTTCCTCTGAAACAGTCGTAAATAAACATCGGTAAGGGGGAAGGGGAAATTATTGCATTAGAACGATTCGTATTAGACCATGTATTATAATGCATGCACCCATCTCAGGGTGTATCTCACCTTGCAACTCAAAACATCAATCAGTGAAATCATGGGATTAGGCCTTAAAGAAGGGTGGGTACCTTGAGAATTTAGGGTGTTGTCGTCAGAAGAAGAGTGCTCTGAGTCGGCCATGTGAAACTAATGAAGTAGGAGGGAGTTTTAAGGAAGAGTCCTTTGGAGATTGCTGCTGAGGGGGAATTGAAGGCACTTAAATAATACTGAGTTTTTTTTTTGGGGGGGTGATGGGATAAGAAAAGATGGTTTAAATTATCTTTGAGAAGAATGGATGGTGATGAGAAGCATTAGAATGGTAGTTGGAAAAGGAAGCTCTGCTACGGCTTTGCAAACTTCCAAGAGGTGGCTTGATGTGGTTGATTTATTTTATCCCTGGTGGCCCTTTTAGCGTATCATTATTGCTGAAATCTGAGTGGGGGAATGAGAATCCTCAAGTGTTATAAATATATATATATATATATATATATATATAAATAAAATCAATAATGCAGCTTTACTCTTTCCTCATAATTATCTTCATTTTGTTCCTATTTCGTCTCCTTCGTGCACGTGTTTTCTATTTTATTTATTTATTATTATTTTTTTAACACCAATCAGAGAAGAACAAAATCAAAGCACAACAACAAAGTTGAAGCGGGTACAGTTTGGTTGGGCTTCTTGGGCAGGACTTTTGATAAAATAAAAAAAAAAAATGGTACTTCCTGGAAAATTTGGGTGTTTGGCAAAGATTTTGAAACTGATTTTCAGCTTTTCGTAAGAGTTGATTTGGCATGAAAAAACACCTTTCAAGAGAGCTAAATCACATAACTTTTTTGAAAAGTGCCTTTTCTTTTTTTCTTTTTCGTCATGAGTACTTTTAGGAAAGCCTGATTTAACCGACCCTCATTCTTTTTCGTAGTATCAGGGAATAGAAACTCCCTCTCCTCTGGTAGGATTTGAGCCTACGAACTCGCAATTAGATAAAATAAGTTTTAATTCATGGATCAGCTACTGCACGATCAAAACTAGACTCACCCCTTCATAAAAATCTCAAGGGGATTTTCTCTCTTTAGTGGAGAAACAATCATTCTTAAGCCACCCATATGGGACTTTTTTTAACTTGTACCGGGCTTACCAGAAGAATGGTACAATGGTAGAAAGAACAGAATATATGAGGGGCATAGTCACATTTGGATAGATACAAAGGAGGGCATGATCATCCAGTTCAACTTCATTGATCATTGCATCCATCTGATTATGACAACAGACAAAGAGCTTATCATTGTTAATAGCCCTTCAAATGAGGTTTGATGGAGAGTGGGGCAGTCCTTGTGCTGTCACTGTTTTAAGTAAATAATGATGATTAAAAACCCACATGATTTTTGTCGTCGCCTCGTCGTCGCAGCTCCGCCACTTTTTTTTGAAAATTACGGAAAAAAAAAAAAGTTTTGAATGGGCGATGGCGCCCCACGAATCCTGCAGATCTGTTCATGTCTGAAATTTTGATGAACTGAGTACACAATTGAACCAATTTGCTTCTTACAGAAAAGGATGAATGACACACGGAAACATACAACTGAGCTTAAATGACCAGACATCATTATATAAGCACTTGCTCTTATACATCAGGAGCTGAATAACCAGTTGACAGCTTAACAGACTGATCAAACTTATGTAGAAGTTCATCAAATTTTTATTACCCTTTGGTGATTGCAAAAGTACAAAGTGCGCCCACCGCAGTGGCCGCTTAGAAACCATGAAGCTTGATGTCCTCCTTCTTCACAATGCCAGCCTATTGGCAAACGCAACCACGAGAATTAGGAACCCACAAATCGATAGGCACGAAGAATCTTTCAAGCCGCAGAAGAATTACCTGAACAAGGAAGTTTGAGGCATTTTTCCGCTGATCGCCTTGAAGTTGAATAACCTGTACGTATTCCTCAATATCAGCCGATTTCGATGCAGGAACCACAAGTAAATAACAGAAAGCAAAACTAAGGCACTGTTTGGGGCAGCTTATTGGGAAAGCTGGTTTCTGGCTTCCAGGTAAATTTGGGCTTCATGGAAAGCTCCAAACAACTTTCCCAGACATTTTCAGATGAATAACATTCCATTCCTTTGTCATTTTGTTGCCATTTCCAAAATCTTATTTTCCACCATCCAAATGCAACCTGAGGGGCTTGGGAAGCGGTAGTCTACTAAAACAGATTTGGATGAAATCGAATTCACACCTGGCCCAACTCTGGGTCCTGGACGACAGTACCATTGCAGCAAAACTCCTTCTTAAGGTCCTTTAGTATCTTACTGTAGCTGAATTCCTCCTTCAAACCCTGCACAGTTGTCAGGCTTTTCCTTCCGTTGCGCTGCTGTATACGAACATGAACATACTCTTTTGATCCAGCACCTGAGCCCACAGCATTGGCCTCCGCGAATGGATCTTATATGAACATGCATAAAAGCATTTCCATCACATTGCTATTAAATAATATCACAAAGACAGACACAAACACAGAGATGAGTTGAGGTAGAACTATGATGTCTAATGGCATGTTTGTTTGTGGTAATAGTTATATCAATTCCACTCATATCCCGATAGAGTAACTACTACCTTGTTTTGTTCACGTAAGAGAGCTCCCGACTCTATCAACAGCATCTATTCCACTCATGGTGCAAGAGAATAGCTATTCCTCACACAAATCTATTTCCTATGGATTACTCAATTCAATTCCACGGAAACTAATGTGTTGTGAATATCTTGATCAAGAGGCATAATGTAATTAAGGTTAGAGTTATCAGTACAAAAACATGCTGCAGTCAAACAGCTGTAGGATAGGCTTAGATTCCAGCAATTAGGTCCAAAGGACAAAAAGATGAGAACATACCATAGGCACGAGGAATATGGAGGTCAAGTTCAGACATGAACCTTGGCTGTCAGAAACTCAATAGCAACAGCACAAATATATAGCCTTTCCTTGGAGACAAAATTACTTGCAATGCAACTGAAACAAAGTTAAAATTCTCATCAGCTCTTCAATAAAACTATATCATATTGATACACCTACTGTGAGAGAACCGTCCTTCGATATGGTAGGTATATATTTTATAAAATCTACAAGAAAGCTGATTCATCCATCAAATTCAATATCTATCATAATATTTCCATCACTGGCTTGCTGCGTTCAAGTAATTGAGCCAAAACAACATATCTTGGCCTTTAGGATCTCTTTCTCATCATTCTTTGGTGTTTCCACATTTTCATTTCCAGCATCATGGAAAAACACATTCAGCTTAACATCTAACATATATTTCAACAGATAAAACACGCTGACCATACAGTAGGATCACTAAATCTATGCATCATCCACTAACAAGCAATGTGAGGCATAAAGATTAAAAACAAAAAAAAAAAACCTCAATGCTGAACCAAAGCAAATCACATGACACCAATTTTAGTGTCAGGGGCAATGAATGACAAACAAGAATGACAACTGATTTGATCACATAACCTGGAAGCTACAGAAAATTACCAAAAGAAAAAAGGCAACAATAAGAAAGCATTTTGCAATCCTCCACTGACCCAAAATAAACAAGTGTGAATTAAAACGAACAGCTCTCATTTCAATTATACAATATCTATTTTCTGAAATTCTTTTTGCAGATCTTTCTCTTCCTGAAGCCAGATAATTTGAGGCATCGTTACAAACAACCTACATAAACCTTTGACAAACCAAATAGCAAAACCCAATTCCCAATAAAGCATTCTATGACCCAATATGAAGAAGAAACGAGAGGGATTGCAGAAATTTACCCCTCAAGACAAACAAGCAACGAAACAGATACGATCAGAATATAGAACCAACACAACCCAAAAGGGGAGAAGGAAAAGGATTACCGAATCTGAAAGAGAGGGATTGGGGTTCTAATGGGTTTGAGGATCTGGCGGTGTTATAAAGAAGACGATGATGGCTGTCGGCCACATACTATTTCTGAGCCTACATCTTCCCTTAGCTTAGGAATCAGAAACGTCAGGAGTTTTCTTTATCCATAGTTTTGGTGGCTGGGAGTACGGCACGGAGCAGCCATGAATTTAGGCCCCAAAGAGAGGGAGTGGCAGAAGGGAGATAAATGGGAAAGAGAGCACATATCCACTCATTGCATTCATCACAACTGGCAAAAAAAAAAAAAAAAGAAGTTTTTCATTCATTTAATTTAGAGTTGCTCAATTTCTCAAGACACCCCTAAAATAGAAAATTAGAATAAGAATGAAACTGAAATGAGATCTGGGCAAATATTTATTTCTTGCAATGGTAATTAAAATGTGTACACATGAAAATTCGAATGAAACTGCTGCATTGCATTCATTACATGTGCATCTCCATTTGCAGTTCTATATTTAGAATATGTGCTGTAATAACAATTCACAAATAGCCATGCGTCTATTTGAACTTCTCCCCTAGCATGCTTAGCCAATACAGGTATGTGTTCTCATTTCTCATGCGTAGGTCATATCATCTTGAGGGAGAGCTCACACTGGTCAGATATATGATAGACCCGCAAAAAACAGTCATCCATTAGCTCCGTATCGCCTAACCACAGTTTCATGTGTTCGAGTGGGAACCGAGCCCCCAGCTCATGGGAAACGCTCTCCTTCAGCGACTGCACTGTGCTCGCGACGTCAACCGTCATATGAATTGGCCTGATGTGTGTCCGGACTACAACGTGAGTTCTCTTGTACAGATAAAGTTCGGTCAAAGGTGCGATTTGATAGTCACGCACCCTGAAGTAATCCTTAAGTCATGTCCGTTGAACCATATGCTTTGTTGATCCCGAGGAATGCCCAGCACCGTCTCCAGCTGCATTTTTACCTCGCGGATCGGGCTATAGGGCTGAACTGGAAGACGATAGTGCGTGCCCTTGTGGTTAAGAATGATCTCAAAAGTTGTCTAATACAAGTAAGTTTTATGTTAAGCAGACGTACAAAGTAGCAGGAGATAAATTGCATTCTTTTATGGAACGAGTGGGAAAAGGGACTGCATACCTGAACTTGTGGAAAACCAGGAGCAAATTGCTGACATGGGAAACTGGGGTGGTTAGGAAAATTTGGAGTGTTGGGGTTACCGGGATGATCCATATCCTGGGCGAGGAGAAGAAGATGAAGAAGTTAATGCCAACCGAATCTCAAGGTTCTGGAGAACACGAGCCCTGGACTGGGGTTTTAAACCAGTCTAGCTCATGCCTTTCTCGGGGGGGGGGGGGGAGTCTCCAGGTGAAATATATGCCTTTCATGCACATTTGGCCACAACATCATCCTAATTTGATCCGAGTCTTCCATTCCATTCCAAGTTTCACAAAAAGAGCGTTTCTTGTTCATGACAGGAAACAGATTTTCACATTATAAATCCAACTACTCACAATGCCATATACCATATAATGAGTTTGATCGTATGTGAACCGGATAAATTCTAAACGAGTCATCTTGCAGAGCTATTTGAATTGCATTAAGAACTCATCTTTCCTTGTTTCCCATTATGCTGCTACACATCCAGTATTGTCCCACACATGGACGTTATGCTGCTACACATCGAGTGCTTCCTTTTGGTGGGTTCTAAGATGATTGCCATTGCAGATGTGGAACTCATTCCTCTGCAATGGCACATCATTTGCAGCATCATATGCAGGGGAATGTGTGTGTATTATACTATGTTTATATCATTACATTATATTATTTCATAACTATTACTTTCAAGTTGTATACATTCCTTTGTTTTTCTCATCCAATCTCGTTCTCTTGCATACCTTGTTTAGCCAAAATTTTGAAGATACTGTCACAAGATGACTGATTCAAAATCATGCATTTTGAGAACCATTGCCATGATCTTCACAAATTTCCCATAACTAACTGACTTCATATGAATTCCATTTTGCACGTATTCAGCTCCCCCGCATTAAGCTAAATAAATTTACAAGTTGAATTTAAAAGTGAAAAATAACATTCATCGACAACCCAGACGGCAAATCAAGTTCCCTATGCACAAAGTTGTTGCCTTTAACTGAAACAAAGAAACCTCAACCCTAAGATGGCATTCTTATCTTACTTATATCTTCAACTGTGGCTCTACACCAGGCCCCCCCTCCTCTCTTGTCTAATGCGACATTCTTGACATTAGATGGTGGAAAACTATGAAGGCTCCCAATTAGTCGATGCAGAAGCAGGTTCATAAGCACTTGGTTGTAATCATTAACAACTGACGGTTAACCTTCTACACGTCAATTGAAGAGAGCGAATGCAACAAGGGGGCAACACAATGTAAGTGCTAATGAAGTGCTTATAGCTAAACAAACTAGATTGGCCCTATAGTAGAAATTGGAATCAGAATATAACAAAATGACATTTGGGCAACATTTACTTCTTACTGTAATAATTAAGATGTGTATAAATGAAAGAATGTTGTCGAAGGGAACCACTTCAGTTTATTCATTGCATATGCATCTCCACTTACAATAATTTTTTTTTCTTATAGTATCATCAAAGATACTTATACATAGTCCTAAAAGCTGTAATCTGACATTCCCTTCACTCATTTTTACCCACAACTAATACTAAATAACTATATGCTTAGCAAAAACAAATAAAGAAAGATTTTTCCCAACTTCAACATGGCAGAACTTCTGATCATATAATCTCAAGCGACAGCTCACATTCTTCATAGATATTATAGACAGACAAAAAGCTATCATCCACCAACTCCACATCCCCTAGCCATAATTTCATGCGTTCAACTGGAAAGCAGGCATTGATTTCATGGTAAACATCCTCCTTCAGTGATTGCACTGTGATCGTGACATCAACCAGCATATGAATCGGTTTGATACTTGTCCGGACCACGATGGGAATTCCTTTGTACAGAAAGAGTTCAGTCCCAGAGGTGATTTCATAGTCACGCACTCTGTAGTAATCCTTGAGCCATGCTCCATTGAACCAGATGCTTTGCTGAGTTGGAGGAATGCCCAGCACCTCCTGCATAAGCATTTTTACCTCTAGAATCGGACTAAAAGGCTGAACCGACAGAGGATGTTGGGCACCATAGTGGTTAAGAATGATCTCAAAAGTTGGCTAATGCAAAGTAAGTTTATGTTAGGTTTATGCAAGTAAATATATGCAAAGTAACAAAGAGAGTAACTGCAGTACTCATGCAAGGAGTGGGAAAAAGAATTGCATACCTGAACATGTGGAAAACCCGGTGCGAGTTGGTGAGTTGGGGAAGTCGAGCGAGTAGGAAAATTTGGGTTGTTGGGGCTACTTGGATTGTCCATATATTGTGCGATGAGAAGAAGATGAAGTTCGTTGCAACTGAGTCTTAAGGTTCTGATTATGGAAAGATGAGCATATTGTTGGGTTTTATACCAGTGTAGCTCATGCCTTTCTCAGGGGGAAGTTTTCATGGGATCTGTATGTGAAATTTATAGCTTTCATGCACATTTGGCCACAGCATCATTCAAATTTGATCCGTCTTCTACTCCATTCCCAATTCCACAGACGGTGCTCTTCTTGATTATGGCGGGAAATGGATTTTCACAGTATAGATCCCACCACGCCATATATTAAGTTTGATCAGATGTAGAGTACATTTTGAGTCTGACCCAAGCCAAATGCTTCCTCTTGTGGGTTCAAGTTTGCAGATTTGGAATTAATACCTCTACTGTGTTTGTCATGTATGACTCAAAATTTTGTTATTAACCCTTGATATCACGGGTGCAAAAAGGATCCTTCAGATGATGTTGTCAAGCAATTCTCAGTCATCACTAGTCTTTTCTAGTTTTTCATTTCTATTTTTATTTTTTTATTGCCCACACACAACTAGACTTCATCAAAATCATGCATTTTGAGAACCATGAGCATGATCTTCACAAATTTCCCAACCTAATTGGTTTCAGGCAAATTTCAGGCTGCATGTGTCCAGCTCCCCAGAGCATTATGCTCAATAATTTTACAAGTTGGACCTTTAAAATGAAAAATAGCACTTTCATTGGCAACACATGGATCATGATAAATCAAGTTACTTGTACATAAAGTGGCCGCTGTAAACCAAGTTTTAGAAGATTCATGCCTTCACTGTTCCAGCAGAAAACTAAACCCTAAAGCACAAAATATGCCAAAATCTGACGGACATAAACACGGTTGATGGGGAAACCAACTCATTACAGAATACTATTGTATATATTGCCTTTTCTGCCATTTGTCATCTGTCGAAGTTCTGAGGCTTATTAGCAGCAGCATCCATTCACAATCAATTCTACAACCACAGTTTCTCTCTCTCCCTGAGTTCCCAATTCCTTTGGAGTTCCTCCTGAGAGCTCAAAGATGGAACATCAGGCCAGTTGATACATCTGACGGCCAAAATGGCCCATGATACGAACACATCATTAACCATAATCTTGGTTATCTGCATGAGAGGGCGTCCTTCGCAGTTATGAAACGATAGTGGTTCCCAACCTTCCAATTATATGGGATTTGAACGAAAGCCGAATCATCATGAAAAAGGTTAGTCTTGGGATGCATACAATTGAACGTGTCTTGGCCAACCTTGACCATAGACATCTTTCTTGGTGTATCGCCCGTCCCAAGACCAGGGAACATCTGCATAGGAAAATAAAATGTGTTGAGACAAATGCAGATTGGGAGATCTCAGAAATGACTAAATTAGCTGTTTGAGACCTTCAGAGGAGTATGGCTGTGGAGGAAGTTCATACGGCACTGGCAAGGGAACAACTAGTGACGATGAGTTGGTATTTCTGTCCCCTTGCCAAGCAAGGGTCACCAGTTTTGTTCTCTGACCTTCAAAATTTTCTGTTGTTCCATTTTTTCCCTGAAAAAGAAAAAAGAATAATTTAATAGAGGACAATTAAAAGGGAATCGCACACCACAAAAAAAATGGGTGAAAAAAACCTTCAATGATTTATATAATATTAGAATAATATTCTTTCGAAAGTATGGGACTTAAGACATTCATATCATAAGGATTGGCATGAAACCATTACCCCAAAGGAACTCCCATCGTCTGTACAAGAAAATCCAAGACCATGTGGCTTCACAGTGGAAGGCAAAAATAGAACCCCTAGCTGAAATGTTTAGCAACAGATATATAAATAGCCAGAATCACCATAATAATCAAATAGAAAGCAAATAAAAATAACAGCGAAAATTTTTGAGAACATAAGCCTCATTTTAACCTATCCAGTGGACACAGTTTTATTGGTCTTCCAAATCAGATAATTAAGAGAGGCATACCTCATAAGAACGGATCATCAACTGAGAATTATTCTTTTGGAGTGCTCCCCAGGCAGCTTTACTGAGATTTGCTGAAGTTAGCAGCAGCCAGCTGTTAAAAATAAGACAACGTCACGGTTAAGCAAAATCAGAGCATGATGAACAGGTTTAGAGTTAACTCTTACGCGATGCTTTGTCCATTATAACGTACATACGACTTTATGTGGGGCATTGCACGACTGAAACAAAAGAAGAATAGAGCAATAAGTATCTAACTCACAAGTTTAAAGGGTAGTGCAAAGTACGTTTCTTAATGACACAATAAGAAACAGTATGGAGCTAATGCTAACACTATCATTGACAATGCAAAGGATCACACTGGATTGATGCTAAAGCAAGTATAGAAACATTATATTATAACCACTAACCACCTGAAGGTTAATATTTTATATTGTCAATTGAAGAGAGTGAATATGCAAGAGACAATGTCAATGATAATGAAGTGGCCACAGCTAAAAAATTTGATTGGTGTTATGGTCTAAATTTTCATGGGTAATAAAAGAGATAATACCAGCGCCCAGTGTGGCTTGCCTTCCATTTTGCCCAATACTTCTTCAAGAATTTCTTATCCACATTCTTTTGTGGGCTTGGAATGGCATTCCCAGCTGCATAACCCTGAGAATAGAAGAGGCAATTGTTGCAAAACAACCTCGGCAAAGCGCAATGAAAGCAAGACTAAAGTTGAACAATATTGCACATGCATGTCTGAGACTTCGCATGTCTGAGGCAATAAAATGACATGTGAAGTCTCAGGCATGCATATCCTTCCCGCTTCGCCTGATTCAGATTTATGGTGAGAGTGATTCTATGAGCAAAAATGAGTACACAGGCCAAATGCCTTGTTTGTTGTACAATTTCTATGCAGGGGAAAAAACAGTGAAGTAACTGTAGCATCATGTTAGCCAGATAATTTGATCAAGCGAGGCAGTAGGTATATGACTTGGCTTCCTATGATTGGGAGTATATTTATGGCTGCAAATTAATTATTTAACCAGTTTTAGTGAAGACTTTAACAGACAACAAGAAACAACATGCAGTATAATCACTTTAAAAAACATTGCCACTAGCTAGGTCAGAGGAAGCAGCTGAATTGAAAAGAAAAGCTTATAAATTGGTGATTATGTAGGTGATCAACTCCTTTTCTTCTGATTTCCTTCCTGCAATGGTCAGCCCCTAACATATCAGCCAAGGAACGACTGCTGGCTTTCATGACGTTAGGTGGTAGCCATAAAATCAAAGGCAAGAGGGTCGAGGTGTAGCTGTATTGTATGGGTGTCTATGCTCAAAGGACAACTCTCCAGTTCTCAAAGGACAGATCTGTGGACCAAGACCAGGTCTGTTACGGACTACACTTCATGACCCTAAGCCTTGTGGGAGCCCTTACTTTCCAGTAAATGGCAAAGGACCCAACGCAATTCACTTCTCTGGTACAACTCAATCAAGCATTACCTGCACAATTAGACCAGCAAGAGTCCCCATTCTATACATGGGAAAGTCTTGTCAAGTAGTTATGGACCACAAAGCTAGAAACCGAACATCATAGGGACACAGGTAAGCGTTGGAAATTTACAATTCTGACAAATAACACAGCACAGAGATAGACTAGCAGAAAAAACATGCTTGATCTTACCTCTAAAGAGCATCTGACGTCCTCTACAGTAGGCCATATAATGAGTGATTCCCCTAAACCCAGAGGCTTTTTATCTTCTGATAAACCTGAAGACATTGAGGATGCTAGCTCAGTCATCCACTTCTCATCCAAGGAACCAAGGGAGGAGAACTGCAATGAGGTAAGAATATAGAAGAAAAATAAGTGGAAGTGGCCCAAGTCGATCAGAACTAATACTTATGATTGAAATTATTGTTATTAATACAAAAAACAACATATTCTATGGTTTAGATAATTGCATTTGCAGATCTGATTTAGTGCTATATCTATGTACAAAAATAGGATAACTGGATCAAAAGAAGTAATATCAGACGGACTTGAAAGTCAACAATAATACCTGATAAACAAGGGGGGCCTTTTGAAACTCTTTTTCAAAAATGCACTCTTGCAGAACATTGCGTAACTTTATATGCCCCCACTTTTTCAAATTAGGACCAGTATGATATCCAGGGACAGATGCAATTAATCTGACCTAGAATTCCAAGAATGCATTATGATAGTTAAAATTTTATATAACATAAAGGCCAGAGAATGTTCAGAAGCCAAAATATTCAGTCCTATAAGTTCCATTTTAAAATCCTTTTTTTTTTTTTTTTCCTTTTGACAAATGAAAAGAGGAGCCTTAATAAGAAGGGAAAGGATATGCAGGTACAGAATAGAAGAATGAGAGGACCTGCCACCGAAAATACCCAAATAAATCACATTACAAGAGGAAAGCTTTCCAATCTCTCAGTTTCCAATATCTCTCAGAATATCCATAAGAGTAACCCGTTCAGAAAAGCCTCAGGCAACAATCCGAAGGAATAAATAAGCACTTGATTTTAAATGGCGGTTGCGGCCGCCTTCGCGTAATATTCATGAGTGCGTAATGGACGTGAAATTTTTCACACGGTCCATCCATGACTCCCCCCCCCCCCCCCCCCCGCGGGCGCAATTCTAAGTATATGTAACTATTTAAATAATTTTTAGACTATTTTGAGTCACCTTATTTATTTAATAAGCAATGTTCAAGAGGAGAATCAGATTATATATGAATTTAAGTTTGTTGTTAATAGCAAAGAATATATATATATGAGTTGGTAAATCATAATTGCCCCATTGACTTTAGAATATATAATATAATTATAATTTAAAACAGCTTTTAATAAGAAGTTCTATTGTATTATATATTTATTACAATAAAAAACACATTTAATTACATAAAAATTTAATTAAAAAAGTGGGAAAAATAGATTAAAGGGGAATATTTAGGTGTTGGACAGCACAAATATCATTCATAAGTAGCCACTTGTCCTTCTATTATTTGCCTATAGGCTACAAGAATTGTTACCATATGTCAAGAGGCACCAAATCATTTATCTCAATTGATAAGCACTAGGTCTCCTTATCTTCTTCTCCGCCTCACCATGCCGCCTTCTCTATTTTTTCCCCGCCTTTTCCTTGATTTTCTCCTCCTGTTTCTCTCACTTAACCAATTGACTCTCAAATCTCTCTCAATCTTCACTTCATCTCTCATTTTTTTTCAACGAATCTTTCCAAATTGTTATCTCTCACACAATGTCTAGGCAACTATGATGCACCAACACTCTAAAATGGCTTACATACTAGTGTACATGCATCCCCCCGCCCTTCCCCCCCCCCCCCCCCCCCCCAAAAAAAAAAAAATGGTATAACATGGCTTTTCCCTCGTTTTTTTTTCCTTTTTCCTTTCTGTTTTCTTTTCCTCTTTTTTTTCCCCTGTTTCCTTTCTCTTTATATATACATATATATGTATATATATATTTTCCCCTTCTTTCTTTTTTCCCCCCGCAACACCACCCTAAACCCATCCCTTTCCCACACCCCTCGATGGGTAATCACTTTCCCCATTGGCGAGTCGGCGACCAACGACCTCTCCATGGTTAATTTCTCTCTCTCTTCCTCCCTCCTTTCCCAATATTGTTACCTAATTGGAGTGATTCTCTTCATGCCCTTCCATCCTTTCTTTTGCTAGAACACTAAGCTTCTGCGATCTTACACTCAAGGCTAGAACCCTAATCTCCTACCATCTTAGTGAACTTTCATTTCACGAACCTATGTTGTTTTAATTTGCTTGGTGAAGTTTCAATTCCTTTCATGAACCTTAAAGAACCATTATTATAATTTGATTATTGAAAATCTTTCAACTTTTATGATTTGCTCATTTAAGTTGAATTTTAAAATTTCATACACACACACACACACCCCAATAACATGTCAGCCAACGTGTCAAAATTGTTCATTTTTTGAAAAATCGCGTCGCGTGTGAGTAACATGTCTTGTTGCCATACTAGTGTCAGTGTTGGTGCAGCCTTGCTGATCAAGCACACTCAATCTCCATTCTCTGTCTCACAACAGCCCAAACATGTTGTGGAGCAAGTGTGACTCTTTCCAGGTTGCATTCTTTTCCCACCTCCTCTTCTTCCTCCTCCCTTCTTCCTCTTTTTCTTATTTTCAAAAGAAAATCGGGGGCAAAAAGTGCTGGGGAAACAAAAATGGCGTAGCGGCCGTAATGCCTGTTATCGCTGTTAGAATGTCCATAATGATCCATTACAGATGTGAAATACATTAGGACCGTTATAACTCCTCATAACAGTATCGGAGTGCTCAATACTGCTATGTAACTGTTACGTACCATTATTTAAAACCCTGGCCAAACCTCAAACATGCTCTAGAACGATACACTCCCCCAATAGTTCCTATCATTCTTTTGTAGACAAATACCCCAAATGAAAAATAAACATTACCCCTGACCACAAGGCTTTGCTCTAGTTCCGTCTAGCAAAGCCCCCAAAAGCCATAAACAGCCCATCAACACCTCCCAATAAATCCCAAAGAGTCTTTGCCAAATGATTTGAGAATCAGGACAGCAGAGAAACTGTTAGCATTAGACTCTGGATTCTGGATACATGACACAAGCTGGAGAAAGTGCCTTATGTGGCCTCTTCACTCGCAAAAGCTAGTTTGTATTTATCATTTTAAGTGCCAGAGTACAGGCAAAATCTTTAATTTTGTGAGATCAGTGAATTCAGTAAATTAAAGGCTTGCTTATGCTTTGCAAGAACTGCCATGCCCAAGGAAGGAGTGTCAAAGCCACTCCAGGTGCCGGTAAATATCAACTACAAGAGCCAGTGAGGAAGTGCTGGGAGTGGAAGCAGAACTCCAGGGTAAGCTAATTACCACACTAGCCAGTCAGGAGACAAGTATAGATGCTCATTTTTTATGATAGCCACATGTATTAGTAAATTATTAAAACATAGTGAAGAGAATACCATTGAACTGCTATAGTCAAACTTCTTGAAAAAGGAAGAGTTTATCTTGAAGTTCCCAAGGGCTGGTAAAGTAGCAGTGAATTCAGGCCACTGTGAAAAATATTACATTATTCTGCTGTATAGAGAAACATGGTCAACAATAAATATATTACATGAAGTTACAAAACTGACACAGCTCTTTTTATCCACAACTCTACCAGGAAACACTGCACTGTGATGCAATATATAAGTGAAACACACCCATCAATGTTCCTATTTGAGTCCAATTTGCAGTCAAATATGGGAAAATTGTTAATTAGCTGACTTCCTTAGCATCTGCCTTTTTCACTTGTAAGGAAATCAATGTTGCAGGATTTTTCCGAAGATTGCTTGGTGTATCAAAATAGTTATGCAACTTTTGATTTTTCAAAGAGTTTGGCTTCTGTCACAATATACCAAAGAATCTCAGCAGGTCTAGAAGTATAAAAAGTGATATCAATCATAATTAATGACATAGTTATATTTCATAATTTTTATTTGATGAATTATTACCGGAGTAACTTTCAAACTCAAATTAATCCTTCCCAATGCATGTAAAAATCATGGGATGGCTATTCTGCAAAGAGGGAAATATACTGAGACAGAAGTGAAACTAGTATGCATCAATCATAGAGTAAAGGAAACTACGTCAAGGGGGAAAAAAAGTTAAAATGTGTTATAAATGAATCGATGGTTAGAGAACATGTAATAACAGAGGTACCATTGCATTACTATTAATACAATTCTGCTTATTTAGTTATTTATATTTTGGTCCACATTAATTATCTACCAATGTTTTCATACAGAAAATGAATTCACAGAAATACCTTTAATGCATTGAGATAATCAACCAGGTCATTTTCAAACCCGCATCCTGTACTTGGATTGTTTTGATCCTTCCAAGGGAAATCTTGCATCCATAAACCTTGGGTTTTGTTGTTCCAGTCAACATATATTAAGTTTGCTGTGTGTACAATAATTCTTACACCTCGAGGGTAGACAAGAATCATGGCCTTCGAATGATGTGTGCCGTATGAGATTGGAAGCGGCGGTTTGTGCAAAATCCAACTCGCAGGCTTTTTTCTCTATAACAACCATCAAACAAAGTTATCTACATAATAAGAAACAATAGAATGATTTTAGATTTTAGGACTCGAGTTATGCAAACCTTCATATGCTCTAGGGTACCATCACCTTCTCCATGAATAACCAACACATTAGGAACTTCAATGAGGGTTGGACATGCTACACCAAAAAAAAAAAAAAAAAAAGAAAAACGGAAAGCAGGAGAAAAAATCTCTCAGCTTAACTAGTTGATAAATTGATAGGTCAATGCAAAAAGAACAAATAAAATATCCCAGGAAAATTATATGCTTAGTAAACAGGAGCTACGTCCATCACTAGATCAATAACTTCAGAGAAGCAAGGAGTCGAGAAAATTGATTTGTTAAATCAATAACAATAAAGCCATGCGAAATCACAGAAATTTAGTAGCCCAAACCCATGACCAAGGAGAAAATTGTGTTTTCAATGTAACATTAAAGAGAAGTAGCCAAACTTGCACTTAAAAAAAGTTATCTATCAAGGTGAAATGTTGTTGAAACTCCATTTTTAGCCTTTGAACCTCAAAAGGCCCAAGGTTGATCATTGGACTGCCAGATGGTTTGAGCCCACTTTCTGGATGTTTTGGGCATCAAAATTTGGCCCTAGGGCTTAGACATTAACACTAGCTGCCATAATATTTGCCATAGATTGAGTATCAACAAGAATACCCATTGAATTGGCTAAAAAAGGGAAGTGGAGAAGTTTTCAGGGGCTGCAGCCCTCCAAAAATTTGTGGGCTGCTGTATGATTTGATAATTCCCCCTCCACGAGGAAATGCAAACTATGGTTAGATCCGCTATTCAATGGGGGTATGCAGGAAGTCAAGGGTTAACCCTTAAGTGGAAGTCCCGCACCTAACTATTGTTTATCTTGATATGCAATAAAATAAGACTTGTTTTCCTTCTTTCATGTCATGTGTGGATATTTAAATTGCCATGGGTTTGATTGTTAGATGGGACACTGTAGAAGCCATCACAGAGGAAACATGCTTCATGGACTGCAAGGCGCATGGTCCATCTTGCACCCAATCTCCATTGGACTCATTTAAGAGTAAAACATACTTTTTAACTTGTTTTATTTAAGTATAATGAGGCAGTGACTCCCAGAAAATAGGTTCTTACGAATAAAAGGTTTCAGATAGAAGCAGCAGCCCACTAGAGGTACCTACCTTTTAGTCATGACATAGGTTTGGCAGCCTGTATGAGGATCCAGTTGGTAGGCGGGTTCATACAGTTTGACCAGGCCCTGTAGAGGTACTGGCCTACAAGAATATGTAAGCTTGAATCCCGGGTTTACATATCTTCATCCCAAAATACGCAGGCAAACAGAGACTTAAACATAACCTGAATGCCTATTCTGATGAGGGGTACACTGGACTTCAGAAACAAGTTTCAGGTGCCACTGGTGTGGTGGGTGTAGATTGCATTTGCTGAAGCAATAAAGTTATATACCAGCTCCAATGCAAGTTGGAAGTTCAGTATTCCAAGGAATGATAGAAACAATCAAAGAAAAGATAGCGTAGTTGGTGGACGTACCAGATAATAGCCAATCGATGTCCACCATGTAATTTGAAAGAATGGCAATAAGGACATTTCCCTAGCAGATACATAAACAATTAAACAATCAGCTTATTTTACAATTTTTAATTTTCATGAAATTCGCATGATGATTAGACACAGGTTTGAAGCAAAGTGTATTAAATTTTATACATCCAGGCACAGAAAACAGAGGTAACATGAACTTCTACTTCACAAAAAATAGCGGTAAATGTCAATGGCCTCCAGAACAAGATATTGAACCAGAGTATCTCAAGATCACATGCAACAAGAAAGCCTTAACACACAGTCTACATATTCTTTCAAAGTTTGTTCCATTGGAAAATTTATTTTATCAAGGCATTAAAATTTAGGTATCACACAAGTAAACTTAGACATGTTGCCATGATTTTCATGTCAAGGAAGAATAATCAAATCAAGTAGGAAACCAATTTCCAGGACAGAAAAAGCATCATCACCTGTATCACATCTCCTATGGAAACAGAAGAGGTATTTGCCCATGCTGGCAGGCTTTGCACTTGCAATAGTCGGAAAGTCAAGGATAATTTGTCATCAGGGAGAACAAAATGGCGAATGGCCTCTATGCTATTATTTCGACTAGACTGGCCATATCCAGAATTTCTGCTCAGCAAATATTTTTCTTCTACCAGGATATTGCATTTCACCTCACCCTATAACATGTAAATCAGAAAGTAAGACCAGTAAAGGTTAAAAGAGAAGATTCGCAGAAGAGGTCAATCTCTCTCTTTCCATACATAGGCATAGATGCTTAAGAGTACGTTATAGAACTCCATCGAAGTTTTCAAACAAACAAATGACAAAATTTTCTCATACCGAAAATAAAAAGGCAGACCCCAGTATAAAGGCTCCCTGATTCGGGAGGGACTTGGGGAAGGATCGCCTTAACCATGCAGCTTTCCCCTTGATTTTTCCGAAAAGACATTGTGTCCATGACTCATATCCACAACCTTCCATTCCAGTCACAATGGAGCAGCCTATCTAGTTGCTCCAAGACTTGTATTGGGAGTAGTTGGACAAACTAAGAACTAACACTCAAAATTATCCGCATACATATTAAATACCAACACAAAATCCTTTTGCATTATCTATGAATAAACGCCAGCAGTAACATTTCAAAAGTTTTCACCTTCAAATTTGTTCCACGGACTTCATTTTCAGAGTACGGCCGGAGCCTTTTTGGCTTCGGACCCTTGACCTCACTAAGATCTTCTCCTTTTAAAGACACCTTACTCTTACTAGGAGCAGCAAGCGCTACATACTTATAAAAGTGGTGCCCAGGTATCAACTCTATAATATCTTCATGCCTGATCGACCCTTTCTCCCCAATGCATAGCTTGTTCCTCCGACCCCCAGAATTAACAACAACTGGGTTTGTTCCCTCCTATAAATAAAACACATTACATGTACAAATCAAAAATGGGAAATACAATTAAAGACAAAATTAATAAAAACGGGGTTAAAGTGAAGGATTTTATTTACAACAACAATATCAGCAGTAGCCGTCGAGAGAAGCGATTAGGGTAAAATGCTTGCGGCTGAGCCTTTTGTCAGACACTGGTTTAAAGCAATCGCGGCCAAAAACGTTTGGGCCTTTAAGGATGGGTAGCTTTGGGATGGAGTGATCATCTTCTAAGGTTTGATGAACATGAATCAACGATCCGACCTTACCCCAAAAGGGGAAAAAAAAAAAACGAAAGAAGAGAGACCAGAAAGAGCAATTCAGATATTAATACGCATGTTAGAGGAAATGGAGAAAAAGAACAGAAATCAAAGAGATAGGCTTAAAGACCAGCAGAGGAAGGACGGACCTGAGCTGTGCGCCATTGAAGAGTGCCTGACTGCAATCAAAGAGCATGGAGCGACAAAGGGCTGTTTCTCTCGTTCGAGCCATCGAGTTCGAATATAAAGCCGTCTACCATTTCTCCCCTCCAAGTTTCACCAAAATTGCATTTTCCTGAGGCCTTGTTTGGTTTTATTTCTCTTTCTTGGCTTTTTTCACATTTCCAGGTTTCTGGAAAACTAGAATTGAAAATGTTCCCAAAAGTTTTTCAAAATTCCTGAATAACTCATAATAGTTTTTAAATTTTAATATAATAATATTTATATCCCTCCCTCATCTACCTAAATCCACCCACATCCATTGGGCATCTGGTCATCATTTTGGTTGGATTTCAGTGATGAAGCTCTAGCCATCGTCACCAGATTTCGATCAAATTTCAGCTAGCGTAACTAAATTCTGATCAAACATGTTTCACATTATTCATGACAAATGAGAAAATGAAAAAAAGAATAATGAGAAAAAAAAACTGAAATTTAGAAATAAGGAATAAAAATATAAACGAAACTCAATGGAGCCCAAGTCTCCATTTAATTATTGAGAAAATAGCTAAAACAGCATGATATATTTTGATGATTACTAAAGAGACTCTGTAATTTCAAAAAAAAAAAATTATTACATTCCTCGTAGTTATAAAATTAGCTTAATAGGTTTCTCTAGTCCAATCTCGTTCAAATTATGTAAAACAAAGGAAAAAGTAAATAGTTATATATAAAAAATAAAAATAATATTTTATAATTAAAATATAAAAACCTGTTCTTCAAGGCCCCCCAAGTGGATTGATGAAGCGCTTGTCGCGTGAAAAGGAGGAGGCTGTAGAGGGAGGTGGAGGCGATGAGTCAAGCAACCTTCTTTCCTTTTTTTTCCTCTTTTTTTTTTTGGGGGGGGAGGGGTTGTTTCATTCAGGGATGAGGGAGCAAAAGCCATGGGAGGGTGCGGCGGTAGGCTCTACGATTGCAAACAGGGGAAGGATGGGCGGCGAGGCAAAGAAGATGAAGCCGGCTAATTGTTGGATCAAGATCCTCACAATTTTTTATCGATCAAAAGTCTTTGTTAGGCTTTTTTTCATATTCAATTTTAATGAAATTGAAAGTAACTTTAGTAGCACGAATCGGCTAGATATTTTTAAACACATAATTTATTCATTTTAAATGTTGAATTTTAGGAAAGTCAAAGAATTTTTAAAAATATTAAAAAATATTCTAAACTCTTAATAGGATGAATAAGTTAGTCATTTTTAAACCTATGAAAATTAAAATACTTATGCATTTGTACATATTATTTTAATTATTAAAAAATTTATGAAAATTAAATTAAAAAAGAAATTAACGGGAAACTTAAAATATTTGAAATTGAGAGGATTAATGCTCTTCTTCACTTTTTGCTTTTCCTGACCGTCGCTGCATCTAATGCCTAAGACCACCCCCGCACGTACTGCGTTCACAGAAAGCCCGCGCATTATGATGTTAAAAATAGTTTGTGCAACTTAAAGCCTTCAGTGGTTAGATTGCCCATTATTGATAAAATTGATGGCCTATCGATACTTAATTCATAAGACTATGATCAAAAAGGGAGAGGCATAGAAAGAATTTTACTAACTTGTCATTTGAAAAACTAAAGGGGCGGGAATATCCTTTTTTGAGAAGATAAATTTATTTATTTAGAAAGAAAAAAAAAGTGATCCAAATAAATCTCACCATAATAAGTGGGATCCACTTGTGCACGTGAGATTCATTCATTCACGTGAGTGATGAGATTTGATCGGAATACACTATTTTTAAAAAAAAGTCACATTACTCTTTTTTAAAATAAAAGGGTATCGTATCTTTTTCATAAATATGGTAGAATGTCAATGTTTTTTACCATTCACTTTAATATTTTACAATAACCATAAATTGGCTGAGGTAATCATATTATAAAATTTGATATATTAAAATACAATAAAATCAACCGATAGGTGGGAGTGTCATCATGGCCAATTTCATGGTGGTAACTAATAAATCGTAGTTTTTCTCCTAATAATAATCACATGGTTACGAAAAGAGTTAACTCAAAATTGGTAAGGGAGCCGTAAATACCTACCGTTCCTACGATGCAGTGTTCTTTTGATAATCATTCAACGGCGAATTAAACATTATTAATTAGTCTGTATAATTTTGCCAGAACCAGCTCCCCCCTAGTCGCGCACGAAATTTGCTTCATTTTTTTATACCATACAAATAAAGAGATCATGAAAAATTAAACAAATTTTTAAATTTTCATATAATTTAATGGTGTGAAAGGTGAGTATGAATTTCAACGGATTTAAATAAACATGAAAAAAGGAAGAGAATGACGATTTGTATGTAACTTGTACAGGATCAAAATTCAGGTCAACAAAAAAAATCAAAGGTAGTTCTAGTAAAGTTCGATTGTTTGGTTGCAACTTCACCCATAATTGAATGAGAATCTGGCTTCCCTCCAAAACTCTTTACCTTCAATATCACTTGATGTACCTTATTTTATAATATTTTTAGATGTTTTTCAACCATTCTTGCTATACAGATTTAAGTAACATATAAAAATACAGGAGCATTACTATTTTCATGAGATTTGAGAGTCTTTGATGCAATTTCTAAAGTTCTTGATTTCTCAGTTTTTAAGCATTGAAATGTATACTTAGCACAACATTAAATCTTACGACATCGAAACTAGTTATATGTTTTTGCATGTTGCTCTTATCTCTACGGTTAAAAAATTTAAAAAGTATCTCAAAATTCTAAAATTAGGTGCATGGAGTGATATTGGAGGTTAAATATATTTCTCAGTTTTTAAGCACTTGAAATGTATACTTAGCACAACATTAAATCTGATGACAACGAAACTAGTTATATATTTTTGCATGTTCCTCTTATCTCTACGGTTAAAACATTTAAAAAGTATCTCAAAATTCCAAAATTAGGTGCATGGAGTGATTTTGGAGGTTGAACGTATTGGAGAGGCGCCTGAATCCAATCAAATGACGCTCAAATTCTTGTAGCTATATCCAAAAGTTTTAATACAACTGCTAGAATCGTTAGGGCTTGCAACAGAATCCTTCCCGTATCACTCCTAGACTTTTTTATCATAATCTCGTGTGCATATATATATATATATATATATATATGGTATTATGGGTGCATGTATGCTAAGTGAGAGCAGTAACATTGCCTGCTAAAGGGTAACTAGGCCAAACACCTCTAATGTTTCATTGAGTCACCAAGGGTCATAATTTTCTGAGTTTAATTCTTCTAATTCCCTATCTACACCCAAATGAATAAAATACTAATGGCATTGATGCACTTTCATAATATATATAAATAATAAGTCACGGGGCATTTAACGGCGCCAGGGGAGACTTGCACGTGGAAGAACTCCCATCATATTTCTCAGCCAGATCTCTATTGATCTTCATTGTCGCCCGCGTGGAATAACTCTCTCTTTCTCTCTCTTTAATGCGTAAGTCTCGCTCCCTTCTCTATCTCAATGCTTCATTCTCATTTTTTCCCCTTACGTGCTGCTGCTACGAAAGACTTATACAGAGAGTGTAAACTGTGCGGGACTTATGAGCCGATGATTTCATTGTCAATTATTAGGATTTGGGCATTTACTTAAAGCATTGCTCCCCATATGTTCAGTTTGGAATTATTAATTGGTTGTCTCCAATTAGTATGCATAATATATATTTAAAATTTTTAGATTAATAAATTCTAGTACATAAGTATGTTCAACTTAATTTATATTCATGTAACATACATGAAAACATATATATTAGAATAAAAAATAATTCTGCCCACAAGAGCAACTCAGGTTCTTGTAACTGCTCAACCAAGATCCATCAACACTGAAAATAGAACGCGAAAAGATACTCGCAAGTTCTTGATAAGTCGAGTGACTCTTTTTATTGATGTAATTCATTTTTTTTTTTTGTATAAATTAATTCAAATGTAAAAAAAATAAAATAAAATAAAACACCTACCGTAGAAAGATATATTCTCACGCATTATTTCTCTTTCACACGCGAGGACATTTACTATAGATTTAATTGTAAGGACATGGAATCTATAGCTATTTCAGGTGAAAGGAACAATTTATGTAGAGTTGAAAGTTTGTCCTTAAAGAACTCATCCCTTTTGCAGAAAATTTGGAAGGGAGCGGGGCAAGGTACCCTCTCAAGCCTGAAGATCATTCACGTTAGTGATTGTTCGAGACTGAAATCCCTGTTCCCTCATGGGTCATTTTGCAGCCTTCAAAATCTTGAATATATTAGGGTTTCGGATTGTGGTGAAATGGAAAGCATCGTAGAAGAAGAGGAGGAAGCAACGATGAACCACCACCCAGAAGGTGGTCCCTCCTCCATTGCTGAAATCATCCACCTCCCCAGATTGGAGAGGGTAGAGTTGAGTGACCTTCCAAAATTGAGAAGCGTGTTCAGCAGGAGTGGGTTCATAGGTTGTGATTCTCTCAAGGACATTGAGGTTTGTAGCTGCCCGAGACTCAACTTCCTGTTCTCATGTGGGGCTTGCCTTCAAAATCTTGAAGAGATTAAGGTTAAATATTATGATGAGACAGAAACCATCACAGAAGAAGAGGAGGCGGCAACGATGAACCACCGGCCAGAAGGTGGTCCCTCCTCCGTTGCTGAAATTGTTGACCTCCCCAGATTAGAGAGGGTAAAGTTGATTGGCCTTCCAGAACTGAGAAACGTGTTCAACAGGGGGTTCATCGGTTTTAGTTCTCTCGAGGGCATTAGGGTTGTGGGGTGTCCAAGACTGAAGTACTTGTTCTCATTTGGGGCTCGCCTTCAAAATCTTGAAGCGATTAGAGTTGAGGATTGTGGTGAAATGGAAAGCATCATAGAAGAAAAGGAAGCAACGATGAACCACCACCCAGAAGGTCGTCCCTCCTCCATTGCTGAAATCATCCACCTCCCCAGTTTAGAGATGATAGAGTTGATTGGCATTCCAAAATTGAGAAATGGGCACAGCAGGGGGTTTGTAGGTTGCAATTCTCTAAAGAAGATTAATGTTGTGAGGTGTCCGAGATTGAAGTATCTATTCTCACGTGGGGCTCGCCTTCAAAATCTTGAAGATATTAGGGTTTCGAATTGTGGTGAAATGGAAAGCATCATAGAAGAAGAGGAGGGAGCAATGATGACGCACCACCCAGAAGGTGGCCCCTCCTCTGTTGCTGAAATCATCCACCTCCCGAGATTGTGGTGGATAAGGTTGTCTGGCCTTCCAAAACTGAGAAGCGTTTACAGGGGGAGGGGGTTTGTGGATTGCAATTCTCTCAAGGAGATTAGAGTTTCGGATTGCCCAGTTCTGAGGAGGTTCCCAATTCGTTGCTTGGAATTGCCACCTGCACTTAAAAGACATCTATGGAGAAGAGAGTTGGTGGGAATCACTGGAATGGGAAAGTGATGACGCCAAAATGATTCTGCAGCCACTCTTTCGCGGAGCGAAGAAAGAATGGGAACCATGTTCGATGACGCCAAGATGATTCTGCAGCCACTCTTTCGCGGAGCAAAGAAAGAATGGGAACCATGTTCTGATTCTGATTAGGCCTGTTGAGAAGCGAAGATGCGAGGCTTGAAGCCAACTAGACCACTATACCAGGAATTAAAGGGGTAAGATAAAGTTAACACTTCACCCATTCATTTACAAGGCAAGAATTTATTTATTTATTTACGGTAGTGCTGTTTTCCCATTAATTCCAAGAGTAAGTTTTCATTGTTACTGGGAGGGTAAAAATAATTAAACCACCACTAAGAAATTTTGTGTTATTGTAGTGCAACCAAACTCGCCCTAATGGAGGGATCACACTTGCACGCCTAAACACAGAAGAATCGGACTGAAATCGCACCCTCACCACATTACCTTGCCATGATCCCTTTATTATCGGAACTACAATAAAACTAATTACTGTAATTGGGTGGAGATTTCCCATCTTGTTTTCTTGTATGCCATTTATGTTGAGTCTTGCTTTTGCAAGTGCTTTGGCTGGATATATTATTCTTAACTTATAGGGGGGGCTTTTTTTTTTTTTTTTTTCCTCAGCTGGAAATAAAATTAAGTAAATTAGGATCGGGATTAAAAGAAGAAGAAAATTAGCATATAAAATACTACTGGTTCTTTCCCAGATCCCCATACCTCCACAGTCCCTTCCCCAGCGCTGCAACTATTTACAGCAATTTGAACTGTTATGACGTTGCGATTACAGGATAATTCCCAATTTGTCGATTAATGTGTGTTTAAAGCACATTCAGCTTGCACAAATTCCAATTGCTCTAGCGTAGAGCTGGGCTAGGATGCTAAGTTGTTAGAGGACAGATGTTTCAAAGGGAGAGAGGCAATGGCAGCTGAAGGTGGTCAGAGACGATGAATATGTTGATATTATAATTTTTGAGGGCATAAAGGTCAATTCATGTAACACAATCACTGACCGTGTTCCACGATCTGTCTTCTGCGAAGCTCCATCTACGAAAAAATTCAGCGAGTTTTCATGGACCGCATTCTATGATTTTGATCCGATATATCCTAATTATTGGTTGTCAAACAGAATGAAAATTTTAAATCGCTGAATAGATTATGTGTTCTGTGATTTTAGTGGTTATCAAACAGGCCCTAAGCAAGAGAAGAATTGCAAGGAAGGCTGTGAGCCAGCAGTTTCTGCAAGCGTGAGTCCTTATAAAATCAAGCAGTAAATCATCTACTGTCACATTCATGGACAATCCAATTTCTCCATCCATGGCGACGTCAGAATTGGGCTCACATTTAATTGTGACCACCCTATAAATCTCATCCTCAACAGGGTGAGCAGAAGTGGGCTCGGGGAGAATTGAACTTTAAGCCCTTGCTGTTGATTAAACCGATGTTGATTCAGCAGTCATGCTTTTTCATGCATGCAAGTGGAAAGTCTAACTTTTACGTATTACTTCTCTTTTGTTTTCAACTTTTTATACAATAGTAAAGCATATTTATAAATTGGGCGCGAAAGTTTGATGACCTTTCTAGATCCATTTCTGAAATGAACTGAATTCTCCTTATTTTGTTTATATCAGTGGTATTTACTTATGCTTTCAATAGTTCAAGCCCAAGCACCATATACTAGTCATGTAAATTAAGTAAATTGGAGACAGGTGGCTCACGAAAAAAATGAATTATGTAAATGATATATTTCCCATATTTTTCTAGACGTCTTTTTCATCACTTTATCATCGCATACACATATTAATATTATCGGCGAGGATGGGCTCAATAGTAAGTGCACAGGTGCTCTCTCACGAGGAGAGTTTGAGATACTGCCATGGTTCCTGTGTTGTCAGCCAACCACGACAGTGTGCAATCTGATTGGTATTGGCTCCGCTCCTACTAATATATGTATATATTAGCTGCTTGAATCAAGTAAATCATATATTTTAATAAAATAGAACCTATCAAACAAGAGATGCTCACTTTATTGCACTTGTGATCGTTAGATTGAACGTCTACCAGTGGACCTATATCTTGTCTATCTTAATATGCAATAAAATAAAACTGTTAACAAACAAATGTCTTCTAAATGGGGTTTGGGTTTTGATCAAGATTGAGATTGCAGGCTCCCACGATTCATGAATAGATGGTAGTTAATTACATCGGGTCACTAAAGCAAACGGAGAGTTCCAATTATCGATTTGAGCAAATATTGAATATTATCGCTAAGCTCGTAATGCCGCAATAAACCTTGAGCGATAAACCCGAGAAAGTACGTTGAAATACGCATGAGGTGGGCATTCCACTAAGCATATATAAAATGCTGCAGGCCCTCGGATCCTTGAACCTGACAAAAGCGCGAGTGCATAGGCCCTGAATTCAAAGATCCAGCGCGCACTTGGTTGGCCATTCCACTAAGTATATATAAAATGCCACAGGCTCTCAGATCTTTGAACTTGACAAAAGTGCGAGTGCACAGGCCCCGAATCCGAAGATTCAGCACGCACCTGGTTGGACATTCCACTAAACACATATAAAATGCCGCAGGCCCTTGGATCCGTAAACCCGACAAATGCGCGAGTGTGTAGGCCTCGAACTCAAAGATCTAGCGCATACTCGGTTGGCCATTCTGTTAAGCATGTAAAATGCTGTAGACCCTCGGATCCTTGAACCCGACAAATGCGCAAGTGTGTAGGCCTCGAATCCGAAAATCCAGCGCACACCCAGTTTGCCATTCCGTTAAGCATGTAATATGCCGCAGGCCCTCGGGTCTTTCAACCCGACAAATGCTCGAGTGCGCAGGCCCCGAACCTGAAGATCTAGTGTGCACCCGGTTGGCCATTCCACTAAGCATGTAAAATGCCGCAGACCCTCAGATCCTTTAACCTGACAAATGTTCCATTCCATTTTAGTTTTATTAAATACTAATTAGGTTGTTGTCTGTGCTGCCCATTGGGAATCGAAGTCGTAGTGTGCTGGCTCGTTGCCCGAGGGGTTGGGAATTATCCCAGTTCCTCGAAAGGGTTGTGTGGTGGAAGAGTGGCTCACCTAGACGTGGAAAACCAAAATCACAGTAAAAATCACAGAGAAAAGATGAAGATATGTTCAGTCATAAAAGCAAATATCACAGTAACGCCTTTCGATTTAATGGAATTTCTATTAGGATGAAGAATCGGCAAATGAAAGCCCATCTATGTGTTGGAGTTTATATTCTGATAGAAGAAACATAAATGATGCACTCGTTAGAGGAGGGAAAATGTACAAGAGAAGAAATTAGGGCTCAAAGGAAATGAGGAAAATGTGAATGCAAAAGAGGTGGAAGGGAAATTCGGGGGGCGGGCACTTGATTAGTAGAGAGAGAATTTTTTTTTTTTTTTGTTTGTTAGGTCGGAGAAACGAGATTTGAACGTGAAAAATAGCATTACTTATTATATAATATTATGAGTTCATTGGGTTTATAAAATTTAAATTTAAAAGTTCGGTATCAAAAGGTCAATTTATATTTAGCTTGTATATCATTTTGTGGCGTTACATACTAATCGTAAAGTTCTTGGAAAAACAGTGATAGCAAAAGTCAATCAAGGAGGCGGCCAAGCCTCGTCTTGCTGGAGATGGGTCCCATCCGTCATTTCCAGGGAATTGAGGACGAAGCATGGTGGACACCAGCTGCTGCAGATTGGCCTCGGCTACAAAGGCACCCAACTCGACTCGAAGATCTGCAGCGTTTTCTCCTCTGCTGGTATCTGGAAATCCCCATCCCAAGTTTGGTTACCCTCCTTGCGGTGTTTTTGCTTTTTCCATTTTTTTCCCCGGAAAATCTTGATTATTCAACCTTCCAATCCTGCTTTTTTCGTTGTTCTCAGATTGGTGTTTCCGCTGTGATAAACTCCTTGCTGGGTTGGGGAGGAACAATAAATCTGCTGAGTCCCGAAATCTGGAATTGCACTCGTCGAGACTGAACAGGTTCTTCTTCCTTCTCTTTTAAAATAATTCTTCTGTTCATATAATTCTTCAGGTTTGGGTATCATTATTATCAGTTGTATGGGTCGGACCATGGCGGCCACTACTTGGGTGTCGTTATTATCACTTGTCATTGTCTGTATCATTAGTGTTCATTGTAGTTATTTTGGAAAAGAAAAAAAAAGTACGAATAAAGAGAGGAATGGATGAGAGAGTCGGGTGGGTGGGTTGGGGAAAGGTGAAAAGGATAAAATAAAGCGGGAAGTGTGGGGATGTATGCTGCTTAGTGTTATACAGACCGGTAGGTATGCATGGCTCCCTTACTAATTTTGAGTTAACACTTCTTGCAACCATGTGATTAAATAAAAGTGTAGGAATATACAGACCACTAAGTATATCAAAGTTAAAATAGGTTCAACAAAAATCATTTTCATGGAATATGAAATTTTTGATATTTGCAACTCAGCAATGCATAAACCAGATAAACTTTGAATATGGATCTTTTAAATTTGTGTAATTATATAATTCTCGCCATAAATTGTGATACACTGAGAAAATAGAGATAGAAAAAAATAAATAGTTATGATTGATTAAATTCACAAATTCGAGACTTTTTAAAAATTCAAGTTATTCATGAATCTCTCCCCTAGTTCAACAAAGGAAAAAGCTAGAGGCACATGTTTTCCCTACCAAAATGTAAGGTTTATGTTCCATAGAAAATATTATTACAAACAGATTGCTATTAATATTGAGTATTCATTTATATAATAAACAATCAAGAGCTTTAAATTATTTAGAGGTTTTAAATATTTAGTCTTGAGAGATTTAGATATAATAAAATTTTATGAGGATTAACATTGTACCCTTTTTATTTATTTTTATTTTTATGGTCATTTAATTTATAAGATTTAAATTTTTTAAAAAATCAATTTGAGGAATGAGTCCCTCTAGATTCACAGCGCGCATTCATAATTACATTGTAGGTCATTTGTGGTGCACAAGCTAATCATACAATTATTGAGAAAGTGATGGGGATAAAGTGAATCAAAAAGGGGGCCTGGCCGTGTATTATTGACGAGTGATCATTCAGTGGGGTTGTTGTCTTGCTGGAGATGTGTCCAATTTTATCGTTTCCATATGAAACGCGTGACGAGATTGGGTGTCTGTTACGATTTAAATGTTGCTGAAAGCATTTTGCTTTAAATATTTAGTTTAGAATATATGTATCATAATTTTTTATTAATATATATATTATATATATAAGATTTTTAAGTTAATAAACTCTAATTCGTAAAGTTTGTTCAATCTAATTTATTTATAAATATGTATGGTATACATTAAAATATTTATATTATGATATAAAATATCCTTAACAATAGTGGCCATTGTAGATTACCCTCGGCTATAAATTCACTCCATCTGACTTAAAGATATGCCACGTTTTCTCGTCTTTTGAGATTAGAAAATCTCCATCCTAAGGTTAGTTTGCCTTATGTTTTTTTTTTCTTTTTCGATTTTTTCCGTGAAAAATCTGAATTATTCTAATTTCTATCAAGTTTTTTTCCCTTGTTCTCAAATTGATATTTCCCATCGAATGTGATTCTGGTTATATTAAAAATAAGAAGAATGCGTAAAAATATATAAATATTGTCGTTTTCATAAGATTTAATGTTCTTCTAATTACACATTTTAGTACTTAAAAATTGAGAAATCAATTCCTTCAAAAATTGTATCAAATTTTTTAAAAAGGCATCCACACCTCCTAAATCTTTTAAAATGATTATTTTGCCCATTATAAATTAATAAATGATAGGAATATTTATGCAATAAAATTTTTATCTTCTTTTGTACCTTACTTTCATGGAATGAAGATTGATGGATGATGTCCTTGTTTCATTTAATAAAAAGAAAACATGATTGGATAATGATATGGTATTTTATGATTACAAAATACATGATAAATGTATTTTTTTGATTGTTATCACCTTTTCAATGCATTTATAGGATAAAAATGACAATAAGAATTTACCATATCTTTTGTAATTTCATTTTATGATATACAAATTATTAACTGAGGTCCTTGTTTTATTTAATAAAAAAAATATTGATGAAATTACTAACTGATTGATTATGAAAAAGTAATATAGCATGTACATTTTCATTCAATTTTGTCATATATTTTATATTTATTTATATTACAAGCAATCAAGAGATTTAAGTCTTTTATTCATTTTAAGTAGTTAGACTCGATGAAGAACGGGGATTTATACATAAAGAAATTGGGTAAAAATTAACTTTGTGTCTTAATTTTTCATGTTAGAAATGGATCCCATTTTCTCATTTCCAGGAAATGACCGGTTAGGGTTTCACAGGAATGCAAATTTCGCAATTTCACATTTTCGGGTAAAAGGTGGGACGAATCATGTTTTGAGGATCACGTTTTATTTTGTAATTCATCCTTTTTTTTATTCTTGAAAAAAGTAATATTATTCCTTAAAAAATGAGTGCTTGGGAGAATCACGTTTTGAGAATCAAATTCGGATATCTCATTTTCAGGTAATGTGTGGGTCGAACCATGGCTGCCGCCACTTAGATGTCATTATTATTAGTGTCATTGTCTCCATCTTTAGTGTTCTTTTGGAAAAAAAAGCATAGTAGGAATAAGGAGAGAGGAATGGATGAGAATGTTGAGTCTGTTAGTGTTATAGAGACCAGCACAAGTGAAGTGATGTGACATTTAATCTCGTGCAGTGAAACATCCCCATATTTAACATTATATATACATTTATAGAAGCAACGTAATTTTAGAATAAACCATTATACACTGCTCGTTGTATTACAGTGAAAGTTGAGACCGTAAGTCAAAAAGGAAGTCACAGGGACGCTAGCTTCACATTGCCCTCTCATACAAATTCACCCGAGCCGAGCCGAGCCGACTCGGAGGTCTGCACATTTTCTCCTCATCTGCGATCGGATGTTTCTCATCCTAAGGTGGGTAGCTTAATGATGTTTTTCTTTTCTGTTTGATTTCTTCTGCAAACTCTCGATAATTATACCTTCAGTCCTTGCTTTTGTTCTTGTTTTTCTTCTTCTTCTCAGATTGATGCTTCTGCTGTGATTAACTTCTTGTTTGGTTTGCGGAGGAACAATAGAATAGATCTGCTGAGTCCCGAGTCTGGAATTGCACTTCCGTAACCTGGATTTGCACCTTTGCTTGGACTTGCTCCACCGAGACTGAACAGGTTCTTCTTCCTTTCTGTTTTGAGATACTTCTTCTGTTCATAGAATCCCTCGGGTTTGATCTGGTCTGTTCTCATTAGGGATAGGAAAAATGAATGGCTTATAAATGCAAATGGTTAACTATTCCCGGTTCAGCGACATTAATACGTCTTTGAACTGCTCCTCCATGTGGGGTGGAATGGAAGCCATAACAAAGAAAAACTCCCCACTGCCCTAAGCTTTTTGCAACACTTACTTGGGCTCGAAACCTTCAATAACTGATCCCGTGGGAAGAAGAGATGGTGGTGCGGTAATAAAAAGGTTTTCTTTTGGGGTTAACAGTGCTGATGAGAAATAATGCATGAGATTATAATTTGTCCATTCTTTTTTTTTTCCTCCTTCCTTTTTCTTTCATACTTTCTCTCTCTGTTCAACTTTCAGTGGCCATGGATATCGTTGGGGCAGTTACGAGCGTCATGGGTTGCCTGTGCGGGCAGAACTGTTTCACTGAGTCTCTTAGTCGGCACTTTGGACATATTAAACGGCCCAAAAGGAAATTGGGAGAACTGAGAGCGCAAATGAAAATGTTAGTGGCCCGGGCAGAAGATGTCAAGAAGGAACTAGAGGCGCTGAGGACGCAACGTGGAATGGAACCAACGGAAGTGGTGAAATTATGGCTGGAAAATGTAGAAAGCCAAACGACCGAGGTCAGTGATATGCTAGACGAAATTCAGGAGCACAGATGCTGCTTCAATGGATGTTCCCCCAATTACTTGCCCTCAAGATTAAGGTTGGGAGAGGCTATTGAGCAGAAGATCGCGGAAATCTCTCCACTTCTACAACAGGGTGGGTTCTCTAACGCACAGTTGGCCACGGTTTTGCCGGTGAGAGGATCCGAACTTCCCATTGCTCCCTTACAACGAGGTACCACAACCATGACTATCATGGAGGAGATTTTGCAGTACCTGAATGATGACCACTGCACAAGGATTGGTATTTATGGAATGGGTGGAGTGGGCAAGACAACTCTCATGAAAGAGATCCACAACAGACTTGTAAAAGAGAGTTCTACCCCCTTTGATTCTGTTATATGGATCTCGGTGCCCAAGGACTTCAGCATCGAAAACCTGCAACGGAGAATTGCAGATCAAGTCAGTTTACATTTTACAGATTCTGAGGAGGATCCACTGACAAGGTCTGCTCGGCTTTTTACAGCTTTAAATAGAAGGAAAAGGTTCGTATTATTTCTAGATGATCTCTGGGAATCATTTCGTCTCGAAGAAGTTGGCATTCCGATACCAACCACGGATAACGGCCACAAAATAGTACTTACTACTCGATCTCAAACCGTTTGTCGATCCATGGAGACACAAGGAGATGTGCAATTGAGGGTCCTATCGGAGGATGAAGCTTGGCATCTTTTCAAGAACAAAGTTGCCTTAGAAACGTTTCCTTCCCCCGAGGTAGAAGCAGTCGCCAGGAATGTCGCAAAGGAATGCGGTGGCCTTCCACTGGCCATCATCACCATCGGATGTGCACTACGAAATGAAAATGATGCCTCGAAGTGGGAGAACGCATTGGCAGAGCTGAGAAGCCCAAATGCAGACATCGAACAAATGGAAGATGCGGTCTTTAGTTGTTTAAGATTTAGCTTCACAAGATTAAAGGATGCTGTATGCCAGTCCTGCTTTCTATACTGCGCATTATATCCAGAGGGTGATGAAATTCTTGAGGCTCAGTTGATTGACTATTGGATGTGGGAGGGTCTATTGGGGAATGTGGAATCTATTGAAGTTAGTCGTCGAAAGGGAAAGCGGATACTAAGTAAACTGAAAGATGCATGCCTGCTGGAAGGAGTCGGTTGGGCGATGAATGAAAGGGTTAAGGCACATGACTTGATCAGAGACATGGCTGTTGGCATCACCAGCCGAAACCCCCGTTGGTGCTTAATCAGAGCTACGACTGCACAGCGAAAGCTGCCACGTAAGGAGGAGTGGACGGAAGATCTTGAGAGGGTCTCACTAATGGAAAATGGTATTGAAGGAATTCCCTATGGGCCGAGGAGCCCGAAGCTCCGATGCCTGTTACTGCAACACAACCCACTTTCTAACAACATCTCACATTGTTTCTTTGAATATATGCCCAACTTGACAGTTCTGGATCTTTCTAATACTGGAATCCAATTTCTTCCCCAGACACTTTCAGATTTAGAGAATCTGTGCGCCCTGATTTTGAGGTGGTGTTCGAAATTAGAGAACTTGCCTTCGGTGGCAAAACTCACGAAGCTAGGGGCTTTGGATCTCAGTTATTGCCAAAAGATTGCAAAGTTGCCACAGGGAATGGAAAACTTGTGCGACCTGAGAAGCCTAAATTTGTCCACAACCTCTATTGAAATGTTCCCGTCAGGGATCCTCAAGAAATATACTCTATTGGAAGAATTTTCGATGCTTGGTCCTACCTTTTATTGGGGATCCAAGTCGGTTGAACAAGGAGCAAGCGTTGAAGAACTTTACCACGCCACCGATTTGTCGAATCTTCAACTGAAATTCTTGAATTCTGAAGCGTTTGATGTGTACATGAGATCTGGCCGTTGGGAACGGTTGAAAGATTTTGAATTTCAGGTTGGGCAGGATATGCGGAACATTGTTGGGCTGCCAAGGAGCCGGGGTATAAGTTTCAAGGGAGACTTCCCGTTGAGTGGACACCCAGTTCGGCTCCCATCTAACACCTTGGAGTTAAACCTCATTGATTGCAATGATATTCGTTCACTGTCATCATGTGTACCCAACTTGACTCGACTGCGAAATTGTGAAATTAGAAATTGTAGGGACATGGAATGTGTTGCTATTTCGGGTGAAAAGAACAATATATTTATTGTTGAAAATTTGTATTTAAAGGACTTATCCCAATTGCAGAAGATTTGGAGGACAGTGGAGCAGGATACCCTCTCAAGCCTGAAGCTCATTGACGTTTGGAGGTGCCCGAGGCTGAAATGCATGTTCCCTCATGGGTCATTTTGCAGCCTTCAAAATCTTGAAGTGATTAGGGTTCAGAAGTGTGGTGAAATGGAAAGCATGGTAGAAGAAGAGGAGGAAGCAACGATGAACCACCACCCACACGGTGGTCCCTCCATTGCTGAAAGCATCCACCTCCCCAGATTACGAAAGATAGAGTTGATTGACCTTCCAAAACTGAGAAACGTGTTCAGCGGGTTCGTAGGTTGCAATTCTCTAGAGTCTATTGAGGTCTGTAGTTGTCCGAGACTGAAGTGCCTGTTCTCACGTGGGGCTCACCTTCAAAATCTTGAAGAGATTACCGTTGAGCGTTGTGGTGAGATGAAAAGCATCATAGAAGAAGAGGAAGCAACGATGAACCACCACCCAGAAGGTGATCCCTCCTCCATTGCTGAAATCATCCACCTCCCTAGATTGCGGAGGATAAATTTGAGTGACCTTTCAAAGCTGAGAAACGGGCTCAGCATCAGTAGCAATTCTCTTAAGGACATTGAGGTTCGTGGGTGTCCGAGACTGAAGTACCTGTTCTCACGTGGGGCTCGCCTTCAAAATCTAGAAGAGATTAGGGTTGATTATTGCGGTGAAATGGAAAGCATCATAGATGAAGATGAGGCAGCAACTATGAACCACCACCCAGAAGGTGATCCTTCCTCCTCCTCCATTGCTGGAATCATCCACCTCCCCAGATTGCAGGAGATAGAATTGCATGGCCTTCCAAAACTGAGAAGCGTGTTCAGGGGGAGGGGGTTTGTGGGTTGCGATTCTCTCAGGGTTATTAGTGTTTCGGATTGCCCACTTCTGAGGAGGTTCCCTATAAATTGCTCGGAACGACCACCTACCCTTGAAAACATCCATGGAGAAGAGAGTTGGTGGGAATCACTGGAATGGGAGAGTGATGACGCCAAGATGATTCTGCAGCCACTCCGTCGGAGACGACGGAGAGAAATTCGTTTGCAAGGCAAGAATTGATTTATTTATTTAACGGTATTTTTGTTTTCCCTGGGCCATATTCGAGGAGTAAGTGTTCAATGTGCCGAAGAGGTCTGCACCCGCTCTTTCAAGCTGTTCCCATTTGGTGAGTAAGGCGCTTCATTTCCCCGATCAATGATTTATTTCTTTGGCAATATATATATATATATATATATGGAAGCTGGATGTTCGAATTCCGGATTTGTTCTGCTATTTTAATGTTAAACATGATGATTTTCCAATAATATGTATTTGGGACTTGCAACTGATTTATTTACGTGCTAATATAACTTTGCAGCCAATTTAATGTTTGATGGATTTCAAGCTGCACCGAGAGGAACAGAAAGGGAATCTTTTGAAGAATTAATGGTCCGAAAGCAAGCATTGTGTTCAGATGAAAGGACGAAATTAAGGACCTCTTTGTTAAAACATAGAATTATGTATTGAAAATTTTTGGCACCGAATTTTTAGTGCTAAAAAATTTAACAAAATTGAAAAAATTGTCTGTTTGATAAATGTTATCGAAAATTATATTACTGAATTCAATTAGATTGTTCGATAATTTGTAAAATTTAATGCATAAAATTGTCAAATTTACATTTTTGACCTAATCATTTGTAAACTTGCTGCATGTATTTTTTTAAAAAATTTTGAATAAAGAAAAATTATGAAATTGAAATTGTGATTAAGCATAAAATATTTGACTTTTGTTCAGCTGAAAATAATATTAAGTAAATTAGCGTCGGGATTAAAAGAAGATGACTAGCAGAGGAAGGACGGACCTGGTCTGCGCCATTGATGAGTGCCTCACTCCGCGTAAAGAGAATGGGGCAAGAAAGAGCTGTTTCTCTCGTTTGTGCTATCCAATTCGAATGTAAAGCCGTCTATCATTTCCGGATCCGGATCCGGATCCCTCCCGTCCTCCTCCACCGTCATGGCACAGTCTGCACTATTCTCTTTTGTTCAATATATTTTTAAAAAAATTTAAATCATACAAATTAAAATAACATATAAAAATACGAAAATTAGGGATAAATAGTGTAATTTGGGGACAATGCTGGGAGAGAATGAAAAATCAACCCAAGTAATCAACACCATTGGGTTACCCCTTGTTTTTGGACTTGCTATCTTTTAATTTGTTTTTGGGGATTTCACTTTTAATGCCGATAGCTCTTATTAAGAGCCAATAATCTGCTATTATTTGGTAAGAAGTCTAAGTATTTCACAGTACAATGCCCCATTTTGGAAATTAGCAAAGCGTTTAATAGTTTTTGAAAAATTTATTAAGCTTTATCATTTTCAATGTTTGAACAATAATTTATCATTAGCTCCGAACGATTCCCAAATCGTACACATCTAGAAGTTTTCTTTCTTCAGCTTTCAACGAGTGCACCATTTATTATTGTTTGAATTATTTTTGATTCAGCGGGATATTGCACCTAAATCTGAAAGAGAAGCCACCAAAAATGAACCTTTAACCGATTAAGGTATACAAATCCAAGCTTATAAATAGTTATGCTCCCTCAATTTGCTCATTTTACTCATTTTACGGAGTAAGTCGAAGGAAAAGGAACTAGGAATCGTCCAAAAATGCCAGTGAGATGGGAAAAACACACAGAGAAGAGATGGAGATATGTTCAGTCATGAAAGTATAAATCACGGTGACGTCTTTCGTATTTAATGGGATTTCTATTCGGACGAAGAATCGGTAAATGAAAGTCCATTAATGTGTTGGTGTTTATATTCCAATGGAAGAAACCTAAGTGGTGCACCCGTTAGAGCAGGGAAAACGTACAAGAGTGAAGAAACTAGAGTTCAAAGGAAATGAGGAAAACACCCATTTGAAGAGGGATGAGGAAAACACCCGTTTGAACGTGGGATATAGCATTACTCATTATATAATATTATGAGTTCATTGGATTTATAAAATTTAAATTTAAAAATTAGGTATCAAAAAGTCGATTTATAATTAGCTTGTATATCATTTTGTGGCGTTACATACTAATCATACAGTTCTTGGAAAAAAAAAGTGATAGTAAAAGTCAATCAAGGAGGCGGCCAAGCCGCGTCTTGCTGGAGATGGGTCCCATCCGTCATTTCCAGGGAATTGGGGACGAAGCATGGTGGATACCCACTGCTGCGGTTTGGCCTCGGCTACAAAGGCACCCAACTCGACTAGGAGATCTGCAGCGTTTTCTCCTCTGCCCGTATCTGGAAATCCCCATCCCGAGGTTGGTTACCCTCCTTGTGGTGTTTTTGCTTTTTCCATTTTCTTCCCCGGAAATTCTTGACTATTCAACCTTCCAATCCTCCTTTTTTCGTTGTTCTCAGATTGGTGTTTCTGCTGTGATAAACTCCTGGCTGGGTTGGGGAGGAACAATAAATCTGCTGAGTCCCGAAATCTGGAATTGTACTCGTCGAGACTGAACAGGCTCTTCTTCCTTCTCTTTTAAAATAATTCTTCTCTTCATATAATTCTTCAGGTTTGGGTGTCATTATTATCAGTTGTGCGGGTCGAACCGTGGTGGCCACTACTTGGTGTCATTATTATCAGATGCAAGGTTGAGGCACATGTTTTCCCTACCAAAATGCAAGGTTTATGTTCCATAGAAAATATTATTACCATCATTGGAAACAGATTGCTATTAATATTAAATATTTATTTATATTATAAACAATCAAGAGCTCTAAACTATTTAGAAATTTTAAATATTTAGATATAATAAAAATTTTTTGAGGGTTAACATTGTACCTTTCTTATTCCTTTTTGTTTTTGTGTTCATTTAATTTATAAGATTTAATTTTTTTTAAAAAAATCAATTTGAGGAATGTGTCACTCTAGGTTTGAACTGAGCACATCTCGAGTTCTCAAGCTATGAAAGTACAATTCCTCCCTAATTATTTCTCTCTTTTTGTTGGTAGTTGCTGTGTGTGAGGCTCAGAGGTGTAAATTAACTCTCCTTTGTGTTAAAACCTCACAGACGGTCAAAGGGCACTGTTTTGAAGTAGAACAGTGAGTCGGCTGCTTGGAAATGAAGCTTTTAGGCCCTATTTATGTCATAGTAATGAATTTTTTGGATAGAGAAAGACCGTCTATTGAATTATATGCACGGAGCTTCTAAACCCTTGTAAGCCTGAACATCATGCATCGACCGTGCTTTTATTTGCCTAGCTTACAAATTAATTTTCATCCGAAGAGTCGGAGGTTGTTTGTTAAAACTATAAATTGTTAAAACTTTAAATTTAATATGAAGTTCGACGTGTTAAAGATTTACAGCCACTAAATTTTGAGTTTGAGAATTATTCGATAAACGTTAGAAATGAAGTCCTTAATCTTCTTCCTCTCTAATTTAACTCGTGGAAGTTCGAAGGCCATGTAACCCTCCAATTACTCCCACTAAATGATAATTGTTCTGTTCTTGTTACAAGTATTTTTGTAATTCATAGGAAATGGAAAGCCTGATCACTCCTAGGAGTAGAAAGTGACATAAGTCCGACAGAAGTCTAACGTAGGCACGGAGCTCGTTTACATTAAATGGGCTGAATTTAAGCCATACAATTGAGGGCTGATACAGATCATTTAACTTTAGTTGGTATGACCCTAGACCACCTGGGCCCGATTGACAGGCCTAGGAACTTCCTCTCTTATCTCCCTTTTTTTGGTTTTTTTTCTTCATCTCTTCTTTTATTATGTCTCTGAACTTCAATAATTGATGCGTAGGCCGGTTGAGTCCATATTTAACATTATACATATATATTTATAGAAGCAACGTAATTTTAGAATAAACCATTATACACTGCTCGTTGTATTACAGTGAAAGTTGAGACCGCAAGTCAAAAAGGAAGTCACGGGGACGCTAGCTTCACATTGGCCTCTCCTACAAATTCACCCGAGCCGAGCCGACTCGGAGGTCTGCACATTTTCTCCTCATCGGCGATCGGAAGTTTCTCATCCTAAGGTGGGTAGCTCAATGGTGTTTTTCTTTTTCGTTTGATTTCTTCTGCAAACTCTCGATTATTATACCTTCAGCCCTTGGTTTTGTTCTTGTTTTTCTTGTTCATCTCAGATTGATGCTTCTGCTGTGATTAACTTCTTGTTTGGTAGGGGAGGAACAGTAGAGTAGATCTGCTGAGTTCCGAAGTCTGGAATTGCACTACCCTAATCTTTTTCACCTTTGCTTGGGTTTTCTCCGTCGAGACTGAACAGGCTCTTCCTCCTTTCTCTTTTGAGAAACTTCTTCTGTTCATATAATTCCTCGAGTTTGATCTAGTTAGTTCCCATTAGATCCTCCATTTTCTCAAGTTCTCTCTTTTTTGTTTGGATGGCAAAATGTGAAGTGATCAACCAATTACGAGCATGCTAGATTTGAATTTGAACTGAGCCTGTCTCGAGTTCTCAAAAGCTATGAAAGTTTAACTATTTCTCTCTTCTTGTTAGTAGTTGGTATGTGTGAAGGTGCAAATTAACTATCATTTGTGTTACATATTAAAGAGGGTCTAGTCATTGTTTTGAAGTAAAACGGTTAATAATTAACCAAGAAATGACGTTGATACGGCCAATTATAAAGGTTGATCGAAACAGTCATTCTAAGAAAAAGAAAAAAGATGCGAGAAAAATTAGGAATAGGGAAAGTGAATGGCTTATAAATGCATATGCTTAACAATTCTCGGTTCAGAGACATTAATATGTCTCTGAACTGCTCCTCCATATGGGGTGGAATGGAAGCCAAAACAAAGGAAAGCTCCCCACTGCTCTAAGCTTTATGCAGCAGTTACATGGCCTCGAAACGTTCAATAACTGATACGTGGAAAGATAAGCTGGTGGTACGGTGGGACCCGCCACTAGTTTTTTTTTTTTTTTTTTTATAAAAAAAAAATGGTTCTCTTTCGGTGTTAACAGTGCTGATGAGAAATAATGCATGACATTATAATTTGTGCATTCTTTTTTTTTTTCCTCCCTCCTTTTTCTTTCATCCTTTTATTGCTCATCTCTCTGTGTTCAATTTTCAGTGACCATGGATATCGTTGGGGCAGTTACGAGCGTCATGGGTTGCCTTTGCGGGCAGAACTGTTTCACTGAATCTCTTAGTCGGCAGATTGGACATATTAAACGGCCCAAAAGGAAATTGGGAGAACTAAGAGCGCAAATGGAATTGTTAATGGCTCGGGCAGAAGATGTCAAGAAGAAACTAGAGGCGTTGAGCAAGCAACGTGGAATGGAACCGACGGAAGTGGTGAAATTATGGCTGAAACATGTAGAAAAGATAACGACCGAGGTCACTGCCATGCTAGATGAAATTCAGGAGCACAGATGCCGCTTCAATGGATGTTCCCCTAATTACTTGCCCTCGAGATTAAGGTTGGGAGAGGCTATTGAGCAGAAGATCAATGAAATCACTCAACTTTTACATCGGGGTGGGTTCTCTGACGAACAGTTGGCCTCGATTTTGGCGGTGAGAGGATCCGAGCTTCCCGCTTCTCCTTTACAACACGGTGCCACGACCATGACTACCGCGGAGGAGATTTTGCAGTACTTGAATGATGACCACTGCACAAGGATCGGTATTTACGGAATGGGTGGAGTGGGCAAGACAACCCTCATGAAAGACATCCATAACAGACTCGTAAAAGAGAGCCCTGCTCGCTTTGATTCTGTTATATGGGTCTCGGTGCCCAAGGACTTCAGTGTCGAAAACCTGCAGCGGAGAATTGCAGAGCAAGTCGATTTAGATTTCAGAGATTCTGGGGAGGATCCAATGAAAAGGTCCACTAGGCTTTTTACTGCTTTAAATAGAAGTAAAAGGTTCTTATTATTTCTAGATGATCTCTGGGAATCATTTCGTCTCGAAGAAGTTGGCATTCCGATACCAACCACGGATAACGGCCACAAAATAGTACTTACTACTCGATCTCAAACCGTTTGTCGATCCATGGAGACACAAGGAGATGTGCAATTGAGGGTCCTATCGGAGGATGAAGCTTGGCATCTTTTCAAGAACAAAGTTGCCTTAGAAACGTTTCCTTCCCCCGAGGTAGAAGCAGTCGCCAGGAATGTCGCAAAGGAATGCGGTGGCCTTCCACTGGCCATCATCACCATCGGATGTGCACTACGAAATGAAAATGATGCCTCGAAGTGGGAGAACGCATTGGCAGAGCTGAGAAGCCCAAATGCAGACATCGAACAAATGGAAGATGCGGTCTTTAGTTGTTTAAGATTTAGCTTCACAAGATTAAAGGATGCTGTATGCCAGTCCTGCTTTCTATACTGCGCATTATATCCAGAGGGTGATGAAATTCTTGAGGCTCAGTTGATTGACTATTGGATGTGGGAGGGTCTATTGGGGAATGTGGAATCTATTGAAGTTAGTCGTCGAAAGGGAAAGCGGATACTAAGTAAACTGAAAGATGCATGCCTGCTGGAAGGTGTAACTAAGTATGGTTTTTTTCAATGTGTTAAGGCACATGACTTGATCAGAGACATGGCTGTTGGCATTACCAGCCGAAACCCTCATCGGTGCTTAATCAGAGCTTGGACTGCACAGCGAAAGCTGCCACGTAAGGAGGAGTGGACGGAAGATATTGAGAGGGTCTCACTAATGGAAAATGGTATTGAAGGAATTCCCTATGGGCCGATGTGCCCGGAGCTTCGCTGCCTGTTACTGCAACACAACCCACTTTCTAACAACATCTCACATTGTTTCTTTGAATATATGCCCAACTTGACAGTTCTGGATCTCTCCCATACTCGAATCCAATTTCTTCCCCAGACACTTTCAGATTTAGAGAATCTACACGCCCTGATTTTGAGTAGTTGTTCGAAATTAGAGAACGTGCCTTCGGTGGTGAGGCAAAACTCACGAAGCTAGGGGCTTTGGACCTCAGTTATTGCTACAAGATTGCAAAGTTGCCACAGGGAATGGAAAACTTGTGCGACCTGAGAAGCCTAAATTTGTCCGGAACCTCTATTGAAATGTTCCCGACTGGGATCCTCAAGGAATATACTCTCTTGGAAGAATTTTCGATGCTTAGTCCTACCTTTTATTGGGGATCCAAGTCGGTGAACACTGTTGAACGTGCAGCAAGCGTTGAAGAACTTTTCCACGCCACCAGTTTGTTGAATCTTCGACTGAAATTCTTGAATTCAGAAGCGTTTGATGTTTACATGAGATCTGGCCATTGGAAACAGTTGAATGATTTTAAATTTCAGGTTGGGCAGGTGTTGGAGGGAAATTTTTGGTGGTCAATGAGCCAGACTATACATTTAAAGGGAGACTTCTTTTTGAGTGGACACCCAGTTCTGCTCCCACCTAACACCTTGGAATTAAAACTCATTGATTGCAATGATATTCGTTCACTGTCATCATGTGTACCCAACTTGACTCGTCTGCGAAATTGTGAGATTATAAATTGTAAGGACACGGAATGTATAGCTATTTCAGGTGAAAAGAACAATTTATGTAGAGTTGAAAATTTGTCCTTAAAGAACTTATCCCATTTGCAGAAAATTTGGAAGGGAGCAGAGCAAGGTACCCTCTCAAGCCTGAAGATCATTCACGTTAGTGATTGTTCGAGACTGAAATGCCTGTTCCCTCATGGGTCATTTTGCAGCCTTCAAAATCTTGAAGCCATTTGGGTTTTGAATTGTGGTGAAATGGAAAGCATCGTAGAAGAAGAGGAGGGAGCAACGATGAATCAGCATCTAGAAGGTGGTCCCTCCTCTGTTGCTGAAATCATCCACCTCCCAAGATTGTGGTGGATAGGGTTGTTTGGCCTTCCAAAATTGAGAAACATTTACAGCAAGACGGGGATTGTGGGTTGTGATTCTCTCAAGGAGATTAGAGTCAGGAATTGCCCAATTCTGAGGACGTTCCCAATTGGCTGCTTGGAATTGCCACCTACACTTGAAAACATCTATGGAGAAGAGAGTTGGTGGGAATCACTAGAATGGGAGACTGATGACGCCAAGATGATTCTCCAGCCACTCTTTCGCGGAGCAGAATGGGAATCATGTTCTGATTCGGAGATATCATTGTCTGATTCTGAGGTATCATGGCTTGATTCTGACTAGGCCTGTTGAGGAGCGAAGATGCAATTGTGAAGCCAACTGGACCACTATACCAGCAATTAAGGGGGTAAGATAAAGTTAAAACCTTACCCATTCATTTACGACGCAAGAATTTATTTATTTATTTGCGGTCGTGTTGTTGTCCCATTAATTCCAAGAGTAAGTTTTCAACGTTAGTAGGAGGGTAAAAATAATTAAACCACCACTAAGAAATTATGTATCATTTTAGTGCAACCGAACTCGCCCTAGTGGAGGGATCACACTTGCACACCTAAACACAGAAGAATCGGACTGAAATCGCACCCTCACCATATTACCTTGCCATGGTCCCTTTATTATTGGAACTACAATAAAACTAATTAATGTAATCAGATGGAGATTTCCCATCTTGTTTTCTTGTACGCGATTTATGTTGAGTTTTGATTTTGCAAGTGCTTTGGCTGGATATATTATTTTTAACTTATAGGGGAGGTTTTATTTATTTATTTATTTATTTTTTGAAGTCTTCGGTTTTTAGAGCAACAACCATTTACAATTATTTGGTTAGAAGTCTCAGTATTTCAGAACGCAATGCTCCATTTTGGGAATTAGCAAAGCGTTTAATAATTTTTGAAAAATTTGTTGAGCTTTATTTTTACTTTTCGAACAATAATTTACAATTTGCCTCAAGTCATACTCATTTAAAAGCTTTATTCTTCAGCTTTCAAAGTTTTTATCATATATTTTTTTTATGAAAAAGTACATCAGTGCTTACCACATTTTTTGTGGTGATAGAATTATTCCATGTATCGCCTAAAGAAGATTTCTCGTGTTCCAAATCTTAACATTGGCCGGGGTTTACGTGAAGAATTTTTTCCTACAATATCCCAAAAAAAAAAAATTTACAAAACCTACCCTACATTTTAAGGATTTTCTAAAAGTACCCTAGTTTTTTGAAATCAGGAGTGCGATTTTTAGGGAAAAATGCATTGAGTCCCTATTTTTTGTGGTGATAGAATTATTCCATGTATCGCCTAAAGAAGATTTTTCGTGTTCAAAATCTTAACATGGCCGGGGTTTACGTGAAGAATTTTTTCCTACAATATCCTAAAAAAAGAAAATTTACAAAACCTACCCTACATTTTAAAGATTTTCTAAAAGTATCCTAGTTTTTTGAAATCACACACGAGGAGTGTGATTTTTAGAGAAACATGCATTGAGTCCCTATTTTTTGTGGTGATAGAATTATTCCATGTATCGCCTAAAGAAGATTTCTCGTGCTCAAAATCTTAACATTGGCCGGGGTTTACGTGAAGAATTTTTTCCTACAATGTCCCAAAAAAAAAAAATTTACAAAACCTAATCTACATTTTAAGGATTTTCTAAAAGTACCCTAGTTTTTTGAAATCAGGAGTGCGATTTTTAGGGAAACATGCATTGAGTCCCTATTTTTTGTGGTGATAGAATTATTCCATGTATCGCCTAAAGAAGATTTCTCGTGTTCAAAATCTTAACATTGGCCGGGGTTTACGTGAAGAATTTTTTCCTACAATATCCTAAAAAAAAAAATTTTACAAAACCTATCCTACATTTTAAGGATTTTCTAAAAGTATCCTAGTTTTTTGAAATCACACACGAGGAGTGCGATTTTTAGGGAAACATGCATTGAGTCCCTCTGAAAGGGGTGTCAGCCAGGAGTCGCACTTAAGGAGTGTCACTCCTGGAAAACACACTCCCCGTGTGCAATTCCTTGAAATTGCACTTGGGAATGCGATTTAAGATCTCTCTCTTTTCTTCGACCCAATCGTTTTGTCTGTATTTTTTGTTTATTCAGCTGCTGCACTTGAGGTCCACAAACGCAATTTTGCCGCCGACTGCCGTCCCCCAGATTGTTCGCCACATCTCTAATGGTTCTCACTCTTTCCGGTCGACCCTTTCTTCTCCGATCCGTTCATTTTCTTCCCCACCGCCTTGGTTGCCTTTTGCAAGTGGGATTTCACCGCCATCTACCATCCCACTGTCGGTGATGGCAGCATCTCACACAACCAAACTCTGGAGGGAATATTTGAACCATTGATGAGTCCATCACAATTTGAAAAAATGGAGGGAAGATTTAAAGAGTTGAAAACTATTTTTTTCTGCACCAAAACACTGAATTGGCAAGTTTGAAGGTGAATCTTAACTTGAGATTGGGGAACTCAAGTTTAAAAATTGCACTTCTCAAATGTAATTTTACTTTATTTCACTGTCAGCTTTGTTAGGTTGGTCATGGGTCAAAGGAAGGACACTAAAATTATAGAATCGTACTCGAGAAATGTGATTTCTGTTGACACTCCTGACAGTGAGTGTCAGTGCAAATAATCCTAAAAATCGCACTCCTTCGATGCGATTAAGAAAAATTTCTTAGCTGAAGCTCCATAATCATCATGTGCTTATATATGGCCCACCCTTAACATGTCAAGCCTAAAAGACTCCGAATTTACAGAATTATATGTAAGCCACCCACTCATGAGCCATTGAGGCATTTACGTTTTCCTAGGGAGGCAATATTCCTAACCAAAAGAGTGGACGAGGGGTGGTGAAAAGTTATTAAAATAAGTTACTTATAATCTAATATTTAACTAAAATAAAAAAATAATTATTTTAAATATATTTTATAAATAAAGAAGATTATAAATGAATAATATTTAACTTAAATGAAGAAGATTAAAGTATGAACATCAAAAAATTATTTTAGAGATGATATAGTAGATTAATTTTATTACAGTATAAACACTTCCCCTTGTTATTGCCATTCAAAAGAAAGAGAATAATTTGCTCATTGTTAATTTACCGTATTTGCATAATTAATTTTATGTTTACATCATAGTTGCACTCATATATTCTATAATCTCTTTCTAGCATGTTACTCACTTGTACGTTAAAATTCTGGTGGACAAAATGGGTCATGGGTCCTTTCTTTGAAGAAAATTGGTCATTGAGAACTTGTTATCTTCGAATGAATAGATATCCTCCATGCCCCGTCACCATTGAGTTATTTGGTTAGTGCCGCACGCTGACAGTGATTGCCTCACAATTGTGCATCAAGATCAGATCGGAGGACTGCGGCTGTTGAGCAATGGCGCATGGCTTGCTGTTAAACCTTATCTCGAAGCACCAATTATCAACACATCGGCGACTCGTTGCAGGTACTTAAAATCATATTCTAAAAGTCTAACTGCCGGTTTCAGATAGCTTATCTTCAAACAATAGTTCTATTAGCACAAAAGATTTCACAATAGTTAGTGCCTATATGGCACTAATTTAGTAGAGAGTATTTTACTAAATAATTAACTTGTGGTCTTATAAATTTGTGATACATCAGCCTTTTGTGATTTTGTTGTGAAATTCTTTGTGTCCGTAGCATTGTTTTATCTTCAAATCTTATCTTGGAAAAGCTCATTTCAATAAAACAGAAACAAAAGAAAAAAGAAAAAGAAAAGCAGAGAAGTTAGCATTTGGTAAGTATTTTGGTAGCTCAAAACAGCTTTTTGAAATGCCCAAATAGGTTTGCAAATGCTTAATAATGGCTAGACCTACAAATACTCAAATAGCATCTTCTTGAAAAAGTTATACCTTGAAGCTTATTGGAGTACTTGGTTTTTAACTTTTCAAAAAATAGTTTTCCAAATTTTTCGAGTATATTTGGAATTGTGAAAGATAATATGAGTTCGGACTTATGCAAATTCTGCGAGTTCACCCCAAAAAAAGGCATAATTTTTCTAAAACAAAGCTGCTAATAAATAGGAATTATTTTAGCAAAACTGTGTTGTTTTGAGGAGGAATCACCCAAATTTACATGAGTCCAAACTCTTATCCTTTTCTCTCTTTGGACTTTTCAAAAAATTGTTTCGAGCATTTCTAAGATTTTCCAACCGTTTACATTTCATAGGAAAAAAAAAAGAAACTTTTTCGATAGAGAAGTTGAAAAATGCTTCTCCAAAACTAGCCCTAAGTCTTCTTTTGAACACTATCGTAGGGCTAGAAATTTGATAAGTTTTAAGGAGCAACCATCTCCTAATTCACTTTTCAAAAAAGAGGTGAAGCTATATCGACTGCGTTAGGGATATCAACATTGGGGTATTCTGAACACACATGGTGTGTAGACACATACGTGTCTTCGAGATACCCAACATCGTACTCAAGAATTTCCCAAGCTTTATAAATTGTCTAAATTCATTAGATACAATGTTAGGTCACTTAGCAAGAGCTTATTTTAGCTCATCTGTTAGAGAAATTCATTTTCACAGAAACAGGCACTTGATAAATTTTTAGAATGGTTAAAACAACTTTATAAAAGGACTAAAGCATATTGAAAGGGCAACCAAAAAAATAAAAAAAAAAAGGCTGACCCTAAGTTTTTTTGAATGCAAAGTAAATATTATAATTGTTGATGATATTGCAGCCTTGGAGCAACAATGTACGCAAGAGTGTAGAATGCCGAGTTGTTCCCAATCAGCATTTGCAAAGGTTCTCCACATCATATTTGCTCTGTCCTCCATTTGACCCAATGATTCAAAGCCGCGCCAAGCCTCTGGTGTATAGGGACTTCCAGCTTCGGAGAACATAGGCAGCCGGTCGGTGACGATGTTCATAAATTCAGGTCCAATCGGGCTTCGTCGATTTCTATTACAGAAGAATTTCCACGAGGAATGTTTGTTCTCTGATGTTTCTAAAGTTAGGGTTTGTGTTAGAATAAGATTGATTTACTAGGCCTTGTATATGGGTGAGTGAATGAAATTAAGTAAGAGAAGAATTCCAAGGAAGGCTGTGAGCCCACAGTTTGTGCGAGTGTGAGAAAAGTTTCCTTATAAAATCAAGCGGTAAATGATCTACTGTCACATGCAACAACAATTCAATACCTCCATCAATCGCAATCCATCCACTACCACGACGACCTCCGAATTGGGCTCGGACCTAATTGTGACCATCCTATAATGCCCTAGCCGTTGATTAAAGCAATGTTGAGCGTAATAGTTTGAACCCAATTAATCTTATCAATTTATTATAGGGCTTAACATTGGAGCAGTTGCTGCACTTATATTAGTTATAGCACACAAAAAACAAGAGAAAAAAACGAAACAAGATCCAAAACAACGTCGTTTTGAGTCTTTTGTTTTTTTTTTTAAAGCATGACAAGGGCAGCAATTATATCTAATTTATGTACAATTGCTGTATATTAATTTTTTCTTTTATTTTATTTTATTATAACTTTTGTTACTAAAAAATTACATGAGCTTGAATTTTAAGCACGGGATACGTCGAACACTCAACACTTACGTCGAATTCAACTTAAAAGTAACCTCAGGTTTGGGGTGTTACAATAGGGACTAAATTGTTTTTTTTGGAGGCTTTGGGGTGAGCGTTGTGTATGTTCCATAAAGGTAGTTTGCCCAAAAGTAAAATATTTAAAAGACCTATCATTTAGGCTCTTTTTTTTTTTTTTTTTCCAGATAGATCATTTTCTAAAAAACTTTATTCAGTCAGACCCCTCTAATATTTAATTTGATCTTAATAAACTCGATCGGTCCAAGATTTAACTTGAAACTTACTTAAAAACCAACCTCTTAACTATTTGGAGCAATAGGCGTTCGTCACACTATACTTTGGAGAATAGAAAATAACAAGACACATGGTAACTGACCCATGAACTTATGGGCTTCAATACAAAATAAGATGACCCAAACAATCGAACTGGGCCACTGGACCATGAATTGTGGCCCACGTAAAGAGACCCAAACGATGACAAGCCCATGGGACCGGTTGCATTTTTTTATATTATAAATAATACATTTGTAGATCGATTTTTCTGAAACAAACACCCCATTTTGTTTAGAAACATGTACATTTTCTATATTGGCCCAATAAACTCCATTAAATTCAGTGTATTGTAAGCACAAAATAATTTACTAATAGCATCTTAACCAATACTTAACGTTTAATAAATTGTACCGCTGAGTTGTTCATATTCTTCTCTCCTTTCATTACTGGATGAACATCTATTTATGCCTTTAGGTGATTTTAGGCAAAACCAAAATAAACTACTATAAAGTTGAATGACTTGTACCTTATAGATGGAATGAAAATTTATTAGCATTACCATATTTTCTATTGTCTTAATGATTTGTACGGTCCCAAATTCCAAAAATACGGCCTCATGTAGGGCTGTTGGGTGAGCAGCTGGGGCCTACTACAAGAGCCCCTCCTACGTCTTCGCTAAATCAAAAAAAAAAAAAAAAAATTCTCATTAGACTAGATAGATAAGGTTCCATTTAAATGGTCAAAACTAAATTTGAATTAGTTTACAAATAAGTTATTAATAATAATTATATATGGTTATGCTCTTTGGATGGGATCTCTTCCTATAATCAAATGAGCCCTGAATTTTAAGTAGCTTATATAGTAAGTGTGTTTAACTTTCAGAATTCCTTTCGACAATAAGACTTGGCTCTCCAAGGGCTAAAAATTTGGCGCTTGAAATTTGGTGTAGAAAATTTTATACTGAACAAATAATCGTATTCTCTATCCTGTGTTCTGTTTTCATCAATGGTCCATTCATTAAAAATTTTGCGAAAAATCACATAACAAAGTGCATTGACTTTTAAAATTTTTGCTCGCAATTTCTGTTGTTGAATGCACAGAACAATGATGGTTATAGGTATAGTGATTTTAAGTGTTATCAAAGAAGTCGTAGCCCTGTTACTATTTTCCTGCCTCAAATGTATTGATGAATGGCTTTGTAAGTGAGCGTCACGGCTGTGTTATTAGGGGAAGGAAAAAAGGACTCATGAGTTGTTGCAAAGGCACGTGCATTATTTCTCTTAAACGGATAAATTTATTCATCTTGAAAAAAATAATTATAAATAAATTTTACTATTTATATATAATAAGTAGAATTCATCTGTATATATGAAGTTCACTCATCACATGTGAATGATAGAATTTATTTGAGATTTACTTATTTCGATATGAGTATTATTAACCTCCTAAACCCATTGTACGCGTTGAGCTCGTACAAAACTCCGAATGTGAAAATTTGATACTCCAATAAGATGCTGCCACGCACTTGTTCCTTGGCACATAAATTCCGAGGCTATACGGGCTCTGCAGTAGGGACCACCACACTGAATCATGTGCTCGGTTTCGAAACATATCTGAGAAAATGAAAAGGAAAAGAAAAGAAAAGAAAAATCTGGGAGAAAGAAGAGAGGGAGATGAGGAGACTTGGACCAATGAGAACCAAATGAAATTGGTGTTTCTCACTTCTTCTTTTTTTTCTTTTTTCTTTTTCTTTTTCTCGCTCAAAAAGAAATGGAGGTCCTCAACTGCATTTCTCTGATGAACCAATGAGACGCGTGTTCTTCACTTTAAGCATAGACTCCCAATCTTATGTTATACAAAAAAGATCAATGTTTCCCATTGCTTGCTTGGCCCTACTTTTGCTTCATAAATATCTTCGACACTCCTATTTCAATTTATACTCTCTCGACCCCCTTTGGCCCCTAACTTATTTCTTCTTATCTCCTTTATAGTAGAGAGACATATTTATGATTTGAATAGTTACTTTGGAGTCTATATTAAGCAATTCAAATTATGATTGCTCTGAGTATTCAGTAGACGTGCTTTTTGATGCAGGTAAGTGGAAAATCTAACTTCTATATATTACTTCTCTTTCGTTTTCAATTTTTCGAACAATATTGAAGCATATTTGTAAATCGGGCACGAAAGTTTGATAACCCTTCTAGATCCATTTTTGAAATGAATTAAATTTTCCATGTTTTCTTTATGTTGGGGCACTAATACTTTCAATGATTCAAGCCCAAGCACCATCTGCTCGTCATTTAAATCAAGCCCAAGCACCATCTGCTCGTCGTTTAAATCAAGTAAATTGCCGATGGGTGGCTCGAGAATAAAATAACTTATGTAAATGGTATGTTTCCCCTATATTTCTAGAAGTCCGTTGCCTTACTTCTTCATTTCGTACATATATTATTATAACCGGCGAGGATGGGCTCACTAGTAAGTGATCAAGAGCTCCCTCATGAGGAGAGTTTGAAATACTGGCATGACCTATATATATGACCCTTGTGTACAAGATATACATATATATATATATATATATATATATATATATATATATATATATACATGTATGTATAATATATTATTATGATTACCTTAAATATTTTTTCCGCTCATTTACATGTACTAGTTTTTGCTTGTATATAAACATACAAGAGCTTGAGTCATCTCATTGGTATGTGAATTTGATGTGAAATCTTTTATACCTTGTTTGAGTGGACGAATTAACCTGTTTTCACTTCTACCTGGTGTTTGGGGCCATCATAGGATGAGAAAAAGAAACTAGGTTTGGCACTTTTATCGACTAAAAGGTAATTAGAACCGCAATGGCTACAGGTTTTTTTTTTTTTTTTTTTTTTCAATTTTACATCAATGGCTATGATCTTTACTTTAACATGTTTCTAAATCAAATTGAAACTACAGTGATTGATTTTTGCCTTTGAGCTTACAAAGAACTTAATTTTCAATGTGAAACCTATATTCTCAAAGACTCAGATTTATGAATAATAATGATATAGTCTCAACTTCAGCATGTTATTATTTTGAATTGAAACCTTAATAATTTTTTAACATCAAATTAGGATCTTATTTAATCACAGCCGTAATGATTTACTTTTGTACTTCGATTTACAACGAACCTTCTTTTCTCTAATGGGAAACTCTTCCTCCCACATATTCAGCTTCATTTCAACATGTTATTAGTTTATCAAATTGGAGCCGTAATGACTGAATTTTGTTTATAATTAAAAAGAAACGAAACCCAAAAGTTCAACCCCTATCTTATTAAATTAAGTCATAGAACTTTTGTAATTTAATTTTTGTTTCTTTCCTTATATATGGAGAGACATAGTCATAGAGTAGATAGTCACTGACATGATTACTTTTTATTAGTCGCTTGAATCAAATAAATCATATATTTTAATAAATTAAAACCTATCAAACAAGGGATGCTTGCTTTATTGCACCTGTAATTGTTAGACTGAACATCTACCACTACACCAAAACCTATAGTTGTCCGGCACAGTGCTACGCAAATCCTTTAAATCATACAATAGCCAAAGTGTTACAGTTCGACTATAACTTAATCCAATCTTGAACCTTACCACAGGACAATTGCCTCTAAACTTAAGCCCACAATATAACCCCAGCAATTTCTCCCATTGGGAATCAAACTCATGACCTTGGCTCTTATACTAATTATTAGATAGATTACAGGTTACTGGACCAAAAGTTATAGCTGTTAGTTTGATGCAACTCAAATTATTTAGACCATGTAGTAGCTCAAGCGCTGCAATTTGATTCATCGAGCCTAATACTCAGAATGGACTAACTTTTGTTTTTCTAGGTTACAATAATCAATTGTAGAATTCTTCATTTCCCACTCCAACCACCCTTCTATTAATTGGCTTGATCTCTGTGTCGCATGCCTAACCTTAGGGTGTAAAAGTACTTTTATAAAGCAACCAATTAAAGCATTTTATATTTGTGTTCTATATTTAAGTAAGTGGGTTGATTGTTTAATTAAAGTAGGGTTAGCTAATTATTGTGATTATACATATAGGCTCACGGAAAGAGTCAACTTGCATTGTTCAGTCTGCCTTGTGTGCCAGATTCAAAAACATTCCATCTTAATTATTAAGGGGGGCTCCTACAAAGAAGTCGAAAATACAAACCCCCCCCAAAAAAAAATGAAAATAAAGAAATCTAAAAACGTGTTGAACTGTCATAAATTGTTCACATTAATGAAAATTAGTGGGTATTCACTGCACTGTGCACCGACCAATCGTTAAGACTGTACCACGTATATTATTGATTTTACGTAAGAATTAATGAGTACTTATTACTCTTTGAACGGATTGGTTACATATAATTCTGTGCACTGACCTCTCACTAAAATTACGCCAACTGTTTTGTTGATTTTCTCTAAGAATAATGAATATTTACTACTCAGTGCAGCACCTAGCCGTTCAGATTGTGGCTCACCTGGGTCATTAGTTCAAGGGAAGTTTAAGTGCATATAAAAATTGTTCATTTTCGTGGTCCCAATTTAAACGTTGTACTGGAACATCTATTTTAGAAGATAATTACAAAAAAAAAAAAAAAAAGGATGAAATATTTATGGAACGTAAATTAATAAAATCACATGTTCTCATTTATCAAAACATCTTTCCCTTGATTATAACTACATCAGCCTTATACGCCTATATAATTATTCAAAAACTCCCTCCTCAAAGGATGTCTGGTGTTCGAATCTTATTAATGACAGAGCCTAGAGCCCATGTCCTCCACTTCTCTACTAACATTCATTACTGACTGTATTGATTTATATGCCCCTTGATATAAGTGCATAAAATAATTTAGATTGCAGGACGATCATTCTTGGGTAAATTTTATATAAATTTAATTTTAATTTATTAGAAAGAGGGAAGATAGAATGAGTCATTGGTCAGATGCCATGATTAAACCGCAATTTAACTCAGGCTCCTCTATTCGACCGCTTGAAGCTCCCGAATCATCACAAGCTTATATATATGGCCCACGCTGCAAAATCAACTTTTCTTTATAAAGTCAGCAAATCAACCCTAGAAAAACTCAAGCACGTTTCCATGGATAAACTTTATTCAACAATAAATAACACAGTTATATATAACCCGCCCACCCATGGGCTATTGAACCATAAACATTTTCCTTGTGATCTCTTCTCGCAGAGCTTCTAGCCATGGACCCACCATTGATGGAGTTCTACAAGGCCCTCTCAGAGAACTCCCCGGGGGAAGAAACAAAAACACCGTCACTAGAGACGAATGCTGCGGCGTTCAAGGAATGCGAGCTTCCGGTGATCGATCTAAGCCGATTAACTGGAGGAGAGAGCGAGAGAGAGGAGTGCGAGAACGAGATCGTGGAGGCTTCGAAGAGCTGGGGATTCTTCCAGGTGGTGAGCCATGGAATCTCCGGGGAAATTCTCGAGAGGATGAGGAGCGAGGAGGTGAAGCTTTTCCGGCAGCCGTTCTCCGACAAGTTCGCCAGCTTCTCCGAGGGGAGTTACCGGTGGGGGACGCCGTCGGCGACGCGCTTGAATCAGCTGTCGTGGTCGGAGGCGTTTCATGTCCCTCTGAAGGATATTGTCGGCGGCGGTGGCGACAGCGATGGCCGAGCCAGCTTTAGGTATTTACAACGGTTCTCCACCTCTCTCTCTCTATATTGCATGTTATGCATAATTTCGTAAAATCCATGAAGTGGTATTGCAAGTTTGTTGTTAGGGCTAACAGGGCGAAGAAATGAGGATTGAACTGGTGCACAACATGAACTATCGAGATTTGAACACGAGACTTTGAACTCCTAAGATATGTGTGAAAAACTGAATCCACTAATATTTGAGGGGCCATGCTTATCTAGTTCTAGTGGCCAACAGTGACGATCAGAGAGATTACGAAACCCTTAACCATTATTTTAAACATTCTGACTCCTCACTACCTTAGTCTTATCTTAGAGAAATAGATAATAAGTGGATGATAAGTAAAATTTGTAATGTGTAAAATTTCCATACTATTCTAGTTCAGGCTCTGCCACTGGATAATTACTACTTGTTTAACTAAAAGGGGAAAGGGTAATGGTAAGGAAGATTAGGTGAGGATGGAAAAAATAACTTCAGCCATCTACAGCACAAAAGATAAAAAGAATCATTTTATTATGCTCAAAAAATGAGAACTTTGAAAAACTAAAGAGAAAATCCAATAAGTAGTAATTTAAGCATAATTATGGCCTAGCTTTGGAAAATGATTTTAAAACAAGAGCATATTTTCCTGAAAATTATATTCTTGTGAGTTTATTTGTGCCTCATTAAGATTACTGATAGTATATAAAAAAATAAGAATATAATTGATTATGACCATAAAATTATAAGTTTTAAATGAAAAAAGTCAATTATTTTTTAGATGACCAGGGAGATTAGCTTCAAAAATGAAATTTTCTCATTTTTCTCTAATTTAAATATTTTATTTTCTAAAATTTAAGAATATATCAGAATAAAAAATCAAAAGTTCAGCTGGGGTGGGTGCCCCCACCTGGCACCCCCCAGGTTCGCCCCCAACTGGTTGATTGTTATCATCATTGAAAAAAAACGGGAAAAGAAAAAAAACACAATCTTGTTGCATGAGCCATTATGCATATAGAGCTGGGAGTAGCTACAATACCAAAAAAGGAGCATGTGAATTCTAATGAATAACAAGTTGTATCAATCTTAAATTTGTATTGACGTACCCTTGTTCAGACTCATAAAATAATCAAGCAAATTCAAACATGATGCTCATAGTCCCAAAATCAATGTCCTTCGTTCTTATCCACAACATTTCATAAGAAAATGTTACACAATCCTCGAGAGGTGAACATTCTTTTTTTTTTTTTTTATAAATATAATAGGTAGACTGCATATGCATCATTCTGCTAGACTATCGTATCTACTTTAATTTTATAATGGCCGAACAAAAGTTAAAATTTTAAAATTTTAAGAAATAAGCATAAAAAAATGATCACCATATAGAAAATTATATTAGGTATAGATTATATGGGTCATTCACACATGGTATTAGGTCAGGTTTCTATAATCCTCCATTATCTAATTAAAATACTGCCATTGGTCAAGCAAAAGAAACATGAATCCAAAGGCTAGATCTTCGATCACAATAATAGACCCAACCTACTCCTATAAATATTGTGCATATGTTTCACATATATAAATAATGGACCTATTACTTTCTGAGATGCCTAGTGCCGTCAGCTATATTGTTTAATTTATAACTATCATATTTGTAACTCTCTTGAATCATTTTTGCAACACTTTCTTCACACTGGCAAAACTATATATTTTGGCCTTAAATATTAATTGCAGTACGACACTGACTTCAATAAAAATATCATTTTACCATTTTAAATTTATAAATGATGATAATATCTATAACAAGAGGAGCTAATGTCATTTTGTTAAGATTTTTATATTTTTGTTATGTAAGCGAGAATAACGCTCCTAGTCAAATAACCTGGGTTAGGAGTCAATATTTTTTTTTTCCAAATCAGCAAAGAAACTATATTATTTGTCGATTAAACTGGCTATTAAGACTTAAAATCTACCTGCTACTAGTTACACGAGCGAGACTAAACTTTATAGGCCTTTTCTTGACTAAGCTAGACATTCGGACTCAAAATTTACTAGCTACTAGTTAATGGATGAGAGTTTAATGTAACGATTAAAATTTATGTCGTGTCACTTTCTGTGGACCTTATATAGGCCTGAGTGGATAACATCGTTTATGGATAAGGTGAAGACACGAAATTAGTCCAAAGCTTGACCCATGTCAGCTGGTAGGGTACCATAGTATTATTGCAGGGTGGCCAGCTTGGTTCACATGTTAATGGTGCAGACACAGAAAGACTGCACCTGAATCCTGAACTGTGGCTCTGAAACTTTGTCAAAAATCCCAAATCACCATATATGTACGTGCATCATTTGCATGCATGGTTTTTTTTTTTTCTTTTTTCTTTTTTCCCTTCCCTACTTATGTTATATAGATGTCTGTGTGCATCGTGTGTGGGGATTGTTGCACCTGACCCATGTGAGCTGGGACCAGGCTTAGAAGGAGCCTGGTGATCATTACTGGCATTTGTAGGACTCTCCACTCCATGCATGCATATCCCCCACACAAACAACTGGTCAATCCTGATGCTTTGGGGCCCACCTCATCTCCCCGTAGATGGGAGAAACGGTCCTCTTCGGAAAGTACGCGTTTTTATGATCTGTTACTCTCTTCTTTTTGAAAGCTGTTATGTTACTCATTATCATGACTTGCTTTCACCTCTTCTCCGTTGGGTTTTACTTCTAGCCATTATCATAGCCCCCTCTTTTTTTTTTTTTTTGGACTTTCTTCATCTGAAAAAAATAAAAATAAAGAACCCTTTTATGAAGGACGACATTACATCATATCAGATATTATATGTGCATCTTTCACATATATCTAATGTCGAAAGTATTTGATCAAAACACCTCTCAAAAAAAATTATACAAATTTTGTCATATCATCCTTTTAGCGTGAAGGGTATATAAATGAAAATTTTCTTACATCATTCGCTCGTGATAGATTTAAAAGGTAGCTTTAATAATTTTATAGAAGTAAATAAAACGAAGAATAAAGTTAATGATGCTACTCATCTCCCTTTATCTTTCTCCATATGCCACTATTAATGCTGCCAATAAGTGTTGGCTCGTTTCGGCCATCCACGTATGCCAACTTTATAACCACGGAAACTTTGCAATTTTCGCTTGTGAGTCTTCAAATTTCGTCCCGATTGAAATTTTAAACTTTAATTTCACCGATTATATACTCTTCGTAACATGATTACGTAGTTCATATGGTTAGGCTTAGTAACCTAATAATTTCTTTCTAACATGTTAGTTTCTAACTAATCTCTTGTACAATAATTCCCAGCTCAGCAATGGAACAGTTTGCTGCCGCACTATCCGGTCTCGCCCGAACCCTAGCTAAAATTCTGGCGGAGAAAATAGGGTATGGGTCCTCTTTGTTTGAAGAAAATTGGCAGTCGAGTGCCTGCTTTCTTCGAATGAACCGATATCCTCCATGCCCCTTCTCTTCGGAGTTATTCGGGTTGATGCCGCACACTGATAGTGATTTCCTCACAATTGTGCATCAAGATGAGGTCGGAGGGCTGCAGCTATTGAGAGATGGGAAATGGCTCTTTGTTAAACCTAATCCCGAAGCTCTAATCATTAACATCGGCGACTTATTTCAGGTACTTCCAATTCATAAGTCCCAGTGCCAGTTTGGTGAAATTATCATTAGAGCACCCAGAGGAAAAATTCCTTTCAACAAAATGTAGGCACTTGAAAAAATCGTTGAAAAGTTTAAAATAACTTTTTGAAAAATCCAAAATTTAAAACTTATTTTCAAACAGACAATTTTTTATTTTTTAAGGAGCTGAGAGCAGCTTTTTATAAGCTAGTCTAAATTAGCCCAATTCTTCTTTTGGAAAGGAAGAGTAGAGCCAAGAATTTTGGGTAATGGGCTTTGAGCAGCAGGACTTTTCAATTTTAGTTTTGGGGGCCTAAACTTTGTATAGGAAAAAACTTAGGTCATCTTAGACAACTGCTATTTGGGTTTGCATCTTACTAAAATGTCCTACCAAACACAGCCTTACAAAAAGTTAAGTGCCAACCCATCTCCTAACTCGTCTTTCTTAAAAGAAAGATGAAGTTTTAAATCCTACAAAGAGGCTTGAGTTAACTGAAATGCCTGAACCTAGTCCCATATTTATATAGTCACCACATTCATTACGTGAAACATTAGGGTCAGTTTGCCGAAACTTATTTCAGCTTATCTGTTAGAAAAGTCATTTCACAAACGTAATCATTTAGCGAATTTCAGAAAGCTTAAAATAACTTTACGAAAAAACCCTGAGATGCCTTGGAAAATAGCTTCTCTGAAATGGCCCTAAATAAATTTTCAGAGGCAAAGTAAACATCATATTGATTGAGGACAATGCAGGCTTGGAGCAATAATATATACAAGAGTGTGGAACACAGGGTGGTTCCTAATCAGCATTTTGAAAGGTTCTCCACAGCATATTTCCTGTGTCCTTCATTTGACACCGTGATCCAAAGCAGCGCCAAGCCTCCGGTATACCGGGAATTCAGCTTCGAAGAATACAGGCAACAGGTCGAAGACGATGTTCGTAAATTCGGGTGCAAAATCGGGCTTCCTCGATTTCTCGTGTAGAAGAATCTTCTCATGTAACAGCTGTTCTCTCCCTCTGATGTCACTGAGTTATATGGTTCATCTGCAAGTTTAGCATGGCGGCTTAGATCTCTTGATGTTTTAAAATATTATCGTAAGGTGTGGATTTTTGGTACCTAATTAGCTACCGGAAAGTTTTACCAACATGTCACTTTGCCTAACCCAAAATCAAGTTCCGGATTCCCTCGAGTCGTCCTTTCCATTTCACAGTACAGTTTGCTCATTTTCTTTATTTAATGCATTTTGTTAAAAAAATTAACCATATAGATGGAAATAACATGCAAAAACACACAATCATATCAATTTTTATGAGATTTGAAAATATATAACCTAATCATATTTAGCACGTGAAAATTAAGAATAATTTTTAAACCTAAATTTTTCCATGCTTGTGATGAATAGGTTCTGCATTTTTAAATCTCATGAAAATTGACAGACTTGTGTATTTCTGTATGTTACTTTGTTTAAAAAATGCAATAAGTAAAAAAATTTGGACAAACTGCATGGTGAATTGGAGAGGGGGATTAGAGAGGATCTGTTTCCTAAAATCAAAGGACAAGTTAAACAATGCCGTCTGGTTTTTAAAAAATATTCCTCGTAACAAAAACAGCGTAGTCACAACGACTTTCTTTCATGACTAACCGACCATATGTATGTCTTGGCCCCTTTTTGACTTAAAACATTTTAAGAACGCGTCAACATTCAACGTCCTCCCACCTTGTACTGCAATCCATAAATCCTTCCTATATTTGTTTCAACTCATATGCATGGCATGTAGACGGTTGGATTTGGCAATGCCGTGTGTTTGAATGGTGCCAACACGTGATCATATACATATGGAAATTTTTCAAAAGACTCTCGATAGTTTGAATCATTTTTTAAGAAATTTATTATAGTTTAAATTTTATTTATCACGCTCTTTATACTTTTATTTTATTTTTAATAAATTCCTTTCGTTTATTTTCCATCCAATGCTATTAAGTAGATGGACAATATTAGATCTTCATACTATTATTTCAAATATAAATTATTAAAAATTATATTAAAATTTTGAAAAATAGAAAAAAAAAAAATCTAAATAACAAAATAAGAAAACTTTTACCTATATTTTCAACGCCATGGATCTTAACATCCATGCCTTAATTGAAAATTCGGGAGGAGAATATTGGGATTTTAGTACCTTTTTTTAAAAATGAAACTTTAATTCTATTATTATATTTACGTGCATCCCTAGAGAAAGAAGTCTCGCCTTTCTTATCTTGTTAGTTAGATTGTCTTAATTTTTTTTCTTCTATTTTTCAAGTATTTTTCAAATTTTTAATAATTTATATTTGAAATAATGGTGTGAAAATCTAATAGTCTGCCACATGTCAACCTACTTAACGAAATTGGATAACAAATGGACGAAAGGGATCTATTGAAAACAAAATAAAAGTACATGAGGTGTGATAAATAAATTTAAATCACAAAAAATATCTTCAAAAATGACTGAAATCATAAGGGACCTTCTAAAATCTTTCCCATATTTATATTATATAAGACTCGGTAGAAGTCACATTTAAAAGTTAACATCATGTTTGGTCTTACAAGTAATATCAGGGTCAATATCATATACTTAATCCTAATAAGAGAATAGTTTTAGTTGACCATGGACAGAAAAAATGAACAGTTAATTGTATTTTTATCCCTCTGAAGGATTAGTCAAATTTTGGTTTCTTCTTTCATTGTATTTGCTTCATAGTCATTAAATTGTGTGTGAATTAATGGTGAAATTTTTAATCGACCTTTTCGAGCACGTTAGTCAAAATGACGGATTCATGTTCGGATTGAAACTCATGGAGATCATATGGGCCTGGGGATTTGCATTGGCGATACACAAATGGCTTCTTCTACTAAGTTCCGTTTTCTTCTTCTCCTCCTTCTCCTAATTCTCACCGTCGCCGCTGCACAGAACTGTTACACCACCGGAAACTTCACCGCCAACAGCACCTACGCCACCAACCGCAACCTCCTCCTCTCCGCCCTCTCCTCCAAAACCTCCGCAGCCGCGGCCGCCGGTGCCGCCGGCGGCGGCTTCTACCGCGCCACTGCGGGACAAAACTCCGACACAGTCTACGGCACCGCCCTCTGCAGTGGCGGCGCCTCTTCCGCCGACTGCGCCGCCTGCGTCCAGGACTCCGCTCAGAAGCTCATCGCCAATTGCACCGCGCAGAGAGAAGCGATCGAGTGGGGAACGGGTTGCACGGTTCGGTACTCCAATCGCAACATTTTCGGGGCGCTAGAAACAAGCCCCACGCTTAGGCTCTACAGAGTGGACAAGATTCCCGAGGATTCGAAGGATCGATTCCATGGGGCTTTGCGGAATTTGACGGACGAGCTTGTCCCGAGGGCCTCTGCGGGATCTGGTGGCTTGAAACTCGCGACCGGAGAGGCCAAATTCGGGGCCCTAAAGACGATCTACTCGCGGACGCAGTGTACGCCGGATCTGTCGGCGGCGAGCTGCGGCGTTTGCTTGCGAGAAGCGGTGAAAAATTTTCAAGACTGCTGCCGTGAGCAAATAGGCGGAGTTAGTCTCAAGCCCAGCTGCGAGTTTAGGTTCGAAGATTATCCATTCTATGATTCTACTTCTGCTGCCGCCAGCGATGCTCCGCCGCCCATTTCTCCTCCTCTTCCCCCACCTCCGCAGTCTGCGGCGGTGCCTGACAAAGGTGCGCTCATAATCAATTTGAGTGTATGTGTTGTCCAAGTTGAATCCATGATTCATATCCATAGAGTGCAAGCAGTTCATTATACTGTCATAATCATTTTGTAGGTCCTTTCGTTTCCATGCCAAAATTTAGATGAGGCAATCATATAAATATATCACATCAACGCGAGTCTTTTAATATCCACTGAATGAACATAAAAAAAATATGATGACATGTTAATTTTCATACTAAACCCCTAACGAATGTCACAGGACCAGTGAACCGCAAGGAAAGCATGTCTCGCACTGTTGTGATTGTTCTTCTCCCAATAACGGTGCTCTTTGTGCTTGTTGGACTGGCTTATTTCCTCTCTCAAAGGAGGAAGCCAAGAAAGAATTCGGAAAGTAAGTCAAGAACATGTGTTTTCCTTTCAGGCTCTGCCTTTTCTTTGGTACAACTGTTCCTAATTAGGTGTATATGTGCTAGACAACATCTTTTTGGAGTGTCCCTTGTCTAATTATGAACGGTGGCATTACAAAAAAAGGTTTTCGTTTTTAATTATGAGCTTCAGCCAATTTACCAGTTTACCAGTACACTTCTTCATGAACATTTCCCAGACTTGTGACCATTGTTTCGGAAAAAGTGAAACCTCGAAACATCTTTTGTTGTTTACCCAAATTTTAAGCAGATCCCTTGTAGCTTTAATTTTTAATTCGGAGAATTTCTTTATATGATCTGATTGTTCATGATTAATCTGAAATCCAGATGGGGATGCAACTGAAACCGAGGATTCCTTGAAATTCAATCTAGCCACAATACGAGCCGCAACAAATGACTTCTCCGTTGCTAATACGCTGGGACGAGGTGGATTTGGTTCAGTTTATAAGGTAATAAGCTGAACACTAATGGCCATTATTAGTGGTCAGAAATGAAAATTGTGCAACCTTTCTTTCGCTCTTACACAATTAAAATTGGCACGCACGTAAGTTTGCATATATCAGTATAGCTAAGAAGAGGAACAAAACCACACAAGGAGATAGAGGCCTAGGGAAAATACTAACTGAAAGTCTGAAAAATCATTGAACCTGTGGACTTGCCCCATGAGAAGACGATGGACTCATTTTAGCGGAGACTGTGGTTTGAATATTCAGGGAAAACTTCCGAATCGGCAAGAAATTGCCGCAAAGAGGCTTGCAGAGTGCTCTGGACAAGGCGAACAAGAATTCAAAAATGAGATACTGCTGCTGGCCAGGCTCCAACACAAGAATCTCGTGAGGCTGATCGGATTTTGTTTGGAAAATGAAGAAAGGCTTCTTATCTACGAGTATATGCCCAATGGAAGCCTCGACCGCTTCATATTTGGTACAAATTTTGTTTCACTTCTTCCTCAGTTTAAAGCCTTTACCTCATGTTTAGTTTATGGCGATAGCTATCCCATTGTGCCCTTATTCACATAGAATAATTATTACCTTGTTTGATTCACACTAGAGCTACCAACTCAATAAGAAAATGCATATTCCACTTATGGTCCATTGGCTATAGCTATTCCTTACGCATTCCGCTCACGACTCGTGGGATAAGCCATTCCTTGCAGTCCAAGAACCTAACATGTCGTTAGCTTCTCAACTGAGAGGTTGGGTGTTCAAGTCATGGGAATGCCATTTGGTGATTAAACCTTGATTTACATGCTGATGTGGGGTCAATTATGTGCACGCAGGGAGTTTGCTGTCTAATTAGGGGCGTGCTCCTCTGTAATATATATTTTAAAATAAATTAGAATTTCACTAACTGACTCTTTGTTTCAATTCATCCAAGATAGATCCAGCCAAGCGCAAGCAATTGGATTGGGGAATCCGTTACAAAATCATATATGGGATTGCCAGAGGAATTCTATATCTTCATGAAGACTCCAAGCTGAGGATTATTCATCACGATCTCAAATCTGCCAATGTGCTCTTAGATGGAGACTTGAACCCTAAAATTGCAGATTTTGGCTTAGCCAGGCTCTTTCTTATTAGTCAAAGTAAAGGGAACACTGAAAGGGTTGCTGGTACTTAGTAAGTTCACTTTTTGGCCACCATCCTTGTCCTAACACTCAATTGATCACATAAATCTATATGTTCAAACAAATGAATTTAACTATGTCCAAAAAACGACACGACACGGTTCAACTCGACTCGAACTATTTAAGGTAATGGATGCGTCCATTACCTAGAAGGGGCAACAAGTTGCCACATTGTATGAGTGTAACACGTAAGGTCACGATTGGCTCCTTCGAATAAGGAATGAATGCCTTAGTTATAACAATTCTTATACAATAAACTTATACCCCATTTGATCGGCCGGATAAGAGGAATGGATTGGATTATTTAATCTATTTCCAGTTCTATTTCCTCTCCTATCCTATCTGGGCAGTCAAGCAGGGCATTAAGGTAAAACTGAAAATATTTCAACTGCTCTGACCAATTGAGGATGTTGTGCAGTGGGTATATGCCTCCAGAGTATGTGAAGCATGGACAATTCTCTTTGAAGACTGATGTATTTAGCTTTGGGGTTTTGATTCTAGAGATTATCAGTGGCAAGAATAATAAGTCCTTTCACAATCCAGAGCAAGAAGAGCACCTCTTAAGCCATGTGAGTTGGCCTTTGTTTTTGTTTTCATTTGTTTCAGTGAATTCAATCCCCTAATAACACCGGTAGTTCTTGACAAATGACTTACAAATGTACCAAAGTCGGTATCCGAAAAGGTAATCATACCTTTTTACTGAAAATGTTGACCAGGAAAAAAAAACTTACGTGTTTTCATTTTTTTACCCAAAGGAGCTTACACTTGCGTCTTTCAGGCATGGAAAAACTGGAGAAGTGGAACAATCTTAAATCTGGTGGACAGTTCAATGCGTATTAGATCGCCAAGTGAAATAATACGGTGCATTCATGTAGGTTTGTTATGTGTTCAAGAAAATGTCGCAAAGAGACCCACCATGGCTTCTGTTTTTCTCATGCTCAATAGCGTCTCAGTGACGCTCCCTACACCGACCAAACCGGCATTTTTAGTGCACGATAGTACTCATGGAGCGGCACCATTGCAGGTGCATGAGTCGCAGCTGCTCGCACGCTCCAATCGGCCTGCAGCAGTGTCGTCGGAATGCGTCTCGGTAAATGAGGCTTCCATTTCTGAGCTCTACCCACGGTAGGACAAGAGTGCAGGAATTCAACTATGATGAGGGTCATTGTCAAATGACAATATGAACATCCCTATTTTGGAAACATGTCCTATAAACTAGTTCCCAATATTTTATGGTATATCGTAGTCATAGGAAAATGCTGATTCCAGCAAGCTTTACTCAAATGTCTAGGACCGTTTTTGATTCTACAACTAGTGTCAGTTCCAATGACAAACATGTAGGAGCATGAACCTTGCAAATGAAAACATTTACAAGAAAGTGGTCATGGTATATGGTGTGATACACTGTCTAATTGCGTATTGTGTGATAATCTGTCTAATTACGTAGAGAAGCATGCTAAAACTATGTTTTGATAACAAAAATTATATTTTTAACATCATTTAGCAAAATAATATAGTTTTGGGGTGCTTCAACACACAATTAAATAAGGTGCGACACCATATAGTTTTTGTGTAATACTACTCTTCCCGAAAATTGACTCTCAAACAAATCTTATCACTCACATATAAAGGTAGACCCAACATATATAGGTGGATCTCATTTATCACTTGTGCACCACTCACATATAAAGGTGAACCTTACATGTATAGGTGGGTTCTACTTATCACTTGTAAGTAGCGGGATTGTTTGGGATATTTTTTCCTGGATGAATATATTTACCCATAGCTTTTTCCTTTACAAAAATATGCACTACCTAATGTATGAAATTGCCATTGGGACGCTTATAATGTGCTTATATCTCGTGCAGGAGTTACCATTATGCTTTTTTTCTTTTCTTCTTTTTCTTTTTATTACAAAGAAGCTAATAACTTAGGAAATTAGAATAGGAAAATACGAAGCAATGCAGTGAAGACTTGACCACCTAATTTTTATTATTGGAAGAAAGGTTCCTGCCAACTTAATTAATGGTCGACTGTTCCTACATTTTAACTTGCAAGCATGAGAGAAGCCAACTGCATAATTAATTTATACAGCACTTTGTTCGATTTTTTTTTTTTCCAAAATTTTACATACTTTTGTCACATCATGACTTGAAATGGATTACATTGTGTACAAAGACTATTCTATATTGTAACCAAAAAAAAAGGGACTATTCTATTTTAAGGATGGGAGGATTTTTATTTGATATGATACTTGAATTTTGGAAGGGGTAAGATGGTTGTTTAATCATGGGCTACTTAATCTCATTGAGGTAGGATTAAAAGTCTTGTGGGATGATTTTTATCCCATTCCATGTACACCACTAGACATAAGACATGATGGATTTTATCCCATCATGTCCTTTGAGCTGGCGCAACAAACATGAGCCTAACACTCGATTGATTCATAGAACGAAATAGAATAAGTATTTCATAAAAAATATAACATGTGAGAAGTAGAATAATCATGGAAAATAAGTGAAATGACCACTTCCATGAACCATGCAAGGAAATAGATAAAGAATGGCTATTACCAATAGTCACGAATGTAAAAATTATTATTTACCTATTTCACTCATAGGCCTTGAGAAAAGCTAATCTACACATATTCCTACGGAATACCTATCCCATTCTATTTTATGAATCAAATAAATGACTAGTGTATTAAATTTGAGATGATCACATTAAAGATAAAGTAAAAAAGAAAAACATGAGTCTGAATCCGTCCCTAAAACAGCTTGTTTTGTTAAAATCTTTAAACAAATAGAAAACATTTTTAGTTAAACTAAGTCGTTCCGTGGAATTGCGTGAGTCCAAACCCATACTTGCTTTTTTTTCAAAGATAAATTCATAAGTTAAAAAAGATCGTAGATCGGTTAAGGATGCCATCTACATCTACTTTTTTAAGTCCTCACTCCGGACTAGTTAGGGTATAATCTCAAATTTTGTGTTTTCTTTTTCAATGATTTAGTTGCGATGGAAATTTGGCTTGCGCGTTTGTGTAGTTGGGATGAGGTTCAAAGGCTCAAATTGGTCCATACAAACCATATCTTGAAAAAAAGAAAAAGAAAATTTGAAGATGCCCGAAATATTCTAGTCTGTCTCAAGTTTTGGCATTCAAAGCCTCGTGCATGTGGAATCTGAACCCCATATTGAGCCGTGTAGGGCCTGCAGTTGGTGGGAGAAGCACAGCTCAAACGGCTGCGATTGTCGTCCTTCCAGTAACAGTGTTCTCTGCGCTTGTTGGACTGATCTTATGTGCTATTTCAAAGGAGGAAAACAAGCAAGACAGCTGAAAGTGGTCGAGATTATTGAATTTTCATCATATATTTTGAAGTCCCTAGGTGATGAGGTGACCATCATTTTGGAATAGTGAGACTTACAGACACCTTCTCTTGTTATGTTTTCTTGGATTCTTGGTTTAAAGGACTCTAATTGTTTAGAATTGATTTGAAATCCAGGTGAGCAGGCAACTGAAAGCCAGGGTTCATTGAAAATCAAACTAGCCACAATACAAGCTGCAACCAATGACTCCTCCCATGCTAACACGCTTGCACGAGGTGGATTTGGTTCAGTTTGTAAGGTAGTTAACAAAACACTGATGTCCATCAGCAGTCAATCCAAAGGCAGTCATAAAACTCTGCAATTTCTCTTCTTTTTGATCTGGTGTATATATAGGCTTACGCAAGGGGAAAAACTGGGACAAACGGAAGTTCAGAGATATCAACATAACCGACACCATTCTTAAATTGATGTAAAGGAGTTGTGCTAGGTGCAAAGAAAATATGCACAAAAAAAGTTTTGAAAGAACATATATAAAGAGTTTGGGCCTAGACACTAAGGTTGCGTTTGTTTATACTAAATTGATACTGAATGGTTCTAAGTGCTGAGTCGGTCAGAGGTGGGCTTATGCAGAACGTTTTGTAATGCCTCTGAATAGCTATGAATGACTTCTGACCAAATCAGCACTCAAATTAGTGTTGAATATGATGCTGAGTGCAGTACATTTTAGAGGTTAAATCATGGAAGAGACTTCTATAAACAAAAGTTAAAATTATTGTAGTGGCAAAACCACTTTACTTTATCCCCCATAACCCATTACCCTTCCTTGCTTTCAAAGAAAAAAGATCGGAAAGTTTAAAATTTTGAAAATTTTAATTTTGATTAGGTTCTTTGATTTGGAGATTTTGATATTAAAAATATGAGGCTATTAATTAATTGATAAATTTAAATACATGACTTAATAAAAAAATAATAAATAATAATAACAAGAGCAAAATTAGAAATATATATTATTCAAGCTTTTATTTAAATATGTAATTAAACAGATTTACTATTACATATGCAGCATCTCTTATTACACCTCTTATTCATTCAGTAGAATTCATATCTATTTTTAGCGTTCAGCACTTAATACTGAATTTTAACAAATGTGGGCTCTGTCACATACTACATCTGTTTTGTGAACTTGTCTGTGCACATTCTTTGCGTTAAAAAAAAACTTAAAACTTTTTCTCAACAATCTAGTTAGGACTTTGTTGGGCACCCCTGGTTGGGAGATGGGCCGCATTCAAATATGCAGGAGCCCATCTCCCATTCTTTTTGGGGTATGGTTTCCAAATGTGTAACTGGGACGCCCTTACTTTTTTTTTTTTAATAAACCCCACAGCGATATGAACAGAACTCAAGTTCACACCTTGGGTTAAGAAGTCCTGAGACCTTACTATTCAACTTATCTATACGACCCCTGAGAAGACAATGGGCTCATTCTCTTCCAAATGAACAATGAATTGCCGTAAAGAAGCTTGCAGAGCGTTCTGGACAAGATGAGACACCGCTGCTGGCCAGGCTCCAACACAAGAATCTCGTAAGGCCGATGGGCTTTTGCTTGGGTAAAGGAGAAAGGCTCTTATCTATGAGTACGTGCCCAATGGAAGCCTCCAACACTTTATATTCCGTACACTTTGACAGCTCGAACCCTAATCAAGAATATATATTAAATACATGACTCATGAGAATAATTATTATTTATCAATTCCGCTCATAACCACGAGAAAAGAAATTCCTTACCCGTTCCACCCATGGTCCATAAGAGTAGTTGTTCCATACATATTTTATTCCTACAGAATAACTATTCTATTTCTATCCTATTTCATTATGCAAAGCAAACATATTGTTTGGCTGCTCAAGTCATAAAAGTGTGATGCCATGATTAAAACCTTCATTGGCTGCCATGCCAAAATTGAATTGAAAAATTATGATTAAAACCTTCATTGGCTGCCATGCCAAAATTGAATTGAAAAATTAAGTTTTGACTCGAGTTTTGCAAAACTTAGTCTCGTGAAATATGGTTTTCTAACTTAGTCTTGTGAAATATGGTTTTCTACTGCAGTCTGATCCCTGCACATTTGGAGGTAGCTGTCTTATTACAGGTGTACCATCTGCCCGAAAAAGAAATTTAAATTAGAGTTTCACTCCGGAAAAGAAATTTAAACTAGAGTTTCACTTACTAATTCTTTGTTCAAATACATGTTACTTAGGAGATCCAGCAAAATGCTGGCGATTGGATTGGGGAAAGCGTTACAAAATCATATATGAGATCCAGAGGAATTCTTTATCTTCATGATATCATGATCTCAAAGCTTCTAATGTGCTGTTAGATGGAGACATGAACCCCAAAATTACAGATTTTGGCTTAGACAGGCTGTTTGTTGAAAGCCAAAGTGAAGGAAACGCCAACACAATTCCTTGAACCCAGTAAGTTTGCTTTGGCCACCATCCTTGTTCTATCACTCAGTTGATCACATATAAATCTTTATGTTCAACTGGGAAACGAATGAATTCAACTAAGCACTCACAAATGATATACATACTTGGCCTGACTTCAGTCGAACAATTTAGAAGTAACGGATTCATCCATTACCAAAGAGGGTCAACAGGAGGTTGCTGTACTTGTGTAACAAGTGACAGTTCAAGATTGATTCCTTCAAATAAGGAATGAATGAGTCTGCTACTTTCGCATGACAAACTAAAGCTAACATCGAAAATAGTTTTAACCGTTCTGACCAAATGAGGATGTTTTGCAGCAAATATACGCCTCCGGGGTATGTGAAGCATGGACAATTCTCTTTGGGGTTTTGATCTTAGAGATTGTCACGGGCAGGAATAACAAGTCTTTCCACAGTCCAAGAGCAAGTAGAGCACCTCTTAAGCCATGCAAGTAGGTCTTATTTTTCCATCTTCATTACCGTATGTCCCACCTGAATCGCGACATACCAAAAGATAAAATAAACTTGGTTTACATTGACTAGGGAAAGAAATAGGTTGGCTGTATTGTCTATGATATACCTAAATACCAAAAATTGCGAGTTGAACAATGCAACTGTATCGATCGAGGGGACAAAAAGTGGACACCAGCATCAACAACAAAAACAAGCAACTTTATATTACACAATACATAACACAATTCGCAAACAAGGCACAAGAACAGAAACCAGCAACAGGTATAGTAAGGTGTTTACTAACTAGGCCATGTATACCCGAATGGACTGAACAAAGCTTTCAACCCTTTTCCTAATCTCCTCAGGATTGGCTCCCACCAGCTTCTCAACTGGTTTCCCATCCTTCATTACCACAAACGTAGGCATGGCCTTCACCTCCATGCTCGCAGCCACCTCCTAAAGAAACCTCATACCAAACATCAACAACAAAAATAAAAATATCATCAATGTCGTCGAATTTAAATTGGATGATGTCAAGCATGTGATGGACCATTTGCTCTGATACCATGGTAAAATAGTTGAATTTAAATTGGATGATGTTGAGCATGTGATGGACCATTTGCTCTGATACCATGATAAAATACTAGGGTTTCCATCCAAAGGCAGAGTGATTCCAAGAGTTTTTTAGTCAAATTTATAGGCTTTAATTTCCTGATGCGGGGCAAGCCTCAAACAAAAAGCTAATTTGGCTCCAGAGGTAGCTGCTAAATTTAGGAGTCATCAATGGTTAAATTTACGAGTTTAACAACAAAGGGTGTTTGGTGGATAAGTTGATCCACATCCTGTGGACTACATAAGAATTTGCCAGCATTCATTCTAGGTGATGAAAGGACAAAAAGAAGAAAAAAATTACCAAGTCATATGAGGCGCCTTAAATTGAGAAAACAAGGAAAATTTTACCTTGAGCTCATCCACATCAACGGTGAGAAACAACATTTCTTGGTAAGTAGAGGCCAGTTCTTCAAAAACCGGGTTCATAGCCACTGATGGCATGCACCATGCTGCTGCGAAGTGTACCACAACCTACAATTCCATTCCCCCACAAACCAATTAACATACAGAGCTTTCTTCTGCCTTCCCCTTTTTCTTTTACCTTTCGGTTTTTTGGGCGGTTTTTGCTACACGTGCCCACCAAATTCTGAAGAACTTTGGGAACAAAGGGTAATCAAGTAATTTCATTCAACGTGTGTTAACCTGCTATCTTTCCTCTGTGTGCTTCACTCCAACTTTTTCAGGATTAGGTTGGGATCATGGCATGGACAAATCAAATTATTCTTTTCAGAGGATGGTGTTGATTGAGGATTATTACTTTAAACCACTTGAGAATTTCATCAAATATGTTCTTCAAATTTCTGGCTTTCATCAATAGGTCACTTTTTTTTCCAAGAAATGGAGACACCCAACAAAATGAAGAAGAAGAAGAAGAAGAAGGCAAGCACCTCCCTTTAGATACTACAGAGATAAAATAAAAAAGAAGGTAGAGCTAATTTTTTCCCAAGTGTAAGGTTGCTGATTAACAAAGCAGCACATACCATAACTAGTTCGGTGAATTAAGCTTCTTCGACTGTAATCTAGACTCAGACCAGAGAACAAATGACAAAATAAAAAAGATGGAAAATTTCTAGAGTTAAGGATCTTGTGAAGACAAAGAGAGACTTACAGGGCATCCATGAGTGGTGGCTTGAGTTGTGAAGAAATCCCATGACTCCTTGGAATCCACCTTCACCACTCTTGACTTTTGCTCCTCCATCTCTTCTTTCTCTGGTCCCTATCTCAATCACCCAAATTGGTTTTATCTACTTCTTCCTTTATTGCCCGTAAATTAATGAGTTTTTTTTGGTGGGAACAGGGCAACGCCTTTAACCGACAAAGATAATATGCTAAAAATATTATTTATAAAAATATTAAAATGATAAGATGTAAAATTAAAAAAGAAAAACTAGGATAATAATTTTGGCCCTCTACTCTAAGTGTCCTCAAGCCTATTTTTGAATATAAAAACTTTCGCTAGCCTATTTTGAGAATTTTAAAATTTTATATGATCAAATTAAAATGGGTCAGAATTCTCCCACCTTGACCGCTAACTAACCAATGGGCTTAAATTAAAGTGTGCTTTGCTTTATTTTTGTATTTCCAGTTAATAATTGTGTATCGGATGAATTTTGGAAAAAAAAAAAAAAACAAACAAAAGGAAAAATTGTCACTGGACGATTTTGGATGAAGCAAGCCCATGCACACGACCTTTTCGTTCCATAATTAATACAATCGAAAAAGAGATTACACTAGAAAAGCAACCAGATTTAAATACTATTATTATTTATTTCAGTGAATTCATTTTTTTAAATGGAAAAAACATAAAAAAATAAATGAACTAAAAATATGAATAATCTAATTTATTTTAAAATTTTTAATAAATTTGAGCTCTTGAGAGTCAATTTAACTTTCTAATAATTCAATGAATGTATTCAACGCCACTAAATTATATCAAACTTTTTCACATGGATAGGAGTGGGTGAGTTAAAGATTTAAGAGGGTATAGTTTTGGACCATAATATATAATAATACTGTATTTAAATAAGATATCCATCCATGGGGTGAATGAGACAAGACTACGGGGAAAAGCAAAGCATGGAAGCAAACAAGGGGTTCCCCACCTTTTCGTTTGTCACGCAGCCCATCTTCAGCAAACTGTGGGTTAAAAAAGAAACAGCTGCGGCATTGTTCCACATCCTTCCCGTTCCAATTTGCTTCATTGCGTGATTAAATAGATAAATTTAACACTGACAAACAAAACAATATTTTTTAATTTTTTAATTTTATTTTTCCAAGCTTAAGCAATCCCAGTTCATTATTGAGAATTCCAATACTCGATTCACAGATAATATTACCACAGCCTTTAGGACCTCGTGGAGAAGTGGACTTGTTTTGTTTTTATAAGATTTCTGATCAAATTCCACCACTCATATGTGAGGGTGAGGCTCGCCCCATATGTGAGTAATGTTATTTAATCAGAAGCTTCTTTTTCGAAAAGTCTAACATTACATTGTAATGTTCAATTTATTTTTAAAGTTAGCCACTAGAAAGTTGTGTTGAGTGGTTTGATCTAACTAATTTTATGTTTCAGTCCGTTTAAGCATCAAATCCTGATTCTGTCATTGGTTTAGATCTCTCGACCGCATAGTGATTGAAAAAGAAAAACACAAAATAAAACAAAAACACTGTCACCCATAAACTAAAAAATCGATTGAGGATCATTTTTCAGAAAATTCAATTTTCAGAATCACTCATCGTTGGTTTAATAGGTTTATGCGACTAAAAGTAAGATTGAACTAGGAGATAGTTGTCCAATTTACAATACGTGCATTGCAATTAAAAAAAAAAAAAATGATGCTCACGTATTGAAATGTCCACTCCCTTGTGATTTATGCTGCAATGAAAATCAAGTTAGCAGAGTTTCCATCGAGCGAGCAGAGTAGGCATCAGAAAACACAACTGCTGTGAAATTATCGAAAGCAATGACATCTTTGTAGTGAACACTACATAAACGGCGAATAAGCATTCCAACCGGTCGAAGCTGCAAACAGATTTCGAGTATATTATGGATCATTTCAATCGCTATTCGACGCACCCACATCCAAAGATTGATGCACTACAATAGTTCTATCCATTGGTGATGCAATTGTACAGGAGTTTTCCGATTGACTAGATCAATAAGTTGATTGCTGCTGTCATAAAGAACTAAGAAGAGTCCATTTTCTCAGTTCAAGAATTCAGATCAGGTATGCAGCCTAGATTTCTGAAAGAATTCAGATCAATAAGTTGATTGCTGCTGTCATAAAGAACTAAGAAGAGTCCATTTTCTCAGTTCAAGAATTCAGATCAGGTATGCAGCCTAGATTTCTGAAAGAATTCAGATCAATAAGTTGATTGCTGCTGTCATAAAGAACTAAGAAGAGTCCATTTTCTCAGTTCAAGAATTCAGATCAGGTATGCAGCCTAGATTTCTGAAAAACCACTGATACAACCCAAATGGCTAACTCATTATACATATTGCAACCTAGCATTACCCTAACAATGTTTGATCTAAATTATGAATGTCATCGAGAAGATAACAAACCATGACATCAACCGTAACTCAAGCGAGAACTAGCAGGCCTCGTGGTTGTCTGGCGCCGAGGAATCCCAATCTCACAAGAATTTACCCGAGCGGCAAAGCGAAGAGAGCAGAGTGACTCACCAACTGAGGTATGATCCGGAGAGATGTTGACGAACATTAGGGTCTTGGAGTCCCCACCTAAACAAGGCTGTTTACACGTTGAATTATAGGTGAACTTCAACAATCTCAAATGATTGCCCAAAAATCAGGGGAAAAAAACAATTTCAAAGGGCTCGGAATGTCAACTAGCACATCTGGCATTCCATGCTATTTATGGATATTGAGAACTGCTGAAGCTTTTGACATGCTGAAAGATAAGGGCAACACTAAACAAAACGTTTATAAAAATTGTTGAGGTGCCATAAGTGCAGAAGAAAAATAAATTGAATTTTCTAACACACCAATACTGAGCTCCTCTACGTTTCTACCACTCATCGCTGTTATAAACCATGTTTGGGAATAATTGGAAGATGGGTCCTTTGACATGTTGAAAGATGAGTCGATTAACGAGACAAAATGAGAATGAACATCAAAAAGTATTCCAACTAAACCATCGAATGAGCCCTACCTACATGACTCATTATCCTCTCCCCAGTTTCTTTCATCTCATCAAATATTCTTTCCAGCAATGCAAAGTTTGAGAGGGAAAAAAATAAAAATCCAACCACTCAAAATGAGTACTGATATACAGATATGAATCAGGACATGTGATACTCAGTCATACATTTGAATGCAAACCATAGTTCTTTTTGCTCGTCTTCAATGCATAGTTAAAACCTCCCTCAAAATTCCCCTCCATTCTTATTAGTATGTTCACCACGGATAAATTATCACAGATAAATTTTAAGTACAAGGAAAACTTCAACCCGTTGTTAATTCTCTGCTTAGCATAACGTGGGCTTTTGATGTGAAAACATAGGCTTTTAATGTGAAAACATAAGCATGCACTACAGATTAGCCGATGGGCAAGCGCAGACACAGTGGACCTATAAATTTACGCTATTGGGCCATTCTATAGTTTTATACGATGTAAATGAATGTTATGTAAAGGTAAAGGAAGTAAGAAATGAATTCTATTGGCAAGATTTGTGACCGAAGGAGCTCTCAGCTAGAATGAGATTGCAAAAATGATTGAATAAGAAGATTTTTACAAACAGCTTCAAGTTTTCTTTAGCAGCTTCAGGTTCAAAGTTGCCATATCACAAAGACTCACATCTACCATGTCTACGACAGTTCAAATGCAGACAACAGCCGAATAATTAGAGAAAATCCTTACATTATAACAGATACTCATGTATAAAAGAAGGTTTGGACACACGATTACACCAACCATTCATAAAAAGAAATGACTGCCAAGTGATACAATCTAATCTCAATCTTATAGGTATAAAGTCATCGGGTCAGCTTAGACCAGATCTGCCTAACCATGGTGCCTAAGATCTTACAATCTCTGATATACCAGCAGATGCATATGCTATATATTTGAAATCCCAAAAAATGAATCCGTTCTCCACATGTTCCGTCAGACAAGCATGATGCATGGTTTGGTAGGTGTATACTTGTCACGATAACATTAAAACAACTCTGGGAGATACAAATTTTTTTTTGTTCCAGTTGTTTTGAAAACAAAGGCACGAACACAAACACTAGAGCAGTACGAAGGCGTAACTGTTTAAGAAGGCGGAATTCCACCAGAATCGTCAACCCACCAGATTTTTTCTGGAAGATCAAGTCATAACTAAACTACCAACGCATCTGTCTTAAAAATTAAAAACCTTGCTTAAAACCTATCAAAGATAATTTTAGTTCCAATTAATACAAACAGGTTCAGCACATAACATAGAATATGATGTTCTTTAATTCATAAGAAGATGGGTTTCTCTTTGTACTTTGAATTAATAAAGGAAAGCGCGGTAGGGGAAGAAATAACACCACATCAAACTATTCGCATAAATTATATATGCCAGTGTGTTGTATTTAACAAAAAAGAAATAAAACATCAATCTTATAATGCTCTAAGAAGATTTATACCTGGAGAAGGTAAGTCAACTTCGAGTTCCTAAATGGAACATGGTCCTCTTTTTTCGCCAGAGCAAAAATAACATCGCTTAAGGAAGATAAACTTTTATTGATTGCCTGATCATTACAAAATAATAATTATCACAAAAATATTGCCAAGGTTCAAAATCGAAGCAATCAAAAGACTCTGAAAATGATACCTGAGTCTCCTTCAACCTGTCTCCTGTTGCCCCGCTCCTTGAAAGCCGCTCACTACCAGCAAGATCAATAAGGTTTAAGACACCCTGTACTTGTTGTTCAGTGCCCTGGAAAATCAAGAAAGTGTAGTAACCCTTATAGTTGAAAGATGGTTTACAGAACACCACAGAAGTGAAAAGTAAGACGTACCTCATTTACACCAGATATTCGCAATGTAAAGACAAAATGACTTCTTGATGAGCGCTCATTCATTTGAGTCTTCCCAACAGACCTAAAAAACATTAGCTCTATGAGCATCATTGGGGTCAACTTATTCACTAACATAGATGAACCCCAGAAGAAACCCAAAATATACGTCGAACATATGGCTCCAGAAAAACCAATAATGATGATTCGTCATGTCTACCACTTTGGTTGTTCATAGGTGAACTACATTTTGTAGATAATGGTGTGAATAATACCCCAACCTCAAGATAAGGGAGAGAAAAGGTAATAAGCCTGTAAGAACCCAAAGGACTTGTTATCAAATTGAAAAACCATCAATAATTTTCTTCTCAGGTATTCACCTGCTTTGGGCAGCCTGCTGAAGAAGAGAAGAGATTTCATTTATACTGCAGACATCAACAATTGTAAGATCAGAAACGTGAGTGTTTCCACTTGCATCATGTTTTACAGTATACTGCTTTCCAGAAACACCATTTTCTGTACGTGTCGAGTCTAAACCACTTGATCGATTTGTTGATAGCAAATCACGAATAGTTTCATTGTATATTTCCAATATTGAGGCCTACAAAATGATGAGCGGAAAGAGTTATAATTGACCAATGAAGCATACATGGTAGCAACAAAAAACAAAAAGAAAAAAAAACAGGAAAAGAAAAAACTAAACAAAAGATTTTACCTGCATTTTGTATTTCCAACCCTGTGAGGAGAGTGACTGACTAGTTTGAAAGATCTGTTCTAGTGAACGGGGAATTAGCCCTTTCCCATCAGGTGTTTCGGGCCTACCCATCATTGTATACGTTTTACCAGAACCAGTCTGACCATAAGCAAACATGCAAACCTGCCAATAACAAGATAAAACATTTGATTGAACTGTAATGAACATTTACCTCTAATGTAACTACACGCAAATAGAATTAGTTTGTGTCAGCAAGGGAAAAAATATTCTGCAGACCAAATCCCAACGTGCTTGGCTTGATTATACACACAGAACTGCAAAAGTTTTAATTCATACGATGGTTTTTATCTGCAGACAATCATCCGTAGACAACTAGATAAAGATATCAATCCTTCTCAAACTCAATCATATCAGATTAACAATATATAAGGAAAAAGTCAACTTAAATGCAACGACTGTTAGGACTGTCAATATATTGATTTTGATCCGAATTGAATTCAAAACGTGATATATTTGTTTGGATATTTATCCATAATTTTATACCCATATCCAAATCTGGAAATTATTTAGAAGACCGGATTATGGAATAGACATAACTCAATCTGATCTGATCCGTATTATTTCTGATTTTAATTTATTGCATACATGTACGGCTCAACAGATCTATTTCAAATTTTGCATTAACTCTTCCAACTTTTAACAAGCCTATTTTGGGAAATATTTATCAGTTCTTTGTCAACTTACAAAATAAGAATATATGGCAACGTTACCAACTAACCCACTTTCTATGATTATAGCTAAAATTTTAATTTCTAAATTAGAAAAAACAGGAAGCATGGGCCACAAAATTACCTTATACCCATCAAGTGCGCTCTGTACTAGCTGCGATATCTCAAGAAATACATCTTTTTGTGAGGCCTCATGAGAAAATACCTTGTCAAATGTGAAAGGATATTTCTGTCCTGTTGAAAATTAATGTTCAATGAGATTCAATGTATTATGTCAAGTATGAGACCACGACAAAGCTTTAAAATTTTTTTAATAATAATAATAATAATAAATCATATAATCCTTCTTGTTGATAATGAAAATAATGTATTATGTCAAGTATGAGACCACGACAAAGCTTTAAAATTTTTTTAATAATAATAATAATAATAAATCATATAATCCTTCTTGTTGATAATGAAAATTGATTGTAAAAAATATATGCGCAAATGAATAAATCAAAAGAAAACAAAGCCAAAACTGGCTTGTTGAATGAACTTCATTATTACTTGGAAATTAAAAACCATGTTTCTTAGATTGTGGCAGGTGTCCAATGAGATGCATGATACATATGTTATGTGCTAATGCAGATGAGCTAGAAACTTAAATGATACAAGAACCAAAATATATAATACGAATCATAGTTGTCACAGCACCAAGGGGGTCGCCGTCGACCACCAAAAGACTAGACGCCTAGGCTTCCAAGGTGCCCCCTAATAAAATTCATAATTTTGCCTCCCTATACCATACATATACATGTTCTAAATATGGAATCGCCCTGGTGATTCATGAAGTCGTCATCTATGGCTTCAGTTGGGCTCAGGATTTCCGAAGAAGAAGAAGATTCATCTTCTATTCGATTTCTTCTTCCTCTTCTTCTTTTTTTTTTTTTCCGCAATAGCATGCAAAACAACGTTGTTTTCCATGCTGCTTTAAAAAAACTTTACAAAAGAGAAAAAAAACCTTAGCAAAACAACACCATTTTGCTAGGTTTTTAAATAAGACTAGGCAACATAGGTCGCCAAGGCACACGCCTTGGCCACTACTTCGCCTTGGTAGCATCTTGACAACTATGATGTGAATGCTAATAGCAAAAGCAACTTCATGATGAAATTCCATAATTAAGGCCCATGCTGCTGGATTGAGGAACAGCTGTTGTATGGATGCACACCCAACTGTCAAGCTAATTAAATTTTCAGAACTACTAAGAGATGTACGCTAGAAGCGTCCATACTAGGGTTTAACAAAATGCATGAACTTTACCACTTTGTATCAAATCAATGCCCGTGCCAAGAGCTTCGGTAGATGTATGATATGAAACCACAGGATTTTCTAATTCATCACAATCATCAGGTAATAAAGGTCGCACCCTGCAGAAGACACGTATATTCCCTTTCAATTCCTGCAGTAAGATAGAATTCAGTACCATGAAAACGCTGTCCTCAGCCAATAACAAATGATCAAAATCCCTTACCAAAATAGTGTTATGAAGCTTCTTCCTCAGTTTATCTCCTTCAGCTATTTGAAGCTCAGCATTTGCCAAGCGATCTTGTAATTCATGCACAACTCTCTTTTGTTCTTGATATTCTGTCATTGTTTCTGAAGCAGACAAATCTGCCATCTGAAAAATTAACAAACAGAACTATGGATCATCAATGATCATATATGCCATTAACAATGTAAGTATGACTACACAAATGGCATCATATGCAGCAGCAGGCAGTGACAAAAAAGGGATCTCACCTACGCTCAAAGAAAGCTAACCTTTAATTTCTCATTTGCAGCAGCTAATTGATGCTGCAAGATATGTACGTGCTCCCTCTGAGAAGAACATGTCTCCTACATAGGAAACCAATAATTTCATGAAGTTTAACAAAAAATTGAAGATCAAATGAGCAAAGAACTTGGCCAAACAAACCTCCAAGGCACTCGATTTGATTATCAAATTATCCAACTCTACATAAGAATTCCCAATATTTTCTTCGTACTTTGCGAAGTCGGAAGTCAAGGCATGCAACTGTTGCACTTGATGATCACAATTATCTCTCACTTGCTGTAGCTCCTCTCTAAGGCATTTAACTTCATGCAGCAACGAATCCTTCTGCTTTGCAGCCTCCTCCTGAGAGGCCTGGAAAATTACTTTGGTAAGACAACTCTAAAACTATCCAAAGTTTAAAGCAAAAGGCTAGAATCCTTAAAGAAGTGTCCTGACAAACGATAGATTCCACAAGCCACACAATACATATATTAATTATGCCCTGTTAAGATGCATGCCCAGTTTACAAACTATAAACAATAGAGAATGTCCAAAATTTCCGTAATACAATTTCTTGGAGAAAATGTCAATCAACGACCAAAGAAATCCAGCCCGCTTTGTTATCCTTAGTAACAATATTTTCATTTTTCTATATTCAAACAAAACTTTTGAAAGAAATGGCCTCTAAGAGACATGCACAAAAAAAGTGGCAGCAAAACACAGCAGCAGGATTCCAATAGTTGTTGGCTTTTGAAAGTAAATTACACCCGGAAACACTGAAATTATATGAAATATTCCACGTACATGAAAAGGGATTCAACCATGGTTTTAAATCACGGTCGTAATAATGGCCTCGAGTATAACAGGAAGCAGGCATAACAAAGGTTGCAAAATGGGAAGCAGGAATAACAAGCATCAGGAAACAAGAAGCAGGCATAGCAGATGTGAAATTTTTCGGGCAGTGTACGACTCTTTTTTTTTTCGATTTTCGGTTGATAAACCTATTATATATGATTTTTAGACTGTTTTTTTGAGCCACTGTATTTAGCTAATAACAATTATTCAAGAGGATCATTAGATTTTATATCAATTTAGTGTGTTGTTAATAGTAAAACCTATATGAATTTTTGCCACTACAGCAATAAAGATTTACATAAGTATTATCATAAATATAAAGCAAATATATTTAAACAAGTTCAAGAAAAGAGAAAAAATCAAGAGAGAGCAGGCTAAGAAATATTATCATGAATGCATATAACCCTTTACTTAAAGGGGGAAAAAAATTAAAAAGTAAAATTAAGAATTGAATATCTAGGCAAAATCGAGGTTGAGAAAGAAATTTAAAAAACTCTTAACTCGACCTGGGGAAAATTGGTTGAAGTTATACTTGGAATTTGATTTAAACAGTAGAACTTAGAGAGGGAGGGGTTAAGAAATGCATATGGTATGAGAGAGAAATGCACATGTGATAAAGAGGGAGAATCCTGGTGAGACAGATAAAAGAGAGAAATGTAAGCACATGACACCTTTATTCACTTACGTTTCACAGAAAAAGGCAATTTTTAACTCAATTTTTTTAAAAAAATAACCCTCAAGGCCATAATATCCATTATGGGCTATACTGCAAACTCTATTAGAACTATTATAACGGCCCATAACAGTATAGGAAAGCACCGAGGCCGTTATTTGAAATCATGAATTCAACTCATAAACTCACAATGCTTCATGCGTTACTAATAATATAGAAACTAAAATGATTAGATGACTAAGACTGTTATAGTAATACGATCTGCAAAGACATCTTCTTAGCAATTATTACATGGCACATTATATTAGCATATTTATAAATGACAGAAAGAAGAAAGCAATGGACGTCATTAAATATCCTTTCTACATCATCTTTTGCCTTACTGAATTTATTGACCGAGTAACTGAAAAGTAGGCAGTAAGATACATATGATATAATGCAAACTTCGTTCAAGATAATATATAAAGAATAAAACTGTTATTCCTAAAGAATCAGAGTGTAGCTTTAACTTATCTTAATCATATAACTCCATACTACTAATACACTCACAAGGTAAAAGAAAAACCAAAAAGTAAGGCAGCAGCAAGAGACAAAAGATGCAAACTTCCATCTGATAGCTCTGTTTCCTATTATTTTTATCCACATATTAACTGCAGTGTTCCCATTTTCAACTATAAAATTGCACACTTCCCTTTTTCCAACCTTTGCATTTGTTGATGTTCACAGAAATAGGATCATGTGTTCATTTTAAAAGGCTGAAGCTACCCCCTGAAATGGACAACTTGTCAAGACATTTGATTTTCAAACAGATTCCATTCCATCTTAAACCTAGGGAAAAAATAGGTCTCCTCCCAAACCACAAAGAAAAAGCAGCACTTGCTAAAATTCAACATTGCAAGCCACTCACATTAAAACGCTTCAAGATCCAACAAAGATTAATAATTTCAACAAGACTTGATATATATATATATATATATACACACAATAATTTCATTTCGATCCATACTCTAGACAACAAAAAGAAAACCTCAAGCAAGAATGGATACAAGTGCAACGATAAGGAACAACACTCACCCTAGATGAAGTTAACTGATCTTGCAATGAATTGTAATGACCCCTTAATGTGCTTAGATTCTCGACCATAGCCAGTTTTTCCATTTCTACTCGCTTGAGTGAATCATTAGCCATCCCAAGGTCTGTTTGAAGTTTGCTGTTATACTGCTGTAAGCTTGTGTTGTACTCTTGCAACCGTGTGTATGTACCATTCAGTGAAGCTATCTGCACGATGAATCCAAATACATTAATGATATCATCAGTTTAAAACATGGAAGCTGACTGATCGGATTACTTTTTGTATTACTTTTTGGTTAACAGTCAAATTTTCTTGTTGAGCTTTTGCAACCTCTTCCAACAGAGAGGCTTGCGACTTTACAGAAGTAATACGAGCTTCTTTCTCATTCTTATGGCACTCGATTGCATCCTATCCATCAAAGCAAACAAAAGAGTTAAACTCAAGTACACACAGCATAGAATTAAAAACAAGTTATAGCTAACTGACCAACTTATCTGATTCTTCTTTGAAAAGACTCTCTTCTAAAGAAGCATTAGTTATCCTTAACTCTGCAATAATTGTACTTAACTCATCCACCTTGTTTTTCATTTCCAGCTCTAACAACATCAAACCAATAAACAGTAAGATTTTTCTTTTGTAACAACTTCAGAAAACAGAAAGCATCAATGATTCAACAAGGATGGTGAAGATCAAAGCATTCTAGCTCACTTCCCCCCACCTCCCCTCTCCCTCTTCCCCTTTTTGTGAGAACTAAGGGAAGCTCATCATCTTCCCCCTGCATTTTGCCAAAGAGGCTATTGCTAGGATTCGAACCCATGACCTTTAAAAGTAGTGCAGAATGGGGGAAATCACCTGCATCATTTAATTTTCTCTCTGCAGCTTCTAGGCTATTTCGAAACTTCTCCTGCTCAAGGAGATTGATTTCATCACGTTCTTGGAGCCATTTGATGCAAAGCTTAAGCTTCCTACTAAATTCATCCATTCTTTTTTTATTCCCCTGAAAATTGAGAAAATAGTATCCATTTAAGAATGACACTCAACCCATTAAGCATAAACATGGATACATTAAAAATTTATACAATTCAATCCTTTTTGTAGCTGAGAAAAGAGGAAATAGCCACTTAGGCCCATCAATGTCCCACTTAACTGCCCAACTTGCTCAAGTAAAATCTAGAGTTTCTTCACCATCTATTTCCCACTAAACTGCCTGCCTTACTCAAGTATCATAAACTCCACAGTATTTAGCCAGAACCAAAACGGGATAAAGCATGGAATTTATATTCTAATCTTTTGCATTCTTTCCCAATGAACTGAATGTTACACTATTTAAGGCAAGAAAATTACAAAATAAGACATACCCTGTGATCAAATTGCGCCGGTTTGAACTTCTCTTTCAACAATGCCCCAACTTCTTCCTTTGTAAACTCAACACTCCTGGACTCAGAACCTTCATTACTTCCCGGGTTATCATGCTGATTAGTGACATCTGAAAGGGGGGAGCGGCCTCGGCCAGTGTTCCGCACCGGCACCGTCCTCCCTGTACTGATCTTCCTCCGCTTAACTGGCGGAACCTCATCAGCCGAATCCTTCTATAAAAACCCAGAACTTATGATAATACAACGAAAAAAACATTACAAAAACCCTAGGGAGGAAGAGAAGATTACATTTAGACTAACAAACAGTATAAGAAACACCATAGAGACGGAGAGAAGATCAAAATAGAGATAAAACGCTATAAAGAGTGTGAGAAGTTACATTTACATCGCGGGGGGGTCTGCTAGCGTTCCGGAGGTTCATCGCGGAACCGCCAAAATGGAAAAACAACTCAGAGAAGGCGATTTCGAGGGCTTTCTTCTGTATTATGCTTCGTGGATTGCATTTGAAGGAGTTAGAAACGATTGTTCACAATACGAACGTTCGGAGACTCGGGATCGGGAAGGAGAGCACCGTGCAAGATCTCTCTGGTTTTGATAAAGGCAGGTTTTCTCTAGAGAACGTTAATGGAGGAATTGGAACGTTGGACGGGAGTTAGGGTTTCGCGGAGCACAAAATGGGGCCGTCGTCAAAAATTTCGAATTGTTGTGAAATGTAGATTTGGCGCTATAGCGAACCACGAAAATTGCATCGATTGCCAAATATGCCCTTCGCTTTTATCTTTTGGACCGATTCGGGCGAACCCGGTTCATGACGGAATTGTGGGCCTCGCTTATAAATTCAGTGGGGTCCTTGTTTTCGCATTCTTTAATGTGCTGTTAACGGTTCTAAAATGAAGAAAAGGCCGAGGTAAGTAAGTGGGACCCGTGATTGCCATGTCAATCTGCCTAGTCAGCCTACTTAACATTTCGATTAATGGGGTTAGCAGTGGGATGAAATTTTGATAAATATTAAAATTCAGCGGCTTGAAGGAAAATTTAGTTTAAAACTTGAAATTTACACACTGTTTTAAATTAATTTCTAAAGTTTAATTTTTATTTAGAATAAATCACGTACGTTTCTAAGACGTATTCACTCAAATCCTGTTATCATTTATGTTAGGTGCATAAATTTATAATTCAAAATATAAAAAATAGAAAAGTATAAATTTATGCACGTAATATTGATGATAACAGGATTTGAATTATTCTAAATAAAAGATAAACTTAAGGAGTCAACTTAAAGTAGTGTACAAATTTCAAGCTTTGGGAATTCTGGTTAGTGGGGAGATATTTTAGGAGTTAGTGATTTTCAATTCAATTGGGTGTACTGTATATATATCCCTTCCCATTAATTAAGAGAGGTACCTGAGGATTATCTAAATTTTTAGCTTGCTAACGTAAATTGGAGGCCTTTTGCCCCCCTCAAAATGGGCCCTCTCTTATTCTATTTTTATTTTTATTCATAAAGTGTGATCATATCAATCTCACTTGGTTTTTGACATGCGGAAACTCCCCCCAACCAAACACTTTTTGTTTTACCTTTTATCCTTTGGCCTTTTCCTTTTATTTTTTCAATTAAAGTCCATAAAACCCTATAAAGCCGACAGTATTATTTTTCTAAGAGTTAGATTAAATTTCACTTCTATTTCATACTTGAATTTAACCATTTGACAAAATTTAAATTTAAATTTAAAAAGCTCATAAAACCCCATAGAGCCAATAGAGATTATTTTTCAAATGTTAAATTAATTTTCACTTCTATTTCACACTTCGATTTAATCATTTCAATTTAAATTGAAATTTAAGAATTAGTTTTGTGAAATGATTAAATTGATCTTCAAAATAAAAGTGAAATTTAATTTAACTCTAGGAAAATCAAACAAACCAAAAAAGAAAAGGCAGATTTCCATCTATCAAAAACTAATGGAGATAAATGGCATAATTTGAACATTAAACCAAAAGCCTATACAAAAGGTTTCATAAAATATTTGGCTCCAATCTAAACGAAAAGAAACTTCAAGGTTCAATTCAATATAGGGCCCATTTGGTTTATAGAATCTTACATTCTCATCCAGCATCACATTGTGATGCTCAAAACGTGACATTCTTCCATTTGGTATACTTAGTTGAATTTCTCGCAATATGACATTGTTACGTTTGGTATAAACAATTAGATTCAATGAATGCTAAAGTTTTCCATTAATATCCTTTTATTAAAAATAAGCATACATAATATTCATAACATAAAATATAGCAAATTGTTTACCTAATAAAAAATATATATAGTTTAAAGGTAGCACTAAAACAAAAAATTTTTCCTATTTTTTAATTTTAAAAGTTGAAGAATTTAATTCAAACATTTATTAACTAAAAATAGAATTTCCATAATATAATAATGAATTTCTCAAAATAGTATTATCAACTATTTATTATGAATAATATATTTATTTACTACTTATATTATTATTATTATTATTATTATTATTATTATTTTAAGTTATACTAGCTACATGCTTAAATAAAAATTTTATCAATTTATTCATTTATAAGGATATTTTTGATATTTTTTTAAATATGTACATTCTTAAACAGTCATCCAAACGACATCATTCACATGTTTTTTGATTTAATTCTAACCCAACAAAAAGTTTTCTGTCTTCTTGTTTCACAATCAATCAATCAATTACAGTATCAACCAAAGCTCAATACCATTCAACTTTTCTTCCCGTTGGTTCAAACTATTCGTGTTGCACGTTCTGCCCGTATTTTCAAAATTCCTATAAAGCGACGTGAAGGGGAGATTTTTTTCGAGAAATGGACCACTGATTTTATAGTTTTGGGTCTAATATCTTGAAATTACATGGCCGAGCAAAAAAGAAGAAAGAAGAAAGAAATAAAGAAACATAGGAAGGGCCGTTTGAGCTAATTAAAATGAAAATCGGTTATGATGAAATTTAAAATGAATTATAATTTCCAATCCGTCATAACTCAAAAATAGTTAAAGCATGATAATTGCCTTCTCTGTATGGGAAGAAGAATGTCCATCCTCATGATTTAACCCACATACTAGAATGGAAGTGAACTTATTTTTCTTGGATCAACTATTATTACTAGGAAGGGAAACCCTCGGGGGAACTAATATACAAGGACCTAAGCTTCATCAATACTCACTCACTATGATTAGGAGGCTAGAAGATAAAAGAAAAAGATGTATAATTATTAATAGTGAGAGAAAAGAAAATAAAAGATAGAAGGACCTTTCCATCCGTCTTGATTGCGAGTTGGAAAAAAAAAAAAAGGAAGGGGAAGACCATTACTTATATAAAAAAAAAATTCACTAAAAGGCGATTCAATTTGACAATCTAGGTATCATGAAAATTTGGGGAAAGTCATTTTCCCTCCTCTTTACATCAATCTCACTTTTGAACAGATGGAAAGTTGACAGTTTTAAATTTTCCATTTACTTCCACTCACTTTCCCTTTCTTCCTTCGTAAAACTTACACTTAATATAAGATTGAGATAAACCAAGTACTAATATTATTATGGGCTTAACTTTGTTGTAGCTGATGTTGCCACACAAAAAAGAGGAAAAAACATAATAGACCCCAGAAAATGTAGTTTTGAGTTCTCTTTTTTCTTAAAATATCACAAAACTTAGCTGCAACTAGCTGCATATTAGTTTTTGTTACGCTAATAAGAAAGGACTAGCACTCGTCTCAATACCCTTTCAAATAGTAAAATTATAATGAGATTATGTATCTTAGATTAGAGGACAAGATTGTTATTTTTTTGTTAATATAGTTAATTTTGCAAGTTTCCTAAGGTTCATATACCAATTTCCAAACTACATAGAAGTTATGTACTAATTTTTAAATTATGGTTGGGATTTTTTTGCCAATTGACTAAACCACATGGAAGTAGTGTTTAAAGTGTAACTCTTTCAATTAATTTTGGTCGCCTAAAGCTGAGTACAATTTTATTAAACGATCAGGCGGTGCTGGTTGGTTAAAAGTACCATCCATCTTCAACAGACTTAGAACACTCATACTCCAATCATGCACAGGCTTTAACATTTTTTCGATAGTGAAAATGCTATAAAAGCGCAAACTAAGATTCACGATACAAAAACCAAAATTAGAATGAGAAAAAAAAAGATACCGTAATGTAAGTCCATTAAGAGGGCCTGTAATGTCTGCCTAATCCCTCCCTCTGATGGACCATAGATTGAACCTTCTAAACAACCCCATTCACGTGAAAGAGAGGGGAAGGGAAGGTTTTTTGATTCTGTAAGATAGCATAGTGTCAAGATCAATGTAATCAATTATGTTTCTCTTAGAAGTTGGTTAGTTGCTGTTAGAGTTCAAGCAGTTGTTTAAAGTATTACACTCTACGTATCGAGTTTAGAATATTTAGATCGTTACCTTCAACAAATATATATATAATATATATAGAATTTTTGAATTAACGAATTTTAATCCGACTGTTCAAATCCTTACCTATTTAGCATATACTTAGAATCGGTAGGATAGGATATAAAATATTTTATCTAATTATATCAGAGGTTTTTATGTAATCATTCGGATTTTATATATATATACATGTCCTTTCAATACGGCATAGCTTATCGAAAGGATCTTGCAGATCCATCAAAGTGCGAAAGCCCCCGGACCTTTCATAAATCAATTTTGGTTGCCTTCACATCAACCATCGAGGCATGCTGGTGGGCCTCAGGCCCCCTAACAGGCCTTAAAAGTCGTGGTCCTAATTAATTTTGCCTGCCTCCACATGAGTCGTCGTCTGAGTGGAATATTGAAAATTCAAAGACACGAAGCATTGGTACGTGACAAAGTTAATTTGACACGTGAAAAAAAAATTGTGTTCAATTCATCTCTCTCTTAAACAATATAATTCTATTAAAATTTATAAATAAAAATATACTACTTTGAGTAAAATTATATTATTTTGGAGGCCAATAAACATAAATTAAATGAATTTGGATTCATCTTTTTTTTTTTGAAATATACTTTTCAATTGAAAATGAAATTTAATAAATATTTTATAAAAATATAATATAAAAAAGAAGACTAGCATGTGAAGGAATAGATTTTTTCCGCAACCAAACAAAACGTATGATTAATTGGTGGGTGCGTGAGACACGATCGAGTCTTGTAATAATAAATTACCTCGGCCCCAAAATAAATTTATCATTCAAGTAGAGAGAGAAAGGGACATTTTGTGGGATGGCGCCCAAGCCATTTAATTAAAAAAAATGAAGGCGTCTTTGGAAAGGGGGTGCTGCGTGGGTGGGGGCATTGTGATGCAGCTTGGCTTCGATCACACGATTATCAATGGTGAGATTTAAAATTTTTTTATTTATACATTTAAATTGAAAAATTTATTTTCAAAACATATTATTGAATTTTTTTTTCTAATTTTCCCTTCATAAATCAATCAATTACAGTATCAGTCAAGGTTCAATATACATTTTGCTTGTATTTTTAAAATCCTAATAAAGGGGCGTGAAAGGGAGATGTTTTGAGAACTGGACCACTAATTTTATGTTTCGTGTGTAATAATTTGAAACGACGTGCCCTAGCAAAAAAGGAAAAAAAAAAAAAAGACATGGGTTTTAGAAAAATGTTCTTTCCACTATTATAAGAGTACTATGGCCTCACTTTTAATGGATGGGCCGTTTGAGCTAATTAAAATGAAAATCCGTTATGATGGAATTTAAAATGAAAAATGGGTTCTCGTTGCAATACCAATTCCATTATAATTTCCAACCAATCACAACTCAAAAATAGTTAAAAGCATGACAACTGACTTCATTGTATGGGAAGAAGAGTGTATATCCTCATGATTCAACTCCTATGCTTGAACGGAGATGACCTTATTTTTCTTGGATCAACAAAGGAGAATGATTATTACTAGGAAGGAAAATCCTAGATGGAACTATTATACAAGGACCTAAGCTTTATCAAATACTTACTCCGAAAAAACCTAATACTAAGATTGGGAGTTCAAGAAATAAAAGAAATTAATAATGAGAGAAACTGTCTTGATTGCGAGTTGAAAAGAGAAAAGAGAACTAAGGGACCTTGTGAATGTTTGTACAATTTGATGAGTACCCATTTGTAACGGTGGATAACGACCTTTCATATTTGGGTGGGGGCCCGCAACAGGTTACGGCCCTAGTACACTTACTAAAAATAAAGATGGTATTTAGGCCTCTCCTCTATAAAAAAAAAAAGAAAGTAAAAAAGGTCAAAAGATTTTCTGAATAAATTCTTGAATCATTCAGATTTTTTTGTTGTTGTTTCTTGTAGATAATTGTATGAAAATTTGTTTGTTCCCTTAATTTCTTTCATATATATATATATTATTAAATTTTGAAAATAAAGGAGTTTGGTAAACTACCGAATGACCAACATTGGAGCCAAATTCACGTGTTATTATTGTACATACCGACATGTTTCTCTTTTTTGTGGCTTTTTGTGATGCCTGGGGGAAGTTGTTATATCTTTTTTTTGTGGCTTTTAATGATGCACTGTGAGGTAGTTGTCATATCTCAAAACTTTATATATATATATATATATATATATATATATATATATATATATATATATATATATATAAAATTAAAATTTGAAAATAAAGGAGTTCTGTAAACTACCGAATGACTAGCACTAGAGCCAAATTCACGTGTTATTATTATACATACTGGCATGTTTATCTTTTTATTGTGGCTTTTTGTGATACCTGGGGGAAGTTGCTATATCTTTTTTTGTGGCTTTTAATGATGCACTGTGGGGTAGTCGTTATATCTCAAAACTTTCGCGGAAAGTACGTAAGACGTGTGGTCTCGATCCACAATTGGTTCACGTGTTGAACGTGGGAAGATTCAATCACGAGAAAAATTTGAGAAAAAAATGAAAGAGAGTAAGATTATTCGATCCAACAACAGGAGCCAACATGGGCATGTATAAAAGGGTGAGGAGGGAGGAGAACTTCAGTAAACAAAATTGTCCATTCCTCCACTCCCTCTACTTGAGCTTTTACTACTGTATGTTTGGCATACATTTGTGAGTGGTGCGAGCGCTCTTTTCACCTCTTGATCTCATCATCATCATCGTCATGGTTTATCTCCGAGCATCATCGGTGGAACAACAGCAGCAATGTGGAGATATCCAGGCCGTTGATAACCAACCCCTTGATACAATTGATCAAAGGCGATGCACCAATTATAAGCCAAACATTTGGAATTATGATGCCATCCAATCTCTCACTAGTGAATACTGGGTGAGGGCCTACATCAACATTGCTTTCTATTTTCATAGCTTTTTCACTTTTCATTCAGATTTCTTGGTTCGGGCCAAAGAAATTACAAGCACACTTATATAAAAGAGCATATAAAGAACATTCGGGGCCAACAAATTACAAACGTAAAAGAGTTGACACAAAAAACATTTAACTTGATTTTAAAAAATTTATAGCATATTGTATTGACTTGTACTAGTGTTTAAGTGAATAACTTGGAGCCAACTCCAACTAATATAAAAATCTTTGATGAAATCAATCAAAATATTGTGCAGGGAAAAATGCTAGTAAAGCGAGTCGAGAAGCTAAAAGAGGACGTCGCTCATCTACTAAGCAATGCACAGGACCAAACGACCAAGTTAGAGTTGGTCAACTGGATTGAGAAACTAGGTCTGGCCAACCTTTTCCCCAACGAAATCAAGGAAGCCCTCGACGCCATTGCTCTCGATGAGAATCAAAAGGATCTCCCTGCCGTAGCCCTCCGCTTTAGGCTTCTCAGGCAACATGGATATAATGTTCCACAAGGTATTCATATGCACTTCTTTGTTTTCTTTTATATAATGACAATTTGAGTAATTACTTTCAATCCTAATATGGATGTGCATTTACGTAAATCAAATACATATGACCTTTTGAACTCGATTACTTGTTGTCAAGTAGTCATGCCAAACCTCACTTACGAGGAAGTCTTGTGTTTGAATTTTGGCAGCAGTTATATTTCATGCGGGCGGTTTAATCCCCACATATCTTCTCTCTTGCTAACACTAATTGCCGGTCCTTCAAATGTATATCGCTTTGTTAAAATAAATTGCATGGTATCATACTTTTCAGACGTGTTCAACGCCTTCATGGGTGCGAGTGTGGGCCAATTCATTGATGGTAAGCACGTAAATATTGAGGGAATGACGGCACTCTTGGAAGCCTCACATCTGGGATTAGAGAGCGAAAGCATGGTGGACCGATGCCAAAGCTTTCTCGACCGCGTATCTCAAAGGAATCAGACCATGTGTTGAAGAGGAACAGCTAGGCTCGAGCATGGTACAGGAAATTGGTCGTGCTCTGGAGCTCTCGATGCATCATAGGGTTCAATGGTTTGATGTCAAGTGGAACATCAGTGCTTATGAGAGTGAAGAAAAGTGCAACTTTAGTATGCTTCATCTGGCTAAACTCAACTTCAACATGGTCCAAGCAACTCATCAAGACAATCTCAAAGATATGTCCAGGTAAATATTTAACTAAGTATATTTGGTCCAATCCAATTTTCTTTGTTCTCTTTTTTATTGTTCCAAGCCAATATGAAGTCATATATTAAGAGTTTATGGCTTATTTACTTGTATGTCTGAACATTCTTTACCAATTGGATCGGATTGGACCACATATAAATACATAAACCATGTAACTCTGCAAAGCATCATCTTGCATTGTTAGGTGGTGGAGGAATTTGGGTCTCGCAAAATCGATGAACTTCACAAGGGACCGATTGGTGGAAAGTTTCTTGTGGGCAGTGGGAGTAGCTTTCGAGCCAGAGTTCGGGTGTCTGAGGAAATGGCTAACCAAAACCATCAATTTGGTACTGGTCATTGATGATGTTTATGATGCTTATGGCTCACTGGAAGAATTGGAAAGCTTCACCCATGCAATTGAAATGTAGGTGCACTCCATAACCTGTTCTTCACTCAATATCTAATGCAAGCTTAACTAAGGGAACAATCATATGAGACTAATTAAACCGGAAGATAGCTAGCTACCTAATTTGTGATGACGTCCTTCCACTATTAGAAAATAATGAATATGTAAAAGTAAAATAATTGCTCTTTCTCTGCCTAATGGAAATTGTGATTTCAGGTGGGACCCCAAGGAAGTCCAACAGCTCCCTAAATGTATGAAAATTTGCTTTCAAGCGCTTCATAACACAATCTTTGAAATTGCTAACGAAATTCAGAAAGAAAGAGGGTGGCAGCAGCGTATTACCACACTTAAAGAAAGCGGTACTTATCATTCTTTGAACGATTGAATGAAATTTAGAAAGAAAATGGAAATTTTATAAATCTCCCTTAAAGTTTGCCTAAACTGCCCCGGTTGTAGTTGAGCCCCTCAAAGTTTGGAATTGTGCATTATGTAATGCGCCCTGTACCATCGATCTTGAATGAAAAATTCAAACCAAAAACCATGAAGAGGTCGAGGGACATATTGTGCACAATTTTAAACCTCTGGGGATAAAAATGAAATAATTGAAAGTTTGGGAGAACATTGACATTTAGAAAAACTTGAAGAGGAATTTGTGTAAATTTAGCTCTTTTTAAACTATAATTCATTCATGAATTTTATGATGGTTCCCAGTGGGGGGATTTTTGCAAGGCCCTATTAGTGGAAGCAAAGTGGTACAACATGGGGTACACACCATCTCTCCAGGAGTACCTAGACAATGGGTGGGTTTCATCATGTGGTCCCTTGCTATGCGCCCATGCACTTCTTGCAGTAATACAACAGGAGGACCCAATAGAAGACGTGAAGAGCATTCTCGAGAAAAATCATGACATTGTCCAGTATTCATCTCTCATAATTCGACTCTGCAATGATATTGGAACATCAACAGTAAGTAAATATATTTTTCAGCAAGAATAAAGATAAGGATAAGCTCAAGTGGTTTCATTCGAGGGCGGCCGGATTCAAAAAATTATATGCAAGAACCCATAAAAGAAATAAATAGTTGGGTACCTTGAGTTTGAGGAGACTGACCACAATTTTATTGAGCCTATGCTTTGAGTTGGGTAGTTCGTTTTTCTCGAACACTTGGGGTTTGGGGTGACTAATTTGGAAAGCTTCTGATCAATAAAAACAGGCAGAAGCAGAGAGAGGGGATGCTGCTTCATCAATTCTATGCTACATGCAAGAAGCCAATGTTCCGGAGGAGATAGCTCGGAAGCAAATCAAGGAGATGATCAGCACGACTTGGAAGAAAATCAATGGGCGGCTCATGGACCAATCTTCTCCCTGGGTGCAGCCATTTGTGCGCATGGTGATCAACATGGCTCGAGTGGCTCACTGCATTTATCAGCACAGAGACGGGTTCGGGGTTCAAGACCGCGAGACTCGAGTTCACGTCCTCTCTTTGTTGTTCAAACCACTTTCTCTTGATTGAATTTGAAGTCTATTAGGTTTCACCTACCTTTTTAACTTGATAATAAAGGCATACAAGCACTTAAGTGCTTATCTCTTGCCCAAGGAGTGTTTAATAGCCACTCAAATCAAACTACAAATTTAGATGTCTGATGGTTCATTTAATGATTATTATTTCGTCAGATGGACAAGGACGAAAATAGATTTATGTCCTCTAATTGTCTTAATCATATGGTGCTTGAGGGCCCATAAAGGAAAAGATGCACTAAAGTCGAAGTTTGTTGAAGCATTGTGATACTTTATCCTTGAAATGCATCAATTATTGGTTTGCCAACGAGTTATATCAAGTTTTTAGTTGTGATAGAACATCGTGAAAACCCACTGATTTACAATATTGGTGTGACTAGAGTGCATGCGAGATTATGATTGACTTGCAAATAATCGCCGTATTTACCTGAAAATATCCTAGTGAAGCCACAAAATGCTTAACAAATATAGGGTTGATAGAGAAAACTGAAAATTATGAACTAAAAATTCTAAATCAAATCAATGATTGTATTCTATATTATATATTTTGCCTTTAGCAAGGGTCACTTTACCAAAAATTTATGTGGAAAAAAGTCACACAACAAGTTAAGTGATTTTTAAAATCTCCTGCTTTCAGTTTCTATTATCGAACACACTAAAGATTGTTCATTGATTTTAACCGTTATCAAATAAGCATTTAATTTGAAGTCAAGAATTACAGAAGCTAATTAAACATCACATGAACCATATCAGTATTTTATAATTACACCGCACGCAACCAGTTTGCGTTTCACCATATATACAACATTCCTAAAACTTCTTGATAAAAGTTTTTACATGTCTAGGTTCTGGTTTTTGCAGATACAAATTCTTTTTTCTCTCTCTCTTCCTCCCATCATTCGGGCTCCTTTACTTAAATTTAATTGTTGTTCGAAAAATATTTTTGAAAAGAAAATAAGACTTGGGCTTTGAACTTTGCAGGCACAAGTTCTCCCCCCAATCCTCCCCTCCTCCTTGTGTAGTCTGGTGCCAGCGGCTGCCATGTGTCCAACCGATTCATTCAAACTTGATCTCTAATGTACTCCAAATATAATTCACATGATTACATGAAAACAACTTTGCTAAACAGCAGTTGCAAAATACCCATAAATGTAGAATTGTTATTTTTTATTCAGTGAGTTGGATGAGACTTATTTTTGTCATGTATTATACTACGCATTTTAAATTAAGACATTTTTTTTTATTTTTCACACAAAATTTTATCACTTTAATTATATATTTTAAAAATAAGGCTAATAGTTGAAAAAAATCTTGTACCTTTAATTTGTTTGGTCTATAATAATTAGCTTTTCTTTTACTAATTTATACCCTGAACTTTCATTAGTGAAAGCAACTCTCCGGTCCTACTTGTAATGTCCATCAATTTCCATTGATCCTTTACTCTTTACGGGAGCAAAAAGTACATGTAAGCACATTGGCATGGGGAATATGCCATTTTATATGGTTACTTTCACCTTATTTCGATTTAAGTCTCAATTTTTTTTTAATTTTTTATTTGTTACTAATGGAGCTCAGGAAGCCTCCTACCATCTATTTTTTACAATAAAAAATGAGATTGCTTGACTCTACCTCCAAATTAAATAAAGGGAAAAAGGAGTCATACAATTCTTGTTGGTTTGGTCAAGCATGCTCTTGCTTCCAGTTAAGTCCTTTCGTGCTTACTTTCAAAGTGGTTGTTGAACTTTTTCAAGTAGCGGAATTGCTTCGTTAATTAAATAGTGAAAAATTAAATCTAAATTCTATGACGGAAAGACATGTAATTGCTAGTTGAACTAATACTTGCCGATCCTTTCATATAATTTCAACTATGTAATGATAACCCCTTATATTATTCATCTGGAGGAATATTTTCTTCTGCTATATTATCGTGGGCAAGAGTGGAGTCACGATTTGATGCTTGTAGGAGCTCAAGTAAAATTTTAGTTGGGCTGACTTGAGTTGCGAGGACCGACCACAATTTATTGAACCTAAACATAACATACACCGGTTAATATAATATAAAAATTTAAATTTTCCTCAGGTGGGTGGGCGCCAAGGCTAATCTTGGCTCAGCCTGACCCGGCCTAATCACGGCTAAGGTTGAGATTGACTGGATTAGAAAATTTTTGTAAGACAATTATAATATATTGATATATGTATGCAAATAAAAGTGGATATGAGTTACCATGTATGGCCTTTGCACTCTCAAAATGACGTCATTTCTCCAAAGTATACTTAAAAATTTAAGTGAAATAACGTCATTTAGAGGCATGCTCAAACAGAAATCATATAGTGTCACCTCATATCCAATTATTGAGTTCAGTGGAACATTTGGTGAATCAAGCCTGAACTAGATGTGAGTAGAACGCATGACTTACGCCCCTCGATGTGCATATAGGGCCCCTTTTTTTTGGGTGAGAGGTAGGGGATCCATTTATAGTGTATAAATTTTTTTGAAAATCTATAACCATAAATTCAACGATTTAGATTCTTTGATTTCTATAGCAACTTTTCTTTTTTGGGTTGAATTCATTTGGAAAAAGGGGGAAATTATATGAAATAATCTAATTTTTTTCCATAGAAAGAGCACCTAAGTTAAAAGTACTATGCATCTAAAATGTGGACTGAAATTTTAGTTAAAACCTTGAAGTTTGCTCCCTTATTTTAGGTTTAACCTAAAACTTTTTTTCATTTAGAATGAATCCCAATATTTCTAATTAAAATATTTTAATTTGAACCCTATCCTAAATTTCTGTCGTATTAATGGATTGAAACGCAGACACCTCCTTTTTTTTACTTTTTTTCATAGTGAACTTGTATGTTCTTCAAGAAGTAATTAAATTTTACCCTTATTTCGTGCTTCAATTTAATCATTACGCTATCAGAAAAACATTCCATCACAGAAACTCTCAAATTTGTCACATAAACCTTTTTGACACGATAATCTATTGCTAAAGCTCTGACACTATATAACTCGACATAGAAGGTATTTTCCACAACTACTAACAAAACCTGGTATAGAAATAACCACATTTCTGATTGATGTATGCTGTTGTGGTTGCTCTTTACTTTCCATTCTTCCTTTCCAAAACTCGCAATTAAGAAATTTAATTTTCTTCCTTCCAAATTCAAATCATTCCATCTGATCAAAGTGGGAAAATAAATTTGGAAACAAACAAAGACCTCAAAGATACCCCTCCTGATTAATAGTTTCTAAGTTTGAACACTCCCACACGTTATGGATCCGGCTCCCCCGCTGGTCACTTCTTTTGTTCGCCTACCAGTCGTTACGCTAGCTCACAAAAATTCATTATTTTGAAATTTAACTATACATGTGAAAAGATCAGGGAACATAAATATTCATAAAATTGGATGGTGTTTAGCAAGGAGTCAAAATATATATATATATATATGAATAAATTCTTAAATTGTTTAGATTTTTATGATAGTTTTCCTACTAAATATCATCAAGGTATATGAAAATTTACATATTTTTAATAATTTATCCAGATAAAATAAAGAAATTTTATAGACAAACTGAATGATCAATAGGCGCCCGACGTGAAAGACTTTTAACGATGAAGGATCGTGGAGTCCACCGTTTTTGTGGCTTTTAACGATGCATTTAAAGGAGTTATAAGCTCGAAGCATTCCCGGACAGTACGAGAAAGGCTTATGGTCTCAGCTCTAAGTTGGTCCACGTGTTAAACGTGGGAAGATCCAATCCACATTCTCAGTGGCAATTTTGAGCTAAAGTGGAGAGAAAAAAGGAAAAAGGAAAATAAGATGGGCAGCGACCGGGGCACGGGCATATATAAAAGGACAAGGAGGGAGGAGAACAATATTATCCGTTCCCCTCCACTTAAGTTTTACTACTGTATGCTTATCATAAATTTGGGGTTGGAGCGAGCGAACTCTTTTCGCCTCATCATCATCTTCCCCATCACCACCGCAGTTTGGTTAGTGGAAGAAAAGCAGCAAAGGTATCCAAACCCTTTGATACAATGGAGCAGAGGCGATGTACCAATTATAAGCCAAACATTTTGAGATTATGATGCCATCGAATCTCTTGGTAGCGAACACAATTGAGGAGCCCGTATCAACATTGCTTTATATTTTCCTAGTTCTCTTTCACTTATCATTTAATTTTTTTGATTTAGTGCCAACAAATTGTTAAGGTTTAAGCAATTTCTTAAGGCATTATATCATAAGTATCGAGTTTTGAATACCTAAACCGTTGCCTTCTGTTAGTATATCTATAGAATATATCTAAGGTTTTTAGGTTTATGAGTTCTAATCAGTAAAGTTTATTCAACTAAGTCCATATCTGTGTAGCTTGTGGATAGACGCAACCTTACAGAAGAATTTGAAAGCTCTGGGGTTAGAGCTGCCCTAGATTCTTCCAATTCTTCCAATAGATTTTACTACAATTTAAAAATCTATGCTAACCCCCAAATTTTATAATTTTGTGAGTAGTATTTTAGCACATTAATTTTGTGTATTGGCTAGTCCATGCATTAGTAGTTAATGTAAAAAATCTTTCATGAAATTGATCAAAATGTTATGTAGGGAGAAATGCTAATAAAGTGAGTTGAGAAGGTGAAAGAGGACATTGTGCATCAACTAAGTGCATCGAACCAAATGGTCAAGTTAGATATGGTCAACTGGATCGAGAAAGTTGGTCTAGCCAACCTCTTCCACAAAGAAATCAAGGAAGCCCTCAATGCCATTGCTCTCGATGAGGGTCAAAGGGATCTCCTTGCCGCAGCCCTCCAATTCAAGCTTCTTAGGCGACATGGATATAATGTCCCATAAGGTATTCATACGCACTTTTTTCTCCCCTTATGTATATTAGAAATTTGGGTAATTATTTCGAATCCTAATATAAATGTGCATTAAGGTAAATCAAAAGTATAAGACCTTTCGAACTTGATTAATTAATCTAATCACACAAATGTAACCCTTCTACCTTAGATATATAATATAGCTTGAACTTGTTGCATAATAGTCATGACAAACTTCCTTATGAGGAAGTCTTGCGTTCGAATCTCGACAGTAATCACATTTCATGGCATTTTAAACCCCACATGTCTCGTCTTTGAGTCTCGTAGAATCAATAAGCTTCACGAGGGACCGATTGGTGGAGAGTTTCTTGATAGCGGTGGGAGTCACTTTCGAGCCAGAGTTTGGGCTTTCGAGGAAATGGCTAACCAAAACCATTAGTTTGGCAATAGTCACCGATGATGTTTATGCCTCGTTAAAAGAATTGCAAAGCTCACCCACACAGTTGAAGTGTAAGTGTACCCCATAATTGGATATACTTGAACAAATTCATATCTCAATACAATATGTAATACAAGGTTAACTAGGAGAAAAAATTATACGAGACTAATTGGAAGATTGCAACCTAATTCATGAGAATGTCCTTCCAGTATTAGAAAGTAATGAATATGTAAAAGTAAAATGAGACCTCTTTTTCTGGTGGGATTCCAAGGAAGCCCAACTGCTTCCTGAATGTACGAAGATTTGCTTCCAAGCATTTTATAATATGAACTTCAAAAAGAAACAGGTGAAAGCGACGTATTGCCATACCTAAAGTAAACGATACGCATCATTCTTCGAATGATTTGATGAAATTCAGAAAGTTAAATGAAAATTTTACAAGTCTACTTCCCGAGCTGCATTGGTTGTATTTGATCCCCTCAAAGCTTGGAATTGCACGGGTTAGGGCACACTGTGCTCAATTTTAAATTTCGGGGGATAGAAATGAAACAATTGAAGGACTAGGAGAACACTAACATTTAGTAAAAATTTTAAGAGGAATTTGTATAAATTTAGCTTCTCTTAGGGAAAAAAAACTATAATTCCTTCATGTCATGTACATTCGTTCTCAGTGGGGGGATTTTTGCAAAGCACTACTGGTGGAAGCAACATGGAACAACATGGCTACACACCATCTCTCCAAAAGCACCTAGACAATGGGTGGGTTTCATCATGTGGTCCGTTGCTATGCGCCCTTGCATTTGTACAAGTAATACAGCAGAAGGGCCCATAAAAAGATGTGATTAGCATCCTCGAGGAAAATCAAGGTATTTTCCGCTCTTCATCTCTCATAATTCGACTCTGCAATGATCTTGGAACATCAGCTGTAAGTACATAAATTTTTTTTAATCAAGAAACAACTCTGTGATAGGTTGAAGTGTTAGCGTGTTACGAATTACAAGGGTAGAATCAGAATTCGATGAATATGCAAATGCGAGAAAAAGAAATAAAAGAAAATAGGCGGGCTAGTTTTAAAATAGGCTAAATATTATATGTAATTGTTTTAAAAAAAATTCTGTGCACGGGCCAGGCTTGGGCTTATGGCATAAGGAGAGAACGGAAAAAAAGAAAAAAAGGGGATGTCAAAATTGCCTCCTATTTAATTAAAATGACTAACTATTTATTTGGATAGTGAAATGAAATAAAATAGTTATTTCATAAAAATATAATATATAGAGAGTAATATCTCTATAAAACATAAGTGGGATTGAATAAGGAGTAATGGCCATTAATGTGATACCTATTGCTTGTCCATTTTATCCAGGAACCGTAAAACGCGCTATTAGTCCCATATTCCTCAAATTATTTAAGTTCTTTTTTTATGAAATATCTATTTCATTCCAACTGTGAATCAATCGGATAGCAAATATCTTCTATAAAGATTTGGACTTTTAGGATGACCCATTTTGAATGCTTTTGGTTAACACAAACAGGCAGAAGCGGAAAGAAGAGGTGTTGCTTCGTCAATCCTATGCTATATGCAAGAAGCCAATGTTTCAGAGTAGATACATTGGAAGCACATTAAGGAGATGATAAGCACAATTTGGAAGGAAATCAATAGGCGATTCGTGGACTAATCTAGTCCTTTGGTGTAGCCATTTGTGCGCATGGCTATGAACATGGTTCGAGTGGGTCACCGCATTTACCTGCATGGAGATGGATGTGGGGTTCAGGATCCCGATACTCGAGATCACATCATTTCTCTATTGATCAAACCACTTTCTCTTGATTGAGTTTGAATTTTATTGGACTTTATCTACTATATTTCCTCAATATTAAAAGGTAGCATGTAGTTAAGTACTTATTTTGAGCCCAAATCTTTACTAACTACCCACTACAAATGGATGTGACCAATGCCTGTTGGTTCAAGTGGTTTGGAGCTTAATTCCCCTTAAGCAAGGTCTTAAGTACGAATCTTGTAAATGAAAAAAATAAGCGCTGGGAGAGCTTTATCCCTCTTATGGGTCCTCCCGCCTTGAACCAGATTTAGTTGGGGTTGTTTGGCCATTAAAAGTGTTCCTTTAATGCTTATTATTTAGTCAGGTGGACAAGAAGGAGGACGGATTGATGTCCTCTAGTTGTTTTAACCATATGGTGCTTGAGGGTGATAAAGGAAAAGATGTACCTAAAGTCGGAGTTTGAAGTTTTGTGATGCTTTTTCCTTGTAATGCATCAATTATTGGTTTACTAATGAGGTATATCGAGTTTTTAGTTGTGAAAGTACCACATGAAAGCCCACTAACTTATAAATATTTGAGGGCGTGCAAAATTATACTTGATTTGTTTTAACAATGATTGCATTTACTTGAAAATATCCAAGTGAAACTACTCTAAAAATGTTTAATTAAGTCAGGGGTTATTTGATACAATAAAAAAATATGCAGCTAAAAGTTTAAATCAAATCAATGACTATATTGTGTACTATGTGTTTTGTCTTCAGCAAGGATGCCTCGAAGAAAAAATTTATGTGAAAAATCACATAACAAACTCAATGATTTTATAATTCCGCACTTTCAATTTCTATTATCAAAAGCATTTAACTGTGTTTAACGATTTTAATTTTGCTTTTGGTGTGAATAACGGGTATAATGGCAAAGAATTTACTCTCATTAATCATAATTACTCTTCGATAAGGTGCAGTTTCGATATCAATTGATGCGTCGTCCTTTATATTAATCTATATGCTTCAATACTCGTTCCCCAGACTTTGGGATATGCTCAAATCAAGTATAAAAGCCTACGGTGAAATATCAAATATTAGTTTTCTAAATTTGTAAATATGGGGTTTTGCGCTATGCAGTGCGAAAATTCATTATTTTTATACATGTACATTTCTCATACCTACAACTTTAGCTAAATCATCGTTTCTCATCTTTAATGTGCCAAAGTTTCCCGAAGTATAGGAACTGAAAAAGTCCTTTGAAATGATATGAAGTGAAGCTCTTCTATTAATTACCCAACTTTCCTCATTGTATGCCAAATTCAAATTATCATCATGCCATAAAATAGCAATATCATTAGTAGTTGTAGCAACCTGATCATTATCTGTATGTTCCTTTTTCTCGTTATTTTCACTGCCATTTTTCTTTTCCCTTTCTAACTGAAAACAATTTTTCTTAATGTGACTCATTTTGCATAGTGATGACATACCACATCCTTTCTGGGATAATCATAACTTGCTTCTATTCCTATTTTTGTTGTGCACTATTCCTATTCCCCCAAATCCGGAAACATGATGGAAAGGAAAGGGGGAGAGAGTCCTATAAAAGAAAGGCTTCTCTCCCCTTCCTCAACATCTCATCTCATTCTTCTCCTTCTTTGTAATACTCTTATATAGTGGAGTTTTCTTTTCTTGCCCGTGATTTTTTCCCGAAAGGGTTTTTCACGTAAATTTTCGTGTCCATTTTATTTCTAATTTTCTTTTATTTGCTAGTTTGCTCTATTCGGATCGGAGTTTTATTACCAAACAATTTTTATCTTTCAGATCTTTGCTTTGAATTTTTCCCTTGCTTTCTACAACTAAGGCTTTGGAATAAGAAGAAGAACCTTGGCTTTTTGCTTCTCATCTCTTCATTTAAAATACCATTTTTCACAAAATCTATGGTAACAGTCCCATTGGGGATAGAATTACACAATGACACACGAAATGTCTCCCAAGAGTTTGGAAGAGTACCAAGTAACCCAAGCCCAAGTACCTCATCTTCAAATTTAATATTCATGGTTGAGAGCTAATTAATCACTCCTTGAAACTCATTCAAGCAATTGGATATGGATTTGCATTCCTTATAACTTAATTGCATGAACCGCTTCATTAGAAACAAATTATTATTGCTAGTTTTTCTCATGTACAATGACTCAAGCTTTATCTAAAGAGTTTTACCATGTATTTCTTTCTTTATGTGATTCAAAACATTATCTTCCACAAATTGGTGAATGAAGCCACACACAACTTTGTGCTCAAGAGCCTAATTAGCATCGGACATATTTTGTGGTTTTGAATCGCAAAATATAGGTAAATGCCAATGTTTCACGTAAAGGTCTTTCATTTTACCACTCAAAATATGGTAATTATTTCCATTCAAATTAACCATCCCACTCAAGCCCGAATCCATTGTTCAATCACAATATATATATATATACACGCTGGGTTTGATACCACTTTTGTTAGGAAAAAAAGGATTCTCACTTCGATCGAACTTACGAGAAAACAAGTGAACATGAACAAAGCAGCAATCTAACCACGCAAACATTTAACATAGAAAACTCCCTCAACGTGAAGGATAAAAACCACGGGACCGAGTCTGCCCAAATTTTCACTCTATAGTTTTAGGTACAAAACTTAAATCCAACTACATATATGATCGTCACAGTTTTCAAAATAATGGAATCAACAATTGTAATGAAGACCAAGCTATATCAAAGCAAACACAAAAAGAAAAAGATGGTGAAATCTCACCGAAACACAGTAGTCCCAAAAATGATCCGAAGAACAAGGAATCACAGTTCTATTGACAAACTTTCAGCTCAATCGGACCATGATCAACCTCCCGTAATCGCTTTGATCAAGACTAGACGGAAGGAGAAGTTACTGCCCTTTTCCTCCTCTCACTCTCTCCCCCGGCTGCCGCTCTGCCCATTCTTCATGCTGCCCTAGCAAAAAAAAAAAAACAAAGCCCTATATGGGCTGGGCTTACCAAGTGGGCTGGGCTCCCCAAATGGGCTGGACACAAGGCCCAAAGGCCTAACACATGACTAGAATTGGGCCCAGAGCAATGCATATATTTTATACCCACTCATACACCTTGCGTATTTGATAAAATGAAAAAAGAGAATATTATCTGTGACAGAAAAAATGTATAATTCTACATGTAGTCATAGACTTAAATATTCCATCAGAAGGAGAAGATTATTTGCAATAAAATAATGTAAGACATAATAATTAAGCCCCCTCATACAAATTAAAATAAAAATTGAGCCCTTAGTACAAATACTCATACATGAAGTCTCATTTTATTTTCAATGTATATATTTGTAAAAACGACACCAAAGGCCTAGGGAAAAGGAAGGAAAAGCATAAACTATGCATGATACAACGGCTTGAACTTTTGATCTCTGCTATTATAAGGGTACGGTTTTTTTTATTTGGAGGGAGTCATATATTGTTAAAAATGGACTTTGATACAAGATTTAGCTCCTCTAGAATTCTTAGTGGAAGCATCGTACCTTGCATCAATGGCTCTAGTTATTTTTGGACAGACTTTTTCATGTGTTAAGCCTGTGACTACCTCTTTTGGTAAAATTTTCATATCCTGTGAGAAAGTCTTAAATTTAATATTTTTTTTTCCTTTGGGAGTTTCAGCCAATATTTATGGTCCTAAGTTGATGGATCTGACACCTGTATTCTCTAAAAAATTAATTAAAAATCGCATAGTCTCTATTAGGATGGTTCTGAAATGTTATTTACATTTCAAATGAAAAAATTTGGTAAGACGACGCGCCAATTTTTCAATTATCCATGAGTTAAATCATAAATTAATTTTTAAAATTGCACTTACTATGGTTTGACTCATTAATAGAAACCATCATGAGATTTGAAAATCAGTACATAATCACTTTCATGGTTTGAAATGCAAAAATTAGCTCTCTCTCTCTCTCTTTTTTTTTTTTTTCAAATTTCCTAGTTTGTTCTTTTATATATATATATAGCATGTTTAGAAGAAATAAATAGACTTTCATTTTGAAAACTATCCCCCTAGTAACTCTTTAATCTCTATTATTGGAGGTTTTTATATTTCTTAAATGTTTTCTACCACTAAAAGAATATATTGTTTTTACAAAAAATACCAACATTCATGAAAAGAAATGACAAAAAACATTCAATATTTTCATATCCCATATATGGATCCTTTAAACTTAAATAAGAGATTGGGATAAAGAAAATACTAATATTATTATGGGCTTAATTTTGCTGTAACTGCTACAACCACACAAAAAAAGCAGGAAAAAATATAACAAACCCCAAACAACATCTTAACATCACAAAGCTTAGTTGCAGCTAGTTTCATATTAGTTTTTGGTATTCCAATAATCAAAGGACTAGCACTTATCGCAATACCCTCTCAAATACTAAAATTATAGTGAGATTATGTAACTTAGAGTAGAGGAAAAGATTGTCATTTTGTTATTTTTTATTAAAATTGTTAACTTTTACAAGTTTATTAAAACCACATAAGGATCATATACTGATTTTCAAGCTACATGGAAGTTATGTACTATTTTTCAAATTATGGGGAGGTTTTTCGCCAATTGACCAAACCACATGGATGGACGTAGCGGTTAAAGTGCAACTTTTTCAATTAATTTTGGTTGCCTAGGGTTAGATAAAATTTTCAAATCAGGTGTACGAATCAGGTATTCCTCATAATAAGTTTTAGTCATGCAATTGGCAATTGCAAGACTAACTTTCACAAATCTTGCTCCTTCACCAAGCAATTGGGAATTGCATGACAAACTTTTAAGCGGTAATGCAATTTCAAATTGTGTGACTAATATAGGGCAAAAGTGGTTGTGCAATTGCTAATTGCGCAACCAATTTTTAGCTAATAAATTTACGGGTGAGGGGTGTGGCTGATTAAGAGAAGGGGTTCGTGGTGCAGTTTGTATCTTTTGATGCATTTTTGAAATTTTTTTAACCATATAGATAAAAACAATATAAAAAAATATACATGAATATCAATTTTCATATGATTCATAAATTGTGGTCGATCTCAAAATTTTCATCCAAAGCGAGGAAAAATTCAGGCTTAAACAATACTTAATTTTTATATGCTTAGGATGAATAGGATTTATATTCCAAATCACTTGAAAATTGATAGGCATGTATATTTTTATTTATCGTTTCCATTTCTACAGTTCAAAATTTTCAGAAATGCATTGAAAAAAAGAATGGTGCAATTTGCACTGTGGACCCCTCCATCAACCCACCCACTCCCTTCCCTACCTAACCCCCACACCAATGCCGAACAATGGTCTTGCAATTGCCAGTTGCAAAATCATTATTTTAAGATTTTGGTTATGTAATTGGTAATTGTTGATCACTTTTGCAATATATTAGTTATGCAATTGACAATTAAGTGATAAAAATAATTTAAAATTGATCATGCAATTGTCAACTATATGACTAAAAATGAAGATAAATTTCGTAGCACAATTGACAAATAAGCGATTGCCTAAAAATTTATTAAAAAAAAACATTTGATCTATATACCTAATTTGAGAATTTCATTTTTTTCGTATTACTTCGGAATTACTTTCTAAATGCAGTTTTGTTAATCAATTTTGCTTGCCTTCGCATCAGTCCTCGTGGCATGGCAAGTGGTCCTCGGGCACCTTACAAACCTCAAACCGATGGTCCTAATTAATTTTGATTGCGTCGATTTCAATCATCATGGCTTGCAGGTTGTCTTCAGGCACCTAACAAACCTTACAAACAGTTGTCCTAAATAATTTTGCTTTCCTTCAACATCAGTCATCATCGGCGGATAAAATATTGAAAATTCAAAGAAACGGAACATAGGTACGTGGTAATGTTATTTTGGGTCCTTACAAACGTCAAACCAGTCAGGCACCTGACAAACCTTACAAACAGTTGTCTTAAATAATTTCGATTCCCTTCAACATCAATCATCATCGGCGGATAGAATATTGAAAATTCAAAGAAACGGAACGTAGGTACGCGGTAATGTTATTTTGGGTCCTTATAAACCTCAAACCGGTGGTCCTAATTAATTTTGATTGCCTCGATTTTAGTCATCATGGCTTGCAAGGCACCTGACAAACCTTACAAACAGTTGTCCTAAATAATTTTGATTCCCTTCAACATCAGTCATCATCGGCAAATAGAATATTAAAAATTCAAAGAAACGGAACATAGTTACGTGTAATGTTATTTTAGGTCCTTACAAACCTCAAACTGGTGATCCTAATTAATTTTGATTGCCTCGATTTCAGTCATCATGGCTTGCAGGTTGTCCTCAGGTACTTGACAAACCTCACAAACAGTTGTTCTAAATAATTTTGATTCCCTTCAACATCGGTCATCATCGGCAAATAGAATATTAAAAATTCAAAGAAACGGAACATAGGTACATGGTAATGTTATTTTAGGTCCTTACAAAATTCAAACTGGTGGTCCTAATTAATTTTAATTGCCTCGATTTCAGTCATCATGGCTTGCAGGTTGTCTTCAGGCACTTGACAAACCTTACAAATAGTTGCCCTAAATAATTTTGATTCCCTTCAACATCAGTCATCATCGACAGATAGAATATTAGAAATTCAAAAAAACGGAACATAGGTATGTGGTAATGTTATTTTGGGTCCTTACAAACCTCAAACCGGTGGTCCTAATTAATTTTGATCGCCTCGATTTCAATCATTATGGCTTGCAGGTTGTCCTCAGGCACTTGACAAACCTTACAAACAGTTGTCCTAAATAATTTTGATTCCCTTCAATATCAGTCATCATCGGCCGATAGAATATTGAAAATTCAAAGAAACGGAACATAGGTACGTGGTAACGTTATTTTGGGTCCTTAAAACGGTATAATTTTATTAAAATATGTAAATAGAAATATGTTATTTTAAGTTGAATTGTATTATTTTAGTGGTTGATTTATATAAATTGAGTGAGTTCAGACTCATATTTTCTTATTTATTTTTCAAATTTATCATTTAATTAGTAAAATAAGATATAATAAATATTTCATAAAATTATAACTTAAATAAATACGTTGCGGAGTAGATATTTTGCAAGATTCGGATGAATCAAAACGTGCGGTTAATTGGTGGGGGCGGGAGACACGATTGACTCGTTTAGTACGCCTTTTCCGTAGCAACGGGCATCACCTTCTCCCAATCGGCAGCTTCACGCGGGCCTACTCTTATTGTTTCATTCAAGGACAGTCACATTCGAACCACATCTTTCACGTATTTATGTTTTTAGAAAGGGACTGAGAAGGTGATAAATAGTTATTTTTCATCAATTAAATCTTACAATTTTAAAATACTTAAAATATTTTTATTTATTTTAAAAATAGTCTAATATTCTCTTAAAAATAATTGAATATAACTGCAATTCATATATTTTATAATAGGAGAAATTATTTCTCAACTGTTCCCATTTTCACTTTTCTCTCTATTCCTTCCATTTTTATTTCTTTCAAAATATACTCATTCTTTTTTATTTTTAAAATTTTTTTATTTAATCTTTTATATTAAAATAAATTTATACAAAATATTATATCAATAAAGAAAAGGTCATTGATCATGCGCAATACATGTTTGATATGACTAGTTTTCAAAATTCTTGTAAAGCGACGTGAAGGGGAGATATTTTGAGAAATGGATCATTAATTTTATGTTTGAAGTCTAATAATTTGAAATTACATGGCCTAGCAAAAAAAAGAAAAAAAGAAGACATAGGTTTTACAAAAAATGTTCTTTCCACACCTATAAAGAGTACCATAGAAAGAGTACCATAGCCTCACTTTTAATGGAAGGGCCGTTTGAGCTAATTAAAATGAAAATCGGTTATGACGGAATTTAAAACGAAAAATGGGTTTTCGTTACAATACCAATTCCATTGTAACCTCCAGTCGATCGTAACTCAAAATAGTTAAAGCATGATAACTGGCTTCTTTGTATGGGAAGAAGAATGTCCATCCTCATGATTTAACGGAAATGAAAAGAACGAAAATGGCCTTATTTTTCTTGAATCAACGATGGAGAACTATTATTACTAGGAAGGAAAACTCACGATGGAACTAATATACAAGGACCTAACCTTCATCAAATACTTATTGAGAAAAGAACCTAGCACTATGATAAGGAGTTCTCAGGAGATAAAGGAAAAAGATTTGTAATGTTAATTATGAGAGAAAAGAAAAGAAATTACAGAGGACCTTTCCATCTATCTTGATTGCGAGTTGGAAAGAAAATAAAGAAAAAGGTCATCAGTAATAAAAGTGGTCTGACTAAGAGGCGATTTAATTTTTATCATTTTGGTGACAATCTTGTGTTACGAAGTTCCATGAAAGTCATTTTTTCTCTTTATTACATCCCACTTTTGAATAGATGAGAAGTTGATGGTTTTAATTCTTCCATTACTTCCTTCCACTCTCTTTTCCTTCCTTCCTTCATAAAACTTGTAATTAAGGAACTTTATATGTTGGAAATTTTTAATATCCCAAAAGAGAAAAATAATTGATCGGTTGTAATGGTTCAATTTGTCACTGAAATGGTTTAATTGAAAGGTGTAATGGTTCAATTAAATGGTATGACTATTTAAAGGTCATGTCTATTGTGAATAGGCATGTCTTTTCGATCAAGAGTCATACTTATTAGAATGGTTATGTACTCATTTTAAAGGGTATGTCTATTCAATTAAGAGTTATGACTTTGAATAGATATGTTCTCTTTTGAAAAGATATAACGATGTCTATAAATTGAAAAGGGTATGTCTATTCAATTAAGAGTTATGACTATTTGGATAGACACGTTCTCTTTTGAAAAGATATGACGATGTCTATAAATTAAAAAGGGTATGTCTATTCAATTAAAAGTCATGACTATTTGAATAGACACGTTCTTTTTTGAAAAGACATGACGATGTTTATAAATTGAAAACACTTCAGTTATTTCAAAAAACAAGTTTCATGCTCCTATTATATTCTTCAAAGTTCTTTTTAATAGTTTTAGGATTGAATTTATTCTGTAAATATATTCAATCGATTTAGCTTATTTTCTATTGGGTGGTTTTATTGTAATCCAGTGCAGTAATAGGGTACAAATATATTCTTAAGAAAAGAGCATTCTCGCTTAACTCAGGCAGACTTTCCATCAATACACCATTGTTTTAATAATTGTCTTTCTTCCCACCAAATTCCTTCCCCCTCAAAGAGTAAAAAATTGGGGAGCGACTAAAAGGGCAAAGATATCCCTCCGATTTAGTCGTTTTACGGTTTCAACACCTCTAGCCATGCGGATCCTGCTCCAGTGCTGATCATTTTTATGCTGAGCATCTATTGGTGCTCGGCTATGCACAAAAGTTGACTATTTTGAAATGTTAACCATACATATGATATTACCATGAAAATTAATGGATCCCGTGAATATCCGTACAATTTGATGGTGCGAAAAATGATATGGCACCGCAATAGGTTACGACTTTTGTACACATACCAAAAATTAAGAAGGTAGTTAGGGCTCTCGTGTATAGAAAAAGTAAAAATGGTCAAAAGATTTTCTGAATAAATTATTGAATTATTTAGATTTTTTTGTTGTAGTTTCTTGTAAATAAACATTACTTCCAGCTATGTGCTGTGCGGCTCCCGCGAAGCGAATGAAGGGAAGCTCTTCGAGCTTTTTCCGCCAGCGGGCAAAAATCCGAGGGGTTGACCCTTCGTAAACGTCACAACTGATGACCTATAGCCTTGATTATCACGTTGTATGAAAATTTGTACGTCCCTTTGATTTCTCTATATTATTTCATATATATTATTAAAATTTGAAAATAAAGGAGTTATGTAAACTATCCGAATGACCAACCCTGGAGCCAAATCCACATGTTATTATAGTAGATGCAGGCATGTTTCTTCTTTTTTTTTTTTTTGTGTGTGTGGCTTTTTATGATACCTGGGGGGAGTCGTTATATATATTTTTCGTGGCTTTTAATGATGCACTGTTGGGGAGCCGTTATATCTCAAAACTTTCGCCGAAAGTACGTAAGGCGTGTGGTCTTAATCCACAATTGGTCCACGTGTTGCTCGTGGAAAGGTTCAATCAGCAGAAAAATTTGAGAAAAAATGAAAAAAGAGTATGGTTATTCAATCCAACAACAGGAGCCAACATGGGCATATATAAAAGGATGAGGAGGGAGGAGAACTTTAGTAAACAAAATTGTCCATTCCTCTAATCCCCTCTGCTTGAGTTTTTATTACTGTATGTTTGGCATACATTTGTGAGTGGTGCGAGCGAGCTCGTTTTACCTCTTGATCTCATCATCGTCATCATGGTTTATCTGCCAGCGTCATCGGTGGAACAACAGCAGCAATTTGGAGATATCCAGACCGTTGATGACCAGCCCCTCGATACAATTGATCAAAGGCGATGCACCAATTATAAGCCAAACATTTGGAATTATGATGCCATTCAATCTCTTACTAGTGAATACAGGGTGAGGTCCTACATCAACATTGTTTTCCATTTTCATAGCTTTTCACTTTTCATTCAGATTTTTTTATTCAGGTCTAACGAATCACAAACACACACATGTATAAAAGAGCACATAAAGAACATTTGGGCCAACAAATCACAAACGTAAAAGAGTTAACACAAAAAAGATTTAACATGGTTTTAAAAAATTCATATTAAGTAACAAGAATTTTATAATTCTGAGAGTGGCATTTTAGCATATTATATTGACTTGTCCCAGCGTTCAGGTGAATGACTTGCAGCCAACTCCAAGTAATATAAAATTCTTTGAAGAAATTAATCAAAATGTTCTGCGGGGAGAGATGCTAGACAAGCGAGTAGAGAAGCTATAAGAGGACGTCGCTCATTTACCTAAGCAATGCACTGGACCAAAAGGCCAAGTTAGAGTTGGTCAACTGGATCGAGAAACTGGGTCTAATGAATCTCTTCCACAAAAAAATCAAGGAATCCCTCGACGCCATTGCCCTTGATGAGAATCAGAAGGATCTCCCTACCGTTGCCCTCCGCTTTAGGCTTCTAAGGCAACATGGATATAAGGTTTCATAAGGTACCCATATGAACATTTTTGCTTCCTTTTACATAATGACAATTTGGGTAATTACTTTCAATCCTAATATAGATGTGTAAATCAAATACATATGACCTTTTGAACTCGATTACTTGTTGCCTAGTAGTCAAGCCAAACCTCACTTACTGAGGAAGTCTCGTGTTTGAATTTTGGCAGTAGTCATATTTCGTGGTGTTTAATCCCCCATATCTTGTCCCTTGCTAGCACTAACCTCCAACTCTTCTAATGTATATTGCTTTCTTAAAAAAAAAAAAAAATTGCATGGTATCATACTTTTCAGACGTGTTTAATGTCTTCATGGGTGCGAGTGTGGGCCAATTCAAAGATGGCAAACACGTAAAAATTGAGGGAATGATTGCACTCTTGGAAGCCTCACATCTGGGATTAGAGAGCGAAAGCGTGGTGGACGATGCCAAAGCTTTCTCGACTGCATATCTCAAAGGAATCAGACCATGTGTTGAAGAGGAACAGTTAGGCTCGGGCATGGTACAGGAAATTGGTCGTGCTCTGGAGCTCTCGATGCATCATAGGGTTCAATGGTTTGATGTTAAGTGGAACATCAGTGCTTATGAGGGAGAAGAAAAGTGCAACTTTAGCATGCTACATCTGGCTAAACTCAACTTCAACATGGTCCAAGCAACTCATCAAGACAATCTCAAAGATATGTCCCAGTAAATATTTAACTAAATATATTTGGTCCAATCCAATTTTCTTTGTTCTATTTTTTTTTTCAATCATTGGTCCAAGCCAATATGAAGTCATTTATTCAGAGTTTATGGCTCATTTACTTGTATGTCTAAACATTCTTTACCAATCGGTTCGGATTGGACTACATATAAATACATAAACCATGTAACTATGCAAAGCATCATCTTGCATTGTTAGGTGGTGGAGGAATTTGGGTCTCGCAGAATCAATGAGCTTCACGAGGGACCGATTGGTGGAGAGTTTCTTGTGGGCAGTGGGAGTTGCTTTCGAGCCTAGAGTTAAGATGTCTGAGAAAATGGCTAACCAAAACCATCAGTTTGGTACTAGTCATTGATGATGTTTATGATGCCTATGGCTCACTAGAAGAATTAGAAAGCTTCACCCATGCAATTGAAATGTAGGTGCACTCCATAATTTGTTCTCAACTCAATATATACTGCAAGCTTAACTAAGAGAAAAATTATATGAGACTACCTAATTCGTGATGATGTGCTTGTACTATTAGAAAATAATGAATATGTAAAAGTAAAATGAGTGCTCTTTTTCTAACTAATGGAAATTGTGATTTCAGGTAGGATTCCAAAAAAGTCTAGCGGCTCCCTAAATATACGAAAATTTGCTTCCAAGCGCTCTATAACACAATCTTTGAAATTGCTAACAAAATTCAGAAAGAAAGGGGTGGTAGCAGCGTATTACCACAGTTAAAGAAAGCGGTACTTATCATTCTTTGAATGATTCAATGAAATTCAAAAAGAAAATGGAAATTATGTAAATCTCCCTTGAAGTTTGCCTGAACTGCCTCGGTTGCAGTTGATCCCCTTAAAGTTCGGAATTGCACATGATGTAATGCACCCCGTACCATCGATCTTGAATGAAAAATTCAAACCAAAAACCATGAAGAGGTTAAGGGACGCATTGGCACAATTTTAAACCTCCAGGGATAAAAATGAAATAATTGAAAGTTTGGGCGAACATTGACATTTGGGAAGAACTCAAAGGAATTTGTGTAAATTTAGCTCTTTTTAAACTATAATTCATCCATGACTTTTCTGTTGGTTCCCAGTGGAGGGATTTCTGCATGGCCCTATTTGTGGAAGCAAAGTGGTACAACATGGGGTACATACCATCTCTCCAGGAGTACCTAGACAATGGGTGGGTTTCATCATGTGGTCCCTTGCTACGCGCCCATGCACTTCTTGCAGTAATACAACAGGAGGACCCAATAGAAGACGTGAAGAGCATTCTCGAGAAAAATCAAGATATTGTCCAGTATTCATCTCTCATAATTCGACTCTGCAATGATATTGGAACATCAACAGTAAGTAAATATATTTTTCATCAAGAAATTGCCTTATGATGGCTTAAAGGGATAGTATTATGCTTGGATTAACAATCTAAAATAAGACAGATAGTATGTGGTACAAATGAGAAGGCACAGAATAAAGATAAGGACAAGTTCACGAGGTTTCATCCAAGGGCGGCTGGATTCAAAAAATTATATGCAAGAACCCATAAAAGAAATAAATAGTTGGGTACTTTGAGCTGGGGGAGGAGACTGACCGCAATCTTATTGAGACTATAATTCCGAAAGAGGCTAAATAACATATGTAAGTTTGAAAAATTACGTGTTTTCGTCTTCTGACCACAATTTCATTTAGCCTATGCTTTGAGTCAGGTAGTTCGTTTTTCTCAAACACTTGGGATTTGTGGTGACTAATTTGGAAAGCTTTTGATTAATAAAAACAGGCAGAAGCAGAGAGAGGGGATGCTGCTTCATCAATTCTCTGCTATATGCAAGAAGCCAATGTTCCAGAGGAGATAGCTCGGAAGCACATCATGGAGATGATAAGCACAACTTGGAAGAAAATCAATGGGCGGCTCATGGACCAATCTTCTCCCTGGGTGCAGCCACTTGTGCGCATGGCGATCAACAATGGCTCGAGTGGCTCACTGCATTTATCAGCACGGAGATGGATTCGGGGTTCAAGACTGCGAGACTCGAGTTCACGTCCTCTCTCTGTTGATCAAACCACTCTCTCTTGATTGAATTCGAAGTTTATTAGGTTTCATCTACCTTTTTAACTTAATAATAAAAGGCATACAAGAAATTAAGTACTTATCTCTAGCCTAAGGAGTGTTTAATAGCTACTTCAATCGAACTACAAATTGAGATGTGGGCTTCCAATTGCGGATGGTTCATTTAATGCTTATTATTTCGTCAAATGGACAAGGAGGAAGATAGATTTATATTTTCGAGTTGTCTTAACCCTATGGTGCTTGAGGGCCCATAAACGAAAAGATGTACTAAAGTCGAAGTTTGTTAAAGCATTATGATACTTTTCCCTTGAAACTGCATCAATTATTGGTTTGTCCAACGAGTTATATCAAGTTTTTAGGTATGAAAGAAATCGTAAGAAAGCCCACTAATTTACAATATTGGTGTGACTAGAGCGTGTGCGAGATTATGATTGACTTGTAAATAATTGCCATATCTACTTGAAAATATCATAGTGAAACCAAAAAATGCTTAACAAATATAGGGTTGATTAGAGAACAGATTGGATGTACACCGTTCTGGTTGCTCTCTCCTTTTCTTTCTTCCTTTGAAAACTCGCAATTAAGAAATTTATTTTTCTTCCTTCCAAATTCAAATCATTCCATCTGATCAGAGTGGGAAAAAAATTTGGGAAACAAACGAAGACCTCAAAGATACCCCTCCTAATTAATAGTTTCTAAGTTTGAACATGAATCCGGCTCCCCGTTGGTCACTTCTTCTATTCGCCTGCTGGTTGTCTTGCTAGCCCACAAAAATTTACTATTTTGAAATTTAACTTATACATGTGAACAGATCATGAAAATAAAGGGAACATAAATATCCATATAATTTGACAGTATTTAGGAAGGAGTCAAAAAAACAAATTCTGAATAAATTCTTAAATCGTTTAAATTTTTATGATAGTTTTCCTACTAAATATCATCATCAAAGTTATATAAAAATTTACATATTTCCATTAATTTATCTAGATAAAATAAAGAAATTTTATAAACTAACTGAACGATCAATAGGTGCCCGACGTAAAAAGATGACATGGAGTGTTATCAACGTGTTATTAACGTGCACAAAATCATTACCGTTTAGCAAAAAAAGAAAAAGGGAAAAAAAAAGTGCACATAAGGATCATGGGGTCCATTGATTTTGTGGAGTCATACGCTTCGAAACAATCCTCGAAACAATCCTCGACAGTACGAGGAGGCCTATGGTCTCAACTCTCAGTTGGTCCACGTGGGAAGATCCAACCCACATTCCTATAGGCAATTTTGAGCAAAAGAAAAAAAAAAAATTAACACAAAGAATTTCATAATAAAATTATGACAAGGTGTATGTGGTATAAGCTTAGTTGAAAGTGTTTTAGTAAATAAAACTTGAGCTCTTATAAATTTATAACATAGTCTTTTATGATTTTATTGTGAAATTTTTTGTATTTATAGCATTATTTTTGAGCAAAAGAGGGTATAAAAGAAAAAAAAAAGAAAAAAAGAGGAGATGGCCAGCAGCATGGGCATGAGCATATATAAAAGGACGAGGAGGGAGGAGAAGGATATTTGTAAAACAATATATCCATTCCCCTCCACTTACGTTTACTACCGTATGCTTATCACAAATTTGTGGTTGGTGCGAGCGAACTCTTTTCGCCTCATCGTCATCATCTTCCCCATAGTTTGTTTAGTGGAAGAAAAGCAGCAAAGGTATCCAAACCCTTTGATACAATGGAGCAGAGGCGATGCACCAATTATAAGCCAAACATCTGGGATTATGATGCCATCGAATCTCTTGCTAGCGAACACAATGTGAGGAGCCTATATCAACATTGCTTTATATTTTCCTAGCTTTTTTTTTTTTTTTTGCTTGTCGTTCAATTTTCTTGATATAGCGCCAACAAAGTGTTAATGTTTAAGCGGTTTATTAAGGCATTATATCGTATGTATCGAATTTGAAATGAGTAAATCGTTCCCTGTAATTGGTATATATCTAAGATTTTTAGGTTTATGAGCTCTAATCGGTAAAGCATGTTCAACTTGTTCCATATCTATATAGCATGTGGGTGAATACAACCTTAAAGAAGAATTGGAAAATTCTGGGGTTAGAGCTGCCCTAAATTCTTCCAATTCTTCCAATAGATTTTTACTACAATTAAAAAATCTATACTAACCCCCAAATTTTATAATTTTGTGAGTAGTGTTTTAGCACATTAATTTTGTGTATTGACTAGTCCATGCAATAGCAGCTGACGTAAAAATCTTTCATGAAATTGATCAAAATATTTTGTAGGGAGAAATGCAAAAGCGAGCTGAGAAGCTGAAAGATGACATTGTGCATCAACTAAGTGCATCGAACCAAATGGCCAAGTTAGATATGGTCGACTAGATCGAGAAATTGGGTCTAGCCAACCTCTTCCACAAAGAAGTCAAGGAAACCCTCAATGCCATTGCTCTTGATGAGAGTCAAAAGGATCTCCCTGCCGTAGCCCTCCGCTTTAGGCTTCTCAGGCAACATGGATATAATGTCCCACAAGGTATTCAACGCAGCTTTTCTCCCCTTTATATATATTAGAAATTTGGGTACTTATTTCCAATCCTAATATAAATGTGCATTCAGTAAATCAAAAGTCTGTGACCCTCGAACTTGATTAATTAATCTAATCACACAAAAATAACCCTTCTGCTTTAGATGCATAGTATAACTTGGACTTGTTGCATAGTTGTCATGACAAACTTTAGTAAGTCTCATGTTTAAATCTCGACAGTAATTACTTTTTGTGGAATTTTAAACCCCACCTGTCTCTTCCCTTATAAACATTAACAACCAACTCTTCCAATGTATGTTGCTTTATTAAAATTTTTTTTGCATGGGATCAAAATTCCCAGATGTGCTCAGTGTCTTCATGGGCATGGGTACGGGCCAATTTGTTGATGGCAAACACGCAAATATTAAGGGAATGATTCTACTCTTGGAAGCCTCACATTTGGGTTTAGAGAGCGAAAGCGCGGTGGAAGATGCCAAAGCTTTCTCAACCGCATATCTCGAGGGAATCAGACCTTGTCTTGAAGAGGAAGAATTAGACTTGGGCATGGTAGAGGAAATTAGTCGTGCTCTGGAGCTCTCAGTGCATCATAGGGTTCAATGGTTTGATGTTAAGTGGAACATCAATGCTTATGGGAGGGAAGAAAAGTGCAACGTTAGCATGCTTCATCTGGCCAAACTCAACTTCAACATGGTCCAAGCAACTCATCAGGACAATCTCAAAGATGTGTCCAGGTAGTCATATTTAATTAAATATCTTTGGTTAAATCCATTATGAAGTCTCATATTTATTAGTATAAATTTATGGGTTCTAAGCATTCTTTGCCAACTGGTTCGGATCGGACCACATCTAAACATAAACCATGTAACCTATGCAAAGCAGCATTTTGCATTGTTAGGTGGTGGAGGAAATTGGGACTCGTAGAATCCATGAGCTTCACAAGGGACCGACTGATGGAGAGTTTCTTGATAGCGGTAGGAGTTGCTTTCGAGCCAGAGTTTGGGTGTTTGAGGAAATGGCTAACCAAAACCATTAGTTTGGCAATAGTCATCGATGATGTTTATGCTGCTTATGGGTCACTGAAAGAACTCGAAAGCTTCACAAACGCAGTTGAAATGTAAGTGCACTCCACAATTTGATTTACCTGAACAAATTCATATCTCAATACATGTAATGCAAGGCTAATTAGGAGAAAAAATTATAGGAGACTAAGTTGATGAGGGCTACCTATTTCATGATAATGTCCCTTCCATTATTAGAAAATAATGAATATGTAAAAGTAAAATGAGTTCTCTTTTTTTGACTAATAGAAATGGTGATTTCAGGTGGAATTTCAAGGAAGTTCGAACTGCTTCCTGAATGTATGAAGATTTGCTTCCAAGCTCTTTATAATACAAACTCTGAAATTGCTGACGAAATTCAGAAAGAAAGGGGTGGAAGCAGTGTATTGCCATTCCTAAAGAAAGCGGTACTCATTATTCTTTGAACTGATTCGATGAAATTCGTAAAGAAAAATAGAAATTTTACAAATCTCCCTTTATGTTTCCTAGACTGCAATGGTTGCATTTGATCCCCCACAATGATTGGAATTGCACGGGTTAAGGCACAAAGTGCACAATTTTAAATTTTAGGGGATAAAATGAAATAGTTGAAAGGGCAGGAAAACACTGACATTTAGTAGAAATTTTAAGAGAAATTTGTGTAAATTTAGCTTTTCTTAAATTAAAATAAAATAAAGAAGAAAAACTATAATTCCTTCATGACATGTGCATTCGTTCCCAGTGGGGAGACTTTTGCGAAGCCCTGTTAGTGGAAGCAAAGTAGGTACAACATGGGCTACACGCCATCTCTCCAGGAGTACCTAGTACAATGGGTGGGTTTCATCATGTGGTCCGCTGCTTTGCGCCCTTGCACTTCTTGCAGTAATACAACAGGAGGACCCAATAGAAGACGTGAAGAGCATTCTTGAGAGACATCAAGATATTGTCCACTCTTCGTCTCTCATAATTCGACTCTGCAATGATCTTGCAACATCAGCAGTAAGGATATAATTTTTTATTTTATTTTTTTATCAAGAAATAACTCTATGATAGCTTAAGGGGTTAGTGTTATGTTACGATTTACAAGGGTAGAATCAGAATTTGACGAATATGCAAATGCCGGAAAAAAAAAAAAATAGTTGGGCTAGTTTAAAAACAGGCTAAATATTATATGTGATTTTAAAATAAAAAACAAAATTCTGTGTCTCGGGCCCCTTTGCTTCGGCTACTGGTTCCGTGGCGTGACTTATGGCATAAAGGAAGGTTACAAAAATTTTATGACGCGACGGAAAAAAATAAAAAAGGTGTCAAAATTGCCTCTTATTTAATTAAACAATAATTCTATGCATACGAAGAATTTCACAATAAAATTACAAAAGGCTTTTGTAACACAAATTTAATGAATGGTGTTTTTAATAAATGACAACTTATGATTTCATAAATTTTTGACATATAAGCCTTTTGTGATGAATGGTGTTTTTAATAAATGACAACTTATGATTTCATAAATTTTTGACATATAAGCCTTTTGTGATTTTACTGTGAAATGCTTTGTGCTTCTTAATTGAAATAACTAGCCACTTGTTTGGTTGGTGAAATGAAATAAAAATTTTATTTCATAAAAATATAACATATAAAGAGTAATATCTCCATAAAACATGAATAAAATAACTCCTCATCCCATGAAGTGAATGAGTAAGGAATAGTGGCCAATAACGTGATTCTTATTAGTTTTCCATTTTATCCAGGAATCCTTGAAAAGCTCTATTACTCACATGTTTCTCTTGTCATTCAAGTTCTATTTATATGAAGTTCTATTTAATTCCACCTTGTGAATCAACCGGATGGTGAATATCTTTCACAAATGCTTAGATTTCTGGGATGACCTAGTTTGAATGCTTTTGATTAACAAAAACAGGCAGAAGTAGAGAGAGGGGATGTTGCTTCGTCAATCCTATGCTACATGCAAGAAGCCAATGTTTCAGAGGAGATATCTCGGAAGCACATTAAGGAGATGACAAGCTCAATTTGGAAGAAAATCAATGGGCGATTCGGGGACCAATCTGGTCCCTGGGTGCAGCCATTTGTGCGCATGCCTACCAACATGGGGTTCAGGATTGCGAAACTTGAGATCACATCATTTCTCTACTGATCAAACCACTTTCTCTTGATTGACTTTGAAGTTTACTGAGCTTTATCTGCTTTGTATACTCAATATTAAAAGGTATGCATGTTGCTAGTACTTATCTCGAGCCCAAATCCCTACTAGCCACTATAAAAGTGATGTGGGTTTCCCATTGCGATGGGTTCTTTTAATGCTTATTATTTCAGTTAGATGAACAAGAAGGAAGATAGATGAATATCCTCTAGGTTGTCATAACAATATGGTGTTTGAGGGCCATAAAGGAAATAATGTACCTAAAGTCGATGTTTGAAGTTTTATGATGCTTTTTCCTTGTAATGCATCAATTATTGGTTTGCCAATGAGGCATATCAAGTTTTTAGTTGTGAAAGCCCACTAATGTATAAATATTTGAGTACGTGCGAAATTATAATTGACTTATTTAAACAATGATTGTATTTACTTGAAGATATCCTAGGTGAAACTGCTCTAAAATTGTTTAATAAAGGTGAGAGTTATTTGATAAAACAAAAAAGTATGCACCTAAAAGTTTAATTCAAATCAACGACTGTAATGGGTAATATGTGTTTTGTCTTCAGCAATGGTCCCTCAAAGAAAAATTTATGTGAAAAATTACATAACAAGCTCAATAATTTTACAATTCCATGCTTTCAATTTCTATTATCAAACACATTTAACGGTGTTTAATGATTTTAACTTTGATTTTGGTGTGAATAATGGGTATAATGGCATAGAATTTACTCTCATTAATCATAATTACTCATTGATAAAGTGCAGTTTCAATATATTAATCTATATGCCTCAAGGCTCGTTCCAAACTTTAGGATATGCTCAAATCAAGTATAAAAAGCCTACGATGAAATATCAAATATTTTTTGAATTTGTAAATATGGGGTTTTGTTCTATGCAGTGCGAAAATTCATTGTTTTTATGCAGGTACATTTCAAATGAAGTTGCTTTTGATCAAAAGTGAATTATTTTTAAAAAAAATCGAAAATTTAAATCATTTCGGTGTGCATTGATAAACTATTTAAAAACTGCACAAAATTTTTTCTCCTGAAATATTATGAAAATTCTAAATATCTAACTTTTTATCAACAGAGAGACTATACTAAATTTCATACCATCTCATCTATATGTATACTATTATAAAGTTAAACGGTAGTTTGGTTTGTTCAGTTGTGCCATTTCTTAAAAATTACAATACTTATCCTTTCGAAAGATATTTTCCTCCTAATTTTTTAAAGTTAATTAAGAATATGAATTAAAAATGACAATTTAAAATTTAAAATTTTAATATAACTAATTGCTTCAAAATTTTTTTACTTTTTAGAATATTTCCTTACAATTTTTAGATCTAATAATGTAGAAATCTCATCCCTAGCTATTAATAGTCCTATACATAAGTTCCCTTCAAGTATTTAATATGGATCGAAACTAGATGAGCATGCACGAAACGAGTGTTATATGCCTAATACATATTATGCAAATATTTGAACGTTCGTGTAAGTCGAAGGAGAGGGTAGATCCGTTCTTAAAAAGCATATTAGTTTTATTAAAACTGGTTCTTATTTCTTTATAATTTTTTAAAAATGATAAGCTGTAATTTTAATTTTAATTTTTCTGATTTATTATTTTTGGTCGATAATAGGGCAGTTTCCATGAACCTCCCTGAAGTCGACACCAAATCCAAAAGATTGATTTCCTTCTTCTAAAAGAAGCCGATCCATCACACACGCAAGTTTTCCCCCTTCCTCGATCATCTATTCTTCGATAATCAGAAGAATTAGGAGATCGAGAAGAAGAAGCAGAAGAAGAAGAAACGAAAATGTTGGAGAAGATTGGATTGCCTGCGAAGCCATCTCAAAGAGGCAACAATTGGGTGGTTGACGCTTCTCATTGCCAGGGATGTTCTTCCCAATTCACCTTCATCAATCGCAAGGTCTGTCCTCTTTTCTTCATCATTTCTCCCCTTTTCTGATCTGATTTCATCTACTTTTAGAGACTGTTAGGTTGATGGTCATACGGTGGAGTCTTTATGTTTCTAATTCGTAAAACTACGAGTTTGCTTCACAACACTAGGTTTAAGAAGATCCATCGATTGGTTCATTGTGCTGAATTATAATTATTAGGGTTAGAAACTTAATTTGGGTGTTTTTGATGGTTATGCTTTTCACGAACTACTTTATTATGGTATAATCCTGTACAAGTGTGTAAAGTATCCATCACTTGGAAATTGTAAGTATCGTTGAGCCTAAAACATTTTTGGAGGTGCGGCTCTTTTATTCTCGGAAATTCCATGTTTTAGGAAATAGTCACAGATGACAGTAAGAGGACATGTAGAGTCGTGACTGGTAGCTTTTCTATAGCCATGCATCAGTTTTCCATTTCTGATTGCATCAGTGGGATGACCAAGCTAAACATATTGAAGACAGTTCTGTGGTGCTTGTTATTTGCATGTTAATTAGTTTCTGTTGATGGTTAGAGCGAGTTTGTCCAAATCAGAATATGTAGACGACGACTTTCATGGGTGCGGGTAAGTATCTCTCTGTTTAGCAAGTTAGGTGGCCTAGCAATACTGAAGAGCTATGTAGCACGAATACCCTAATCAAGCTTATGCATCCGTGTCCAGCAACACGTTTCGGACACCGACACTTGTTGACACTTTCCATGAACAACCAAATATTTTTGGTTGTTGCAATGTTAGAAAATAATTTAATATGATATTTTATCATGTACCTACAAATTAAAGATGTATGTTATTCAACATTCTTTGAATTCTAGCCTTTTGAAAATTTGCTTGTCAGCATATTGTATTGAACCGCTTGTCCATGTGCTGTATAGTTGGAGAACAATAAGTGCTGACATAAGAGAGGGGGGGGGGGGGGGGTATTCAGATGGGTTTGATGAAGTGGATAAATGCTTCAGGATTTTCATGTGTATGTATCACGCTGGTTAAAAGAGAAAAAACTGTAGAATGAATCAATCCTCGGTTTGCTGTGACGCAGAGTGTTGGATGCGAGTTGTGAGAAAGGGATATGAGTGCTAGGAAAGTATTTAGAGAGGTAAATGGAGCCAGAAGATTCCCATAAATGGCCATTGTCATTTTCTGTTTTCATTACCTATGGCTGATCCTAAACTTCGGATAAAGTCAAAATTTGCTGTTTTAGTTATTTGTCGCTTATCTTTGTGAAACTTTCCTAGCAAGTAGATGGCTCTTATTGAGAGTTAAAACTCATAACCTCTTGACAACTATGGCTACAAAGAATAACTCGCTAACAACCAACTGCTTGACTAAGTAGTTCAATATATGTTGAGAATGTTGCTCCGCATTGAAAATCTAAAGAGTAACAATTTAATTTATAAGATCCTACTCAAAGTCGATTGGTTTTGGCAAGTAAACTCTTTGTACATCATCATGGCATCACACATGATCCATGTCACCCAATATAAATTGTACATGTGTTTGGCTCAGATAACATCACACGTGAGAGGGCATGTTGAGAATACTGTCGCCCACATTGAGAAACTAAAGTGGAACAATTTAATTAATAAGATCTTGGGGCTACCCCCTCCAAGGCCAATTGGTTTTGGGAAGGAACCATGCACTTTATCAAGCTATAATTAATCATCTAATAATTCTTCATTGTCTTTACTATTACCAGTGCACTGGATTGTTTTGTAAAAGACTCACTTCCCAATATTTTATATACTGGATTTTCAGCATCATTGCCGCAGGTGTGGTGGCTTATTTTGTAACAGCTGTTCCCAGCATAGAATGGTTTTACGTGGACAAGGTGATTCACCAGTTCGTATTTGTGAACCTTGTAAACAACTTGAGGAGGCAGCACGCTTTGAGATGCGACATGGGCACAGAAGCAGGGCAGGAAGAGGTACACATTAAAACTATATTAGAGATATTATTGGATACTTTAAATAAACATAAAATTAGGAACAAAGGGTTTTACTTGGTTTGGAAACTGTCTACGTCCACGGGGTGGTAAGTTTCAAATAACTTGTAGCTCAAAAAGATACATGAGGTAAATGTGCCTCTTTATGGGCTTTAGAGTAAATTACCACAATTGAGATAATCCTGATAATGATTGATATGAGTCCTATCTCCAAAGAAATTTGTGATTTCAAAATATTCTAGAATATCCCTAATAAATGTAAATGGGTCTGAGATGGCATGTTTTACCCATATTTCCATAAGCTATGTAGTAACCTATTGGATGTTTGCAAAAATTTAGGTACTGCTGATACTTCCTGTAGGTTGTTTGTGTCAGCAATGAGGGCTATTAGAAGTCTCTATGGTCATGTTTGCTTACCTGATAATCCAGCTAATGATTATTTTGTGTAATTACAACTACCCAGCTTGGGTGTTTTAAACAAGCACACTGATTTAGAATAAAATACAGCATCATGTCCTGACATGGGCGAGAATATCTTTTTGATGAGGTGTAATATTACGTGGCTAAAAACTATATTCTTCTCCTTCTAACTTGCAAACCAAACATGTTTTAACTATTAATGGTGAAATGGTGCATGTGAACGGACAATTTTCTACAATTAATTCTTTGCATAAAAACTAATCGATAATTTCATATAATTGAACCGTGTTGTCTTTTTTAGGGCAATTCATTAGCTTATAATACACCGATGTCTGAAACACCAATTCTGTAAAAAAAAATCTGAGCTAATGGACTAGGAATGGTCAAAAAGCTGGAGTATTTGGTAGCTGGAATGGAATGTTTGTTTTCCGAACTGTTCTACTTAGTCATATTTTTTATTTTGTGAAACCAGCACTTATTGTCATACTACTATGGTAGAGGTCCAAGCCAGACCGTGGACCAGATCAGCTTGGACTAGGCTATGGACCCAACCATGTGGCCCTATTCCGGGCCATTTTATTTTTGCCTTGAGTAATTTTGAAATTTAAAATTTTAAAAATTAAATAAGAGTAGTGTTCTAAAAAGCTGGTCTGGGCGGCTGTCTAGGCCCCACCTAGGCACTAGGCGGTACACGAAAGGCCTAGATGGCTGCCTAGCGCTTAGGCGGTCACGAAACATCTCATTGAGCAGGCAACACTGCTCATCGGTTAAAGGCGCAACTACTTAAGAGGACCCCTAGGTGGATATGGTGCCTAGGCATATTTTATTTTTTCTTTTATTATATTTTACAGTGGCCATTATTTATATAAAAAAAATCAAAATCAAAATTATAAATCTATTGTTGCGACAAGACATACTTGAAATAATATTATTTATGTAAACTATGAAAAAATATTATTTATGTAATTTTATTGTATTTTATTATGTTATTTTAATAATATTTTATGAATTTATCTAAAATAGTTGTATAGAACTACTAATTTAATATATATATAAGAATCCTCCTACGCTGCCTAATTGCCTAGGCACTAGGCGATAGGTTAGGTGCCTAGGTTCGCATAGTGCTTTTTAGAATACTGAATAAGAGATCAACATTTTATTGATGCTGTAGCTAAATAATAAAACATAGAGCACTTTAGTTAATGTTGTAATTGAATAATAAAAATTAAATGCTTTATTATCTTATAAATTAGTGTTTTAAGAGTGTTAAAATTTATATCACAAAAAAATTAAATTAAAAAGTCTTCTAACACAATACACTATCAAAATTATGAGTTGGGTCAAAAATAAAGGCAAGACCATAAAGCAAGGGAATCGGAGGGGGACTTAAAAAAATATTTATAAGAACAGGACTGGGACCGTCCGGTTGGCTCCTTCAGGCCAAAAACTTCAGGCTTGGACTGGTCCTTCAAGCCAAACCTTTAGTCTTGGACTGACTGGCTCGAAAAGGCGGTCCATTCCTGGACCAGGAGGACTGGTCCTTTTCTCCATCTCCAGATTAGGGCGTACATCATGCTCCCTCTCCTCTTCCATTTTTGAAAGGTTGTTTAACTACTAAGCGCTATTATTACTCTCTGTAGGTGGATTGAGACTGACGTCAACAGACGAGGATGAAATTCTTAGCCAAATTCTTGGCGAGGATGGAAAGCAATCTTTTTCATCAACACAGAAGTCTGGGTTCGGGGTGGTTTCTGTTATTCGAAAACCGCCAAGCAAGGCCTCATGCTCCAACTTACAAGAAGTTGCCAGTCAGGATGGTGGAGAAATACTTAGAAGTCTCTCTGTGGATGAGCCTAAACATGTGATAGGTGAGCTGGAATCATCTAGTCCTGATGAATTGCGTCAACAAGCTATTGAAGAAAAGAAGAAGTATAAAATGTTGAAAGTAGAAGGGAAAGCTGCAGAGGCCCTTAATGCTTTTAAGAGAGGAAAGGAGCTTGAGAGGCAGGCTGGGGCTTTGGAACTATTAATAAGAAAAAACCGTAGGAAGGCGAACAAGAACTTGGAAGCCCAAAAGACTAAAGATGTACCAAACGAATCTGGGAGAAAGGATAATAAACTCTCTCCTCAATTGAGCAAAGAAAAGGATGATGTTTTTGCTGAACTCAAAGAACTGGGATGGTCTGATGCAGATATTCACGGTGGAGACAAAAAATCAGCAAGTGTGAGTTTAGAGGGTGAGCTTTCCACTCTAATCGGAGAATTCTCTCAAAAGAAGAATGCAGATAAGGGAGCTCATGGTATTGACAAAACAGAGGTTTTAGCTCTTAAGAAAAAGGCTCTCGTGTTTAAGCGTGAAGGGAAGCTTACTGAGGCCAAGGAAGAGTTGAAGAGAGCTAAAGTTCTGGAAAAGCAACTTGAGGAACAGGAATTGTTTGTCGAGGATGAAGATTCCGATGATGAGATATCCTCTTTGATACGTAGTATGGATGCTGACAAACAAAATGATTTAGCGGAGCCTAGTTTTGATTTTAATCACCTTGTCGGTGTTTCTGATGATTTTGATATGGAAAATTTTGACGTGACGGATGAAGATATGAATGACCCGGAAATAGCTGCTGCACTTAGTTCATTTGGATGGGATGAGGATAATAATCAACCTGAAGAGGTCATGCCGCAGCTTGCAGGTACATATATGGAGGGAGTTATAAGTGAAAATGCAATCTTTAAAAAGAGAGGCCGTGAACCAAAAAAGGGCAGGCAATGCTGCAGAAGCAATGCAACTGCTAAAGAAGGCAAAAGTACTTGAAAGGGATCTTGAGAACCTTGAAAATATTGAGAGACCATCGAGTGATAAAGTAAAAGACCCAAATCCTAAACTTGGCGTGAAGAGTAAATTAACCATTCAAAAAGAGCTTCTGGGTCTGAAAAAGAAGGCCCTTGCTTTGAGAAGGGAAGGAAGATTGGACGAGGCAGGAGAAGAACTAAAGAAGGGAAAGGTTCTCGAACAGCAGCTTGAAGAGATGGATAAAACTGCAAATATAAAGGTCATTCCTGCAAATAATAGTAATAATGCCCATCTTGATATTTCTAGTAGTATGAGTGCTTCCAATGATGGAGAAGAAGAGGACGTAACGGATCAAGATATGCACGATCCCACGTATCTTTCACTTTTGAAGAATTTGGGTTGGAATGATGATAATGAAACTCAGAGCTTTCCGTCAAATGTTCCTACTCAAAGTGTGACTAGCTCTGCTACTCAAGCACCTTCAAGTACCAGAACGCGAAGAAGAAGTAAGGCTGAAATCCAGAGAGAACTTTTAGGTTTGAAAAGGAAGGCCCTTGCTTTGAGACGCCAAGGAGAAACTGAAGAAGCAGAGGAAATTCTAAAAATGGCAAAATTATTGGAGACCGAAATGGAAGAGATTGAAGAGCCTAGGAAAGACGTAATGGTTGAGCACCAAAAGGATGACGAGACTAGTACTTCTTTTGTTAAAAGTGCTGGTTATGAAGGGGATGCACGGGCTTCCACTGAAAAAGCCGCAAAGCAGCAGAATTCAGGCCAGAATAGTGGAGAGGTTGAATCGAGAGAAGAAAGATCAACTCATCGCGATAATCAAAGTTCCCTTCAGGAGGAAATTCTGGTTCATAAAAGGAAGGCGGTTGCTCTGAAAAGAGAAGGGAAATTGGCAGATGCTCGGGAGGAACTTCGTCAAGCGAAACTGATGGAGAAAAGTCTGGAGGATGGTAATCCCCAGCCCAGCACTAGTTCCAGCGACACACCTATCTTTACCCCCAGTGATACACTGATTATTGCCTCCAGTGATACAACAATTAGTGGGAAGAAAGAGCGCATTTCGCCAACTGCGGCTCCTCGACCTTTGTCTTCTCGTGAACGATTCAAGTTGCAACAGGAATCCCTTGGACACAAACGCCAGGCCTTGAAGCTGCGAAGGGAAGGCCGAACAGAAGAAGCGGAATCTGAATTTGAATTAGCCAAAGCTCTTGAAGCTCAGTTGGAGGAGACAACTGCACAGGACACAATGAAACCTTCTGGAAAACCGGTGGACGATTTGGGCATAGAGGAGTTTTTGGACCCGCAACTTTTATCGTCCTTGAAAGCACTCGGGTTGGATAATGCTGATGTTGTATCACAGGGCCCAACGAGACCCGAGCCTGTGGAACTGGAGAGAGCCAAGCTAGAAGAACGCGTGAAGGAAGAGAAGGTTAAGGCTGTGAATCTGAAACGCGCAGGTAAGCAAGCTGAAGCATTGGCCTCTCTTCGACAGGCAAAATTGCTCGAAAAGAAGCTGAACTCTATAGCTTCATAGTAAGGAAGCACATTGTGAAATCCCTCTCTGATAAATAAAAACCCTTGGATTATTATTGACTTGGGGGTAATCCTCTGCCATATCGATTCCTGAAGACGGTTTGCAGAAATGGCTCCGGCACAGTGGCTGAGAACTAAAATTTGAGGTATTTTTTCTTGCCTTCAGAGGGTTATTCGAGTGGAAATCAGGTTGGTAAAACTGTGTGTGCTCATTTACCAGTTCTTGCATGCTTGTTTTTTGTGATATAGTAATTAATTTATTTCACTGATATATATATATATATATATATAGAGAGAGAGAGAGAGAGAGAGAGAGAGAGAGAGAGAGAATCGATAATGAGCCCATGAACGGCAGAAATCTTGAAAACGCGACCCAATTGTGGCCGGACACCTCATCTGGTTTTGATGGCCATCTTCCAACCTGTTGACACATTTTTACATTTTTTTTTTCTTTTTTCCTTTTTTATCTTCATACTTCCTGTTTTTTTTTTCCCCTGACCCATCTTTCCTTCGTCATTAATTGCATGGATGAAATTTAGTTTAAATCCTGAAATTTATTCCTTCTATTAGGTTAAATTCATCCTAACTTTCATTTTGCTTGGAGTGAACCTCAATATTTTCTAAAATGTTTTATTTTAACCCCAACCTTAAATTTTCGTCATTTTAAGGGCCGGACAGCCCTTTCTTCTTTATAATTAGCCTGTACATCCTTATTTCAATGATTAAATTAAATTTTACCTTTATTTTATGATTTAATTTAATCATTAGATAAAATTATTACATCTTTATTGTAAGGGCTAAATTAACTTTCACTTCTTATTTAAGAGTTAAATTAAATTTCATTCCTATTTAACACTTCAGTTTGATTATGAAATAAAATTAGTTCTTATACCTCACTTATTGCGTCTCTTCTTATTTCAAGGGTTAAATTAATTTGTCTAATGAATAAATTAAAGTGGGAAATAAGAGTGGAGTTTAATTTAACCCTTGAAATATGAGTAAAATTTTTTATAGCTTTTGAAATAAGAATGTACTATTTTGTTTAATGATTAAATAAAGCATGAAATAAGGGTGAAATTTAAGTTAATCATTGAAATAAGGATGTATGAGTTTACTATGAAGAAAGAGAGAAAAAAAGCATATATGATCGTTAAAATGATGGAAATTGAAGGTAGGGTTCAAATTAAACCATTTTAGAAACATTAACCGTTGGTTTGGTTCGTCGAATGAGGTGAAAATATATATTCCATAGAAATATAACATGAAAAATGAAATAAAGAATGGCTTTTTTTAAGAGTCCTTATGTGGAATAGGTCGGTAGTAATTATTACATCCTTAGCCATTATTCCTTGTCTTTTTCTCATCAATTCCTTTTGTGATCCATGAGAGTAGTTATTTCACTTATACTTTATGGGAATATTATTTTCTATGGTTCAAATTTCACTTATTCTATTTTATTTTACGAACCAAATGAGTGGTAAGGTTTATTTTATACGGGAAAAATGTTCAGTGTTTAACATGAAACAAAGGATAAACTTGAGGGTTTAAGCTAAATTTTACGCTTAATTGCACCCTGCCCATTCTACTTTTTTGTTTTTTAATATCTGACACATTAGTTTTTCTCTTTTTTTCCCCTTTCATTATTTATCTGTATATACTGGCAAATATTTTTTTACTTGCCTTTTTCTCAATCCCTCCCTCCGCCTCCTAGTTTTGCCCCACACAAATTCACTTTTTAGTTTTCTGTTTTTTATTCATGTCGTTGATGACCATTGAAAATAGTAATTCCGTAATCAGTACATGAAAATAATTAGTCCTTGTAAATTTTATTTTCATGGAATAATTTCATTATAAATTTATCTTGTCACAGGGACTAAATGTGTCAATGTTGGATGTATTATGTTAAAACAGTAATAAAAATAACGGGATAGAAGGGAAAAGGGTCTGTGAGTGAGTGGAGAAACAAAATAAAGTGTCATGTGGAAAGAGAGACGAAAGAGAGGCCAGTGAAGTCAACGGAATAAAAGGTAAGGAATATAGAGGGAAAATCGGGTAACAATTCTTTTTCAATTGTCAGAATAGTTGAAATTCAATTTAAAAAATTAAAAAGTAGAGAGATTATGTTTTCTCATTTTGCTAGTCAAATAAAAATTAAAATTTTTTTAATGATAAAGGAAAGATTATTTGGGAGACGGCTATAGAACAGGATGAAGTGTTTGGCCACAATTGAATTGCGTTTTCTGGTGATTAGGTGCGGATGTGTACGTCTATACATCTCGATTATTTGTTCAAGTTTCATTCTTATTATTTTGTTAATTTTTAATATTATAGAAAATTTTATTTTAGAGAAATTTATAAGTATAGAACTTGAATATATAATCAAGATATTTTCATATATACATAGGTAATTTCTTATTGTCAAATTATTGAGTGTATTTCTTATCCTTAATGAACCGAAGCCTATTATTAAACATTTTAAACATCTTGATATCTCCAAAAGAGGGAGCCCCGCAGGAAAACCAAAGGCCACCAAATTTTACTGTAAATGTCAAGTCACTGCCTTTATTATAAATAATATATGAAAGTAGGATGGGGTTGAATATAAATATCAAATTGAGGCGAGAAAAGAGGATATACTGCAGATGGCATTTAATTCAGGTGTTATCACTATTTAAACTTATGATGACTTAATGTTTTTCTAACACCTTGCGTGATCGCGGTTCGCGTTCTCAGCTCCTCCTCTTATCTCAAATCGCACACGACTATCCATTTCGTGATTGGAAATATTCTCCGATTCTTTCAAATCCCCTCAAGAATGAGGGAAGAGACTCATCAAGAGCCCATGTTCTCTCCAGTTCTCCTCCATCTACTTCTCTTGTTTCCCATGGGACCGAGCAGCAGCAGGTTCGCCGCATTGCTATGCCTGTTGTGGATAATTATCAACTTGCCTCGTGCAAACTTGGGGATGCCTCCCCGTTGACTCCATTTACTTCTGCTGCTGCTGCTGCTACTGATGCTCCTGCTTGTTAAGCTTATGGCTCAAGGCTTTATAGAATTAACTTGCGATGTCCTTTATTTTTGCAAGATGGTAAATATGTATATATGAGCACTTCCAAAATGTATAAAGAGTAAGCAAGGGCAAACCCTATAAATCAAAACCGCAAAGTTAGCGGCTCAAATTAGAAGGCCAAAAACCAAGGAATAAAGGAGGGGCAAAAGCAACGGCCAAAGAAAAAGCCAGCAACCCAGAGGCATACCCCCCAGGAATTAAAAAGAAGAGCCAGCCCAACAAGGGGGCAATAGAACAAGACAAAGCAAACAAAAAGCCAGTTAATACAACCTAGCTAAATGAATGGTACACAAAATCTGGAACTTATTCTTCTCAATAGTTGGGGAACAAGCTACCAGATCATCTTCAAAGACATTTTTGTTACGAGCTTCCTAGATACAATAGATTGAGCAGCATAGGCAATGCACTTGATCTTACCAACAGAGCTCGAATACCAATGGTCACAGGACAACCAATGGGTGAAATGCTTTAGTGAGGAAAAGTTTTGGAGGGAAGTGAATCCAGTAGCGTATGCTGGACCAAATTCTGGAAGAGAAGCTACAGGAGAAAAAAAGGTGGTTTCTGGATTCGTTAAAGGCTCTATAGAGCAGGCGAAGAGAACTCCTGTTAAGGAAGAGCACTCTGTCAAGAGTGAGCAACTTGGCACGGAGAGCAAGCCAAGAGATGAGGCCCAGTGAAGAAAAATGTTAGCTTCCCAAATGATAGAGTCCCAACGGCATCTAAGGCTAGGAGGAAGGAAAAAAGAGTAGGCTGACCTAGCTTTGATATTACCTCCCTCCATCCACGAACCCATAAGCATAACAGTGCTGTTAACTCCTCCCAATTCCAAGAAAATGGAGTCTCAGATGGAATAAAGCTTTTGATGAAAGTGGAGTCTTCCTTAAATGAATGACGGGAATCATCAAAAAATATATGGAAGATATTAAAAAGAAGAAATGCTCGATTAATTCTCAAATTACATTATTGTATAAAATATTTTAGTGAAAAGATATGCAGAGATATTTTTTTATATATCATAAAAAATCCCAGTCTCAATACACCATTTTTTTTGAATCAACAAAAAAAATTATTGATAAATGCATTTACAATAATGAAGCAAATCGAGAAAGAATTAATAAAACAAACCAAACTACAAATAAAAATGGTTGATCCACCGGATCGACGGGGACATTTTTTTTGAGTGGAAGCTCCAGATGTGATGGCAAAGGAGTGCATAGTTCCAAGATCAAAGATTGTAGAGGCCGAGCCCCCCAACAGCATTTGGAGAGCACATTAGACTCTTGAGCGACAAGCGGCTTAAACCTTAACCCCCCCTTTCTTGCCCTAGAGAAAGTAGCGGCAAAGGGTATCAACGCAATCGATGACGGATTGGGGAAGTGGAAAACTAGACATCCAAAAACCAACAACACCCCTAATAACTGCATCGATGAGCTCTCCACATAAGAGAGATTTTTTATTTCATTCAAAAATAAGGCTTCTGACGTGATCAAACAGAGAAGTATGGTGGAAAACATTAAGCCGATAGAAGAGCAAAGGGACACTGTAACGAAAGGGGCAAGACCCCAACACCGGGGTAACTAGCGATGTTCTAATTGCTTATTGTGTGAATGCTTTCAAAGCATGTCAATGGTCTAAACTTCTCGTGCGACATTGGGTGTTTGAGAGTTTAAAATCGGAAGGAAGTAAGATTATTTGGATCTAAATTCCCAGGAAGGGTCTTTGAGGGCTCCTGTCGGGAAATACAACTCCTCGGGACAGGCGGTGCACCCGTGAAGAAACCCTTTTTTTTTTCTTTTTCCAAGGAAGAATGTAAGAATAAAGTAGAAAAGGGCTCAAGTGAGCTTTGATGAACTATATCCTCAACTAAAAGACCGTAAAACAATGACCAATTTCTAAAACCTCATAAAGGTGAGGCCCAATTTATAACCAAAAAAAAAAAGAAAGAAAGAAAGTATGAAAATTGATAAGTTCTGTTATTCTTCTCATGCCACTAAATTCGTAAAACTGAAGTTTACAAAATAGACTCAATATGATATTGTTTTGGGAGGCTATGCTAGGTAATTTTACAAACACTTTTCCCTAATTATATTACATATTTAAATACTCGATCAGCAGTCCAAATTAACCATGCAACGGAACATATTTCATTTGAGAAAAGAAAAAAAAGCAGATAGTTTTCATAGGTGCCTATACATCCAACTTAACAACACATTACCTATTATCGAGGAACTAATACAAGGATTCACTGCTGGTTTAATGGAACGGCCCAACCCATTACCTAGGCTCAAGTGTGCCAGTTTTAAGCCCAACCCTTTATCACCATATGTATATGTATATATTTCTCCAACACCCCCTCCCCCCCCTTCTCCCCCCCTCCCCCCCTCCCCCCCCCCCCCCCCCCCCCCCCCCCCCACAAAAAAAAAAAAATGAAGGAGATGGAGGGAGATATTATCATGTGAGTAATGTTTGTCCATTTCCAAAATGTATTCACATATTGAAAATGAATTGCTCATCGGACTCTGGAATCTCAGTGTTGGGCCTACTGAAAGTAGCTCTTACACTTTGCCCTGGTAAAGGGTCACAGAAACTGGCGGGAGGGAAGGCCCTACGGACGCGGGCTCAGAGTCCCACACTGGCCTCTTTCTGATGATGAAACCTCCACGACATGTTCTGATGATGAAACCTCCAAGACAACATACCCTACTTCTTTAAACTTTATTTACCCACATCACTTTCCTGTTTTGGTTTTATCGTTAAGCCTGGTATATCAACATTGTCGAGGTCCGATAAAAATCAACTAGCAATGTAAGAATCGTCCAAAAAGATACTTCAAGTATTATAATACGTGGTCTCAATTTGATGTGGGACTCTCAACATTCTCTCTCATGTGTCTCTTGGGCCAAATAAAATTTGGGCGACTCTTGAGCAAAACATAATCGGCTTTTAATTCCATATCAAGGTTCCACTCAAAACCAACTCAATAGACAAATAGACTAAAAAGAGTAGTTCAAGTATCATAACACATAGTCCTGGATGTCAGGCTCTCCATAAATATAAACACACATTAATACCAAAATGTTCAAAGGCGGGAAAAAAAGCTCTCCGCCAATCAAGGTACTAGGTACTCAATTGTCAATACCTGTGTCCATTCATAACACATGCAAGATTTAATTAACTAAGTGAATTCAAAATTAGAAACAAGTACTGAGCTCCCAATCTACTGGAATTTTTTGGTGTGGACATTGAATTTTGCACCTGATGCTAGCTTTAAGACGACCTAGGCAACTGCTAATGTCACTCGTGTGCTACGCATGTACGCGATTATGTGGCCGTGCCTTTAGCTATCATTACTTCTTGTATTAAAATGACCCATGAATGTCACCTCATGTGCCCTGCAACCTAATTTATTTGGAGGTTTATTTTTGTTGTTTAGATTTATCTCTTCTCAACTTCATCATGGTTTCCCTCATAATTTGCTTATTCATAAGACATATTTTTTTATCGTCATTTCTCTTTTGATGTGCCTATAAAGAGTACGAGTCTCCGCCAAATCAAAAGGATTGATCCTTCATAGCCAAAGAGGTCATACACATTTGAGTCGGGTAAACAACCCATTTGATAATGCAGGAAAAAGAAACAAACGGAGAAAGAAAATGAAGAGCAGAAGTTGGATTGTACCATGCACCAATTAGGTTATGAATTGACGCAAAACATATCTCTGGCGCCACCCTTCATACTTATGCATTCAAAGATTCGTACATACGAGAATCACGCTGCCATAAAAATACAAATCGACCGACAGCTAAATCTCAAGGTTGCAGTCAGTGGCACAATCTCGTACACCCATCCTCTCCGTCTTTCTCTCCTTACAAACTTTTGCACAGTAGTGTATAGAATTGGAGAAATCCTGAATTTTTTATAAAATGAAAAAAAATCAGTAGGAAAATTCGAAAAATTTGGTTAGAGAATAAAAAAAATTTAAGAAAATTCGGAGTTCGGGAAATTGATGGGGATTTTTTTTTAAGATTTGAAATACCTAAATTTTTTGAATTTTTTGAAATTACATAAGTATTTTAAGTTTTTTCTTGGCTTTCTTATTCTTCCCTCTCATTTTTCCTGAATATTGTAAAGATGCAATTTAAGATGAAAATTTGGTCATTTTCCGATTCTCCGATAAGGAAACTTCGGGTGAAGATTTTATTTAAATTCAAAAAAATAAATAATAAATAAAATTTGGTTGAGAAATTATTAAAATTTCCGAATAAAAATCCCTACTTTTGTAGGTGGTGGTGGAAAGAATCGCTCCCATAAAACTTCAATAAATTAGAATCCCTCGAGGCAGATGAATTTTATTCACTCGAGGCCCTGAATGCGTCCTTTCTTGTATCACATTCTCATTCATAAGTCTCATGTTTCACGTGAACTGGGGTACGTGTCAAATATATGGACAAACAAAACATGAGTTGCATGTGATGCTTCTTACTTGGATTCGAAAGCGTGTCAAGCTATGAGTTGAAAGTGTGTGGTGACCTAAAATATATAAGGGAAAAATTAACATAGAGTGATTCGTACATAAAGCTTGATGTATTTATTATTTTGTGATGTTTAAAAAAATTTTAAAAGTCGAAACGATATTATTTTAGATTTTTTTTTTCTTCTTGTAGTGTGTTGCACCAGTCAAGCCCAAGATATAATTACACCTTTAAAAAACCACTATCTTAGAATTCATATGTTTTAATTATGTTGGTGACACAGTTCTAGGACCTACGCTTGGGGCTGAGAGTGGAGCCAATTCTTTAAGAATGATTACAAATTAGGAATTTAACCTCACAACGAGAAATCACAAAGCTCTCAAAACTAAGACTCTTGAAAAGGCTCTTCGAAATTTTTAAAAAATATAATGAAAATATCCTAAATGATCCTATAAATAAAGGTTCAAAATAGTCTGAACACGACTGCGAAAAACAGATTTTTCACATGGCAATCAACTTCCATGGCATCTCATTGCCAAAATAAAAGGCCCCGGGGCAGCTGTTCCAAAGAACTCTGAGTGCCATTGGAAAATTAAGCCAAACGCAACAAGCTACGTACTGTTCCTGAGGTCGTTGTCCCTTATAATCAACGCCACTTGAGCCATAATGCTCAACCACCAAAGTTTTATCCCTATAGAAGATTTCGGGAATAGGTAGGCCATGGTTTTAACATGCCGTTGAAATGCACAATAGCGAGAAATATTGTTCAAGCTTTCTATGACGAGGCTCACGCAATTTACACTTTCGTTAATAATGATTGGCTTAATGTTTTTTGGTTGGTTCACAAGTAACATGTACGTTGTTACTAATTTCTAATTGAAAATCATAGTTCTTATGGCAACGGCGTCGCACTTGCTGTTGCCATGAAAAGCTTTTTAAAAATCGTAATGATAATTCTATGGATACAAAGGATTTCATAATAAAATTACGAAAGACATTTGGAGAACAAGTTTAGTGGAGAGGTATTTTAGTAAATGATAACTCGTGATCTCATAAATTTGTAACACAAACTTTTTATAATTTTACAGTGAAATACTTTGTGTACACAGCCGTATTAGGAATGGAATGTCCGTCGTTCAAATATAAACTAAAATATAAGCACATTTAAATTTTATAATAATCTAATTAGCTACGAAAATCATTACCTCCCAATTTTATAATTGGGACGCATTTTTATTACTATTGCCACAGTAATTCTGTCGTACAAAAGATATTAATGGTGAGGAGATGGGAGTCCATCGCTATTAACGACAATTCAGATAAAATGTCGTCGTTATTACGTAATTGCAGTAGATCATTACTTTACAGTAACAGAAAAGACCGTCACTATTATAGGTTTTTCAGCGTTCAAATTAAAGCGAGCCATATCCTTAGAGCCACATCATTAGTCCTAGCAATCCACTCCCACTATTTTTCTTAGCCGAATTTCCGGAAGAAACCTTTTAGACAATTTCAATAAACGGAATTTCAATAAAAATTTCATTATAAAAACTAACTTCCTTTAGACACTAGTCATTTGTTCAAGATCACTCAATATTCCCCTCCCCCTCCCAAAAAAAAAAAAAAAAAAACTATAGATAAAATAAAAATTAAAAAAAATGGCAAATGTTCTAGTTTCGATTTTCAATCCAACTGTCTTAGAACACTGAAAGCGATTCATTGCCATTTTCAGAAGTTTAGGCATTAATTCATCATGATCTAGTTTATTTCTAGTGACTGATTTCCGCTCATAGGTAAACTACCATTTCATAATTAAAATGCCACAAAATTTTCCAAACACTACAATAACTCAAGATGTATCAGGAAATTTCAAATATAAGCGTCCATGAATTCAAGTAGAGAAGTCCAACGTGGAAACACATGAAAGATAAGTTGGTCAAAGTTGCAATAGTAAGTAAACAAATGTGTAGCTTCTATTAGAGTCTGCTGAACCGAAACCTTCAGATTTTGGTAAATTCAACAAGAGCCTATAAGGGTTGCTGGTCTCGTTATGACAGTAATTGTTTCATGACAGGGGCCTAAATTCAGCGTCGAGTTACAATCGGGTGCTTGAATATACAAGTTAGAGCATGCACATTTTCTAACAGTAATCACTTTTACTAATAGTAGCACCTACGATACTACAGGTTGACGAGTTTTACATTATGGCAAGAATAATGTAGGCAAAAGAACAAATTCATTCATTGATCAAACAACATGAATTCTCCAAAACCATTATTTATTTATTATTTTTATTATCATTATCATTATTATTATCATCATTTGTTGTTGTTGTTATTATTATTATATGAGTTAGGTTGATAAATGAGAATTTTGTCAATTTATTTATTTATGTATAAGTATAGTTTGAATTTTCTTTTTCATGTGTATATTTCATATTACTTGAAATCTCACATTTCCATCCCTTTAACTTAAGAATGTTAAACCCCTTTTTAAAAGTGTTTTTCTTTTACATTCGTAAAAATATCGCATTTTAAGGCTGATGTAATATTTTCGGAGTATATGTTTTGTATCTGATTTGTGCACTAATTATCGTACACAGAATAGTTTCCTTTACCGACCACAGCATTACAAGTAGAATAAAAAAATACGAACAATTTCGAGAAAATTTTGATTTGCAAACGTTTTACTCATGACACATGGAGGATGGAGACTGGTAGGTGTACAAAAAACCCTATATATATTGTTCTCCCTCTCCCTCATTTTATCAACTTCACTGTCCTCTTGTTTCCTATTTGCTCTTCTTCTTCTTCTTCTTCTTCTTCTTCTTCTTCTTCTTCTTCTTTTTCCTGATCAATTTCCCAATTGCCCTCTGTGATCTCTGTATTCCGAAAATGGCCATTTCCCGCGGCTTATCATCCTTTTCACGTCTTCAAGGTGATTCACACAAGATCACACATTTTGCAAAAACTAAACCCACCAATGTTACACAAATCCTCAACAACAATGCACGCAAGTGGAGGATTTCCCAGCATAATCGTCCCTTGGTTTTATCTCCATCTTCAAGCTTTACCGTTGAGTACTCCTCCCTATTTCTCTATTATTATTTTTTTCCATTTGGTTTCTTTGAGCGGAATATTCTTTTTTTTTATTTTTTGCGCTAATTTGAAATGCGCAGACACAACACAGACAGATGACATGAGCCAATGAGGATATAAAGATTATGATTTACTTCAATCAAACCCATGTCTAAATATTTGGTTTCAATTTTTCTTCTTCTGTTAGAAGGATGAGTTCTCAATTGGAAAGCCAAAGAAAATGGAGGATGTTAGGCAACTGCTCTGCAATGAAGACCCACTAGAAAGGTTGGTGATGATCGACGCCATCCAACGGCTTGGCATTGAGCACCGATTCCAGCATGAAATTGAAGCATTTCTAAGGAAAGAATATATGCAACTAGAAACTTCTGCCAAAGATTTTGGCAGTAGTCTTTTCGAGGTTGCGCTTCGGTTTCGATTACTTAGGCAAGAAGGTTATTATGTGCGTGCGGGTGAGTCTATACTTCTTCCGAAATTTTTTCAAAGTCCAAAAATTTGAACCCTACTATAATTTTAAATTTAGTCCGATTACATCTCGGATTTTCCCTCGAATCTCGGGCTTCTAGGATATTATTTTTTTCCCTCGAATCTAGGATACACTTGATTTCCAATTGCTTCGAAAAAAAAAAAAAAAAAAGAGGTTATCGTGTGTCGACGAGTGAGTATATGCTTCTTCAATAATCAGTCTCTCTCTCTCTCTCTCTTGTGGACCTACTCTTAGTAAATGTGTGCCAGCGAGGTGAGTAGGATTTGAACTCATAACATCCTCCTCTAGGGCCTTGTAAGCGATATTTTTGTTTCTCGTTTATCTTTTCTGAAGATTTAAATTTTCATTGAAGTTAAAGACGAAATTTTCTTTTTGAATTTCATGAAATCAGTACATACATTTTTTGGGAAATTGCACTTAATCTCTCTGTGTTTCACCCCATTGTAGAGAATCTCCTTATGATTTGAAAATCAGCACATACCCCCCCGGTGGTTTTAATGGACTTGTAAAAGTTAACTTTTCCATCAAATATAACTGTTTGTTCTTCAAAAAAAAAAAAATAGAGTATTTAATAGAAAAAAGTAGACTTTAATTTCCCAAATTACTGAAAATTAACTCGCTACCTCAATCCCAATAGCTCTCAAAGAACTAGTAATTTTTATAATTCTTAAACCATGAAAAAGACATATTTATTGTACTAAAAAAGGAAAAGACATTTGTATATGAATCTACCTAGTTGGGATTATGAATATATAATCTCTATAGAATTTTTTTTTTCAAGGTACAAGAAGTATAAAAGTGTCCATTTATTTAGGTACCGCTATAATAGGGGCTAAGAAATTAGTTTATGAGTAATATGAAAATTAAAGTCTTTTTTTATCATATTAAACACTAAAAAATTTGTGAAAAATAAACCGTTAGATTTTGCAAAAAAGTTAACTTTTGCAAGTCAATTGAAACCATAAGGAGTTATGTGCTATTTTTTTAATTATAAAGAGATTTTTTATAATTACATCAAATCATATGGAGGTTAAGTGTAATTTTTCCTACCTTTTATTTTTGAGAAAGAATAAAAAATAAAAAATAAATGGGGGGAGAGAAGATATAGGAAAAGGAAGTTTAATGGACACGTGCTAAAGTCTGTAGATTGGGCTCCACCATTATTTTACATGATTGGCCATCAGCATAAACCAAGTGGTGATTGAGAAAGAAAGAAAGATAAATAGGGGAGAAGGTAAAAAGGAAAAGAAAAATCTTCGTCAAGCTTAATGGACATGCGTTAAAGTCTATTTATTGGGCCCCATCATTTTTATTTTATTTTGCAAGTGTCATAGATTTTGGTCGGCCACCGCCATAGAATGAGTGATAATTATTGATTATGGAAGTTCTTTTTTTAGCACAGCCACTTTTAAATTTTTAGAAACCTCAAAGCCGCTTCTCAAGTATAGGCTCCAAATGAGTCGCAGCAATTGCAGCTTATCCCCAAAGTTGTTTTTGCAGCTTTTTGCAAGTACTTTTTGAGTTTTGCCATAATTGTTTTGAGCTTTTTAAAATTTATTAACTATCTTCTTTTTTATAAAAGAATTTTTTTAATGAATAAGCTAGCTCTTGTACCATAAAACCTTACTACTAATATCAGAAATTAAGCTTTTGAGTTTTTGAATAATCTTAATTCATTTCGGGATGCTCCAACACTTTCTAACCCTAAAATATTATTAACTAAAATCACAAAACAAAGTAGTAGTTTCACAGGCTAACCTACGGGCTTTTGAGACAGATGTATTCAACAAATTCAAGGATATGGATGGGGCCTTCAAACAAAAACTAAGTAACGACGCAAGGGGGTTGATGGAGCTGTATGAGGCTTCACAGTTAAGCTTGGAAGGAGAGGACATACTTGATGAGGCCAAAGACTTCTGCAGCCAAAAACTTATGGCTCAGATTGCACGACTCGATCATCTTCAAGCTAGAGTTGTTGGGCATACCTTGGCACATCCCCACCGCAAGAGCTGGCCAGGGTTCGCCGCCAAAAACACGCCAATTTATAATCTCGAAGAAACAAGTAGGTGTGGATGGATGAATATGCTACGTGAATTAGCAAGAAAAGATTTGAGTTGGATGCAATCCATACACCAGATGGAAACACATCAGGTTTCGAAGTAAGTTAAACGTTGGCTTACTTTAAACACATCAGTTTTCTAAAAGTTTTCGCCAAGTTTAAAAGACTGTTTTCTTTGCTGCAAAATAGGAAAAAAAAAAAATAGCTTTCTAAATAATTTTGTTTGGAGCTTACTATTTTTGGGCTTTTAGATAAGCACCCAAATGCAATCCTATTCTGGTATTAAAAATTTCACTATCTAATGCACATCTTTTTCTTTCTTACTGTAGGTGGTGGGAAGAACAGGGTGTAGCTAAGGATTTGAAATTTGTTAGGGATCAGCCAGTCAAATGGTACATGTGGTCCATGGCATCTCTCCCCCACCCAAGTTTCTCAGAGGAGAGAGTTGACCTCACAAAGCCCATATCCCTAATCTACGTTATAGACGACATATTTGACGTTGTTGGGACACTTGATGAGCTCAATCTCTTCACTCAAGCGGTTAATAGGTAAATTTATAACTGTCAAAATTTTCAACTATGCTTCATGTAAGTCCATTGGGCTTGACCTTGTTAAAAATAAATCATGGTTCTTGAACCTTACAGTATTCGGCCAATGCGTAAGCCCAAGGAGAAATTGATACGTGCAAATATAAAAGTGAGTGGTTAATAGCCCAAGCTTTTGGGTTAAGCAACATATTAATATCAACTAGCAAATTGTATTTCATGCGCAGATGGAAATTTGATGAACGACTACCGGACTACATGAAAACATGTTTCAAGACCCTGGATGAAATTACAAATGAAATTGGTTCCAAGATTTACATCAAGTATGGGTGGAACCCAATACATTCTCTACGTAAAGCGGTACATATATTGCGATATTTTTTTTTTCTATATATACTTCACGAACCACAAATTTTCATTTCAGTGCTTCATTACTAAAAACACTGATCGTGATCGCAGTGGACAAGTCTCTGCAGTGCATTCTTGGTAGAAGCAGAATGGTTTGCTTCTGGATGCTTGCCAAAGGAAGAAGAATACTTGAGAAATGGGGTTGTGAGTTCAGGAGTACACATTGTGTTAGTTCACATTTTCTTTCTTTTGGGTGAAGGCATCACAAAGGAGACCGTGGATTATTTGGATGAAACGCCACCCATTATCTCTTCTACCGCAACCATCCTCCGCCTTTGGGATGACTTGGGAACCGCAAAAGTAAGGCTAATATCATGTTTATTATTTCACATTTTTCTATGCATAAAAGTCCATGCATTAATTCATTCGATGCACTGAATGCGCCGATCTTTCTATTATAACATTCTAATCCAGAGGTCATCTATTACTCCTGAATTAGGCTATTCGTCAAACTGGGGGAAAGCCGAGCAGCTGAACGTATGTGGATAGTGACCCTAAAACATATAATTGCCTCTTTAGCATTCATTAGCTTAGAATCCATGAATTTTAGCCACGTACTGGGTGAGAAATTTGTAGCCTAGACATGAAAGCAACATTTTTCGTTCGAGGGTGCCCCATGCGTTAAAGGCCTCATGACATTGTTCTATGCCACATGTTAATGGGTCCCGAGGTCATTTTTCCTTTAATCAAATCCCACTTGAGCCATAATGCCAGACCACCTTCTTTGTCGGGCTCGATTGGATGGTAAAAGCTTAGTCGGAAGAATTCGGGACAATGCATATAGGTAGGCCTTCGTTATAACATGTCCTTGAAATCCGTAACATTTAGAAATGGCAGTCTTGTGTGATTCAACCCTGCTTTAACGTGGCTCAAGTAATTTACATTTAGTTTGAAGACTTTTTTTTTTTTTCCCTATAGCGATTGCTTCAAAAAAATTTGGTTGGTTTACAAGTGAAAAAATGTCAAAATCTATTTTTGATATTACATATTTCTCACCTAGTGCGGAACTCCATTACCATTCATAATGGAGGAAATCAAAAGTCCGAGCAGTTGCACCTTCAGTAGTTTACAATTCTCCTTCCCTTTTCCTACGCCTTTGGCCTAATTTATACAAATACATACAGTAGACAAAAAAAAAAAAAAGACTTCAAATAAAAAGAATTTCGACACGAGGACTCATGTTTTTCAATTATCTTTTTGGGAAAAAAAAAAACCAATTCTTTAAAGAGGAATTGTTAAAATAACTTGTAGGATGAAAATCAAGAGGGGAACGACGGGTCGTACATAGAGTGCTACATGAGGGAGCACCCGGAATCGACCGTGGAGATAGCTCGAGCGCGTATTGCTGAAATGATATCGGATGCACAGAAGCAGCTCAATCGAGAATGCCTCTCTCCATCTCCATTTTCAGCAAGCTTCAGAAGAGCTTCCCTGAATATAGCAACGATGGTGCCGCTGATGTATGCTTATGACGACAATCAACGCCTCCCTCTCCTCGAGCAGCACATGGAACCCCTGCTCCACGGCACTCTTCATCCATAGGATATTGTGTACTGTTCGTTCATAGGGGATACATTATTATGGAAAAAATCATAAAAGATCCCCCCGTGGCTCCGTAGTTTAAATTGCCCTCCTTGATCAATGAGATCCGATTCTTGAAGTGTCGTGTGTAAGTGCATTTATCGGCAGTAAAAGAATAATGAACGAGATTTTATCGACTCTTGATTATGCATGAAACATTGCAATCCACGATGCGTATGGATACAATACTATGTCTAATCTGTCAAGACTGGAAATTGTCAACACTATTCCTTTGTGGGTGGGAATCCCACATCGGAAGTGGAATGAAAGGGGGAGGGAGAGAGAGCCTATAAAAGAAAGGCTCCTCCTCCCCTCCTAATCATCCCATCTCATTTCTTCTCCTCCTTTGTAATACTCTTCTATAATGGAGTTTTCTCTTCTTGCCCGTGGTTTTTTCTCGAAAGGGTTTTCCACTTAAATTTCTGTGTCCATTTTATTTTCAATTTCCTTTTATTTGCTGTTTGCTCTATTCGGTCAGGGTTTTATTACCCAACAGTGGTATCAGAGCAAGGTTTTTCTAAAGTATGCTCTGTGGTTGCAGCATATTCTGATCTTCCACATCAGAAAAGAAAAATTCCATGGGGAGCTGTTCGCGAGGTTAGGGTGTTAATATCTACTTATCGTATGCTCTGTAATTGCCACTTTTAAGTGGATCCTTCACATCAGAAAATAAGTTAGATATTGGTATTTCATCCTGCAGAGGTGCTGCAGAAATTATATTGAAGGTCCGCTTCAATATATCGTCACTATTCACGTGTTTGATCTTCCTTCGGGTATTCGGGAAAAGTATATTGGGTGATTTGGTGCATGTCTAAGGAAAATTTTGTCTAAGGAGTTTGGTACTTAAGTGGACCGTTTGTGTCCCTCCAGTCTTTCCTTCCTGGTGCACTTTAATTTAACAATATACTAGTTGAAGGTAACCCAAGGAGATACTTCTCACGTGAAATAGTGGGAGCTATTCTGTATTCAACAACAGTTCGTGATAGAAGCAATGGCAGCAAAGGTTGATATCGCCAAATTTGACGGTACAAAGTTTTCGCTATGGAAATTGAAGATGAGGGCATTATTGGTAAATGATAATTGCCTGGAGGCCATCAGTGATTGGCCGGCGGAGATCACAGATGACGGAAAGTGGAAAAGGATAGATGCAATGGCCCTTTCAAATTTGCATCTAGCCCTTTCAGATGATATCTTATCGGGAGTAGAAGAGAAGGAAACCGCTAAGGAGGTTTGGGATCACCTCATCAAACTATATGAAGCCAAGTCACTTCACAACAAAATTTTCTTGAAGAGAAAATTGTATACCTTACGGATGTCGGAATCTACATCGGTGACGGAGCATTTACATACTCTGACCTCGTTATGCTCTCAACTTTCAACGTTGGGACATACGGTTTCGCAACAGGAATGCGCTGAGATTTTACTCCAAAGTCTCCCAGATTCATATGACCAAATCATCATCAATTTAACCAATAATATTCTCGCGGATATTTTGGATTTCGATGATGTCGCAGCTTCGATTCTGGAGGAAGAAAATCGACGGAAAAACAGGGAAGATAGACAGGCAAGCTCACAACAAGCAGAAGCTCTGTCTATAACCTGACGAAGGTCAATGGAACGTGGCTCCAGTGGGAGTCACAAACAAGGGAGGTCAAAATCAAGGGGTAAGAGGAATCTCAGATGCTTCAATTGCGGCAAGAGGGGACACTTCAAAAGTGAGTGTCGATTCAAAGGTGTAGACAAGGCAGAAACATCTCAAGGGTGCGTCGCCGAAGCTGATATTCTATACAGCTAAGTAGCAATGGTATTCAAGGATAGATCGAAACTCACTGATGCTTGGATATTGGATTCAAGAGCAACATGGCATATGACCTCTAGTAGAGGTTGGTTTCACACTTAGGAACCTATCTCTGCAGGATCTGTGTACATGAGAAATGATCATTCCTTGGACATTGCTAGAATTGGCACCATCAAATTGAAGATGTACGATGGTATGGTACGCACTATTCAAAATGTGCGACATGTGAAGGGCTTGAAAAAGAATCTATTGTCTTTGGGACTTTTAGATGAAATTGGATGCAATACCCGCATCCAAAATGGAATGATGAGGATTGTCAAATGAGCGCTAGTTGTGATGAAGACTGAAAGGATTGCTACAAATTTGTACAGACTCATGGGAGAGATTCACCTAGAGGCAGAGGTATCAGTTGCATCAACCAATTCTGCTGAAGAGACAAAGAAGTGGCATCAAAAATTAGGCCACATGTCAGAGCAAGGGTTAAAAGTACCCGCTGAACGGAATCTACTCCGGGGCCTCACAAAGGTTTCACTATCCTTTTGTGAGCATTGTGTTGCAAGTAAGCAGCATAGATTAAAGTTCACTGCATCTGACTCTAGAACTAAAAATATTATAGAATTAGTTCATTCTGATGTATGGCAAGCACCGGCTATATCTCTGGAAGGAGCAAGGTACTTTGTATCCTTTATCGATGATTATTCCAGAAGATGTTGGGTATACCCTATCAGAAAGAAGTCAGATGTGTTTTTAGTTTTCAAGGCATACAAAGCACAAATTGAACGAGAAACGGGGAGGAAGATCAAGTGCATCAGGACGGACAATGGCGGAGAATATACGAGGGATGACTTCGTTGATTTTTGTAATCAAGAAGGCATCAAGAGACAACTCACGGTGGCGTACACTCCTCAACAGAATGGAGTGGCGGAGCGGATAAATAGAACTCTACTCGAAAGAACTAGAGCTATGCTAAGAACTACAAGTATGGCAAAGGCAGAAGCTGTGAACACCGCCTGTTATGTGATTAATCGATCACCAACAAGATCAATTGATCTGAAAACACCGATGGAGATGTGGACTGGTAATCCAGTAGATTATTCATGCCTGCACACATTTGGAAGTCTAGTGTTCATGATGTACAATTCTCAAGAAGTTTTGAAACTGGATCCAAAATCCAGATTGTGTAGATTCTTGAGATATGCTAATGGAGTCAAGGGGTATCGACTGTGGGATCCCACTGCCCACAAGGTCGTCATCAGCAGAGACGTCATATTTGCAGAAGATAAACTGCAAAAGAAAGATGTAGGTAGCACCTCGATGGAAGTTCCAGAGACTACAACAATTCAGGAGGAAGAAAAGTTTGAACAGGAAGTTTCTTCTGAAGCAATACTAGAACACGAGGAACAAGGACCAGTTGAGTCTGAAACTATAGAAGTTCGACGGTCAACTCGTGAGAAACACACACCAGCCTGGCAGTCTGATTACATTGTGAAGGACAATATTGCATACTGTCTTCTAACAAAAGATGGGGAGCCATCAACATTCAAAAAAGCGGTTGAAAGCTCAGAAGCGTCACTTTGGATGACAGCAATGCAAAAAGAAATTGAAGCTCTTCATAAAAATAAGACGTGGGAGCTTGTACCATTACCGCACGGGAGGAAGCCCATTGGTAACAAATGGGTTTACAAGATCAAACGAAATAGTGATGATCAGATAGAGCGGTATCGTGCAAGGCTTGTGATAAAAGGATATGCTCAGAAAGAAGGTGTTGATTTTACTGAAATCTTTTCACCTGTGGTTCAACTTACTACTGTTCGAATAGTTCTAGCGTTATGTGCTACATTTGATCTACATCTAGAGCAGTTAGATGTGAAAATTGCATTTCTTCATGAAGATCTTAAAGAAGAAATCTATATGCTCCAACCAGATGGTTTTGAAGAACCAGGGAAAAAGAACTTGGTTTGCAGGTTAAACAAATCTCTATACGGCTTAAAATAGGCGCCGAGATGTTGGTATAAGAGATTTGATTCCTTTATATTGAGCCTTGGATACAGCAGACTTGGTTCAGACCCTTGTGGGTATTACAAGAGGTTTGGTGTTGATGATTTCGTTATACTGCTGTTGTATGTTGATGACATATTGGTATCAGGCCCCAACAAAGGTCGTATCGAAGAACTGAAGGCTCAGTTGGCTAGGGAGTTTGAAATGAAGGTTTAGGGCCAGCAAACAAGATTCTAGGGATGCAAATTCACCGAGACAGAAATAACAGGAAGATTTGGCTATCTCAAAAGAATTACTTGAAGAAAATCTTGCATCGTTTCAATATGCAAGATTGTAAATTAATCTCTACCCCGCTTCCTGTTAATTTCAAGTTATCCTCATGTATGTGTCCTAGCAATGAAGCAGAGAGGATGAAGATGTCTCGAGTACTGTATACATCAGCAGTGGGGAGTTTGATGTTTGCCATGACATGTACGAGACCAGACATTGCACATGCAGTGGGAGTGGTTAGTCGGTACATGGCAAATCCTGGTCGAAAGCATTGGAATTCTGTGAAGAGGATCCTAAGATATGTCAAAGGAACCTCGGATGCTGCTCTATGTTACGAAGGATCTGAATTTACTGTCAGAGGATATGTTGATTCTGATTATGCAGGTGATCTTGATAAAAGGAAATCCACTACAGGCTATGTGTTTACAATTGCAGAAGGAGCTGTGAGCTGGGTATTTAAACTACAGACAGTTGTGGCGTTGTCTACAATAGAAACTGAGTATATGGCAGCTACACAAGCTTGTAAAGAAGCAATCTGGATAAGAAGGTTCATGGAAGAACTTGGGCACAAACAAGAGAAGATTCTCTTGCACTGTGACAGTCAGAGTGCCTTGCACATTGCAAGGAATCCAGCTTTTCATTCCAGGACAAAACACATAGGAGTACAATATCATTTTATTCGTAAAGTGGTGGAAGACGGGAGTGTGGATTTACAAAAAATTCACACAATTGAGAATTTATGGGGCAAAGTGAGATTTCCTCGAAAATTCGAAGGAGGTTACTGAATTAAACTGTTGAGAATTTAAGGATAACGTAATATTTCCCGTAGAATTTAAATGGTCTCAGTGAATTAAACACTTATTTTTTATCTGTCACAATTTTTAACTCACTATACGAAAACCTCCTAATCTTTGTGACATTTTGAGAATTTTCATTGAATGGTGCTAGGAGGTAAGCATTGCAAGTTTTAGATAACAAATCGAAAAAATTCCAGAAATAATACTAGAAAAAGAAAATTTCAAAATAGGTGTATGGATTGTTATTTTTCTAATACAAGTATCTTGTAATTGTGAATTGTTAGACCAATGTTTCTTCTGGTCTTGCAACTCACAATTGCGAGACTGTATTTTCAATTTTAGTCTCACAATTGTGAATTGCAATTTTGAAATTCTCATTTCAATCTCGTAATCGGTAACTGTGAGACTAAAACTTATTTTGAAAAAGTTTTCATCCGTACACTTACTTTTAAAGTTTTTTTAAGAAAAATATTATTTCAAAAAAAATTTCTAACAAACACAAGCATTATGGCCATCATTTATATAATTAAGCTTCTACCGAACGTTTTCTATTTTCTATTCACTAGGGCATTTCAAGTGAAACAGCAAAAGATGCCGTCTATAAACAGAACAACCGGAAATCCATTTTTCCAACGTTTAACTCACAGGACATGTGGGCGATAGAGGAGTTTTTTCTTACTGTACCCCAAAAAGGGATTGCATTTTCCAACGTACCCTAGCTTTTAATGGGTTTTTTTGTCAGCCCTGCTTTTTTAAAATTACGGTTGTTGTCCGCGTTTTCTCTTTCCTCCATGACAAGTCCTATTCAATGTGTCAGGATTCGAAAACATAAAAATGCGGTCGACAATCATCTTTTTTATTTTTTAAAAATTCTCAGAATGCATAAGAGGATACATGTCATGTGTCCGGTGAAAATACAGTTGTCGTGCGTGTTTTCTATTTTTTTTTTTAAATTTCGTCAATGAACAAGAGGACACGTGTTGTGTAGCACAGAAGAAGAAAAGTAAAGAAACAAGAAGAAAGAGAGACGCTAGAACTGGTGTACTGTCCCGCGGATAACCAAGAGCTGCAGTGAGACAGAGAGAGAGAGAGAGAGAGGAGAAGAGAAGCCGTAGGAGGCGCCAATAACAAAGGAGGAAAGGGAACATCATCATGCTGAACATTTGGACGAGAGCAAAAGATTTTGGGAACCGGAGACGCCGTGTCAATCTTACCTCGTACACAGGGTGAGAGAGACAAACACGTGTCCTTTGGCTGAAAAAAAAACGTGGACATCATTCGCGAGTTTACTAAAGATACCACAAGTGTACTCTTGCTTGTCGCCAAAATTAAAAAAGTAAAAAATAAAAAATAATGACGAAGACTGCGTTTTCACTAGGAACATGAAAAGTGACCTACTGGGCATCCTGAAAATTGAAAAAAAATAATAAATACAGGCAATAATTACATTTTTATGTTTTCGAATCCTGACACATTAAATAGGGCTTTTTAGGAGGAGGATAGAGAAAATACGAACGATAATCATAATTTTTAAAAAATAGAGTAGACAAAAAAACTCCTAAAAAGGTAGGATATGTTCGGAAATGTAACCCCTTTTAGGGTACAGCAAAAAAAACTCACGATAGAAATAGGTAGATCTACAACTCCATAACCCCATACTCGCTTTCGCTCATTTTATCACCAGAAAAATGGGAGCGGGGCAGATGTCACTGATGTAAGGGGGGAGAGGGGGAGAAACCCAAAAACATTAGATCCGAATCATATGTTCTTGAAAAATTATTTATTAATGATGTAAATAAGTAATAAAATGAGATAAACTTTAAAAAATGAGAATTTAAAAAGGATTTATGGGGATATTATCTTGTGAAAGATAATAATTAAAATTGCTAAACACAAAATGTAATTAATGATTTTAGTTCTTCGGTGCATTTGATAATAGACATTGAGAATGTATAATTTTAAATATCATTAAGCTTCTTATGTTGTTTTTCACGGAAAATTCTAGCTTGCAAAAGATAGAACATAAGATGCGAACAAGATTATAGGTTTAATTTTTAAAAAAAAATAGTGCCAAAATTTTTAGCTCCAAATTTTTTACGCTAAAAGTTTTAAGTGCAAAGTTTTCTATTTCATCAAGCAAGTGCAAAGTCTATATAAATTGACGTGCAGATCAAGGAAATTATTAAAATGGCGTGTATTTCATTGGTTGACAGGACAAAGCTAAAATTGGGGTACATCAGCTCAGTCATGATTTATAAATTTGGACAATCTTAGTTATTCTTTCTTTTATCTCTATCTTTTTCTCTCTTTCTCTCTTCTTTTTTTTTTTGCAACGAATAAATAATATTGTTTAATTTTACAAATTCATGGCTATTAGGTTATCCAGTCTCTTCAAAATATAGGGCAGGGGCAGGGATTTCGTTGATTTATCTAAAAGCTTGCTTTTGATAATGTGACATGGAATGCGGGGAGAGGCTCCTCTGCTAATTTACCCAAAAAATCGCACTTTATTTCGAAAAGTTAATCACAAGGATTGAAAAATTATTCAAAAATCTAGGCACCTAAAAATTCTCATATAATTCGATAATATGTAGATCCTTTATTTATTCAAAAGGTTTAAGTGTTCATATTTATATACATTTTACCGAATGGATAAAAGATTTATACATGATCAAATTATATGAAAATTTATAGGTACGTTAATTTTTTATTAGTCTTTCAATCATTATGGTTAATTTTCTAAAATATGGCACAATTTTTGAATAAACTAGGGTACCAAGCAAGCGCCCAGCCTAGCTGAGAAGCCCCTTCCAAATGTTGGAGGGGCAAGAAGAATTCCACTTCATTGGTAAAAATTTCCCATTTGAAAAACGTGCAAAGTAATACAAATCAAGATAATTTCAAACGTTGCCTAGAAAAAAAAAAAAACGAAAAGGACACTTTAAAGAGTTAAGTCATCGGAATGCAAAAGACGTGTCAAAAATTTGTTCATCTGTACCCTTGAGGGATTTTCACTTTATTCTTTGAAAATTTTCAACCGTACGTAATCATATTTATCATAATCTCATCGTGCAACTCAAAAATCTAATTCGTATGACTCATAGTAAAACTAGTTACCGTCTTTTGATGAATACACCTTATAATAGTAAAAATAAAAAATAAAAAATAACTATCTTTTGATCAACACACCTTGCAATAGTAGAACAAGTTACTGTCTTTTGATTAACACACCTTGTAATAGTAAAAAAAAGTAGCTGTCTTTTGATTAACACACCTTGTAAAGTTTATCAGGGAGAAAGACATCACAATTGAAAATTTAAGGAGCAAAGTGAGATTTTCTCGAGAATTCAAAGGCGGTCAGTGAATTAAATTCTTGAGAACTTAAGGACAAAGTAACGTTTCCTTGAGAATTCAAAGGGTTTTCTATTTATTCATTTATTTTATGGTAAATGAGAATTCAAAGGGTTTGGGTGAATTAAACACTTTAGTTTAATATATGGATGCAAGTGCCTTATCAACTTGGCTAACCTGCTCCTCACAAAAAAAAAATGTTTAATATATTCTATCTTTCAAGATTTAACTTCACAATTGTCACCGATTTTAAATCAGTATAGGAAAACCTCCTAATCTTTGTCACATGTGGAGAATTTTCTTTGAGTGGTGGTAGGGGCACAAGAAGTAAGCATTGTAAGATTTAGATAACAAAGATAGGGATTGTGGGCATAATTTATGAAATATAATTAAGCTTAAATTTCTGTCTGTATCAATTATGTGTGTAAATTTCTGTACATTGAACATTTCCTATTATCGATTCAATAGGATATTTCGAGCAAAACAACAAGAGATGCCGTCAGGAACCAGAACAATTTTATTTCCATTTTTCCAACGTTTAATTCAAGAGACACGTGGTCGGCAGAGATAGGTAGGTCTACGGCTCCCAAACCCTATATATGCAGCCCTCACTCTCCCTCATTTTATTATCTGTCTCTCACTCCTCCTATTACTTGCTCGCTGGTGTCTCTCGATTCCAAAAATGGCCATGACTAGTGCCTTCTCATCCTTGCCACGTCTCCAAGGCTGTTCACACAAAATCTCACACTCTGCAAAAACTAAGCCCACCACCAATATTACCCAAATCCCTAATAGTCGTAATAATTATAATGCACTCAAGTGGAGCATTCCCCAGCATGATCATCCTTTTGTTTCAACTCCGCCGCCAAGCTGTACAGTTGAGTATTCCGTAATTCTCCATCAATATTTTTCCTCTCTTGGCTTCTTTCATGCACTGTGTACTCTTTCTTTCTTTCTTTTAAGTTTGAAATAAGCGGGGACCAGACAAGCAAGTCAAGTAGTTGATCAATCCAAGTCTTCTTATATCTTTTTTATAGGATATGTTTGCAATTGAAGAGGCACAGAAAATGAAGGATGTTAGGCAACTTCTGTGCAATGTAGCTGAAAATCCATATGAAGGGTTGGTGATGATTGATGCCATCCAACGGCTCAGCATCGAGCACCACTTCCAAAGTGAGATTGAAGCGCTTCTTAAGGAATATGTGCGACGAACCACTTCTAGCGGAGATTTTGGTAGTAATCTTTCTAAGGTTGCACTTGGCTTTCGATTACTAAGGCAAGAAGGTTATTATGTGTCTACAGGTGGGTATTTTACTTCACTTGGAGAAATTACTACTAAACTCAAAAGTTCTGATATTTTCATTCTTTGTAATGAGTTTCCACTCATTCAATCAATTAATAATAATTCTCTAAAGTTCAAGCAATTGGGTTATGAGTAACTTTGAATCTTTGAATAAATATTTCATTATTTCTTTTGAAACTCAAAAAAAAATTTTAGCTAAAAGTACAGAAGTAGAGTAATAAATTTACTGGCTAATTGACAAAATTTTGAAGCAGATGTTTTCGACAAATTCAAGGACATGGAAGGGAACTTCGAGCAAAGGCTAAGCAAAGACACTAGAGGATTGATGGAGCTATACGAAGCTTCGCATTTAAGCGTAGAAGGAGAAGACATACTTGATGAGGCCAAAGACTTCAGCAGCCGCAATCTTGAGGCTCAGATGGCACAACTTGATCATCTTCAAGCTAGAGTTGTTGGGCATACCTTGGCACATCCCCACCACATGAGTTTAGCAAGGCCCGCCACTAAAAACTTGCCTAATTATAATCTGCAAGGAACAAGCAGTAGCAGATGGATGAATGTGCTAAGTGAATTAGCAAGAACTGATTCGAGTATGATGCAATCGATACATCAAATGGAAATGCGTCAGATTTCCAAGTAAGCTTAGCCATAATAGAGCTCATGCACATGAGATTATTTTTGGAGTTACCTATTAGAAAAACTCTTTCAGACAAAAGTAAGCTGTTGGATAAGTTTTCAAGAAAGCTTTTTGAGCAGGGAAAGCTGAAAATAGCTTCCTCAGAAAGCTCTATTGTGCAGCTTGTTGGGAAAGTGATTTTTAATTGAAGCCAATCTCATAATAGTTAACTTCACTATATATATAATGCATTTTTCTCCTTTCTTATTTTAGATGGTGGCAAGAATTGGGTTTGGCCAAGGACTTGAAATTTGCTAGAGATCAGCCACTCAAATGGTACATGTGGTCCGTGGCATTTCTCACTCATCCAAGTTTATCGGAGGAGAGAGTCGACCTCACAAAGCCCATATCCCTAATCTACGTTATAGATGACATATTTGATGTGGTTGGGACACTTGAAGAGCTCACCCTCTTCACTCAAGCTATCAATAGGTAAACCCTCGATCACAAAAGAATTCAGCTGGGTCATGTAAATCACTCGGACTTAAATTTGTTTTCCATAAACCAATTCATGGTTCTCAAACTTCGTGATATTAGGCCGAAGCATTAGCCCAATATTTTAAGCTTTTGGGTTTGCAGATGGGAATTGGACGAACGACTACCGGACTACATGAAAATATCTTTCAAGGCTCTCGATAAGATCACTAATGAAGTCGGGTTCAAGGTTTACGCTAAGCACGGGTGGAATCCAATACAAACTCTACGGAAGACAGTAAGTTGATCGTATCACCATTTCTTTATTCCCTAACAAATCGGTTTACGGCATCAGTACTTGATTAGTGAAACCCTTGATTGCTGATTGCAGTGGACAAATTTGTGCAATGCATTTTTGGTAGAAGCAAAGTGGTTCAACTCTGGAAGACTGCCAGAGGCAAAGGAATACTTGAAGAATGGGATAGTGAGTTCAAGTGCATATGTTATGTTGATTCACACTTTCTTTCTCTTGGGTGAAGGTATAAGCAAGGAGACCGTAGACCGTTTGGATGAAAGTCCCATCATCTCTTCCCCAGCAACCATTCTTCGCCTTTGGGATGACTTGGGAGCTGCAAAAGTAAGGGTGAAACTCATTCTTCATAACGCCAAACTTGATTTTCTTAAATACCGGATTTTTGTCATGTTTTATTTTTTGTCATCATGTTTATCATCGAAGCATCCATCTTAAAAGAAATCAATTAAGGTGAATTGGGCAAAAGAGTGTACAAATAAGTACCCCATGCATTAAAGATCCCCTGACGCTGTGTTTAGCCAACAAATGTGTGTGTATATATATTTTATGGGAAAATTACCTTTTCGGTTTCTCGAGTTTGGGTTTCATATCGATTTAGTCCCTCATATTTGGAAGTTATTGTTTTAGTCCCTGAAGTTTTCTGAAGGTGGGCAATGTAGTCCATTACTAACGGAACCATTAGATTTAGATTAAAAAAAAAAAAAAGTCTCATGTGCCATACACATGTAACTTTAGAAAATGACATATTTGAAATTTATAAAAAAAAATAAAACCTTTTTTTAAAAACCAAAAAAAGTTACCAATTTATTTAGAAAAAGGCCATATGAAATTTGATGTGTTTTCCGTTGATTGAGCTTAAAAATAACATGTTCCCCTACAAAGAGAACTTCAATTTAGTATACTTTATTTTCAGCATAAAAGAAAAAAAAAAAATTTATGTCTTTTCCCGACATTTTCATAGGGGTAAAAAAAGCAATTGAAAATTTCATACATACACTAAAAATGGTAATATGCTTCCAAAATTCCATATATATTAACTCCATATTTTTCCTAAAACTTTGGTAGGAAAAAAGCAAATAAATTTGATAGGTTTCCACAAATTCCAAATCTATCATTTTCTAAAGCTATATGTGCGTGATTAGTTATCTTCAAAAAATACTTAAAGGGACTAACCCTAATCTTGGGGAACCAAAAAAAGTAATTTTTCCTTTTTTTTTCCCAGAGAAACTATACTTCCAAATATAAAGAACTTGGACATAAGGGATGGATGTTTTATAATTATCCTTTGTTTTGATATTGCATGTCTAATCATCACGAAAGAACTGTCAACATAACTTGCAGGATGAGAATCAAGAGGGGCATGATGGATCGTACATAGAGTGCTACCTGAGGGAGCACCCAGGATCTACGGTGGAGATGGCACGAGAGCGTGTTACTAAAATGATATCGGATGCACAGAAGCGGTTCAATGGGGAGTGTCTGTTTCCATCTCCATTTCCAGCGAGCTTCAGAAGAGCTTGCCTGAATCTGGCAAGGATGGTGCCATTAATGTACGCTTATGATGACAATCAACGCCTCCCACTCCTGGAGGAGCAAATGGAGTCCCTGCTCTGTGGAGCTGTTTCTCCATAGTGTATATAGTTTACGTTAAAGGAGGGGGGAGGGGGGGGGGGGGGGGGGTTAAAGATTAGTGAAGCACTGTCCACTATTTTTAGTGGTAAGAATAAATGTATGAAATAAGAAATGAAAGAAAATATACAGGTAATGGCAGCTGCAAACATCAATATGCAAAAAGGAAATTATAGTTGTTATTGGACCCTATTAAATAAAATTTCAGGCATAAACTTGATAACAGGCTTCCATCGCCCAATGAGTCAAACAAACTGGTTAAGGATTTGATGAGTAAACTTCACAACATTCCCATGCTGAGGCTACGGATAAAAAAACCACAAGACATAATCTAGGGCAAGAAGAAAGAATCAAAATTCTAGTTGATAACTTCAGCAAAAGATGAGCCGCCAGGTAGAAGGAACGGGAGCTTGACACCCACTACTGGTCCAAAGGCAATTTGAGTTTACAAAGAGTGTACCCCTTCGACGTCCCCACGAATTCCACAAGCTTCCTTGCTTCTTCAACCTGTGATTCCTTAACCAATCCATCTACCACTCCTTGTAATGTCTCTGCATCCAGGACGAACTGCCTTGTGATTCGCCTCGTTGCACAACTTAAGCCCCCACCTGAAATCGCCCATCTCGCATACAAAGGGAACAAGTATCTTATATGTCATTCTAGTTGGGACACAGTCAGTTTTTGTTAATTCCTTGTACCACTTCTTAGCTTGTTCTAAATCCCCACCATCACAAAACCCTTTAATCAAAGTATTGAAGGTAGAAACATCAGGTTTGAGTTCTTTAGCCCCCAAGCCTTCAAACAAATCCATTGCTTCTAAGATTCTGTTCTGAGAAATCAACCCTTGCAATTTGGCATTGTAACTCTTAATGCAAGGCAAAACGCCCTTGGCTTCCATCAATTTCCAAACATTCTCAGCATCCGAAAGCCTGCCATTCCTGTAAAGTTCATCAAGAATCGTATTGCAGGTGATGTTATTAGGGTTCACTCCATTCCTCTCCATTTCATCCACGGCCAAGAGCGCGGAATCCAAAGAACCCATCGCACAAAACGCCTTAACAACAGTATTATAAGAAACCACATCCGGGACTATCGACAGATTCCGGGGTACCTCTCGGAAAATCTCCTCGATCTTGTCGAACTTCTTCGAATGAAGGCATGCCGCCAAAAGGGCATTGAAAGACCTAACCGTACGATCGCAGTTCAGATGGGGCATTTCGTCGAACAGCTTATGGGCGTGCTCGAACATGCCCGATTTCCCATACAGACACATGATCCGGATCGCGAACCCTTCGTCGGTGATGGTCTTGTACCTCTTCTGGTCTTCGAGGATCTCCTCGATCCACGTGAACTTCTTGGCGGCGGCGAGGCGGCGGACGGTCTCGAAGTAGATGGCGTGCCGGCCGCGAAACCAGGCGGCCTCGGAGGACTTCCTGAACTTGTCGACGAGCGATCGGAGCTTGCGCTCCCTGAACATCTCGTTCATGGATAATTTGCGGCGATCTTTAGGTTTTGGTTGGGGTGCCGTTGGAGTTGGAGTAGGAGGAGAAGGAGGAGGAATGCGACTTGAAGGGAGAGGAGTGGGTTTTGAAGGAGGAGGAGGAGGAAGAGTGCGAACTGAAGGGAGAGAAGTGCGAGTTGAAGGGAGAGAAGCGTTGGTGAAGATTCCATGTAGACGACGATAGAGGGAAGCCATTTTCTGCTCTGTCGTGTGTTCCAAGCCCCTCTCTCTCTCTCTCTCTCTCTCTCTCTCTCTCTCTCTCTCCATATTTTGGTGAGTTTAGGGACGCCAACGCCTTACGCTACGGGCCCAAAAGGCCCACCTAATCCCATTGGACATGGACACTGGGCCTGAAGCCTGATTGGACTTGGATTGCTGGGCGGTCTGATTGGGTTGGGTTTCAAATGGCGATCAAATCGGGCGCTTGATGTAAAACCCGAGACCAAGCCGATTCACGCTGCCTTGGTTTGGTTCGGTTCGATTTGGCTTCTACCATATAAGAGCATGCTTAAATCATAGATTACACCATTTTTCATGCGATTGGAACTCGGACATAAAAGCATGCTTCAAACATAGATTACATCATTCTCATCCGATTGCGAAAAAGCAAGGTATTTCCTACCGAAACTACACCTCTAGTTAGCGTAGTAATTAGAGTTAATGGATTACAAAAGAAATCATAAGGTCCCTCAAAGTAAAGGGAAGAGCATAAGAGATTAAGTTCTCAATTTTCCTAGAGAGAGAGAGAGAGAGAGCATGAAAAAGGTTTATATGAAGTGCCATCACATGATTTTCAGGCGAATCTACCTGCAACAACATTGTTTTGCTTAAAAGTTAAGTATACTTGGGTTTGCTGGCAATTGATCCGGAGTTCAAAACTAAGTTTTGGTTGCTCGAGTCAAAACTAGGCAAAACAACTAAAAAACTTGGGTAGTCAAGACTTGAGCATGAACATATAAGTAAAATCAGATGGTCAAAACTTGATTTTATATCATCCTAGAACCATGGTTTTGTAATTTCACCCTTCCTCCACTATTTGGAAAACTTAGTTTGTGCCAATCAAGCAACCATGTCTGTAAAATTGATCAAAACTAAATTGGCTCTCAAAACTTAGTTTTAAGTGCCGCATCCCGCCCATCCTCCCTGTGAAAGGAGAGGATAATGACGAAAAATCTAAAGCATCCCGTGACACTCAAATTCACTCTATCTTTATTTAATATTATATTAGGAAAAATGGCATTAAGAAAACTTAAACTTATGAACTAATTCTTCATGAAAAAACTCATTTACCACCTACTTTATATTTGTTGTTAGTAAAATCAACAAAATTATAATACCCTATCTATAAGAAGTAAAACATAATAATAATAAGGAAAAAGAACACAAAAGGAATTAAAAGAACAAAAATCATAAAAATGCACCGACTTCATTTAAAAGCACATGAGAAAGAAAAATCCTGTAACCATTTCATCTTTAGCTAAACAAACATGTATACACACAAAATCTTTAAAAAAATCAATAACAAACGAAAAGACACAAAAAAAAAACACTTGGAAGGAGAAAAACCCAAAAAATAATATTAACAAAAATAAACACAATTAGAAGCAAATTGTAAAAACACATTAGCATCAGCTTTAAAAAAAAGGATTGTCAAAAAGACATAAAATATAAAAGTTGTATGAAAATGAATAAATTTATAAAAATAAACACAAGTTGGAAACATAACAAGAGTAATAAAAAATTGAATTATAATTTTTTAAAAAACTAAAGAACACATCAACTTCAGCTAAAAAGATATCAACATTTAAAAATATTTATTTTCTTGTTAAAATGATTATTTGAGGATGAATTATAAAGCATGACAAACAAATAACAATTGAGGCCTTCACTTCCGAACTATCCGACCTATAAACTTTCAGATCACTGATTTTGATTCGGTTTGGTTCAATTTTTGCGAATTCTATTCAAATTTAAAACCCACGATCAATCCTAGGCTGAGCCCAAATATTTTGGAGGGAATTTGATATCCAATAGGAAAAGGGTTTATTAGTCAAAAAGGTGGGTGGGGTTAGAGCACAAAAAAATGGGATCCAAGTTCACCTCATGATCCGACCGTGGTGGGTTAATTTGCGTAGACAGCTCAAGTGAAGGCCCCTGGCTGCAATTTGGGTAAACAACGCCCACCCGGCGTTAAAAAGTCAAAGCCATTCATTCAAAACAGTGATAGTGACACACATAATATCTAATGATCATAATGTTGGGCTTCTTAGTTCTGTTGCAAAAGGTCAAAAAAGATTTCATCTCTTCTATTTTTTTATAATTTTTTTTTTTTTTTGCAATACACTATACCAGTAAATGTAGCCACCAAACTAACTAAATTATGGGACAGATACACTTAATCCCCTTATAGTTTGTCCCACTCGTAGAAGTCCCTAGGGCTTGGAAATCATCATATACTCATTTTTGGCTTCAATCATTTGTGGATGACTCCTAATATAGTCTTGATTGAAACTTCTTGTATAATGAGGCTTACTTTTTTCGAGAATTAATTAATTTTTTGTACAAAATTATGATACCCAATCTTACATCGAAAAGTATAAGAATTATGGTTGTTTTATATAACTTCAAGCCTATGATCCTTAGAGAAGGAGCAGATGTAGAATAATACGATAATTTTGCTCCAAAATAAGATAACTATGAGAAATTCAAAACATAATTTGATGCATCTAGATTTGTAGTTATATATATAGAGAGAGAAAGCAAATATTGTGCTTTATTATTGTTTGTTTTTTGGTGAGGTGGATACACATATCTTTGATCCTATATAAGACTGTTTAATCCATATGCATGTGGATAAGAAGTCAAAGTGAATAGCCGAATTCATTATGCATCAAACACTTGACAAGGGCAGGAAAAAATTAAATAATCCAATCACGTAGCCTATCATCTAACCTATGAAACATGGCATTGAGTCTTTTTTCTTCCAACTATGGATTTTCATTACTAATGATGATCTAAAAATACATTATTCTTATTATTATTTTATTGAAATCCAGTGTAGGTGCCAGGATACACTAGGCCACACTTGGGTCTGCCCTTATCTAAGTGTACTTTCTTGATTAGTTCTTTTGAGTGAGAATTTGTTTTGTGGTATGGTTATGGTTCAGGGTGTTATAAAAAATCTATATATATCAATTTGAGACAAAATAATCTAATTTTGGATCATTTTTCCAAAGAAAATTAACAACTATTTAATAATATAACTATTTCAAAAACAATATAATTTCAAATGTATAAAATCTTAGAGTAAAAAAAAAAACTTAAAATTAAAATACTTATTTAATAATATAACTATTTCAAAAACAATATAATTTCAAATGTATAAAATCTTAGAGTAAAAAAAAAAACTTAAAATTAAAATACTTAGTGACGGAGTTAGGATTCAAGGAAAGGTGATTTTATGATTGAAAGCTAATGGAAAGAAGAATGAAAGAGTGAGTGACGGTAATATAATCCTTTATGGATTCTATTAATGGAGTTTAATTTTGTAAGTTCATTAAGAGGGCTACATAGTGAATTCTCAACTACCAAGAAGCAATCTACAACTTGATTAAGTTACTGGGGCTAAACTAAAATTTACCCAAACTAGTATGAAAAGCTTGTGGTTTCACGTATCTTTATTGATGGTTAAACATGAATGCTCAATCTAACATCAAAATATACCCTGGGCCTTAACATACCGAATGATGTTAATCACAAACTTCTAGTTGACAGGCATTTTCTCCTTTTCCTGATGCACAAAAGATAAGTTCTTATATCTTAATTACAGATAATTTTTACTATAAAACATTCCATGGTGATTACTGAGGAAAGTCATAACACCCAAATACCCATTAGATCCTCTGTTTACCATTTTTTATAAAAAAAAAGTAGTTCCTTTACATCATAAATAAATAAATAATAATAATAAAAGCAGTAGAAAACTAAAACCAAAAGAAAGAGAACACTAAACTTTTAGCAGTCAAGAATCCAACCATATAAGAAAATTTCTCATTTGATTCCAAGATCTTGTCCCAGGTTTCCAGTTTTTACAAGCCTAATCACATTAAAGAAACCCTCCCCATTTTCCTTGGAAAAGAAAACTGAAACAAAAAGAAATCATTAGATAGAAAGGAGTTGTTCTATCTCTGAGCACCAAATCCTTTCTTCTCTATTCCACCCTGTTCTGCTGAAACCCCTGCATTCCACAGTAAATTCAATTCCAAATTACAAAAAGCAAATTAGTGTCATGCATACCCTTCTAAAACAAAGATATTATGACACATAACACTCCTAGGAACAAAGGAGAAGACAAACTTGGTAGAACAAAATACATTTGCCCAAGTTTTACTTTATTTCCTTCACCACTTGAACATGGCAAGCTTGAGGTGAGCAGTCTTCCAAAAAAATAATTTAAATATTTCTGACATCCAAGCTCGAAAAAATCTACTATGTTTTTTTCCTATTAATGTAAGTTTTCATCTACTTTTAAAAAATTAAATCAGTCCAATTGAACCCAATAAATAGTTGCTTAATTTTGAATAAAAAAACCCCCCAAAAAAATTATTCACAGACCCAAAAAATAAAAAACTTTGGTTTAGGTACCTTGAGGAGGGTTACAAACTGGAGGATTTTCAAAGAGGGAGAGGGAGAGTTGCTTGAAGGCAACTCCAATGTCAAACAAGATGACCCCGGAGGACTCATCATTTACGATAATGTCCTTCACCGGAAGCCACAGAAAGAGCTCTTCTTGAGAGAGCCCCTCCATTCCGATGAGGCCTCCGTAGCTCAGGTTGGCTCTCACCACGCTCTCGAAGTACACCCTCGTCCTCGTCTCGAAGCTCGCCATGCACGGACGGCCCAGGTTTACAGTCAGGCGCCCCGTGGCCTCGTCCAGATCGTAAGATCTCACGGCCGCCGGAAACAGCCCCGCCGGGAGACCCCGGCTCCGGAGGAGATCGTGGATGGAGTTTGAGGCCGCGCCGCCGATGGCGATTCGTAGGGAGAGAATCAGTAGAAGAAAGGGTATGGGGATTGTCGTGAAGAGGCTCTGCTGATTAAAGGCCATGGCTTTTTTTTTTTTTTTGGGAGGGGGGGGGGGGGGTGTGGAGAGGGGGAATGAGAGAGAGTTGCAGAGGAGAAAAAGGAGTGGAGAGATTTTTAGGGATTGTGGTTTTGGGGGAAGGAAAAAAGAGAAAAAGGGAAAATGCACATTGACCAAAGTACCCCCAACCTTCTATGGATTTCTAAAGTTTGTAGAATTGGATTGTTTGTAGGGTGCATGATTCGTTTTGCAGCAACGAGCACTAGTTATCATATTCGGCCCGTCAAATTCAATGAGTTGACCCAAAACTCGGTAACGAGACTCAATGACTCTATGGTTGAAATATTGTCATTTAGCTATAGATTGATATTCGAGCCTAAACTAATGGGTATTAAGCCTCCAAGGTTATTTTTGCAACTCTTGTAGCATATTTGACTCACATCATATGGTAGAATACATAAATGAAGTAGTTATTTCATAAGCATATATTATAATCATTCTAAAGTGCAATGAGCGGTAAATATGTTTTTAATAATAGATTAAGACCCCTAAAGCAAATTAAACGAAGTAATAACTATCCACCAAGAATAAGGATGAAATAAAATAATTGTTTGCATGAAAAAAAAATGATATCAAAGTTGCCAAATAAATAAGGGCAAACTGCCAAACTCGCAATAACAAAAAGTTTAAGAATTCAAGTAGCAGCCCGTGGCCTTTTGTTATGGGGGGAAATTTTTTTCAAATTTATAGCTATCATTAAATATAACTCATTGTATTTTTGCAACATGATTGAGGTGGTTGTATATACGAGGTGGAAATAACAATAATTGAGATGTTTTTAGCTTTATCGATTCATACAATACAATCTAATAAATCTTTATTGGAATAATTCATTTCAATATAGTAATGTTGGAGAATCGTGTGGATCATTGTATGTTGCCTAAGAGACATTCATCACGCATTCACAGAGTATAACCCTACCATAGCCTATCCCTATACAAGCTAAATGGGAGAAAACGAGCCTGCCTCTGTGTGCTAGTCATGGTAGTTTTGGGCATTTTAGTTTTAATTTTTAATTCTTTGTTGGCCAATTTCTAGGCATTCTTTTTCTTCATGCATTAAAAGGTGGAAAAAAATTAATACTTTCATAAATTTGAATGCCATTAGCTTAATCTTATTTTTAAGGTTAAATTAAAAAAAAGAAATTTATCTGAGGCTATGATGATTTATTTACTTGAGTTTAAATTGAGGTAGTGACTTAATGTCATGTATAATAAGGAAATTTAGAGTCTTGTGTTCAACTGCATAAAAGTTCTAATTACTGTGGATGTGATTAGTTACCAACTTGGGAAAAACATTCATTCCTACATGAATTTACAAGTCACCTAAAGTTGGTGAGAATAGTTTATTCAACATTAAAGAGAATTAATGCATTTAGACCTGAAATATGTGGAAATTAAACAATCTTCAATATTTCAATCCGAATAACTTGTAGAATTTTAATGTTGTGTGTCTTTGACTTTTCACCACCTCAAAACCCAAATTAAATAGAGAGTTATGATAGTAATTTATTGCCCGAAAATTCCAGAAACTATCCTGAATTTATTGGAATAGCGTCGTGCATTATTTTGTTGGTACTTATTCTTTGTGCGTAAATTAATTTATACAATTTAAAATAGATAAATTTTGGCCTTTCATACTCATAATCAAGAAGCTGATAAATTTGATAATTTTTAATTTCATTCAATTTGATAATATTTAAAATTGTCATTTAAAGACCTAAAAATCTAAAACAGTTATAGGGGTCCAACTAGTTTTCTTGATTTTCAACCCTCATCATGAAAACCCTGAACGTTATTGGATTAGACAATATTTTGCAGGATGCTTTGTTATTTCACGCTCAAACGATCCATAAGTTTAAAATTTATGAATTTTAGATGAGTAAAGGGTTATTTAGAGACATTCCGAATTTTATCAGTGTAAATATGAATCTTAGAGAAGCTAAGCATCAATATTTGCGAGTGCAGAGTTATGTCCACGACTAACAGGCTTGTTAGGCTAACTTACACCAATGACACTATTGCAGCTGTGTCCCACGCTCCTCATGGAATTTCAATTATTATTGGGGAAATTATTTGCTTGCCTCATGGAATTTAACTCTTACCCTTTATTCATGCTAAACACAAATGTAATAAAGTTGCACATAGACTTACTCAATTTAGTATGCATTTGAAGGAGAAGGTTTTATGAATGATGGGTTATTGTACTCAAGATGGTGATCATTAATGTTTTTTTTTAATATAGTTTTCAAGGAAAAAATTTAAACCAATCATTTAATTTTTTTCTCGAAATAATACTTAAAAAAGGCTTTTTTCCAAAGTGTTAGTACTTTTTATCTCATTCCCGATCTAAACTTCCTTTTTTAATTACACGTTCGGCAAACACGCAACCAAAATTGAGATTTTTAAGGCTATGTTTGTACGCAACCATTTCGCTACGCACAACCCACAAAATTCCTTCCCTTCCTTCTTCCTCTCCTCCTCCTCCCCTCATCATCATCATTATTATTATTGAAAAACAATCCCACGCTGCCATTATTTTAGTGATTTGTGTTCCCATCCTTCCTTCATCAGGGTGCTAATCATGATCCTTCACTCCTACCAAAACGAAAGAGCTCTGCAGCTACATCCTGTAATTTCTTCCTTATTTTCATCGGAGACGAATGTTCGTGGAGGACGACGAGGAGGGGAGGGCGCGGCGGAGATGAGGAGGAGAGGAAGAAAGAAGAAACGAAGGTCTTAGGGTTTTGCAGCGCAAAGCAAGTTGCGCGTTTACTACACACGCAACTCGTTTTTTGGTATTATTTCGGGAAAAAATTCCCAATCTTTCATCAGGTTTGTTTTTATTACAATAAATTTCATCGGGTATAAGAAATTGCATTAACCTCTCTTGATGATAAGTTTGACTAACTGGCGTTGCTAACTAAATATTTAAAACGAAAATTACAACCCTTAACATAGATTGCTTAAAAATTTGAATTCGGAAGTGATAAGACCACACCAGTGGTAAAAATTGTTCTACGACAACAGGCTCGATACGGTAACATCATCCCTTTGTCATTATTAGGTAAGATTATACCAAAAGCACTCATTTGTTGAGGGGAAATTGATCAAAATTATTTTATCTTTAAAAGCGTTTGCAGGTTTTTTGGAGTTGAATTAGCAAACTTGTCGATTTTTTGATTTGGAGGTTCAAGTCCCCATCATCCTGGGAGATAATTCTTTACATCTACTGACATGAACAAAGAATACCTTCGATTACGATGTTGTGGTGAACGTAAATTGAGTGGGTGGACCATAGACCCAACTGTGGTGGGTGAAGAAGACAATGAATAGTTAACAAATGAATCATAGACCTAGAAGATGGAAGGAAATAAAAATGAAGGTGAGGTTGGACCCATCCTACATATCTAAATAGGATAATCAAGTCATTGTATTTCGTTTTGACTCGTGAAACCATGAAAACTACTGTGCAGCATTTATCTTGTCATAAGTAGTGAATCAATAAATTAAGGGAGGAGGGAATGGAGCTGTCATCTCTCTTTTTCTCTCTTTCTCTCTCATGTGGTTGTTAAGAGTGCCTCTCCCTTTGCAAAACCCTGGGATTTTGCTTATAAAGGGGAGGGGAGGATACTACATATCCTCAATGGGCCTTAGGTCAAACATCCTCCCCTCCTAGAAGGAGGGAATGGAAAAACTTTAAAAGGATGAGAATCCTTGGGCCATGAGCTTTGAAGGCTTCTCAAAAAAGAAAATGAGTCATGGACTCAGAAATGTTATACCCCTTGTGGGTTGAGTCATGGATTTGGAATGTTATCGAGTCAAGGCTAGGTAAATGTGATAATTTTAAGTTGACTTGGTCAGCAAGAGTTCGAAAGTGAGTTTATTTCGTTAAAAGACCAATTTACAAAAAAGCGACATCAACAAAAAGCAAAAGAAAATTATTTAAAATTTTATATCATATATTGTTTGATTATCTGAACGCTCATGCACTACTAATTACCAAAAAAATGAAAGAATTATACAGAATTTGTACAAGCTTTAATCTGCATATTCTAATCGAATAGAAAATCTAACATAATGGCAATAGTATCGCAACAAATGTCTCAAGCAATTCACTTAAATCATAATTAATCTTTCGTATTAACAAACTCCTAATACATTCTAAAAGCTGTGAATGATTATTTTATATTAAAATTAATCAAAAGGATAGATTTTGCTAATATTTAGAAAAATAAAATTACATCAGCAAATTCCATCAATAAATTCAATGGTAAATTAAAGGGAGTGGAGGTTATTGTAAAAGTCAATTTAAAGGGAGGTTGCTGTAATGTTTCCTTTTTTAAGGGGCTTAACCGCAATAGGAACAAACATCATGGAGGTTGATTCAATTTATCTAATTTATTACCCTCCTTTGGCAATGTGTTAAGCTATTTAGCGCCACCAAAGCTTTATTTGTGTGAAAATTGCGTATTTAACATTCAAATGGGTGGGGTTGACTCTAATTTATGCATTATTTTAGATTTTGAAAATTAAATATTAAATTAAAAAGACTAAGAAGCATCGTATAGTAGTGAATATCTTCTGCTAATTGAAAATTACGAATTCAAACTTCCATTAAGTTAATCAAATTAGAAGTTGAGTTGTACTCGAGTAGCAATTTCTTTCTATCGTAATAGAAAAATATTAGACGTGTGAATGATGGATATAATTCGGTGAAAGCTTAGTTTGTGAAAGGGACAAATTCCAAATAAGTATATGGTGCCTTAGAAGTAAAAACCAAACATTATAGCAATCTCAGGAAAAAAAAAAGCTTTATTTCCATTAATTCATCATAATGCCCATAAAAATACACAGACTCTTAACAATTTATTCGTCGTGATGCATGTCAAATTTCTACAAGTTACAATTCCCGAAACTCGCTGCAATAATGATCGACACCATAATTCATCACTACTCCATGGAAGGGTTGTTCCATCTGGCAGTGCCATTCGTGACCATGATGAACAGAGTTCACACCAAACCCACCACCACCACCTTCACCGACCGGTTCACCATACTGATAGCGTGAATCTCCAAAAATATAATCTGCAGCTCCTCTCAACTGATTTCCATCGCAATTCTCTGCGTGATCATACCCTTTTTGGCGCTCCTCGAGATTTCTCCTCTGTTTCCTGTACAAGCAAGGCCAGTACCCGAATAAGCTCTCGCAGAAATCCATGGCGTCCGGATTGTACCCAAACGGATCGGGTTCAGGCACTTTCGTCTCCCAGTCAGACCCTCTGATTTCTTCAGATCTCCCCCAATTCTCAAACCCATTTTCACCGTAACCACACCAAGGATAGAAGTAATCCACATCACAAACAGAATCACTCCCCCTTCTTTCTCCATCACCGTCTCCTCCGCCGTCGCTCAGCTGATCTCCAACACCAGTAGCAGGCTGCGGCTGCGGCGGCGGCGGCTCCTCGTCTCGATCTTCCTTATCATCCTTGCTCGAATCGATTCCTTGAGAAGTGGGTTCGACGATTTCCTCTTTACGGGGAGGCGGGTCGATGGCCAAATCGGGGGAATCGTCCTGAAACGGAGGTTTAGCGTTTGGAGCGGAGCGTGGGTAGCAGATCTCGTCGGACGGCGGGAGGGGTTTCCCGTACGTGGCGGCGAGATCGAATCCGCCGCCGTACGGCGTCGGGTCGTAGTCATCAAACTCAGTGTCGGTGAACTCTGTGGTGGAGTGGGAGATGGAAAGGGTATTAGGGTTCGAAACAGCGTAGGAGATTAGGGATTGGGCATGGTGATATTGATAGAGATTTTCGTATTTGACGAATTGGGGCTCGTTGAATTCGTAGTAGTTAGGAGGGTAAGAAAAATCTGAGGATGGGGGCGTTGAATTCGAGTCGTAGGTGCCGCAGTGTATGTTCGGATTGTAATCGCAGTGATGCGCAGAGAAGAAATTGGAGCTGTAGTAAGACATAATTGATCGATTTGAAGAATGAGGGAAGATGAATTGGAGGAAGAAGAAGAGGGTGTTCTGTTTTGGAGGAAGACTGGATGTGCGACAATCGTTTGATCTTATCCAAATCGAGAAATTTTGTAGTAGGGGTGCCCCCGATTTGTTTTAAATGGCCTATAATATAATAAAAAACCACGTCAGCATTTTACCCACCTCACCCACCCTTCTGACACACTTTTACATGCACATTTTTTCCTCCCCCCGCCCGCCTTTTTTTTTAAATGGGTTATCTTATAAAAAAGAAGTTTTAAAAATTATTTCATTCCCTCCTTCTTTTTCCACTTTTTTCTTTTTCAAAATTATCCCTCTCTTTAATTTCCTCTTCAGTATTATCAACCTTTCTAATTTATTTTAAAAGATTTATTTTTATAAATTATAAAAAATGAATTCAAAAGATTAAACTTTTAACTTTAAAATCAAATAAAAATTACATAAATCAATACCTACACATTGAATATCCAAAATATAGGAACCATATAGCTTGACTTACAAAAAAATATGACAAAATATATTTTTGAGATGATAAAAAAGTATCCAATATAAATATGGCATCTTCGGACAAATATCTTATCGTAAAACAAAATTTATTATTATAAAAACACAAAAGTAACTCAATTTTAAAAAATAGGGGAACATAAGTGTGCATATAATAATGCTAGTTGGAAGAATGGGTGAAATGGACAAAAAGCTAACATTATTATATGTGATTGATCATTACTATAAATTTCATGATGGGTGATTATAAAATTTTTACCCTTGCTTCAGAAACGTTACCGGTCATGTTATGGAACAATTGGTGGGAGGATGTGAAGATGTATGGAGCTCAAATGATTAGAGCTTTTACTCTTTCAGGAGCACAAAACCTACCATTGATTGGAACGGAAGCAATTAATGAATTTCTTAGAAGAAATTAGGAGGAATAATTATGGCTTTGAGAAGTCGTGGGGCCTATGACATTCACTTTCTTTTACAAAATTCATGTAGTTCTTTTTAAAATATATTTTAATTAAATAATAAAAAATACACAAATTTTATTATGTGATTATTTTTAATATAAAGGATTTGTGAAAGATGTTCATATAATATTATGTTTTAAAAATGTCATTTGAACTTCGAAGAAAGCTAATCGGATCAAATACGAGGTCTATTTAAAAGAAGTAATATCTCCCTGATATGTGGCTAATGTAATGTTACGATCTTTCGTTGACGGAATAAAATAAAATACTTATTTTATGAAAATTTATTATATAAGGAATGATGTCCTAAAAACACAAGTGAAATATTTATTCCGATGGATTGTAAGGAGAATAGGGAATGAATAATTATTACACCATGACAACTGATAATAGAATTTTATTTTTTGTTGGTAATTGACAATAGATCAAAACTATTTTTTATTTTTTATTTTTTATTCTCTCAATAATTTATGAAAATAGTCATTTCATTTATGCTCTAAATCCTACGTGTTATATTTTTATGGAATAAATATTTCAGCCTATACCACGAACAAAACGCAACATAGGCTCCTATAGATATCAATACGGACGGCCAAAGAGCGGGGAGTACGCTAGGGAGCGGGTTGGGGCCTCACCAGGCACACAGACCAAGTGGGCCACGGCCCAACGTGGCCACTCATGCAGCTTGAACATCCAAAAAGCTAATCCGAAAACAAAAAGACCAACTCAGTTTCCGTCCGCGTCCTCGGACGTAAGAATATGCGATAAAGCCATAAAATAGGAATTCATCAAAACCTAGCAGATGAATGGGAAGCATTTTATGTATATAACTTGTAAACAGAAAGGCGTGAGAGACTCGGAATCGGAAAAGAGTCAAACTCACTAGATAATGGCAACACTATTACGAGAGATATCGTGGTTGCTCGGAATAAATCCTGCATCATAATACTGTAAATATAAAGTCGAATGGATATCCAAGCTTCGATGAAGTGCAAAATGGCGTAAATTGCTTGATAACAGGTAGCTTAAACACAGAAGGCATTGCCACACCCAAAAGGTTCAGCAAGAAAGGGAAGAAGCTCAGTGTGAGCATAGATCAGAAGCCCAATATATTTTTTTGAGTCTTATGGATCGTGACATTCCACACTTTTTACTGTTCAATGTGCAATTAAAACTAAATGGAGAACGAATCATAAGTCTGCAAGCAACAGATTTTAAAATGGAATTATGAAAAATTGGACGTGCTGCATAAAAGGTTCAGCCTGAGCTCATACTTTTTTCATATCGCTTCTATATAACTCACTTGAGTTGAACGCCCAAGCAAGGGAACATAATCCTTTGGGAAAATTGAAAATAAGACCCTTAGATTTACATCCAATTGTATTTTTTAAACCCTGAAGACTCTTTTTTTCCCAATGTTTCAAGATATTGTAATGAGAACCATTCACCTAATTTTGTCATCCCAATTAATGGAATTTGCTTCTAAAAGATGCAAATTCGTCATTTATTCCTCTCATCTTCCCATCTCTCCCTCTCCTTACGTTTGCTTATTTATGCCTTTAAGAGAAAGAGGATTGGCAAATTAAGCTTTTGTACTTGCCCCCGGGGGCGGGGGGGTGTGGACCGAATGGTAGAGGACATTTACATTCTTAGTATCAACAAGCATATTATACAAGTAAGGGTTGGAACGAATGCTTATAGGAGAAAATGACAAATTTGTCCCTTAAAGAAAGCAAATTTTGTTCAATTTGCATGACAAAATTGGACAGGAGAAGGTTTACATTGCAATATCTCGAGACATTGGGGTTGATTGCCAAGAGAAAAAATAAAAGTTAAGATGTAAAACACAATTGGGTGTAAACCTTAGGGTTTTATGTACAATTTCCCCAATTCATTTTTTACTGTTATTCACTTATAAATAGTGATCACTTGGCTGAAATACAGATTCCTGTTGGACGCACGGCTGGGCCAACACATGAAAACTATGAACAGTCCAAGATATGCTTACAAGTTTGATAACTATCAACCTCTCCGCAGAACAGCAAAGATTTTGTGGGTTCATATAACATAGAGCAATGTATGGAGACAGTTTTTGGCAAATTGTGGGCAAAAATTATACCAAAGGCTTCAAAACTCCATCTCTTGTAGGAGTAACAGAGTTATCCCTTCATGCTTGTACCAATCTAACAGTCCGATGTTTTTCAAGGGAGTTTCCCAAAAACCAGTTCAATATGCAGTTCTCCTCAAGAAGCGGACACTGACATGGGTCCTGAGAAAGTTTACGCCGTTGCCTCAAAGGGGAAAGAATGACCCGCAGCTGGTTGCATGCAGACAGAAGATAAACATAGATTTGCATCATTGCATTTTGGTGCAAAGTACATTGCCTCCCCATGAATTCAGATTCAGTGTTTTGCATTCTACAGCTAAGCATAGGTTCCAGAGGAGAATCAGGCTCTATGCATGCACGCATCAATTATTAAACTGTTAAGACCGAAAGTAATTTTCCCTCATTTTAAATGTCTGGAAGCCATTGTAGATTAAGTGACAAAACCATATATGCAGCAAGAAAGACAAAAGATGACGAACTTTATGCTTGCAGAAGGGGAAAAATTCTAAGAAATGAGATAGAATTCAAGTGCAGGTAACAATTTGAAACTTCCCATTTAGAGAGCTAAAACAATGAGACTATATAAACCAAGCATATTCAGATGTACAAAATTGAATTCCGGAAAGAAGGAAGAAAACAGATATCCTACTAAGCCTATTCCCCCTTGGTGTTTTTTTTTTTTTTTTTTTCTGGCAACAACAAAGGAGAGGATCAATGAACAAGACCGAATTCACCTCCTTAGAGGCAGGCCAGGATGAGGCCGCAAAATCAAACCCTTCGACTTTAATCTCCATCAAAATCTCCGAAGAAAAAAGAAAAACCTATTCTGGTTTTTTTAAAAAGAAAAAGAAATCACCCGTTCGACCAACTTCCCTGCAAAATTTGGATCAAACTCGAAGCATTTCTCCTTATCTTTTCATTGTCATCCTCCAACAGCCCCATACAGATCTCCACAACCCCTTCTTCCCTCACCTCTAAACACATCTCTTCACTGTATGAACAGAGTGGATTAAGCGCCAGAAGGGCATACTGAACACCCCTCGAGCTCCCACTCTGCATAAACCGAACCAAAATCGACACAACGGAAACATTCAATCTGCTGATTTCTTCTCTACCTTCCCTGCATTTCGCCAGCAAACCCAGAACCCCAACGGCCCTCTCGAGCCCCGAATCGGCAATTCCGACCAAAATCGGCACTGCCCCACACTCCACGACCCTCCGACGATTATCCGGAAAAGCACAGAGCGCGAAAAGCGCCGTCGCTGCTTCCCTTTTCTCCCTTCCCTTTCCCTCCCGAAGAAGCCGTACCAGTGCTTTTATTGCAAAAGGGTACGCCCCAATTGTGGCTTTGTTCACCTCCACCACCGCCAAGCTCGTGACCACAGTCGCCGCAACCGCGCGGCACTCCGGCGTGCCCCCGTGCAGCACCGCCACGATTCTTCCAATGGCGCCCTCCGCCACCAACCCCACCTTGTTATCGTCGTCCAAACTGAGATTCAGCAGCAAATTCAGCGCCTTTTTCTGCAACAACGGATCGTCCGAATCGACACAGTAGAGGGCCGCGGACACCGCGCCCGACTCGGTGAGCCGCTGGCGGAGAACCGGGTTCCGCTTCGAGAGGCAGGTGAGCCGGTCGAGCGAGTCGAGCTTGGGTTGTAAAGAGGATGAGGAGGGGGAGGAGTTGGAATAAAGAAGGGAGATTAGGGTTTGCGGGTCCGGGTGGTCGGTGGGGACGACGACGAGGGTATAGTTGGAAATCAGGCTACGGAGGGCGTGGTTGGGGATGAGCGGAGGGTGGGGCGGGAGGGGCAGTTTCGTAATTGGGCAAGTCCGGTGGCCGGAGTCTAGCCACCGCTGGATCGACGACCGATCGAAGGTGTGACCGGAGGTGAGGATCACCGGATCCGACATTATTTCCAGAGATATGGGGCATTTGAAATCTTCCGGAAGTAGATTCCCCATTTCCAATCAATCCCAAAGGACCCTCTCTCCCTCTCCCTCTCTCTCTCTCTCTCTCGCTAAGATGTTCTGAGGGGAGGTAGGGTTTATGGGGCTTTTAGGTTCCGGGGTGAGAATTCGATGACAATAGTAACCCTCCGAATAGATGAAATTCTTCGGGCATCGAGGGGAAATAAGCTGAGCTTGAAGGGGGTAATTTGGAGATTAAGAGAACCTTCGTTAGCTTTTCTCCCCTTGCAGTGGGGTTTTGTCGGTGGCTTTGCCGGAAGCAAAGTGAGAGGCTTCGCTTTTTTCAAAAGGTAGAAAATGGAAGTCCACGTCATTTGGTCGATTTGACTTTTATGCCCTTCACATTAGCCGTCTCCCATGCTTTTGAAGAGGGTAGCATTGGAAAAATAGTTGTCAACGGTCCTCTCTTAATATTTAATGGCAGCAAATGAAACGCAGGGGAAGTTACCGCGAAGTCATTAAGAATGGACTGAGACGTCGGTGAGGGGCGGCCCAAATTGAGTAGTATTTAAAGCTTCGGTTAAGGATTTGATTTGAATTCGGCCAATCCAATCAATGAACAGATGATATAAATATATTAATTCTACGTTTTCTTTTCTATGGTCATTTTTCTCTTGAATAAATCATTTCGGTAAAATTATTGGTTGAATTTTTTGGTACGGTTATTTCAAATAAAAAAATTTTAAATTGTGTAAAAGATATACATGTCAATCAAATATAGTTCACATGTGTACATGAGAGATATTCTAATAATTTATTTAAGATTTATATTTATCAATTTGTTTAGAATAAAGCTTTTTAATATAAGATGCAGCGTTATTTTATTTTATTTTATACTTAGGGACAATCTTCAAAAAATATATATAAAAAGTACACACTCTTGTAGGTCCTAAAATATAGCTACTTCCAAATTTCTCAACAAGTCCTATAGCATTGAATGTAGAGAAAAAAAATCCCAAAATAATACAATAAAAGACAAAATTCCCAACATAGTTGTACATACCTGATCTTTCCCCATATAAATGTTAGTCTCGCAATAGTAAATTGCGAGAGACTTAATTCCCACATTTTGTAGATGGGTCTCACAATTTAGCATTGCGAAACTGATTTTGGAAATTCGAACTTACAATTCATTATTGCAATGCTGAAATGGAAACTTTTGAAATCCAATTGTGAATATTAGCCTCACAATTTGCTATTGCGAGTTTGAGCATCAAGGTAGTTGAATGTTAGTTGGGACTTGCTCGAGCCGTTAAATCCCCCTTCCCCCACCCACTCTCCACCCTACTCTTTACCACTCGGCTCCACACTTTTTTCATTGTCCAAATTTTGCCATTTCACTTCTAGCATTTCTTATATCTATCATTTCAACTTTCAAAATGTCATCACCCATTATTCTCATAGTATTCTATTGGGGTGGTCAAATCGTAGAATAGCAACAAATTGGCATCAATTACGAAGGTGACAGATCGTATATGATCCTAGTATCTAACACAACACTCCACTCTCTGACAGAGTAGTTATATCCGTTGATGGTGGTCAATCTGAGGCTCTACAAGCTTAATCTCTTGTTTCGGTGTCCTATTACTCTTGGACGGGGATGCATGCAAGCTCTTCAGCAACATCAATTCAGAATGACAGTGTATTGAGCTACATTTTGTTTTGACCCAACTATGTTTGCCTTTATACTTGGCAAATTTATGTTCAGCTTGAGGCAATTCCAACCCCAGAAGTTGATCCACTTGGGCATTATGGTTAACCACTTACCAGGCCAAGTGTTGTGCCACCCTGGTGAGAAAAAATATTTGGTGACAACTCATAAAACTACTCGTATGATAATTATGAGCACATGCCTACTCCTAAATTAATACCACATGTAGGAGTAGGAAATGTAGATATTGTCGCAGTAAATACTGAAAGCTTATCATTCAATGACGAAGCAGATGGGTCATATGACAACGAGGAGGATGTTGACAAGCCAGATTTCTCATTTTCCGATAATGATAGTGATGCGGCAGACATAAATCCAAGCGAACCATCTGCTCCCACTCAAGCAAAGGCTATTTCATTTCACATGCCTCGTGCTAATTTTTTCTCATCGCCTAAAAAATGGCTAACATCCCAATATGAGACCCCACCTATAGTATTTAGTCCAAATGGTAAAGCTGATATGTCGACATAGGACATCATGTCTATGGAAACTACAACCAATATTCAAATAGAAGAAAGGTGCCTGGATGATCACGTTGTATGCTGGTAGCCGCACATGTGGCATGCCCAACCGTGGACAGTATTATCGGAGCATTAGTTCTCTAATGTTTTCTAAGATCATAAGAGAAGAAATTAGGGAAAAATCAAGCTACAAGGTGAGCCACATTATCGAAGATGCCCACCAGCATTATAATTGCACACGCCTACATATAAGAAAGCGTAGTTAGGAAAACAGAAGGTGTTGGCGGCCATTTTTGAAGATTGGGATGAGTCTTTCAATGAACTACCCAAGTTTTTTTTGGCGCTACTACAATACAATCTGAGATTTATCGCCAAGATTGCCACAGATTACACCCCTCAATTGCCGGTAGAGGTATGCTCCAAAATGTGTTTTAGGTGTTCCAACTATTAATAGTTGGATGGAAATATTGCCAACCAGTCATCGCGGTGGACGACACCTTCCTCATCGAGTGACATAAGGGGAAGCTCCTTGTGGCCATAGGAACAGATAGAAACTAGCAAATATATCTACTTGCAATTGCAGTTGTCTAAGAAGAGATGACGTCATATTGCAGAAAGTTCGACGACATATCATTCTTGATTGAGCTGGGGTGTGCTTGATTTCAAACCTAACACCGTCTATTCTGGCAGCCATTAATGATGAGCGATATAATCTATAAGAGCCTTTGATCTTTCATCGGTTCTATTTGCTGCATGTCGGCAGGAACTTTTCCAAAAAATTCTTTGGCAAGTTGCTAAAGAAATTATGTTGGGTTGTCAAGCTACGATGCAACAGATAAAATTCAGCCACTACATGGACTGCATAAAAGAGATAGATTTGGATGCTTTTAAATACTTGGACGCCATCAATGTAGAGAATTAGAACATAACGGTGGTTGTCGGTGTGTTGAGCTGACAACCAATATGGTCAAATGCTTCAACGGAGTGTTGAAAGCACCAAAAGCCCTACTAATTACGACGGCCGTTGAATGGACATTCTAAAAGATGAACAACTACATTAATATTTCATAGGGTAGTCGCATTAGAAGTGAGGGTCAATTCACTGCACGAGCACAAGAGACTTTAGAACATAGGTCTATAAAGGCCTCCGCTCATAGAGTTATGGTGCTTGATCGGGACCGTGGCATCTTCGAAGTGAAGACATGCAAACGTTTCGTCAATGTTGTTCGCGGGGGGGGGGGGGGGGGGGGGGGGGGGGGGGGGGGGGGGGGGGGGGGGGGGGGGGGGGGGGGGGGGGGGGGGGGGGGAGACAAACAACAAATATCATATAGAACTGCCATTATACATGTGGTAAGTGGGATTCATTTGGAATCCCTTGTTCCCATATTATTTCAGTTTGCTAGTATTTATCCGTCAACCCTTCCCAATATGTCTCATATTATTTCTCAGCAGATGCGTTATTTAAGGCTTAGGAACCCAAATCAAAGCTGTTGTACGACTCATCATTATGTGTGTCCGCTTACCCTAATGAATAGCAACATTTTAGCAGTTGTCTACTCCCAGATTAAGCATGGAAATGAATTGGCTATGGCCGTCGTAGAACTAGAAGAATCCGAAATGAAATGGATTCATCTAGTCGAATTCATGAATGCTCCAGGTGTCACAAACAAGGACACAATCGGCGCACATGTAAGTGGCCTATGTGACCGGGTTGTGGCCATTTCATGTTGTATTTATTTGGCGCGACATATAATTTCATGTATTTTTGTGGTATTTCCAATATTTTCGTAAAATGGGGAATTGTGTGATAAAAAAAATGGGGTCTCGCAATTATTATTTGTGAGGCCAAATTAAAGAAAAGGGTCTTGCGAATTAGATTTACGAGACTGACAAAAAAGAACAAGGGCCTCGCAATTATTATTTGTGAAACCGAATTAAAAAAAAAAAAAAAAAAGGGGGTCTAGCAAATCTTATTTGCAATACCGACAAAAAAAGGAAAAAAGGGTCTCTCAATTATTATTTGCAAGACCCAAAAAAAAGAGATTTCGCAATTGACTATTGCAAGATCAAAATACTAAAATAATGATCTCACAAATGTCAATTACGAGACCAATTTTTCAAAACAAAAGAAGTATCCCTTAATTTACTAGTGCGAGACTAACATTTATATTAAAAAAGATCAAATCCATATATCTACTTTGAGATTTTTTTTTTTTCCTTTTGTTGTATATTTAGTAATTTTTTTCGAATATAGAAATCTTCTGAAAGGGCGTGATGATGAGGTTGAACCAAACGAAGCAAGAAAAACGTGGTCCAAGAATAGATGAGAGAAAGTACGAACACAAAGAAATGAATAGTGGGGGTGCACGTCAGTGAAATGGCGGGGAGATAAAAATATGAAATAGTGATTATCCAAATCAAATAGTAAAATAAGAAATTTGTCGGTTTGATAAAACAAGGAATTTGCTACTGAAAATGTTATTCAAATCAATGACTGCGCTTTGTTTCACTTGAGCAATAATTTCTTTACTAAAAATTTATGTAAAACAAATCAAATAACAATCTCATTAATTTTTAAATTTATGTGGTAAAAATCACCATGAACTTAATCATTTTAGTTTTTGTCGCACGTGCCTTAAACTCAAGCGAAATTAGGAGCACGTTGCGACCACATCACTTTTGTATATTTTCTTTTTGCTCGGTAAAACTACGTTTTTGAGTTTAGGAGGAAAGAAAGGAAGAGACTTCACCATGTAGGGTGCGAAAAAAAGGAAAAAAGAAAAAGAAAAGACGAGAGAGTTTCAACCTTTCTCACTCTTGTTTATATGAAGAAAGTGCCATTTACTTTCTTGCCTCTTAATTCATAAATCAAGAAAGAGGAGGATCTCCCCCCCCCCCCCCCCCCCCCCCTTCTTTTTCCTTTTTCAACTCCTATTTTTGGAAGGTTTTAGTCACCCTCTCTTTTCCATCCACTTCTCACCTTAACAAAGCTCGCTGACAAGAAATTTAGAAGAAAAGCTATTACTTTCCTTCCCTTTCTCATCCCCCGATATTAAAACTCACAAACACAGCGTAAATAGTCCAGATGACAAAAAAAGAGCACCTGGGACATCCCTTATTGACAAGGGCAGCTTGCACCAAGTAGGCTTCTATCCCAAAGAAGCCAATGAGAACCCTTCTGATTGAGCATGTACTCAAGGATTCACTTTGATGACAAGAAAAGAATGAGAATGAAAACACTGATTCCCATTTCATCATTTAGTAATATAAAAGGTGAATGAATTGTCACCTCCTACAATGACTATTTTCTCATATAAGGAAATGACCACTTCATCCTCATTCCATTCACCTTCCTAGATTCTAGTAGCAGTGGAGATTTAGAAAAAAAAAAACCCTCAAATAAAACACCAATCACAAAGGCCAAATACCTTTCCAATACCCTTCCATTTCCAAGCGCATTAAACACACATTTCAAGTTTAACTATCTTAGCTATAGTTGATAATCCCTAGGATGATGAGAGGCTGCAAACAGAGAAGGATCATCAGCGGGGCATACTCATGTCGCAAAACAAGTAGCACAAGATGCGTAAAATCTTGAATGAAACAAAGAAACTCATGCTACACCCAAATTTCACAGAGCTGAAGCGGTTGACAAGCAGTGATAAAAGAGTGAGTGACCCCCCCCACAACACACATCCCATAATTCAATTTTCACAAGACATGAATTCAGAACACATCTTATCAGGATTCAAGCTCTCCATCTATTTAGGAAGCCTTTTTCATTTCTGCACCACAATAAAAGTTTTTTACTTGATGTGAGGCTAAAATCACACAACTAATATAAGGCGCAGAGAAAAGTAGACAAGGAGAGCTCAATGGACCAACTACAGGTATGATTAACAAACATACCAAAATTTTCACGAAATGTACGGTGCAGAGCACACCTCATCACCAAATTATTTGATGAACACCAGCCGAATTAGACAAACTTAGCCAAAAAAACAAAACCCAGGCCTTTTTAATAGAACAATATAAATACTCCCCCAGAGCAGTGGTGGCTTCGTTAATTAGCCCCAAGGATGGTTTTACACATGGGTGTGTACAATCTGATAAAACAACAATTCAGAGGTCAACTCAAGTACGAAACTGAGCTGCTTACAAACTTGGGTTTTGAGTTTGAAAATCATACTCACACGACAGCTACAATCTTATGTCAATCCACATTAAGGCCTTTAACCCAATTACCTTTTGCATGCAATTTTTCCACAACTAAATGGGCAGGTATGGGAAGAAGAGTGTATGATAGAGTCGTGAAATTTCTGTTACATGTAGCAATGTCAAACACAACAAAATTCAAATCTCGCTTGAAAAATCCCTAAGCAGAAACCAGATTAAACCTCCTGGTTTCAACCTCCTATTAAATTAGGCAAGTCAATTTTGCAAACAGAAACATCATAACAACTAAGACGTATGTAGCACAGAGACCACATTTAAAATCTCAAGGGCATAAGTATAAAAGGAAATTACCATTAATAGAAGGTCAGCACTACTGTTCTCGGATTCCAGCTCACACAAATTCATCTGTTACATGGTGCAAGTGTGGTCATTTTTTTAGGGGTCACGCCAAATCTAAAATATAAAAATACCCTAGCCAGGAGCATTGCCAAATCAGTGGACTTTGCAGTATATTTACAATGAATTTGGAAAAAATAAAAAAGGAATACAAGGAAATCATCCAACTTAGCATGTAAAACATCTCGAAGGCGGGAATGGAATGACAAAGGACCCATGGCAGTGGGAATGAGAATGGGAATTATTTGATAACATAAAAGGCACATAAAAAGCAATGACATACAAATCCCTCCGTAACCACCATCCCTTTATATGAGGGAATCATCATCATGGAGCAATCAAACACAATAACAGAAGTAAACACATCAGTTAAGGCAGACAGAACAAAGCTCCAACACAAACAAGGGAGCCGATATTCTGATCAAGGCACAAAAATTGTCTACCATTATCCAGAAGTAACAAAAGAAAATGTCCATCCTTATAATCACTCGACGGCGCACAGGGTTCAAATCGGCTTAACAAACCTCCAGTTTCATTCGTCCAACAAAATTAGCCAAGAAACCTCCAATTTCACAATCATATAGCACAAACACAATCATAATCTTGTTCCAAGTTAACACCAATTTCACACACAAACACAGAAGAAAAACAATCTAACCTGCGTGCTTATCAGGGGCATCATGATACTCTGTCTCCTCCTCAACCACAGGACACAGTGGATAGCCCTCCTTCACGGCTCCTTTTGAATCGCCTCCGACCCCATTCCTCGCAATGTCCTTATCCTCCGGGTACCTAACAACAACCACAGGACAAACACAGTGATGAACACAATAGTCACTCACGCTCCCGAGCCTCCCCTTATTGCTCCGCCTCGAGGCTCCAAACCCTCGGCTCCCCATGATAACTGCGCTAAGCCCTAACCGCTCCACCTCCAAACACAGCCTCTCCTTCATATCGTGATCCTTCACGACATGGACCTTAAAGGGGAACTGCGCCTCCGCTAAGGGTTTCGCGAGATCGTGGGCCTTCGCGGTCGTCAAGGTGTCGAAATGATCCTCTAGCTGCTGCTGCTGCGGCCCCGCGTCGGGTTCGTCCTCGTTCACGGAGAGCTCGATCGAGCCCCAGTCGGCGCCGTAGAGGACGCTGGTGGGACTGACGTGCAGGAGGATCACGGAGTCCCCGGGTCGGAGGTAGTTCTGGACCGCCCACTTCACGGCGTAGGCGCTCTCGTCACTCAAATCGACGGCGATGCCGATCTTCCGGTGAGATACGGAGGTGGGGTAGCGGGGAGACGACGGTTGGACTAGGATTGCGCCGGCCGGAGTTTCAGATTCCGGCTGGTTCTTCTGCGAAAGCATGCTGGAAAATTCTATTCCCCTCTTGCAGTTTCTGAAAGGGGTTAGGGTTTTGGGGTGTGCGGGGAATTAGGAAATGAGACAGAAGAGGCAGTGAGGTATGGAGGGTGTGCGTGTGGGAGCAGTGCTTGGAAGCGGTTGGGTTCAGTGGGCTTGAATCTGTGATTGGTTCAAATTTTGGGAAGTCTCTGTACATTGGTGACTGTGGAGGTTCTCCAATCATATTGGACCACGTGGTAATGATAGGATGGATGAGCTTAGGGTTTTGTTTGTCGTTGAAGCGAGGAAGGTCACGGTGTTGTCCGAGACGGACACGTCAGGGTTGGGAAGCCCGCACTGGCGGGTCTCTCGCTGTCACTTTATCCCATGCGGGATAAGACTCCCGCTCGTCTCTCCCAGCTTCGCGCAAAACGCGCGTTTCTCCGTCGGCGGCCCATACGGGGTGCGCTCCTCGTTGATGGACACTAGTGCTACATGTACATGTCCGCATCTAAATTAGTCGGATCTAAATTAGGAACCAATTTATTTAGTTCCCTAAATTAGATCTAAATTTAAGTTTGGATCCGGATCTGATTATAAGTTTATAAATGAGTCTAAGTCTGATTTTTTATATATTCGAAATCGATTATGTCAAGCCTAAATATAATATTTATTACGAAATACTAAAATAAAATAACAAGATAAATTTTACGGTTTTTAGTTGGACTATGTTTTAAATTTCATATTTCATGTTATGACTATTTCGGATTCTAAATTGTGTTATAATTTTATTTGAACGTGTTATATGACTATTGGAACTTTTCTCGACGTATGTGGTTTGATTCGTATATTAAGTAAAAGAAGTTATTATTTATATTTCCTTTTATTGTGTTTTATAGAAATTTATGCTATAAAAGACCATCTCAAAGCTTAAAATGAGTAAAAACTTACCAAACCCGATACAAACTCATTTACTTATCGAATCCAATAGGTCTAGGTCAAGTCCGATGTCCCACAGACCTAACGAGTCTGGCTTTGATTCACTAGATCTTAAATGGGTCTTAGTTGAGTTCGCAGTGTTTTGACCTAAACCTAATCCATTTATATGCCTAATTGCATGGACATCCTTTACATACCCTTCTCATTGAAAGCGATAATGTGGTAAAATTTGTGTGATTCTTTATTGTTATTTGATCAAAATATTTCTCAAAAGAGATTATACAAATTTTGCCACATCACCGATGTGAAGTTCGTATAAAGATGTACAAGTAGAATTTTCTTTTGATCAAAATGTATTGTGCAAACTATCCTTTTGATACCCCAACACTGGAATTAGTGTCAATTTAAACCCTACTACTTGAGTGTTTCCGGATCCTAAAATTTTTATAGACTCATAAAGTGTTACATTTGGATGGAATGTGTTTTATATCGATTGATATTATAAGCACATTTTCTCTTGATTATGTAATAATTTTTTTAATATTTTCCAACACAAGGGGAAAAAAAACCTAGACTAAATAAGATTTATTTTTATCAAAATTCAACAAGAATAAAGAAAATTCTTTTTAATTTTTCCAAGGATGTTCATTAAAAGTACTATAGGAAAAAAATAGAAACTAACAAATACAAATGGCTCAATTTTTTCTTTTTTTCTTGACATAATTTGATAAAAATGATTAAATTTTAAATTTACCCATCTATTGCACTAAAATTAACTGTTCCATTAGTTTAAAAACAGAATTTGTCACTTTTGATGAACTTTAGGATCAAATTAGTCGCTTCCAAATATGAGAGATTGAATCGGAACCCAAAGGACCAAAAATGATATTCTTCAAAATATATTTAAACGTAGCAAATTACTTAACAAAATAATACTCTTTTGAGACGTAATAGGAAAGGAGCTTCGCCGAATTTTTGTACTGAGGTAAGTTCTTGTAAAATTTGGTTTTTATAAATAGAATTTCAGTTGATATTGGCATTGTTCCCATGTAAATCGAAAACGTAGACAACTTTACTACATATTTAGAATAGAAGACGGATTTCGCATTATGTATCCGATAATCCATGATTAAAGCAACGCACAAATTGGCGTGTTAAAGATATAAATTTTGGTTAATTAGGGATGCACATCACGGTGATCACTAGCGTCAACACAACCAGTCTTCGTATCAGCGACCACGCGCGAAGTTTCCTCTTATAGAAACGAACGCAGGCTGATATTTTAGGGTTTCAATTCGATACCGATCTCGGGAGCTTGATTGAGTTCTTCTTATCCATCTCTTCTCCAATCGATTAGGGTTTCAATTTATTTTTCCTAGAGATGCCGCAGAGACACTCGAAGAACAACAACGATCTCGCATTCTTCACGTACGATGAGAAGCGGAAGCTAGGTTACGGGACTCAGAAGGAGAGGCTCGGCAAGGACTCAATTAAGCCCTTCGACGCCTGTTCCCTCTGCTTGAAGCCTTTCATCGATCCGTTGTGTTGTCAGAAAGGTCACGTCTTCTGCAAAGAGTGCATTCTCGAGTGCTTGTTGTCACAGAAGAAAGATATTCAAAGGTCCCCTCTAATTCTGTACCTGTTGTTCAATAAGCTTAAAATTCCTGGAAATTAGCCGTGCTTGTTCAATTTGATTTATTCTAGCTGCAGATTTATATCATGAACCCCCTCCAACGAGGGCGTTTGTGGGTTGTTCTGATTTGATATATGTGAAGATTGCTTGTTTTTCTCCCGAAGGTAGTTTCATGCTGGCTCTATTTTCCTTAGAGCTTTTCATATTCCGGTTTGTTCCTTGGGGGGGGGGGGGGGGGGTGGTGGTTCAGTATATTCTGGCATGTTCTTTCACTAGAGCATTAGGAAATCTAGTATTGAGCTTTCCGCATGAATTTAGAAATATAATAATCAGTGGATGTTTGACTTGCAGTTCATTGCTTGGTTTTCCTTTAATCCTAGATGCAAACAACTTTTGGTGGCTTAATCCAGGAACAACGTGTGTTGAACTTTTATTTTCCTGACTGAAACGTTCTTAACTACTAATAGCTTTTTAAAGTAAAAATTATTGATATAGTGAACCAAGCAGTGAGAAAGCTGAAATCTGCATTTTATCTGTAAAGATTTGTAGTTACTGTGGTGGAAAATATGCTATTCTGCCACGAAGGAGTTGTCGAATAATAGCAGATAGAATGTGATGACCGTCCTCAATGATAAAGGCATCTTCGAGTTCTTAATTTTGCAAGAACATTTATCTTTGATAAGGAATGGCATACTTGTAAAAGGAGCCACTAACTCCGGGTCCAAGCAAAGCAAACCCCACCAGTCACATGAACCAAGTAAATCAAATATAAATGGTGCCCCTAGAATTGAACCCTTGTCTTTGAGGGTGGACGTCATGCCCATTGATTTGTCCTTTCATAAAAAATATTTACTGCAGTAAAAAATGAAGAAAATTTATCAATACGTTAATATTGATGATCAGAATATTTTAGGCTCTTCAGTATCGTTGTTGACAGCCTTTGTTTTTGTAGTCGTAAATGGTATTCTTGGTTGACAGGATGTGAAGCTTTGGAATTATAATATGGGTGGGGCATATGTTGGCATTTTTACCAAGGCAGCTTTATAACAAAAATATCCATAGACGTGGTCATGGATGCTGCTTCACCAATTGTTTGAAGTTGTATCACAACATATCTTGTGGTGCTTGTTTTGGATGAGGGGATGCTTGTATTTTCTGAAACTTGGTTTCATATGGTCTAGATTAGTTTAAAATGTAGCTGTGCTTACCACAGCCAACACCTGTTTGGTGAGCACCAGGTGACAGCAATTCGAAGCTGGTTTTTTAACATCAACAACTTTTAACTGTTAGTGACAGCTAACCACACCAGAAGCAGGCTATGGTGATGATAGTATGTGGATGAGAAATCACATCAATTACCCCATTTTGAATTTTCGTTTTACTTTAGCGGACCAAACTTTGGGATTATGGTTTATTTTGTTGTTATAAAGAAGATGTAGTTCTGGTTAAATCAGGGTGCATAACAGACATCTCAAAAGTTGAAGCTTCGCTTGCATGAATGTTGTTCTAACTACACAAAGTCACGCATACTATAGATGAGTTGCCGATCCTAGTTTCTGGGGAAGATCGAGATTTAGATTCTTATTCAGATTTAGATGCTTTTTATGAACTTAATATTCAATGGCAGAAACAAGATGCTTCTTTTGACTTAATGGGAAATTATAATCATATTATGTGGTTTTGATATCTTGTTCAGAACCAAAATTTACACTGTTGGAATTATGAAGCCTGCTAGATATTGAGAACTGTTCTCATATATAAAACTTTGTGAAAAAAATAATCATTTAGGCAGCCGTGATGTACAGACTAGGTTATATGCAACTGATAATCACTCTCAAGTTATTTGTGTGACTAGCTCTACGTTACATTTCTTTGTTTCCTTTTGCCTTCCCTCTTTTTTTTTTTTTTCTTTTTTTTTTCCCCGTTTCTTTTGGAGGAGGGGTTGGTGAGTGGAGCAATGGGTTGTGTAATTAGTCTATAATATATTGTGCCATAAACCATCTTGGTCAATCTTATACTATGATTGTGACATAGACCATTGGTCATGATTTTAAGTCGAGTGGGTCTGGAGTTGCCTAAAAGGGACAGAATTATCCTTTTTATAGGGTTGATATTAGATTTTCTTAACTATTCTTTTCGAGGACAGAAGACAGAATCTTTGTGTATGATGCTAATAAGGTAAGACCCTTATAAGGTAAGTGTAGCTCACCATCCCCTGTTACTCTCTTGCTGTGCCTTTGCCTACACATTCATGAATTCAATGTAATTGGAGAGTGCATGGCTAGTCTCAAAATATTTATCATTACAAATTCTTTCAGTCACTCTTTGATGCATTCTATTTCTTATTTCAAGTGCTAAGAACATGTCACAGAATTTTATTTATTTATTATTATTACTTTTTTATGGTATCCTGCTATGAGAAATAAGAAGTGTGTTTCCTTTTCACCTTGCAGAAGGCTAGCTGCGCATGCTACTCAACAGAAGCAAGAGAAAGAAGAGGAAGAAGAGAAGATCATGCTGCAGAAAGCCAGGGAAATCGATGCGTTCGATCAACAGAACCATGGCGCGGTCCCACAATACAATGACAAGAACTACAGCTGTGATAAGAATGGCTTCCACGGGGCAAACAGCGTGAAGGTCACTTCTTACGAAGAGGAAGCCCTCCGAAACATGAAGGCATTTTGGCTTCCTTCTGCTACACCTGAAGCTCCCGTCAAAGTTGACTCGCCCTCGACCAGTACACTATGCCCGGAAGGCAATGAGAAGCTCAAATTAAAGACCCTTTTCCCTGTTTACTTCACTGAAGACACCAGCGAAAAGAAGTTGTCCAAGCTCGATAAAACCTATATTTGCCCTAGCTGCAAAGTCACTCTAACTAATTCACGCTCACTAGTGGCTCTGAGTTCTTGTGGGCATGTCTTTTGTAAAAAGTGTTCCGACAGGTTTATGGCCGTGGACAAGGTTTGTTTGGTATGCAACAAGGGGTGTAAGGAGAGACATTTGGTTTGCTTGGAGAAGGGAGGGACAGGGTATGCGGGACATGGGGATCATCTGGAAGCGAGGGATTTCAAGCACTTGGGAAGTGGATCAGGTTTAGGGTTGGTGAGACCTGTGATGAAGACGTGAGTTCGTCGTTGGAAGATCGGTTCAGCAAATTCTGTTCGGTTCCTTTGTAGAGTTGGTTTTGTATTGCCATGTATTTCCTTTTGTGCTTTTCTTTTGGTCTGTTTATTGCGAGATATCATGGAGATTTGTCTTTATACAATTGTTTTACCTCTAGCAACGATCATTCTCTGGGATTGGGACGTGAGTGTTTCTCATAGGATGTTGTCATGAAAATTTATATTATTCTTTTCAGTGAAGCCGATTTTAACCATAAGAGTACTTTCTAAAGCTCTAAGGTATGATGTTATGACTAGCCAGGAAAAAAAAAAAAAAAAAGGGTTAATAAATTTCACCTTCTACCATGCAACGGTTATATATATATATATATATATTTGTTTGTTTTCATTAAAATCAAATGCAAGATGACTTAGTAGTGATAAAAATTATTTGTTTGTATTTGGTTATGGGTTCCAGTCTCACTGATTGCATTTTGAAGTGAATGCGAGTGATGCATGATGCTTTACTTTTCCTTGTTATCCTTTTATAAATAGGATGGGTGGGATTGTTATTATTGATGCATTTTCATTATTGTTATTATTGTTTTACATCGCCGTTGCACCTTTTTGTAATTTTACATGTTTTTTTTTTTTTTTTCCAATTAATGCCACATGACACCCTCTATTAAGGGAGAGATGGAAAGATAGGAGGAGAAGGCGCTACGTGATAAGGTCTTTGTTTCGGTCCATATAACTGAGGGATATGAGGCACCCTAAAACCTTATCCGTTGAGTATTTAGAACACTAATCGTGCGGTACATGTGACCCTTAAAACATTAACTGAGGGGCAGAGCTATGTAGTAAGTTTGGAATACTTAAATCATGGGTAGAGTTATGTGGGGGTGAGGTAACTTCAATTATATTTTTTAAAAAACTGTAGGATTTATAACTTTTAGGCTCCTATATAAAAAATTATAAGGAGCCTAAACCCAAAATTGAACCCAAACCGTTAGCATTTTAAGCTTGAATTGAACTCAGTCCATTAACAATACAAATCCTGATCCAAAATTAAACAAAGCAATCTATTTTTTAGCTCACCGGTTCCATTTATTACCCCACAAACCTAATAACGTATAATCCAACAACCTACTAATTGATACTCACTTTATCAATGCCCACAAGTTCAAATTGCTGGTGAAGGTTTATAAGATGAACACATCTAAACTAAAAACCTCTCTTTTATTGAAAATGACTTATTTCTTAATATTTCTCCTCAAAAATTTAAGTATAATCCTTTTAGAAATTTGAATTTTGATATTTATGATTTATCAAAACTCTAATGGTCTCCAATTTATTTTTATTTAAAACACTACCCATTTTTCTTCGAGAATCTCAGTTTAATATTGACAAAAGCTTTCTTTCTCTATATTTTTTCTTCCTAAGATTTAATTATACACTTTTTAGAAATTTAAAATTTGGTATTGATTAAAAAATGGGAAAAAAAAACCTTCATGAACTTTCATTAGTATCTTTTAGTTAGCGCCCCCCCCCCCCCCCCCCCCCCCCCCCCCTCCCCAAGCATTAGATCCTAACTCCAACCTTGACCTAAACTTTATATATAACATAGGGTTTCTTAAGTTAATGTGCTCTAACCTATAAAGATTCACTTAACTCGGTCCATATCTATGTAACTTAGAAATTTATATCTCTCCACCTAATTATCTTTCAGGTGACTTGGAAGTGGAAAGTGTTGAAACTTTGGTTGTCTCCCTAACCCGAGTCAGATCGTACATCAACCCAGTTTGCACACTAATTCGGTCAAACCCTCTTGACCCAGCGAGTTGGCCTGTGACTCGGTGACCCTGATACCGACTTTAACGAAACTCTAATCCCTTATGAAAATGGTCAAAAATACTCTAAAATACACTTAGATGAGCTTTGAACTCCCATCTGCTTTCAAAAAAGTCCAATATACCTAACTTATGGATCCAGTGAGTGTTTATGAAAACTTGCTAAAATAAGTTTACTTATGATCAGGCCAATGATATTTATTTAAAATTCATTAAGTGTGTTTAGCATCACTCTTAACACTTCTTCGGACACTGTTATTATTTTTGATTTATGTTTTATGGGCATGTTCCATAGGAGAATGTGATTAGGATTCTTGTATTCTCCTTCATGGGCCACAGCTTTGTTAGGGGAAAAGGGGTTAGGTTTTGAAAATCGCAATCCTTCAAAGAAATTGCCACCGTGCATCTCCGATGATTCCATTTGCATTAACAACGGGTTCACTTTTGTGTTCATACTCCACGTGGGAGAAAAGCAGTCAAACACGTGTTGACTTTGACCCAAGATCCCTTCTTTAACATATATAACATTAAGGCATTAATGACTAATTTTTTATTATACATGAAAATTATGCTCCCCATCAGCACGTTTCCCACGCACCTAATTCTCGTTTACCCTATTGCTTCAATTTCACACTGGTTGAAACCTTGAATTTTTTTATCATTAACAATTAGAAAAGCAAAGGGCTTGAGAAGCTTCCTTCAATTGGTAAATTATGTACGGACCTTAATTCCAAGGGAGGTCTGCTCTATCATTTTATATATTTCTAGCGTAGGGGGTACCATGAGGGTTAGCTTAGTAACCATCTTGAGACTATTTTACCTACGATCAATTAGTTTTGAGATAAAAACTTTAAACTTGATCAAGTTTTGCCATAAAAGTGGGAGATTTCCATAGGTGCTTTTATTTTTCGAGTTTTGATTTTCTTTTCTTTTCTTTTTTTGCAGGGGGAAGGAATTTTGGTTCTTCCAAAAAGGAAATTTATGGATCAAGCAACAACTTCATTCTCTTTAGAGAGTATTTGATGAGGTCTCATCATCCTCAAATTAAATAACAACCGAGATTTATTTGAACCGACCAACTGAGCACATCAATAAGACTGCAGAATGAGCTCCTATAAACGGTGTTCGTCCTTTGCTTCTCCAATAGAAATTTGATATACATATATCATCTATAAATTTTCAACCTTATAGACTAAAAAACTAACAAAATAATCTGTGAATTGACCATTTTTCATACAATTTTATGATGTCTAAACCCTTGCCTAAAGGATGAAAAATCAAGAAAAACTTTGAAGCATTATAAATTTCTTCCATTTGTTCCATCCTTAATTGTCATGAATTATTTAACACCTTCTAAATTTATATGGCCAAAATTTATAGATTGTGGATGTGTATTTAATTATTGTCAGACAAGCACACTTCTAGAAGTGGAGGAGCCCGTTCCACAGGACTGCTGTCCATGCCATGCTTAGCTTACGAGGATTTGTCATTTGATGTTACAAATTTTAATGAAATCGGTTACTCTACTTGTACCCCTATAACTTAAATTTATGCTCGAAATTTATAATTTTAATCTTACATATTAAAATAAAATAAAATAATAAAGAAATTTATTAGATTTCATTCAATTGGATAACTTCTAGGTGATTCATTTAAATGACGAAAATCTGAAAATAATTTGAGTCATTGCAACTATATTAAAATTTTCACACTTTAAATGAAAACCTAAGAATTTTCAAATTAAATGAAATTTAGTAAGTTCATTTATTGTTTCGTGTTCTTTCGATCGACGATCGACGGCATTGAAATTTCTAAATTTTGAATATGTACGAAGTTATAAGGAAGAAGCATGAAGAATACTAACAAAACGAGTGAAAAAGAGTCTGTTCCCGAGTTAAGTGTCTACTGATTGCTCCTAAACTTCAAATTTGGTGTACGGACGACAATCATATTCCCTTGTTCTCGGAGATTTCTTAAAGGATCAATACCCACTCCCACTTGCCAATTTTCTACTGCACTTATGACTTATATCCTTTGGTAGCCCGCCAAATTTTTTTATGCGACGATGTCATCCTCAAACTCTATGTATGCTGCCATGATTAGGATTCTTTTATAAATCCAGTGTGCAGGGACATTGGTTGATAATATTAATTAATGGATTCTTTTAATAAATATTTAATTGATCAAACGAATGTTCTTTAAACCCTGAATAGAATACCCTAGCTTCATATATATATATATATATATATGGAATTTTTATTAAATATTTAATTGTTAAACCAAGCTTCATAATATATATATATATATATGGGACACGTTAGGATGAGGATACCTTATATTAGCATAATCAATTCATAGGACAAAGTAATTCATAGTTTATAGTGGAATTTATTTATGGAGGGTCATCATTTAATAGACAAGGATTTTCTCAAGTTCACATTCGTCAAGTTCTCTGTCAAGTTCTTCTTGTACTCAATTTTCATGAACCTTTCAATAATTTTAACCGCATGGATTGAAAATACATATGAATTTTTATGAGATTTGAAAATGAATAATCTATTCATTCTAAGCATCGAGATTTAGGAGAACTAAAGATTTTTTAACAATATTTATAAAAAAATTCAGGATTCCTAATACATAGGATAAACAGGTTATACATTTTCAAATCTCATGAAAATTCATATAGTTATGTATTTGTGGGTGTATTTTCTATCCATCTAGTTAAAATTATTGAAAAGTTCATGAAAATTGAATACAAGAAGAATTAGACAAAGAAATTGACAGATGTGAACTTGAGGAGATCCTGATCCATCATTTAATCGGTTCAAGTTGTTACCATTTTTCCATGTATGTAGCTTCAATAGACTCTTCCCTTAATTCAACAGGATTAATATATCCTGTTCTAACTACACCAAAATTTCTTACAGATATATATATATATAAATACCTTTTTCTCATGTCCTCACAGAAAAAGCTGGGGAAATCTCCCTGGGCCGTGGAAACCACTATTAGGGTTGTTTTGTTTGATCCCTCTAGTTGACCATGCAAGTTAGGTTTGTACTCTATTGCACTCTTCTTCTCCTCATCCAACCATTTGAAAAATATAAGATAAGAAAATAAAATCTATTGCGATCTTATTCCATTCGATGCATGCGCCTTTGGTCCAGAGTTGACCCACTACCTAAATGTATTATACTACAAGCCTTAGATGGACTGTGGTCATGAGGAGACAATTTTTTTTTTCTTTTTTTCCATTTATTATAAGGAGGGTTTTGTCAGGAAGTTTCTTATTATATCACCCACTCGTAGCTCTGACAAAGGACTGATACTAAGAAAGTAATTTCAGAGACTTTCCAGGAGGGACCTCGCCTTGGAAAATCTTTGCTCTAGCTTTGGGATTTAGTGCAAGAAACCTTAGAAAACACTGGACTCTGGAACGCGGTTTAGTCCAATGTTATACCTGAGTATAAATAGCTATAGCTGAAGTTGGAAATAGAAACCCTTATTGCTATTATCGAGTGCTGCAGAGGGACTGACACTCTTTAGCTACCGATCCGATTGATGGATCCCCACTACGGCACGAAGATCAGTCCCACTGATTCACCTCTAAAGAAGGGCGCATGGAGTCCCGAAGAAGATCAAAAGCTGATAGCTTACATCAGAAGATATGGCATTTGGAACTGGACTCTGATGCCAACAGCTGCTGGTATTTAAACTATAACAGCTTCTGGAAACTTAGATTTGAGCTTATACGTTCAAAAATTACTTTTTAGATAAAACTAGGTGCTTCCAGAACAGCTCAATGCAACTTTTGAATAGCCTAAATTTACTTCTGAAATCTAGAAAGCAGTTTTCCGAATGAGTTACGGTTTGGATTTACTTGAAGCCGCTTTTAAGCTTTTTGAAATGTCAAGAACAACTAAGCTTCCTCTGAACTAGGTTGTCTGTTGGAATACTCTTTTAAAAGCAGCCTTCTGAACACCGTTTTTGGCTTAAGTTTGAAAATTGCATTCTCAATAAGCCCAGTGCCCAAAATCGACTTTCTGAATAAGCTCAAGTAGCCTTTCGAAATGCTTCCAGATCAACCCCAAGTCGTGAGATACTGAATTTGTATGAATCTTTTTTTTGTTTTCATGTTTTTGGTTTTAATCGTTTGTTCATAAGCCCACATGGAAGTGTGGCCCAAGTATTAATGGACGTGCTAAAAATTCTAATGGGTGCTTCCCATTTTTATTTTTACAGGGTTGTGTAGGTCTGGGAAGAGTTGTCGGCTTCGATGGATGAATTACTTGAGGCCTGGCATCAAGCGAGGGAACTTCAGCAAGGAAGAAGATGAAACAATAATTGAGTTGCATCAGAAGTTGGGAACTAGGTATGTTCAGATAACATTCAGTGGGGAAAAAGTTTTAGGATTGTACAATCTTATTAAAAATTGTTTCTGGAAGGAGATAGGATATTTGTGATTTTACGATGTACAACAATAAGAAATGACTGGTTCAGAATCACATGCAGGTACACAAAGAAACAGTTTGGATGACAAATCCTAATTCTTATTTATTTGTTTGTTTCTCCTTTTTCATCAGAAACTTGACTTTATTAAAGAGCCATCAAGAAAATGGTTATATGACTACAGAGCTTAAAGGAAGAACAACCTTAATCAGCCAGCTGTTGCATAAAATGATGCAAACTAATTATTTCATGCAAATTCATGTTATGAAGTTCACCTGGAAGTAGAACTAAGTCCATTAAAAAAAAAATCATGCAAATTAAGATTACAAATAATAACAAAAAAATCAAATAAAACTGTTGCTGTAATAGACCGTTGCTTTCTTCTATTTTGATTATTTATTGAGAATTAACAGAAATTTTTCATGTTTACTGGCATATATTTGCATGGACCATTTTTTTCTAAGGGTTTACATTATGTAGTTGGATTTTTCTAATCACTGCTTTTAGGTACCGGATAGGAGCCAGTTTATAGAAACAAATTTGTTTCCAATGCATTGAAACTCACATATTTGCACTAATGCGTCAAAAACATTAGGAAAAAAAGAAAAGAAAAAGGAGTAAGATAACTCAGATTTTAGTTAGGTCCCTTTAGAAAAACACAAAATAATCTTAGGCTATTCTCTAAAACAGGTGCATACATCTTTATGGGGGGTTTGTCCCCAGAAGTGTTGCCGACTTGCTTTTAATTAATTCTATTCTTTTTTAGCATCTAAAATAAAAATAATAAATACTGCATATACCTATTCATTTATGAAATTTGGGGTAGCTTGATTTCCTCATATTAGGTGGTCAGCAATTGCAGCAAGTTTGCCGGGAAGAACAGACAATGAGATAAAAAATTACTGGCACACCCATCTCAAGAAACGATTAGAGGACAGCAACAATAACTCATCTCAAATTACCAGTGATTTTTCACTCCACATTAGTGCACCAATATCACCAGCTTCACCAGGAGGCTCTTGTGCGTCAACTCGAAATATTAATGGTTGCTCACTAGATTTTACACAACTACAAAGTGTAGGGTGTAACCCATTCACAATGGAAAATTTTGGGTATTGGCTGGAAGATCAGAATCATGAGACCACATTTGGAGATTCTCAATTTGGGCTACCAACTCTTCAGGAGTTGCAAGAGCCAACATATTCACATGGGTCCAACAACTTTGGGTGTTGCGTGGAAGATCAGAATCAAGAGACCACATTTGGAGATTCTGAGTTTGGGTTACCAACACCTCAGGGGCAACAAGGGCCAATGTATTCGTATGGGTCCAGCACTTTTGATGAAGAGGATGAACTCTGGTTAAAATGTTTGATTGATGCAGACATGACTGGGATTTCATGGCCACTCTACAGTTAAATCTCGGCTTTTCGGAACCACCTTTTTAGTGTAAGGTTTGATAGCTTTGGTTGATGAATCATAAGCACACAAATGATGGAGTTTTGGGGGAGTGAGTTGGTATCATGTCCTCCTATCCGCTGGAAATAAAGGATCAATAGTCTTCAGTTCGTTTGCTAAAATCTCCATGTATGCTCTACCTCGCAGTGAATCTAATGTAATCTTTTATCAGTGTTGGGCACTTCGTTTGGTGAACCCATCTTTTTGAGTTACAGAATGGAACAAAAGGAGGTTTTAATAAATTTCGAGATCGGTGCGCCGCCTTGTCCAGGTTAATCCTGTGATGTTTCTATTGTACTTTATCTTGTGTTAAGGGCTCTCTTGTGATGTGTTCCCATATGTACTATTTTTCCTCACTTATTCTATTGAATTTTGTATTATTGTTAATTTTTTTTAGCGAGACGTATAATCCATCTGTTGTGGGTTTTGGGTTATCTAAGTTAATCTTGCGATGGCCATCTCTTCGTTTATATCATTGATTTTTCACTATAAAAAAATTGATAAGAAAAAATGTATTCAATTAACAATCGAAAGTGCAGCAAGAGAGAGATCTTAAAAGACCGAGGGATAGGATGGGATGGGAAGAGCTAAAATGACATAAACCTCTTTAAAATCCTTGATAGATAAAACTCATAAAGATGAAACTCGACAAAAAGAAAGGAAATTATATCATGTTTGTTCAAGGTCATAACTAAAGCATGGCTAGGATTTAAGCCATTGTTTAAAGCATTACAACCTATGTATCAAATTTGAAAAAACCTATATTATTGCCCCTAGCTAGTATATATAGTATATATCTGTGTTTTTGAGTTAATGGGCTCTAACTCGTAAGGCTCGTTCAATCCGGTTCTTGTCTATGTAGCATATATTAAAACATATGTATAATAAAGATATAAAATATCCTCAGCAGTTCATTCCACCCCTACTTATATGAAATAGATATTATTTGTTTCGTTCATTTTAGAACTCCTCATATAATCAATAATACCTTATCAACTCATGGCCCTTGGGACAATTGTTTCTTACCTCTATTCCCAAGGAATGGTTAGTTCCCTCTCTATTCTATTCTACGAACTAGTCGGGCCATTAGTATGAAGACAAAAATGTTCCAAAATTTTAAATCAAAAGACCTAGATAATCTTAAGAATATTTTATATCTTAATATACATGTACCAATATATATTACATAGATAACAACTTTCACATCATGAGTTTAAGAGCAGCAAGCCAACAAATAAAATCAAGAGTGGACCGATGCACGTGAAAATCCATGCACACATGGTTTTAAAAATGTGGGGATAAGGACTAGGCAACTTATCTCAGCCTGCGGGTTTAATTTCATAAGTATCGTTTACATCTCCGTATTGATCAACATCTTAAATATACTTATGGATAAAGAAAAAGAAAGAGAAATGCTTAGAACTTGCCAGGATATTGGGAATAGGAATAAAATGAGAATGGTAGTTTTCATTTAGGCACGGGACCTGAATTATATGTCAGCAAAACATTAGTTGAGCTAGCTTTCGTTGTAGGTCCGACCCCAGTTTATGGGTACCAAGCTTGAAAGAAAACTTATAAATTGCACGTAGTTTCAAAAAAATTCTTGGTGATTAAGGCCTAAGCCCATGCCCACCCCAATTTGTCGCCGGCCTTGTTTCTATTTTATTGTTTGATAGCATAAAGATGATGGAATAGCTACCCTAGCAATGATCATGTTATTTTCATTCTCATTCTATTATTATTTTACTCTCATCCTCACTTCATTCTCACCGTTCAAACGCAATCTTAGCATTTGAGAGTGGTCACCAAAGAAATTTTATGTCTTACCATACATTTGATAACCTAATGAAATATGTTTTCCATCAAAATATAACATGAACAATAAGCGCAACATGTGAGAAATAACTTTTTTCAAGACTCATGAGTGGAACAGCCAAGCAATAGCCGGTACACCCTTAGTAATTAGTAATAGTTTCCTTATCTATGATTTATGAGAATAATCATTTCACTCATATTGTATGAAAATATTATTCCTTATATTTTATATTTTTATAAAATACTTATTTTATTTCACGAATTATTAGTTATTACCGTTGTGAAAGTGGTTGTTGCTAGTTTGAGTACGAATCGCTATTACTATCGGTGAGATCGACTCAAATGCGTTTTATGGAGGCCTCGTGGCCGGAAGTGTAACATAATCGAAACAGTCGCTCATTTTTATTTGGGCCGGCGTTTGCTTTTAAGAAACTGGGGACTGATGAGACACAGTGGACTAGGTGGACGTGCGGTGCACTGCATTTAAGGTGGTTGAGGTGTGTGTAATCATTTACATTAATGTTTGGCTCACTTGTTAAGTGGCCCCGCGTGATGCTCTTGTATTATGTTTTTTTTTTAAATTAAATTGAAAATTTTAAAAACAAAAAGGTCCGATGAATTTTGAAAGCAATAGACAGTCTCCTAATATAAGTTAGAAGCATGTTTTATTAATTAATGATTTTAATTATATTAACTTTGTTATCAGTTTATCATACACCTTATACATGTTATATGAGGTGGACCTGTTATACATCATTCTTGGGTGTATATGTTTACATTTTTCTCATAAATATTTAGTATATAAACTGGATTGTAGTTGATATTCTAGTTGCATATTCTATAATTTCATATAAACATAAGAATATTACCTTATAATTATACAAAAATCAATAACTTTTATAAATACTTATCATAAATTAAACTAATAATATATATATATATATAGAGAGAGAGAGAGAGAGAAGAATGTCAACCTGAGCAAGTGAGCCAATTTTGCATAAATGTGCAAACTCATGTATGCCGATATAAGGTCTCAAACAAATATTATGATTATTAGAATAGATAAAATTTGAGCACCATTCTTCGGAGGATGACATTCCATCAAAATAGTCAAAGTTAGAACTTTTTTTCCATAACAACAAAGTCAACATTAAATGCAGTAATTATATGAATAATCTCATTCGTGACTGAATGATACTTAAATTTCATAAGCAGCTACTCTCTCTCTCTCTCTCTCTATATATATAATTAATCCAGCATTAGCATCAGAATATTTATTTAAGGTATTATGCAGGCCCTATGTGAGTTTCCCCATATGAGCAGAGTTGACCCACTTCCTCATATTAGCATTATCACAATATATACTATAACCATATAAAGGAGAATGATAGGGCTCTACTCTCCATTTTAGAGGGTTGGTCCATCTGGAGGAGGCTGCAAATTCTTGGGAGACTGTATGAATGGCTGAAATGAAAATACTGAAAAGATAATAAAAAAAATTAAACCAACTTAACAGATTCAGAAAAGAAATTCTGATCTCAGAAAGAAGAAACTTATTTAAAATTTTAGAGTACTGCAACATCTTAATCGAAGGAAGATGATTCTGACATTCGGCACAAGGGAAAACAAAACTACAATTGTTGGATTATATTTGTGGCTATTATGAAACCCCTAAAGCAACCATCAAAAACTAAGAACAGAGCATCATGAAAGAATATTTTGGAACCAAACCATAACTGGTGCTCAAGGGAAATAATATAACTTATTTACAGTAGCACGATCATGATTTGCAAACCCATGATCTGCAGATCAAATACATTAACCAGGGAAATTCAATTTGTTCAAAGGATAAAGCAATGGCTTTCACAACTTTGAATTACATACAGAAGAACAAAACTTCGCTCGCCAAAAGTTTATAGCAAGGCAACTATTTGAAAAAACAAAACTGAGGGGAAAAAAAAAAAAAAAAAAAAGAGAAAGGTAAGGAAACAGACCTAAGGCACCCAATGCTCTTTTCTTAGGACTGATGTATCTTTTTGTGTTAAAAAATGTTACAACAAACAAACCTCATTATGGGGCCATGAGTCCTTCAATTGTGTAGGAAAAAGATTGCGCCCAGTCCGATTTAAGCAACACTTTCTGTAGCGTGCGCATCACATCGTATCCTGGATCAAGCTTATGTTGCCAACCCTACAAATAGAACAAGAGATCGACCGTTCATATTTACCAATAAACGTGTGATGTTATAAGACCATTTTCCAAGAGAGTGGCACTTTGGCAAGAAAATTATCTCAGGTGGATACCAATTATAAAATTTGATAACATAAAATAATAAAAATAGAAACTACATATTCATACCACTGGCTTAGGCTTGCGAGTGAAATCAAATGAGGCTCGAACTCAACCTGTGAACCTAATCAAGTACCAAACTCAAGCTTGAGCTTTAATACACCTGCCTAGTCAAGCCAAAATCAAGTTGGGCTAGACTTGCTTACACCACTACCCCTAGCCTTCTTTTTTTTTTTTTTTTTAATCGGTAAAAAAGCAATGTAATAAAAGAGCATCGAGGGGATGCCAACTCAAGTACAAAGCAAAGAAAGCAAAAAAAAGAAAAAGAAAAAAAACAACCCAGCTGCAGTCCAACAGTCTTTGAAATAACAATATGCACTGCTGCAGTGGAGATGGTTTATAATTGAGAAGCAAATTACAGAGTATCAGAAGGAACACAACAAGTAGAAGATCCCTAACAAACAGGGATGCTTTGGAAGGGCAATTTGGCATGAAAAAAGTAGATGAATAGAACCTAAGAATGTCTTTTAGAGCATAGAAGTGGAACTGTGATTATAGAATTTTGCTTAACTGGATAATATCGAATCTAGTGGATGATTAGTCGAAGGACACAAATATTTAACTGAATTTGGATCGGATACATGATATTTGAAAAGCTAAGATAAAATATACAGAGAATAACCACATGACTTAGGGGAATGTTCAATGCTATCTTGATAATAACATAAAATTACCGAGAAATAACCACATGTTTTATGGGAAAGTTTAATGCTATCTGTTGTTCCCATTGGAATAATGAGGTGTTGTCATTGTTGGCAAGCCTAAATGAGTGTGCATATCATTGGTATACCTTGTATATCGACTTTGCATGACTTTGGGACATCAGAATTATGTGGAAATGAAGAAGACACAGCGAGGGAGTGAAGTACCGAAAAGCGCCATAATTGAGCCCGGTTTGACCTAGTTTGGAGCGGTTATTGATTTGAGGCACTTCGGATGATCCGATGACCATGGGAAGACACCAGCAGCTATAATATACCATAATAAAGTGGTATGTACACAAACGGCACAAGGGAAATCGGTTTTGGTCAAGCGTCATAATTGAGCCCGGTTTGAGCCCGGTTTGGCCTTATTGGAGCATATGCGCCATGTTGAGCTTAAATGGAGCTTGTTTGGAGTTTTTGGGCTACATTGAGGTAAATTTGGGCTAAATGGGTTTCAATGAAGTCAAGGAATAGCAGTGGGCTTATGAAATTCGTGGTGGGCCTTTGGGGTGACCATTTTGGGCTTAAATGTGCAATGTGACGAATTTGGGCCAACTAATGGGCTTGGCACACATGGGCAGCAACTAAACAAGCCCAAAGACACTTGGAGGAGTCCAAATACACTTGGAGCAAGTCAAAATTCGTGGGCAGCAGCCATGCTACTATTTGGTCCACCATTGGTGACAAAATCCCCTAATTTGAGGAATGTTGTTTGGCATTCAAGGACATCCATGTTTGAAGGCTTCTTTTGGCTAGTGGAGACATCACAATGAGTCCCCCACCCCTAAAACATGAAGCATGTTTGGTGGAGGAATTAATGGCATGTTTCTGGCTAGTGGAGACACCATAATGAGTCTCCCACCCCTAAAACATGGAGCATGTTTGGTGGAGGAATTAATGCCATGTTTTTGGCTAAGTGGAGACACCATAATGAGTCTCCCACCCCTAATACATGGACCATGTTTGGAGGAGTATTAAAATCAACCACTATGCCATGTCTTGGAGGCTTTGGAGGGCTATATAAGGAGGGCCTCTCCTTTGGACGAATTTGTGACCTCCCTTGAGTATTGGGAGAGCATTTGAGAGAGAGAATTGAGAGAAATTCTCTTGGAGGGTTTGGGGCTGCCATATGTGTTCTTGAGCGCTCTTGGGGTTCCAAAGGGTTGAGTGTGTGCGAGATTGGGGAAACACTTGTGAGTGTTTTGTGTTGTGGCCACGAGGTGACGTTGAACATCCACACGTGAAGTAATCGGTGTTCGAGGGGCTGTTCCGTGCGGTGGCTACGTTTGGTGCTTGTGCTTGAGTTTCTTCGAGTTCGTTGAGTTCTTGAAGCTACAACAAGGTGCTTGCTGGTCATCAAAGAGTGGTAGGTTGTTCATCACTCTTACGTGAATTTTATTCCGTAATCTTGTTTATGTTCGGGTCGGTGAGACTCTTGTAATAAGTTTGTCAAACCTAGTGAAGGGGAGACAACTTAGTGATTAGTCAGTGAGACTTGTGATAAGTTCGTCAAACCTAGTGAAGGGGAGACGACTTAGTAATTGGTCAGTGAGACCGTTGTATCGCTCTAGTGAAGAGCCAATACAGTTATAGTGAATTCGTTGGTGAGGGTAGTGAACCCGAATCAGCCGTGGACGTAAGTTGCACGCATTGTGTAGCTGAACCACGTATATCTTGTGTTTGCGATTGCTTGGTTGGTTTGCTTGTGTTACTCTTGCAATAACCATCGAATCAGATTGAAGAGCGCAAAAAGGAAAGAATTTGAAGGAGCACTGATTCACCCCCCCCCCCCCCTCTCAGTGCTCGTATTGGGACTAACAATTGGTATCAGAGCAAAGGTGGGCGGAAGAGGTTTAACAACCTGCTGAGGTCAAGTTCTTCAAATTCTTTGAAGTTCATTCATCATGAATTTCGGAGTTACAAACCGCACCGGTGTGCCGTTCTTCGATGGATCCAATTACCCGGCTTGGAAGAAGCGCATGCTGAAGTACTTGGGTTCTCTTGGAAGAGACGTGTATACGTGCGTGAAAACCGAGTACAAGGCTCCCGATGAAAAAGCCGAATGGACAGCCGCGGACAACAAGAAGTTCGAGATCGATTCCAAAGCATGCACGGCCATTATGTCGGCACTTACTGAAGATGTCTACTCGAAGGTGATGAGTTGTGAATCCGCAAACGAGATGTGGGAAAAGCTCGAAAGTTACTATGAAGGAAACGACAAAGTGAAGGAGGCAAAGCTTCAAGTTTTTCAAAGTAAGTTTGATCAACTAAGAATGTCTGATAAAGAATCTATTATTGAATACTTTGGTAGAGTCATGGAGATCGTGAATTCTATACGAGGACTTGGAGAGAAGCTAGAAGAAAAGACCGTGGTGAAAAAGATTCTTCGAACACTTCCAGCATCGTATTGTAGCAAGGTTTCTGCATTGGAGGAAAGAGACCTAACAAAAGTGACGATTGATGAGCTTCAAAGCATGTTGGTTGCCTTTGAGATGCGGGTTGAAGACACAAATCGAGGAACCAAATATGCATCAACAAAGGAGGTTGCTTTCAAATCCTTGACGAAGTTAAGTATGAAAGAAGATGATAAATCCCATGAAGAAGGAGATGATGTTGCAGCCTTTATATCAAGAAACTTCAAAAAGGGAAAAGGAAAGTACAAAGGTAAGCTTCCTTTTAAATGTTTCAAGTGTGGCGAAGTTGGTCATTATGCTGCAAATTGTCCTACAAGTGAAGAAGATGATAGTGATGATGAAGTAGACAATAACAAGAAGAAGAAGACCAAATTCCAGAAATTCAAAAAGAAGGGCTCTAGTTCCTTGAAAGAAAAGAAATACAAGGCATTGAAGAATCTCTTGAGTGAAATGTTGGAAGGCTCTAGCACTTCCAGCGAAGATGAAGCGGATGACGACATCAGCGACAAAGAAGTACTTGCATTCATGGCTGAGGATGCTTATGAAGAAGAGTCGCACGATGAGGAAATAGAAGAAGGTGAAGTATTGGTGGACTTTGAAGCTGAAATTGACAATTGCATGGAAGCTATTGCCAAGCTTAAAAGGGAGAAGAAGGCCATCAAGAAAGAGAAGAAATTCCTTGAAGATGAGAATAAGACGTTGAAGCACGAAAACAAAAAATTGAGAGATGAAGTGATCGTGCTGAAAATCCGTTGCGAAGAGCAAGTAAAGATTTGTGATGATCTAACTACTGAGTTAGACACGAAGGCGAGCCACATAGAGAAGCTTGAAGATGAGATATACGTCATCAAACAAAAGGTTAGTAACCAAACGAAAGCATTCAATGATGCCCCTATTCCTACAGCATTGAATAATTGTTCAAGTTCTAGTATGCTGGTTGTTGAGAATGAGGAAGCTACTCGGAAGCTAAATGAGTGTCTTGGGTTTCAAAGACCTCATGCGCTTGGAAAACAAGGGCTAGGTTTTGAGGGGGATAACACCCAATCCTCAAAGACCACCACCTTTGTTAAGGCGGAAGAAACAAAGCAAGCGATGCAAGAAGAGAAATTCAAAAGGCTTCCCATATTAGATATATGTGGCAATGATGGTGAAATGAAGTCAAGGAGGAGATCACAAAGGGAGAACAAGTTTAGAGGCAATTGTTACAATTGTGGAGCTTTCGGGCATATGGTAAAGCACTGTAGAGCAAAAACGGTGTCTCATCCTCCTCGGCAAAGGGATGCACCAACTCGTCCACCACAGCAAAGAAGAATTCTAAATCGACCTCTGCACCACCAATCTCAACTACGGGCTGCTCCACCTCCGCCGCATAATCGTTTCCAAGATTCGGGAGAGCAAAAGAAGAGAAGCATTTGCTATCGTTGCAAGTATGTGGGACACTATGCTAGAGAGTGTCTAACATTCATCCCAAGCCAATTAAAGAAGAGAATGAATGGGAAGAGGCAGCAAGGTCCTAGAAATTCATCGAAAGGGGTTACAAAAGGCTCCCGACAAGAAGGAAATCTATATCATGTCAACGGCAATGAAGAAGCATCTGGTAAGCCTCGGACTTCAACCCATTCCCTTTAACTGCAAAAGGAGAGTGGTGCACAATGATCCTTTACGCTTACTTACCTTTGGAATGGTTGTCAAAGGGGGAGAAAGTTTCCCATTTTGGGAAGGTGATCCAAGAAGCGAATGGGAGAGTGCATATATATAGGGGGAGTATTGCTTTAGGGGGAGTTGGAAAGCCTAAGAAGAGAGCATCACTCTAGGGGGAGTCTCGCATCATGAGAGGACCCTTGTGGTTGAGGGGGAGTTTTGACGGAAAGGGAACCTTGACATATCCCAAAATGGATTTAGGTTGCCAACAATTCCAAAGGGGGAGATTGTTGTTCCCATTGGAATAATGAGGTGTTGTCATTGTTGGCAAGCCTAAATGAGTGTGCATATCATTGGTATACCTTGTATATCGACTTTGCATGACTTTGGGACATCAGAATTATGTGGAAATGAAGAAGACACAGCGAGGGAGTGAAGTACCGAAAAGCGCCATAATTGAGCCCGGTTTGACCTAGTTTGGAGCGGTTATTGATTTGAGGCACTTCGGATGATCCGATGACCATGGGAAGACACCAGCAGCTATAATATACCATAATAAAGTGGTATGTACACAAACGGCACAAGGGAAATCGGTTTTGGTCAAGCGTCATAATTGAGCCCGGTTTGAGCCCGGTTTGGCCTTATTGGAGCATATGCGCCATGTTGAGCTTAAATGGAGCTTGTTTGGAGTTTTTGGGCTACATTGAGGTAAATTTGGGCTAAATGGGTTTCAATGAAGTCAAGGAATAGCAGTGGGCTTATGAAATTCGTGGTGGGCCTTTGGGGTGACCATTTTGGGCTTAAATGTGCAATGTGACGAATTTGGGCCAACTAATGGGCTTGGCACACATGGGCAGCAACTAAACAAGCCCAAAGACACTTGGAGGAGTCCAAATACACTTGGAGCAAGTCAAAATTCGTGGGCAGCAGCCATGCTACTATTTGGTCCACCATTGGTGACAAAATCCCCTAATTTGAGGAATGTTGTTTGGCATTCAAGGACATCCATGTTTGAAGGCTTCTTTTGGCTAGTGGAGACATCACAATGAGTCCCCCACCCCTAAAACATGAAGCATGTTTGGTGGAGGAATTAATGGCATGTTTCTGGCTAGTGGAGACACCATAATGAGTCTCCCACCCCTAAAACATGGAGCATGTTTGGTGGAGGAATTAATGCCATGTTTTTGGCTAAGTGGAGACACCATAATGAGTCTCCCACCCCTAATACATGGACCATGTTTGGAGGAGTATTAAAATCAACCACTATGCCATGTCTTGGAGGCTTTGGAGGGCTATATAAGGATGGCCTCTCCTTTGGACGAATTTGTGACCTCCCTTGAGTATTGGGAGAGCATTTGAGAGAGAGAATTGAGAGAAATTCTCTTGGAGGGTTTGGGGCTGCCATATGTGTTCTTGAGCGCTCTTGGGGTTCCAAAGGGTTGAGTGTGTGCGAGATTGGGGAAACACTTGTGAGTGTTTTGTGTTGTGGCCACGAGGTGACGTTGAACATCCACACGTGAAGTAATCGGTGTTCGAGGGGCTGTTCCGTGCGGTGGCTACGTTTGGTGCTTGTGCTTGAGTTTCTTCGAGTTCGTTGAGTTCTTGAAGCTACAACAAGGTGCTTGCTGGTCATCAAAGAGTGGTAGGTTGTTCATCACTCTTACGTGAATTTTATTCCGTAATCTTGTTTATGTTCGGGTCGGTGAGACTCTTGTAATAAGTTTGTCAAACCTAGTGAAGGGGAGACAACTTAGTGATTAGTCAGTGAGACTTGTGATAAGTTCGTCAAACCTAGTGAAGGGGAGACGACTTAGTAATTGGTCAGTGAGACCGTTGTATCGCTCTAGTGAAGAGCCAATACAGTTATAGTGAATTCGTTGGTGAGGGTAGTGAACCCGAATCAGCCGTGGACGTAAGTTGCACGCATTGTGTAGCTGAACCACGTATATCTTGTGTTTGCGATTGCTTGGTTGGTTTGCTTGTGTTACTCTTGCAATAACCATCGAATCAGATTGAAGAGCGCAAAAAGGAAAGAATTTGAAGGAGCACTGATTCACCCCCCCCCCCTCTCAGTGCTCGTATTGGGACTAACACTATCTTCATGTGATAATAATTTAGGCATTCTTACGGTTTAAAAGAACATTGTTTTTGAAAGTTTCCAATCAAATGAAATTCATGAATATGTTTTGACTTTGTGCAGATGGTTGTCATACTCAATTCACGCTATTTTAAATAAAAAAATTTCAGAAGGAATTAGATACAAACACATAAGTGCAAATAAAGAAATCCACCTTAGTACATCTAATAAGATCAAAGAAAGAAGAAAATCACAATCAACAAAGTGAAAATCTCATTGCTGACTACTCGAACATTTATCAATTTGTGCATGTCATACATTTTCTCTTTATTTCGCTAAGTGGCAATAAAGTTCAGTTTTTGTAGCTGAAAGATATGATGTATTACCTCAAGAACCATTGTTGTAACTATGACAGTACAGACATTTCCGTCAATGTTGACTCTATGACGCCTGACTTGCTCAAGCAAATGCTGAATGCAATCAGCAGGCTGGAGTATATCACCTTCAGGGGTGGCCCAGAAGTTGAATGAGGCTTCCACTTCCTGTTAAAACAATAAATACATCATACTAAATTAGTAAACTTAAATTCAAAGAGGCAATATACACAAACTAAAATAAAGAACTTTAATGGTTCATAACAATGAGAAAATATTTGTTGATCGCACTAACTGGCTTAGCTGTGAAAAAATTCTGGTATTTGATTAAAGACAGGAATGCTCCTATTGTTTAATCGCTCCTGGTTTCTTTTTTTTTTCCTTAATTTCTTTGACGTACTCTTTTTATTTTCATTTTTGAGGATTTCTTGTCCTCCTCTTTGTAATCTTTTCTCCTGTTTAATACATTTCTTCTTCTTCTTGGTGGTGAAAAACAAGAGAGAGAGAAGCTTTTGCCATCAAACCAAAGGCCCAAGGGTTGAATCCTGATCGCAACAAAGCTGGTGGAAAGGGGATATAGGAGGAAAGTGCTAGCCTCTGTTGTATAAGCAACACCGGAATAACATATAAGAATATTTGTCCATTGAAAGAGAATGAACGGCATAAACACACTCTATGCTTATTGGTACTCCAATCTCCATCCAACTCTAGTTCTTCTGGTAGCATTAAACAGCAAAATATGCCTTAATCCCAAGAGTTTGGTGTCAGCTACACGGAATCAAAAAAGAAGTTATATTGGCTTGTTCATATGAATTCTTTGACACCAGTCATTCTTGTCTAAAGCTATGCTTGAATCCACCTCCCTAATTTATGTCCTTATTCATTATTTGCACTCAAGTCTTAAGCAGTCTAGACTTCCTAACTCCTCCGAAACCAATTATATCCCTTCTCTCACTATGCACATTCATAGGTCTCTGTTGCATATGTTAAAACCACATTAGCGGATATTCCCTCATCTTGTAATTGATCAAGGCTTCCCCTAGTGGTATATGAAAATCATCTCTAACCTTGTCCTTCCTAGTGCTCCTCCACACAAACCCACCCCTGGGCGGCCCCACCAGCAGGGTATCCCATTTGTGTGCACACCTCACTTTTTGTTTCATACTGCCCCTCAACTCTCCAACACTCAGCCCTATATAACAATGCTCAATTTATTAAATTTCCCTACCAACGTCAAAGGCATGCGGCAGTACTTCCGCTAAAAATAATAGAAAAATATGAAAACACTGGGATTTTTAAGATAATAAAACATAGAATTTTATAAATTTAAGATAATGACCAAAGGACCAAAACAATAGAACTTTAATCTTCTTAGCCATGTGCTAACCAACCACTTCATCTAAAAGCTTAAGTTATTAGGTTCCGTGTTCACAATGTATATCAAGCATTAACACTACTCCTCATGCGTTGCACACAAGTTACATTTAACACCCATTTAGATAATAATGTCGGCAACAGGAATTGAACCAAGAGTTTCCTACTAACCATGGCCCTGAAATCATGTAAATTACCACTTCACATAAAAGCTTTAGTTGTTTTGGTTGTAGGCACCCAAAGTATATCATGCCTTGACACCATAGGAGGCATATCAAATGACTGACAGACTTGGCTTAGACTATTGAGATGACACATTGCCTCAGAAAGATGCCTAATTTTCTTTAAAAAAATAAGAAGTTGGGAACCATATATTTCACATTTTTGCTTGAAACCACAAACTTTATGAATTCAAAGTTCTTCAGCATGACAAGCTTCTTCGTTGTTGTCAAAGGATCTGCTAGTCCCCAACAAAATATTTTTGTTTAATCATATTTTTCAGTTCACATTTTAGAATCTTAATTAACTTAATATGAAATAAGGGACTACAAATGGGAACAATATCAATTTACAATGGCAAGCAAAAAAAACATTGCAGATTTAATAAAAAAATGCAACTGGTCCTCTATATAAATTAATGAACAGTGAAAGATTTAGAAAATCATCAAGAAATAAAATAGAAGATTTCCAACCAGAAACAATGATTTGAAGCCACATTCTGACCAAAAATGTCAATAAGGCCTTTACATAATTGTTACCTTTACAAAGTCTTTGGGATTAGGGCAGTTTTGTTGCTTAGATAACCTCAGGGTGCATTCTGCAGCAGTTCGACCATCTCTACGAGCAACAGCCTTAAAAAAATCGAGTATATTTACACGGTCACTCTTAGAGAGCTCAGCAGTCATGCCTACATCAATGAAAATGACATGAGGCTTAGATTTAAAGAGCTGTTCCCGAGAATATTTTCTTTGAGGTACGCGAACAAGGATATTTCCAGGATGTAGGTCTGCATGAATAAAGTTATCCACCTGGAAAAAGAATTTACGCCACAAGAGAGAAGAAAAAATTGTTAAATGCTCACAAATTGAAACAAGCATCTACTATGACAGCCCACATAATGCACAGGGCTGCAGATGAAAATACTGATGTTTTAAGATCTTAAAACCTGATATTAAAGTTACCATATCAAGGTTAATGTCAATCTAGGTTCTGAACAGAATGGGGATTTTCTCAAAAGTGGATCAGCAGAATAGACCAAACATGAATTGTTAATATAATAAGAAAGACCAAAGCAAAATATGCATGAAAAATCAAGATTTGAAAACTATGGTATTGATGATCATGACAACTGCAATTCAATTGCTGTCCAACCCTCTTGTTGGCCTGGGGAAAAAAATCAGTTCAATCTAACTGACCGTGCAACAAAGTTTTCCATCCCTCCTATGAGTAAATTTCATACATTGTGGACAGAAAAAGGTTAGACAGATTGGAGATCCTCCCAGAAAGTTTCAATATTATTTTAGACAGAAACCGTTAATGAATAAAGCTCCCTATACATGGTAATACAGACCAAAAGGAGATGAGTATACCAGTCAGACATTCAAAATGATATCAAAGCAGAAATGCCTAATGTTTCTTCATATGAAGTCTGAAAATAATGCAAAATTAGTTTTGTCCAATTACATGCATGGTGAAGGGTGGTTTCACTAAGCTTGTCCAATTAGTTTTGTCCAATTACAAGTTTTACATGGATGCAAAACTTGTTGCATGAGCGACTGAGCACTCGCATGCTAAGGCATATCAATCAAGTCAAGCCCCTTCAATATTTCAAGACCTATGTTAAGAGTACATGTTGTGCAGACTATTCCTCAGAACCTCTGTTTTTCAGGTCATTTATTCCACCATTTTCCTTTTAGATTAATAAAGACATACACGCTCTTACCTAACCTAGCAACTGCAAGCATTCGACCTCTTGGCCGACCCAAGTTTTATAATAGATGTTAGTAGTAACCACTAGCCTAGGAAAATATTGATTAATTAAACTGTGTATTGATTAATCATTTATTGCTTTGAGTTTTGAGGGATGTTTGACCCATCCTACTATAATTTGTAGTTTCTGGTATTTTTGGATCATATGTCACAGCCACAGCTCCAACTTGTCTAAGCAATGCGTGTATAGGGAAAAATAAAAACAATTAGAAACTACATAATCATGAAAGACGTAAAATTAATTTTATCAAAATAATCAAACATCAACTGAAGCAATTAGAACGATGCAACTGCCAGATCATAAGAATAGTAAATTTCAAACAATTGAAACAAAATATGTTACCAGAAGCATCTTAAAAAGTGCATGAGTCCCTATGTGAGCAAGAGCAGTTTTAATCCGATCGTGCCCTTCAAGTTCATCAACATAATGTGAGACACTCTCCCCCTGCTCAAATGTTTCTACCAAAACAGCAGGATGTACGAGTGGATATAGAGGCTTAGGAAAAGAAACATTCTTCCAACGGCGAAAATTATAAATAAAGCGGCTCAAATGGGCAGCCTCCCTTGCAAGGTCAACTTGAGACATCATGTAAACTGCAAACTGTTGTACACTCTCATCCAGTCTTAACCACTCCAAAGCAGGTATGAACTTTGATATTTTTGCTACTGTATTAATTATTGCGAAATCTCTCCTAATTGATTCACCAACACCAGGATGTCTGACTTTTACTGCCACTACAGTAGGTTTGCCATCTCGACAGTGATGGTTGCACCTCAGAGAAGCTCGATGCACTTGCGCAATGCTGCCAGATGCTATGGGTAACTCTTCAAAATCCTCAAAAATATCAAAAATTTTGCGACCAAATGCTCTTTCAATAGATTTTCTAGTGTATGAAAAGCTATGTTGTGGAGCTTTGCTATGAAGCTCTGCAAGCTGGATGCATAAATCTCTAGGGAAGAGATCTGGTCGTGTTGCTGCCCACTGACCCCATTTTATGAATGCTGGACCTGCCCTTTCTAGGGTACGATGAACAAGCTGTAGCCAGATCTTCCTAAACTGGATACCAAAGCAATCCGCAAAAGGTGAAATAGCTACGCTAGGTGAGAACAAAATTGCTAAATATAAAGCTCTGAGTAGCATGACAAGACCTTCTAACAATAAAAAAAATGTTGAGATCACAAAAGCTCTCCCATCTTGCGTATGCATGCGCATAGAATTTATTGGTGATATATACTCTGCGTCTGCCCATGCTTTATTTGAAAATGTTAGATCTCCACAAATGAAGGCAAAAATGCTAGGACCAACCAGTTGACATCTGGCCGAAGCCAAGCTGAATGCTTGTGCAATCCTACTTATGCGGGAAAGCATACGAACTTTATGTGAATGCATTTGGGAAAGCATCTTCCAAGCAACTTGGGCATGATGTGTTTTTGTGCTACTCACGAAAACAGAAGAAAAGTTCCTCGAATAATTACTCCTAATATAATTGCCCGGGGATGCTGAAACTGGACCATGTCCCCTACAAGAGAATGCAGAGTGCCAGTACAATCTATATTGTGGGACATGTTTTCCATACGTCCTTACTACAGAGTTGATGCTCCTCCATTGTGCAACAATTGTGAAAAATCTGCAGTTCAACACCATGACTGATTACATCATTTATTAGATACAAATGCATCCACTAAAAGAATCAACCAATCACTAACTTCTTCAAACATTTCTAGGTACTACATCGTAATTACACATATCAATTAATTGAGAACGTAAAATGCGTGGATACAAAAGAAAGGGGCACCAATATACCTTATGAAATGTGGTAAAATTATTGTGAGTTAAAGATATAGTTTGCGGGATTTAAGGGAATGGTTATTCCACTAAATTATAAATCATCATAAATTCAAATTTTGCTAGGAATGTGAACAGGCTGATATATTGGATTGTACACAAACTGCAACTTTCCATGAGCTTTCCTAGTTCAACCAATTTAATTATACTTTTGCAATTGAACCTGAATTTCTAGTTCTTCATAATTCTGCGGCAGAATTAGCAGATATGTGACTTCTTCGACTGGAATGGAATCAGCCACTGATGGCTGTATTTTGTCTCAAATAGTAAAGGCACATCTGGTACATACAATCTCAGAAATGGAAAATGAAAAAACATTATTATAACAGCTGAATTCAATGCATCATTAGTTTCCCAGTAAATCAGACCAATTTCATTTAGAAACAGGAGTTAGTCTCATTCCCTACAAACATTTTCTAGATAAGGGGAAGAGAAGGGAGCAAAGACAAACCCTATAAGCCAAGAAAAAGTTTAAACCAATAGGGATTGAAAGCTTGACAAGAGTATGGCATTAGAGCAGAAGATTTGGTCAATCAAATTTCAATCTCTACAATTGAAAACAGTAGCGAACCTGGTTCCTTTCATGAGTCAGGTTTGATTGACCTGATTCTGACAAATCACCTGAAAATGGTACAATAAGTTTTACCAAGGGTGAATCGTGCTTGCCAACATCTCATTGCATGTTCATGTTATGGCCTCAATTTCTGCGACCTTCTTCTTCCTCGATCATTGGCATAGGGTTCTTCATAGCACAGAGCTCCAATTCGAAGAACTGTGGGGTAAGGAAACGAACAGAGAGAGCCGCGTCACTGCACATAGACAAAGCGAGAGAGGATTGCAGCTATCTTGGACGTCAAAATGGGGAGCCATCCAAACAGGTCGGGTCGGGTAGGATATTTGATTTTGTAGCCTCTGATTTGTCTCCAAATCCAAGCGAAGCTCTTGGATAAAGAAAAGTAGCAAAATTATATATATATATATATATATATATATATATATATATATATATAGAGAGAGAGAGAGAGAGAGAGAGAGCGCGCCCTTTAGCCTAAACCCTATTACACCCTCTCCCAATAAATTGTCTGTCATACTTTCATAAGTCACCAGTAATTTATTTATAAGGAGTAGTATCTTTCTATAAATCCAAAAATTAGGTGACCTTTTGAATGGAATTTATAATTGACCCTTTATATTTTAACGACTTCAATGCAAGGGACTCATCTAGCCGCAAGATTAACTGTTTTAGTTTCAATAAATTAAATATATCACGCGAGAATTTCTAACGACCCATTTGGTCAAAATAAATGGGATGTATTTTTATCATAACTTGTTTCTAACAAGTGCGGCACCAATAAATATACAATGAGTTATTTATAGAACAGCTTTATTAATTCACAAATAGTTTTGAAAAGGGTCCATAATTAAAGCTTCCATTTTGATTATTTTAAATTTCACCATATCATAACTGCAAATTATGAAATTGTCAATGCATTAATTTTGTGAATGAACCTACATACAAGGAAAATGAGTGAAAGAGGAAAGTTATGATCCATTTGACAAAATTTATTGCCTTAAAAGCTCCTCCAAACCCTAAATCTCAAGCCACATAGGTTGAAAGCAAAAAAGGCCTAGGCCCAATACTAGATTTTGCACAAGATGATGGGAATTGGGCCTTGATCAGAACCAGCCATAGGAGAATTTTTAACCAAAGCATTCTCATTTGCAATAAATCTTCGATTATTAAAAACCTTACTCTCTTTCAAATGTGGTAGTAAAGTCAATTATACCATTATACCAACTAAGGCAAATAAATGTAACGAAAAAAAACTAAGGCAGATAATAATGTTGCTTGTTATCTGGTTCAATGTGCCGGATTCCATCCCCGTAAAATTTGAGGAAAAAAGTTCAAAAATTTTACTATCGGTGAGTTTTGATTCGAATAATTGATCGGTTATGAGAGGGAGCATCAAATTGGTTTGGCGATCAAGTGCTGCCCATAAGCGAATTTGATTTTCCAAAAGACTTGAACTATTAGATATAATGTGGGCATCGTATGCCATTGCTTCTATATCATCTTGACACAGCTCGTTCATTATCTATTGTATATCTACCAAATTATAATTGACTTCCTCTCTAATTCCTTTAATCCAATAAAAAAAAACAACATAAACATGAAACAAACGACAGCTAACTTTTCGCTGGATCAAAAAAAAAAAAAAAAACCATAAATAGGATCTTATTAATTAAGAAAACTTATGTTCTCGGGATGCTGCCATTTAAGTGAAGAAATTTATTGTAGGATGGTGTCATCTAAGTAAAGGATTCTATTATGCTCAAAATTTCATGCTTTTTAGTCGTAAAATCTTATCAAAGAAACCGCCATAAATTAATTTCCCAAATCAAATTATATCTTCTTAGCACGAGGACACGTGTGAAAGTTAAAATAATGAGGAAATTTTATCCCTTTTCCACTCACCATTAGCTGGATGATATTTATCACGGAAAAAAGGAATAAAATATTAAAAGGTCCCCACGTCGACATCTACTGTACTCTATCTTATCAATAATTTCCTCAACCGACACGTGTCGCGCACCCACGGATTCCCCATCCGTCGGCCCCCTGTTTTGCGGCGTCTCCGCCGTAAAGCACCGCGTCGCCGGTTGTTTGTCCCCAAAACAGACTACGGGGACCGAAACCACCGCCCGACCCCTCTCCCCCTATATAAACGCCCCAACCCTCGGAAGGGCTTTTAAATCCTTTTTCAATACACTGCCTCACTGGTTTTCTCTTTGATTTTTTCTCGGGAAAATTTGATTTGCGAGGGGGGGGATTTCCCTTGTTTTGTTTGGGGTGAAAGAAATTTGGGGATGCGGGTGGCGCAGGGGATGAAAGATCAGGCATCCAAGTGCGATTCCGCCATTAAATCTCTGAAGGATTCGACTCGATCTCCTTCCTCTTGTTGTTCTTCAAAGCAACGGAGGTTGTTCTGTTCTTCCTCTTCTTCCTCTCGATCGGCAGCTCGCGGCGGCAGCGACGAGAAGCTCCGGCAGGCGGAGGAGTCTCTCCGGACGGTCATGTACTTGAGCTGTTGGGGTCCCAATTGAAATTCCAAATTTGGTGATTCTCTCAAGAGTTGAAAATCGTAGATTAGTCAGGCTATAACCTTTTTTCTTTCTTTTTTCTTGGGGTTTGTGATGTTTGTATATTGAAATGCACAGTCGTGTTGATTTGTTGGATGTGCAGAGTTATCTTTTTGGTGTTGCAATCCATGCGCTCTTTAGGCCGTTGACGGCGATATGATCATAATAAAATGAGCAGTGATTATAAGATAAATTCGAAATATTCTGATAAGTTTGATAGAGAGGAACCATTCATGAACACCACAATCTGGAACAAGATTGACTGTCACTGAAGGAACCGAGAAAGAATTGGGAGTTGGGTTTGAGGTGCTCAGCGAGTGTCTCAAGAATAAAGCTCAAGAGAGCGTAATTTGGGATTCTCCGCTTCAATGTCTGCCATAACTTTGTTTCTTGATTTGCATATTTAATTTCTGAGCTTTAATCATAACTGGCAACCTGACCTTTCTCTAGGGATATAATCATACCGCCTCAGAGATATAGCTGACCATTTTGGTTTTATTATAAGTGAATTTTATGAGTATGTAAGCAACAATCCAAATAAAATGAATGAAAGTTAGATGTGGGTTGGATTCGAGTCACAAGTTTAGATTAGGAATTGAAAAAAATACATGTTTAATATTAAAATTAATTAAAGGTAAAACTATAAGATTATTTTTACCATAGATCTTTTATTTTTTTATTTGGATTTTAGTTTTTCCCAAATTTATTGTTCTCGTCATCTTTTTCTTATGGAAAAAGATATTTATTTTTTCTTATGTAAGCATGACATGCATACTACGTTGTTAAAAGAAGTGTTAATATTAGGCGAAAATTTTATTAAATATCAGTTGATCGGGCGTGATTCAATTGTTCAAGGGCATAACCGCACTGAATTGCATATCGACAAATAAGTCGAGAACCAGGTTACCCTTTGCCTTAAATGTAGCCTTTGATGAAAAAGATATTTATTTTTTTCATGGAAGCATAACATGTATACGTTGTTAAAGAATTGTTAATATTATGCGAAAATTTTATTGAAAATCGATTGATCGGGCGTGATTGAATTGTTCAAGGGCATAACTGAATAAACTAATTGGTTACATATCGACAGATAAGTTGAGAACCAGGTTACCCTTTACCTTAAATGCAGCCTTTGATGAGTAATTATATTTTTCAAAGAAACAATTTTAAAAAAAGGGAAATTATAACCGTAGCATCTGTAAAGCAAACGGATTCTGCCTGCACCGATTTGAATTAAATATTAGACGGTGGGAGAAAATGATATTGGCACCATTTTATTTATTTAAAAAAGACACCAGTGCTCTATTTTCCAAAAAAAAAAATCCTTTTCACCTCATAACATTTAAAAGTCGAGGATATAAATGGCATTTCAAAGTACAATCACATGATAAGAGAAATTTATGACTCACCAATTTATAAGGGGCAAAATTAAAATATCAATTCAATATATTTAGGGGCAGGGAGAGTCTTTTTATAAAACAAAGAGGGTGTGGATATTTTTTCATATATATAAAGGGCCATCGATGTCTTCTTTTCAAAGCTCCCTATGAAAAATTTAGGGGTTGTGTTTGAATTAAAGAACGTTGTTCTTCAATTCAATTTCATTTTATTTTTTTATATATAATAAAAGTAGTACTGCAGGCAGGGCACCAACACATCAATGATGATACCACCGAAGTCTTCGGAAATCATAATTTCATCCGTGGAAAAGCAAAGGAATCTATTCAAAGCACGTGAAATTCGATTCCCCTCCCCACTCCTCCATTTTCAATAAAGGAGTGGCTCTCAAACCTTTTGCCCACTCATCGCTCCGTCGGTGCAACACCTTATCTATGTCTTCAAATTATTGGTCATAGAAATAAAGAAAACGTAAGAAACTCCTATTCATCTAATTACAGGTGCCGCCGAGGATACCTTATATCATATTATATATATGTTCATATAAGTATGGACCGAATTAAAAGGGTCTAACGAATTAAAACCCATTAGCTAGAGGTAACGGTTTATATATTTCAAACTCGATACATAGAGTATAATACTTTAAGGAATCGCTTAAACCTTATTAAGTGCAACGTGCCAATAGACTTTGCTTACGGCTAAAGAAAGTTATCACGAAATTGAATCGAATTGGATTTTCACATAATACATTCCATTATAGACTTTGCTCAAAGCTAGGCAAATATAGTTCATACTTGATATGCGAACGATTCTTTTTGCCGAATTAATTAATTCGCTAGCAGAGATAAATAGATTTTAAAACCAACTTTTGAATTACATGGGTGCTTTATATTTATGTGCACCAAATTCATACCATGCCGAGTTCAATGTTTCTCTCTTTGACTAAAAAACGGAAAAAAAAAAAAACGTGTTTTATTCCATCATAAAACACGTCATCATACTTAAGTCTACTCCTAATGTGAACTAAGTGCTATTAATGAGTCTGAACAGAGGCCCAACAATTAAACAACCGTCTTCTTTGAACTAACAAATTTATATTTTACATAGGCTTGCTTTAATCACCACTCTTTGAATTAATCATTTCAATGCAAATCTAAGATATTAGAAACACAAAAAAATTAAAATTAAAATTAAAATTAAGATTTTTTTTTTTTAAAAAAAGGAACTGTTGGCACCGGAATAAATGGACTTATCTACTGAGAAAAACTTTAGAAAATAAGAGAAAAAATCACAAGAATGCGAAATTGCGCAATTTCATAAGCTCCTTGTACCAATTTGTGCCAACTTCGCACTGATGAATGGAAACAAATTAGTGTCAATTTATAATAAATATTTTCAAGATGACCCTTATATAAAAATAAAAACAAAAACAAATATCCCTCCCAACGCAGCAAATGAGCCTGCAGCTGCTATACTTTCTTAAACTCGCCCCCTCCTTTGCCCATCTCCAGGCCTCCCTCTCTCCGATCGTCGTCGGCGACGTATCGGCTCCAGAACCAGTGATTCTTCCAAACATCCCCCATTTCCTCGATCGGGATCCCCTTCGTCTCGGGCAAGAAAGAGTACACGAAGCAGGTCATGACCACCACGAAGAAGGCGAAGAACAGGAAGAGCCCGAATTTCATGTGACACAGCATGGACAAGAAGACCTCGGCGATGAGGAAGGTGAAGAACATGTTGACGGACACGTTTATACTCTGCGCCGCCGATCGGATCTCTAGAGGGAAGATCTCGGAGGGGACGAGCCACCCGAGCGGGCCCCAGGACCAGGCGAAGCCCGCGACGTAAATGCAGATGAAGAGGACCACGACGATGGCGTACCACTTGGGGAGTTCCCCGGGGTTGCCATTGACTCCGAACTTTGCAGCGATGCAGGCTGCAACTACGATCTAATTAAACACAAAGCACAATTAATGGAATTGATGATGATTATGTACTAAAGTGCTAGAGAAATCTAAATAGTAAAGGGGTTCGTGTTTCACTCTATAAATTCGAGAATTTACTAACTTTTCAGTTACACGAATCAAATTGTTGTTTTTATCGAAATCTTTGACTCGACCAACTTTTAAGAAGTCAAATTTTATGGATTGCTGAAGAAAATAATTTAAATTATCATATTAAGAAGCTCATTTTATTGAATTTTGATACACTAGTAAAGAAAATATGTAAATTAAGTCAACAGAGGCAATCGAGTGGTTGCCAAATTATTCTTCGTACACTTTTTACCAATCTACGGTAAAAATCATTATAAATTACCAAAGTTTTCTTATCCAATTTTTTTTATAATTCTTTTCTATAAATTTCAATAAATCACGCACACCAAAAAATATATATATATAAATATATAAAGGATTGGAAAGAAAGTGTATACCTGACAAACCAGCATTTGGGAGCCGCCCTCAAGGAAAAGAAACCTCCTTCCCCACCGATCAACCCCGTAGATGGACACCGCGGTGGCGGCGACATTGACACAACCAGTGATCACGGCGGACATAAGGGATGCATCGGAACCGAACCCAATTGTCTTGAACAACACCGGCGCGTAAAACATGATCACGTTGATCCCGGTGAACTGCTGGAAGAAGGGGATGAGCACGGCCATTGTAAGGTGCGGCCTGTACTTCCTCTGCAACAGATTCCTCCACGGGTGCTCCACCTGCTTCGAGGCCTCGCTGGCGGCGACGAGGTCGTTCAGCTCGTCGTCCACGTCGTCGACGCCACGAATGCGGCGCAGCTTGGTCTTGGCGGCGTCGTACTGGCCGCGCTCGATCATGGAGTTGGGGGTGTCGGGGAGGACGAGGGAGCCGACGGTGATGATGAGGGCGGGGACGACGGCGCCGCCGAGGCTGAGCCGCCAACCCCAACCGCCCTTGATCTTGGCGAAGAAGTAGTTGAGGATGTTGGCGACGAGGATTCCGATTGTGATGGAGAGTTGGAACACTATGTTGAGCGCTCCTCTGTATTTGTACGGTGCCATTTCTGATAGGTATAGTGGCACGGACTGTACAATTTGGTGCACACACACAAAACAGAGGAGAACCATTTCAGAAAGGATCCAATGGAATTGTTATCATAAACTTGTAGAAAGATAATTCAATTGACAAAATCACAAAGTTTTCTTTGATTTGGTTTGAAAATCAAGAAATTCCTACCAGAAGCAAAAGAATGCAAAACATCCATTAAAGTAATTCCACCTATAAATCCTAAAAATTCCCTTCTTATCGAAATACTTATACAAAAAAATTCAAGTGATTATTATAAAAAGTATTTTGATGAAGAAAAATTGAAAAGGCCACGTAAGATTCATCATATAAACATTATTCAATGTGAGATGTGTTCATAAGATGCATCAATGGAACGGTTCTATTTTTCAAGAGTAAAATGAATATGAACCTAAGACATATAAAACAAAGTAGATCTTATATTTTTAAATAATATTGTGAAAGATCTATGTACCTAACCAAGAGCACTGAGACTGTGCATAAGCTTTTCCTCGTCATCATCCACGACATTATTTTTCAGCATTAAAAGTTGGAACTCAAATTACTAAAAAGGTCAGTGACTTTCTACCGACTCGCTATATAATAAACAAAATAACTAAGAGCATGTTCACGTATACATCTAATTTATTAGGATCGAGTGCATATAAATTAATAAATTAAATATATTATATGGCACTACGATGATAGATCAAGCTGTGACTTATTATCACGGTCAACGCCGTCGCATTTGCGATAGCAAAAGTAAGCGGAAAATAAGGAACCGCATTCGTCACGACCGACGACATGTATGACTTTCGAAGCAATTATTATTTTTCTGATTAAAAGACTTCCAACCAAATTTTGTTGTACACACCACTGTTTGGTTGTGTGTGTGGAAAAAGGAATCTCATTCATATTTTCTTTTCGATGCTTTTCAGAAGCGTGATTATGACTCAAGGACCTTTCCTTTCCTTTAATTTTTTCTTTTTTTCCTATACCCTGTTTGGTTGCTATGGATACGGATTCCAATTTTCAACTTCTTCACATATTTCACAAATAATTGGAAATTTATTTTCTGATATAGCTCGTTTCCAGAGAGCAAAGTCACGAGAATGCTATGGACTCCTAAGCTAGTGAAGTCTGTGAGCTAGAATCCTATTAAATTACAAAATTTTGGAGACTAACAAATTCCAAATAAAACCAAGATTTTCAAATAATCAAATTTATGGGTTTGCAAGTGGCCAAACAGGGCATAAACATGGAGAACTAAGGGAACAAAGTCAAGGAACTAATAAATAAAATTCATAGGCTATAGTTTAGATAAGTTTATTTTCAGATCTGAAGGACGACTTTGAATTCCAGAGCTGAAGAATAGGGGGAAGAAAAAAAAAAGAGTAGAAAAATGGCACATGCCGAGCAAGAAAAACAACACTATAGTTAACACAAGGCCATTAGAAATAGTAAAACTTTTTAAAACAATTAAAATTAAAAAATAAATAAATAAAAAACCTTTTCACTTTGTCTGCAAAGAACACAATTTTGTTTTCTGCCACCAACTCCTAGTACGCACATAGGACCAAAACAAAAACCCAAAAAACAATTCTCGGAATCTTCAAATCCCTTATTCTTAGTTATAAAAAAAAATCAATTAAAAAGTAAGAAGTAGCCCTTCTGTTTTTACAGTGAGATAGATTATAGACTAAAGGAGATTCCAATTGTTCAACTTTAAAATTTAAAGGTTTTTTTTTTTTTGATAAGCGTCAGTTTGAGTTAATAGATTTAAGAATCTCCACGCTCCTTTGTCCATTAATTATATGAAAATCACTCTAAGACGAAGGCCATAATTAATTAAAACAAAATTAAAACTGCGTAATTTTGAGACGAACACGCAAAGAAGATCTTGAATTCCAAACAATATTCAAAGAGAAAAAAACAAAAAGAGAGAGTACCTGATTGGCGAATCCGACGCCGAAACCGAGTAGGATGCGGCCGAGGATGAGCATCCAAATGCGTTGAGCGAATCCATTGATGAGAGCGCCGGCGAAGAACGTCACCCCTCCCATCAGCATCGACCACTTCCTCCCGAGCTTTCGGGTCACCGTCGACGCCACGATCGACGACAGCAGCGCCGCCAGGTACAGCGACGACGTGAACAGCGTCAGCGTCTGGCTGTCGAACGTGCAGTACTGATTCGTCGACGTGTCCTCCGCCGTCTCCTTCCGGTACACCGCCGGGAAGAATTTCTCCAGGAACGACGGCATCGACGTCACCCCACCTCCATTGTCACCAACGAAAACAAGATCACTAGTTGAAAAAAATACATATGGATAGATAAATACACAGGCAACCAACTTAATAATAACTAAATGTGTACCTGAAATACCGATATCATATCCGAATATGAGACCGCCCATGGCCGCGACAATGCACGTCGCCATGACGAAAGGGGTGAGGTTACCGGGGTACTCCTTGCCGTTACTCGGCCCGATCCCTCCGGCAGCCGGCATTTTTTCTCCGGTGGTCGGAAAATTCTAGTCTAGAACAAAAACGAAGAAGGAGAAAAAAAAGGAATTGTGAATATGGAAAATTTGGGATCAGAAGAAAGAAAATGGATGTTTAATATGGAAACTAAGGAGGAGGGGGAAGAGGTCAGAAAGAAAATGAAGGGTTTCAGATTTGTGCAGGGAGTGTGTGTATATGAAGAGATTTTGGGTGGGCCCCTCACAGGCTTGAGCAAATGGGAATGCTGAGGGCTTCGGTTACCGAAGAAGAAGCGAAATGGGTGAGCTGTCCTACTCAATTTCTCATCTTGGTGAGTGCCCCCAAAATGTTTTAGTATCTCAATGTTTCAATTTTTTTTAAAAAGCAATTTATTTGTAATTAAATTGGGTATTAACAGCCGGACAACCACCCCCGCCGGGACCCACCGCACAACCCCATAATATTGTCATTATCCAAAAAAATATATCCAAACATATATGTATATTCATTATTCACTGGATCAGATTTTACCATAAATCCACTGAATTCTTTCGACGGCCAAAAAGTAATAACAAACCCATATATTTTCTGCCAAGCCACAGACCAACCTCTAATCTCCAATCCCTGGGCTCCGAAAGGGCCTATGATATGGGTTACAACAGTGCGTCGTGCGTCGTTCATCTCGTATTCTACAGGTAAGTAGTTACAAAAGTACTATTTAGTCACACATGGAACAGATTAATTAGTTATTTAATTAATTACGAGGTTAACGCGTGATGAAAATTTTGGGGGGGGGGGGGGGGGGGGAGTGATGCTGAGTCAGCACGGGATCGGATTACACTATCCTATCCGTGTTTGGATAAAGGACGGTGTTGGAGCGAGAAAACGCTTTTATTGTGAGCAATTATGATTGCGTGAGAACTAACTCCTTTACAGCGAAAGAGTCTGTGAAGTAAATCATACAGAATTGGGGGTTGGTGCCGGTTTGGATAATTACCATATTTCCATAATAAATAGGTTTTTTATTTTTCCCCCAACTCGGGACAGGGAGATGGGCGTAATAATGCGGCGTAGAGGAGGGTGTTTCTGGCAATATATTGTAGTTGGTACAATTCCAGCTGGCCCAATCCTGGAGCCCCCACCGAGATTATCTGTTGTTTTTGTTGTTGGTTTTGCCTTCTTTTTTTTGCTCAACAGCTCTTCTTGTCTTATTTTTTCCCTGAGAAAACATTTAAAAAGATTTTCAAAATAAATCGGGTTGTTGTCTAATTTTAAAAAATAGATTTTGTTGACTGTTTTTTTTTATTTGAGAACAGTTAAAGATTATAATATAGAGAATACAAATAACTAATGATGTTCAAAGAGCACTACAAAGACTACAGAAAAAGAACTAACTGAGCCCATTTGATTTTGTTCTCATTTTCATATTCTTATTTCAAAATTTTATTTTCATTTTTTATTGTTAATTGTTTAATTTGTTCTCATTTTCTATTGATAATGAGAAACATATCCGGTTTATATGTATTATTTTCATTTTTTGCCTGACAAGATTTGATGGCAGTGACCGAAATATTGCAAAAGTGGTTGAAATTTGGCCAGAGCCCATCCATGTTTTATGTTCTTATTTTCTAAAGATTTGAAATTGAAAATGAGAAGCACTAAACAAGATCTGTAATTATGTGCCATAGAGTCCTCATGGTGTTTGTCACAGGTCTTTTTTTTTCATTGACCTTTCTACTCTTAGAGTCCTCATGGTGCTGGTCACAGGTCCCCCTTTTTTTTCCATAGACCATTCTGACCTTTCTACTACTCTTACAGAAATTTATTTGTTTTGTATTTTTTTCTTAGAGATTCTTCCAACTTTTGCCAAGTAAAATAATCGGTGTAAAACTAATAAGCATTAGCTTAACTAGTAATAATCTGTCTTCTTATTATAGAAGTTAAGGATTTGAATCTTTGCTATGCTAATTATAATTTAACAATTTTAGATTTTCTTTTTTATATGGTTTAGTAACCTAAATAAATAAATAACTGATGTAATGAAGAAATAAACAATGACCATCTTCAAATAAATAAAATAAAATAAAATAAAACAATGACCAAGATTTTAAAATAAACATTTCAGATGGATTGTGGTAAAAAAACAAAAGCAGAAGAGTTTTTCTTCATTATTCAATGTTACAGATACAGTTAAAAGACTAATGCTACAGAGAGAATCGAATTGATTCATGCGAAAGCAGTACAGAGATTATTTAGAAAAGAAGAGAGAGAGAGAGAGAGAGAGAGAGAGAGAAAAAAAAATACTCTTGAACTAAAATCAGTTTGACTCAAGTTTTAAATTATGTAAATAAACACTGAAGGTCATTGGTCTTATTTATTTTAACTGGTCAAGCATTTGTGGAGCACGTGATTTTTAAATCTAAAAAATAAGTCACGCATTTATGAAATACGTGAATAATTTATTTTTTAACTGGTAACGCATTTGTGAAATGCCTAATTCTGAAATTAAAAAATAGGTCAAGGCACGATAAAAAAAAATGTTATATTGAGAAAATCGCAAAAGTATACCAAGTTGGGGAATTTATTATTATTATTTTTTATATTATTTCGAGAATTTGTTTAGCGCATTGCTAACTATAATTAAGTTAAAAGAGACGCAGAGAGTTTTTGGCTCTTTTTTTCACTTTTTTTTTTCCCGGTACGCATAATATGAATAGAATATGTCAATAAAATTAAATGGAATGCCTCTCTTTGCGCCTCTTTATCGTTAATTTGTGCATTTGACTTGCGTTTCTCAAAGGAGCTTCCCTGATAGGCGCGGTTTGATGCACAATCATTCCAAAATTTTATTTTGACAATATAATTGTATGAATTGAAAGGACACTCAAAATTTTAGGTACCGTAAATATTCTTAAAATTTAGTAATGTATAAACTCTTCATTCATAATATACAAATTTGAAAATTTTACAAACTCAAAATTTTAGGTACTATAAATTTTCATAAAATTTAATAATGTGTAGACTCTTCATCCATAAGATATAAATTTGAAAAATTTAAAAGAATGAAGGTTGGAAGGTGTTTATATTTTCATTCATTTTGTTTCGCAGATGAGTTGTCTAAGTATGTGTATACAATACAGGGGAGGGATGGATGAAGCAAGAAGTTATGCTCCTTAAATAAAGCACCCATCGTATGAATACCGTATTGAAACTCTAATCTTATAGATTGAAAGAACTTGAATAAGTAGGATAACCCTCAAAATTTCATGCAATCCAGCCTTGTTTGCGCACATCATCTTAATGGTGAAATATATACAAACGTTATAACTATTTAGAATTTTCTGCAGTTTGGATGGTATGTATGCGCCAACTTAAATGTTATAAAATCTTGATGGTCATTCTCATTTTTCAAGTTCTTCCAATCCGTAAGATTAGAGTTTTCGGTACTAGTCGATATGATGAGTGTTTCCTTTAAGAAGAACGTTCTTGATTCCCATGTATGATACTTAACCATAAATTCTGTAATATATCTTGAAAGTAGAAATTTCAATGCACGAGGGTGACGATCTCATCCCATCATTGGTGTATGTAATTATTTCAATTCTCTGTAGTTATTTATATTCCATAACCGAGATTCACTTTATCATTTTTCTTTCCAAAAGAATAAGAATGGAAATAATTAACAAAGCCAAATGATTGATTGACTTTAAAATTTTCTATGAACAAATTAATATGGCAAATATATATATATATATATATTACAGTGCTTAAAAGAATCAGTGAATCAAGGTCATGAAAAACTGTATAAATTTTCAATGCCTACCTAAAGGGGTTTAATATTCACAATTAGAATGGTTAAGGATGAAATGTAGGAGGAATGGCTCCCCTATATTGATGTGGAAGAAGCTTCAAGAACACTATTTGAAGAAAAGAACAGAAAAAGGGAAAAGAAGAAGAAGAAGAAGTTAAAGTGATACATTTGTAAAGGAAATTATTCGAGTGAGAACAAACTTGAATGACAAAACAAGAGAAAAGAAAAAAAAAGGCAAAAGGAAAAGGGGAAATATGAGGGAGAGAGAGAGAGAGATTTTTCTCATTTGATACTTTTAATGATTCCTTCCTCAGCATCCTCCAAAGAGAAATAGCGTAGGATATGTGAGATTGGTACGTCTTAATCTCAAATTATTACATCAATACTGTGTGTAGTATCGAAAAAAGGCTCATTTCTCCTCCACGTTTATACTATACTTTTTTCTCTACGTAAATGTTCATCTTTACATTCAGATTCTATGAACCTTTGACTCATACTCGTGCTAAAGCGTAACATACGTCTTAAATTAAATCATACAAATACAAAGAACTTATACAAGGTGATTAGATAGTGTTTACTTTTTCAATTTTTGTAATACAGGCGGCAGACAAGTCACAGATTTATTTACTAAACACTGTTAATCAATTATGAAAGAGATTTGTCCCAAAACGGTGGGAGGCCCACAAAATCTAAGGGTTCCAAAGTGCAAAACTGTGGTGTGAACTTTGGAACATGTTGCATCTTCTCAGGGGAGAAGTTAGGTCAACGCCCACCAAATCCCAAGGATAATGGATCAAGACGAGGGCAAATGGGCTAATGGATGAAGATGAAGTTAACAAGAGTCAAATGGCCTTATCGAGTGTGACTCACCGTTTTCCGGGGCTCGAGGGAGATTTTCACGGCTCTGACCTTGCAAATTAAATGCGTTTCCTTTAATTAAACTCATATTCATGCACCATTCATCTATATATATATATATATATGTCATTACAAAAGGATACTTGTACCCAACATACCTCATTTATTGTTTACGTGGTCATATATTTTGGAGAAAAAATAAAAGATGGGACGTTCCACCAAAACAAGCCATGTGGCAAGTCTTTGCATGAATACATTTTTTGTGTGGGTATATTATGAAATTGATCGCTTACAATAAGATAAGACTCTTATAAAACTGAAATGCTAGTGGGATTTTATGGAGGGAATTCGCCAATACTGAATGACAAAGGTTAAACTATTCCGATAATTATTGAACTTACTGCCTTTTATATTTTTATTATTAACTTTTATACGGTTATTTTTGTACCTTGATATTGACTCTTATACTAGTAAGCTATATATATATATATTTGTATTAAATGAGCATAAGACTTTTGGTAATTACAAGTTTTAGTAAGGTCTCCAATTCACATGTTTTCTATAACAAGCAATGAGTATGTGGAGGTAGGTAACTACTAAATTCTTATATATATCCTCAGGGCACCATTGAGCACTCGTTAGCTGGATCAAGTCTCTCATGATAAAGGAAGGCGACACATACCTAAATTTGTAATTTAAACCATGCAAATTTAAATATATATGTATATATATATTGGTAAAAAAAAGAGCAAAGTGTTATGTCAGATTATATTCAATTTAATCGTGTTTAAGCCTTTTATATATAACTGAATTTCTCTTGTTAAAATATGTGTCACCTTAAATAGGTATAAGTATTGATGGGAACACAAATATGGTAACCACTGATCTCATAATAAACGGACCTTGCGACACTTTCATGTTGTAAGTTGGCAATGTAACCATTAAGCTTGTCTAAGGTCGGTGCACGACGCGTGAGTCTGTAGAGCATAAATAAGGGTTCACTTTCTCTTTTTAGAGTCTTTTGTTCCATTGAATTGAAGGCTGTCCATCAAAGTTGACGTGTGAGTATTATAGGGAATTCTCCCTTTAAAATTTTGCGTTAGTTTTGTAAATATAATTGTGAGAAAATCTAGTAAAGTTTTGGATAGCGTTTCAATTTTCTTTATAGATTATTCAAGAGGCTTTTCTTGGCCGATCAAACTCGTCTGCATTTATAGCCAAAAAAAAGAAAGAAAAACAGACTTTGTATTTGATCATTGGATGGCTAACATTTGTATTTTGAAAGTTCTGACCAATCTTTTAAATTTAAAATGTGCCATTTTTTAAATTACATCGTTTTGAAAAGTTTAATTTCGAACAGATCTATAAGTTTCAAACTTCAACTAATAGCCACTGTTGCAAACACACACATGGCAACATCCAACAACTAAATGCATATTGCGTTTTCCGCCTTAGATACATACAATCACGGTTCTTTCTCAACCTAATGTATTTTTCACGGTTAAATACATGCTTAGTCACTCAAGCAACTTCAATTTTCATAAAACAATACTACTCTTCCTGAAAAATCGAATTTCTAACAAATCCCACTGCTCACATGTGATTGCAAATCCCACGTGTGTGTATATATATATAAGTAAATTCTACTTATCGCATGTGATTGACAAGATTTGTTCAGGATCACTTTATTCGGATTGATAAATTTATCCATTTTCTAAATACGAGTTAAGATAGATCACAACAATAGAGAATAGTGAAGGGAAGCATACAAAGGAATGTGAATTTGTCACACATTTCATTTTTACAAAATAAGCACTTCATCCCCATATTATTATTAAAATTCTCAACCTCATTAATCTTTGCAAACAAGGAATGTGTGGTTACAATGATTAATCAAAGCCAACTGTTCTTCCACGTAGAATAACTGAGATGCAATAAGGCTCTACTATTTCCCTTTTCCATCATTCACATGATTCAGCACGTAAAAGTTTCCTTCATTCATATTAGTATATTATCTATTTTGCCGACCATGAATTCCGGATAATGTGTTTTTTTTCTTTTTTTTTTTTATACAACTCTCAAGCCAACTGTAAACAATATCACATGTCGCATCTTCTCAGCGGGTAAAAAGTCCTGCAAGTCTCCTTTTAAAATGTGAGGACGCCATTTGTACACACATTGATACTTATTGCTATAGCTGTGCAATTTTATTTTATTTTTTTAAATGTGAAAATTTTAGTTACTCATACTGTGTGTAATTTTCTTTTTATGGTTTAAGATTCAGGATTAAGGGTAAAGCTGATTAAACTACTTTACTGCACATGAAAAATTTGCAGTCGAAGGCTCCCATTTTGCTTGTTTGAATGAGGTATCGATTCCCCATTTGAGGCTATTACCAAATTAAGCAATTGTAACAAAAAGGAAAAAGAAAAAAAAGAGAGGCTCAAATGGTAACGACATAATGAGGCTATGTGAATTGAGTAAATTAAAAGTGAGTTAGGCTACTTTGATCGCTCTAAAAGAATACATAAGAAAGAATAGCTAATTCTAATTATTTTTTTAGGTTTATTGGTATTTCCTTTCCACACTATGCTAATAAGGAATTTTTTGTTTTCTGTATTAATACTTAGTTGACATTAATAAAACGTATCTAATGAATTATGCGCTCCATGCATCCTCTTTAGCAGAAAGCAAGGTATTCCTTTCTATAATTACTTATTCACAAAGCTCATGTGGGTCTAATCATTTCCATTCCTCGTCTTATGGAAAATGCGTTTTCACACCACTTGGCCCTATTCCTCTCTAGAGGCATTTTAGTTATAGGTTTTATAGGAACTAGAGGATCCTATTTGACCAAATACCTAGCGACAAGCTCCTCACATGGAGATAGAATTCCTTAGTTTGGACTCATGGACTAACCTGAATCTGGTATATAAAGTTACATCATTTTACTAAAAGTAATACATATTTACTTAATATTTTTACCAAAATGACGTAGTTTTAAGATTCAAACTTAGGTAAGCCCTTAAATCGGGACTCAAGAACTCTTTTTACTATTTATACATTGGACAGCTATTTTTAGGTACGAATTATTCTTTCTATTCACTTGAATAAGGTGAATTGAAACTCGGTGGCTGATGCTTGGATGCAATATCTTAAAATAAAAAATGTTCTCATAACAGGAAAGGAATTAGTTTTAATACTGACCCATCACTTGGGTGATCTTAAAATCTGGCACTGAAAATTTTAAAACGTCAACTCAGCCATTTGATTTGTAAAAATATCTATACTCTTAACTGTAAATTATACGTAGATTTTTCAATTTTAAATTTTTTACATTCAATGCAATTGGCATTCAATTTGTCTTTTATATATTGCTCACTGCTGCATTTAAAAAAAAATAACGTTATTTTAAAAAAATGTTATTTCCTTTCCTTTCCTTCCCTAGGTGCATGACACACTATAAATACTTTTTCAATAATTAAATTCATGAATAGACCCTATGTTTGGCATCAATTAAGCACGCGAGCACCTCTTGATTAAGACCATTAGAAGGAACCTTCTCCCTGGTCCTACGTAGGATGTGCACATCGTCATCTCACAATGGAATCCTCTTTTCGCTTCTCCTTAAAAAAGAATTTCTTAAATTTATCTGCTACCTCCCGCTACGAAAAAATAATATACATTTATAATATTAGGACTTATCTTTTATACAGTGCCAGTATTCTAATTAGAGACAAACGCATTTCAGAAATAGCATTGTTCTAATTAAAAATGTGCGAATCTTTTAAAACTATTTATCAAAATGTCGTTATTTTGTAACGTGTATCTATCCCTAATTAGAAACACGAGACTGCATAATGAAATTTTCCTCGTTATCCTATTATCCTTTTGCATTGTCGGCGAACGCCTATAGGATCCTGAACATAGAGGAAATTAAATACAAAAGATGACTAAATCAAATGTAGTGGAAGATTCTTGCAAAGGGGGAAACAAGGGCAAGGCTTTGTTTATTTGGTGTATGCACATATTAGGCAGGTTCGAACCAGGGAGTGACAGCACGAAAGACCTGCAAAGAAAAAGTAAAGAAGCATCAATGGCTACACTTTAAAATATTGGGAAGAACCCTTCATAATCTATTGCTCAATTTATTTTTATATCAATGCGTGTTAAAGATAGTATCATCTCCTAATAGTGGTGGTTCTTACAGAAAAGTGAGTAGAAATATAATATTTCAGCTACAAGCTTTGGATACTGCAATTTTTTTTTTTTTTCTTTCCTCCCTTTCTGTTGCATCCTGATGCCTGTCTGTCTGGTTTAAATTTGAAATTTTGAAATCAATGTAAAGAAAGATATAGTATCATCTTCAAATGGTGGGTCTTACCCCCAAAAAATAAATAAATAAATAAAAGAATTGTTATATAAAATTTGAGTCAAAATTTTCTGCTGCATTTTATGGTATGGTGTTGACTTGTGATGGACACAGTGGCTTCCCATATTATTTGAGAAATTAATCTGGTTAATTCAGTAGCATAATTAGATGGGATTTACTTAACAAATTTCTAATCATGGGTTAAACAATTTCCAGAGTTAATGATTGATAAAGTTTGTTGAAATGGCCACTTCAATTTCCCATATTGAATTGTGTAATAAGTGATTTTCCTTCTTTATTTTTTCTCAAAGTCAAAAGGTTAAATCCTGGAGTAAGCATGACTCACACCCATGTCACAGGACAAATCATATAGAAAAGATATAATTGCAACAAAATGTAAAATTTTGAGGAGTAATTAATGAAATTTATCCAAAAAATAAATGTAATTGTATGGCTGCACTTAGAAGCCGGAACAGATGATTGAACAATAATAAAGAATAATAATAATAATTACTAGTAGTATCACATGCCTATTCAGTGCATGTTCAATGGCTTTTGAATAGGTGGGAGTGTGGTAAACCTGGAAGAAAATATATAATTTTAAAATTAATTTTAAAAATTGAAACCATATTTTATTTTATTCAAATTATTGGTTTCAAATTTTGAAAAAACAATCAAAATAAAAAAGCAGGTTGCCCATTTTAAGGGAACGGTTAATGGGACTTGAATGAATTAGAGCTTTTCAAGGAATGATTATGGCAACAGTTAGTGATAAATTGACATATTTGACTCTTATTTTAATTATTAACTAGGTGTTAGAAGGGAGAGATTAGAGAGTATAAATGAAAGTTTTGGAGAACATGCAATTCATCGGACCAAATCAACCCATTCAAAGTTTGCCTGACCCAAAAAAGAATGAGCCAGGTCCAATTCGGGCCCACCTACATGATATCCTCCAATTAATATTAATTTCGAGGGTATACTAGTTTAGTCGTGAGTTTGTTTTAAGTTGAATCCCAAACTTTATTTTTGTTTAGAATGAACACCAATGTTTTAACATGTATTAGTTCAAATCCAACCATCTATTAAATTGTAAAAATCCATAAATCCTCATAAATCCAATAGATATTATTTTCTAAAATTTAAATTAAATTTCACTTCTATATCACACTTAAATGTTAATCATTTGAAAAAATTAATTCTTAACTTTCAATTTAAATTTTACTTCCTTTTTCAGACCGAGAAAATTGGGAAATTCAATTCACTTTAGGTTCAATTTAAATTTTTTTTGTCAAATGATTTCTTCACAGAGTTAATTCTTAAATTTCACTTCTGTTGTCAAATAATTAAATTGAAGTGTGAAATAGAAGTGAAACTTATTTAACTCTTGAAAAATAATATCTATTGGCTTCATGGAGTTTCATGGGTTTTTTGTAATTTTGAAAAAGAAAGAAAAAGAAAATATAAAACAACAAAAGGGATTTTTAACCGAAAAATAACAGCGATGGATGTCAAGATCTAAGTTAATACATTTTAAAAATATTAGGGTTTATTCTAAACGAAAGCAAACTTCAAGGTTTAACATAAAACAGGACGTAAACTTGAGGATTTAACATAAATTTCACCCGTTTAGTTGATAACCCAACCCAATGAAGGATTGGCTGACTCAACCCACAAGTACTGCCCGCGAATCACGTACGTATTGGGCTTTAATCATTAGTAAGTAATATGAGTTGTGTACAAAAAAGGAAATTTTGTCAATTTTAGATCACACCTCCGTCACCGTTTTAACAAGGAGACAAACGGAATGGATCCATTGAAACGAAACAGAATCTAAGTTGAATAAATTATTCAAAAGAAAAAAACCGAGGTCTACATAAAAGTGACCGTAACCTCACGTGAGGTTTTTCGAATATTTTTCCTAAAGAAAATAAATACGCTAGAGACGGAAGAGAAACGGGAGAACCCAGTAAGGCTCTCACTTTTCCCAGATGTTAATCCACGACTAATATACATCAATCTTGTGTTATTCATTCTCGCTAGGCATATCTTAACTGTGTTTGATTACATGATTTTGGGGTAAAAAAGAATCAGGAGAAGAAAAATTGACGGCTGTTGCTGGGAATTTAAGCATTTATAAACGGATCTACACCTTGAATGAGCGAAGAGTAATACTACTTATACATCATTCGCACAACCTTCACACTAAAAGAGTATCTACTTATACATCATTCGTACAACCTTCACACTAAAAGAGTATCACAACCTTCACACTAAAAGAGTATCGTGACAAAATATGTGTGATTCTTTTTAAGTGATATTTTGATCAAATAACAATACAAAATCACACATTCTGCCACGTGATCTCTTTCGGTATAAAAATTGTATGAAAAATGCACAAATGGTATTACTCATGACCGAGACACTGTTAATTAGAAAGTATAATTAATGGTCGGTTCGGGTAGGGCATTTCAGAAAGATTTTACTTAATATGGTGTGGTGTATCCCGTCACACATATTAAATACTGTTTTAGTTACAAAGATCTCATCTTCTAAAAGCTATTGTATCCAAGGCTTGCCCAAAGGGATTGAGATGAAGATATCTTGGTTGGAATGAAGCTATAGATATATTTTCAGTCATGTCAATGCAGTGCAAAAAAATAAAATAAAAAATAAAAAATAAAAAATACAGCCCTTCAGCATGGACTTAGTGATATCTAAGCATGTGGTTGCAACAAAACCATATAATGTTTCTTCAAAACCTGATGTCACAGTTAGCCTAATATAACAGTGGCTTCGTTACATTCTTGCGGAATTGCTATTACTTTATTTAGTTTTCTTTTAGAGATATTTCACCCACGGTTCACCGAAATAATAATTAATTCCCACTCTATTTTGTTAGGCGAACTGAAAGGTGCCATAAAATATCAGTAAAGACCTCAAGAGGAGAACCAATATTTGAAATCAATTATACAAACTTGACTCATGAATTCGTCAGCAGGCAGAAAAGTTCGAGTAGTTTACCTCAATGAGGGTTTGCTCTGTAGCACATAAATCAGTACATGTGCAGAATTCTTATCACAAATGGGCGCCACCAGCATGGGGAGAGCCTACGAAATACGGGTCATTCCTGTAGTTTGAATAAACAGGAAGATCGAGGGCTTTCTCTGCAATCTTTCGGTCCTCGTTGATCTTTGCTACCAGGTTTTCGAGGGATGAGAAATTTGCCTGTATAAAAGCCCAAGATATGGATCATATTAGGAATCATTAAGGAAAACAAATCAGGAAAAAAAAAAAACCTAGAATAATTCACTTTTGATGGTACCTCGGGCCGTATATAGCCCACGATAACAAGACGGAGTTCTTCGCCGTAAAAATCCTCATCAAAGTCATGAAGCAACCATGGCTCCTGAAATCGTGAGTTTTAGTAAAGAAATGAAATAATACGCAAGTTAGAATAAACGGAGTACACACAGGTAGCCTGCACCCATTATGGGCAGGTAACAGGTGCAGGGTTTAGCACCCATTAATGAACGGGTCATTTTTACCATTAACCAATGGGTGAACCCATCTTGACCCAGCTCACAGGTACTCAGGGGTACCCGTTTGCCAGTTCCAGTCACATGACACTCACTATGGTCTTCTCAGTGTTGTTGAAATATGGGTTCCAGCCAATACTCATCACCATCTTGTAAACACCTCGCGTCGATAATCCAGCCCACCCAAAATATACCCCCGCCGGATGCTCCGAAAGGACAGTAACATACCCATCCGTGGATAAATTAGCTAAGCAAATCAAGTGAACTTGTTAAAATGCTGAATGAATAAATTATTAACCTAAAAGGTGAACCAGAAAAAACAAAGCTACATACTATTCCCAAATCAACCAATCAAACGGAACCTTCATAAAAAGTCGGGTATAAACAATGAGCTCTAAAGGAACCCATTAAGGAGGAGATACCAACTCAAGCAAGGTCCAAGTTGAGATTTTTCTGATAATTATGCCAAACATATTAATGGTTGAAGAAACATTAACAAGAACTCATCTGGTCCAAAAAGAATTGGGGTGGGGGGGGGGGGGGGGGTGAGGATAAGAGAAGATTTTTTGAATACCTGTAGGGATTCCAAGCACCTTTGAACCACGACCAAAGCCTTTGATTACAGGCCCACCTATGCACCAAGGTTCTACTGGTAAAGTATTCTCTATCCCTGAAATTGCAATCCTCGTAAAATGGCTGATCAAAGTTTCCACTAGTATGTTTCAAATATGATAAATGTCACTGGGACTTACAATCTTCAAATGGGGGCAGGCCCCACTTTTCAGGTCGTAAGTCAAGTAGAGAATTTATTACTTCATCTGCAGCAGTGTAAAGGTGGGACTGTTTTGGAAGAGATGGAACAGCAACCACTTCCATTCCAGCAGCCTTACCACCTAGGACACCAGGCCTGATAAAGCACAAAAATTCATATAGCCAAAGATTGACAAGGTTCATCCATTTCAGACATAATGCATAAGTACATTCTAGTTGCAAGCGCAAGTGGTAAAATACAATAAATCACAACACACTATCACACAGAAAAAATGGAAGTAAAAAATATGAAACATAAATTATCATGAGAAAATTAATCCATTAAACAAAATTCCACTGCACTAATATTAGGATCAAAATCTCAAATGTGGGTTCGTCAGCATCATACCTAAGCGTCTTTTGATAATGAATATAAAAGGATTCCAAATGCCATGCATGCACATACCCATGTAAGTCTGTCAGACTAAATTAAAAGTGCACTCCAGGCTGATCTTTACTTTTCATGGTTACAATAGTCTGATATGGCAAACAAATAAATTATAGTGTCGTTTGCACAGAGCAATGTTTTTGATTGCTGGGTCGCTATGCAGTTCACATTTTTCATAATAGCATCAACATATTTAAAGTTAGATCACTTACATTGAATCTTCGATAACAAGGCAGCCCGAAGGTTCCATATTTAACCTTTTTGCTGCTTCAAAAAATCTATAATAGTAAACCCACAGAGTTAGAATGCAAAAACACTATATCTACAACTTTTAGTAAATGAACTACTTGCCATTGAGCCTCACATGTCAGGTGATGGCTTCCCTGTTCTCACTTCATCACCTCCAATGATAACAGAGAAGCATTCTTTCCAGCCTATATAAATGGAATGATTCCAGCAAATAAGTTCACCGATGAACAATATATACATATACATATATATATATATATATATATTGCACATTGCATTGCCTAGAGAGGAGATGAGAATTAAATGTTCCGTGAGTTTCTAGACAAACTTACCTGGATGATAGTATATTTTTGACTCTATGCTTGCCCTTGGGGAATTTGAAGCCAATGCCATAGGCACGCCATGGCCACTTAAATGTCTAATCAACCGGTTGGCGCCTGGAAGGGCTTTGATATTGCACCACCTACAATCATAGACGTACTCAGTTGAAAACATCTACCACCTTTTTAGAAATCAAACAAAAGTGCCTCATGCCTTCCGTAATTACTTTGAAGTCTATTTAAACAAAAAATAAGTTAACATGATACAGTCCTACATGGTATGGCTTGTAACACCACAAAGAATGGATCCAAAACACAAAAGGAAACAAAAAGAAGATCTGTTATCAAGCAACATTTAAAGAAGCTTAGCCTGCACCAGATACCAAGAATTGGCCAGTAAGAAACAGCGATTGACAAACCAAAAGAACTGTTTACAGGATCAAATATGAAATGAACAGAAGTCATGTAAAAATGTAATTCAAATTTTTTTATATACTTGTCTGACTTGAGATGAAATTGCTATGGAATAAAAGACAGCAAAAGAGCAGGCAGGACCTTTTGAATTTAGTTTCCTCAAATTAACATGTTGTAGGAGAAAATTCGAAGATGTTTCTGCCTACTTCTAATGTGTCCCTTATACGAGACATTATACATGATAGCATTGTTGTGGGAAGATTGCACCAAGCTCTAGCCCTGCAGATGCAAGCCTTCCATCCCATAACTTTTTGCATCAAAAGGAAAGTTGGGACTTTTTCCATGTTAAGCAACAGTAAGTTTGGAGTACAATAAACTCCACATCCTGAGCATGCAATATATGTTTTAATACTTCCACAGATATGCGCCAGATAAAAGTGAGTGTATAAGTTAATTACTGATCAGAGAACATTGGAGTAATTTCTGTAATGAGTTCAGCAGTTGTGCAAGGAAGGTCATATTCTTCTTTAATGGCAGCTGCGGCTTCAAAAGGTGTCTTTCCTAGTATCCTGTGAGCTTCTCTTCCATCCCAGTGCTTGTCATGCTCAGCCAAGAAAACCCTTAAAACATCACTAACGATACCATCTGCCACAAAATTACAGTTAAGTATGGACAAAAATCTAAAACAGACACTAAGATTCAAGTGAGTACATAGCAGCTAGTTGCTTGACTTGACAGGTAACTAGAGGAGAAGAATACTCTATCAAACCAGGAAGATTAAGAAGTATGGATCTTTTGTTTAATGAATATATGGCACATGCACAAAGACTATAGCCTCCATTTCATTGGGTTCCAATATATGTGCTGAGTAAGAAAGTTATTACATTGGTAAAACAATATGCAGAAAAATTCTTTTGTCCGAAGAGAAGAAAAAGCTTTTGGCATATAATCTGAAATTGACGGTAAAATTTTATGCAAACTTGTTTCTGTTCCAAGACAAGCATAGACCACAATCTGCTATCCTCCAATTCCCTTGTCTGGTCTATACAACAGTATATTCATAAATCAAAATTCACATAACTATTGACAAGGAGATGCTGACCTGTGTTAAGAAGTGTACCATCCAAATCGAGGATGATGCATGAGACTAACTTCTTTAAAGTCTTAGCCATCAATAATTTTGATCAAACGGGCTTCTGAACTAGAGACTATGCTTTCATTTGCAAAATATATCTGGTACAAAAAATAGAAGAACTTATTCAGCTGAGGGAAATATCAACACATTAAATTAAACGTAAAAACCCAATCTCAATCCTGAAGAAAAATTAATCAGCCAATTTTCACAGCATCTTCGAAAAATATCTTCAAAGATTTTAATTTTTAAAAATAATTCTTTACAAATTCCAGCATCCCTAAAAATATATAAAGGTTTCCCCCAAATATAGATCTTTAATGCTAGTGATACAGTAAATGAACCAAGCCCATTGTAGAGAAAGGGATAAAAATTCTTACCCTTTTCTCTTTGATAGGCATGGCAAGAAAATTCTAGCTCTGCCACTTACCAAACTGCTTGGACCATGTAAGACTCATCATCGCATAGTTACTTGGATCGTGGATCATTTCAGGAATGAAAGCAGAATTTATCACAAAGCATGGAACTATAGAGGTATTCTTTTCAGAAATGGTTTGTTAGGATGAAATAGATTCCTAGGGAACCAAGAATGATATTTTCATTCCTATTTAGAAGTTCAAATCCCCTAGATATAATTTATATAATTTGTAGTTCCTTAAATTGAGTTTGATAAGAGCCCAGCTGTTCTCTTACAATGTTAAAGCGTTACATTTGCTCAGATCATGATTTGGAAGAAGTGGAAAATGACCCGCAAATGTGAATTTCAAAACAAAAAATTTCCAAGGCCTCCCAGCGACTACCGTATGTGCCACCGTTCAGAACTATCAAATATGTACACGGAAATTAATTGTGCAGCGTACCATATCGAACTGGAAGTGAATGAAAAACGCTAAATTGCCCCATTATTGAAAAAATCCAACATACTGCTGTATTCTCTTTACAATTATTCATTATAGCAGGCGAAATTGAGGCCCACTTTTTGAACTTCCCAAACCATGAACAAGAAAATTATACTTGTGCAATATTCATCAATAACTGCAAATAATTTTGAACATTCGAAGTAACATAAAAGAATTGCAAAAACAGCGAGGATTCAGCACATCAAAATCAGACAATAGCAAACTTGGAAAGGAAGGCATCGAATTTGTTAAAAAAAATAATCAAACAAATTAAGAGAGATATGAATTGAAGAAGAAATGCTTTGGAAGAATTGCGGGCCTCAAGCACCGCAAAAGACCTTTGGAATGCACGGAGAAGCTATAGAGAAATTACAAGGTCGTATAAAATGCAGAAAATTCATAAAAATCCATAACCATGAAGCATACGAAAACCCTAAAAGATAATAAATTAATTAATTAATAAATAAAGAGAAACTAAAGAAATCCACAACCGGTGCAGATCACGCTGGCGAAGGATGAAGAGAAGAAGAGAGAGCGAGAAAGGAAGAATTGCACAGATGAGAAGAGGAAGAACAGTGAAAGAAGTGGGAAGAGAGAACTCACTGGAGAATGAAATAGGGGGCGGCTTTGGAGAGCGGCTCTCTGGGAACATGGCGAGAAGTTCGCGCGAGTAGGCACCATTGGATAGAGTGGCTGGAGGGAATCAAGTTCCCTTCGATGATATTAACACCGAATAAACAAATAAAAAATATTCACAACTCGGAATAAATAAAATAAAATAAGACTAAAACATCAAATTATTGATGTAACGCCCGAGATCTCAACGAGAAAAGAATGGAGTTTTGATTATGAAACAATTATATGTAAGATTTAAAATATATCAAATTAATAATTATGATGAAATAATTATGTTATTTAGTATTAGTAAAAATTTATACAATAAATTGCTCTATTTTAAAGATTGGGAGCTGAATTAGTAATTAAGCTAAAGTTTAAGGCATAATAAAATATTTTGGCCTAAAAAATCATCTATATATGATATAAAAATTATTTTGAGGATAAAAGCTTAGTACATAAATTTCCTTTTCTACTTTAAAAAAATAAATAATTTAAGTAAAATTTCATGAATCAAATGATTATTACATGTGATTAGACTTTGTGATAGTATGGGTGCCTCTCATATGAGATTAAACTAATTGATATATCAATCACAATCAATCCTCTATTTCCTAAGTTATTAGTTTACTCTTTCTAAAAGAAAATTTTTAAAGTAAAAAAAAGATTAACAAAACATTATTTTCCTTTTTCATTACAAAGGAAACTAATAATATGAAAAGAAAAAAAGAAAAAAAAAAAGAGAGAGAATGAGAGAGCATCGTAAAGATTCAACGCTCATCGGTAAATAAATACCATTTTTATTTTTATTTTTTGAGTCAGGATACACACCGGGAGATTACTGTTTCTGTTGCGGACTCCGGGCAGCACTCAGCTTAATTTCCGGATAATAAGTAGAATTTATGGATCTGCACCGCTAAACTATTTTGCGTTACAAGAAACTATGTTTCTTATTGTGCTCATGGCTTCTTAAAATTATTTTGTGTTAGGGTTAATTTTAACCTTATGGACTTGTAGTGAATTTGAAATGTTCACAAACATTTTGTTACACGTGTTTTTAGATTCTATATCTAAAATTGTTTCTATTCTTGTGCCGGAAGCCAATTGAAAGAGCGAGCAGAGACAAAACATTTTGTTACACACGGATTTTAAGCCATAAACATTATTTTTAAAAACAAAAGGGCAACAAATGAAAATCTTGACATGATAATATGATATTTTTTTAATATGATATTTTTTTACTCTAATTATTTATACTAATATAATAATGTCACATTTTAGGAATTACATTCCTATAATGTGATATTTAGTGAGAATATGAGATTTTGTGAATCAAATGATCCATCAATTAAAGCACATTAAGATGTAGAATGGAAAAAGCAACAAACTAAGGTTTAATCTCAAGAGTCTGGGATTGGCTATATGGGACTAAAATTAGAAGCTGCATTGGATCCATAATATAATATGAATTTTCTCATGTCACTCATTCTTATCAGACCCTTAACGTGAATCTTTCCATGTCACCCACTTTTATCCAAGGTGACCTCCTCATCTATTTTTCTTATACTAATCTCATATTTGGTTGAAGATAATGAATATTTTATTATTACCCTTACCTTTATGAAATAATTATCATCTCTTTTAATTTATTCTCATATTTGATTGAGGATAATGAATATTTCATTATTACCCTTATTTTTATTAAATAATTATCATTTCATTTAATTTATTTTAGAGCTCTTGACTCAACCTCATTGATTCTTGAGAATAATTATTTCTTATATAGTTCATCCCATCCCTGATTTATGGTTCCACTGACGCACCATTAAGTACATCCCTAAAATGACCACGTGAATTGAATCATAACAATGCTTCTCACTGAGCTGATTCCAAAGTAAGAACGGTACGCATAAAACACAAAACGGGATTCAAAAATCAAAATATTTGATGTATAGCTCCATAGTCCACGTGTCTACCTGGGGATGGAACACTATAAATTTTTTCACACTGCATACAATATTTACTCAGAGAAAACAAAACGAGAATCAAATTCAGGTTGTTGCTTTAAATTTCTTGATTTCTATCCATGAATCTTCACAAATTCTGCTACAAAGACTATTAAATCACTCAGAAAAAATATAATCATCACAAATAAGAGCAACGTAAGAGCGGCCATTCACATGTACACTAGGGTTCTAACTCTGTATTCTTAGAAAAATCAAGTGTTCAAAACAACCGTTAAACTATGAAGCACGGGTACGGATACAAATATCGGATACGATATAAATCCGGTACGAAGATTCGATAATTTTTGAAAAACTAGGATACGGATACTGAGATACGATATATTAAAAAAGCTATAAAAAAATAAATTATATATAGACACATATATGCTCTAAGTTTAAGAGAAATAACTTAAATAAGGCATTAGCATGTATATTAAGTACAGTTTTAGAGTTCAACCTCGAACTAAAAGTCAAGTTACATTTAAATTAAAGTAGGTCAGTATCTAATTAACAAAAGTAGATCATCATCTAATTAAAAAAAGTAGGCTCTACCAAAAGTAGATCACTAACTAATTAACAAAAGCAGGCCATCATCTAATTAACGTAGAAGAGGAGTTGCTACTGCTGGCACTGGTAAAGTGTACAAATCCATTCATGTTTCTTCACAAATAAATAAAAGACAAACAAAACAGCCAATTAACTTAGCAACCAAAAAAAGAGAGAAAGAAATTGATCTAGGTTGAGGGCAGAGAAATAGGAGAAGATTGTTTCAACATACAGTACTTGTCTTGCTTTGTTCCCTGTGAGGAGAAATTTTTCCAAACCCTAAAGAAGATGAGGAGAAGGCGAGAAGAGAATCATTGTTACTCTTTTTTGCTCAAAGGAGAAATCGTCACAATTCTTGGAAAGAGGAGGAGAGAGGAAAACCTTAACTTGGTCTTTGAGGAGAATTGTGCCAAACTCTTTTTTTTTTTCTCTCTATAAGAAAAATAGTCATTTAAAATATATATAAAACAAAAATAGTAAAAAAATATTATATTCCACTAATTTCGTATCCCCATCGTATCTTTTCGTATCCCATCGCATTTTTTCGTATCCGACCGTATCCCAAATCATATCTTTTCGTATCCTAAATCGTCTCTTTTATTTAATTTTAATTATTCCGACACGCTCCCGACACATATCTTTTGCATATCTTCGCGTATTGGTATCGAGAACGTACAAGATACGAATACGATAACCTTCCTATGGTATCGGTGCTTCTTAGCTGTTAAATAGCTATGAAAAGAGAATTACGGCAAATGGGAGCAAAATGCCATGCTTGAATGACCACCTTTATACATACTATTGGGTTGCAACCAGAAATTCCTAAGTGCTCAAGGAACCGTCGAATTACTACGAAAATAGAATTATGACATATAGGAGCAGAAACCGACGCATAAATGAGCATCTCTGCACCTACTCTTGGGTTTTAAATGTAAATTCCTAGCAGATTCAAGTGCTCAAAAGAACTGCGAAACTAAGAAAATAGAATCACTGCGTTAGGCGACGCCCTCGGCAAGCGTAGCATTTTTTGAGACATTATTAGCAAATCTTCAGGCTTACGCTTCCTTGACTTGGAATGCTTGGAATGCTTTATCAAATTCCCGCAAATGACCATCTTCTCCAGTGCCATTCCCCTTTTAAGCAGAAACTGTACAATCTCAATATCATAATCGCCTCCGGTGAAGCCAGCTATCTTTACAGTCTTCAGACTCGAATCTAAGCATTGAAATTTTGAATTCCGAGAAACCCAGTAGCTCTTTCCGTCAAAATCGTGCAAATCAATAAACTTTGCACCAAAAGGAACCTTACGGAAAAGCAAGATAGAAGAATCAACACACAAGAATGAATGCAACTGTTGGGAAAGGATTTACCTCAACGGATTAAATTAGATTCATATGATTGCGTAATAGATCATGGGAAAAAAAAAATATAGAGCTAGACAACAATAACGAAATTAGGGTTAACAGGAACATTTTGGTAACTCTGCCTTATTAGAAACCCGAACTAGGGGAGCTCTCATTGTAGGCTTATTACACTCTCAGTATAGTTAACTATTATTCTCTTCCATGCAACTATAACATGGTACAACAGCCCAAGGGGATGTAGAAATATACCCATGGAATTCTGCGTGATTGTTGCTTCGGGAGGTAGTGAGGATTTCTCACGCCAAAGATTAATCAAGAATTACATTTTTCACGCAAGTTAGGCGATCAAACTAGATTCATATAATTGCATGATCACTATTTTGCTCCCCCCCCACACCCCCCCCCCCCCCCCCCCCCCCCCCCCAAAAAAAAAAAAAAGAAAAGAAAAACACACACAAAAGCATATACTAGGAAGAAAAACCTGGAAAACAATATGCAATAGAATGTTTCAAATACCTGAGGGGAAAATATGGATACTACAACCTTCAAGATTGGCCTTTCAAGAAACTTAAACAAACAAAACACCAAACCCCAGCTTAATTGAAATATACCATTAACATTTATTAAATCCTACTCGGCCAATATAGAGAAAAAATATATATATTATTTTGTCATAAATGAATAAGCTATTCTAAGAAGGCACAAATTTCTTTTAGTGCATGGCCAATGGCCTTTAGTTCAATGACATCTTCCCCCCGTCAGCACAAGGGTTTGATAAAGGTTGTCAGCTCGAAGCTAATGGGTGTGTGTATTTAAGTGTTGGAAATCCAGAATTACACACTGCCTAAGAAGTTCAAGAAGCTTGCAACAAATATACCACCATGACACGTAACAAAGTTCAAGATGAAGGAAACAATATATCATCATATTAAACTCTCCTTACAACTCTTGTTTCCGTCAGGGAGTCATGTATTTGGAGTTAATGAGATAGAGTTTGGGCAAAAAGAACTCACCCAGAAATTGGTGGAGTCCCTCACGTTTATAACTAGCTCCTGCAGGTCCGGAGAACTCTGTAGTAAGCTTAAAATACCAGGGAAATCCCATTCAGCCAAACATGTGTCTAACTTTAAATATTTGCACTTGGACAATGGAGCAAACATGCCCATTACCTCTTGTATTGACAAAACCTGCACATCCAGTTACACTAACAAAGGGTGATGCTCTCATTTAACTGGAACTCAACACTATGGATTTTGATTAATAAATAATATGTAAATGGCTTACCAGATACAAAGAATGAACAAACATGCCGATAGTTAAGCACAATAACGAGGGCAACAAAAGAACACTGGGGAGCTAGGAAGACGTCTACCTGAATGCACCAAGCCCCAACAGTCAGATTCTTCACATGGTGAAGGGAATCAAGAAGCCGTTTGAAAAAGTTGCAATACTCCACATTAGCTTTATCTCCCATCTCACCCAACAACTGGAAATTTAGGTGCACGTCAGCCAGAGACGAAAGCTTAACTAGGCTGAACTTCCCATAGAAATTCCCGAAAATTTCCAATGTTCGGAGCGGAGGACCCGAAATCGTCAATTCGGAGCCCAAATCAGGATACTTCTCACCCCCATGGATCGTCAATTTCTTAAGCTTAGAAGAACAACTAACAACTAAAGTGTCATACCCACTACAAGCATGCAATTCAAAAACCTCTAGTGCAGGGCAGCCAAACAATATATCATCAATCATGCGATTACTCAACTTAATAAAAGAAAGCGACAAATTTCTAAGCGAAGTCCAATAGAAGCGGATCATGCCAAGCTCGAAACAGCAATACCTCAAAGCCAATCGGGTCAGCTTCTCGTTGCTGAACAAATGAAGAGGCAACTTGTACAAATCAATTTCCCCCCGCTTGATCGCATCGATATCGTCCACATCGGATCCCAAGAAATCGAGAGACAGCTCTTCTACCTCCCTTGTCACCGCGAACCGAATCCATAAATCCACGCGGGGCGACAAGGAATCGACGTACTCGAAATCGACGCTAAACTTCTTCACACTAGGGGTAGAGTGAAGGATGAGGACCTGGTCGACGAAGTCGCAGAATTCGTAGGAGTAGTCGCTGTTCGAGCTAGGGTTTCGGAAGGCTAGGGCGGGGACGAGGGTCCAGAGGAACTGCCAGCGCCTGGAGCAAACGCCAGTGCAAACGGCGTCCTTGATGGGAAGGAAAGAGAGGATGTGGATCAATATGGAGTCTTGCAGGGCGCTGATGCGATCTGGGGTTGCTCCTCTGCGGCGCTACCGCCTTGGGGAGTCGACGACGGCATAGCTTGAAAGATCGGAGCTGTGGGTTTCGGGGGTCGAAACTTGGCTGGAGCCTTCGTTGACTGAATCGCCGGCGCCGGAGGAGTATTCCTCCACGGAGGCACTTCCGTAATCGACTAAATCGTCGGCGCCGGAGTGGTCTCCTTCGTCCATGTGAAGCGCACAATAGAAGACGAAACCCTTCCTTTCGCCCGACTGAAAGGGAGATGAAAACCGATCGCTTTATTTTACTCCTTTTTTCTTTTTTTCCTTCTGCAGCTTTTGGTACGCATTTTATTAAAAAAAAAAAAAAAAAAAGAGTGTTCATCCAGAATAATGTTGTTTTATTAAAAATTTAAATACATAATAAAATTTTTTAACAAAATGAAATTATTTTGGCCGCGAATGATGCATACCTTTTTTTTTTTTTCCCCCTTTTATAAATACTATGAGTGGTCTGAATTTATAAAATTATGAAATTTTATAATTAGACAATCTAAATTCATAAATTTATATTTTTATCTTCATTTTAATCTAAGGAAAAACATTCAAAAGAACCCTATAATTTAGATCGTTTTTGGGTGAACCTTCCTTGCATTTCAAATTATTCATTCAACCCCCTCAACCTTGAACTTAGTTTATGAGATCCATAAAAAATTGCACTAAATTACAGGGAGTTTAATTAAAAATACAATAAACTAAAGGAAGTCCTCAGTAAAAAAATTTAAACTAATCGCATTTGCCCCGCTTATCAACAAGACCATCAAGTTGATTTCCCTCCCCCTCCACAGCACTTTCTCAAGTGCCCACACAAGTTTGTTTCATTGTATGTGCACAACTCTTTATGTTCTAATCAGTTCGTGAAAAAATTCTTAAAACCCAACTTTTGCGGTTCAAGCCATTATTCAAGATATCATCCCTAGGTTCAAAAAGTTATTATCAGATTCCTTGAACTTTCGTGACCGAAACCTACCTCATCCTCTCTCTTTCTAAAAATAAACATTTCCAGATATAAACATTCTAGCCAGAAACTTGAAGAAAATTAAAGCGCTAAAAGAACTGTTAAGTACCTAAGAAAATGGAAAGACTAAAAATAGGAATAAAAATCATATATACCTCACCATATACTCTGGGGTTCTAATTCAAAATTAGATTCACAGAATTGCATAATCAATATTTGGCTGGTAAGAAGAATGCCAATCTGCCATCACTCATACACATGCAGATAAAGGAAGAACAGCATGGTGAACAATTTTTTTTTTTTGTTGGATCAATTGAAGAATGTTTCAGAATAGTGGGAAAAAAAAATCTGATGGTGAAAATATGGAATATTGATCCTTCAAACTTCTAGATGATCCTTGCAAGACTCCCTTACAAACAAACACTAGCTTAAATTGTTATGCCATGAATGATTATTGAATCTGACTTCGCCAAGACAAAATATTATTGCTATCGCAACTGAATATGTTATGCTAATAAGGTAATAATTTAATTTTTTATCGGTAGATGCACATGCACCCAGCAGTTTTGAAATAAACAACCTTTTTCAAACCCTTGAACTTCACTTACAAGGGGAGCATTTTTTTGAGCCACTATTGGACTGAAGGACATTGGCTACGCACTGATATTTGACGGCTAGTATCCCTCTTGGGTATTGGAAATCCAAAATTACAGATTCCCCTATGAAGTCCAAGAAACTTGCAAGAAAACAATACCATGACATGCAACGATGTTCTCCGTGAAGGAAACAATATATTGTTGTCATATTGAACTCCGATGACAAGCCTTGTTTCCATCATGGCTTTATGCACTTGGAAACAATGAGATCGAGTTTGGGGAAAAGGAACTCACCCGAAAACAGGTGGAGGAGCTCATATTTATAACTAGCTCCTCCAGCTCAGAAGAACATCGTAGTAAGCTTGCAATACCGGGGAGGTCCCATTGTGTCAAACATGTGTCTAACTTTAGATATTTGTGCTTGGACATTTTTTGTTTGGAAGATGAAGCAAGCGTGCTCTTCACTTCTTGCACTGATAAAACCTGCACATCCAGTTACATTTACAAAGAAATGCTCTCATTTTAGTGGAACTCAACACTACTGAACTAATAAATACTTTATTAATGGCTAACCAAAGAAAAAGAAAGAACAACCATGCAGATAGTTAAGCAAAAAAAGGGGAACAAAGGAACACTGAAAGCTAGGAAGAAGTCTACCTGAATGCACTGAGCACCAACAGTGAGATTCTTGACACGACCAAGGGAATCGAGAAGCGTTTTGAGAAAGTTCCCATACTCAACGTTAACCTTATCTCCCTTACCACCCAACAACTGGAAATCCAGGTGCACATCAGCCTGAGACAATACATCGTCTAGACTGAAATTCTCATGAAAAATTCCTAAAATCTCCAATGATAGAGGCTGAGAAGCCAAAATACCCAATACCGAACCGAATCAGAGGAACTGTCACTTCCATATATCGACAATTTCTTAAGCCTAGATGAACTATTAACAACTAAAGTATCATACCCACTACAGCATGCAATTCCAAAACCTCAAGTGCAGCGCAGCCGAACAATATGTCCTCAATCAAACGATCACTCAGCTTAATATAAGACAGCGATAAATATCTGATAGAATTTAAACGAACGGAGTTCATGCCAAGGTCGAATCGACAGTACCTCAATGCCAATCTAGTCAGCTTCTTGTTGCTCAACAAGCACAGCGGCAACTTATAAAAAATAACTTCCCCCGCTTGGTGGCATCGAGAACGTCCACATGGGATCCCAAGAAATCGAGATACAGCTCTTCCACCTCCCTCGTCACCGCGAACAGAATCCACAAACCCACGTGGGGCAACAAGGAATCAACGTGCTCGATCGAGGGTTTCGGAAGGAGAGGGCGGGGACGAGGGTCCATAGGAACTGCCAGCGCTTGGAGCAAGCACCGGTGCGTATGGCGTCCTTGGTGGGAAGGAAGGAGGGAGTGTGGATCAAGATGGAGTCTTGAAGGACGCTGATGCGATCTGGGTTGTTCTTTTGGCGCGCCCGCGGCCCAGGGAACAGCGGTCATTGAGACATTCATCGTCGTCGCTCTCGCTTTCTAAGTAATCCTCGCAACAGGAATCCAGAGCAGCGTCCCTGTACGCTTCGCTGAACATTTCGTCAAGCGAATCGTCGGTGCCGGAGTCGTGTTCCTCCATTGCTGCGCCCCCCGTCCTCGATCAATGCCGTCAGACGAGATGTGAAGCGCGGAACCCTTCCTCTCTGGGACATTACAAATAATTACAATGTCAATTACAAGCTATCCTGAATAACAAGATGACAAGTTGGAATTTTATATTGTTCTCTCCACAAACATGACTAAAAGTATAAGATTGAAAAATATATATATATTTAACCTCAACCACTAGGTGACTAAAAGGTACAGCTTTATTCCAAATTTCAGTTAATGTCACCAAGAAATCTCTCTCTCAGCTGAGAGGGGGTGCCATAAACATCCACTTTGAGGCAATTCCCAATTCAATTATCAGTAGTCTTCGATATATGCTAAGGTCCATTCAACAATGTATAGAGGATTTCAACCCCTTTGAACATTACATTGTTCCTTTTATTTCAAATAGTCCAAGTAATAGTGAGAAATAAAGTTGTATCCTCTCTAAAGGAATTTTCAATTAGTAAAGCAGCTAATTTGTTGAAAATTAAATATATTGTAAGAGCCTAATGCTCATCGGAGCTGCTGTCCAGATCTTCACAGTCCATGGGTAAGAAAGCATAAAATGATTTATACATTTTTCTTTTCACAAAAAACACAAGACATTGGACAATCAATCTTTCAACACTTAAACTTATCCCTAATAGGCAAAATATCATGTGCATTAGATAGACATATAGTAACATGTCCTTGGGAATAGCTATGAGAATAGCCCGACTAATCGGCAATGGTCCTAGAGACACGAGGGAGAAGCAAGGCTTGAAAAACGAGCTGTGCAAGAACGCGGGGATATAACAAAAAGTAAGCAGCTTTGTTCTCCCTTTAGAATTGATTACAACAAGCTCGTGACTCTAATGGAAAGAAACAAACGGTAAAGTCTTTACTCTATTTGCTTGCAATATATCAAAGTTGGTTAACGTTTGAAAAGAGTCTCTGTCCTAACATAAATAATGTTAATAAAAAAGTCAATTCATAAGTCAGTCTAAAAAGAAAGAAGAAAGAGCTGGGAGCCTTTACTTGCTTACAAAGCATCCTTGAAACCTTCCTCGGCATGGTGTTTCATACTACTATACAGTTGAGACAAAGTAACATGTGCATTGCTGTTTGAAGACTCAACGAAGTACCTTTTTTTTCCTTTTTAAATCAAATTTTATGTATCCATTTTTTGGTATCTTATACATTTCATTGTGAGTCGTACACTTTTGGTTTGATTTTCCCATCATACCCATGCTGTTATAAAAATAAAAAGAAAATGGACTCTTGAACCCCTTTCACGCTCATGTCACGTCGAAGTGCTGCAGAAGAAAAAACTGTAAAATCCGTTGTTCTTGTTATAAAAGACCCACATTAATATGACATTTTTTTAATGAATACTATGTAGTCTAGAATATTGTAGCGAATGAGAGTTGTTTATTTAATGAAATTTATAATTGAGTTAGTCCGATTGAATTTTTTAAAGAGATGTCTCCGTCTAACACTTGCTCAAATCATAATAAGTCTTTTAAATATTCTAAATTTTAATTATTATTTTATCTTTAAAATATGTGTAGCGCAATTTATGCTCAATGTACCTCAATTTTAATATATTTTTTTAAACTTCAATTTTCATTCCTCTTTCTCTCTCCTGGCTCTCTATGGTAATTTTTTCTCTTTTTCCTCCCATCCCCTCCCATCGCCGTCAGTCAATTAGATAGGAAATATATAAAAATTACAAAAATGAAGCAAAATCACTGGGCATACTTTAAAGTTCAGGGGATAAAACGTGAGAGATGGATGGCAGTGACACTGGACTTGTAAAATTATACACGGTGAAGCTTAAAATTATATAGTTTTAAATTTTTAATTATATTAATAGAAAGAATACAAAAAATTATGATAATTAATAAATTTTCGTGTAGTTTATTACTTGACAGATTCATTTACCTTTTTTATATTCAATACCA